>CM074718.1:688009578-689357078 GCA_037306005.1 Rhinophrynus dorsalis
ACACCGTAATATGAATGAATCTAGGCAGAGTCCACACACTGTGATATGAATGGATCTAGGCGGAGTCCACACACTGTGATATGAATGGATCTAGACAGAGCCCACACACTGTGATATGAATGAATCTAGGCAGAGCCCACACACTGTGATATGATTGGATCTAGGCAGAGTCCACACACTGTGATATGAATGGATCTAGGCAGAGTCCACACACTGTGATATGAATGGATCTAGGCAGAGTCCACACACTGTGATATGAATGGATCTAGGCAGAGTCCACACACTGTGATATGAATGGATCTAGGCAGAGTCCACACACTGTGATATGAATGGATCTAGGCAGAGTCCACACACTGTGATATGAATGGATCTAGGCAGAGTCCACACACTGTGATATGATTGGATCTAGGCAGAGTCCACACACTGTGTTATGAATGGATCTAGGCAGACTCCACACACTGTGATATGAATGGATCTAGGCAGAGTCCACACACTGTGATATGAATGGATCTAGTCCACACACTGTGATATAAATGGATCTAGTCTATACACTGTGATATGAATGGATCTAGTCCACACACTGTGATATAAATGGATCTAGGCAGAGTCCACACACTGTGATATGAATGGATCTAGTCCACACACTGTGATATGAATGTATTCACGCAGAGTCCGCACACTGTGATATGAATGGATCTAGGCAGAGCCCACAAACAATAAAAACAAATTAGCATACTGTGCAGGGAATTAGCCTTTAACACCATCAAGGTTATTCTCAAAAACTATTTATTTTACAGAAAGTTGGTTAGTACAACACATAGACAGATTTTAATGTGCTGTAAAACAAACCAAACTTGTCTAAAGTTTGACTAAAGGTCTAAATGTCGACTTAACGCTTTGAGTGCCAGAGGGGTACGCAACGCATTGCTTTACAATTGATTTACCGTCTCACACTCAGAGGGTTAAAGTGAGACTTTTAACTCATTGAATGCTTCCCAGTGCATTGGATACCTTTTTGGCATTCAATGGGTTAATTTCAATGGGATTTTGGAAATGTTTATTTTTCTCCTGTGGTACAGCTGATTTGCTTCAGAATTGTTCCTCTTTTCTTTATATTTGGTTTGTAAACATTCCCTTTAACCCCTGAAGGTCTGGCCACACTTAGGGACCACGGAGCATTTTTTTTTTCTTCACTCATCCAATGCAGGGCTCCCCAAACGGCGTGCAGCCGCGTGTGGAGCCCTGAAATCCATGACGGTCCTAGCACATCATGGGTCCTTATTGCACGTCCAACCCACGATGTGCCAGGACCGCCATGGGTCCTTAAGAGGTTAACCTTTTGAGTGCCAGAGGATGCAATGCATTGGATACCTCTCTGGCATTCAAAGGGTTTAAGCAACTGCATGTTAGCAGCGTGATATACATTTTTATAGATCTCAAAAAATATATACGCACATCCTTCATGATAAAATTCACTAGCTAATTTAATGCACAAAGTCAGAATAAATATTTACATGGAGTTTATGTCAAAGCTGCAGGAGTTTCAGAAACGACTTATTTTTCTATTTTCATATTTCTCATCTTGGTGCAGAGAATTCATTTTATGGATATCGCTTCTAGCAAGTACATATTTATAAGAAGCCTTCAACAGAGTTCACATTAAAGCTATAAAATTTGATCTTCATCTGTGAAGAAAGTATTTGCACTTCAGAAAAAAAAAAAAAAATTGGATCTTTTAGGTTGCTTCTTAGAAAGTTTCTGCTTTCAATAGCGTGTTGCTGCAAAGGATTATGGGAATGCAGTAGTAATGTTGTCAGTCTAGAGGTTCACTGTTAGAAGCAGGCCAGTCTGTTCTATTTTTTCATGCAAATACACCAGTATACCAAAGGGAAAGTCAAATGACTTTACTGGTAATTTAAATAATTAACTTGTTTTTTACAAGAATTAGATATATGTTTACTTTGATGTGAATAAATGTCTGTCACTTTTTTCTGTCACAGTTGTCTTAAATGGATAGTAATGTTTCATAATAAAAGCAGCTCTAATTAATCATCATAGTATTTGGACTTTGGAGAGTGTTATTTCAATTCTGTCAGAGTTGTAGTTCAAGAGTAATTCAATGACAAAGTATCCTCCTCCTGTCCCCTTTTACTGATGTAACACTGTTCAGCCAGATCAGAAGGGAGGTGCCCAGGTAGACTGCATAGAGGGACAATCTTCAATTAAGATAAGGGAAAAACCTGAAAAACTTGTCAAGGGGGGCAGGGCTTTCATTGTTCTCATAGGAAGAAGACTGTCCCCTGCTGTTATCTGTCTGGTCTATGGACTGGATTCCACATCTGAGAAGAGATGGCTTACACTAGGTAAAAGGGTCGGGAGGGGAAACTTTGCTTGTGAATATCTCTCAAACCATAAAGGTTTGAGAGATAAGACTTATATCGTTCTTCATGTTTTTTTAATGCCTACAAAATAAAATAAAGTTAAAAAGAAGTATTACTATCCCTTTAAATCAAGAAAACCTGTGAAAGGGGTTGGCCTGTTCAACTGACCAAACATGGATGAATGTTTATTTATTAAGTCCGCCAAGGGTGCATTGACAAATATAAGCATCTGGTTGCTGATGCAGAGTTATCTATTCCTACTGTGTAGGAAAATGCTTTTTATAAATATGAATTCAGCATTTGCTTGATCATAATGAATGATGGACAAGAAGAAGAATTGCAAAGCAATGCTTTGTGTACCCCTCTGGCACTGAATTGGTTAAAGGGATAGTAACCCCCCCAAAAAACTGTAAACCAAATTATAGGAATAATAAAAACATACTTAACACCTTAATGACAGCTGCGTGCGTACCTGGCTGTCACCTTAACGCCCGTGGTGCTTTTTTTTTTTTTTTTTTAAACGAGTCCGGAGTCTCCGAGCGGCGTGCAGCCGCACGGAGACCTGGACTTCCAGGACTTACCAGGTACGTCCTCTGTCACTAAGTGACAGTTTCTGCAGGAAATACCTGGTAAGTCATTTGTCGTTAAGGGGTTAACGCCCTTATTCCCATCTCTCAAACCATTATGGTTTGAGAGATGTAAGAAAATAAAGACCTTAGCTCCTACCCCCTTCTCATGCGCCTGCTGTATAGCGGACGTCATGAGATCCTGCTTCCGGGACCAGACGGTGGCTCTTCAGGAGCGCTGTCATAGAGATATCTAACTGTAATTATTTCATTGGTATGGTCTACAACGTGTACCTGGCTTGCAAGCATACGTTGTAGACCATACCGATGAAGTAATTATACTTAGATATCCTGATATCAGCACTCCTGAAGAGCCGCCTACAGTCGGGCGAGCGGATTCTGCATCTGACAGCTTTACAGCTCATCAGGCAGAAAGGGGAGGGAACGGAGGTCTTTATTTTCTTACATCTCTCAAACCATAATGGTTTTAGAGATGGGAATGAGGGCGTTAAGTATGTTTTTATCATTCCTATCATTTGGCTTACAGTTTTTTGGGGGGTTTACTATCCCTTTAATAACCTGAGACTATCAAAGTAATGATGATTTAGAGCAACCTAATATGTATACATCTAATGCATGTATTTTGCCAAAACACCCTTCACAACTTAAAGGGACAGTAATACTTTATTTTAAGCTTCTTTAATATTGCACATATTAAAAAAATAAAGTAAATGATGTCAGTTCCGTTGCTGTAAGTTTTACAGTTTTAGAGTTATATTGTTCTAAAGTTCCCCCTCTCTCCCCTTTTACACACGCCAGCGCTCTAGCTGACAGACTGAGATCCTGGTCCCAGAACCGGACCTCTCTTCTGCAGAGCCGAAATGCATTGTATACAAAGGAATTCTTCATTATAATCCCATTACTCTGGAACTACACATCGGAGAGAATGATAATAATGCTCAGCATGGCACAAAAACTATAAAGAATGATTGGAGCTGCATTTATTTTGAAACATTACTATCCCTTTAAATTAGAAAGTTTCATGTTGAACATTTTAACCATGAAACAGTAAAAAACACAAAAGGAGGCGCCCGATAGTGTAATATAGCAGATAACAGTGAGTTTAAAATAAATAAAATCTTACATATTCCAATGGTCAGTTTAGAGGATAATCTGAGCTGACTAGTAAACCTGCGGGGAGATCTCACCGCATTACTTGGTGTATATCAGCTGGTCTTGTACTGATGCTACACCTCATACTAAAAACAAGAGCGAACTGGATCCGAAAAAATCTTAAATTATATCTAGTATCAAAATACCAATCTATCAAAATACATCCTATATAATAATTTGCTAAATCGTGTGTAACGCCCGACACTGCTGCGCGTGCGGCAGTCATGCGCAGTAGAGACTGCCGGCACTGCGGCTGATACAGAGCTGGGCGCTCCGACGGAGCATCGAGCTCTGTATCAGCCGTGGAGCGGGCAGTCTCCACTGCGCGTGACTGCCCCGCGACCGGCTGACAGAGGCACTGTGGCCCATGTAACGGGCTGTCCAACTAGTAAACACATAAAACATTAGGCAATAGGCAACGCGTTTCGCGTTTACACCACTTTCTCTCAGCCTAATAGAAGTATGTATAGGTTGTAGAGTGATAATAATGTGCTACATGGCCCAAAAACTATAAAGAATAATTGGAGCTGCATTTATTTTGAAACATTACTATCCCTTTAAAGTAGAAACCTCCATGTTGAACATTTTAACCATGAAACAGTAAAAAACACACAAGGAGGTGCCCAATAGTGTAATATAGCAGATAACAGTGAGTCTAAAATAAATAAAATCTTACTCACATATTCCAATGGTCAGTTTAGAGGATAATCTGAGCTGACAAGTAAACCTGTGATGAGATCTCACCGCATTACTTGGTGTATATCAGCTGGTCTTGTATTGATGCTACACCTCATACTAAAAACAAGAGAAAACTGGATCCGAAAAAATCTTAAATTATATTTAGTATCAAAATACCAATATATCAAAATACATAAACACATAAAACATTAGGCAATAGGCAACGCATTTCGCATTTACACCACTTTCTCTCAGCCTAATAGAAGTATATATAGGCTGTAGAGTGATAATTATGTGCTACATTGGCCAAAAACTATAAAGAATAATTGGAGCTGCATTTATTATGAAACATTACTATCCCTTTAAGATCTAAGCCTAAACTTGCATATTTAATGACTGTCCTATACAGGCACACTGGTTCATTGTGTGTGTGCAGTTTGTAGTGAGAGACTTCTGATTTCGTATATGCTCTGTCTTACAAGGGAAGGGCAGTATAGAAGAGTACGGGTGTTTCAATACATGCCCTACTACTTCCCCTTGTTTAACTCTATGTTCTAACAAGGAGTAGTGGAAATTGACTTAACGTCCTCTCCATTTTCCTGTGCATGTTTATAGGAGTGAAGGTTTTTGTTTGTATTCATTAGTTTAAATGATGGCAGAGTGTGTTCACCGGTATACACTAAAGTGATTCTGTGCTCCAGTACAAATCCAGAAATGCAGCTGGAGGCCAGTGCCAACACTGGACAATTTGTACATTCCCCACAAGAACTAAAGCAAATAATGTATAGAAATAAGAAATCTCAGCTCATTTACAGACAACACAGAACTGTCATTTCTGACACAATCTATGGGGATTGCTATGCTAATAGGGTCAGTGCCCTGGAAAAAGCAGAAATGGGTTCTCCCATAGAGCATTTGTAAAACTAGAGTTTAGTCCTCTACAGATGAAAGCATGAAGTACAGGGTAGGTACGTCTAAAATAAACCCAGATAATTTTTAGCTGTAAGGCTTACTTTAACTACTTCAAATATAGCTGTAAACTATTTCAATGGATTATGTGTTATGTTAATTATTCTTTGATTCCCAAAGTGAAAAACTGGTGGTCTACTCAAAGAAGTGGTAGGAGTAAGATCTGTGATCATTTTTAGACGTAATGTAAGAAAGATTTACTTCACTGAGAGGGTAGTAGATAAGTGGAATAGCCTACCAGCAGAAATGGTAAAGTTAATACAGTGACAGAATTTAAGCATGCATGGGATAGGAATAAAGCTGTCCTTAACATAAGAAAAGACCAAGGACCAAAAAAAGTTTGAGGTTTTTACTGTAGGAAAATGAGCGGCTAGATGGACCGAATGGTTCTTATCTGCCATCAAATTCTATGTTTCTATGTTTCTATATCAGAGCAGGAGAAAAACAGAATAAAAATGTTTGTTTTTTTGCCCATTATGGGGAGATTGTCATATGGATCTGATTGGTATTGCAACAAATACACATGAAAATTACACATTTCACATATATCACATATTATAAAAAGAAGATGAAGACTACGATAAATAAGAAGAAAATCCTAAATGTATACATTTTCCCAAAAGTCTCAGCTTTGCTATTACACTTATTATGAGTATATAAGGAAATAAATCATGACTATAGTGAATATCTTGTGTCCGCTTTTATTTATTTATTATGATAATATGAAGAAAGAAACAATGTTATGATTTAAAATATCCTTTTCTTTTTTTAACTGCTTTATCTTATAATATAAAAGGCCAGATGTATGTTTGTCCGATGCAGTCATGAGCGGTAGAGACTGGGTGAATGCACAGAATGCTGGTCTGTGTACACTGGTGTTTGCAGTCAAGGTCAGTAAAGACTGACCGAACACACAGAATGCTGGTCCATGTACACTGGTGTTTGCAGTCAAGGTCAGTAAAGACTGACCGAACACACAGAATGCTGGTCCATGTACACAGGCTTTTACACTAGTTAGTGTATAAATGAATAGTAATGGTTATATGCTTGTGTGTGTGAATAAATATGTGTATGCATGTATTTCCCAGGACCAACATTTTATCTACATTGAAAAAACTATCATAATTCCCAATATTGCTCTAAGCTAGAAAGGTATCCATTGCTTTTTATTCATCAGTGTCTGCAAATACACCTTACTGATGTAAAGAATGTCATAGCCTTTCTGCCCCTACTTTACAAAATCCCTGTCTTTTTTCAGTGTAAAGTCTCTGTTTTAAAAGGACTAGCAGCTCCAATTAATCTTCATAGTATCTGAGCCATGGAGAGTGCTATTTCAATACTGTCAGAGTTGTAGTTGAAGAGTAATTGAATGATAAAGTATCCCCCTTCCCTCCCTTTTTACTGATGTAACACTGCTCCCCTCAGAGCAGCAAGACTGCCCGAATGGATCGCAGAGAGGGACAATCTTCAGTGATCATAAGGAAAAACCTGTCAAGGGGGGCAGGGTTTCCTTATGATCTCAGTAAGAAGATTGTCCTTTGCTGTGATCTGTCTGGTCAAGGGACCAGATTCTACATCTGAGGGGAGGTGACTTACACTAGGTAAAAGGGGTGGGAGGGGGATACTTTATCATTCAATTACTCTTGTACTACAACTCTCACAGTATTGAAATAACACTCTCCAAAGTCCAAATACTATGAAGATTAATTGGAGAAGCTTTTTTGTGAAACATTGCTATCCCTCTAATGGCAGTCCTCTTGTTATTTAGTCATCTCTTTGAAAAAATATTTCCCCAGAGAGTTCTTTGGATTGGCTTCGAATATAAATATCTGCATATGGTAACAAAATAAGCTCTTAAAAGTGTTAAATCTCTAATAGAAACAAATTCAGTTTGACATGTGTCTCTTTATGGCTAATATGTATCCCTTTATCAGATTAGATTCACATCTCTGTACTGTTTCCAGTTAAATAATTTATTTTTTTAAACGAACTGGTGCACAAAACTATAATTCGTATTCTAGTTGAGGTCTTATCACAAATTTATAAAGAACACAAGATCACTACAAGATCACTACTAAAAAAAATCTGAACAATCTATTATTTAACCAATTATCTATCTACATAAATAATTCACCTCCCAAACCAAAATATTTTAATTAAAGCAGTAACCTGTTGTGGAGTACAGTGTGACGGAACTGTGGCGACTATGGGAGATATTGGTGTGTTAGAGATATGGGATCTCATGTCTTCAGACTATTTCTACCCAAAAGACTAACAACCATAGACTGAGCTTAGCCGTAGTTGCTTCCAGTACATTGCTAGAGTGCAGAGATAGTGGGGGTTGGGCTTTGCTTCCACTATACTCCAGGTCTGTGCTAAGGAATGTTAATTGATTCCTGCTGTGCTTCCTTGACCAATCAGAGGAGGTTATTGATGAGCCAGTTAAGAATGTATAATTTCAAGTCTTAATCTGCATTCTTATCTTGATAAGGGTGCTGGTGACTGATTGGTCAAGCATAGAAGCACTGTCCCAAGTATTCGTTTGCATGCTGATCTAGATAAGAGTCTCTGTAGTGTATATAAGCTGTGTGTTTGAGTCAATAAAAGAGAGTTCTTCCCTTCATCAAGTCTCGGCTGATGTTTGGGAACAGGAGGGTCGGTTTACTATTGGAGTGTTATTCTGAGGGAGAAAGGAACTATAAAGGAGGTATCCAGCTTATGATACAAGGCGTCACATTACATACAGTATCAAGTCTTTTGGCATAAGTTATTGCTTTGTCTTTCACAGAATGCAAATAAATTAATTTGATATGATCTAGTCATCATAAATCCATGTTGATCTTCCTAATAATGTTGATGTAAATGTATCATTTTTACTATACCAGTCTCCTAATAATGTTGTTTCACACATTGTATGTTTCTGTCGTTCTAAAGATGTGCATTCTTTGAAATATTTACTTTTTATCAGGCTATAACATCAGCAGCATCCTCCCTTTCCACTCAATTCACCTTCTCTAATTCCATTTAATTTCTACTCCATTCTGTGTTGTTTCTACCTTCCTCCCTTGCCTACTTTAAAGTCTTCTTCAACCTTCTAACTATCCTTTCTGCTAGAAGACATATGAGGAACGACTAGACAAACTTGGTTTATTTACTCTAGAGAAAAGACGACTAAGAGGAGACCTTATCACATTGTACAAGTATATGAGAGGTCAGTACAAGGATCTCTGCGGTGAGCTATTTATTCCAAGGCCTGATCAGGTGACCAGGGGACACCCCTTGAGATTAGAGGAAAGGAGGTTTAAACTTCAGCAGAAGAAGGGTTTTTTACAGTAAGGTCTGTCAAATTGTGGAATTCATTGCCCAGGGAGGTAGTTATGGCAGATACAATGGATACATTTAAGAGAAGATTAGATACATTTCTTTCAAAAGGGAACATACAGAGTTATACTGTTTATCAGTAGGCTGATCAGGAAGGTCTGATAAAGACTAATTTAATTGGTAGCAGGAAAGCTATAAAATTCTCAGTTACTGAGGTATGAGGTGAAGGTTGAACTTGATGAACTTGTGTCTTTTTTCAACCTAATTTACTATGTTACTATGTTACTAAGACCCACCCTCCTTCTACCAAGGTGCAATCAATCTGTACTATGAAGATGTTATCCAAAGAAAATATAGCTCAGTGCTCTATGTACCCAAACTCCTCTTCCTTACACCAAGTGTTTGTGACACATTTAAATCCCTAATCTCCCATTGCATTTTTGTGTGGCGCATGGGAAGGGTAGTAGAGGTTAATTGCTAATTTTTTGACATAAATTTCTGAAATTGCTCTTAAAGGGCCCTCTTCTAAATTACTTTATCATTGGTACCAACATGTACAATGACTAGTGGTGGTCAAACATTTGACCTCATAAGCAAAACAAGCAAAAAATAGCATTTCCTGCCTTCAGCAGGAATTCTAGCACAAAGTGCTGTTCTTCAGTTTTTTCCACTTTTCTCGCTGCATTGAAATCAATAATAACAATAATTTATTCACCCCACTTGGAAAGTTTCCCCCTTGAATTTCAGTCATTCTAAGGTAAAAAAGGAGATGGCAGTTTTCTATATGAAATCAGTTTTTGCTTGAGAAAGAGATTCACATAAAGCAGATTCATTGTTGATGCTCGCTACTTTTGGCAGGCAGGCAAAGAGAGGGAGCTGAAAATTATTGATAGGAGTATTGGTGGCAGCGACTAAGTTTTTCTCTGGGTGTGCATATGAAGGAACAAAAGAATGTTGATTAACCCCTTAAGGACCAGCCACACACACATGCAGCGGTCACTTAAAGGGATAGTAATACTTAATTATTTCTAATCCCTATATTAAAGACATATAAAAAATAAAGATATTGCCCTCAGTGTCATCTGTCAAACCTTTATGGTTTGAGAGATAATCGCTCCTAAAGTTGCCCTCTCCGTCCTCCTTCCCCGAAGTCAGCATTGTTGCTGACTGAAGGGAAATCCGGTCATACGATCATCAGGTGGGTCTGCAGCAGAGCCGCGATCACGTTAATAAAAAAATATATATATTTCACTAAAACTGTCTTCTACATGTGCATGCAAACCAAGAGCAAACCAAACACACGTAGAAGACCACTTCAGTGACAGATTTCTTATTTATTAACGCGATCTCGGCTTTGTTGCAGAGCCGCCTGAAAGTCGTACGACAGGCTTCCCTGCAGTCAGCTAGAATGCTGACTACAGGGAAGGGGGAGGGAGAGGGCAACTTTAGGAGCCATTATCTCTCAAACCATAAAGGTCTGAGAGATGACACTGGGGGCAATATATTTATTTTTAATATGTCTTTAAAATAGGGACTAGTATTACTAGTACTAGTATTACTGAAGGGAAATCCGGTCTTACGATCATCAGGTGGCTCTGCAGCAGAGCCGCGATCACGTTAATAAAAAAAATATATATTTCACTAAAATGGTCTTCTACGTGTGCATGCAAACCAAGAGCAAACCAAGCACACGTAGAAGACCATTTCAGTGAAAAATTTCTTATTTATTAACGCGATCTCGGCTTTGCTGCAGAGCCGCCTGAAAGTCGTATGACAGGCTTCCCTGCAGTCAGCTAGAATGCTGACTTCGGGGAAGGGGGAGGGAGAGGGCAACTTTAGGAGTCATTATCTCTCAAACCATAAAGGTTTGAGAGATGAGACTGGGGACAATACATTTATTTTTAATATGTCTTTAATATAGGGACTAGTATTACTAGTACTAGTATTACTATCCCTTTAAAGACCACTGAGTTGTTTTTTTTTAACCGATCGGATTCCAGACTCCCCGATTGGCGTGCAGCTGCACGGGAAGCCCCGGAATTCCATGACGTACATGTACGTCCTTGGTTCTTTAGGGACCGCAACCTCATGACGTACATGTACATCATGGGTCGTTAAGGGGTTAAAAAAACTTTCGACTGATAAGTGAGAATCAGACAGGCAGGTGAAGTGATCCATCCATCCTGAGCAGGATACCTAAGTCTGAGACTCTACTGATAATGACTGACAGACACTATGCACACAGGTATATCATACATTCAAGGCAAACAGACAGGTACAATTTGAAATACTGTGTTACTTACATACTCATGCCTACATCCTCAAGACCAATGGAACGTAATCTTCACAGATAAAAATGCACATGAAAGACAAAACTTATTCAGGATGCTATTGGAAAAATAAACACATCTATATATGACACTGGAGAAAAAAAAAACAGGAGCAATTTAAGTCAAATGTGACTTAACCACATGGCTGCTTCATGTTTCATGTTTCATCCCAATTGTTAAGAAAGTTTTTACACTTTTGTTACAGATTAAAGTCCAATGAATATTTTTGTGTGAACTCTCCACGTGTCATACGCTGATTTTTTTATTTGCTTGTTTTCAGAAGACTCTACAATTTATGCCATTGGTTTATCAACATCTTATAACATGAAAAAAACTAAAAAAGTTAATGGTAACCAACTGCCCAGGAGTTTATTTCTTTCTATATTCAACTAGCACATAATAACAGAATTTGCCCTTAGAACTCTAAGTAACTTCTGCTGTGCAAATCAGACAGTAATTTCTAATGTGCAAATCAGACAGTAAATCAGAATGAATTCATGTCAATAATAAAATCCCACTTGCCTTGTAAGGGCCGCACAAATCTAACTTGTGCCTTTGTTCAATATAAAATCTTCAATCAATCCTATGTGTCATATCCATGGAGGCAGACGTGACAGTTGGTAGCTGAACTACTGGACTTCAGACACAAACATCCAGGACTGGTTGAGAATGTTATCTCTTACAGAAAGGGCAAAACTTATAGGGGTCATTAGGATTTTCTGGCTATATTAAGTTAAGTGTGTGTGGGGGGGTTATTATTGGGAGGTGTTACTTCTCATTTAAAGGAGAAATACCACCCTGCAATAACTTTACCTTAAATCAGTCTTCATCTAGCTGCTTAGTAGCGCTAGTCGCCAGAAATATTACCCGGTCGGCTCAAAAGGGACTGACAGTGCAGGCGCACGGATGTCACTGTGACGAGATGACCGTGCTTCCTGCTCCTGTGACCGTCAGAAAAAGGCAAAAATCTTTTGAACTGGGTAATATTTCTGGTGACTAGCGCTACTAAGCAGCTAGTCGCCAGATGAAGACTGATTTAAGGTAAAGTTATTGCGGGGTGGTAGTTCCCCTTTAAAGGGATAGTAACACTTCGTTTTAACTTTATTTTATTTTGTAGGCATTAAAAAAACATGAAGAATGATATAAGTCTTATCGCTCAAACCTTTATGGTTTATGAGATATTCACAAGCAAAGTTCCCCTCCCCGCCCCTTTTTCCTAGTGTAAGCCATCTCTTCTCAGATGTGAGTCTGGTTGTATGACAGGACAGATAACAGAAGGGGACAATTTTCTTTGTATGAAAACAATGAAAGCCCTTCCCCCCTTGATAAGTTTTTCAGCTTTTTTCATTATCTTAATTGAAGATTGTCCCTCTCTGCAGTCTACCTGGGCATCTCCCTTCTGATTTGGTTGAACGGGGGGGAAACTTTGTTTGTGAATATCTCTTAAACCATAAAGGTTTCAGAGATAAGACTTATATCATTCTTCATGTTTTTTTAATGCCTACAAAATAAAATAAAGTTAAAATGAAGTATTACTATCCCTTTAATTTGAGAGTTCTACAAGAGAGAGGAGACTGGTAATTTAAACTAGACACTTTACACAACAATTCTTTTATAAATATATATATATTGTCTAAGGGCAGAAATACCATTTACAGTCCCTTTGAGAGTGACTTTTATGATGTAATCTCTCGGTAAAACAATTTTGTTGCGATTGCATTTTTAAAAGGAGATGAAATAGGTTTAGTTATGGGAATAAGGTGGGTATACCATATTCAAGTCATTTGAAGTTTCATGTTTGCTTCATTAACTTGCATTGCTTGTTAAGCTTTGCCTGTTTCTAATTAATTCTTTTACTGGCTTTGTGAATGTGTATCATCCCTGGCAAACCAGATAAAATGTAAAAGTCTCTCTAAGGTCTTAGCCTTTTAATTATTATTTTTATTGCTTAAATGAAGCTCAGGAATTGCAAATGTTGACATTTTACATGATTCTCGTCTTCAGAGTTTTCAGAAGAAAGAGGATAATGTGCCGAGATACATGGGCATATTCACAAGGAAACATCGTGTTTAGGAAAATACTGCCTGCAGACGTGAGCACATTGAAATGAAAAACAGATTGGTTTGTCAAGAAGGACACGAGGAGTTGTGTGATTCTTTACATACAAATAAAGGGAATTATCTTTATTTTTCTTTGTATGAAAAGGACATTAATCTTCTGAGTTCCAGAGGGGTAAGCAATGCATTGAACACTCCTCTGGCACTCAAAGGGTTAATTGTAATCTGCAAGTTATTGTTATAAGAAACAGCATCTTGCATTATTTATATATATATATATATATATATATATATATATTCATACATTAAACAGCACTCTCAGGCCTGCTTATTGTAGATAAAAAGGGCTTTATTGAAGGATCAACATTTCAATCCCCATTGGGATCTTTATCAAGATGGTGGATAAGACAACACAACCATATTTTATACCCTGTGATCTGTGGAGCAAATCTCGCCCGATTACAAACAAGTGGAAACGATTCAACATAAATGTTGAATCATTTCTACTTGTTTGTAATCTGACGGGATTTCCTTAAAGGGATAGTAATACTTCATTTTATCTTTATTTTATTTTGTAGGCATTAAAAAAACATGAAGAACGATATAAGTCTTATCTCTCAAACCTTTATGGTTTAAGAGATATTCACAAGCAAAGTATCCCCCCCCGATCAGCCAGATCAGAAGGGAGGTGCCCAGGTAGACTGCAGAGAGGGACAATCTTCAATTAAGATAAGGGAAAAAGCTGAAAAACTTGTCAAGGGGGCAGGACTTTCATTGTTTTCATTGTAAAAAGATTGTCCCCTTCTGTTGTCTGTCTGGTCTTACAACCAGATTCACATCTGAGAAGAGATGGCTTACACTAGGTAAAAGGGGCGGAAGGGAGAAAATGTGCTTGTGAATATCTCTCAAACCATAAAGGTTTGAGAGATAAGACTTATATTGTTCTTCATGTTTTTTTAATGCCTACAAAACAAAATAAAGTTAAAACAAAGTATTACTATCCCTTTAACAGATAACAGAGTATAAAATGTAGTTGTCTTGTCCACCATCTTGATAAAGATCTCAACGGGGATCGAAATGTAGATCCTTCAATAAAGCCCTTTTTATCTACAATAAGCAGACCTGAGAGTTCTGTTCAATGTATGATCTTGTAATTATGTTACTGGCACCTAGGCTGTAACATGGATTATTGAGAGTGTGTCCTGAATCAAATATATCTAATATATATATATATATATATCTCAAAAAATATACAAAAAGTGGAGAGAGCTACTATTTACTGTAGAAATCAAAACTATTTATTATATCACAAACATATGTATAAAACGCTTAAAATATCAATGTAACTGTGAAGTCCATATAGCGCTATATACAAGACATAGACAAGAACTGCACTCCTCCATACCAAAGTGTAAATGTGTGCCCTGACTTAGGCATATATAATAATAAAAATGTGTATATATGTGTCCTAACCTAGATATATATACTAAACTATTAAAAATTGAGAATGTAGTCCATCATTTGGCCAAAGAATGTAAGCTTTCCAACCCCGTCAAGGTATCTCAAGTTCTGGCAAGTACCTACTCTAATACACCTTTAATTCCTTTCTAAAATTAAAATAAATTAAAATTCTAAGTTTGAGAAAGCAGCTGAAGATGTAATAAAGAAACGCGTACCTAGTTATGTAACACAGTGTATGCAATTAGAAACAAAAGGACACTCTACTAATTTAGAAGGTGTAAGAGAGAACTTTCCTGGTATAGAACTTCCTTGGCCTGCAGGATGTGGATACTGGCAAAAGAGGATTGTGGGTCCTTCAATCCCATTTATAAGCCAGTGTTTGCCACCCCCACAGGCTAAATAAAGAATAGCAATTTTGAACAGGCAAGGTGTTTAAATAAAAAGCAGGCCAAAAACATGCCTTTAAGGACCTTTAAGAAGGAAATAAATGTGAAATATCATTATATGTGTATTATTAGTGAAAATAGGTGAAAAGAAGCTTGAATGAGCAAAGGAGAGTTGTAGAAACAAAAGCAGAAACAGAAAAAGCCCACAGTACTAGCTCACCATAATAAATACATGTATTTATTATGGTGAGCTAGTGCTGTGGGCGTTTTCAGTTTCTGCTTTTGTTTCTACATATAGCGCTATATATAATTCAAGTGGTGACTTCGGAATTACTTTTTGTCACGCTCCTTCAGATCGTTCCTCCTACCATCATTCCTATTGGCTGCTGCAGGATTTACCTATCTAGGTCAACCTCCTAGTCTTGCTCGATTTTAGCGCCAATATTCTGAGAGTCTTTGTCGCAGAGTTCCCGAGTTCCTGAATCCGTGTACCGAACCTTGCCTTGATTTACGACCTTGTCTCTTGGCACCTGTCCTTGGATGTCGACCCGGCTTTTCTCCTGACTACGTCTCCGACTGATTCCCTGGCTTCTTGATTTGGTATCGGCTTGACCTCGGCTATCCTTGACCACACTTGTACTACGAATCCTTCTGCTGCGCAACAGGAGTCCCTTCAGCTTCTCCCAAGTTCTGAGATTTGTCTCTCTATCCTCTCTTCCTATTGTCCAACTCCAGTCTGCTCGACCCTACACCTCAGGCTCTCCGGATGAGTCAGGTTGCCATCACTGGTTGCTCCGGTGACTGGCCAGGCCAGTCGAGGGTGTAGGGACTCGACATCTTCCTGCCTTCCGCCTGTCCAACTAGTCGACAGGGTCAACTCCGACATCTGGTTGATCCCCCTTAATACCTCTGACTAGTGGAGAGCAGAGGAGCTGTAGTCCGTCGACCATCCGGCCCTGTCTCAAACCTCTTCGATCCTTCCTAAACCTCCAACTAGTGGAGAGCAGTGGAGTTGTAGTCCGTTGGCCATCTGGCCCTGTCTCGAACCTCTTCAATCCTTCCTAAACCTCCGACTAGTGGAAAGCAGAGGAGTTGTAGTCCGTTGACCATCCGGCCCTGTCTCGAACCTCTTCGATCCTTCCTAAACCCGTGACTAGTGAAGAGCAGAGGAGTTGTAGTCCTGCCCTGTCTTGAACCTCTTCAGTATTGTCGACTAGGCCATCGTGTCCTGTCTCTAACTACTTCCGCGTTTGCCCATCTCAGAGACTGACACTTTTGTATTATGTGCACATATATATTTATATATATTTCAGTCCTACTTGATTGAAGATATCACTATTGCTATCAATATTTGGATTGGAGAATAATCACTTAAAGTGAATATGCCCGTTTTTCTTTATTTAGGGGGCAGGTCTTCTTTATATTGATAATATATGAGTAATGTGGTATATTTCACTTACAATCTCTCCCGACTCCGGACTTTGTATTTATTAACAAAAAAAAAAAATTTGCAAAAACAAAACCTCTTAGACTGATAAGTGACAGTCAGACAGGCAGGTGATCCTTCCTAACTGAGCTGGTTGGCTTACTGTATATTAAAAATTAACACAGTCCTTGGGAGATAAATCTAATGACATTTTGACATTAGCTACTAGCTTATAGAGGCAGACAGGCAAAGAGTGGGAGCTGGAGATTATTGATTTAAGAAAGATCAGTGCTGGTCAATTCTCTTGATGGTTGCAGGAAGTATAGGTGTGATTTGTAAAGACTGACACAAAAAAGTGACACAGGTAATTAAAAAATATATTTTAACTGATCAGTGTAAGAGACAGGCAGATCATATTTCTGAGCAGAGACTCAGGCAAGGAATACAGGAAATTGTGTGATTTGATTCCATTTTGCTGCTCATGCTGTGTGGCAGGCACATGGGATTTGCTGTCATTAAAGTTCTAATGATGGTGGAGATTGTTGTAATGTACTACAACACTCATACACTGTAGTTCATTCCCTGAAGCACAGTCACTGGCATTAGAGGCTAACACCAGTGAAGCTGCATGGGCTAATTTGTACTTTAACCCAACTGTGTTATTAAAACATTCATACAGTCCAGCCACAAGGCATCATGCAATTCCTCTCTGAACAAGAGAAGCATCAACCCCAAACATATGTTTCGGCTGTCTGGGACATTATCAGTGAAGTGTAGCTGACCTCTCTAAGCACCAAGGAACAAGATGGCTACTACTTGATTGCACTATTAACCTTCGAGTCACCAAGCTCAAAGTTAATTGACATATTCAAAGTACAGTAATGGTCAGAGAGTCTGAACTAGGTAGGAGTAGTAACCTATCAATGGTGCAATCACATTTAGCTCTAAAATTCAGTACACAGAGACAAAATATCCTAAAACA
Source organism: Rhinophrynus dorsalis (assembly GCA_037306005.1). Lineage (NCBI taxonomy): Eukaryota > Metazoa > Chordata > Amphibia > Anura > Rhinophrynidae > Rhinophrynus > Rhinophrynus dorsalis. The sequence continues at coordinate 688,027,309 of CM074718.1, forward strand.
CATCATACTCATTGCGGCCAAATGACAATCTAGCCATGAAGTTCAAGGAAATTCCTGTCTGAAACAGCCAACCCCAGATGTGCCTTTCATCCTTCTTGAACATCTTCAATGAGGGTCAGTGATGTGTCAGAGACATTGCCATGATGGGAAGGAGATTGTTAATTTTTTTTTAAGCCAAATTCTCTGAAACTCTGTTTTAAAGTGTGTTCAAGTTAGTTCATTTTTAAAACAAAAGGGGCCTCTTTACCTCAATGGGAGTGAAAATACTTAACCGATTTTATGGTAAGTTATGGGCTAAAATCCAGACATTTACAGTCTATGTGGCTAAGGGAAGATATACTCCCCTATGGAAAAGTCTGCTAGGGTGACAGATTTATATCAACTGTGATAACCTTTTTGACATATGGCTGATTACACAAAACAGAACACATTATTGTCTATTGATAAGGAAATATTGTCAGGGAAAATTTGAATGTGGAGTAAGAGCTCTATCTCCAGGGTATATAACATTATTACCAGTGTTTTGCAGAATTCCAAATATAATCTCATATGGAAATTAGAAATTTAGAGTGTCCAATCAGATAATACCGATGATGTCACTGCATAATGAGATGAACCTTTATCCAATCAGAGGAGATTCTGATAAGGGTAGTTTTACATTATAAATATGTAAGTTTTGAGAGAGAAAGGGGCTTTTTGGCTTCCTGAGTAGGGGTGGGCGAAATTTGTCACAGGGAAATTTCGCGAAAACCACGTTGTTATCTGCTTTCTCGCAGGAAAATCCATTTTAAAACTAGAGGTTTGAATTTTTGCACCCATTGGCCAAAATTTTTCGCCATTTTTTCAATGGCTAGAAAGTTTTCACCCATTGATTTACATTGTTTTCACGCTTCCGCTATAAAAAGGTGATGTTTTCACTGAAGACAGACACAATAGAAGCAGCTACAGAGTGAGTTAGACGTGCTGTGCTGTTCTGCTGTGATATTTTGTCAAAATTGAGGCAGTAAAGGCTCATAGTGACTCCTATCACTATAAGCAGGGTAAACAATAATCAATGGAGGAGCTGGAAGGACCATTATGTGTCCACTGAGTCTGAGGAGGAAGGCACCACTACTGTACCAATGCTGTCCAGTCCCCCTAAATCACCACAAGTGATCTTGGGGAATTTAATGGGAAGGGAGGGAGAAAAGGGAATGGGAAGGAAGGGAGAAAGGGGAATGGGAAGGAAGGGAGAAAAGGATAGTGAGATCAGGACAGGTCAGCTGCCTGTGGCTGCTGCCAAGACGTGCTGCCCCTGCTGCCAGTGCCACCATTGCTGTACCTGAAGCCACTAGTGTTGTACCTGCTGTCAGATGTGCTACCACTAGTGTTGAACCTGCTGCCAGTGCTGAACCCGCTGCCAGTGCTGAACCTGCTGCCACCAATACTTTGCCTGCTGCAAGTGTTTCTTGTAGTACTCGGGGGGAAGGAGAAAATTATACTAAGTGTGACAGCAGGGGATACTCTGTCACATTGCTTGTCACACCTCCAAGCAGCAGTGAGATGTCTGGAATAGAGCAGTAGGGACTAGTGGTGGAGGTGGTGTTGGAGAAGCTGGGATGGAAGAGAAATTGATGGTCTTTTTATCAGAAAGTGAGAAGGAATGGGAGACAGGGATGAGGATGGGCATCACCACCACCACTAGCAATGAGATTTTGGAATTTGCAGAAATTGTAACTGGTCTAATTGTCAAATAATTTTATTGGCAGATATATTACACAGTAACATTTTTGTGCATAAATATGTCTCGGTCAAGTTCTTTTGTGTCTGATCCAGTGGAACAGATTTCAGAAGAAGACATGAAATGGGCCGTAGAAGGCAGGCTAATTTATGCAATCCATTCTCGCCTAAAAATTTAAAGTGATGCACAGCAATGGAGTGATGATATAGAGTTAAGGGTAGTATCCCAAATTTATAAAATTTGGTAATCTGATAGCTTCTATTATAGATCTTTAAATAAATGTATAGAACAAACCAAGCCAAAGGAGTTGGATATTCAGATCTTACTTATCGTGCCTGAATTCGTACAAATTATCGCTTACCAGAGAAACAAGTTAGAGAATACCCAAGAAGGCATGGAGCCAATAAAACAAACACTGAAGGCTAAGATTGAAAGAATCTCTGAGTTAGAGAAAGATATGCGTGATTATCATAAACTATTAAGAACACAGGAAGAGGAAATTCAGTCTCTCCACCACCAGATAAATGGACTAGAGAGCAGGTGTAAAGATAATCTGGCAAAAGTGTGGTCTGCAAAAGAACAGTATTCTATCCTCAGTGCTGATATATTTAATTTAACACGTGAGAACAACAATTTTCAAAAATAAGTTAAGCTACTCCAGGTGGGCTCATAAGAATGCCAAACTTCAGGAGCAAGTGTTGGTATACCAGTCCATTGAATGTGCCCCTAAAGGGGATATATCAATGGATCAAGGGACGTTGGATATCTTGGCCAGGCAGATGCAGGAATTGTCAGAAAGAATGCAGGCCTTTACTGCTTCTCACCCTGACAATCCTCCTTCTGAGCAGGAACAAGGTGTTAGTCTTGACAGGAAAGTCAGTCATCAGGATCACTCACCTGGGGAGGGAGGGGCTGATGACCCTCATGATTCACACTTCATGTTGAAGAGTGAGGATGTGGGTAGCATCCCAGGGCAATTCACACACCATACACCTCAGAGCCTCTTAAAAGGTCACAGATTAACCTCTAACAGGAAGCCAGTGCTCCAACCTAACAGGAGGGCAATGCCCACACTGAGTAGGTTTGAACAAGAGCAAAGGTCACCCTTAGTGGGTGATAAAACCAAAATAATAATGTTTATTAAGGACACTGTGCCAGTTTCAAAGAAAATCTAAAATATATGTTTTTAACCATCTAGAGTGTTATGTTGAAACACTTGCATCTCTTGGCCTTCATTCTGACCGTCACAAAATGTATTTTGTGCCTTGGGTTTTTGATATTTCAGAGGGTTTCTTTTTCAGATCCTTGAGTGATATGGATATCACCACATGGTAAGAAACTGTTGAACAAATAATCCTAGCTTTTGGGTCCTATAAAACTTGAGGCTAAATGTGCTGTCTGTGCACTAAACAGAACAGACCCCAGGCAATTCTTGTCAGAGCTTAAATGTGCATATTTCCTTGTTGATAAGGATGCAGATTTTCAATCATATGAGTTTAGGAAACTATTCTTTAATGCTCTGCCTAGGTATTTGAAAACGAATCTAGCTAGGGATTATTCACCCATGTTGTCACTCGATTGGTTACTAACCCAAGCTATTAAGTTGTATAATGCCTAGCAGAGTGAGAATACCCAAGCTAGGGACAAGAAGCCATCCCCCCATTGTGTAGCAGAGACATTGGTTGAGGAAAGCCTGCCATTTGAATCTGGCAAGAGAACCTATGCAGAGGTGATAAAATCTCCACAGGTTCATAACCAGGCACCAGGTCAGAGGGGGTCTGCCTCTGTTAGTTCCCAGGGGTCTAATAGCACAAATGGCAAGAAACCATTTTTCAAAAAGTCCCAGGGATACAACTAAAACCAAAATAAATCCAAGTTTCCCAAGAGGTTTCAAAAGGGTAAAAACTCCAAGTCCCAGCAATCTCAGCAAACCAATAAGTCTGATTCTGGAAACCAAGGTCAGAAGCAGGCAATTCTCAGGGTCCAGGTTAACAACCTGACAGACATGATAACCAAAATGATGGCTAATGTGGCACAGCTAGGCCAAAACCCTAGTTCTAATACATAGAAGGGATCTAATCCTTTTTTAGGGACACCTCCATAAGTTCCGGCTGCCACTCAGTAACAGAGCACCAGGGCAGTGGTAAGCAGGCCTTAGGGGAAAAGAATACCATTGCTTTGCCCTATGTAAATCCTACAATAACCGATTGTGTTTTAACCAACAGGAATGCTAATACATTTTTTTTTACAGGATGTAAATTATTTGGTTGACTCTAACATTTCCTCTTTATCTCACCCACAGCCAGGTACTTATAAATCCATCCCTGATGATATCATTTCTTTTCCCTGCAGTTCTTTAGAACAGGTTGAAGAAGGAGGAGGAGTGAATAGGGATGCTGCAGCTGTACAACCTGACCAAGTGATCTGCAAGTCTGCTCCTGTAAATTCAGGAGTTAACCATTGCAGGCAGTAGAGGGATTCTAAGTTGATTTTACATCAAAATTATGTGTTTGAAATGCATGAATATGAAGGGAGATATTTCATAGATGTCACATTGCAGGAGCTTGATGACTTAATTATTTCCAGCCTCCTGGATACAGGGTCACAAGCTACCATATTATCAAGCACCCATTATTATCAAATTATGGAGAATGCTACCGTAAAGCCAGTGTTGAAAGCATTTGATGGATCCCTAATAAGCGTAGGAGGTAACCCCTTAAACGTATTGGGAACCACATGGTTAAAATTTAAAATCGGTAATAAATCATTCACACATAAAGTCATAGTAATTGAAGTTCCCTATAACAGGTTAATTATAGGTGCAAATCTGCCTCGGCGATTAAGTCCCGTCATAGACTGTGTGAATAATGTCATCTGGTTAAAGGTTAAAACCCCAATCAGATATGACCGGGCATTGCAACGCCCCCATAGAAATGATCATGTGGTAGAGGAAAATAGGGATACTATTGAAATCCATTTTGTCAATAGCCAGAACCCTAACCTCACTGTTTTACAGATGCCTGATAACAACGCTGAAAACATGGAAGATGACCTCTCCATTAAGGCGTTACCAGAACAGATTCAGAATGTGAAGCTAGAAGGCGATGTCTTAACCATATCTCTTCACAGATCACCCTCTGAGCCAACAGATCCAGAGAATCATTCTCAATATCTGACATCCATTGACAAGAAAGGGGGTGAGTTGTTTGTTTATTTACAGGTCAAAGACTTGGGGAGGATTAAACAGGCCAAACTGAATCTGAAATTGGAAAACAGTTACATTAGTAACAGTCTACTGATGGATTTAAGAGATCCTATCTATATTAAGTATCTGGCACCACATGATAATTGGGTACATGACCTAGATCAGGGCTTAAAACCTTAAGTCCTTTTTTACTAGCCAGATCTGAAAAGTTACTGGCTAGTGATGAGCAAGCATGCTCGGCCGAAGCTCGGTTCGGCTCGAGCATCGCTCTGCTCGGCACATGGCGGTACTCGTACGACTACCGCATGTGCTCGCCCGCCATGTTCGGGTCTCCTCCCCGCACGTTTCGCGGCTGCTGCGCAGCCAATAAACGTGCGGGGAGGCTCTGACATCAGTGTAATGCCAGCAGCCATGTTGGCTGCTGGCATTACACTGATTGGCTGGCCAGAACCCGTGATCGGGTGCTGTATAGCACCCGACCAGCGAGTTCGGCTCAGTCTTAGCCAGGGAGAGATGTGGATAGGAAGGGAAAGTCAGTGTAGGGAGAATAAAAGTGTTGGAACTCTATCAAGACCCAAAAGTCCTTTTTAGGACTGTTGTGTGTGGGGGCAGCATTTATATTTTGTTTGGGGGGGCACAATTAAATTTTTTTTTGTGTGGGGGGGATATTTAGGTGACATTGTACTAGGTGCACAGGGACAAATAGTGTACAACGCAGCGACAAAAAGGGCCATTTTAAACGTGTGCCTAGCCATAGATTATTTTCACATTCTGTTTAGTGTGCAAATTTTAAAATTAACGTCACATATTCCGTCCACTGTGCCTAGCCGCAGATTAGCGTCACATTCTGTTTAGTGTGCCTAGCCGCAGATTATTTTCACATTCTGTTTAGTGTGCAAATTTTAAAATTAACGTCACATATTCCGTTCACTGAAAATAGCCGCAGATTAGCGTCACATTCTGTTTAGTGTGCCTAGCCGCAGATTAGCGGCACATATTTTTTAGTGTGCAAATTTTCAAATTAACGTCACATATTCCGTTCACTGTGCCTAGCCGCAGATTAGCGTCACATTCTGTTTAGTGTGCCTAGCCGTAGATTATTTTCACATTCTGTTTAGTGTGCAAATTTTAAAATTAACGTCACATATTCCGTTCACTGTGCCTAGCCGCAGATTAGCGTCACATTCTGTTTAGTGTGCCTAGCCGCAGATTATTTTCACATTCTGTTTAGTGTGCAAATTTTAAAATTAACGTCACATATTCCGTTCACTGAAAATAGCCGCAGATTAGCGTCACATTCTGTTTAGTGTGCCTAGCCGCAGATTATTTTCACATTCTATTTAGTGTGCAAATTTTCAAATTAACGTCACATATTCCGTTCACTGTGCCTAGCCGCAGATTAGCGTCACATTCTGTTTAGTGTGCCTAGCCGCAGATTATTTTCACATTCTGTTTAGTGTGCAAATTTTAAAATTAACGTCACATATTCCGTTCACTGTGCCTAGCCGCAGATTAGCGTCACATTCTGTTTAGTGTGCCTAGCCGCAGATTATTTTCACATTCTATTTAGTGTGCAAATTTTAAAATTAACGTCACATATTCTGTTCACTGTGCCTAGCCGCAGATTAGCGTCACATTCTGTTTAGTGTGCCTAGCCGCAGATTAGCGTCACATTCTGTTTAGTGTGCAAATTTTAAAATTAACGTCACATATTCCGTTCACTGTGCCTAGCCGCAGATTAGCGTCACATTCTGTTTAGTGTGCCTAGCCGCAGATTATTTTCACATTCTGTTTAGTGTGCAAATTTTAAAATTAACGTCACATATTCCGTTCACTGTGCCTAGCCGCAGATTAGCGTCACATTCTGTTTAGTGTGCCTATCCGCAGATTATTTTCACATTCTCTTTAGTGTGCAAATTTTAAAATTAACGTCACATATTCCGTTCACTGAAAATAGCCGCAGATTAGCGTCACATTCTGTTTAGTGTGCCTAGCCGTAGATTAGCGGCACATATTGTTTAGTGTGCTCATTTTCAAATTAACGTCACATATTCCGTTCACTGTGCCTAGCCGCAGATTAGCGTCACATTCTGTTTAGTGTGCCTAGCCGCAGATTATTTTCACATTCTGTTTAGTGTGCAAATTTTAAAATTAACGTCACATATTCCGTTCACTGAAAATAGCCGCAGATTAGCGTCACATTCTGTTTAGTGTGCCTAGCCGCAGATTAGCGGCACATATTGTTTAGTGTGCAAATTTTCAAATTAACGTCACATATTCCGTTCACTGTGCCTAGCCGCAGATTAGCGTCACATTCTGTTTAGTGTGCCTAGCCGCAGATTATTTTCACATTCTGTTTAGTGTGCAAATTTTAAAATTAACGTCACATATTCCGTTCACTGAAAATAGCCGCAGATTAGCGTCACATTCTGTTTAGTGTGCCTAGCCGCAGATTAGCGGCACATATTGTTTAGTATGCAAATTTTCAAATTAACGTCACATATTCCGTTCACTGTGCCTAGCGCAGATTAGCGTCACATTCTGTTTAATGTGCCTAGCCGCAGATTATTTTCACATTCTGTTTAGTGTGCAAATTTTAAAATTAACGTCACATATTCCGTTCACTGAAAATAGCCGCAGATTAGCGTCACATTCTGTTTAGTGTGCCTAGCCGCAGATTAGCGGCATATATTCTGTGTAATATGAAGAAGGCGGGTAAAAAGGGACGGGGAAGTGGACGTGATCCTGATAGTTCAGGGCGCGGGTCAGGACGCGTAGAAACTGTGCCTGGTGCCAGAGCACAAGACAGAAAGACATCCACCATACCTAGCTTCATGTCTCAGTTTACAGGGCGTCGCAGGACATCACTCTCGAGGTCAGACCACTGCGAACAGGTGGTCGGTTGGATTTCAGCTGATACTGCTTCCAGTCGGTTAAGCACCACCCTGTCTTCCACCAAGTCCACTCTCACTAGCCAAGAGTCTGGTCAACATAATCCTCACCCTGATCATCCTTCCTCCCACCATAGAGGGTCTGGTCAAAGAAGTCATCCCACACTGGGATATAGTGAGGAGCTCGTCTCATCACCAATCCTTGATTTGAACCTTTCTCCAAGCACGCTTGCAGAGGAACATGAGATCTTGTGCCCTGATTCACAACCTCTAGAGGGTACCCAATCACAAGAAGATGACAGAGGGGAACGGCATTTAAGGTCAAAGGAAGTGGATGATGATGATGATGATGAGACACAGTTGCCATCAAATCAACCACAATTACTGTCTCAAGACCTTGATGAGGAGGATGATACACAGTTGTCAATGACTGAGTATGTGGTGGGATCAAGAAATGAGGAGGATGATCAGAGTGAGGAAGTGGAGGAGGACTTGGTGGAAGATGAGGTCACTGACCCCACCTGGGAAGGTGGAGAGCCGAGCGATGACAGCAGTCCTGAGGGTGAGCCATCTGCAGCACCGCAACAGGCTGGAAGAAGCAGTGGTGTGGCTAAAGAAAGAAGGCGGACCGCACCAAACCGGCCCGCAAATGTTCCACGGAGCACCCCCTTGCGTAAATCTCCCTTGCCAAGGGCTAGGTGTTCCGCGGTATAGTGTTTTTTTAAGGAAAGTGCGGACGACAAAAAAATTGTAGTTTGCAACCTGTGCCACACCAGAATGAGCCGAGGCATGAACACTAGAAACCTCACCACCACCAGCATGATCCGACACATGGCATCCAAGCACCGTAATAAGTGGGAGGAACGCCCGGATCGCCAATCTGTGTCTGCAGGCCACACCACTGCCTCCTCTTCCCCTGTTTTCGGTGCCGGCCGAAGGCGCAGGCCCGCATACCTCCCGCCCTGCACCTGTACCATCTGAAGCACCATCAGCGACCACATCCACTTCCCTGTCCCAGCGCAGCGTCCAAATGTCGTTACCCCAGGCATTTGAGCGCAAGAGAAAGTACCCAGCCACCCACCCACAGGCCATAGCACTAACCTCACACCTTTCCAAATTACTGGCCATCGAAATGCTGCCATTTAGGCTTGTGGACACTGAGTCCTTCCGCAGCCTGATGGCAGCAGCTGTCCCTCGGTACGCAGTCCCCAGCCGCCACTACTTTTCCCGGTGTGCCGTCCCCGCCTTACACCACCATGTGTCCCTTAACATCACCCGTGCCCTGACCAACGCAGTTACTGGGAAGGTCCACTTAACGACTGACACATGGACAAGTGCTTGTGGCCAGGGACGCTACATTTCCCTGACGGCACACTGGGTGAATGTCGTGGAGGCTGGGAGCGACTCGGACCCTGGGATGGCACAGGTGCTACCCACGCCGAGGATTGCGGGCCCTACCTCCATCAGGGTTTCCGCCAGCACCTACGTTATTGGCTCCTCCTCCTCCGTTTCCACCTCCGAATTCTCTGCGCGCAGCGCCACTCACCCATCAGCCGGTAGCTGGAAGCAGTGTAGCACTGCAGTGGGGAAGCGTCAACAGGCCGTGCTGAAGCTGATCTGCCTTGGGGACAAACAGCACACGGCCTCAGAGCTGTTGCAGGGGATTAGTCACCAGACCGAGCAGTGGCTCTCGCCACTCAACCTGCAACCAGGCATGGTTGTGTGTGATAATGGGCGTAACTTGGTGGCGGCTTTGGAGCTCGGCAAGCTCACACACGTACCATGCCTAGCGCATGTATTTAATTTAGTGGTTCAGTGATTTCTAAAAACCTACCCCAATTTGCATGATCTCTTGACCAAGGTGCGCCGCGTGTGTGCACATTTCCGTAAGTCATCTACAGCTTCAGCCGGCCTGTTGAAGCTGCAGCAGCGCTTACAATTGCCAGCTCACCGGCTGCTGTGTGACGTGAGCACGCGCTGGAACTCCACCTTCCACATGTTGGCCCGGCTTTGTGAGCAGCAGAGGACAGTAGTGGAGTACCAGCTGTTACACGGTCGTCGCCTCTCCGTTCAACTTCCTCTAATCAGAAGTGAGGAGTGGGAATGGATGTCAGACCTCTGTGAGGTTTTACACAATTTTGAGGAATCAACACAGATGGTGAGCGGCGATAACGCTATTATCAGTGTAACCATCCCACTTCTGTGTCTACTGAAACGCTCGCTGCTCACAATTAAAACCGACGCTTTGCATGTGGAAGAGGTGGAAATGGGGGAGGAAGAGCTTACACAAGGTGATAGCCAGAGCACCCTCACTTCGTCTTCTCAGCGACAATTGGAGGAGGCGGAGGAGGAGGAGGAGGAGGAGGAAGACATGGTTGCCTCCGCTACAGAGGGTAGCCATGGAACTTTAGTTCCATCTCTTCAGCGTGGGTGGGCAGAAGAGGAGGAAGAGGATGAGGAGATTGAGAGTCATCCTCCTGGTGAGGACAGCGAAATCTTGCCTGTTGGTACTCTGGCACACATGGCTGACTTTATGTTAGGCTGCCTTTCCCGTGACCCACGCGTTATACGCATTTTAGACAACACGGATGACTGGGTGTTCACCCTTCTGGACCCCCGCTACAAAGAGAATTTCTCATCTCTCATTCCTCCGGTGGAGAGGACAAGCAAAATGGTGCAATACCAGAAGGTTCTTGTCGAAAAATTGCTCCAAAATTTTCCATCTGACAACGCTGGCGGCAGAGTACGTGCTACCTTGGCCAACCGAGAAGGGGAGAAAAGGGGAGCACACAGCAGTTCCGACAAAGGCAGGGCAACACTCTCCAAGGCATGGGACACCTTCATGACACCCCGCCAGCACCCTCACCCTGATGTGCAGCCTAGTGTCACAAGGAGGGAAAAGTTTTGGAAGATGGTGAAGGAGTACGTAGCAGACCGTGTCAGCGTCCTCAATGATCCCTCTGTGCCTTACAACTACTGGGTGTCCAAGCTGGACACATGGTATGAGCTGGCACTCTACACCTTGGAGGTGCTGGCCTGCCCTGCCGCCAGCGTTCTGTCTGAGCGGGTATTTAGTGCTGCTGGTGGCATCATAACAGATAAGCGTATCCGCCTTTCCACCGACAATGCTTATAGGTTGACACTTATAAATATGAACAAGGCCTGGATTTCTCCTGACTTCTCCACTCCACTGGAGGAAAGCCCCGGGTGAACATAAAGTCACTTTAGATATGTTATTTACAATGATGGGAATACTCTGTATTCCCATTCACCCCTTCCACCCAATAAACGGGTATATGGTTGACTCTTAATCTTCTCATCCTCCTCCTCCTCTTCCATATGCCCTGTGATATTATTTTTATATAGGGCCAGCTCACCAGCGGGCCCTGTGATATAATTTTTATATAGGGCCAGCTCACCAGCGGGCCCTGTTTGACAATTTTTGTATAGGTCAGCTCACCAGCGGGCCTTCTCATATGATGTTTTATTGGGTCAGCTCTCTAGCGGGCCCTCTCATATAATGTTTTATAGCGTCAGCTCACTAGCGGGCCTTCGCATATAATGTTTAGCATGGTCAGCTCCACAGCAGACCCTCACCCATAATGTTTTAGATGGTCGGCTCAGCAGCAGACCCTCATTCCTAATGTTTTAGATGGTCAGCTTAGCGGCATGCCCTCGCCCCTAATGTTTTAGAGGGTCACCAGCAGGCCATTAATCCTAATTTTTCAAGGTTGTGTATGATGCCCTCCTTTATGTGTAATAAAGGGTGTATTGGAGTGACATTTCAGTCTAATTTTTGGCAGCCCTTTCACTTAGTGCATAGGCTTTATGAGTGTTGGACCACTACCTGAACTATTGTACCACAATGTGAATGAGGCCCTCCATTTTGTGATATACAGGTTGTATCGGAGTGCCTCAGGTCCTCCCATTGAATTAAATAGGGCTGGGGTGTTCGACAGAGCAGAAGGTAGTTCTTGGCTTCATCCACTAAGTCACTTCGTCACTTTTACTCAATGGATCAGACCCCACTGTTCCGACTATAAATTTTGGACTTAACAAGGGCAAACGGACATGTTGTAAAACCTGTGGTAGCTGCGGCCTCCGTTCCTGTATGCTGTACCTTACCCGGGCCATAACCACGTTGAACACCTGCTTTACGCTGCGCACGTTTCCCTCTTAATCATGGCCCCAGTTCCGAAAAATCGATGAAATTTTTTGCAGAATTTGCAGATGATATACAAGTAAATATACAGCAAATACTGTTTGGTAACAATTTTTCGCCTAAAGTCGTTTTTTTCTTCCTTTTTGTGTGTTTTACGGTCAGTCTGTAAAAATGGCGTACTACGGGCGAAACATCGTTCCCAGCAGCGACGTTGGAGTCCAAGATGCATCCAGACATCCTCCCTATGTTGTCCCTGAACCATTTCTGTGGTGTTTCCATCATTTTCTGACCTTTCCCTATGAACCAGGCAACCTCCCCTCATCAGAGCAGGGGGTGCCTGGTGTAATGCTCGAGTCCTCCCATTGACTTCAATGGGGCTCGGGTGCTCGGCCGAGCACTCGAGCCTCCGGGGGCGCTCGGTCAGAGCACCCGAACACCCGAGCATCGGGGTGCTCGCTCATCACTACCAGAGAATCATTCTCAATATCTGACATCCATTGACAAGAAAGGGGGTGAGTTGTTTGTTTATTTACAGGTTAAAGACTTGGGGAGGATTAAACAGGCCAAACTGAATCTGAAATTGGAAAACAGTTACATTAGTAACAGTCTACTGATGGATTTAAGAGATCCTATCTATATTAAGTATCTGGCACCACATGATAATTGGGTACATGACCTAGATCAGGGCTTAAAACTTTAAATCCTTTTTTACTAGCCAGATCTGAAAAGTTACTAGCCACTGCAAGCCATAACATACCCACCATGGCTGAATTTCTACTCACCAGGGCTAAATTTTCACTCGCCATTGGCTAGTGGTGAGTGGAAATTTTGAGCCTTGACCTAGATAATGATACTACAAGTTATAACGTTGTTGCTAGATGTCTCTTATCTATATCGCTAGGTGACAGGTCTGTAAAACATGTTCTTCTTGTAGTGGAAGAACCCCAACACCAGATCTATATAGGCAACAATTTAATACATTGTTTTGCCACACAGATTGATCTGGTGAATAATAACCTGTGGACTAGGTTAGAAGGGAACCCCAGTGGATTTCAGGATGAATTAAAAGCCCTGAAATCATGCCAAATGTTCCCATATGCAGTTAAGTTACAGGTAGCTAAGGATGTCACTATACCTGGTGGGGCAAGTCAGGTCCCCATATCCTTGCAGGTTCGTAGTGGTCAGATCCTTGAGAATCCTGATGCACTAATATGCCTCTCAAATAGGATTCAACAATTAGGAGTTTCTGTATCACACACCCCTATGGTGAGTATTCGTAGAACACCAGTCCACATTGTGGTAAATAACATAACCCCACACAGTATTACCATAGAGAAGGGAACTGTAATAAGTTAAGCACTGGATTCAGAATACTATACATTTGGGTTTCAGAATCAAGTAATTGGCCTACTGCCTGATAATTATCTTTCTGAGGAGCAACTAGTTGAGCAAATGTTCTACTCCCACCCAGAGGGACTACTTTCCATTCAATCTGTGTATCCATATAGCCCTGATACTGGTACATGCAGGACTGAAGAATCCTCTCTGGTATTTGAACACCAGGTGGAGGAACAAGAGTCCCGAGAAAATCAGGAGGCTGTGGATAAGGTAAGAGTAAATGATTTATCTACACAGCTTGAGGAAACCTATGAGTTAGGTAGGCCTGAAGCATTTCCAGGGTTCAATGATCTAGTAAAGGAGCAAATCTCTCTAGCAGAAGCATGCTCTGATGACTCTGAATGCCAACAGCTAAGAGAAATCCACGCTTTGTATTTCCTTCTGTTGATCAACTTGCTGAAACTAAAAGTGGTTAATTAACTCTTTAGGTACCATGGTCAATCATCATAAGTCATGCAGAGTGGTGAGACAAGGATGGCATGTATGCAAAGTGCAGTCAGGCTTAAGCATCCCAATTGTATCAGAAATGCCCTATGAAATATTAGATCCAACTAAATTATATTAGACCCCCAATAAGTAACAGTAGACCAATGCAGTTCTATTAGACACCACTTCACTACCGTAACAAAATGCAGCTCTGATAGATATCCCCTTCACTCTTCCAACAAAATGGCAATGGGATCTTTAACGCCTGGTCCAGCTTTGTCAGATCCCAACAATGAAGATATCCATATACATTTATGTTGGGTTGGGTAAGTAAATGTTGGGGGAAAGAAATTGTACAATAGAGAACACCTAAATACTCCTCACATTCCCATTAATTTAAAGGGATAGTAATACTTCGTTTTAACTTTATTTTATTTTGTAGGCATTTAAAAAACATGAAGAACGATATAAGTCTTATCTCTCAATCCCTTATGGTTTATGAGATATTCACAAGCAAAGTTTCCCCCTCCCGCCCCTTTTACCTAGTGTAAGTCATCTCTTCTCAGATGTGGAATCCAGTCCATAGACCAGACAGATAACAGCAGGGGACAATCTTCTTCCTATGAGAACAATGAAAGCCCTGCCCCCCTTGACAAGTTTTTCAGCTTTTTCCCTTATCTTAATTGAAGATTGTCCCTCTCTGCAGTCTACCTGGGCACCTCCCTTCTGATCTGGTTGAACAGGGGGGTGAATCTTTGTTTGTGAATATCTCTTAAACCATAAAGGTTTGAGAGATAAGACTTATATCATTCATGTTTTTTAATGCCTACAAAATAAAATAAAGTTAAAACGAAGTATTACTATCCCTTTAAATAAGGTTTTCAACCCCTTTAATGCTGGAGAGTTTTCCAACATTTTTGGATTCCCACATCTTATGTTGCTATTGTTATGCTCCCAAATTTCTCCTCCTCATATATTCCTGAAAATGACCCTGTATGTATATGTGTGCGTGTTTGAGTATGTGGCTGGTATTGACTCGAGAGGTCAGGGGATATAAAGTAGAGTGATGTACAGAAGGGAGATAGAGGCAGAGGACAGAAGGCTGCAAGATAGAGGCAAGTGGAGGACAGAAGACAGAGGCTTGCGAAGAAGAGGATACAAAAGTATAATGGAGAATAAAAAGGATAGTGTCAGAAGAGAGACATAAAGAGTTAGTGAGAATAGGGGTAAAAGGAGGAGATATTGGTTAGTGAAAGAGGGAAAACATTCTGAGTAAATACCCAGGCATGATTACCAAACCCAGGCCAATTCAGATTTGTGCTGATTTGGGGCATTTTAATACATATTACATATTGGGCATGTGATTCAATACCCATTCCGATTGTGGTAATTGGGTTTGTACACACAGGTACCCATCAATACATTTTTACGGATTTGTTCACTATTGTATTGGGTTCCACTATCCATATTAAAATTATCTTATGGTATTTATGTGCCCTGGTTGTGATCTGCGTTTGTGCATGTGATACGATAGCAATAGTCTGAGCGCTAGACCGTTATATATAATGATTAATAGTGTGTCAGAGTGTGTAAGGAGAGAGATAGAGAAATGGGGCAGAGTAACAGACCAGAGAAGGTAGAACAAAATGAAAGAAGAGAGACGAAAGAAGCCTTGTGAAAATGAAGGATAAAACAGAGGGGAACAGATTGGATGGAGTCATTAGAAATGAGAGGGATGGGAAATCACCAAAGATGAACTGAGACAGAGCTAGGGGGAGAGGGGAAGGATTCAAGAGAACATATAAGAGTTGAGAAAGACACAAAGAAGAGATGGGAAGGAGTAAGGTGGCAGATGGGAAAGATAAAAAGGAACAAGGGTGATTGAGACATAAGAGAAGAGAAGAGAAGAGGGCGAGTTATAGATGTACTGTAGCTGACTTCAGACATACATTATGTAGTGACTGCATCATTCTGTGCTCCATGAAGCTCCACTGCATGTCCAACAGGAACAGATCCTCAATGACAAGTTCAGAAGTAGCACTAGAAAGACCACAACAAACCCCCCTTTTCCTAAATTCAAATATGAATCTCCATATGTCCCCCTCATTGCAGCACAACAAATGTGTACTTGTTGTCTGACGATGGAATATTTCTTATAATCCTTTATTTATATAGCGCACACAGATTCCGCAGCGCTTTACACTCATATTGGTTCCTGTCCCCATTGGGGCTCACAATCTAAATTCACCTATCAGTATGTTTTTTTGGAGTGTGGGAGGAAACCGTAGTACCTGGAGGAAACCCACGCAAACACAGTGAGAACATACAAACTCATTGCAGATGTTGTCCTTGGTGGGATTTGAACCCAGGACCCCAGCGCTGCAAGGCAACAGTGCTAACCACTGAGCCACTGTGCTGCCCGCAACAGTGCTAATTCATCATGTTGAGGACCTGGCTTGGATAGGTGATGTTTGGGGTCCCCAATTATACTCAACTGTTAGAGTGATATGTTTTATAGATGTGGGCATAGACATCTCACATGGCTTCCTATTCAGCACGTATCACTTGCAAAGTCCTTCTTCTCTTTCCACAGTGCTGAACCCCCATTATATCTGATCCAAACACTCATCATGTCCTGTCTTGACTACTGTAACTCATTACTAATTGGCCTTCCTCTCACCTGACCAACCCCACTACAATCCATAATGAACTCTGCTGCAAGACTAATCTACCTCACTCATCGCTTCTCTGACACCAAACCCCTCTGTCAGTCCCTACACTGGCTCTCATTAGCATACAGAATTAAACTCAAAATTTTGGTGCTAACTTATAGAGCCCTCACTAACACTGCACCCCCCTGTATTTCATCTCTCATTTCCAAATACACTCCCACATGCCATCTTCGCTCTGCACATGACCTTCTGCTCTCCACAGCTTTTATTCTATCCTCCCACTCCCGCCTACAGGACTTCTCCCACTCCCACCTACAGGACATCTCCCGTGCTGCACTTCAGCTCTGGAATTCCCTCCCCTGTCCCATCAGACTCTCCCCCAGCCTTCAGGTCTTCAGACGCTCCCTGAAAACTCACCTCTTCAGGGAATCCTATCAACTTCCTCCATAAACATTATCACCAGCACTTCTCTCTCCCACCCACTGACCGCCAGTTCATGTGACAGGAAGCACTTACACCCAATAGCACTTACTCCTTCTGTGTCCAACCTTCCTTCCTCTAGACTGTAAGCACTCACCAGCAGGGGGCCCTCTGATCCTTCTGTTCTCCACATTTGATTGTACTATTTAACCCTTTGAGTGCCAGAGGGGTACGCAACGCATTATAAAGCAATGTGTTACGTACCCCTCTGGCACTCAAAGGGTTAATACCTCTGTATGTCTATTCCCTACTGTAAAGCGCTGCGGAATTTGTTGGTGCTATATAAATAAAGATTAATAATTAATAATATATCTCTTTCCTGATCTCTGCTTATGTTCCCAGCTGCCTCCTTCACTCAGTACACAACACCTTTCTTGTTGCACCATCCACACCCTCTGCTCTCTCCTGTCTCAAACCTTTTCCACTTTTCACTCACTACCTCTTTAAAGGGATAGTAATGTTTCATAATAAAAGCAGCTCTAATTAATCATCATAGTATTTGGACTTTGGAGAATGTTATTTCAATTCTGTCAGAGTTGTAGTTCAAGAGTAATTCAATGATAAAGTATCCCCCTCCTGCCCCTTTTACTGATGTAACACTGTTCAGCCAGATCAGAAGGAGGTGCCCAGGTAGACTGCAGGGAGGGACAATCTTCAATTAAGATAAGGGAAACACCTAAAAAACTTGTCAAGGGGGGCAGGGTTTTCATTGTTCTCATAGGAAGAAGATTGTCCCCTTCTGTTATCTGTCTGGTCTATGGACTGGATTCCACATCTGAGAAGAGATGGCTTACACTAAGTAAAAGGGGCGGGAGGGGAAACTTTGCTTGTGAATATCTCTCAAACCATAAAGGTTTGAGAGATAAGACATATTGTTCTTCATGTTTTTTTAATGCCTACAAAATAAAATAAAGATAAAACAAAGTATTACTATCCCTTTAAGTCTACCTTTAAATCTTATCTTCTGGAGCACTAGTGCCATGCACCACCTTTTCCCCAAAATCAGCACTGTAACTTACAGCACTTGACACCCTCATACCTTGCTGTCTGTCTCCAATTACCCATGTAGCCTTTAAGCTCCTTGGGGCAGAGACCTCTTTAATATTGTTTCTGTGATTGCGACACTTTATCCCCATATATTTATTGTAACATGCTCCTCTTGTAAGGTACTGCGCTCACCGTGGGGTGCCATATAAATAAAGATATACATACATACATACATACATACATGCATGCATACATACGTGCAATATGGAAAAAGAATAAAGAATGAAGAAAGACAGAGACATATTTATAATAGAATAGTGGAGCAATCTTTGAGTAAACATTCCCAAAATCCCCACTTTGAAACCCTTCAGCAGTGCATACATAGCAATACTTAAAAATAAATACTTCATCGGAATGGTCTACAATGTGTGCCTGGTTTGCAATCCAGGCACACTTTGTAGACCATTCTGATTAAGTATTTATCTTTAGATATCATTATATCAGCGCTGCTGAAGAGCCGCATCTGGTCAAGTGACCAGAATCTGCTTCTGACAGCGTTACAGCTCGTCAAGCAGAAAGGGGAGGAAGCGGAAAGCTTTATTTTCCTATATCTCTCAAACCATAACAGTCTGAGAGATACGAGTAAGTACAAGTACTCTCTTTTAATTGGATATACCATATAGTTATACTTTTTTTTCTGACATTATTTACTATCCCTTTAACACTTGATTTCTTTTGGTGTTGTTTGGCCATGTCCTCTTTTAAGATCCCTTCTCTAACTCTTAGAGTGCCAGAGAGGCATGGCATACTGGTCTTGAATTCAAAGTCAAAAAATGTAATTTATGCCAAGCCTTATATGCTTCAAAAGAAAAAGTATAGTGAAATTGTTATTATTAGCACAACATTTACCTGGATGTGAGTTTCGAATGAGACAACTGCACTCTGCATAGCAATTAGATGTGACATGAAAAAGTATCTGTCACCTAGTTTTTTCAGGTAATTAAAATCTGCCTACATGTTGAATTTGTTTTCTGTAAAATAAATAGTTTTTGATACGTTAACATGTATGTTTTGGTGGCACACATTCTGCTCATCTGTAACTGCATCGCAGGCCAATTAATTCTGTTCAAGGCCAAACTTAACTTTCACTTTGCTATCAGAAATGACCTCACTGTGTAGGATCTACATATCCTGTATTTATTTATAGGGCTCCGTGGGAGAATATTGGTTCAGCACATAAACTAATTAGAAGACTGTGCCACCAGTAAATGATGTTTAATTTCTCAAAAAAGTATTTATACCACAAGAAAAGAAATAGTTTGCACAGCATGTAGACAGCTTTTAATTCTCTTGACAATGAACTAAACTTACAGTGAAGGGTCAACATTAACGCTTTGAGTGCTTGAGTGGTACACAACATATGGCAAAGCAATGCATTGCGTATCCCTCTGGTGCTCACTGGGTTAAAGAAATGGTCTTAACCCTTTGAGTGCTAGAGAGGTATCCAACGCACTGCAAAGCAAACAACATGACATTTATGTTAAAGACAAAGTCCACCAAAGAAATCGGGCACCGCTGTGGCTCTACCCTCTGATTATCCCCAAAGGCAACAAGGTGAGGCAGAAATCAAAGAGGAGGAAGAATAGAGAGACCCAGCCAGCACCTGGCTCACCATCACATTCTTCCTCTAGAGTCCAGGCACAAGAAGATCTTGTAACTACATCTTCTGGTGATCCATCTAGTTCACCGTTACCTCCCGCAACACATGATAGCCATTCAGTAGATATCAGGATATGGCAGTTCATGTCCACACATTGCACACTGTGTGATGCACTGATCACACATGGCAGTGTGGTGGAGAATATTCACAACCAAGGCAAAAAGAGGCATCTGAGGAGATTCCATCCCACTGCCACCGAATATGCTAAGCTGGTGCAAGAGAGGGTTAATCATTACTATTAAACTGTCTGCAAGTTGTCATGTGTCCTTAGCGGGGAGTGGACAAGGGGCATAGTGACAGCAGCAGTACTTGGTTTCTGGTGGGTGGATTTCACACTGGGAGCCCTAAGTATCATGGTGTTTGAAGAGAGTTGTGCCATGTGTTTTATGCGAGTGCAGATGTGCCCATTGTTCCCAGTTCTTCTCTTATTTACTGTCAAGGTTTTACTGAGAAGCTCTATTTGCCTATTGATTCTGATGTCTGAGCTAATCTAGTGTTCTGCTATCCACTGCTGCTGTCTTCTGAGTTACTGGCTCAGGATGATCAGCTGACCTCTCTGATTGCTCACCTGACTGTTATCAGCCAACCCTCCCAGGGTATTTAAAGTAGTTTGGCTCACTTCCCCATTGTCCTTCACAAACGACATTCCAACTGACCTCCACAAGACCAGTCTGGCACTCTACGCAGATGACGTTGCTGTCATCTCGCAGTCTTTCAGTGAGAAGGAAGTGGCAAAGAACATCCAAGCAGTGCTGAACAAGCTATCATCATGGTACAGAGACTGGCAAATAGGACTCAACACCAGCAAGACTACAGCTACGCTTTTCACCAGAAAGAAAATCAGAGAATAACTGCAAATCAACCTAGACAGAGAGACCATCAAGTGGGAGACCAGCAGCTCTTATCTGGGGGTAACCCTTGATAGCAAACTAACATGGAGAAACCACATTGAGAGGATACAGCAAAAAGCAACAGCCAAGCTGGCAGCATTGTATCCCCTACTGAAGACAAGGACCATGCCTATCCAGAGCAAAGTCAGAGTGATCAAGGCAATTATCAGACCGACACTGACATATGCCTCCTCGGTATGGAGTAGCTGCAAGGAGCAATACAGATCATCCCTACAGAAAGTACAGAACCCTAAGGACTGCATCTGGAGCTCCACTTTTCACAAGAACAGACCTTCACAGGGAACTAGGCATAGAGCTGCTAGATGATCATATGAAAAACCTCACCACCAGGTTTTGTGAACAGCTTGATCAGAACACAAACCCACTGATCAAGAAACTTGCAACGATCTGTGCAAATCCATTTGATCGCTACCCATGATCCATCGCAGCGACGATCCTGTGAAACAAACTCAACTGTGGAAAAGCAACACAGATCAAGAAGATCACTGTGACAAAACTAAAATTCAATTGGCTAATTTGGAGTAATGAGGCAGGAGCCTCGGTATCCAAAATCATTGCTGCCAGTTTAAGTCTGACAGCCAGAGAAGAACGTCCTGTTCCCCATTGTCCTTGTGTTTCTTTGCTGACCTGTTGCTGCGGTGGATTTTCCTGTGCTCCTGTTTGATGTGTTCCAGACCTGTGGCTTGTTCCAGACTTTGCTGACTTCTGTGCTTCTGACCTCTTGCTTGTTCCTGACATCGTGGACTTCTGTGGTCCTGACCCAGCTTGGCTGATTATCTGTCCTGGTTCCTGACCCTGGCTTGTCATTTGGTTTATGCTCCTGATCACAATTCTGTTTGTTTATTTTTTGTTTCTTTAATAATGGTGTTTTGCATTTTAGCTTTTTGTGTCCTGTCTGGTTCCTGGTCCATAACATTTACAACACACACTGTGCACACTGCAGTTGCTTATAAGTGGCACAATTGCTACACTCAAGGGAAACATTTATATTCTAACAACACACCCATGATTTTGGAGCAGGGGGAGGTGGCAAAGCATTATTGGCCAAATTATTTTATTCACGTGTACCTCAGGTGGTGGGGGATATTTGAGATGCTGCTACTGCTTCAGTAGCATCACTGGAGCTAGTAGTGGCAAGTGGAAAAATGATCATCCATCACCCAGGTTACTGCTGTTTTTGATCCCAAGCCCAAGTCCTACAAGTCACTGATTCCTCAGGGCTTGGTATGCTAATAAGCCAAAGTGCTACAAATCAGTGTTCCTTGCAGGCTTGGGCCTAAAAAGTCTAAGTTCTGCAAATCAATTTTTCCTCAGGGCTTAGGCCTAATACAAGTCTAAGTCCTACTAATAAATGTTCCCTCAGAGCTTGGGCTGAATGCTTATCTAAGTTCTACATCAAATAAATGCTTTCTTAGGGCTTATGCCAAACAAGTCTAAGTTCAATAAATCAGTGTTTCCTCAGGGCTTGGGCCTAACACAAGGAAGGGGTGATCATCATATTACTAGTGAGTGGGAGGAAGAGGAAGACTCAGGGGCTGAAATTGATGTGGTTGGTGTTAGTGGTATACTAGTGGGAAGTGCTATTATTTGCAGATTTTGGTTTGAGCCGAAAATTTTCATCCATCCCTAGTGGCGATGATTTTCTCTTAACATCTTTGGATCTCAGTTTAACCGTACTTAAAGGGAGAATAAGCAAAAATTATGACAAACATATTTTAAGGATTTTTCTGCAGAGATAAAAAAAAAATACTACATTGAAGACATCTCTAGCCTTATTTAGAGGTGTAATGCACTGAATACCCCTCTGTCACTCAAAAGAGTTAAATCATTGGGAAATATGGTACGTGTTATTTGTCCTCTATAATACGGTTGGTTAAAGACAGGATTATGCCACTTTTCTTTTGAAAACAGACCCATACTATTGCTTTCTTTGATCTGCAAATAATGTTTTAAATAATTTACATTGAAAGACATTTATGTAGACTGTATATTTTTCCTAGATATGAAAGCTTAGTAATTCACTTCAAAGAGGAAATTCTTTTATTACACATTGAAAGGCAAAATGAATAAATAGGCTTTTAGTTTTCACGGCACATAAAAACTCCAGCAGCTTTTAGAAACTTTTTTCTTATCAGTTAAAATAATGTGTTTCTCTTGTATTTGAAACTTTTTATCTCTGTTTTAGCAAAACACGTATAATTAATAATCATGCTTCCTCACCTTTTTCGTATTTTGATAGGGAACAATAATCAATAAGCAACACTGTAATCACACAGATAAATCCTTAAGACAACGCAATACATTAGGTAGATAAAACATGACATGTTAAGTTATATATAAATTGAATATATTTGTCTACAGCACAGGGGAGAAAATCATGTTAAAAGAATAATGACAAAAGAAAGGGTTTTATAAGTGCAGTTTCTTAGGTTAAATTCTTCCAGTTTTGTTCTTAACATTGTAGTGGAAAAAATATATGGTTTATTTTAGCTAGAATCTAAACAGCAAAATAAGCAAAATATGATCCTGGTTTTAGCACCACTGAATACTTAAAGGAGCAGTAAACTTTTTTTATGAAAAAATATATATTGCAGGGATTTTCCTATTGAGTAAAATAAGGGTACTCCCATTGTTGAGAGATTTTTATTTCCAGAGTTATTACAGTTTAAACCCATGTTTTTTTTTACATTAACAGTGCCCTCTAGTGGTCAAATTCTAATTAGATTTACTATTAGATTCTAATGGAGAGGAAAGTCAGAAAAGTCAGAGACATACAGTTCTTCATAGAATGTGATAGTAACTGCTGAGTTACTTCCTGTCAGTTAGAACTATCAGGAATTAAACACAGTAAATTCACTTTCTGTCACAGTAAATTCACTTTCTGTCAGTTAGAACTATCAGGAAGTAAACACAGTAAATTCACTTTCTGTCACAGTAAATTCACTTTCTGTCAGTTAGAACCATCAGGAAGTAATCACAGTAAATTCACTTTCTGTCAGTTAGAACTATCAGGAAGTAAACACAGTAAATTCACTTCCTATCAGAACTATCAGGAAGTAAACACAGTAAATTCTCTTCCTGTCAGTTAGATCTATCAGGAAGTAAACACAGTAAATTCACTTCCTGAGTATTTAAACTGCTATAATTTTTTAACAAAACATCTGACAGCAATGGGAGTGTTTGTTTATATTTATATGTGTTTATGTATATATATATATATATATTTATTTATTTATTTCAATAGTGACAGCTGCTGGCACTGAATTCAGTTCATGTTCTTCATCTTCATAAAGATTTGAATAAAATTCCTCTACTCGTTTTAGTATTTGTTGAGTTTTTGCTGTTGTACCATCTTCGAGCTTTAACGCAAACATTTGCGTGGCCATCTTTTGCTTGCTTTCTTTAGCCCTTGATTTTCATCCAGTGTCCTTTTGAGTTCAACACTGAACTTGCATGTTTCTTCTTTAATGCACTTCCCTTATGGTCTTACACATTTCTGCCAACAGAAAAGAAGGACAACACCACACAGTTTTGTTCAGATCTGTAGATTCTACACGACTGTTATAAGGTACTACTGGCCAACACAATATGACCTGCTGACACTAGGTCAGTAGGGCATTTTTTTCTCAGGGCTTGTACTTAAAAAAAAAAATGTCCTAAAAAAAGTCTGTGACGGTACCAGCGGACACCCAGCCTTGGTGTCCCCGTTAATGGTCACTTCTTCTGCTATAAGCCAGATGGACATCCAAAAGCATGCCACAATATACCCCAAACCAGGCAAAACTAGTGTCAGGGAAACTAGGAGCACACTCTGAATACAGCAAGCTTACCCCACCAGACAACACCAGTGTAGGTAAGACAAGAACTCTCTTTATTGGAACAAACCACAAATATTTATAGTCAAACCTTATATTGAAATACCTGGACCAAGCAGATACAATAGGGACACAATCCAATCACCATACAGTAGACAAAAGGCCATCAGCAGATGGTCTAACAAATACAATGGCTCAGACATGATTACATTTCACACACAAAAGGGTTGCTGAACTCAAACAGTGGACACAAAGACTTGAGGGCTTGAATGAATTAACACACGGCAAGGGGTCTCAGTACAGTTCACAATACACTGGCTTGAGTGGCTACAATACACATTGAAAGTAGCTTTAAGTAAACTCAAATAATTAACCCTTAATATCCATTGCCTTGGAAGCAAGCCAGCAGTCCACGGTTGTCAGTCTCTTTGGGCCCAGAAATGTCCACAGTCTCTGGGGTTCTTGGGATAACAGTTCCAGGCCCAGACAAAGGCTCCAGTGGTTCCTGTGACAAAGTCCTAAAAAAAATGTTGGGGGGTTGTTTCTAACAAGTCTAAGTCCTTAAGACTTGTGCCAAACAAGCTTAAGTCCTCCAAATCAATGTTTCCTCAGGGCTTAGGTCTCTAACAACAAATATAACAAATCATCTACTATAAAATACTCTGTCAAGTATCAGTCTACCCCAGTGGCAGCTTATGTCAGGGGGTTCCTGTCTCTATCACTTTATATGCATGTTTCTTATTTTATTTTATTTTATTTTTTTATTAACCAGTCAAGAAGCCCCCAAAACAAATTCCCTGTTCAACCGATTAATTCTTCAAACTCCACCGACAAACGCAGGCACCCTCCTCTGACCCCTTTTATACTATGTCTTATTGGGGGCTTCTTATTGTATTTAGGATTTTTTTTCTTACCTGCCTCCAATTTCAGTAAACAACATCCCCCTCAAAAAATTCCCTTTTCAACTGGTTCTCCATAACCCACCAACACAGGCACCCTCATGCCCTTTTATACTATGCCTTTGGGAAATAAAATAATATTTGTTATGTGTTCCCATTGATTTCAAAGGAATGAGCAAGGTGAAAAAAGCAGAAAATCTGCACTTTTTGCGGAAAATTATTCATCAAGCGGGAAGTGCCATTATTTGCTGATTTTAGTTTGAGACGAAAATTTTCACCCCTCCCTAAAAATTAGCCAGTTTGAGTTAATCTGTGCAGACATTCCTAATGGCTGCCAGGAATCCATCCTCACTGGATTAGTTCCCCAAATTAATCTTTAAATAGTACTGGATGCCATTCCCAAGGAGGTGGACGTGATTCCCAAACTCCTTCCACTCTTCCTTCCAAAGAATATGTCAGTGAAATGGAGTAAATTGAAACTAGGAAACTGATTCTAAATGGTCATTAGGGTTGTCTGCAGAAAGGTAAGTGTTCCATTAACGTAATTAAATGGCACTTGTCCCTGTGTATACTTCCCCATGAAGTGCACATGATCACTTTTAAACAATAGAATATGATCTTCTAAAACATTTTGGGGCTTATTCAGCAATCTAAAAAGGAGGAACTGTTCTGGAGCAAACAACTGTGAGTAGAGGATTAATAAAACTTCCCAAATTTGACCTTGATATAAATGACAGTTTTACCCCCTAGAATGCTAGCAAGGTCTCCACACATTGTGTACTACCGGTTAAAACACTTTCATGTGTCCCCTGTTGTGAATTTGGTTCTCACTGTGCACTAGAGTGTATGATTGCTATGGTTTAAACTAAGACTTTAGCCTCCGCTGCACTAGAGTGTATGATTATTTTAGTTTACACTAAGACTTTAGCCTCTCCTGCACTAGAGTGTATGATTGCTATGGTTTAAAGTAAGATTTTAGCTTCCGCTGCACTAGAGTATATGATTGCTATGGTTTAAACTAAGACTTTAGCCTCCTCTGCACTAGAGTGTATGATTATTTTAGTTTACACTATGACTTTAGCCTCCTCTGCACTACAGTGTATGATTGCTTTAGTTTACACTAAGACTTTAGCCTCCTCTGCACTACAGTGTATGATTGCTTTAGTTTACACTAAGACTTTAGCCTCCGCTGCACTAGAGTGTATGATTATGTTAGTTTACACTATGACTTTAGCCTCTCCTGCACTAGAGTATATGATTGCTATAGTTTAAACTAAGATTTTAGCCTCCGCTGCACTACAGTGTATGATTGCTTTAGTTTAAACTAAGACTTTAGCCTCCCCTGCACTAGAGATTATGATTGATTTAATTTGCACGAAGACTTTAGCCTCCTGTGGACAGGAGTATATGATTGCTTTATTTTGTACTAAGACATAGGTCTCATCTGCACTAGAGATTATGATTGCGTCAGTTTACACAAAGACTTTAGCCTCCTCTTTACTATAGCGTATGATTGTTTTAGTTTGCACTAATACTTTAGCCTCCTTTGCACTGCAGGATATGTTTGTTTTAGTTTAAACTACAACGTTGACATCCTTTGCACTACAGTGTATGTTTGCTTTAGTTTAAACTAAAACTTTGTCCTCCTAAACACTAGAGATTATGATTGTATAGTTTGTTTTGCGCTAAGACTTTAGCCTTCTCTAATCTAGAGTGCATGATTGCTTTAGTTTGCACTAAGACTTCAATCTCCTCTCCACTAGAATGTTTGATTGTTTTAGTTTGCACTAAGACTTCAATCTCCTCTCCACTAGAGTGTTTGATTGTTTTAGTTTGCACTAAGACTTCAATCTCCTCTCCACTAGAGTGTTTGATTGATTTAGTTTGCACAAATACTTCAATCTCCTATCCACTAGAGTGTTTGATTGATTTAGTTTGCACTAAGACTTCAATCTCCTCTCCACTAGAATGTTTGATTGTTTTAGTTTGCACTAAGACTTCAATCTCCTCTCCACTAGAGTGTTTGATTGATTTAGTTTGCACTAAGACTTCAATCTCCTATCCACTAGAGTGTTTGATTGATTTAGTTTGCACTAAGACTTCAATCTCCTCTCCACTAGAATGTTTGATTGATTTAGTTTGCACTAAGACTTCAATCTCCTCTCCACTAGAGTGTTTGATTGATTTAGTTTGCACTAAGACTTCAATCTCCTCTCCACTAGAGTGTTTGATTGATTTAGTTTGCACTAAGACTTCAATCTCCTCTCCACTAGAGTGTTTGATTGATTTAGTTTGCACTAAGACTTCAATCTCCTCTCCACTAGAGTGTTTGATTGCTTTAGTTTGCACAAATACTTCAATCTCCTATCCACTAGAGTGTTTGATTGCTTTAGTTTGTACTAAGACTTCAATCTCCTATCCACTAGAGTGTTTGATTGCTTTAGTTTGTACTAAGACTTCAATCTCCTCTCCACTAGAGTGTTTGATTGCTTTAGTTTGCACTAAGACTTCAATCTCCTCTCCACTCTAAGACATCGATGTCCAATGTGCGGCCCTTGGACCAAATGCGGCCCGTCTGACTCCTGCGTATGGACCACCAGATATTTTTTAACAAAAAAATGTTTTACCTAATTTAATCTAGCACACATTAATTATCAGAACAGAATAGTTTTTTGTTATATATATCATGACTTGATCAATGACTATACAAATAAACCCGATAAACTTTTTTTGCACTGCTAAGAAAAAACATTTTTGAATAGCTGAAAGGCTATATACATCATCATTGTTACCAGGGGAGAGCTGTCCTCGGAGGCATGGGAGGCAGGTAGGCCAATGACACTCTCAGTCTCCTACTTGCTGCCTCAGATGGAGCTACTCTAGTAATAGCACAGAATTACAATCCAAATGGATATGCACTAATAGCATAACCCATTTCTCTTGTAAGCTAAATGGTGTTACTAGTGTAGCTTTACTTAAAGGGATAGTAATACTTCGCTTTAACTTTATTTTATTTTGTAGACATTAAAAAAACATGAAGAATGATATAAGTCTTATCTCTCAAACCTTTATGGTTTGAGAGATATTCACAAGAAAAGTTTCCCCCTCCCGCCCCTTTTACCTAGTGTAAGCCATCTCTTCTCAGATGTGGAATCCAGTCCATAGACCAGACAGATAACAGAAGGGGACAATCTTCTTCCTATGAGAACAATTAAATCCCTGCCCCCCTTGACAAGCTTTTCAGGTTTTACCCTTATCTTAATTGAAGACTGTCCATCTCTGCAGTCTACCTGGGCACCTCCCTTCTGCTCTGGCTGAGCAGTGTTACATCAGTAAAAGGGGCGGGAGGGGGACACTTTATCATTGAATTACTCTTGAACTACAACGTTACTATCCCTTTAAATTGTAACTAATGTAACTCCATGTCAACTGTAAGCTCTGTAGTATCACAACTGTAGCCCCATTTCAGTTGTAAGCTAAATGGTATCATTTGATTCACAACATTACAGTCAGGTTAAAATTAACAAAGGGGGGCGAGCTGGGTCAGTGGGCTGGAAAGATCATGTAAATGGTCCACACGGTTGTATTTTTTCCCCAGACCACAAGTTGTCAGCCCTCCTATGATTGTAACCAATAAACTAACTGATGCAGCCCTTACACACAATGATTTCTGATCATGTGACCCACAACTGAAAAACATTGGAAGCCCCTACACTAGGGTATTAGTCTCCTCTGAAATATTTGTTGCTTTAGTTTGCACTGATGTTAGTGTTTTCTACACCAGTGGTCCTCAACTCCTGTCCTCAGGACCCACTAACAGGCCAGGATATGATGATTTCCTTGTTAGAGCACAGGTGAGTTAATCAGTGTGAATGAGCCTCTGATCACATGATTTCCTTGTTAGAGCACAGGTGAGTTAATCAGTGTGAATGAGCCTCTGATCACATGATTTCCTTGTTAGAGCACAGGTGAGTTAATCAATGTGAATGAGCCTCTGATCACATGATTTCCTTGTTAGAACACAGATGAGTTAATCAATGTGAATGAGCCTCTGATCACATGATTTCCTTGTTAGAGCACAGGTGAGTTAATCAATGTGAATGAGCCTTTGATCACCACACCTGTGTTCTAGCAGAGAAATCCCTAAGTCCTGGCCTGTTAGTGGGTCCTGAGGACAGGAGATAAGAAACACTGCTCTACACCATATGTTGCTTTAGTTTGCACTAGCATTAGTTTCCTCTGCAATAGGTGTTGCTTTAGTGTGCACTGGCATTAGTGTCTTCTGCATTATTTGTCACTTTAGTTTGCACTGATGTTAGTGTTCTCTGAACTATATGTTGTGTTACTTTCGACTGATATTAGTCTCCTCTGTACTTTATGTTGCTTTAGTTTGTACTGACCTTAGTGTCCTCTGTACTATCTGTTGCTTTAGTTTGCACTGATATTAGTGCCATCTGGACTGTGTTGCTTTAGTTTGCACTGATATTAGTCTCCTCTGTACTATGTGTTACTTGAGTTTGCACTTACATTAGGCTTCTCTGTACTGTGTGTTGCTTTAGTTTGCACTGAACTTATTCTCCTCTGTACTATGTGTTGCTTTAGTTTGCACTGAACTTATTCTCCTCTGTACTGTGTGTTGCTTTAATTTGCACTGGCATTAGTGCCATCTGCACTGTGTTGCTTTAGTTTGCACTGATATTAATTTCCTCTGTACAATATGTTGTTTTAGATTGCACTGGCGTTAGTGTCCTCTGTGCTATGTGTTGCTTTACTTTGCACTAACATTAGTCTCCTCTGTTCTGTGTGTTGCTTTAGTTTGCACTGAACTTAGTCTCCTCTGTACTATGTGTTACTTTAGTTTGCACTGACATTAGTCTCCTCTGTACTATGTGTTGCTTTAGTTTGCACTGACCTTAGTGTCCTCTGTACTATGTATTGCTTTAGTTTGCACTAACATTAGTCTCCTCTGTTCTGTGTGTTGCTTTAGTTTGCACTGAACTTAGTCTCCTCTGTACTATGTGTTACTTTAGTTTGTACTGACCTTAGGCTCCTCTGTACTATGTGTTGCTTTAGTTTGCACTGACCTTAGTGTCCTCTGTACTGTGTGTTGCTTTAGTTTGCACTGAGATTAGTCTCCTCTGTACTATGTGTTACTTTAGTTTGCACTAACATTAGTCTCCTCTGTTCTGTGTGTTGCTTTAGTTTGCACTGAACTTAGTCTCCTCTGTACTATGTGTTACTTTAGTTTGTACTGACCTTAGGCTCCTCTGTACTATGTGTTGCTTTAGTTTGCACTGACCTTAGTGTCCTCTGTACTGTGTGTTGCTTTAGTTTGCACTGAGATTAGTCTCCTCTGTACTGTGTGTTGCTTTAGTTTGCACTGAGATTAGTCTCCTCTGTACTATGTGTTACTTTAGTTTGTACTGACCTTAGGCTCCTCTGTACTATGTGTTGCTTTAGTTTGAACTAACATTAGTCTCCTCTGTTCTGTGTGTTGCTTTAGTTTGCACTGAACTTAGTCTCCTCTGTACTATGTGTTACTTTAGTTTGTACTGACCTTAGGCTCCTCTGTACTATGTGTTGCTTTAGTTTGCACTGACCTTAGTGTCCTCTGTACTGTGTGTTGCTTTAGTTTGCACTGAGATTAGTCTCCTCTGTACTATGTGTCGCTTTAGTTTGCACTAACATTAGTGTCCTCTGTACTGTGTGTTGCTTTAGTTTGCACTGAGATTAGTCTCCTCTGTACTATGTGTTACTTTAGTTTGTACTGACCTTAGGCTCCTCTGTACTATGTGTTGCTTTAGTTTGCACTAACATTAGTCTCCTCTGTACTGTGTGTTGCTTTAGTTTGCACTGACCTTAGTCTCCTCTGTACTGTGTGTTACTTTAGTTTGCACTGAGATTAGTCTCCTCTGTACTGTGTGTTGCTTTAGTTTGCACTGAACTTAGTCTCCTCTGTACTGTGTGTTGCTTTAGTTTGCACTGACATTAGTGTCCTCTGTACTATGTGTTGCTTTAGTTTGTACAGACATTAGTGTCCTCTGTACTGTGTGTTGCTTTAGTTTGTACTGACCTTAGGCTCCTCTGTACTATGTGTTGCTTTAGTTTGCACTGACCTTAGTGTCCTCTGTACTGTGTGTTGCTTTAGTTTGCACTGATATTAGTGTCCTCTGTACTATGTGTCGCTTTAGTTTGCACTAACATTAGTGTCCTCTGTACTGTGTGTTGCTTTAGTTTGCACTGAGATTAGTCTCCTCTGTACTATGTGTTACTTTAGTTTGTACTGACCTTAGGCTCCTCTGTACTATGTGTTGCTTTAGTTTGCACTAACATTAGTCTCCTCTGTACTGTGTGTTGCTTTAGTTTGCACTGACCTTAGTCTCCTCTGTACTGTGTGTTACTTTAGTTTGCACTGAGATTAGTCTCCTCTGTACTGTGTGTTGCTTTAGTTTGCACTGAACTTAGTCTCCTCTGTACTGTGTGTTGCTTTAGTTTGCACTGACATTAGTGTCCTCTGTACTATGTGTTGCTTTAGTTTGTACAGACATTAGTGTCCTCTGTTCTGTGTGTTGCTTTAGTTTGTACTGACCTTAGGCTCCTCTGTACTATGTGTTGCTTTAGTTTGCACTGACCTTAGGCTCCTCTGTACTGTGTGTTGCTTTAGTTTGCACTGACCTTAGTGTCCTCTGTACTGTGTGTTGCTTTAGTTTGCACTGATATTAGTGTCCTCTGTACTATGTGTCGCTTTAGTTTGCACTAACATTAGTCTCCTCTGTACTATGTGTTACTTTAGTTTGCACTGATATTAGGCTCCTCTGTACTGTGTGTTGCTTTAGTTTGCACTGACCTTAGTCTCCTCTGTACTATGTGTTACTTTAGTTTGCACTGATATTAGGCTCCTCTGTACTGTGTGTTGCTTTAGTTTGCACTGAACTTAGTCTCCTCTGTACTGTGTGTTGCTTTAGTTTGCACTGACATTAGTGTCCTCTGTACTATGTGTTGCTTTAGTTTGTACTGACCTTAGGCTCCTCTGTACTATGTGTTGCTTTAGTTTGTACTGACCTTAGTCTCCTCTGTACTATGTGTTGGTTTAGTTTGCACTGACATTAGTGTCCTGTGTTTTGTGTGTTGGTTTAATTTGCACTTACATTAGTCTCCTCTGTACTATGTGTCACTTTAGTTTGCACTGAACTTATTCTCCTCTGTACTATGTGCTGCTTTAATTTGCACTGGCATTAGTGCCATCTGCACTGCGTTGCTTTAGCTTGCACTGATATTAATTTCCTCTGTACAATATGTTGTTTTAGATTGCACTGGCGTTAGTGTCCTCTGTGCTATGTGTTGCTTTAGTTTGCACTAACATTAGTCTCCTCTGTTCTGTGTGTTGCTTTAGTTTGCACTGAACTTAGTCTCCTCTGTACTATGTGTTACTTTAGTTTGCAATGACATTAGTCTCCTCTGTACTATGTGTTGCTTTAGTTTGCACTGACCTTAGTGTCCTCTGTACTATGTATTGCTTTAGTTTGCACTGAGATTAGTCTCCTCTGTACTATGTGTTGCTTTAGTTTGTACTGACCTTAGGCTCCTCTGTACTGTGTGTTGCTTTAGTTTGCACTGACATTAGTCTCCTCTGTACTATGTGTTGCTTTAGTTTGCACTGACCTTAGTGTCCTCTGTACTGTGTATTGCTTTAGTTTGCACTGAGATTAGTCTCCTCTGTACTATGTGTTGCTTTAGTTTGTACTGACCTTAGGCTCCTCTGTACTATGTGTTGCTTTAGTTTGCACTGACCTTAGTGTCCTCTGTACTGTGTGTTGCTTTAGTTTGCACTTACATTAGTCTCTTTTGTTCTGTGTGTTGCTTTAGTTTGCACTGACCTTAGTCTCCTCTGTACTATGTGTTACTTTAGTTTGCACTGACATTAGTCTCCTCTGTACTATGTGTTGCTTTAGTTTGCACTGACCTTAGTGTCCTCTGTACTATGTGTTGCTTTAGTTTGCACTGACCTTAGTGTCCTCTGTACTATGTGTTGCTTTAGTTTGCACTGACCTTAGTGTCCTCTGTTTTGTGTGTTGGTTTAATTTGCACTTACATTAGTCTCTTTTGTTCTGTGTGTTGCTTTAGTATGCACTGATATTAGTGTCCTCTGTACTATGTGTCACTTTAGTTTGTACTGACATTAGTCTCCTCTGTGCTATGTGTTGCTTTGGTATGCACTAAAATTAGTGTCCTCTGTACTATCTGTTGCTTTAGTATACACTGACATTAGTGTGCTCTGTACTATGTGTTGCTTTAGTTTGTACTGACATTAGTCTCCTATGTACTATGTGTTACTTTAGTTTGCCCTGACCTTAGTCTCCTCTGCACTATGTGTTGCTTTAGTTTGCACTGAGATTAGTGTCATCTGCACTGTGTTGCTTTAGATTGTACTGACATCAGTTTCCTCTGCACTGTGTTGCTTTAGTTTGCACTGACATTAGTTTCCTCTGCACTGTGTTGCTTTAGTTTGCTCTGACATTAGTTTCCTCTGCACTGTGTGTTATTTTAGTTTGCACTGACATTAGTTTCCTCTGCACTGTGTTGCTTTAGTTTGTACTGACATTAGTTTCCTCTGCACTGTGTTGCTTTAGTTTGCACTGACATTAATTTCCTCTGCACAATATGTTGCTTTAGTTTGCTCTGACATCAGTTTCCTCTGCACTGTGTTGCTTTAGTTTGCACTGACATCAGTTTCCTCTGCACTGTGTTGCTTTAGTTTGCACTGACATTAGTTTCCTCTGCACTGTGTTGCTTTAGTTTGCTCTGACATTAGTTTCCTCTGCACTGTGTGTTATTTTAGTTTGCACTGACATTAGTTTCCTCTGCACTGTGTTGCTTTAGTTTGTACTGACATTAGTTTCCTCTGCACTGTGTTGCTTTAGTTTGTACTGACATTAGTTTCCTCTGCACTGTGTTGCTTTAGTTTGTACTGACATTAGTTTCCTCTGCACTGTGTTGCTTTAGTTTGCTCTGACATTAGTTTCCTCTGCACTGTGTTGCTTTAGTTTGCTCTGACATTAGTTTCCTCTGCACTGTGTGTTATTTTAGTTTGCACTGACATTAGTTTCCTCTGCACTGTGTTGCTTTAGTTTGCACTGACATTAGTTTCCTCTGCACTGTGTTGCTTTAGTTTGCACTGACATTAGTTTCCTCTGCACTGTGTTGCTTTAGTTTGCTCTGACATCAGTTTCCTCTGCACTGTGTTGCTTTAGTTTGCACTGACATCAGTTTCCTCTGCACTGTGTTGCTTTAGTTTGCACTGACATTAGTTTCCTCTGCACTGTGTTGCTTTAGTTTGCTCTGACATTAGTTTCCTCTGCACTGTGTGTTATTTTAGTTTGCACTGACATTAGTTTCCTCTGCACTGTGTTGCTTTAGTTTGTACTGACATTAGTTTCCTCTGCACTGTGTTGCTTTAGTTTGTACTGACATTAGTTTCCTCTGCACTGTGTTGCTTTAGTTTGCACTGACATTAGTTTCCTCTGCACTGTGTTGCTTTAGTTTGCTCTGACATCAGTTTCCTCTGCACTGTGTTGCTTTAGTTTGCACTGACATCAGTTTCCTCTGCACTGTGTTGCTTTAGTTTGCACTGACATTAGTTTCCTCTGCACTGTGTTGCTTTAGTTTGCTCTGACATTAGTTTCCTCTGCACTGTGTGTTATTTTAGTTTGCACTGACATTAGTTTCCTCTGCACTGTGTTGCTTTAGTTTGCACTGACATTAGTTTCCTCTGCACTGTGTTGCTTTAGTTTGTACTGACATTAGTTTCCTCTGCACTGTGTTGCTTTAGTTTGCACTGACATTAGTTTCCTCTGCACTGTGTTGCTTTAGTTTGCACTGACATTAGTTTCCTCTGTACTGTGTGTTGCTTTAGTTTGCACTGACATCAGTTTCCTCTGCACTGTGTTGCTTTAGTTTGCACTGACATTAGTTTCCTCTGCACTGTGTTGCTTTAGTTTGCACTGACATTAGTTTCCTCTGTACTGTGTGTTGCTTTAGTTTGCACTGACATTAGTTTCCTCTGCACTGTGTTGTTTTAGTTTGCACTGACATTAGTTTCCTCTGCACTGTGTTGCTTTAGTTTGCACTGACATTAGTTTCCTCTGCACTGTGTTGCTTTAGTTTGCACTGACATTAGTTTCCTCTGCACTGTGTTGCTTTAGTTTGCACTGACATCAGTTTCCTCTGCACTGTGTTGCTTTAGTTTGCACTGACATTAGTTTCCTCTGCACTGTGTTGCTTTAGTTTGCACTGACATTAGTTTCCTCTGCACTGTGTTGCTTTAGTTTGCACTGACATCAGTTTCCTCTGCACTGTGTTGCTTTAGTTTGCACTGACATTAGTTTCCTCTGCACTGTGTTGCTTTAGTTTGCACTGACATTAGTTTCCTCTGCACTGTGTTGCTTTAGTTTGCACTGACATTAGTTTCCTCTGCACTGTGTTGCTTTAGTTTGCACTGACATCAGTTTCCTCTGCACTGTGTTGCTTTAGTTTGCACTGACATCAGTTTCCTCTGCACTGTGTTGCTTTAGTTTGCACTGACATTAGTTTCCTCTGCACTGTGTTGCTTTAGTTTGCACTGACATTAGTTTCCTCTGCACTGTGTTGCTTTAGTTTGCACTGACATTAGTTTCCTCTGCACTGTGTTGCTTTAGTTTGCACTGACATCAGTTTCCTCTGCACTGTGTTGCTTTAGTTTGCACTGACATCAGTTTCCTCTGCACTGTGTTGCTTTAGTTTGCACTGACATTAGTTTCCTCTGCACTGTGTTGCTTTAGTTTGCACTGACATTAGTTTCCTCTGCACTGTGTTGCTTTAGTTTGCACTGACATTAGTTTCCTCTGCACTGTGTTGCTTTAGTTTGCACTGACATCAGTTTCCTCTGCACTGTGTTGCTTTAGTTTGCACGCGCCCATTGCTGTTATTATCAGTGTGAGTAAAGCCCAGGTGAAGAGAGCAATGTAAAATGTCTATTACTCCTACACTACCCACCCCTTTGTGAAAGCATTCTTAAAGGGAGAATCTTTTGTGTGAAAAGGTTAGTAAATTGGTGATAGGAATGGGGGCAGTTAATACATTTCAGTACCAGTGTTAGCTTGGAATCCCATTAATATTATTTGTACAAGCACTCCAGTCATACATAGGCCTAAATTACATTGCATTTTATAAGTGGTAATTGTTGTTTTAATAAACAGATTGCTCATTGATGTTTATGGAGACGTTTGTATCTAAAACACTTAAAGGGATAGTAATGTTTCACAAAAAGAGCAGCTCCAATCAATCTTCATAATATTTGGGCTGTAGAGAGAGTTATTTCAATCAGGCCCGGACTGGGACAAAAAATAGGCCCGGGCCCACACTGTTCACCTCCACAATGCCCTCTTCACCTCCACATTGCCCCCTTCATCCCCACAATGCTCCCTTCATCTCCACAATGCTCCCTTCATCTCCACATTGCCCCTTCCACAATGCTCCCTTCATCTCCACATTGCCCCTTCCACATTGCCCCCTTCATCCCCACAATGCTCCCTTCATCTCCACAATGCCCTCTTCACCTCCACATTGCCCCCTTCATCCCCACAATGCTCCCTTCATCTCCACAATGCCCCTTCCACAATGACCCCTTCATCTCCACATTGCCCCTTCCACAATGCCGCCTTCATGTCCACAATGCCCCCTTCAACAATTCCCCTTCATGTCCACAATGCCCCCTTCATGTCCACAATGCCCCCTTCAACAATTCCCCTTCATGTCCACAATGCCCCCTTCATGTCCACAATGCCCCCTTCAACAATTCCCCTTCATGTCCACAATGCCCCCTTCATGTCCACAATGCCCCCTTCAACAATTCCCCTTCATCTCCACAATGCCCCCTTCAACAATTCCCCTTCATCTCCACAATGCCCCCTTCATGTCCACAATGCCCCCTTCATCTCCACAATGTCCCTTCAACAATTCCCATTCATCTCCACAATGCACCCTTCCATGTCCACAATGCCCCCTTCCATGTCCACAATGCCCCCTTCATCTCCACAATGCCCCTTCATCAATTCCCCTTCATCTCCACAATGCCGCCTTCAACAATTCCCCTTCATTTCCACATTGCCCGTTCGTCTCCACAATGCCCCTTGATCCATGCCCGATAAAGCCCGTTCGTCTCCACAATGCCCCTTGATCCATGCCCGATAAAGCCCGTTCGTCTCCACAATGCCCCTTGATCCCCTACCTCATGGCATGCCGCTAGATCACCAGGGACTTAACAGTGATCTGTGCCTCCTTCGGCACAGAGCTGAATCTCCCGCGCGCGGGTCGCAGTAATGCAGAGCGCTGGGAGATGATGTCATCTCCCAGCGCTCTGTATTACTACAGAGCCTGGGTCGCTGGGCCGGCCCACCGGGCAAATGCCCGGTATGCCCGATGGCCAGTCCGGGCCTGATTTCAATACTGTCCGAGTTGTAGTTCATTATCTTTACATTTTCTAGTTTTAGACTGGATTCCATTGCAGCTTAAAGTGACAGTAATGTTTCACAAAAAAAAGCAGCTCCGATTACATATTTTTTATTCTACCTTTCATTTTGGCTATACTTTTTTTCGGGACTTTACAATGCCTTTAACACGAGCACACCTCATTTATAGCATACACAGGGAAACAAGTAATACCAATTTCCTTGCTACCCAGAAACACCCTAAAACACCTATATTCTTCCACACTGCCCTTTTCTTGGAGCAAATGGTTTTAATTGGAATATTTCCCCCTTTTCAGGGAGGAGCCGGCCTGAGGGGCAGGGGGAAGTTGCCTCCTGGGTTGGTCATATGTCTGGGCCAGTGGCCCACCGTCTCACTCAGTCTCCTGCTTGTTACTGTAAACAGAGGGACAGTGATACCACAGAGCTTACAGCTGAAATGGAGCTACCAAAATGATACCAAAGAGCTACAATTCAAATGGATCTATGCTAGTCGCATAACCCATGTCCCTCGTAAGCTGTATAATATCACTAGTGATGCTTTAATTAAATTGTAAGCCATGTAGAATCAGTAGTGTAGTCCCATTTCAGCTGTAAGCTATGTGGTAGCTATGTGGTCAATTTTAAATTTAAAGGGATAGTAATACTTCATTTTATCTTTATTTTATTTTGTAGGCATTAAAAAAACATGAAGAACGATATAAGTCTTATCTCTCAAACCTTTATGGTTTAAGAGATATTCACAAGCAAAGTACCCCCCCCCGTTCCGACAGATCAGAAGGGAGGTGCCCAGGTAGACTGCAGAGAGGGACAATCTTCAATTAAGATAAGGGAAAAACCTGAAAAACTTGTCAAGGGGGACAGGGCTTTCATTGTACTCATAGGAAGAAGATTGTCCCCTGCTGTTATCTGTCTGGTCTTTGGACTGGATTCCACATCTGAGAAGATATGGCTTACACTAGGTAAAAGGGGCAGGAGGGGAAACTTTGCTTGTGAATATCTCATAAACCATAAAGGTTTGAGAGATAAGACTTATATCGTTCTTCATGTTTTTTTAATGCCTACAAAATAAAATAAAGATAAAACGAAGTACTTCTATCCCTTTAACAAAAGGGGGTGAGCTAGGACAGTGGGCTCGAACAATGGACCACTTCATTGTATTTGCCCCCCAGCCCTCCCCTGTCCCTATTTTTACTATTACACAAACAAATAGAAAAATGTAAATAATATTGTCATCTCTTCTGCAAAAGTAATATGCCTTTCAATTTGACTTTCAAAGTATCATTTTTAAATCCTTGCCTGTTCTGTTGAATGTTTATAACAAAACACGTTGCAAAAAGAATCCAGAGACAAGAATGTACCATAAGTTGAGGGCATGCTTTCCTGAATCTGGGCAGCATTCAAGCTAATATCCGAAAAGATTCCCACCACATGCCACTGAGCCATCCAGTCCCCTATTCACACAACTACTGCAAATTGTATCATTTTGTAAGTAATTTACTCACTTAGCTTTGGCCATTAGTCATTCCCAATATCCTCAATCTGCAGGTAATTTTCCACATTATTAGTTACCCACCTGTCTTATTAGGCTGGACATTCTGAAACCCTATGTGTGTCAACATTTCTACTCTTTTAGATCAAGCGCATAATCATCTGGACCAAAAGAAGGGAACTTAATGGGGATATTATAGATTATTCCAAAACTTAATAACTATAGCAGCTGGTTTCCTTTTTCAAAATGTAAGTGATAAATTTGGTGTTTGTGAAGAAAAAGAAATAAAAGAACACTGGAGACAAAAAATATTTTCTTTCCCCGCGCACGAGCCAGGTTAAATATAGACAGGCAGAAGGCCGGCTTCTGCTCGCATCGACTAATGTAGCTCAACCTTGAACCACTGGGACCAATCTTTAGCACATTAAATCTGAGAGCTTGTCTTTGCATATATAAAACTTGGCTTCTTTTTAACTAAGATTGCCAAAAACACTGCATTAAGTGGAAAATCTTACATATCTTCAGATGCTTTTTATTATTGATTATAGCTGATAGGAGACCTCTAAACTAATTTTCAATACAGCCTCGTTCCAGCCATCTGTGTGGCAAAAAAAGTTTTGTGCATTGCTGAGAAAACTGGGAATATTGTTTTTAATTTGTTGAACACTATTACATAACATTTTCAGGAGTCAGGTTATGCTTGGATTATTGAAGTTAATTTCCCTTCATTCTCAAGCTGCATATTAAAAATATTGACTGCTTTAGTTATTTCATTCAGTTATGTCTTAGAAAAAAGGTACAGTAATCTGTTGAGATCCCTCAATATTCTTTCTTCTTATTACAATAGATACTCATCATTATTATTTTGTAACGAATCACCATTATTGTATATCTTATGTGATATGTATTCTTAAGTTTTCTTTCTTTTTATCTTCATTGATGCTGATGTAAGTTTTATCACCCCAATAAAGCTTCTTAAAAAAAAACAAAAAAAAACAAAAAAAAAACGGTACAGTATTGTTTTCTGCATCTAGTATATAACTCATTGTTTCAGTAGCCCTTTATCAGAAGGGGAAATTGCAACTTGTCTCATATATTATTCACTGACATGGAAACAAATAGCTGGCTACACAGGTCAGGTTCTCCTATAACAACAATGAAATCTATAGGTGCTGGTAAAACTTTTGCAGGATTAGACTTAAAGGGATAGTAATGTTTCACAAAAACAGCAGCTCTAATTAATCTTTATAGTATTTGGTCCATGGAGATTGTTATTTCAGTACTGTCAGCGTTTTAGTTCAAGAGTAATTGAATGATAAAGTATCCCTCTCCAGCCCCTTTTATCTAGTGTAAGCAACCTCCCATCAGATGTGGAATCTGTTCCCTTGACAGGACAGATCACAGCGATGGACAATCTTTTTACTGTGAGCATAAGGAAAACCCTGCCTCCTGGACAATTTTTTCAGGTTTTTCCTTATGCTCACTGAAGATTGTCCCTCTCTGCGATCCATCCAGACAGTATTGCTGCTCTGAGGTGAGCAGTGTTAATTCAGTATAAGGGGTGGGAGGGGGAT
Source organism: Rhinophrynus dorsalis (assembly GCA_037306005.1). Classification (NCBI taxonomy): domain Eukaryota; kingdom Metazoa; phylum Chordata; class Amphibia; order Anura; family Rhinophrynidae; genus Rhinophrynus; species Rhinophrynus dorsalis. Next base: position 688,068,164 of record CM074718.1, read on the forward strand.
ACTTTATCATTTAATTACTCTTGAACTACAACTCTGACAGGATTGAAATAACACTCTCCATGGCCCAAATACTATGAAGATTAATTGCAGCTGCTTTTATTGTGAAACATTACTATCCCTTTAAAATATCTTTTAATGTTTACTGAACAAAACAGATGGGGTAACAAGGTGGTCTTACACAAACTGCAAGCCAACAGCTGTTTTGTGCCTCACAGCACTTTGTAAAAGCAGGGTACTGCCTGGGTGAGTGTTGGTTCTCTTTCTTTCTACTATGTGATGTCTCAAATATAAAACAATTTTCTGCCCCCAGGTGAATTAGAAAAAATAAATATGATCATGACAATTTGTCTACATTATACACTGTTTGTACAAAATGCAATAGTGTTATGGCAGCTATCACTACTATGTCATTCAAAATGTGTTTATGGTTCAACCTATCGTCATAGCTGACTAGTCCTTCAATGATATCTGACCCACAGAGGAGCTGTTTAGTAATATCAACCTAGGCTATTGATCCTGTTCTGCAATATGGTGGCTTTTAGATGATACTGGTCTGGTTTCTGTTGGGCTAAATTGATACAGTGACTTACAGTAAGATGACAACATGCAGAAGCAAAGGCAGAGACTGGGACTGGAATCTTAAAGCAGATAAACTGTACAGCAGTCTTAACTTACCAAAGTATCTAACAAGGCAAGTATAGAATTAAAAAGACAAAACTACAAGCTTTCAACCAGTTGGTTAGAACTGCAATACTACTGCTTGCCACTATATAGAGGTGCATGGTGCTTGAAAACATAGTCCATGGCAGGTTACATTGACAAGATGTTGCAGTCTTAATTAGAGAAGACTGGTAGAAGGGGATGGGAGTCTGCCTGTTTGAAAGCTGTGGTTACTTGGCATGTTGTAGAAGTGACCGATGTCAGCAAAAGAGCTGGGGTCACATTGGAGGTGACAGACAGAGCAGTAGTCAATATTAGAGTTGGGTCGCTTGGCAGGAATCAAACAGTGCAAAAATCAGTAGCTAAGCTAGAGTTAGTTAGTAGACTGTAGAAACAGCAGTGATCACTAAAATAGTGTCACGGGGTGACTGAGGAATAACGACACTGACAAGTACAGATACAGTAAAATCAATATCCTTATTAAAATAAGAACAGAATAAATATGAATAGCACTTCCCCAACCCTCACAGGACCAGGTGCGAAGACTGTGCCTAAGCACTTCCCCAACCCTCACAGGACCAGGTGTGGAGACAGCACAAGATCCACTGACTGCACAGAGGCTGATACTACTCTGACAATAGTATGCAATGGTAGAAAGGATAGAAGTTGCTACTAGTGTAGGAAAAGCTGAGAAGCCCAGGGAAAACAAAAGGAAATCCCCTAGAAAGCTAGGGTAGTACAAGGCAACAGAGAAGGACTCCTAGAATGCTAGGGAGAGTAGGCAGTGATGACTGAGCTCCCTAGAATGCTAGGCTGAGCCTACAGGCAATGGTGACGGAACTCCCTAGAATGCTAGGATGAACCTACAGGCAATGGTGACAGAGAGCCATAGACCATGAGGGTAGAACAGGTAACGGTGACTGACATTCCTATAATTCTAGGGTATACCCAATGGCTCTGACTGGCAATAGATAGAACAGGAATGCCAGAGACAAGGTCTGATCCAGTAACTGAGCACCGCTTGAACCAGAGGAAACAACAGAGCATGGTAAGCGCAAGCGGAGACAGCAGGTCAAGGGTAGGAAACAATCGGATAGTCAGCCGGAGCTGGGGTCAGCAAGGAGCAGGTAGTCAGCCAAAGCCAGGAGTCAGACCGTATAGGGTAGTCAGCCGAAGCCAGGAGTCAAACCGGATCAGGTAGTCAGATGGAGCCAAGGGTCAGACCGGAGAAGGTAGTTAGACGGAGCCAAGGGTCAGACCGGATCGTAAGGCAACGTAGTCAGGAATCAAACATAGCCAGAGTCAAATGTAGCCAGGAGTCATACACAGAATCAGAGCATCGGAATAACACAAGAGCTTAGCGCACAGGTATACCATGAAAGGGCAAAGGAGTACTGACAGGCTGAGACCTATAAGGCCTAGCATGTAGGCAGAGACTCATTCTGGCAATTACCAACAGCCTATAAGAATAGTGAATGCGCCTAAGCGCGACAACCAGGAATGGCACAGAGAGCAATCATGGGCACCGTGATAAATAGCAGGGTCACTTGTCTGGATATAAGGCAATGTACAGGAGCAAGACTAGACACTAGTATAGTGAAGCCATAGACTGGGGCTTAAATATGACTGGGAAATATTTCCAAGTGAGTCTACATAACCCATCTAATAGTATAGGCTGGTTACAAGAACCAGATGGGTTTTAATTTTTCTGTATTTCTAAAGCTGATCTGTCACCTTCCAGCTTTCAGTGTAATTAAAGGGATAGAAATACTTTGTTTTATCTTTATTTTATTTTGTAGGCATTAAAAAAACATGAAGAACGCTATAAGTCTTATCTCTCAAACCTTTATGGTTTGAGAGATATTCACAAGCAAAGTTTCCCCTCCCGCCCCTTTTACATAGTGTAAGCCATCTCTTCTCAGATGTGGAATCCAGTCCATAGACCAGACAGATAACAGCAGGGGACAATCTTCTTCCTATGAGAACAATGAAAGGCCTGCCCCGCTTGACAAGTTTTTCAGGTTTTTCCCTTATCTTAACTGAAGATTGTCCCTCTCTGCAGTCTACCTGGGCACTTCCATTCTGATCTGGCTGAGCAGTGTTACATCAGTAAAAGGGGCAGGAGGGGGATACTTTGTCATTGAATTACTCCTGAACTACAACTCTGACAGAATTGAAATAACACTCTCCAAAGTCCAAATACTATGATGATTAATTAGAGCTGCTTTTATTATGAAACATTACTATCCCTTTAAGCGTAGCTACTTAAATTGCCTATAGCTTGTGCTTTTTTTTAATCAGTCTAATGGCCTTAAGGATTGTTGGATTAGTAGTTAGGGACTCTTTAACCCCTGCTAACATATTTATAGGCAGATAGAAGGTTGGGTTATTAGGGTAATGGTGCCAACAACTTGATGACCTACTTAAAGACAATATGCTCTTTAATCCAGGGTTGGACATGCTGACGTCTCCTGACATTATTGGACTATAGTTCTCATAATCCATAGCCATCAAGGACCAGCAGAGAATGATAGCTGTAGTACAGCTAGAGCTGGATTCTGGAAGGATTGTCCATAACTGTTCCAAGCTGTTCTACAGTTGTTAATAATTTAATAATATTAACCCCTTAAGGACCCATGACGGTCCAGGACCGTCATGACTTAAATGATAGCAGCGTGCCTCCATGCACGCTGCTATCATTAATTCCAGGCTGAGACTGAGCGCTCCGAGACCAGGACGTTCAGTCTCAGCCCTTCTTGCTTGTACCAGTTCATGTGATCGCCATAGCAGCGATCACATGTACCGGCATTCTGAGAGACAGAGGCAACATGCAAAGCATGCTGTCTCTGCGTGTCTCGTCTGCCTCTGTCTCCCTTGCTATCAAAGTAAGGGAGACAGAAGTAGAGCGGAGACACCTAGTGGCAAATGAGAATACAGCAGCTGGGGGTATTAACCCCTTCACTGCTAGTGACAGAGGCTTGCTAAATGCAGGTCAATTTCTGACCTGCAATGATACTTTTTTTTTTTTTTTTTTAAACACAACACACTTTTTTTTTTTTTTACAAAAAGATATATATATATATATATATATATATATTTTTTTTTTTTTTAAATAATCTTATTAAACAATTTTGGAAGTGTGATTGTTGTGGAGCCATGTAATACACTTATACACACCGCCAAATGTCAGGGATAAAAAAGTGTCAAAATAGGGTGGGAAAAAGTGATATGGGGATTTTAACCCAAGGGGGGGACAGTGGCCACTTTAAACTGCACATTTTGTAGGTATGACTGACCGGTCATACCTCTCATGCAGTCGACATAAGAATTTAACCCTTTGTGCCCAAGTGATCCCAAGAGAAAAAACAAAAATATTTATTTTTTTTATTTTTTTACCTTTTTTTTTAATTTTCATAAAGTAAATGGTGGGTTATCCATATAAATAGGGCATCTAATGAAGCCCTATTTATGCTTTACAAAACAGTATATAATTTATGGGGGTGGAATAAAAGCCTAAGAGGGAAAACACTGTTGAACAAAGACATAGTCAAAAAGGTCAGAATTGCTCCGGTCCTTAAGGGAAAACGACCTCAGATTTTCCCGGTCCTTAAGGGGTTAAAATATAAAATTTAGGTAAGAAAATGATGGTAAGTTAGTGGGGTTGCTTTGTTTGTTTAGCCTCTTCATCACTCCCTACACCACTGGACAGATTTCCAGTTCAGCCATTCCAAGCCAATTTCTAATTCAGTCTTTCCAGTTCAACAGACCACATAGTACTACACAGTACTTTATTGATTATTTGATAAACTAGATATTGCCATTGTCACCATCATGAGTTGTAGCATACTTCACTGTGTGTGTGTATTTGTTTGTGTGGAGCTGAATCATGGGCAAGGTACCCTAGGTGTGTTACCAGGGCCCAATGAAGTTTGAGGCCTTGCAGTGCTGTACTGGGAGGACAATATCCCCCAGATCCAATCATGTCTGCAGATCATAAGAGCACATGCTTCCATAAGCGCAATAGCTCTCACACTGCAACTTGGGTCTTTAGTAGAAGCGGACATGTGGCCTGCTGTAATTGTTATTCTAATGCTGCATGTAATGTGGCTGAATAAAACTTCACAAAAAAGTTGGGGAGGCCTTGGCCTCATATTGCCTCTGGATTGGCTGTGGGAGAAAATCCAGGAAGTGTTATCATCTGCATTCTAAGTGGCCTCTGTAGTAATACAACTATTACAATGATTGACTAGAATTCTTAGAATCCTTGCTGTATTGCAGCAACTGATGGTGGAGGCTGAGCATTCACATTGATAGGGAAGCACTCATCACCCACCACTGCTACCTCTACACAGGACCACTCCTCGCCCCTGCATGACAAAAATGTGAGCAATTATCGTGCTCATGAAAGAAGTGACTATGTGTGGGGGGAGAATTAGGCTGGAATGTTTGTGTGCATGATGGGGTGTTCATTGAATGACTGGAGGGACACTTGTTAGAAGGCTGGTAACCTAGGTAGACGTGTTAGGAAAAAACAGAAACAAAGATCTGTGTGTGTGTGTGTGTTCTTCCTCCCTCCAGCATTTCATTACATCTTATCCCCTCCTTCCTTCATCCTTAATTCTTCTTCATTCTTCATTCCATTTTCTTCCTTCATCCAGTGTCTTCCACCCTGCTTACCTCCCACTTTTTCCTACATCTTCTTTCTTCCTCCCTCCTTCTACTACTACTTCACTCCCTACATTTTCTTTCTCCTTCCAGCTTCTTCATCCTTTTTAACTGCCCATTGGTAGTCCTCATATTGTAAGCTTTTTAGTATCAATGGTATAGCTATATTTTGGTTGTAAGCTTTGTAGTATCACTGTTTCAGTTGTAAGTGATATGTATCATTAGCGTAGCTCCAGTTCAAATGTAAGCTCTGTGGTATTCTGCTTAATTGCCAATAAAGGTATCAATGACTATATTTGCCTCCTGTATTTCTACGGTTAACACGGTACCAACTCTCATCTGTTACCATTTCAAATGTACACTCTGTGGTAGTATAAATGTATCTCCAATTCAATTCCTTTAATAGCAGCAGTGCAGCTCCCTTTCAATTGTAAGCTCTGTTATATCAATTGTGTAGCTACATTTCATTTGTAAGCTCTGTGGTATAATTTTGTAGCTCCATTTGAATTGTTGTGTGGAATACTTGTGGTTCACCTTTTCAATGACACTGAGGTACATTTTTAATATATTCAACACAATAATATTGTCTTTTATTACATTTGTACTAATGCCTCTAACCCCAAGAATAAGCGACTCGCAGAGAAAGGTTTGCCCAGAGTATGTGTGTGTGTGTGTGTGTGTGTTTGTGTGTGTGTTTCTACAGTACTTTTTCCTACCACTTCTAGTCTTCTTGCAGTCTTTATTTACAAGTAAAACTCAAATGTTGTGAGTAATCTGCAAGAGTTTTAATAAATTACATAGTAACATAGTAAATTATGTTGAATAAAGACACAAGTCCATCAAGTTCAATCTTCTCCTCATACCTCAGTAACTGAGAATTTTATAGCTTTCCTGCTACCAATTAAGTTAGTCTTTATCAGACCTTCCTGATCTGCCTACTGATAAACAGTATAACTCTGTATGTTCCCTTTTGTAAGAAATGTATCTAATCTTCTCTTAAATGTATCCATTGTATCTGCCATAACCACCTCCTTGGGCAATGAATTCCACAATTTAACAGACCTTACTGTAAAAAACCCCTTCCTCTGCTGAAGTCTAAACCTCCTTTCCTCTAATCTCAAGGGGTGTCCCCTGGTCACCTGATCAGGCCTTGGAATGAATAGCTCACCGCAGAGATCCTTGTATTGACCTCTCATATACTTGTACATTGTGATAAGGTCTCCTCTTAGTCGTCTTTTCTTTAGAGTAAATAAACCAAGTTTGTTTAGTTGTTCCTCATACGTCAAGTCCTCCATTCCCTTAATTAATTTTGTTGCTCTCCGCTGTACCCTCTCTAGTTCTAGTATATCCTTTTTTAGAACCGGTGCCCAAAATTGCACTGTATACTCAAGGTGAGGTCTTACCAATGATTTGTATAATGGCAAAATAATGTTATCCACTCTTGCTTCAATACCTCTTTTTATGCAAGAATACGTCTTTTTATGCAAGAAGGACTAGATTATATTTTCTATATAATGTGATGATAGAATATCATAGTTTAAATATAACTTTAAATATGACATTAATCTCTATATATTAGGGCATGCATACCTCTGGTACTTAAAGTTATAAATTATCTACCTTAAGAACAATTTTTAATAAATAAATGTCTTTGTTGAAACAAGAAAACCTCTTGATACAAAGGGGTTAATATGTTGTATAACACTAGAATACATCATTCTCGTTAGAATATTCTTTTCTCTTTGTGAAAATGTTTTCATTGTATCAGAATACGTAGAGATTGTCAGTGCTATTTACACAAAACAAATATTAATATTTCATGGAATAGCTTTATAATAGTTTTGTTAGGTTACAATATAATGGATCATTCTGATCAAAGAAATTTGAAATATCTGAAAACAGTTTGTGATGGGAAAACAGATTAGCAGCTATTGGTCCAATATATTTTTGTAAGTTTACTTTAAAGGTGTCAATATTTCTTAACATTTCATTGCTCTTTTTCTATAATATCAAAATTGTCTTTTTATTCTATACTACACTTTATTGCTTGGAAAAATTCATTCAATCTCTTGAAAAAAAGATGAGTAACGAGGCGTAAAGCAAAGAAAATAACTTTCAACATAGGAGAAAATATTCATGTTCAGAACTGCATTGATTTTAAATTATTGTTGATTATGTGATGGGTGTGAAAGCTGCATTTTTAGTAATAAAAAGTAATCAGAACAGATTTATTGAGTTTGAATAGTGTCGCTTCAGTGACTCTGTAGTATCCCGAAGCAGCAGTATTATTAACATTGTAGGTGTATCAGTGGTAAAGTAAACAAAAGGGCCCTTTACTGAACATTGTAACAGGCCTCAAGGTAAATTTTACATTCCCCAAACAGAATATATAACAAACCTATATTAAAGGGATAGTAATGTTTCATAATAAAAGCAGCTCTAGTTAATCATCATAGTATTTGGACTTTGAAGAGTGTTATTTCAATTCTGTCAGAGTTGTAGTACAAGAGTAATTCAATGGCAAAGTATGCCCCTCCCGCCCCTTTTACTGATGTAACACTGCTCAGCCAGAGCAGAAGGGAGGTGCCCAGGTAGACTGCAGAGAGGGACAATCTTCAATTAAGATAAGGGAAAAACCTGAAAAACTTGTCAAGGGGGGCAGGGCTTTCATTGTTCTCATATAAAGAAGATTATCCCCTTCTGTTATCTGTCTGGTCTATGGACTGGATTCCACATCTGAGAAGAGATGGGTTACACTAGGTAAAAGGGGCGGGAGGGGAAACTTTTCTTGTGAATATCTCTCAACCCATAAAGGTTTGAGAGATAAGACTTATAATGTTCTTCATATTTTTTTAATGCCTACAAAATAAAATAAAGATAAAATGAAATATTACTATGTCTCCTGAGGCATTAAATATGTCTTAGTCTTCTCCCTATGTATAAATTATAGAACATTATTACTAATGAAGCACTGTTGTTATGAAAAATTAGAAAACAATAGCGCTACATAAACATTGCCATCTCATTCCTACAAGTGACAGTGACACATAGATCAAAATTGATATAAGGATAGTAGCATGTTAAGCCAAACAATGTCTATTTTTGTTTTTGTCCTTGCATCACCTATTCATGAAAAAAAAAAAAAAAAAAAAAAAAAAAAAAAAAAAAAAAAAAAATATATATATATATATATATATATATATATATATATATAAAAAGCAGTTTAACCCTTTAAGGACCAGACCCCTCCATTCTTTAAGAGTTGACCATAAGATCAAATACAAGAATTACCCACTTATCTACAGATAGTCCGGATCAAAGAAGAGAACTGATTGTCCTCCAAAAGATCTTGAATTCATAATGACTGAATGGATCACAACAACCTCAAAGCGGAAGCTACAAAAACACAGAACAGAACTTTACACCGCAAAACAAAGAGAAGCGGCAGGCTTGGTCACAAACAGCATAGCTTCTGATGACATGATGAAAGGGTTGTAGGAATAGACTGTAACAATTTGTACATCTCTAGCAGCCCATTCTGCCACAGGAAAATGAGGCCTTGGGCAAGAGCCTAATAGGACCACAAAGAGCAATCTACAAACCAAACCGGGACAAGGCAAAAAGGAAACCCAGGTGTGACGGAACTGTGGCGACCATGGGAGATATTGGTGTGTTAGAGATATGGGATCTCATGTCTTCAGACTATTTCTACCCAAAAGACAAACACCCATAGACTGAGCTTAGCCATAGTTGCTTCCAATACATTTCTGGAGTGCAGAGATGGTGGGGGTTGGGCTTTGCTTCCACTCTACTCCAGGCCTGTGCTAAGGAATGTTAATTGATTCCTGCTGTGCTTCCTTGACCAATCCGAGGAGGTTATTGATGAGCCAGTTAAGAATGTATGATTTCAAGTCTTAATCTGCATTCTTATCCTGATAAGGATGCTGGTGGCTGATTGGTCAAGCATAGAAACACTGTCCCAAGTATTCGTTTGCATGCTGATCTAGATAAGAGTCTCTGTAGTGTATATAACCTGTGTGTTTGAGTCAATAAAAGAGAGTTCTTCCCTTCATCAAGTCTCGGCTGATGTTTGGGAACAGGAGGGTCAGTTTACTATTGGAGTGTTATTCTGAGGGAGAAAGGAACTATAAAAGAGGTATCCAGCTTATGATACAAGGCATCACGTTACACCAGGCTTGATAGGTCTTACTTCTTCTTTGATCAACCTGACCTAACAGTTTTTCCACATATTCTCCCTAACAACCACAGAGATGTTTTGCCCGTAATTGGGAATTTACTACATTAGAGCTATTTCTCCACAGTCAATGAATTTGACCATATGGTAACAATATTGATATATCTTAGATTCAATGATTAGGTGGGCTTATTTTGGAGAGTGGGATTGCAGGTATAATTGGGGTGGAATTGGGTTTTGATTCATTTTTAGATAAAAACTTTTTAAACTATTTATGTTGGCTAACTATATGTGTGCTGTGCTTTTTTTCTTTTCTGTTAGTTTGGTTTTATGTGAGATGCCTTGTTGCCATGTCATATGCATGTGATATGGCAGAAGATAAGTGGCTAATTACCCTGCTCCTAATGAACAGTTACACATTGTATCTCCCTCTTGGATTCCATAGTTTGTGTCAGAGAGCTCTCTGGAAACAGAGATTCAGTGAGGTCGCTGACACGCACATCAACGTGTAAAAGGTGAAGCTGAAAACAAACATTATAAAATGTTACGGAAATTTGACTTTACATATTGTGTACTTGCAGAATATGTACATTCAAAACTGAGGTTTACTGTAATAAGCAGTTTAGTTTCTACGGAATTCTTCATTCATTGGAAGTCTTCTCAGCCACCCAAGAAATTCTGTAGAAATTATGTTTATGTATTTATTTATTTTATACATTGCTTCACTCATACAATAATGTTTAACCCCTTAACGACCGGGCGATCGGCACCGCGACTTAAGGACCACTGAGCATTTTTTTTTCCTTTTTCCGGTTCCGGACTCCCCGAACGGCGTGCAGCCGCGGGGGGAGCCCAGAACTCTATGACGGTCATAGTACGTCATGGGTCGTTCAGTCAGATCGACCCTTGACGTACTATGACCGTCAAGGGGCGTTAAGGAGTTAAAGGACCAGTGATATACCAGGACTGACACGAGAGTTAAGGACCCATGACATTCCTGGCATGTCATTACTTTTCTGATCAAAGCGCTATTGCAGGTGAGTTGTGATCATGACAGTAATCTCCAAGATCAGAGCAGTCAGTTTCAGCCTCTCTTTCAGCGAGCTGGTACCTGTGATCACTCACATACACTGGCTCCCTGAATGTAGTCTACGGGGTCTTTAAGGGTAAAAGTACCAGTGGTAAGATGGTCCTTACGGGGTTAAGTAAGTTAGATTTTATTTTAACATATGTATACAGTTATGTAATTACAAACTGTGTATCCTGCACACTTAAAGGGACAGTAATGTTTCGAAATAAATGCTGCTCCAATTATTCTATATAGTTTCTGGACCATGTAGAGTGTTATTATCATTCTCTATGTTGTGTAGTTCAGGGCTTATAATTTGAAGTCCTTTGCTACTAGCCAGACCTGAAAAGTTACTCGCCACTGCAAGCCATAACATACCCACCAGGGCTGAATTTCTACTCGCCGGGGCTAAATTTTCACTCACCATTGGCTAGCGGCGAGTGGAAATTTTGAGCCCTGGTGTAGTTCCAAAGTAATTGAATCCTAAAGTGTCCCCCACCCGTCCATTCACCCTTCCTGTCCGGATGGATCACAGAAAGGGACAATCTTTTGTGTGCATAAGGAAAAACCTGTTCTCCTTCAAGGGGGGCAGGGTTTTCCTTATGATCACAGTAAGAAGATTGTCCCTTGCTGTGAGCTGTCCAGTCAAGAGACCAGATTCCACATCTGAGGGGAGGTGGCTTAAACTAGGTAAAAGGGGCAGAAGGGGGGCTCTTTATAAATGAATTACTCTGGAACTACACATCATAGATAATGATAATAACACTCTACAGGGCAACAAAGCTATAAAGGATAATTGGAGCTGCATTTATTTTGAAGTATTACTATCCCTTTAAAGTAGATAAAAGTCAATTAGGCTAAATAACACACATAGGTGCACCATCCTGCAGGTTTTGGTCTGTTATTTGGGCTACTTCATCATTGTCTGGATATCTTATTGTTATTTTTTTTCAAGTAACTGTACACATCCCTCCAGATAGCAATGTATAAAAAAAAATCAATGGTACTTAGTTACAACATTTTCATCTTTCTTCACTCAATTTCATTATTGACCAGTAAATGAATGCATTACTATATATTATAAAGAAAAGTTATTAGAGGGAAGGAGTTTTTTTACAACATTTTACTTGTGTAAAAACGAGCAGTATAAATGCAAGAGAAAATATAAATATTATCTAACAGGATCATCAATACTGCCAATAGATAGACCAGTGATATCTTATGTCTTATCTCATATAAATGGCTGAGAACATTCATAGAGAGATATACAATCTGAAGAATATAATTCTGGATATCCTTTTGACATTGAGCATTTTTATTAAGCAAGCTGACATAATACAATGAGTCATGATGAAATAAATATTAATATGCTCAATAAATGTATCTTATAGTTGAATCTATTTTATAGATTGATACTCTTAATGGACCACCATATCGACAACACGTGGGGCTCGTTTTTATAAAACGTGTTATAAATAAAGTATGGTTAAGACAAAAGGTCAAAAATACGGTTTATCAAGGGGAAATAATGTCTTACTTTTCGTTTAACTGTTTACTACCTCTTTAAAATAACTTTACTATGCCTTTATTTAAAGGAGAAGTATTATATAATAATATTAACCCTCTACTTACCTTACTGAGGCCCAAAAATATCCTAACAAACCATATAAACTTGGCTCTTCCATTGCTCAAGAGATAACATCTTCAATCAATCAACTGCACATGGCAATCATAACCCTTTAACCCCTTAAAGACTCGTGTCATGTCAGGACAGTCACGCCGGTCCAGCACTTAACTCCTTGAATGCCAGCGGGGTACACAACTTATTGCAAAGCAATGCGTTGCGTGCACCTCTGGCACTCCCAAGGGTTAAGGACCGGTGCCAGTCCTGGCACATCATGGAATTATGGGATGGTAGAGTGGCTGCACGTCGCTCTGCCATCCCAGAACACTATGAGATGAAAAAGAGTTTTTAAAAATGCATTGTGGTCATTAACGGCCATCCAGTGACAGATTGGGTGGTTTTTAAGGGGTTAAGGACCAGAGAGGTGTGCAGCCCATTGCTTTGCAATGCTTTGAACACTCCTCTGGTCTTTAAAATATACTACCAGCAGCCATCATGTCCGCCTCCATGGACATGACTTCCAGAAGTGATTGAATATATTGTCTCTTGAACCAAGGCACAAGTTCTAAATTCATAAGGATCATTAAGATTTTCTGGCCACAGGAAAGTAAGTGTCAGGGGAATTAATATGAAGTGTTAATTCTCTTTTAAATGGAAGGTTCCTCCTCTTTATTTTATCATTATTTGTTGAACAATGCCTCAATACATTATATAATGTAAACATTTCTTTATCAAAGTAACACTTTCATTAAAAGTAAGCTCACACACTGACCTTTATTTGATTTTGACCAGTCTCATTTGTCATCATTTGCTGATATAAACTGCACTCCCCCACACAGATTCTAATCACTGCATTCAGGAAAGTAGTGATGAACGGCTGCTTCATACATTAAAACGTAAGATTATTCAGTTAATATGGACAACTGGATAGGAAATCAACAGTCAGACGCATTTGGACAGAGCTGGTGCGTAATCATTGACTAAATGCACCATTGTCTTACCACGCCATATACCGTAATATCTCAGATATAATATGCATCTGTGTATAATATGCAGGTGTAAATTATACCCAAGATTTTAGAGAAAAACAAAAGTTCCTATGTATAATACACCCCCTTGTTTTCCCCCTTGTTCACAAAAATAAAATGAGGGCTGCCAGATACCTTTCCTCACTCCCCCCAGCACAATCCACTTCCACACTCAAGTCTCCACTGAAGTTTCAAACCTGTCAAATTCCTCCATGACACTTCATGGTCCTCACAGGACAATACTGTAGATCCAATGTTTACATCTCAAAGCATTGGATCTACAGTATTGCCCCACTAGGACCTTGCAGTCCTCAAAGGTCATAACCATTGACTTATATTGAAAGGTCCTGACAGGGCATTGGTGGAAGCAGGCGGCAAATGCAAGTATGCCGCTCTCAGTGAAGCCATCACAGAAAAATCCGAAGGGGGTGAGACTTCAAGTGGAGACTTGGGTGCAATTAAGGAAAGCTACTGAGAGAGGATTGATGTGGTGGTAAGCAAAAACAAAACAAAAAAACAAACAAACAAACAAAAAAAGCAACACACATACAGACACATACACACAGTGAACGGCAGAAACATGCAAAAGGCATGCACACACACACACACACACTGGAGAGATGCACACATGGACACACAAATGTAACAGAGATGTACACACACATATGCAGCATATATGCACAGAAACACATGCGCGAATGAGTTGTGCACCCCTCTGGTACTCAAAGAGTTAAGGTATAGAGAGGCATGTCAGAGTTAAATAGCAGTGGGAAGTGTATTCATACCTGGGAACTTTGACTTGTGGAGTCCCTGGAGGGGAGGCATGTGGTGCTGATGTGGAGAGACAAATGGGGCAATCTGGGTTAAGAGTGGTTGGGGCTTAATTGTGAGTAGGGGCGGGGCTTAACATAAATGTGTAAAAGTGTTAGTAATAGGCTGGGGAAGGAGGAGAAGTGGGAGGGGAATGCAAGTTTACAGTGTGAGGGGTTTGAACACACTCCCTGAGGGGTAAAACTTGATACACAACCCTGTGGTAGTCAGTGGGTTAAGTGTGAATCTGATGGCTGCCTGTCCTCTGTGTTGCATGGCAAATGATGACAGTCAAAAAATAATTCAGCAATGAGGGCTTACCTTAATCCTTTGAGTGCCATTTTGTTCCCCTGGTGCTGCAATTTCCCTTCAGTGGCTGTACTACAGGTCCTGCTGAGGCCACTGGGAGTCAGAATGAGTGACTGTGTGTGTGTGTGTGTGTCTGTGTGTATGTGTGTGCTCTATTCCAGACATCTCATTGCTGCTTGGAGGAGGTGATGAGCAATGTGATAGAGGGTCCCCTAATGTCACACTTGCCATTTCCTTTTTACCTGAAGAACAAGGCAGACTAGCACTAACAGAAGTAGCAGCAGGCACAGGATGCTGATCTGTGCCCCTGCTGGTGGTGATGGTATTAATTCTGAGCCTGCTCTCCCCCAACACCAGTTCTGGCCTCTTAAGGATCATGTTCAACTTGGACACTGTAGTGAAGGGAAGGGAACGGGACTCCCAGAGACAGAGGAATGGGGTGGGCTCCCTCGACCACTAGTATGGACACTCTCAGATGTTTTCCCTACCACATCAGCTGCTTCACCATTACTGCTACTACTACTAACACCAACCACATCAAGTCCAGCTGCAGAGTCTTCCTCCTCAGTCTCACAGTCACTAGTAATATGAGGATATTGTTGATTATCCCCTCCTTCACTCCTAATGCTAACAGGCTGCTGGAACTTAGTAGCAGTAGTACTAGCAGTGGCAGGACTGCTTGGGGATGGCAAGTGTGATTTAGGGTCCCTTGCTGTCACACTTGGCATAATTTTCTCCTTATCCCCCTGAGTACTACAAGAAACACTAGCAGCAGGCTAAATAATGGTGGCAACAGGTTCAGCACTGGCAGCAGGTTCAGCACTAGTGGCTGCAGGTACAGCAATGGTGGCAATGGCAGCAGGGGAAGCACGTCTGGCAGCAGGTACAACACTAGTGGCAACACGTCTGGCAGTAGGTACAGCACTGTTGGCACTGGCAGTAGGGGCAGAATGTCTTGCAGCAGGCACAGGCAGCTGACCTGTCCTGCTCTCCCTATCCTATTCTCCCTTCCTTCCCTTTCCCTTTTCTCCCTTCCTTCCCTTTTCTCCCTTCCTTCCCATTAAATTCCCATTAAATTTCCCAAGATCCCTTGGGGTGATTTAGGGGGACTGGACAGCATTGTTCAGTACTGCTAGTCACTTCCTCCTCCTCAAACTCAGTGGACACATAATAAGGGTCCTTCCAGTTCCTCTTTTGCTGCTCATAATGATACGAGTCACTATGAGCCTCTCCTGCCTCAGTATTTGCAAAATATCACAAGAGAACAGCACAGCACGTCTATCTCGCTCAGTAGATGCTTCTATTGTGTCTGCCTTCAGCGAAAATGTCACTTTTTTAGCGAAATTGCTAAAACAACGTAAATCAATGGGCAAAAACTTTGTAGCCATTGACAAAATGGCGAAAGATTTTTGCCCAATGGGCGAAATATGTGAAAATTTTAAGCACTAGTTTTAAAGCAGATTTTCCCGCAAAAAAATGGATAACAAAGTTGTTTTCATGCGTCCTGAGAATCACTGACATAGGCAGTTTGAATTAAGATTTTACATATGCAAATACATTTAAGGTGACAGGTCCATATCAACACCAGGAATGCTGGAGAGGTTTCGAAAGCATGTGCAAAAGCATCCTCCCATTTGAAATGAAGGGAATTTTATGCATCCCCGTGAGGCAGATTTTTTTCCACAGAACTGTACCCATTTTATACAAAAAGTTGCTGAATAATATTACTAAAAATGCTTTCAGTGAAACAGATTTGCAACTTATGTTTGTGGAACATACTAATTTTTTGTTCTTTTCAGGTACATATTTGCTACAAGGAAGAAGGGAGAAGAGACGACAGAACATGAAGAGAAAGAAGATGACAGAAGAAGACGAACAGTAGATGACAGGAAGTGTTGAAGATCTGGGTGTTAGAATAGTGTTATGGTTGTACTTCACTGGTAGGGGTAGAGTAGGGTTAGTGTTTGGGAGGGTGACTGTGTTTTAGCTAATAGTAGGTGCTTGACAGTGCATCAGCCCTTTTCCTTTGAGGTTTCCATTACTCACACTATTTAGCGGGGGTTTTTGAACCTTAAAACACACTATAAACATTTGTCCACAAGTCAGATTCTTTGGCCCAATGTTCATTGTGGAATTATTTGGTAGGATAATTGAATAGCTCCTGTGACACACTGTGTGTACCGATCAATAGCTATTTTTGCCCTACCAGATGTTTTACCAGCCAGAATTGAATCAAGCCATTAGGGAGCTACCATCTAAGAGGTGAGGAGCCAAAATCTCCCAAATTACATATCCTTATAACATAAAGTCCTAGAATGCGTCGCTCACTGTGTGCGTAACCGCACATGCACAGTAGGTACTCGCAGAATGGGCTGATCCGAAGCGAAGAGCTCCAGAAGGCTGACAGTCTGTCTGTGCTCATGGCTCCGGGGCAGCTGCGGAGGCGGCTGGGTGACAAACTGTCACCCAGCGCCTCCGCTGCTGCCCCGGAGCCGGGAGCACAGACAGGCTGTGAGCCATCCGAAGCTCCCCGCTCTGGATCAGCCCGTGTATATGGGCTTTGTAACTAGTATGTTGATTAAGCTGTTCGCCTCCTGCACTAAACTCTGATAGCAGCCTCTACTGTTAGAGTTCACAGTCCTTACATCGCCCACCTCAGGTTGACGATGTTGGGCTCTCCCTGTAGCTTTCTATGGAGTCAGACGACAGTTTGCTGTCTCAGCAAGAATAAGAAGAATGTGCTGCACCATTTGGAGAAGGCGCATGCGCTCACATTGTCAGACACACTGTGCAAGTTGGCAAAGTGAGCAGAAGGCAGCAGTGGGGTCACTGGCTGTGAGCCATTCAGAGCTCCATGCTCCGGATCAGCTCGTGTATAAGGGCTTTGTAACTAGTAAAACATAAAATATACACGTTCTTGTCTAGCTCAAAATAGCCTTTATTAATTGTATTCCAATAGTTACACATGTGTGTGTATTCAGGAGGACAGTATCATTTTACATAATCTCCCTTATGTACCTTATAAATTCCCTATGTATAGATGAATAATAATATCAATCACACTTAAAGGAACAATAAAGTTTTATTATGATAAAATAAGATCTATCTATCTATCTATCTATCTATCTATCTATCTATCTATCTATCTATCTATCCATCTCTCTGTCTGTCTATCTATCTATCTATCTATCTATCTATCTATCTATCTATCTATCTATCTATCTCTCTATCTATCTATGTATCTATCTATCTATCTATCTGTCTGTCTGTCTGTCTGTCTGTCTGTCTGTCTATCTATCTATCTATCTATCTATCTATCTATCTATCTATCTATCTCTACCTAGTGCGCACAAACATTAGGTACAATATTCTCATTATTGTTAGCTAGACTGGACATGGTCAGACACACATTCCCCATGGAAATGAAGGCTCCTTGTATCATGTCAAATGAAGTAAATCAGTGTCACGTTGATAGACATAGATAACAACTTTAGGTATAATTTGTTTTGGACAACCAGAATAAACAGATGACGTGCTATTAGTCTGTGGGGGAGGGGGGTCTACAAAAGGTTAAAAAACAAAGGTTTGTGGTCCCTCTGAGGTTTGTTTCGTTTGCACATCAGCCAAGAGTTAATGGCCATTTAACTGCTGTTTTCCTCCTGGATATTATTGGATTGATTTAGTAAATAAAAGTGACAGGGCTCAATCCCATAGAGGTATCAGTGAATCAGTCTGCACCTGTTACTTGCAAATCACTAGCGGACATGGCAGCAAGCTGCAACCTTTTTTCGTTTGTTAAGGTAAGAAAATGTGTGAAAATAATGTGTGAAAAACATATTGTGTGGTGATTTAAATTATGTTTTATGGCCATGTCTTAAAAAAAAATGGACAAATTCTCTGACAAATCAATTGCACTATAGGGGAGAATTTTAAGAAAAATTGATTTAACCCTTGAATGCCAGAGAAATCTCCAAAGCATTGCTTGGTCACTCTAGCATTTAATCGGTTAAAAGTAGGGTTGGGAGGAAATTTTCACCTCAAAACAAAATTAATTAAAAATGTCACTTCCCGCCAGGTGGAAAATTTCCTGCAAAAAGTGCAGTTTTTCCACTTTTTTCACCTACCCCATTGCATTGAAATCTATGGGAAGAGTGAATTTACGCCAGAACACATAGAAAATTTATTTTTATTTTCCACAGGCATGGTATAAAAGGGGTCTGAGGGTGCCTGTGTGGGTTGAGTTGTGGAAAGAATGAGTTGAGCAGGAAATTTTTAAGGGGGTTTTGTTGACTGGGATTGGGGGGAAAGTAAAAAAAAAAAAATAGCTAAATTAAACAAAATAAAAAAATTGGTACCCCCTGACATAAGCTGTGACTGGGGCAGACTGATACTTGACTTTATAGAGTATTTTATAGAGGATGATTTGTAGGACTTGTTGTTAGAGGCCCAAGCCCTGAGGAAACATTAATTTGTAACATAGTAACATAGTAAATTAGGTTGAAAAAGACACAAGTCCATCAAGTTCAACCTTTGTGGCATGAGAACTGTATAGCTTTCCTGCTACCAATATTGCCTACTAATATAGCGTATATATAGGTCTAAACCTGCTTTCCTCTAATCTCAAAGGGTGTCCCCTGGTCATTTGATCAGGCCTTGGAATGAATAGCTTACCACAGAGATCCTTGCATTGTGATAAGATCTCCCCTTAGTCGTCTTTTCTCTAGAGTAAATAAACCAAATTTGTCTAGTCGTTTCTCATACGACAAGTCCTCTACTTATTTAATTAATTTTGTTGCTCTTTGCTGTACCCTATCCAGTTCCAATATATCCTTTTTCAGAACTGGTGCCCAAAACTGTACTGCATATTCGAAGTGAGGTCTTACCAATGATTTGTACAATGGCAAAATGATGTTATCCAATCTTGCTTCAATATCTCTTTTTATTCAAGATAGGATTTTATTTGCTTTTGCTACTGTTATTCGACACTGGTTACTGTTTCCAAGTTTGCAGTCTATAAGGATACCCTGGTCTTTCTCTAGCAACGAAGGTTCCATTAAGTTCATAAGTAGCATTGGGATTTTTTTTCACCCCAAATGCATGACTTTACACTTTCCCACATTAAACTTCATATTCCATTTGTTTGCCCAATCTGCCATTTTATGTAAATCCCTCTGTAGGGCGCAAATATCCTGCTATGAATTAGTTACCCTGCATAATTTAGTGTCACCTGCAAATATTGATATTTTGCTTTCTATATCTATTTCCAGATAATTTATAAACATGTTAAAACACAGTGGACCTAATACTGAACCTTGAGGTACTCCACTCTCAAATTTAACTGTATTGGAGAATTGTCTATTTACAACTACACACTGTTCCCTATCCTTCCCATTTTTGAATCCAATTGTAAATGTTATCCCCTAGCCCCAATTTCCTTATTTTATACCTCAGTGTTCTGTATGGCACTGTATGAAATATCTTTTCAAAATCTAGATATACTGTACTAGATCAACTGCCTTACCATAAACTAGTTTGCTACTTACTTCTTCATAGAAGCTAAAAATATTAGTTTGGCATGATCTATTCCTCATAAAACCATGTTGATTCCTGCTAATCCTGAATATAGTCCCTTATTATTCCTTCTAGCAGTTTTCCCACTACAGAGGTCAAACTCACAGGTCTATAATTCCTAGGTTCTGTTTTAGTTCCCTTCTTAAATAGAGACACTACACTGGCTCTTTGCCAATCTCGTGGCACTGAGCCTGTGGTGAGAGAATCTTTAAAGAGTAAATATAGCGGTTTTGCTAACACTGCACTGAGTTCCTTAAGAACCCTTGGATGTATACCATCACGACCTGGTGCTTTGTTAGTCTTAATTTTGTTCAGTCTTCCCATGACCTTTTCTTGTGTTAACTCAATATCTGATAATTGTATTGTTTTATTTGTTACTTGATGAGGCTCTTCTACCATTCCATGTTCCCTTGTATATACTGATGCTAAGAAACATTGGTCTTTTCCTTATCCTCTCTAATCAACTCACCCATCTCATTTTTTGAAAGGTCCAATGCACTCCCTCTTAAGTTGTTTGCTATTTATATATTTGAAATTTTTTTCTGGATTAGTCTTACTCTTCCTTGTAATTCACATTTCATTATCTATTTTTGCTAACCTAATTGCCTTTTTGCAATCTTTGTTGCACTCCCTGTATTTTAAGAAAGAATGTTCAGTTCCTTCAGATTTAAATAGTTTAAATGCTTTTTTTCCTTGCCATTTCCTTCTTTACTCGTGCAGTTAACCACATTGGCTGTGACTTACTTCATATGCCTTTGTTCCCCATTGGTACATACTGTTGGGTACATTTCTGCAGCCTACATTTGCATTCTGACAATTTTTCCTCAGTATTTTGCCTTTAAATAATATATCCCAGTCTATGTGTTGCATTGAAGGTCTTAACAATTTGAAGTTAGCTTTTTTTTAAATTAAGAGTATTGGTCAAACCTACCATATAGTTTTGATTTAACAAACTGATCTCAAATGTAAACACGTTGTGATCACTGTTTCCCAAATGTTCACTTGCCTTAATACTGGTTAACATTTCTATGTTATTCTTAATCACTAGGTCCAATACATTGTTATTTCTTGTGGGCACTTCCACTATTTGGGACATCTATCTTTCCCGAAGCATGCTCACAAACCTGCTTCCCTTAGCAGGTCTCATTTTTCCAGTTGATATCTGGATAGATATAATCTCCCATAATTATAGTATGCCTAAACTGGGCAGCTTTCCTCATTTGCAATAGCAGTTGGGCCTCAGCATTATCATCAATATTTGGTGGCTTGTAGCATACCTACACCACATTTAGTCTCTATTTCTACCCACAAGCACTCCACATTATGGTCAGTTTCCTCACTAATACCATCCCTTAAAACTGGATTTCACTCTGCTTTCAAATATAAGCATACATCTCCCCTTTTCTATTAATCCTGTCTCTCCTAAGCAGGGAAAAGCCCTTTATATTTAACAGCCCAATCGTGTGCATCATTCTACCATGTTTCTGTTATACCAATTATGTCCAAAAGCTCATTAGCCACCAACAATTCTCATACTCCTATTTTATCTACCATACTTCTATATTTTACCCCCTTTTTTCTACATCTTCATTTAATAGGAGTTCCTCTATTGACTACATTTATCCCCACCCCTTCTCCTCCCCATTGATCATTTACTTGGACCCTTTCCTATCTACTATATTTATATCCTCCCCCCTTCGTAGTTTAAAAGCTCCTCCAAGCTTCTTAGTACTCACTCCCCTAGCACTGTGGCTATCTTACCATTTAGGTGCAATCCATCACTTCCATATAGATTGTACCCAAGAGCAAAGTCAGCCCTGCTTTAGGAGGCATTGCTAGGAACCGTTCAGTGCCAAAAGGGACTGGCAGCGCAGGTGCGCAGACCTCACTATGGCAAGATGTCTGCACTCCTTCCTGCCTGTCAGTCCAGGAGCAGTACAGAATTCTCAATAACGCAGTAATAGTCCTGGAGACTAGCACTATTGAGCAGCTAGTCACCAGATGGGTAATTACTAGTGATGAGCGAGCATGCTCGGCCGAAGCCCGGTTCGGCTCGAGCATCGCTCTGCTCGGCACATGGCGGTACTCGTACGAGTACCGCATGTGCTCGCCCGCCATGTTCGGGTCTCCTCCCCGCACAAGGCGCCTGCCTAGGGCCCGGCCAAATGAGGGGGGCCCGGAAAGCCTCATTCAACTTGAATGAGGCTTTCCGGGCCCCCCTCATTTGGCCGGGAGATTCAACCCCCTCGCCCGCAGCTTACCTGATCTCTCACTCATCTCGCCGCTCTAGTAATACAGAGCGCTGGGAGATGACATCATCTCCCAGCCTCTGCATTACTACAGCGGCGCCGGGAGCTTCAGTCAAAGAGATCTGTGCCGAAGGAGGCACAGATCTGTCAAGTACACCGCTAGACCACCAGGGGAAATGTGAAGATGAAGGTGCAATGTGGAGGTGAAGTGGAGATGGGGGCATTGCGGAGATGAAGGGGGCATTGTGGAAGGGGCATTGCGGAGATGAAGGGGGCATTGTGGAAGGGGCATCGTGGAGATGGAGATGAAGGGGGCATTGTGGAGATGGAAGGGGCAGTGTGGAAGCGGCAGTGTGGAGATGGAAGGGGCAGTGTGGAGAAGGTGGCATTGTGGAAGGGGCAGTGTGGAGATGAAGGGGCAGTGTGGAGATGGAAGGGGCAGTGTGGAGATGGAAGGGGCATTGTGGAAGGGGCATGGTGGAGATGAAGGGGGGCATTGTGGAGATGAAGGGTAAGTGTGGAGATGAAGGGGGGCAATGTGGAGATGAAGGGGCAGTGTGGAGATGAAGGGGAAGTGTGGAAGGGGCATCGTGGAGATGAAGGGGCAGTGTGGAGATGAAGGGGGCATTGAGGAAGGGGCAATGTGCATCCAGACATCCTCCCTACGCTGTCCCTGAACCATTTCTGTGGTGTTTCCATCATTTTCTAGCCTTTTCCTATGAACCAGGCACCCTCCCCTCATCAGAGCAGGGGGTGCCTGGTGTAATGCTCGAGTCCTCCCATTGACTTCAATGGGGCTCGGGTGCTCGGCCGAGCACTCGAGCCTCCGGGGGCGCTCGGCCAGAGCACCCGAACACCCGAGCATCAGGGTGCTCGATCATCACTAGTAATTACTTGGGGCAAAGTTTACAAGAGGTGGTAGTTCTGCTTTAAAGCAGATTTTCACAATAAAAGGAGGACCATCATGTGGTTTTCATGGATTATCTTCAGGAACACACGGGGACCTTTTGCCCACCCCTAGCTAAAAGCCCTAGAGCAAAACAGAAAAATGATACACATATATAACTTTCTCCAGTTCTGTAATGTCTTTTTTAGCCCCTTAAGGACCGCACGTTCCAGAGTTGGGGTGCTGTGGAGGACCAGGGTATGGGTTTTTTTTTGCACAGAAGTGATGTGTGATCACAGGGTGGCGTGCAGTCACACTTCAATCACAGACTTCCAGGATGTGTCATGACAGTCACCACTGCCAGGCCTTACCCACCAGACAGCTGTGACATTACTAGCACGTCATCAGTTGTTAAGGGGTTAAGAACTGTTTGCCACCTGGAGCTGGAGACTACTGTTGCGTTTAACTCTTTCATCTGTTTTACATTTAGTTAATTTCATTCATTTTAGACTTCTAACACTGAAACAAAAATATCATTAATTGTAACCCCTTAAAGGGATAGTAATACCTAAAATGTAAAAAAAAATATGTTGTAGGGTTTATCCCCCTGAGTAAAACAAGAGTACTCCCACTGCTGAAAGGTGTTTCATTCAAAAGTTATTAATTTTCAAAGTTTAATTTTTTAGGTGCAATATCACAGTGGCCTGAAATTGTACAGTGGCGCTGTTGCTACACGAATCTATGGACAGCTCTGGTCCCGGGACCATAAATCTCCATAGGATGGTGTAGCAACAGCGCCACTGTACAATTTCAGGC
The DNA here is from genome assembly GCA_037306005.1 of Rhinophrynus dorsalis. NCBI lineage: Eukaryota > Metazoa > Chordata > Amphibia > Anura > Rhinophrynidae > Rhinophrynus > Rhinophrynus dorsalis. Next base: position 688,092,046 of record CM074718.1, read on the forward strand.
CACAGTGATATTGCACCTACAAAATTCAACTTTGAAAATTAATAACTTTTGAATGAAACACCTTTCAGCAATGGGAGTACCCTTGTTTTACTCAGGGGGATAAACCCTACAACATATTTTTTTTTACATTTTAAGTATTACTATCCCTTTAAGGGGTTAAGAACTGTTTGCCACCTGGAGCTGGAGACTACTGTTGCATTTAACTCTTTCAGTGTTAGAGGGGTAACAAATGCCTTGACTCACAATACGCTGACTACGCCTCTGGCACTTAGAGGGTTAAGGGGCAGAGAGCATCATCTGTTTTACATTTAGATAATTTCATTCATTTTAGACTTCTAACACTGAAGCAAATATATCATTAATTGTAACCCCTTAAGGACCAGAATACTTGCTATGACCATCACAGTCCTTATACTCTCCAAAACTGAAGCGATCTCTCTTAGGCCCCAAAGTGGTGAGCCAGTACACATAACAGGTCACATGTACCAGCTCGTCGGAAAGGATCAAAGCGGTTCTTAAGGAAACGTAACTGGCTCTTAAGTGGTTAAAGAACAACAATTCCTGAAAACAATCCTTCAAATAAATAGTTGCAAAACTTGGAATATGAAGAGTCAATATGTAATAACAACCAGATTAATCTGATGGGAGAACGATTAATCACATCTTTTATTCAAATTCATTAGGAGACTAGGACCATTACCAAGAAAATATAATCTGCTCTGAAAACACCGTATAAACATTTATCAGAGAATAAAGAGAACACAAGTGTGCCATCCTTCACTGCGGAAAACATAATCTAAGATCTACAGCTATTACTAAAAAGCATGTGAAGTGAATGAAACTCCTCTTCAGTCCAGGAATAAACTCAAAAATCTTTATTCCGTACAAAAATCTGAGGAGCATCCAACGGGTAGAATGAAAGGTCAGCTCAAAAGATAGGGCTGGTCACGGCTCGCAATGTTTTGTACATGTGGACCAAAGCAGGGCTGTCTAAGTTTAGTCTTCAAGGTCCACCAACAGGCCAGGGTTTAACCCTTTGGGTGCCAGAGGGGTAAGCTATGCATTGCTTTGCAATGTGTTGCGTACCCCTATGGCACTCAAAGGGTTAAGGATTTCAATTGGTTAAAGCAAAACTACCAACCCTTACAAACATGGCCCCAAATAATTACCTAGCTGCTCAGTAGCGCTAGTCGCAAGAATTAATTACCGCGTTAATGAGAATTCTATACTGCGCCCGGACAGACAGGCAGGAAACAGAGCAGCCTACATGCAGTCGTCACTATGGAAAGATGTCTGTGCTGTTTCTTGCCTGTCAGTCCAGGAGCAGTGTATAATTCTCATTAACCAGGTAATAATTCTGGCGACTAGCGCTACTGAGCAGCTAGGTAATGATTTGGGGCCATGTTTGTAAGGGGTGTTCGTTCCGCTTTAAGCACACGTGACTTAATCAGTGGATCATTCATTATGACTGACTCATCTGTGCTGAATCAAGGAAATCCCTAAATCCTGTACTGTTGATGGGCCTTGAGGTCTGAACTTGGACAGCCCTGGGCTTAGGCATCTACAATCAGTTCAGCCAACAGGGCTGGATTTACATCCCAGAAGCCCTTAGGCAAGGCATTCTAGGGGCACTTAGCACCATGTCCACACGCCCACTCCTCACATGGCCCCACCCCCTGTGTCATCCACGGTTTCCTGGCACAGAAAATAGCATGGGCTTATAACAAGCATGTCAGAGATCTCTGTAACACCCAAGGGGTTAAATAATATCCTGTAAAGGTGCAGGGATATTGAAATTGCTCTGGCCACACCTACAATTCAGAATATGGGCGTGGCCAGCACAGCTGAGGTGCCCCATAAAATTTGGTACTCTAGGCATGCCCATTCTACCTCATGAGAAATCCGTACCTGCCCACCAGCTTAAAAAGAACAATTTCTCCAATCCCAAGTGACTCAGCTGGTTGCCACAATTAACAGGTCATACAAAATAGGTACTGGTAGATGCAATGCAAACCAATCCATTCCACTGATCCAAGTAATAACATAAGTGACATAATTACCAATGGTATTTGTGTACATATATAGCTTTTTACTGTAAAAGCTCCCCAGCACATAGTTGAAAATAAGAGAAATCTCAATGTATTCTTCCTGGTAAAACATCTTCTAAATAAATGTAAACAGTGCTCTCCACTGATGTGATGCAATGCACCATCAGGAATACTGCCTGTACATGGAGAATATTTTATTACGGAAACCAACAAGGCTGACAGTGTTCAGCAAACTCATGTACAAGGTGGTTCAAATGAGACAGAACCTAGTAAAAGTATAAAAAACTAACCAAAACTATGCATGTGTATCTACAAGTTCATGAGGTTGGGATGTATGGACTATCTTACCCCTCTAACTCGATAGAGGTCTTTAAATATTATAGAGAAGATTTTAATTTATCTGATTGGAAATTAAGAGGTATAATAACGTTGAGTGATTTATTAAAAGATATTTCCTTGCTGACTTTTCAAGATATCCAGGTAAAATATGGGTTATCAGATAATGAGCTATTTAAATATTTGAGAATTAAAAATATTGTAAGGAAGGAAGGGATAGGTAGTAGCTCAAATTTGGAGAGTTTTGTAAGGAAGAATTATTCAGATAAATTAATAACTAAGTTAAGTAAGATGCTAAGGGAGGAGGTACAAGAAAATTTAAGAACTTTAGCTATAATAAGATGGAAAGAAGATTTAGGCACAAAACTGAATATAAGTAGGTGGGTTGACTTATGGCCTCAGGTGAAAAAATCAGTTAACTCTATTAATTTACAGGAGATCTTTTACAAATTACTTCATAGATGGTACCTAGTTCTGGTTAGGTTGAGTAAATTTGTAGATAAAGCTTTGAGTTATTGTTGGAGGTGTGGAAGAGAGATGGGAACGATGTATCACATATGGTGGGACTGCTGGAAGCTGAACGAGATTAAGCAGATAATAAGTAGGTTGATTGTTAAGTTAACGGGAGTAAATAAGATATTGAAACCGCAAATGTGGTTATTTCATATGGATTGAGATGATATGAATAAATATAATAGAATGTTAATAATAAATGTCCTTTTGGCAATGAAAATCTGCTTGTCTAGAAAATGACGAAAGGAAGAACCACCAACATGGGATGAGATTTATAAGCAGATATCAATTCAGGCGAGTATGGAGAGAGCTCGCTATGTTATGTAAGAAGATACAATGATGAAATATATGAGGATATGGGGACCTTGGTTTAAATATGTGGCTCCTGATAGATCAGTAACCATGTTGGATTGAGACAATACCCTAAATGGGAATGGCGGTTTCTTCTCTCGGCGATTCAGAGATAGGACGGTAGTCTGAAAGTAGGTATGAATGGGGTGTGAATGGTTGATGTCTGTGGAGTATGATACAAGGTGGATTAGAAGAAAATTGTGAAGATAGGTGAAATAAAATGGATTAGTATATTTCGTGTTGTAAAAGAATTGTATTTTGAATGATTTTGCTGAATGATTTTGTAGAAAAAAAAAAGTTCATGAGACTCACACACTCTTTATAGAGGAGTGGAATGCAAAGTTTGTGTTGCAGTTCCCAGTCGCCATTTTGTATATTAATTATGTTGCTTGGGTTTTGAAGAATGGTTCTTTTTCTCCCCAGTGGTCCCAGGGTTGTGTTTCCTTTAACCCCTTAGCGACAATGGACGTACATGTACGTCCTCTGTGGCTGTCACTTAGTGACAGAGGACGTACCTGTACGTCCAGGAAATCCGGATCCCCGCGCGGCTGCACGCCGTTCGGGGACTCCGGATTCTAATGAAGAAAAAAAAAAATGTTAGACGGGCGTTAAGTGACGGCCGCGTCTGCACGCGGCCGTCACTAAGGGGTTAAGGACCAGATAGGGAAGTTCGGGACACTGTCACACGTTATGATCATGTATGCCGGAGCGACTAACGAGGGTCTGATAGTGACCGCTCGAGTCTTGGAGCGGTCTATTTCAGACCCCGCTACTAATCACAGCTGTAAAAAATATTTGACATGCCAGGACTGTCACCATTCCTTTAGGCAAGGACAGCGGTGACAGTCCTGACATATCATTGGTCCTTAAGGGGTTTCGCTGAGGCTTGTGGGTGGACACCTTTACCTATGTTTAACAGTGTAATGTGTGAAACAGATTAGGTGGCACCAGTCAAGGTTGTGCTCAGTCCCACTTATCTTCATTCTTTCATTAGAACCTCTTCTTAATTCTGAATGACTAAACCCTACCATCATCATCATGAAATCCAGGTCCAAGACCTTTAAAGTGGCTGCATATGCTGACAATGTACATTTCACCCTCACAAACCCTCCCATCTTTAGCACAGAACCTGGAGAATTATAGCTTTCTATACCAGGCTCAAATTAATTACTCTAAATCAGAGATCCTCAATATTAGAGTAGCCCCTGTAACGGAAGCCTAAGTCCTTGGGCTGACGTAGACCGTCATTCTGGGTCTCTCCTTCCTGGATGTGGCTACAAGTTGGTAGCCTGTCCGTTGAAACAGGATAACTGGCTGAATCTCTGGCACTGCATAATCAATTGGAAACTGCTGGGCTCCTACTGTCAGCTACAAGGTGGGTAGCTGAAGAAAGCAGGCTGGTAGCTGTACTCCAAAGGGCTGGATCACTGCAGCTGGCTGGTATGCTGGAACACAAGCTGGAGACAGAGAGGTCTTAGCTGGCTTGGATGGGCGTCCTAAGAGACACTTTACACCACTCAGGAATAAGGATACAGGAAACCTTCTTAGTTCCAAAGACTAACTCTACTTTATTTGGAAACACAGCTTATTTATACAGTTTCAACTACAGTACAGAAGACATAATACAATCACAGAACACAATGGGAGTATTCACAAGGATAATGTAATCACAACACCTAATACAAAGAACCAACAACAGATGGCTCAGGGATATACAATAAGACAGACATGATTACATTAACACACCAAGGGGCTTGGGCTAGGGTAGACAATAGCCAAAAAGGCTTGAGGGGCTGGAATACACATTCTAGGGAGAGTGTATTGAGCAGTACCCTTGAACCCGTGGCTACTCTGCGAATCACCGATGCTCCCAAGCAAGACAGGCTGTGCAGTTAGTGCCTTGTTCAGAGCTGCCTGCTAATAAAATGTTCCAAGTTCCCCATATTCCAAAATAAGTGCTGACAGTCTGTATGCCCAGAGAAAGGGTTCCAGTAATGGACTGTGATCCGTTACACCCCCACTATTGCTTATGATCTACAGAGTAAATATAAATTCATATGGATATCTTCCTACATTTTATATTAAGGTATCCATCTCTCCCTAGACTTATCCTCCACACCATCTCTTAGCCCCACTACTTCGCTCAATATCAACAGATTTATCCACATGGGTGCCTCTAATTTTATCTTGAACAGGTAAAATCAATCTGATCAAGATGATGATTATTCTAAAAAATCTATATATACTGAATGCAATGCCAATCCACATTTCTAAGCAGTTTTTGGACTCTTTGCTATCTACCATAATGAAATTTGTCTGTACTCATATGAAATCACGATTCAGCATGTTTATATTATCCCAGAAAATAAACACTCACTCAAAGAGAAACTTGGAGTTACAGATCTCCTTTGGTTGCCTTTCCTCCAGGTGCAACATTGGTTTCATACAGAACCTCGCAACTCCTTCCTACTCTTCTCCCTTACGGAGTTTGAGAAGCATATCACAGCACCTCCTACTGCTTTGCATACTACATCCTTCTGTTACTCCCCAACTCAGTCCCAAACATCATTTTATTGCTTCATGGGAGCAGGACTTAGCAATCTCACCAGACCCGATACAATGAACCTTGATTTTTAGAAAACTTCACAAAATGTCTAGAGACGTCAAAACTAAATAACTGAATTTCAGACTGGTACCTGACCCCACAGTGGATTTCCTACTTTTCTCCCTCTTCCTCCAAAGTGTACTGGAGATGCAGAATACATACTAGCTCAATGCTAGATATTTGGTGGACATATATTGATTATTGCCTCCTTTTGGTCTCAGATCCTCAACCATATTAACTCTGAATATCTCTGAATATCTCCATTCCACAGGATCCCCTAATTTGCCTTTTCTACTTCCAACAACACATTTTTCTCTCTCTTTAATGTAGACAAAGCATCATACCTTAATTTTGGTGGAAAATGAAACAACCCCCACTTTCTATCTGGCTCTCCAAAGTTGAAACATACATCTCCATGGAAAAATGCCACTCCATATGTACCAACACCATGCCCCTTTTTACAAGCATATGGTCTTCTTGGCTTCTTTACACTACCATTCCCACACACACAGCCCTTCACTCCCACCAACTCCACTGCTTCCCTCCTTATCTGATATCCCACACTATATTAGATACTCTTCCTTGAACAAATGAAAATATTTGCTCCTCTATAAGTTCCTATGAGAAGGACACTTCTATCTTCAGGTAATGGTGGGGTGTTCGGCCATGGACGTGTTGAGTTTCACCAACACTGGTCTAATATACTCTCAATAATGAGGTTATTTCATTCCTTGAATTCACATACTCATATCTCAAGTAACTGCTGTGCGTCACATGATTCTGACTCGGTTTACAATTATAGTCCTTGCTTTTTTTATTCGTCTGGAACGTTTGTAAATAATGTTTATACTCATACTCTGTATAAAGTATTTCTGTATTATTCTGTATATTAAATAAAGTTTTTTGAAAATAAAATATAAAAATAAGTAAGTCTGGAGAACCTCAGAACAGACAGAGCAAACAGTAGCTGGTTTCAATTCCGATAAGATGTTGATCAAGAGAGATATCTGACAGATTTTTGGAGTCAAGAAGGAACTTTTTTAACCCATTCGGGGCATAGTTGGAAATGGATACAGAAGGTTTTTTTATTTTTGCCTTCCTGTGGATCAGCTAAAACAAAGGTGATATGGGAAAGGTTGAACTTGACAGATACATATCTTTCTTCACCCTCTTCAACTAATCTACTATGTTGCTATTTTATTCTGCTAGAGCCCATTGGTCAACTATGAAGAAAAGTGCAGTAGCTCGTAGTATATGAAAGTAATTTCCACTGATTTAGAGTCACATGACATGCCAGTACCATCATGCCGATCCAGACGTTAAGGACCAGTGACGGTCCTGGCACATCATGTAATTCTGGGATGGAAGCAAAGCTCTGCCATCCCAGAATGCATTGTGAAAAAAAGTACAATGGTCATCTAGGGCCACTCACCTCTGGATTGGGCTGTCGTTCAGGGGTTAAAGGGATAGTAATACTTCGTTTTAACTTTATTTTATTTTGTAGGCATTAAAAAAAACATGAAGAACGATATAAGTCTTATCTCTCAAACCTTTATGGTTTAAGAGATATTCACAAGCAAAGTTTCCCCTCCCGCCCCTTTTACCTAGTGTAAACAATCTCTTCTCAGATGTGGAATGCAGTCCATAGACTAGACAGATAACAGAAGGGGACAATCTTCTTCCTATGAGAACAATGAAATCCTTGCCCCCTTGATAAGCTTTTCAGCTTTTCCCCTTATCTTAATTGAAGATTGTCCCTCTCTGCAGTCTACCTGGGCACCTCCCTTCTGATCTGGCTGAACAGTGTTACATCAGTAAAAGGGGCGGGAGGGGGATACTTTGTCATTGAATTACTCTTGAACTACAACTCTGACAGAATTGAAATAACACTCTCCAAAGTCCAAATACTATGATGATTAATTAGCGCTGCTTTTATTATGAAACATTACTATCCCTTTAAAGTGATAGTGTCCCTTCAGGCACATTAAGAGCTTCTTATTCTTACAGGTGCCGTTTTCATTTAAGTAAAAGGGAAACTCAGCAAGGGTTAAGGTGCATTTTATACAAATTATAAAATATATTCAGACAAAAAAGTTCAACTTAAAAAAAAATTAGCTTAATTAGCTTAATTACCTTTGTTATGATTTGTGAGTCCGTACAGTTTTGTGTCAAATTTGTTCTTTATACTGATGAAGAATTCAACCAATTTTTTTTAGTTTTCCACCAGATACCACATGAGATTTCTGAATTATTAATTCTCCTTGTTTTCCTGCATTAGTGGAAACAACATTCAAATTCCAAATATGATTCTTACAAGTGAAATGTCATTAAAGTTAAAAATATCTATAGAAAAATTTGAATTAAAACAATGAATCCTCCCAGAGAGAAAACAGTAGCATAAGGTGCCTAATAATAAAATATGAAGAAATATGATGACTAGTTGGCAATTTGTTGTCATTTTCTCTCTCCAGGGCTCAGTCACAAACATCAAGCAAGACGGCAGTTCCAAGCATCTGCTATTCAATTAGTGGCAACGTCAATGTATCTTCCATTCCACAAACTTTTATAAAGTAACATTCTATCAAAGGTAGATTAAATCGAAATCGATTTTAAAATATTCAGTTAGTGACATTATAATTAATTCACTTTATAATATCCTACAAGACACATACCATAATATCAAATGGTACCTCGTAGCAATCTATGAACTTTACGTATAAAAGCTAAGTGGAGATATTCTAGATTAAAGGGAGAGTAATGTTTCATTATAAAAGCAGCTCTAATCAATCATCATAGTATTTGGACTTTGGAGAGTGTTATTTCAATTCTGTCAGAGTTGTAGTTCAAGAGTAATTCAGTGACAAAGTATCTGTGTTACTGATGTAACACTGCTCAGCCAGAGCAGAAGGGAGGTGCCCAGGTAGATTGCAGAGAGGGACAATCTTCAATTAAGATAAGGGAAAAACCTGAAAAACTTATCAAGGGGGCAGGGCTTTCATTGTTCTCAAAGGAAGAAGATTGTCCCCTGCTGTTATCTGTCTGGTCTATGGACTGCATTCCACATCTGAGAAGAGATGACTTACACTTGGTAAAAAGGGCGGGAGGGGAAACTTTGCTTGTGAATATCTCTTAAATCATAAAGGTTTGAGAGATAAGACTTATATCGTTCTTCATGTTTTTTTAATGCCTACAGAATAAATTAAAGATAAAATGAAGTATTACTATCCCTTTAAGCCAACTGCTCCATAGGGGACCAATATATGTTATCACTGATTTAAATATGGCTTTTAATCCCTTGAAAGATAGAGAGGTTTCCAACACATTGTGGAGCTTTCAAGGAAGCAATAAGAAATTTGGGGAAATGTTATGTCTCTTGTGCAGATGGTTACTCCAGAATTACATCAGATCTTTTCACTACATTAGCCGCAGTAGTACAGCACTATTGGGAGGGACAAACTAAGGGCTCCATTCAATTACCTTCGATAGTTAAAAAAAAAAAAAAAAGTGTATAGTTTTAAATTAATCTCTCGAGTGCTAGAGGGATTAGCTCTAGAATTCAAAGGGTTAAACACTAAATCCCTCCCCTTGGTTTCCTGTCATTAAAGGACTACACCTTTCTTCCCCAGATTCCCGCAAACTATAAAGGCCTAACACCCTTTCTTTCTTCCAGGGCCTATCCTTTATAGTCATAGAGAAGAAGACCATCCTTAGAAAACAAAATAAAAAATTCTCATAAAAGGAAATGAAAAACAAGAAAAAGACCAGAAGAAAAGAAAAAAGTAGCAATTAAAAAAGCAGTGTTCACTGAAATCCTGGAGGCAATTATAGTCAAATTGATACTTTTATTGGTTTTATTGGAAGTCAATAGTCACAGTATGTTGAACTTTCATATAAATCATCTCTCATAACCTCAAAGGAAAATGCATGAAATTAGCAGTGGGATGAATGTAGAAATATGTCAGTGCATCTCTCACTGTGCATAACTCCATTGTTTGGGTGGTATTTACTGTGCATAACTCCATTGTTTGGGCGGTATTTACTGTGCATGACTGCATTGTTCAGGCAGTTTCTACTGCGCATGACTGCATTGCTCCAGCAGTCTCTATTGCGCATGACTGCATTTTTTGGGCAGTCTTTACTGTGCATAACTCCATTGTTTGGGCGGTATTTACTGAGCATGACTCCACTGTTTTGTCAGTCTTTACTGTGCATGACTCCATTGTTTGGGCAGTATTTACTGTGCATAACTCCATTGTTTGGGCAGTCTTTACTGTGCATAACTCTATTGTTTGGGCAGTCTTTACTGCGCATAACTCCATTGTTTGGGCAGTCTTTACTGCGCATGACTCCATTGTTTGGGCGGTCTTTACTGTGTATAACTCCATTGTTTGGGCAGTATTTACTGCGCATGACTCCATTGTTTGGGCGGTCTTTACTGTGCATAACTCCATTGTTTGGGCAGTATTTACTGCGCATGACTCCATTGTTTGTGCGGTATTTACTGCGCATAACTCCATTGTTTGTGCGGTATTTACTGTGCATAACTCCATTGTTTGGGCGGTCTTTACTGTGCATGACTGCATTGTTTGGGCAGTCTTTACTGTGCATGACTCCATTGTTTGGGCAGTCTTTACTGTGCATAACTCCATTGTTTGGGCAGTATTTACTGCGCATGACTCCATTGTTTGGGCAGTATTTACTGTGCATAACTCCATTGTTTGGGCAGTCTTTACTGTGCCTGACTCCATTGTTTGGGCAGTTTTTACTGTGCATGACTGCATTGTTCCAGCAGTCTCTACTGCACATGACTGCATTGTTCCGGCAGTCTCTATTGCGCATGACTCCATTGTTTGGGCAGTCTTTACTGTGCATAACTCCATTGTTTAGGCAGTATTTTCTGTGCATGACTCCATTGTTTGGGCAGTATTTACTGTGCATAACTCCATTTTTTGGGCAGTTTTTACTGTGCATAACTCCATTGTTTGGGCGGTATTTACTGTGCATAACTCCATTGTTTGAGCAGTATTTACTGTGCATGACTCCACTGTTTGGGTAGTTTTTACTGTGCATAACTTCATTGTTTGGGCAGTATTTTCTGTGCATAACTCCACTGTTTGGGCAGTATTTACTGTGCATAATTCCATTGTTTGGGCGGTCTTTACTGTGCATGACTCCATTATTTGGGCAGTCTCTACTGTGCATGACTCCATTGTTTGGGCGGTATTTACTGTGCATGACTCCATTGTTTGGGCAGTCTTTACTGTTCATAACTCCATTGTTTGGGCAGTATTTTCTGTGCATAACTCCACTGTTTGGGCAGTATTTACTGTGCATAATTCCATTATTTGGGCAGTCTCTACTGTGCATGACTCCATTGTTTGGGCGGTATTTACTGTGCATGACTCCATTGTTTGGGCAGTATTTACTTCGCATGACTCTATTGTTTGGGCAGTATTTACTGTGCATAACTCCATTGTTTGGGTGGTATTTACTGTGCATAACTCCATTGTTTGGGCAGTATTTACTGTGCATAACTCCATTGTTTGGGTGGTATTTACTGTGCATAACTCCATTGTTTGGGTGGTATTTACTGTGCATAACTCCATTGTTTGGGCAGTATTTACTGTGCATAACTCCATTGTTTGGGCAGTATTTACTGCGCATAACTCCATTGTTTGGGCAGTATTTACTGCGCATAACTCCATTGTTTGGGCAGTATTTACTGTGCATGACTGCATTGTTTGGGCAGTCTTTACTGTGCATGACTCCATTGTTTGGGCAGTCTTTACTGCGCATGACTGCATTGTTTGGGCAGTCTTTACTGTGCATGACTCCATTGTTTGGGCAGTCTTTACTGTGCATGACTCCATTGTTTGGGCAGTATTTACTGCGCATAACTCCATTGTTTGGGCAGTCTTTACTGTGCATGACTGCATTGTTTGGGCAGTCTTTACTGCGCATAACTCCATTGTTTGGGCAGTCTTTACTGCGCATGACTCCATTGTTTGGGCAGTATTTACTGTGCATGACTGCATTGTTTGGGCAGTCTTTACTGTGCATGACTCCATTGTTTGGGCAGTCTTTACTGCGCATGACTCCATTGTTTGGGCAGTCTTTGCGGCTCATGACTGAATTGTTGGGGCAGTCTCTACTGTATATGACTGCATTGTTTGGGCAGACTCTACTACGCATGACTGAATAATTCGGGCAGTCTCTATTGTGCATCTCTCACTGTGCATAACTCCATTGTTTGGGCGGTATTTACTGTGCATGACTGCATTGTTCAGGCAGTTTCTACTGCGCATGACTGCATTGTTTGAGCAGTCTTTACTGTGCATGACTCCATTGTTTGGGCAGTATTTACTGCGCATAACTCCATTGTTTGGGCAGTCTTTACTGCGCATAACTCCATTGTTTGGGCAGTCTTTACTGTGCATGACTGCATTGTTTGGGCAGTCTTTACTGTGCATAACTCCATTGTTTGGGCAGTCTTTACTGCGCATGACTCCATTGTTTGGGCAGTATTTACTGTGCATGACTGCATTGTTTGGGCAGTCTTTACTGTGCATGACTCCATTGTTTGGGCAGTCTTTACTGCGCATGACTCCATTGTTTGGGCAGTCTTTGCGGCTCATGACTGCATTGTTGGGGCAGTCTCTACTGTGTATGACTGCATTGTTTGGGCAGACTCTACTACGCATGACTGAATAATTCGGGCAGTCTCTACTGTGCATGATTGCATTGTTTGGGCAGTCTCTACTGCACATGACTTAATTGTTTGGCCATTATTTACTGTGCATGACTCCATTGTTAGGGCGGTATCTACTGTGCATAACTGCATTGTTCAGGCAGTCTATACTGGTCATGACTGCATTGTTCAGGCAGTCTCTACTGCGCATGACTGCATTGTTCGGGTAGTCTCTACTGCACATTACTGAATCGTTTGGGCAGTCTCTACTGTGCATGACTGAATCGTTCGGGCAGTCTCTACTGTGCATGACTGCGTTGTTCGGGCAGTCTCTACTGTGCATGACTGCATTGTTCGGCAGTATCTACTGTGCATGACTGCATTGTTCAGGCAGTCTCTACTGTGCATGACTGCATTGTTCAGGCAGTCTATACTGCGTATGACTGCATTGTTCGGGCAGTCTCTACTGTGCATGACTGCATTGTTCGGGCAGTATCTACTGTGCATGACTGCATCAGACAAACATCCTAGCGTTTTATTATATAGGATGACAAAGGTGGAAGGAGGGAATATTGGACACTAGGAACAGAGAGACAATGAGGCAAGAAAAGGAAGAGGAGAATGAGATGGAGAAAAAAAAAGGTTGGTTGGGAAATGAAAATGGAGTGGGGAAGGAGGGAAAAAGGAAATAAGGGTAGTAGGGGAGGGAATGGGAGGAGGGAGAATCCGACAGCAGTGGTTAAAAGTTATTGCACCTCAATTTGTATTTAAACTGTAATTTTCTATTCTAGTCACCAGGTGGCACTGTTCCTATTACTAACTAGATATATACATACCTAGTGATAGTAACTGCACCACCTGGTGGAAATGGTGCTGTCCTTATGACTCAATTCTCCGACAGAGTGAATTGTAAATCATTTCTTTTGGACAACAGTTGGAGATATTATTAATGCTTAGAGTGCCAGAGATGAAGCCGACGCATAGCAATGCAATGCGTCAGATACCTCTCTCTGGCACGCAACAAGTTAATAACTTAATATAAAAAATAAGCTTGGAACGTAATAATGTTTGAATGAATTATGTCCCAGCAGGAAAATCTCTATAATGCCCTATAAAAAAAAAAAAAATCTCTATAATTAAAAAAAGGAGTGTAAAAGTCCATGTACACGGGCCACAGTGCCACTCAGAGGCCTCTGCTGCTGCCCTAGAGCCGGGATCGGAGACAGGCGGTGGGCCCCGGGGAGGAGGAGTCTGGCAGCACCGGAGTCTTGGGCGGCCTCCCCTCATCCTTAGGCCGGAGCCCGTTGTACCACGCTTCCCTCACATCGAGTGGTCCCAGGAAGGTGTGCAGAGAGGAGTCCAATGTGCCAGGAGCATTGTGGTGACGGGAAACAGAAGTTCAATCTGAATTCTGAGCACCCCGCTCCGTATCAGATACAGCACCATCTTGTTTCTCCTCTCACACTCGGAGCTCACTTGTCTACTAGGCCAGCGCATTCGGCAGTCTCTCCTGTGCATGACTGCATCGGACAAACATCCTAGCATTTTATTGTATAGGATTTTTACTGCTTTTTTAACGATTTAACAACCAGAAGCAATGTGTTGAACACCCCTCATGTGGTAATGTACCAATCTATCAGCTCCAGTGGTGTTAGCCTTGAACTCCAGTGGCTGCTTTTTTGGTCATGCACTGGAGTGTATCAGCTCACATACTCCACTGTCCATAAGATTTTAATGTGATCAATCCCTCCAACACTCTCCCCCAATAGCACATGTGGTGTTAGGGGAAAATAAGTTAGTAATTAGGAAGGTGAAGGACTAAGAAATCAATTGCAACACCTGGTTTAGTGCTGAATCATATTAACCTTTGAGTGTCAGAAGCTTTGCCAATGCCTTGCCTTGTGCTCATAGGGTTAATATAGCCCCCCCTTGTAAATCTCAAATGATATTAACATTACGTGCTCTTTGCCTCAGTAACAGAGATGATATAAACCTCCGGAACTAGTCGATCATCAATCTATAGTGAGTAATAGCAGCACTAGTGCAAGGAGATTAAAAAGGGCATTGTAAACATTTGGGCCTGTATAATATACAAATTAAAAATATGTGAACGCTCACATCTGCATAATCTACAAATTAAAATGTGTAATAGCATAGCATTAATTAGTGGCTGATCAATTCATCCTTAATTGCAGGCATGCAAATGAACTTTCAAAGGTCCAAAAATGAATCTGAGAAAGAGACATTAACCTTGGATCTGTAACAACAATAATGAATCAGGGAATAAAAAAAAAACATCTTTTATGGCCTTTGTGTTGAATGAGAGGTCTGAAACTAAACTGTGTAAGAGGCAGTATAATGTACTGTAGAAATTGTTTTGTGTATAACATGTTGCTAATTTATTTACAACTATTTAACAGTTGGAGTGCAGGGGGGGCTGTGCAACCCCTGATACTCATGGGGTTAATTGTGTCGAACCAATTATGTTGAAGGTATCCAAAGGGTTAAAACAAGAGAACCAATCAGGTTGGATATCTTCACGTGAATAGATAAATGACAATATTTAATAATTTTGAGAAGTTTACACTATATTAGGTATTGACACGCTACTTCACAGTAAAGAATTGATTAAAATAATCAGTCCTGCATATTTGTGCAAAATATATATAATTTATTAAATACAATATACTATACTAGTTGAAGAGCCCGTTACATGGGCCACAGTGCCACTGCCAGCCGTTCGCGGAGCAGTCATGAGCAGTAGAGACTGCCCACGCCGCGGCTGATACAGAGCTGGACGCTCCGAAGGAGCATGACTGCAGCATGCATTGCAGTCTCTGCTGCGCATGACTGCGTCATTACACACGTTTTAGCGAATTATTATATAGGATATATAAAAAGTGTAAACAACAATGATATAAATGAGCGATTAGCAATTACAACAGATATATAGTAACTCAAACCACAATTATCACCTTTAGGATTACCAGCAATTAAAGGGTTAACCACACATAGGTATATTCAGAGGTATTAGATAACAATAATTGCACTCAGCAGCATAGAAAAGGATAATTGATCCTTACAATTAATATAATACAGTTGGCAGCAGTGTATATATGAATACCTCTACCCCAGAAACTGTATAAACTATGCTAATTGAGGTTTAAGGTATGTTGTCAGGTGAATCAACTTTAATATGAAGCCAGGTCCTCTGACGATTTTCCTTGTACCATATGCAATAGCAAAATTTTAAAGAAACTAACTGGAATAAAATCACAGATAGAGATCACTATAATTAAATAATGCACTGATTTCAAATATTGTATACCTTCTGAATAAAACATATAAATTGCATTTAATCTAGTCAATAACAGATTATACCAAGAATAGACTTAGAATCAAATCTAATAATATAGGTCTAGGCAGTATACCAAACTTCAAAACTTCATGCATCATATATCATAAACATGACCATAGCAATCCTATGTAAAACCTATAGGGTACTTCAAGGGTTAATCCTTTAAGATAGGATTCCACACCCAAGATGGCAGCTTCTTTTGTGTAGTGAGAGTTTAAACACTTCAATGTACAAAAGTTTAGACCCAAAACATACAGAAAGAAATCCAAGAGACACCTCAATGTAAATAGACAAATAGAAGTTAAAAGGTTAATAAATGCCCCACAGGGAGTAAATATAAATTCACCAAATCCATTGTTATTTAACTGGGCCCTTTAACACACTGAATGGCAGAGAAGTCTCCAACACATTACTTTGCAATGTGTTACACGTCTCTAGCATCCAAGGGATTAGTTGCCCCATTTAAATCACTGGGAATGGTTTTTGTCTCTTACGATAGTTTACCCTAGAATTTCTTCTTTTGTTTTTATACATTTTCCCCACTGGATCAAATCCGAGTGCTGCACCCACGTTAAAGTAAATACACTTTGTGTGTTCTCTCCTACTTATATATGTTTTATGCTGCTTTTTCTATTGTGTAACTGTTGTCTCTGTTCTTGTCTGTGCTTGACTTACCTGGAATGCCAATATAATGTATCGCTACATTATTATACTACAATGATAAAATGTTTATCTGATTTTAATAGAATATTTCCGTAAAAAATAAATAATTTAAAACCTTAAAAAAAAAAAAAAAAAAAAAAAGGTTAATAAATGAATTCAAAGAATTCCGCAGATCATTATATAACCGTTCCAGAAACACAATATATTATTCTAGAAATATCAAGAATTATATTAACTAATATATAAACCAAGCTATTTCTATAGCCAATATGGCTTATTATAATTGATCCCAAATGGTTGGCCAGTTCAATTAAGACAAATTATAAGAAAATTAGGTTTCTTCAAATATAGAAGAAATATGTATATGATTCTGAAATTTTGCAAAATTTAAATAAGAAAATATATATAGTTACCAGTCCAATAATTGTAGATTTCCTAGGATTTCTTTAGCAGGCAGCCGGGTATATATCAGGAATTGAAGAGCCAGGAACCAAGAGAAAAAAAACAGCCAAGACTTAAGAGGAAAGCCCCTTTTCTTTCTAAACTTGCATATTTATAATATGAAATTCCTCTTATCAAAATCTGCTCTGATTGGTTATAGAGCCGTCTCATTATGTAGTGACAACAGAATAAATTATGGAAAAATTCCAAAGCACTAGTAATAACACCATATAATCTATAGATGGCGCCATTACTCTACATTAAAATTCACACCTAAAATGATACCTGCTCTGGGTTCTGACAAAAATTTGTAATGTGAACCTAGACTCTACGTTGCATAAATATGTAACCGTACCAGACTTCTCATAGGGAAGTATGTCTCTGTTTTAGACTTTTGAGATTTTCTCATAAGATACTAATACTGATTGAGACTGTGATTGTCTGCAATTCTATATCAATCACCATTAAAGTTTCCCAAATATTCCCGCCCCTCCATTGAGGAAGAGAGGATCATTGTCTCTGTTATATTAGGTAATTTAAACACATTTTAAAACACAGATTTTTAGAGAATTTGGTTTTTTAAAGAAAAATTAACCATTTCCTCCCCATCATGGCAATGTCTCTGACAATTGCTTTTTTCATATTATTTTAATTTGATAATCCTTCTATTGAAATGTTAATGCACCTGTATTTTCGGTTTTCTTAAACATATAACATCACAAAACCCATCTCTATAGAATGGTGTAAATTCAAATGCCGAAATAAAAAATACAAACAATATTATATATGTACTACTCAATAGATGTCTCATGCAGTTAATATAATTTAACTATACTGTAAAAATCCAATTTGAAAGAAAAATTGATTACAACAAATCTATTTAGTGGTATAGAAATACTTTTATTAAAGTTGAGGTTTGTGTCTTCGTTATTTTTATTTTTTAACACGTAGCACTATATTTAATACTTACAGTTTTTCTAGGTCAAGAGCTATTCATTCCAATAGATCCCCCTCCCACCCCTTCTGACCACCTCCCATCAGATCTGCAATCAGGTCATGGGACCGATGTATGCAGCGAGGGACAATCTTCACTCAGTACTTATAAGGAAAACCCTGCCCCCTTGATGAAGGAAGGCAGGATTTTCCTTTTGCTCACTGAAAATTGTCCCTTGCCGTGCTCCATCCAGACCAGACAGAGGGGCAGGGGAAAGGGGTAGGAGAGGGATCCTTTTAGATCGAATAGCTTTTGAACTACAAAACTGTAAATTTTAACATATAACGCTAAAAAAAAATAAAGAAGTCTCGGACCTCAACTTTAATAAAAGAAGTACTATACCTTTTATCTATCCCAATAAGTCACCTAATCATTACTGATGAGCGAGCACCCCGATGCTCGGGTGCTCGGGTGCTCTGACCGAGCACCCCCTGATGCTCGAGTGCTCGGCCGAGCACCCGAGCCCCATTCAAATGAATGGGAGCACTCGAGCATTAAACCAGGCACCCCCTGCTCTGATGAGCGGAGGGTGCCTGGTCAATGTCCCCCTTCATCTCCGCTATGCCCCTCTTCCACAATGTCCCCCTTCATCTCCTATGCCATAGCGGAGATGAAGGGGGACATTGTGGAAGAGGGGCATAGCGGAGATGAAGGGGGACATTGTGGAAGAGGGGCATAGACTCTATGCCCCTCTTCCACAATGTCCCCCTTCATCTCCGCTATGCCCCTCTTCCACAATGTCCCCCTTCATCTCCTCTATGGCATAGGAGATGAAGGGGGACATTGTGGAAGAGGGGCATAGCGGAGATGAAGGGGCACATTGTGGAAGACGGGCATAGCGGAGATGAAGGGGGACATTGTGGAAGAGGGGCATAGAGTCTATGCCCCTCTTCCATAATGTCCCCCTTCATCTCCGCAATGCCCCCTTCATCTCCGCAATGCCCCCGTACCTCCATTCCCTGGTGGTCCAGCGGAGCGTCTTCGGATCTGTGCCTCTTCCGGCACAGATCCTCTTCACCCGAGCATGTCGGGCGAGCACATGGCGGTACTCGTACGAGTACCGCCATGTGCAGAGCAGAGCGATGCTCGAGCCGATCCGAGCATCGGCCGAGCACGCTCGCTCAACACTACTAATCATGTCATTCTTATATACTAAAAACAAAACAAAATAAAATTATTATTATTAAAAATTATTAAAGCAGAACTTTCAGCTTTAAAATATTGCCCCCCCAATACATTAGTAATATAGCGATAGGCAAAGTAATAGTTATATTATGGTGAATAAATCTACGTTATTGAAGTAATTCATCTTCTTTGGTAGGCATCCAGCAGACAACAGTGCAGACATCTTAGAGGGAAGTTGCCTCTGAGTCTGCGCTGTCTGTCCCGTGCACTGCCCGGATTGGTGGTGACGTTCGTTGGTTACCTTAAGGTAACGGAACTTGCTGCCTGTGCAGGTGCACGGAGCTTCTCTAACAATTATCATAAGGGGAACATGGCCGGATTTACATCTCAGGACCCTGTAGGCACAGAAATCTGAAGCACCCTCCATTTGCCATCTCCACTGGACACCTCCACAATGCTCCAAATATCCACATTACCCCCCATATCCATATAGCCCTCACATTGCCCCCCATCAGCTCCATATTGCCATCAGCTCCAACTTATCCCCCATCAGTTCCATATTGCCATCAGCTCCAACTTATCCCCCATCAGCTCCTTATTGCCCTCACATTTCCCCCATCAGATCCAACTTGCCTCCATCAGCTCCAACTTGCCTCCACATTGCCCACATCATCTTCACATTGCCCCCACTTTGCCTCCCGCATACATTTCCTACCTCCCTGGTGGTCCAGCGGTCCAGAGTGCAGAGCGATGGGAGATGATGTCATATCCCAGCGCTCTGCATTAGAGCCAACGAGGGAGCAACAACAGCTACAGGTCTGTACCTTCTGTCTAAGCTGAAGAAAGCACGGACCTTATGCTGTGAACAAAAATATATAATTTTTTTTTTTTATTACAATGACAGGTGACCCTCTGTGTGGTGTGCCTGTATACAGATGCCTACTCTGCCTTACGGCAAATCCAGCCCTGAAAGGGAACCCTAGGTGATCATACATTAGGATACAAGTTCCCTGCCCCATATTGTACATGTATATCCAACACATATCTAAAATCCACTACAGGTTAGCATAAAAACAGACATATGAATGATACTATATGGAACAGGTAAATATAAAAATAAAAATAATAATCCATAAAATTATGACATGAATTGGTGTAGACTATTGTGAAATTTAAAATAAGTAGTGAATCTATACTTGTTACAATTCATGATAAACTGTTAGATATCAAATAACAGTTTGTGTTTGAACAACTGGTAAAAGGTTTTTTATCTAAATGGTGAGAACTGTACTTGCTACGTTTCCTTGTAAACTGTTTCTTATCACATGTGTGTCTGAAAATAGCAAAAAAGTGAAAGGCATGTGTATTAAGAAAGTAATTAATACATTTTCCCATATCATATGGCTTGTAAAATGATACACATTAAATATTTTATCTATGACTTTATAGGCTTGTAATGATCTGCCATTAAGGGGTGGTGCCTATCATTAGGGGAACACCTGCAGCAAGCCGGTGAGGTCAGACATTAGGGGATCCCTGCAGTGAGTGGGTGGGGCCAGCCTTACAGGAAACCATCAGAAAGTGGGTAGGGTGTGACATTAGTGGACTCTTGCAGTGATTGGACATGGTCTGTCATTAGGGAAACACCTGGAATTAGTGGGTAGGGCCTAACAGGGGATTCCTGCTGCAAGTGGGCAGGGCCTGCCATTAAGGAACACCAGCAGTGAGTGGACAGGTCTGCCTTTAGGATGCTGTACTTGCAGATATTGTAGTTACTTTCCCAAAAAATAATGGATACCTTTTTTTAGCACAGAATGATATTGAGAATTATGACAGTTGGTTTCACAGCAGATCTGATACTTATACATGGAATTATCTTATATTTAGCTTAAAGGGATAGTAATACTTCGTTTTAACTTTATTTTATTATGTAGGCGTTAAAAAAACATGAAGAATGATATAAGTCTTATCTCTCAAACCTTTATGGTTTGAGAGATATTCACAAGCAAAGTTCCCCTCCCGCCCCTTTTACCTAGTGTAAGTCATCTCTTCTCAGATGTGGAATCCAGTCCATAGACCAGACAGATAACAGCAGGGGACAATCTTCTTCCTATGAGAATAATGAAAGCACTGCCCCCCTTGACAAGTTTTTCAGCTTTTTCCCTTATCATAATTGAAGATTGTCCCTTTCTGCAGTCTACCTGGGCACCTCCCTTCTGATCTGGCTGACCGGGGGGGGGGTACTTTGCTTGTGAATATCTCTTAAACCATAAAGGTTTGAGAGATAAAACTTATATCGTTCTTCATGTTTTTTTTAATGCCTACAAAATAAAATAAAGATAAAACGAAGTATTACTATCCCTTTAAGTAAGGAATGTTTTACCCTCTTTGGGCTTAATTGGATTGTTTTTTTTTTTTTTTGCCATATACATTTATTGGAATTTTGTGTTTTTTTTATCCCTGTGATTGAATTGATTTGCACTGGATTTGCACTTGAACTCAAAATCTTTTTTTTTTTTTTTTTTTTTTTTAATAAAGCTTTATTGAATAAGATGCAGTTTACAAGAAAGTCACATAAGAAAATACAATAAAGGTAAAATAACATAACATAATCAAGTATATATGCATCTGTATGAAATGTCGAAGTAGAAACATTTATAATCAACATAAACAAAAAAGAAAACAGAAAACCACCCAAGATCGATCAAGAAATCTAGATCAATATTACAGTAGACTTTTAACAATGAGTCATAACAACAACAAAAAGAAAACAAAAAAACAAAATGTTGAGCAGACTACAGTTCAAGGCAAATACAAACAGTACTCTTAATGAAACTGTCTACTGGAAGGCCCTAGTAAACCTTGAATGAAGGTTAAATTGGAAGAAAAAAAAATGTTATACATGCAAGATGTGCGTGTAAAGTTGGGTGGTGAATTAGAAATCTGCAGGAAGATCGGTAATGATATGGGAAGAAAAGAAGAAAGAGAAAAGAGAAAGAAGAGGAAAGGCAGTTGCTAGCTAGACCTGTGCAGGCCATCAGCGGGGGGGGACCCCACGAGCACTCCAAAGGGTGTGCGTAATATGATCAAACAATAGACACACCAATCAATAGATGTACCCCAACATCAGGGTTGGCAACCCCTAGTCACAAAAATAAAACAGTTCATCCCATTAAGTTAGCTCTAGACAGGACTGGGCAATAACGTAGAAGGGGAAGGGTATCTATGCGGCAGTGTAAGACTGTTAACGGTTTGAATTGGTCCAAACAGCCCATTTGGAAATATGTAGAGCTTCCAAATGGAGGGCCCTAGCGTGGCATTTATCCATATTGAACATCGTATCAACTCCTCGTAACCATTCTGTTAAAGTAGGGGCCGAAGTAGTCTTCCAGCGGAGGGGGATCAGAGCCTTGGCCTCATTGAGCAACAGTGGAAGAATAGCCCTATGTCTGCCCATAGGTCTCTCTGTCAAATGTGATTGGTATGAAAACAGGAAGAGCAGGGGGTCTAGAACTAAAAATCTTAATACATTATTCTCAGGCTGGTGTACTAAGTAAAATTGGAGCAGTCCTGGAGCAAAACAATTGCACCGTAGAGGGTGAAGAAATAATCTGAATAACTTAAATTGGGATTTTAACCCACACTGAATGCTAGAGAGGTCTGAAGCACCATTTAAACACAATTTAAATCAGTGAGGATTTGGGGACTTTTTTTTTTTACTGCTCAATTTCTACTTAAAACATCAGCCTCATAACTTCTGAAATACACTTGGGAAGCATGAACAAGAGTCATCGACAGATTCAGTGGTTATCTGGTTTCTTTCCTCTATACCAGTGCCTTCAGGATGGACTATCATGTCCCCTGAGTGATCACAAGTGAGTAAGTAATGGATCCATCATTGTGACTGATCTAGCTGTCCTTAAGTGGGGGATAGCTATTAAACCTGGACTGTTAGTGTGCCTTAAAGGGATAGTAATGTTTCATAATAAAAGCAGCTCTAATTAATCTTCATAGTATTTGGGACATGGACAGTGTTATTTCAATTCTGTCAGAGTTGTAGTTTAGGAGTAATTCAGTGATAAAGTATCTCCCTCCCACCCCTTTTACTGATGTAACACTGCTCAGCCAGAGCAGAAGGGAGGTGCCCAGGTAGATTGCAGAGAGGGACAATCTTCAATTAAGATAAGGGAAAAACCTGAAAAACTTGTCAAGGGGGGCAGGGCCTTCATTGTTCTCATAGGAAGAAGATTGTCCCCTGCTGTTATCTGTCTGGTCTATGGACTGGATTCCACATCTGAGAAGAGATGGCTTACACTAGGTAAAAGGGGCGGGAGGGGAAACTTTGCTTGTGAATATCTCTCAAACCATAAAGGTTTGAGAGATAAGACTTATATTGTTCTGCATGTTTTTTTAATGCCTACAAAATAAAATAAAGATAAAATGAAGTATTACTATCCCTTTAAATTGGAACTTTCACCTTAATACAAGTTTGCATATTTGAAAACGGCATTAAAAACTGCCTATATGTCCTGTTAACCAAAAGTCCGGCATATGCATAGTTTAGGAGAAATTCACACTTTTATTTCTGGGAAAAGTGAAAGTAAACACTTCCTGGTACTGCACAGAGCTGGTTTAACATATAAGTAGTCATTGAAACCTGCATTAGCATGTGACAAACCACTGGAAATACTTAATTAGAATATGAAACATCATTGGATAATTTAATTAGTATATGAAAACATTGTTCATGCAGCACATGACCACAATTAGCATATATTAGCATATGAAAGAAGTGTGAATATCTCCTGAACTGTACATCTGCTGGACTTTTGGGTAACATGACATATAGGCAATTTTTAATGTAATTTTCAAATATGCCAACTTCTATTAAGGTGATAGTTTCACTTTAAGAATAGCATTGAAAAACACTGATCTATATGTGTTTATCTGATCAGAGAGGGTATGCAAGGCCTTGACTCACAGATGGGTAAGTATGTACAGCTCTGTTCACTAAAGGCTGGTATGAAACAGTGTTTAACCCTTTGAGTGCCAGAGGGGTATGGAACAAATTGCTTTGATATGTGTTCCATACCTCTCTGGCCCTCAAAGGGTTAAATCCATTCTTTGTTGATATTATTACAACTTCCCAAAAGGATTTTTCTGAAATAGGCATCATCTTTTTTTGTGGTATTTTCATGGAAAATAACAAATATCAGGGCTGGATTTACATCTCAGGTGCCCCTAGGCAAGTCACTCTAAGTACTCTTAGCTCCACCCATGGTCCCACCCCATTCTTCCCAAAGTCCCACCCCCAGTCCCATTGACTGTTTACTGGCACATGAAAATACCATTGCCCTATAACAAGCAAGAATGAAAAACGTTAACCCCTTGAATGCATAGACAGATCATCCAAAAGGTTAAATAATAGCTTGTAAAGATGTAAAACTGGTGCAGATATATTGAAATTGCTCTGGCCACAACCTCAGTTGAGAATGTGGGTGTTGCCAGCACAGATGATGTGCCTCTCAAAATGTGGTATTCTAAGCAGCTGCCTGTTGGAAAATCTGGTCCTGGCAATTAGTATTACAGCAGGTTTGAGCTGGAAGGTTGTCCCTACTCAAGTACTAGATTGCATTCCACAAGAATGTATGATTTGTCTCTCTCTGTCAGTGTCACTGTCTACAAATCAAAGCCTCACTCCCTGCAACCACAAGCAACCCCAGCTTTCTTATTTTTTCTGTCTGCCTCTATACCAGCTTTTAAAGATATTTCAGCTTAATCACAAGTGAGTAATCAGTAAATCAGTCATTGTGAGTGCACTGCGATTAATATACTAAAGTCCTGACCTGTTGGCCTGTCCTGAGGACTGGAATCACTGCTGTATACTACACTACTAGCTAGCTGTTGTCAAAATGATCTCTCTCGCTCTCCCAAGGACTATATTGTTAGTTTTTACAATACAATACAGGACAGACCTGTGTTAGCTTCAGAATCACCAGCAGCGCCCATCACACCTCAGTGTATGCTTGTCCTTCTTGGTAGCTGAAATGAGTCTTTGTAAGTAACACTTGAAGTAAAATGGATCACCTACCTGGATGCCTTTCACTTACCAATCAAAAAAAGTTGTTTTTCTTTCTTTTTTTTTTTCTTTTTTTTTTTATTTAATTCACCCTTCTACCTTCACATATACCCAGAGAACAGTTGGCAGTGACTACCATCATTTTCCTATGAAGCAACTCCAGCTCACCCTATTTGTCTGCCTTTGTACACTAAGTAGCATCTCTCTCCAATCACAGACTGAAAACATGTTGGAAGTAGAAATTGCTTAATACTAACATGGCGGAAGTATGAGGAGACACTCTCCGGGTAGGAGAAATTCATTATTACTATTGATTTCAATGCAATTAAAATTATGGGGGGGGGGGAGGGCAGGAAAACACCACTTTTAGCTGGAAATTTCCCACATGGCAGGAAAAGATGTTTTTCACATGTTTCTATTTTGGGGCAAAAACGTTTTGACCTACCCTCTTTTTAACCCCTTGAATGCTAGAAAGCATTTAAGGGGATAAAAGCCACATATAAATCAGTGGTCTTTTTTTTAACAGTGTTCTGCAATATGTTGCGTACCACTCTGGCATTCAAAGGGTAAATTTGTCCCCTATGGTCTAGAGTACCCAGGGAGACCTCATGTGTACTGGCAGGAGGATAAAAATGTGATATGCTTCCCAAAGGGGCAGAGTTTTTTCATGGATGTGGGTGAGCTGTATAATAAAGTGGGCGTTAAATGGGAGGGAAGTGGGCAGAACAGGGTGGGGAAGCAGGGGAAGTGGGCGGGAAATGGGAGGAGCAAGCTAGGAAGGATGAGAAGTAGGGAGGAAGTGGGAGGAACAGGCTTGGAAGGAGGAGAAGTGGGCAGGAAGTGGGAGGAACAGGCTTGGAAGGAGGAGAAGTGGGCAGGAAGTGGGAGGAACAAGCTTGGAAGGAGGAGAAGTGGGCAGGAAGTGGGAGGAACAGGCTTGGAAGGAGGAGAAGTGGGCAGGAAGTGTGAGGAATAGACTTAGAAGGAGAAGAAGTGGACAGAGTTCCATAAGAAACTACCCACCACAGGAGAATCAGCTTCTGTCCCTGGAGACCCGGTAATGTATTGCACCAGGTGTACCTATAGTATAACTTGATTTACACTAGTATAACTCATAATCTTCTAAGTACATCAGCCTCAAGGTCATTTACTATCCTTCACAACACACCATTTCTTCAAAAATGTTGTTAAAAAAGTTTGGAAAGACATTTTCGCCACAACATAAAACATATAAATGAATCCCATATACTATTAATGTGTCTTTTAATCATAATGGAAATCTTTCTTCTCATTATTTAAGAATAAAAATGTCTTACACAAGCCCCCTGAGTTTTTCACTATTAGAAGACAAGAGAGCAGTTACTATTGAAGGTAAAATAATTTATTTCAGTAATCCAAGTTATCAAACTTTTTGATATGTGAAACAAATTAGGTTTTATAATGTCTTCCTGTGATTGGAAATGTTCTGGCTGTTATTAAATCAATTGAAATGATAAAGCTCTTTAGAACCCCAATTAGGAAATAAAGCTAGAAGGTTATAATCCAGGTCTTGGAAAGCTGGAAATAATTTCTTTATTTTAGTTTTTGACAACTAAATGTCAGATGCATAACACCATCATCTGGACTCAGCATACGGCTCCTGTAATAGGAAGATTACAAGTCATGCTTGTGTCGGAATCTTTGTCATCTTGGCTTTGATACGGAATTACTTTTGTTAATGCATCCATTAACCTTGAACTCGCCTATTTTATATCCTGGTCTTAAATGAGCATTTTAATGAACTCACTGATTCTGAATTAAAGGGGAACTGTCAATACAGACTACAGACAATATGCTAACTGCTCCATAGTTAAAAAATCAAAATTCTCTCATTTTCCAATTTTAATCCCTTGAACCCCTAGGATTCAAGGGGTTAAAAACCCAATTCCAATTAATGGGAATTGTGATATTTTATTGTATATATCATAATGTTGATTTCGTGGGATCAGACTTAAAGCCACAAGAATAAAGGAGAAGGAAACAATTATGATGCAAGGGGAAATAAAATCATTTAGATTCCCATTTATTTAAATGGGGATTACACCCCATAAATATTAGCGAGGTCTTCTCAACGCATTGGAGATGTATCTAACATTCAAGTAGTTAGCAGACCATTTGTCCCTTATGGCAAGACTGTCCAGGATGAGTCCCCAAGAGCCACCAACAGGCCAGGATTTAAGGATTTCTCTAATTAAGCACAGGTGAGTCAGTTAAAATGAATGAGCCACAAATTAAGTCACCTGTGGTTAATCAGGGAAATCCTTACATCCTGGCCTGTTGGTGGCCCTTGAGGACTGAACTTGGACAGCCGTGCTACAGTATGCTGTAGTATTGTACCTTGTATTGGCTGTTGGTGAATAACTAAGAGCTGTAGTGTGCAGGTCCTCACTCTGCAACTTCTAGTAGCCTGTTGAAGGTCACCAAACTGACCTTTGCCTTGGTGGTTTAGTTAAAGGAGACCTGCCATCTTGAATTTAAGTTTGCATATTTGAGAAATTCTTCAAACTGCTTCATGTATCTTACATCCAAAAGACCAACAGATGCACATTTCACAAGATATTGATACTTCCCTCATGCAAATGTCATTCTACACACAAGCATATGTTATCATATGTATGCGTGAACATACCCCAGCACACATCCATCTCTTTGCACGCACACAAACAAAGTTATCTCACTACACAAGGCAAGAGATGTTAGCAAAAAAGGACTTTCTTCCAGGGATTCCAACAGGAGAAAGACAATTCAAGTTTTCCAATTTCATCCCTGCAACCAATATATTTGACCACACAGCATGATTTATTCAGATGAACAAAAATGATTGAACTACTGTTATTTATCAATAAATGAAAAGGTCACATCTTAACATAAAATCAAATTTTTACAAAACCTGTTGAAAGTGTGTGCTGATACTTGTTGTACGCACTATGTGTTTAACTCTCTGATCACTAGAGGGGACTCTCCAAAGTGTTGCTTGTCAATAAATTGGGTAGTGGTCTGGCTCTCAAACAGTGTTAGTAAATACTTCTAAAGATCTAAAAAAACATTACAATTATATTTGGTGTATAAATGTACAAAAATGACTGGACTAGTGTTATTAATCAATTAATGAAAAAATAGATTGAAATCTAAAATTTTAATTCTTAGCTTACTTATTGAAAGTATTTGCGGATCAGAGAGAAAATAATATTTGATATTCACTTTATGTGTTTAACCCTTTGATGCATTTACTTTGATGGATCTAAAAAACAAATGACAGTAATATTTGGTGCAAGCCTTTTTGTATTTCTGCTTAAAGGAATAGTATTGTTTCACAAAAAAAAAGCAGATCTAATTCATCATCAAAGTATTTGGACCATAGAGAGTGTTATTTCAATATTGTCAGAGTTGTAGTTCAAGAGTAAATGAATGATAAAGTATCCCCCTCCCACCCCTTTTACTGATGTAACACTGCTCACCTCAGAGCAGCAAGACTGTCCGGATGGATCACAGAGAGGGACAATCTTCAATGAGCATAAGAAAAAACCTGAAACACCTGTCAAGGGGGGCAGGGTTTTCCTTATGATCACAGTAAGAAGATTGTCCCTTGCTGTGATCTGTCTGGTTAAGTGACCATATTCCACATCTGAGGTGAGGTGGCTTACACTAGGTAAAAGGGGCGGGAGGGGGAAACTTTATCATTCGATTACTCTTGTACTACAACTCTGACAGTATTGAAATAACACTCTCCATGGCCCAAATACTATGAAGATTAATTGGAGCTGCTTTTATTGTGAAACAATACTATCCCTTTAAATGTGTGAATTCTTATATTATCCCTTTGAGTGCCAGAGGGGTACGCAATGCATTGCAAAGCAATGCGTTGCGTACCCCTCTGGCACTCAAAGGGTTAAATGACTTGACTGAAAAAATAAATTGTAACATAAAATCTAAATTCTTACCCTACTTACTGCAAGTGCTTGCTGATTAGAAAGAAAACTATATTTGTTATTCTCTTAATGAGTTTAACCATTTGCACGTCAGACATGTGTTCAATGATGTTGGACATCTCTCAGCTCTCAAATGGTTGATGTATTTACTTCCTTAGAGCTAAAAAAAAAATGACAGTGTTATTTGGTGTATAACCCCTTCTTATTATTGCATAGGGGTCAGAATCCCTCTATAAATCACCTTCAAATCAGAAAGAATACAACATACCAAAAGCTACAGTTGTACCAAGGAATATATATAAAATGAGCTTAGTGCATTTCATGTGAGTTCATACTCTGGAAATATAAAATCCGTTCCTAAAAAAGCTCACAATCTCTTGGGATAATAGTTACACTGTAATGCTAGAAACCAATATACTCTAAGTAAAAGGTGCTGAGGGGATTTTTCAGAAAACCAGCGAGTTTATTTTTATATTACCATGCTTTCTGTCAGAGAAGGCATTTAGCCAGATCCCATTAAACACCTTTTCCTTCCCTCACGTCTCAATCCGCATGTTGAAATTAGAACACTATATTAAAACAAAGTCAAACATTTGAAATCCAGATAATAAATGTAAAGTATGAACTATAGTAAATGATAATAGCATAATATATAAGAAAATTAAAGGAGCAGTAAACTTCTTTTATGAAAAAATATATATTGTAGGGATTTTCTTATTGAGTAAAATAAGGGTACTCCCACTGCCGAGAGATTTATATTTCCAGAGTTATTACAGTTTAAACCCATGTTTTTTTTACATTAGCAGTGCCCACTAGTGGTCACATTCTAATTAGATTTCCTGTTAAATTCTAATGGAGAGTAAAGTCAGAAAAGTTAGTGACATACAGTTCTCCATAGAATGTAATAGAAACTGTCTGTCACTTCCTGTCAGTTAGAACTATCAGGAAGTAAATACAGTAAATTCACTTCCTGTCAGTTAGAACTATCAGGAAGTAAACACAGTAAATTCACTTCCTGTCAGTTAGAACTATCAGGAAGTAAACACAGTAAATTCACTTCCTGTCAGATAGAACTATCAGGAAGTAAACACAGTAAATTCACTTCCTGTCAGTTAGAACTATCAGGAAGTAAACACACAGTAAATTCAGTTCCTGATTATTTAAACTGCTATAAATTTTGAATAAAACATCTGACAGCGATGGGAGCGACCTTGTTTTATTCAGCAGGAAATGCTCTATAAAATGTGTTTTAATAAAAAAAAGTTTACTGCTCCTTTAAAATAAAACATATTTAAAATACATAAACTATAAAAAATAGAAATGTAAAATAGAAGTCACAGGTCATACCAACAAAGTGTCACTGCCTTCAGCTAATTTCTCGCATGTCCTGTGCACTAGGTCACCCAGAAGGGGGAGGTAAACACTCTAAGAAGCTGGCAGACACACATTGGTGTCAGCATTAAAGGGATAGTAATACTTAAAATGTAAAAAAATATATGTTGTAGGGTTTATGCCCCTGAGTAAAACAAGAGTACTCCCACTGCTGAAAGGTGTTTCATTCAAAAGTTATTAATTTTCAAAGTTAAATTTTTTAATTGCAATATCACAGTGGCCTGAAATTGTACAGTGGTGCTGTTGCTACACCATCCTATGTACAGCTCTGGTCCCGGGACCATAAATCTCCATAGGATGGTGTAGCAACAGTGCCACTGTACAATTTCAGGCCACTGTGATATTGCACCTAAAAAATTCAACTTTGAAAATTAATAACTTTTGAATGAAACGCTTTTCAGCAGTGGGAGTACTCTTGTTTTACTCAGGGGGTTAAACCCTACAACATATTTTTTTTACATTTTAAGTATTACTATCCCTTTAAAGGGACAGTAATACTTATGTTTAAAATGTTCTAAAATTGTAGAGATTAACCATAGAAGTAGAATAACCTGCCTCACATCTCTCAAAACGTTATAGTTTACACGTCCATAGCATTTAAAGTTCCCTCTCCCTCCCCTTTCCCTGACGTCAGTGCTCTATGGGACAGAAGCGGATCCTGGTCATTTGTCTGTCAGGTGGCTCTTCAGCAGAGCCAAGATAGAGCTATTTAGAATGAAATACTTAATTGGAACAGTCTACAAAGTGTGCTTGCTTCTGTCTCATAGAGTGCTGACGTCAGGGAAAGGGGAGGAATGGGAAACTTTAACCCTTTGAGTGCCAGAGGAGTATGTGACGCATTGCTTTGCAATGCGTTGCGTACCCCTCTGGCACTCAAAGGGTTAAATGCTACGAACGCACAAACTATAACGTTTTGAGACATGGGAAGTAGGTTATTCTAGTTCTATTGTTAATCTCTGCAATTTTAGACATTTTTAAACATAAGTATTACTATCCCTTTAATTCATTTGCTGGTGCCAATTACAGGACAGCCATTGATTGTGCTGTTAAAAAGGCAACAACTATTCAGTCAAACTAATGACCTGCTTCATAGTTCACCCTCATGCCTTCACTGCTGTAACTGTTAGTAATCTCCAGGGAGTTCCAGCAAGCTGCTTACAGGTTGCCCATCTGTACTGGTATCATGTTGGTGTTGTATGACCCATGTCCTGGGGTGCAATACACCCTATTTGTACAACTGTACACTGTCTCAGAAATAGAGTCACCA
Organism: Rhinophrynus dorsalis; assembly: GCA_037306005.1. Taxonomy (NCBI): domain Eukaryota; kingdom Metazoa; phylum Chordata; class Amphibia; order Anura; family Rhinophrynidae; genus Rhinophrynus; species Rhinophrynus dorsalis. The sequence goes on from CM074718.1 coordinate 688,123,874, forward strand.
GTGGTAAACCTCCTTTTTTTTACTTTAAATATTGTGCAAAAGCAGGATATTTAAATTCAAATTACCTGTACTTTTTTCATCTTTACCTATATTTTTACATACCTTTAAATCCTTGACAGTGAGCTCCCTGAATTACTGCAACCATAGAGATTTCTGTCAAGGGTCGTGAAAGTAGGTATAGTAATAGAAAGTAACACTGCTCATGCAGCAGAATAGCCTACCTTCTCTAGAGACTAGTCAAATTGGGTTCGTTTACATTAGAGAAGAGGAGTGATATGATCACCATTTACAAATATATTTGAGGAAATTCAGTCCTGGACTGGAATTATACTTGTGGAAGTTTTGACCAGCTTCTATTGGCTTAAGCACCCCTCCCAACCCCAGGTGAAAAGTTAATTGTCTTTAGGACACTATATAATGCCTGTCAGAGAGTCTCTCTCCATTAACCCCTTAAGGACCATTGACGTGGCAGGACCGTCATGCTGGTCTGGCACTTAAGGACCAGTGACGGTCCTGGTACGTCATATACTTTTACTCACCGCGCTCCTGTAGGAATGCGGTGAGTAATACCGGGGACTGAAGTTGATCGATCCAAGACTGGAGTGATCTCTTTCAGTCCCCCGTTCGGCGTATCGGCACACATGATCAGTCACGTGGGGCGGCACGCCGAAATTCCCTATCTGGTCCTTAAAGGACCGCACACCCCGGGACTGCTGGTCCTTAAGGGGTTAATGAGTAAAGCTGACAAAGACTCAGCTCTCAGGATAAAGTAAATTAAATTTAATAACTGCCTAAAGTAGGGGAAATTCAGCTCATAAGACAAAGCATATTAAGGTTAGGAACTTTCCAGTATTGGGGTATATTGGGGTGGTGGCAAGCTTAGCATTCTATGGCCATATGATGTGACAAAATCCTCATCTTTAATATACTAGTTATATGCAGGCACAATGCTGCAGAGTAAAGGGTTAATGGTGATGAAAATTGGAGGTGCACCAATACGTTGTGTATTTGCTTTTAGCTATTCTGGTCAATGCTGGTTGCACTCCAGCATTTTTAAATGTGTTTTTTTCTTTGGGTGTGCTTACCAAAACCTGGACCGACATTCAGTCCCAGCTTACCCCCCCGACATTATACAAAACAAAGATCTCCTGAGTGAAATAGCAAGAAGACAATAAGGTGCTAAACATGTATGCTACAAAATAAAATTAAACCATTGAAGCAAGAATTTAATTTTCAAAATTTTGCTTTTCTGTTCAGTTAAAATATAGAAAGGTTTTTCAGAGCTTCCAGCTATGACACTTTCTGGAAGTCAGTAGGTTAAAGAATGAACTGAAGTCTCGGTGTTTCTAAATAAACAGTATATCATCGTTTGAAAAACTATGGAATGTCCATCCACCGGGTGTTGATGCATTAATTCATAATACATGTCTGCACAGACTCCAGATAAAAACCTATCATTCTTGAGTGAAATAGAGAGAACTTCAATAAATGCCACGGACAATGGAAAAACAGCCATTTATAGACCTTTCAAGAAATGTTATATCTGTGTGAGCATTGTTTTACAGGACTGCTTATCTGGGTACAAAATGGAACAGTAAGGACTTTATTTTGAAATAAAAACAATGGGTCTTATGACTAAAGGAAGCAGAACAATTCTACAGCAAACCATCCCTTTGAGTGTCAAAGAGGCATCCAACGCATTGTGTTGCAATGCGTTGGATACCTATCGTGCATTCAAAGGGTTAAATCAACTGAAATTTGTGACTTGTTATGTGTTCCCTGTGGTGCAGTTGGTTTGCAGAACAATTGTTCTATTATTGCCTTAATGAGCCATTGTACTAAGGAGATATGGAGAAATTTGGGAGAAAAAGATGAGCAAAACTATTCTGCAAATTTATTTTCTGTCTGAAACAGTTTGTTTCACAAGACCCAAAACGGATCTTACCTTTAGACGTCATTCACAGAATGTTCTGACTGAGTAAGGTAGGGAGCTTCCTACCCTCTTTTACTTTCCAGCACCTCAATAATCTGTGTCACAATCCCTGCTCCAGGCCCTGTCCATTTCCATCTCCTTGGTCCTCCCTCCTTCTTTCCATCTTCTTTGGCTGTTTCCCTTCCATGTCCTGCAGCCAACTCCCTTACCTTCTGTGTCTTCCATCCAGCTCCCCTCCCTTTCATTTCCTTCAGCCAAGTCCCTTCCCCTTCTGACACATTGATCTCAAATCCATGGCCTCTGGCCCACCCCCTGATATCCATGACCTCTGGTTCACTCCATGCACTTGTCTCACCTTCCTTCCCTCTCTTTTTCCAACTGACCCGCCCTGATCTCACTGCTGCCACTTCTGTCCTATTCCTGCACTTCCCTGCCCTTCCCTCACTCTGTCCACTCTGTCTTCCAAAATTCCTAATAGATGGTTCCTGAATTTTTTTTCGTATCGTCTGGATAGAAAGTCAAAATGAATCCCTTGATCTGTAGAAAATACCACAATAAACAAATAATATTACCACCATTCCTATTCATTTCAAGTGGGATTTTTAGCCTGCTGAATGCTAGAGTGGTCTCAGAACATATTCAAAAGTTTAAATGCCCTAATTAAATGAATGAGACATTATTTGTCACTTATGATGCAGTTAGTTTGCCCCAGAATTGCTAAATTTCTTAGTACAATAGCAACAGAAAGTTATTGTATACCTATTTGTGTATCATTCCTTTATTTATATTCCGCTCTCTTCCACTGGACAAATAACCCAGGACTGTTCTTTATTCACTACTAGTTGAAGAGCCCGTGTACATGGGCCGTAGTACCACCCAGCAATGGCCGTGATGCAGTCATGCACAGTAGAGACTGCCCGCTGCCTGCTCCGTTATCAGCCGCGGTGCGGGCAGTCCGTACTGTGTATGACTGCAGTGCGCGCAGCCGTCTCTACTGTGCATGACAGCTTCTGACAAACACACACTTAGCAAATTATTATATAGGAAAGTAAACAATGTACTGGCCTGGTCTATTAACAGGGCTGTTTAAAACATTCCCCCAAGAAATTCACCAGGGCATAAAATAGTAAGGAATGTACTGTTGTGATTCTTCTCTAAAATAGGTGCTGCTATCTGTTTACTGATGTTGTGCTTTCTCAAAGTCTATTTACTATGATGTCTATGACAAGTTCTTCTCTTTCTTCTCTTCTGTTTCTTTGCCCCCTCTGGCACTCAAATGAATATAGCCTTAACTATGGCCAGGTGCATCCATCAGCTAAAGTTGTCATACTATTTAATACATACCTTGAAGTAAAGAAACATGATTTGATTTTTATGCCAACCTAGAAGCATAGAAAATGAGCTGATTGGCAGATGTATGCACCTCCATATGTTTCTCATTTCACTCTAGGAATTCTTGCCAGAAGACAATTTTTTTTGAGATATGTCAGAGACATTGCCATGATGGGGGGAAAATGGTTAATATTTCTTGTAAGCCAAATTCTGTGAAAATCTGTTTTAAGATGGGTATAATGATCTCATGTTAAAACAAAGGGGGTCTCTTTGCCTAAATGGGAGTGAAAATATTTGAGTGAGTTTTAGGGTTATAAATGACTTTGTTCCAGTCTAAATGGCTAAATGAAGATATACTCCCATATGGGAAAGCCTGCTAGTGTGACATATTTATATCAAGTGGGATAACCTTTGACGTTTTTATCTGATGATGGAAACCAGACAAATTCCTGTTTATTAATAAGAAAATAATTATTAGGGAAAATTTTTATACAGTGTTGCAGTGCTATATTCTGGTTTCATAGAGTTATTACTGCAAGAATACATGATTCATATGGAAAATAGAAATTTAGAGTGTCCAGTCAGGTAATACTGATGATGTCACTGCATAATGAGATGGATCTTTATACAATCAGAGGAGATTCTGATAAGAGTCATTTTACATTATATATATGTAAGTTTTGAGATAGAAGGTGCTTTTTGGCTTTCTGAGGGGTCTGGCCACCCATTTTTAGAAATCATAATAAGCCATTTTGGCTGTAGTGATTCTGGAATTAAGCAGAATTGATTAATTAAATTGTCATATTTTGCCAGATAAGTGTAAAATAGTTGATAGCAGAGAGATCTATATATCCTTGTTTATATATTAGTTAGTATAATTTTAGTAACTAATATTTGATCTGGAGAATTCTTTGAATTCATTTATTAACCCTTCAACTGCTATTTGTCTATTTATTTTGAGGTGTTTCTTTGGATTTCTTTGTGTATGTTTTTAGGTCTAAACTTTTGTACAGTGGGAAGTTTATTTAAACCTCTCACTAGACAAAAGAAGCCACCATCTTGGGTGGGGCATCCTATATTAATATGTGGATTAACCCTTGGAGTACCCTATAGGTTTTACATAGGATTGCTATAGTCATGTTTATGATATATGTTGTATGAAGTTTGATGTAGTGTCTATACATATATTATTAGATTTGATTCTGAGTATATACTTGGTATAATCTATTATTGACTATAGTAAATGAAATCTATATGTTTTTTTCAGATGGTATACAATATTGAAATCAGTAGATAATTAAATTATAGTGATCTAAGTCTGGGATCTTATTCCATTTAGTTTCTCTAAACTTATTGCAAATGGTATAAGGAAATTGTCAGAGGACCTGGCTTAATATTAAAGCTTACTCACCTGACAACCTACCTTAAACCTCAATTAGCATAGTTTATACAGTTTCTGGGGCAGAGTTATTCATATGCTGTTGCCAACTGTATTTTAATTGATTATAGGATCAATTATCCTTTTCTACGCTGATGAGTTCAATTATTGTTATTTATTACCTCTAAATATGCCTATGCTTGGTTAACCCTCTAATTGCTGGTAATGCTAATTGTGAGAATTATGGTTTGAGTTACCGTATATCTATTGCAATTGCTGGTCACTCATTTATATAATTATATTTTACTTAAATAAATTATATATATATTTTTGCACAAATATGTGGAATTGATTATTTTAATCAATTTGTTACTGTGAAGTAACGTGTCAATACCTATTACAGAGTAACGTTCTCAAATGCATTTTTATCTATTTATGTGAAGATATCCAGCCTAATTGGTTCTCCTGTTAGAGGTTAATCTTGGCTATTATCTTCGACAGATATTCCACAACCATTCCTGGTGTGTGTGTGTGTGTGTGTGTATATGTGCATGTGAAGGGAGCTCACATCCACCAATCACATTAGGCCTACTTGTCTTTAGCAGCTAGGCATGCATAACACCATTTAACCCTTTGAGTCCCAGAGGGGTATCCAACGTATTGCGTTGCAATTTTTCCCCACCCCGTCAGTTTTCTCTACTTTTCTACAGCCATATACAGAGGTATCAGACTCTCACAGCAGCCATTCTGTTTGTGAGAGGAGAGCAGCATGTTTTTGAGCTAGAGGAGATAGGTAAATAAAGGGGAATTGAAGCTTAGTTTAGGGAGTCTTTTAGGTAGGGCATTTGCTCTCTGCATTAGGTGAGTTTTTGGGAGAAGAAGGGAGGAAGGAGGTTGACCCCAAATACCCCAAAATTTAGTGTGACTGACTGGTAAGACACAGGCAGTTGGGGTCCAGTTTACTGATCTTGTTTTTATTGTCTCTTTGCTGGGGACCGACTATGATAAAATAGGGTGTGGGCAACTTAGAAAAAAAAAATATAAAAAAAAATGTAAGATAAAACTTAAAAATGAAAAAAAAAAAATACAGAAAATTAAACAAATAAATATATTAGGTGACAGACAGCTGACTGGAAGCCTGATGTGAGCTCTGTGACTGAGGCAGACTTGATAGCAGACGACTTTCAATTTTGTTGAGGGCCAAGGCAAGACATCATGCTCCATCAGTTGTGTACTGTAGAGAGTAAACACACACACACACACACACACACACACACACACACATTAGTTGAGTAATGTTCTGCAAATGCACAAGGGACAGGGGGAATAAATGATAATGATCTCTCTCCTCCCAGGGTAGATGCTGTTAATCAAGGTCCCACAAATCACACCACGCCAGTCCCCCACCATCACTACCATACACATCTGCCACATTGTAGGTTGTACTTTATTTTTTTTAATCACTTGACATCATCATGAATATGTGCCAGTGTCACTTAAGCAGGAAGTTAGTGTTGCGGGCAAAGGGCAAATGCACTCTGCATGCTAATAACATTTGTCAAGGTATGTGTTGCTGTAGGACTCACAACTTTGACTTTCATCTACTTATGTCTCAACCACAGCCCTCAGAAGAAGTCATATTGAGCTGGGAAATGTTGCACCATAGGAAATATAGGTGAAAAATGTTTTGGAATAGGCAAAAAAATTGTTGGAATTGGCAAAAAGGAGGACAATTTTGCATTGAAGAAGAAAAATTGTGTGTTTTTCAAGAAATGTCATGCAGGAAATGTACATAGTAACATAGTAACATAGTAATTTAGGTTGAAAAAAAGACTTGCGTCCATCTAGTTCAACCCTTTTCCTATTCCTGTTTACCATCGTTGATCCAAAAGAAGGCAAAAAAAACCCTCAATACAGCAATTTCAAATTCTGCCTTGAATGTGTGTGTGGGGGGGAATTCCCTCTTGATTCCAAATGGCAATCAGATTTCTCCTTGGATCAACAAGCCCTAACTAAATATTAATCCTAATACTAACGTACATAGCCCTCTATGTTATGCTCTTTTAAATAAGTATCCAGGCCCTTTTTAAAGGCGTCTAATGTATTCAATAGCACCACCTCCTCAGGCAGTGAATTCCATACCTTTATTGTCCTTACAGTAAAGAATCCCTTCCGCTGTTGTAGATTAAATCTCCTTTCCTCAAATCTAAGCGGGTGGCCCCTTGTCCTGTGTACTGTTCTGTTAATGAACAGGTCTTTGGAGAGCCCTTTGTATGGGCCCTGAACATATTTATATAGTGTTATCATATCCCCTCTAAGACACCATTTATCTAGTGCGTACAAGTTTAACTTTTCTAGCCTTTCTTCATAACTAAAGCTTTCCATTCCCCTTACTAATTTTGTAGCCCTCCTCTGCACTTTCTCTAGTTCCATAATGTCCTTTTTCAGAAAGGGCACCCAGAATTGAACAGCATATTCTAAGTGAGGTCTTACCATGGACCTGTAAAGAGGCATATTTGTCTCACTTCTCGTCCTCTATCTACCACTCAAAGGGTTAATCTGCTACTTCCCTCTTGCTGTGATTCCTTAGGGTGAGAAAAAATGGGACCAAAAAAACTATGATCCTCGTCTGCTTGTCGCAATGCTTCAAAATGCATTGAAGACCTCTCCATTCATTCATTCATTCATTCAGGAGGTTAAAATCCCAATTTAAATCAGTTGGATCATAGGAATTTTTTTGTCTCCACTTTCTTTGTGCAAATCTCAAATTATTTTCTTTTATAAACAGACGAGGTAAAATACAATGCAGGCAGTACCGGTTGATAATATGTGACGATGTTTTTCAAAGAAACCATATATATATATACACATCCAATTTCTACTAATCTCTTTTAAGAGTCTTAAAAACTATAACACCGCACACAAAATCGGATGCCTTGTTAAGCCTTTAGTAAATCTCAAATGAAACTAGAATAAATTGTTAGCAGTTGGGATTGATTTGATAAGATCTGACTATTAAAGAAAAGGCTACCCATCCACTATGGGAAGGGATCAATGTCAAGGCTATTTCACCATTTTAATTTGAAACTGGATTATAGCAAAGTTCTTTAGTAAGGAAAATGGCAATAATGTTTTTTGTGTTTTTCTTTTTTTGTTCTTTTTTGGAAACAAAGCACTTTGTGAGAACAGAAAAACCCTTTATGTGAAGGTATAATGGATGGTTGTAAGCAACCTTTTCACTTCCACATAATCTCTGAAACAGTCATTCCTGTTAAAAGCCTTATTTTAAAAGCCTTAGGATTTTTAAGCATTTGAGTGTCAGATGGGTTTGCAACACATTGTAAAGCAATGTGTTGCATACCCCCCTCTGGTATGCAAAGGGTTAAAGGGATGGTAATTTTTAAATTTAAGTTTATTTAATATTGTAGGCATTAAAAAAAAAGTACTACGATGTAAGTCTTATCTCTCAAACATTTTTGGTTTGAGAGATATAACTGGCTAAATACTTCATTGGAACAGTCTACAAAGTGTGCCTGGTTTGCAAGAACACTTTGTAGACCGTTCTAATGAAGTTTATAATTCTAAATAGTGCAATTTCGGCTCTGCTGAAGAGCCACCACCTGGTCCTGGGACCAGAATCTCCTGCTGTCCATTAGATGGCAGACTTGTCTTGAAACAGCCTAGAGAGGGGAACTTTAGCAAGTTATATCTCTCAAACCATAAAGGTTTGAGAGATAAGACTTACATTGTTGTACTTATTTTTTTAATGTCTACAAAATTAAATAAACTTAACTTTAAACATTACTATCCCTTTAAGGTATGGACAAACTCAGCCTTCACTAGGCTTCAGTTCCAGGGGGCCTCATCTTGAGTTTCCCTGATATTCAGGAAGTTGCCAATTTAATCCTTTTGAGTGCCATAGAGGTTTCCAATGAATTGCAACGTGTGGGCTACCTCTTTGGCACTCAATGGCTAATCCTATGATCAGAAAGCAGAAAGGCTGTCCATGGTGCACAACACACTAATGTGGATGCTTTCCCTCCATACAAATATTAATGGGTCTAAGGAAGTCAGTCATCTAGCTTAAAGGGATAGTAATATTTAATACTGGAAATATATGGATTGCAGGGTCTACAGGGGCGTAACTAGAAGCCACCAGGCCCTGGTGCAGAAATTGCCATGGGTCCCCACTCCTATCACATTTCCCCCCCATTGCCCCCTTGACCACATTGCTCCAATCTCCACATTGCTTCCCCATTGCCCCCAGTCTCCACATTGCCTTCACATTGCTCCCAAGCTCCAAATTGTCTGTATTGACCCCCCGGTGTCCATCTCCTACCTCCTTGGTGGTCCAGCGGCATAGCAGGAGAGGTCTGTGCATCCTCCAGCACAGACCTCTATACAGCTGGAGCTTCCGCGTGGTCGTCTCTTTAGTAATGCAGAGAGATGAGAGATGATGTCATTACTAACTCTGCATTAGTAGAGTGCTGAAGAGGCCAGCTCACCTGCTACAGGTCTGTGCCAAAAAAGGCACAGACCTCAGATTTTTTCTAGTTGCAGGTGCCAGGTGTGGTGGTGGGGGTCGCAGGGGGTGGCCTGGCCCCTGGAGTGAAAGGCCCAGTTGCAGGTGCGACCCCTATTGTTACGCCACTGAGGGTTTATGCTTCTAAGTAAAAAATGGGAACTCCAGCTGCTGAGAGATGTTGGGGGAGATTCACTAAGCAGTGAAAAAGCGGTGATAAAGTGGAGATGACTTCTCCAGTTCATCACTTCTCCAATTCCTATGTTATTCTATGGACCCTATGCACTAAGATTTCTTCAACTTTGGCTATATTAGTGAATAGACTCTATAGAATAACATAGGAATTGGAGAAGTGAGGTCACTGGAGAAGTCATATCTAATTTATCACCACTTAATGAATCTCCCCCAATGTGTTGCAGATCAAATTTGCAGTTTTGGGGGGACGGTAACTCTATGGCAGTGGTGCTATTGCACCAGGATTTTATGGAGGTTTATGGTCGACTGACCAGAACTGCCCATGTCCTGCTGTAGAAACAACACCAATGTAACATTTTGCAAATGTGGAAAAACTATACCCAAAAAATATAAGTTTGAGTTTCAGTAACTGTTGATTAAAACATCTCTCAGCAGTGAGGGTATCCTTCTTAAATTCAGCAGAATACACCCTACAATTTATAATTTTTAATTTTACCAGACTCTATCCCTTTAAATGGGTTTGAAATGTATTCCTCGATTTTGGGGCCATTTTTCACAATTTTACCCCCTATGGTGCCCATGCTTTAGCTACAAAATTGTTCTTTCTCTGTGCATAAGGCCTTTGTTTACATGGTTGCATAGTTACATAGTAAATGAGGTTAAAAAGTTAATCAGTTTCAACCTTTTGCACATTATAACCAAGAAAACGAGAATTATATAAGCCTTCGAGACTTCTAAATGGGTATTACTTTGATTAACAGAACTACCTGTTTTACCTATTAATATACGATATTACCCTGTTTGTTCTCTTCCACTAATTAACCATTAAATGTATCCATTTTATTTGCCATTTCCACAAGGAATTCATAGTTTAGAGGAGCAGTAAACTTTTTTTATGAAAAAATATATATTGTAGGGATTTTCCTACTGAGTAAAATAAGGGTACTCCCAATGCCTATAGCTTTATATTTCCAGAGTTATTACAGTTTAAAGCCATGTTTTTTTACATTAGCAGTGCCCTCTAGTGGTCAAACTCTAATTAAGTTTTCCTGTTACATTCTAATGGAGAGGAAAGTCAAGAAAGTCAGTGATATACAGTTCTCCACAGAATGTGATAGAAACTGCCTGTCACTTCCTGTCAGTTAGAACTTTCAGGAAGTAAACACAGTAAATTCACTTCCTGTCAGAACTATCAGGAAGTAAACACAGTAAATTCACTTCCTGTCAGTTAGAACTATCAGGAAGTAAACACAGTAAATTCACTTCCTGGTTATTTAAACTGCTATAAATTTTTGAATAAAACATCTGACAACGATGGGAGTGACCTTGTTTTATTCAGCAGGAAATGCTCTATAAAATATATGTTTTCATAAAAAAAGTTTACTGCTCCTTTAACAGACCTCACTGTAAAAACCCCTTTCTGTGCGGAAGTTGAAACCTACATTCCTCTAATCTCAAGGGCTGGCCCTTAGTTATTTGATCAGGCCTTGGAATGAAAAGGTCACTAGAATGATCTTTGCATTGACCTTGTGTATACTTATACACTGTAACATAAAAATCACCTCTTAAACGTATTTTCTCTAGAGTAAATAAATCAAGTTTGTCTAGACATTCTTCATACTTCTAGTCTTCCACCAATTACTTTTGTTGCTCTTATCTGTACTCTGTCTAGTTCTAGAATATCCTTTTCAGATCTGTATAATGACAAAATTATGTTATCCACTCTTGATTCAATACCCCTTCTTATGCAAGGCAGTACACTTTGTTTGTGTTTGCTACCACTATGTGACACTGATCACTGTTTCCAAGTTTGCAGTTTACAAGAACTTTCTTTACCAGCATTGCATTTGGTTCATCCCAAATACATAACTTTACACTTTCCCACATTAAACTTCATATTCCATTTGTTTGCTCAACCTGTTTTCCCAGTCGCATTGTACTGTAGCTCAGCAAAGTTTATTCTGATGGAAGTGCTGCTTTATGAAAACTGATGGCTACCAGCAAATGCTACAAAGCTGAATTCCGATCTGCTCCAGTGTGAGAGGCCTCTAACAATGAGCATGATAGTCTAGATCAAGTGTGGGAAATTTGTGACTCCCTGGTTGATCAGAACTACAACTCTCATCATCCCCAACCAATGATTGGCCGGTTGGGGAAGATAGATGTTGTAGATCCCAAGAGCTCAAGTGAAAAGGATTGCAGTCTTCTTATATCCTAGGTTCCTGTAGGCAATACAAACGCTGCCCATGGCTGTGCTCAACCATCATCCTCAATGCCAGCCACTGGTCACTGGCACAGAAAATATACTTAGCCTAAAACACTCACAAAAAAAACAACTTTTCTACCGTAGATTGCTAAACAGATCTCAAATGCCCTGCTTTTCATGGATTTAAAAATTGCAGTGGGCCCACCCACACATTATAATTTAGGTGTGGTCACTGGCCAGCAAAGCTGTGGTGTCTAAGAACATTGTCAGTCCAGGCAGTTACTTAGTCTAACTAATGGGAAAGTCCTGTACCTCTCTCTCTCTGCTAAGGGCACTGGGAGTCCCCTTATGACTGATATTATTATTTGATTGATTTTTTAAGCCTGCTTTGTGCTTTACAAAATGTTTTTTAACTTATTTGATTTCTCTTTTATTGTTATTATTATAAGAAGTAGTAGAGTAGTAGTAGTGGTGGTAGTAGTAGTAGTGGAAGTAGTAGTAGTGGTAGTAGTAGTGGTAGTGGTGGTGGTAGTAGTAGTGGTACTAGTAGTGGAAGTGGTGGTAGTGGTAATAGTAGTAGTAGTGGTAGTGGTAGTGGTGGTAGTAGTAGTAGTAGTAGTGGTAGTAGTAGTGGAAGTGGTGGTAGTGGTAATAGTAGTAGTAGTGGTAGTGGTAGTGGTGGTAGTGGTAATAGTAGTAGTAGTGGTAGTGGTAGTGGTGGTAGTAGTAGTAGTAGTGGTACTAGTAGTGGAAGTGGTGGTAGTGGTAATAGTAGTAGTAGTGGTGGTGGTAGTGGTGGTAGTAGTAGTAGTAGTGGTACTAGTAGTGGAAGTGGTGGTAGTGGTAATAGTAGTAGTAGTGGTAGTGGTAGTGGTGGTAGTAGTAGTAGTAGTAGTGGTACTAGTAGTGGAAGTGGTGGTAGTGGTAATAGTAGTAGAAGTGGTGGTGGTAGTGGTGGTAGTAGTAGTAGTAGTGGTACTAGTAGTGGTAGTGGTGGTAGTGGTAATAGTAGTAGTAGTGGTAGTGGTAGTGGTGGTAGTAGTAGTAGTAGTAGTGGTACTAGTAGTGGAAGTGGTGGTAGTGGTAATAGTAGTAGTAGTAGTGGTGGTGGTGGTAGTAGTACTAGTAGTAGTAGTAGTGGTAGTAGTAGTGGAAGTGGTGGTAGTGGTAATAGTAGTAGTAGTAGTAGTAGTACTATATCCTATTTGTTAAGAGCTGACTTATTTCCATACTCTGCCTGGAAATTCTGCATTCCAATATTATTACAGTTCAGGCTATTCTCTTTTTTTATAGTAGGCTGTTAGCGTCAGTTGTTTCTACTGCTATAATATTCGTGGGTATTCCCACTGCTGGGAGATGTATCATTCAAAAGTTATTACTACTCAAACTTTTTTCCACCACCAGGTGGTGCTGTTCCTTTTAATTAATATGGAAAGCTGTAGAATATGACTGTGGTTCAGTTGGTTTGATCAAGAATTAAAAATGTTCTTCTTATTAAATCAGTCTCTTATTAAATACTAGCTAAGGAGGAATTAGCACCTTATTACAATACCGGGGATTTTTAAAGCAAAATAATGTTATGTTAGCCATTTTTTATTTGTTTAAAATAATTGTTATGTGATATTTAGCTGTATTTATATGTCAGTTAATGAAGATCGGTTAATGCTGATTGACATGCCTGATAGATGCTAAAATTTCACAATGCTCTCCCTGTCGTTCCCTGCTGACCAGGACAGCCTAATCTGCATACAATCACACATACATAATGTGAATTATCTCCTATATTGTTGTTTTAAATAAAACCATAGCTAATCCTTCACATAGGTGATTCTGTAAGTTCTTTCAAAATCAACTGATTTATTATGATGTGTTAGTTGCACTTTAAAGTGGACCTGTCACTGTGATTTAAGGTTTGAAAACTTGATTACAAACTGTTTATATATCATTTAAGCAAAAGAAAATCAGATGCGTGGTTTAGAAGATATTGATAATTTTATTTCTGTATAATGAACTCTCTGAGTGCTACCCCAAATGCTAATTTATGCCAATAATGCTACCAGTATAGCACAAAATCTAAAGGGATATTAATGTTTCACAAAAACAGCAGCTCCGAATAATCTTCATAGTATTTGGGCTTTGGAGAGTGCTATTTCAATACTGTCAGAGTTGTAGTACAAGAATAATTGAATGATAAAGTATCCCCTTCCCGCCCCTTTTACTGCTGTAACACTGTTCAGCCAGATCAGAAGGGAGGTACCCAGGTAGATTGCAGAGAGGGACAATCTTCAATTAAGATAAGGGAAAAACCTGAAAAACCTGTCAAGGGGGGCATGGCTTTCATTGTCCTCACAGTAAGAATATTGACCCTTGATGTGAGCTGATTGGTCTATGGACTGCAATTCACATCTGAGAAGAGATGGCTTACACTAGGTAAAAGGGGCGGGAGGAGAAACTTTGCTTGTGAATAAAGGTTTGAGAGATAAGACTTATATTGTTCTTCATGTTTTTTTAATGCCTACAAAATAAAATAAAGATAAAACAAAGTATTACTATCCCTTTAATTAGCTTATGAACCTACACTTAGAGAAACTTTCACTTTTTTCAGAAATAAAAGCATAGTTATAGTCTAAACGCTACATCTGCTGATCTTTTGGCTGATACAACACATACCGTAGGCAGTTGTGAAATTAATTTTTAAATAAGCAATGTAGCAGATTCACTTTAATTATACTATTTTTTTTACTGCTGTGCTCGTGCAGAGGCAAAATAATTCAGAGTGGCCTTATCATTTTCAGCTGGGACTATGAGATGTTGTTACTATACTGGCCGAAGTATTTACAGTACGAGGCTGCAGTAAATATATTCATGTACATGAGCCAGAAGCGTGTAATTGCAATCAGATAAAATGTAGGCTACTTATTCAGACGTTTCCGGTCTAACATTTCAAATTAACGAATATCCACCAGAGGAAGTTAAGAGGCAAGTAACAAATTCCCACCTGGAAATGCTGATTAGGTACAGAGGATGGAGGAAAAGAGGAGAATGTGAAATTAAAGTGAGAGTTGATATTGCAGCAGGTCGTTCCAGTGACCACTCATTGTTCCATATAGATTTATTTATTTGGCAAGACTATTCATTTTGTTTCTGCCTTACTTAGAAATTCTCGACTGATGTGTTTCAGTAATTAACCTAGGCACAAGCAACCCGTGACACTCCACTTACAATTCCCCTAATTTTCAGCCTGCCCTTAACCTCTTGAATGTAAGAAAGAAACATATCCATTGAAGGCCCCTGAAGCCAAACCTGGTATGACATCAGCAAGTGAGACGAAGATTCTCTCATCCTTTGGCAGTTCAGGATTTAAATGTGAAAAATAGTAACAAAATGGTAACTGAACCTGGGATCAGGGCAGACTGAACCAGAACGTGTACTCCCCTTGGCCCTCAACTAGTGACCCCCCACTCTACAAATTAAAAATGTGGGAGCACCCAGCCTTTTCTACTTGTCCTGTTGTCACATGTACCTATCGTCTACACAGCTTTTAGTCTCATTAAAGTGCTAGTAATACTTGAATATTATATTATAGCCATGAATAAATAATTAAAAATGATATGTCTTATCTCTTAAACCTTTATGGTTTGAGAGATGTTCTCAAGTAAAGTTTTCCCCTGACTGACGTATAAAAATAAGTACTTCATTGGAATGGTGTACAAAGTGTGCCTGTATCATGGTGCAGTGATTCCCCTCCTGTCACTCTCACTTGTGCTGCGCTCTGATTGGTTGAGCCTGCTTGGCCTGCCCCTGGTGACCTTTTTATACTGGGCCATTGGCACCTGTCAGGTGCCCTTTCGTGGTGCTCCTGAGCCAGTTTTGCTGTGCTGTGTTCCTGCGTTCCTGATTTCCGGTGTACCGACTTGGCTTGCTCTGACTACGTTCCTGTGTTCCTGCTCAGTGATTTGACCCGGCCTGGCTGACGTTCCTGCTCGTATCCTGATCTGGCTTGTTTGAGAACCTGCTCCGTGATTTGACCCAGCCTGGCTGACGTTCCTGCTCGTATCCTGATCTGGCTTGTCTGAGAACCTGCTCCATGATTCGACCCGGCTTGTATGACGTTCCAGCTCCGTGACCTGCACCGGTTACATCTGCCCAGACTACGTTCCAGCTCCCTACTGTTGCCGAGGCGACATTTTGACTTACTCCAACTACTGTCCTTCTACGGCTGCAGTCGTTAACCCGTGCTGAGCTGAGATCCTGCTATCGAGCTGTTCCCTGCTGAGCTGTACTCCTCTTACGAGCCGTTAACCCATGCAGAGCTGTGTTCCAACTATCGAGCCGTTAACCCGTGCAGAGCTATGTTCCAACTATCGAGCCGTTAACCCGTGCAGAGCTGTGTTCCCGGTTCTGAGCCTCCAGTCTGGTACAGAGAGTTGCTATTGTGCTGAGCCGTTTCTCTCATACCACTATTACTGCTGAGCCGGTCCAGTAGGCCTTGTGGGCGACAGCTCATAACACTCCTTGCAGTATAGTGAAGTTCGTTACCGCGCCCGGTAGGCGCCACGGCTTTAGCTGGTACTGTGCAAGCCTCTGTTATTACGCCCGTGGGGGCTTTTGGCTCAAGCTCTTGCAATCCAGTTGCTTCCGTTATCACGCCCGTGGGGGCTATTGGCTCAAGCTCTTGCAATCCAGTTGCTCCATTGTCACGACCATGGGGGCTTTTGGCTCAAGCTCTTGCAATCCAGTTGCTTCCGTTATCATGCCTGTGGGGGCTATTGGCTCAAGCTCTTGCAATCCAGTTGCTCCGTTGTCACGCCCGTGGGGGCTATTGGCTCAAGCTCTTGCAATCCAGTTGCTTTCGTTATCACGCCCGTGGGGGCTATTGGCTCAAGCTCTTGCAATCCAGTTGCTTCCGTTATCATGCCCGTGGGGGCTATTGGCTCAAGCTCTGGCAGTCTACTTGCTCCGTTATTACGCCCGTGGGGGCTACTGTTCAAGTGCAGCAGGTTCTGGGTTGCAGGTTCCTCTTTTGATGGACAGTTATCTCAGTATTATGAACATTTGGTGTTGAGTCCTCTCCACCATTTACTGCCTATTATCACCTTGGGCGTGCCAAACACCACAACTGAGACGGACTGATTACTGTGTTAACCCTTGTATCTCTGTACTCAGTATCTGCTATTTGCCTGTGCTGTTTAAATCAGTACCTGTATATTTGTCACACTATTGCCTTCTTGCTGCTACGTAGTGCTGCCTATAGGGGGCGATTTTTGTCATTCATTTTTGTTCACCTACTGGTCTGAGTGTCTTGAAAACCGTGACAGTACGAAAGGACCATGACCTCAGACAGTAAGGGTGAGAGTAATACACAAAACATCCACTGGAGAATGGATGTTCACGAACAGCGCCTAGATCAATTGGCATTGGCCTTACAAACGTTACTTGAGTGAACGGTACACCTTGACAAACCAAGCCAAAATCCGGTGGTCTCCCCGGTTACGACACTGGACAATCAGTCTGTGGCTCCTATTGCTCATTCCAGAGGTCTAACGGCGGCGGCGCCGTTACCATTAACATATGATGGTGAACCTAACCTATGCAGGGGCTTTATTAATCAATTGGAGATCTTTTTGGAATTAACGCCCCAGGAATTTCCTAACGACTGTAGTAAGGTCGGATTCATGATTTCCCTGCTGACGGGCAGAGCACTAGCATGGGCCAACCTGCACTCGGAACTTTGATGAATTCGTAAGACAGTTCCATAGAGTGTTTGAGGTCCCTGGTAGAACTGCCTCTGCTGCCAAAAGGTTAATGGAAATACAGCAGGGCGAGTGTACCTTGGGTGATTACTAAAGATGAGCGAGCACCCCGATGCTCGGGTGCTCGGGTGCTCTGACCGAGCACCCCCTGATGCTCGAGTGCTCGGCCGAGCACCCGAGCCCCATTCAAATGAATGGGAGCACTCGAGCATTAAACCAGGCACCCCCTGCTCTGATGAGCGGAGGGTGCCTGGTCAATGTCCCCCTTCATCTCCGCTATGCCCCTCTTCCACAATGTCCCCCTTCATCTCCTATGCCATAGCGGAGATGAAAGGGGACATTGTGGAAGAGGGGCATAGCGGAGATGAAGGGGGACATTGTGGAAGAGGGGCATAGACTCTATGCCCCTCTTCCACAATGTCCCCCTTCATCTCCGCTATGCCCCTCTTCCACAATGTCCCCCTTCATCTCCTCTATGGCATAGGAGATGAAGGGGGACATTGTGGAAGAGGGGCATAGCGGAGATGAAGGGGCACATTGTGGAAGACGGGCATAGCGGAGATGAAGGGGGACATTGTGGAAGAGGGGCATAGAGTCTATGCCCCTCTTCCATAATGTCCCCCTTCATCTCCGCAATGCCCCCTTCATCTCCGCAATGCCCCCGTACCTCCATTCCCTGGTGGTCCAGCGGAGCGTCTTCGGATCTGTGCCTCTTCCGGCACAGATCCTCTTCACCCGAGCATGTCGGGCGAGCACATGGCGGTACTCGTACGAGTACCGCCATGTGCAGAGCAGAGCGATGCTCGAGCCGATCCGAGCATCGGCCGAGCACGCTCGCTCAACACTAGTGATTACGCCATTGAATTTCAAACCTTGGCAGCAGAGGTTGGTTGGAACAACGAAGCACTGGTGGCAGCCTTTGCTCAGGGCATGTCCGATACCATTAAAGATGAAATTGCTGCCAAGGAGGTACCCAGTGGCCTGGATGAATACATTGAGTATGTTATGCTCATTGATTCTCGTATTCGTGAGAGACGGTTGGCAAGAAGGGCGAAATCCAGAAATAAAACATGAAGAATGATATAAGTCTTATCTCTCAAACCTTTATGGTTTAAGAGATATTTACAAGCAAAGTTTCCCCTCCCGCCCCTTTTACTGATGTAACACTTTTCAGCCAGGGCAGAAGGGAGCTGCCCAGGTAGACTGCAGAGAGGGACAATCTTCAATCAAGATAACGGAAAAACCTGAAAAGCTTGTCAAGGGGGGCAGGGATTTCATTGTTTTCATAGGAATAAGAGTGTCCCCTTCTGTTATCTGTCCAGTCTATGGACTGCATTCCACATCTGAGAAGAGATTGTTTACAGTAGGAAAAAGGGGCGGGAGGGGGAAACTTTGCTTGTGAATATCTCATAAACCATAAAGGTTTGAGAGATAAGACTTATATCATTCTTCATGTTTTTTTAATGCCTACAAAATAAAATAAAGTTAAAACGAAGTATTACTATCCCTTTAACACGTAAAGGTGCTACTCCCTCTCAATGGTCCGCGGCAGCGGAGAACGCTTTAGAGACTCTTAAGTCCGCTTTTGCCTCAGCTCCAGTACTGTCCCACCCCAACCCTGCCCTACCATTCACATTGGAGGTCGATGCCTCTGAAGTTGTGGTTGGGGCAGTACTCTCCCAACATCCGGGGTTAAAGGTCCAGATGAAATCATTGGCAGTTTTTTTTTGTTTTCCCCTTGGGCTCAGTTAGTTTGCTCCAATTTTGAGATGATACGTATGGTTCATAGTTACAAAACTGCAGAGAATTAATTGACTTCTATAACCCTAAATTGCCAGCAGCAACAAATATAATTATCCACTTAGATGAATGCTGCGTCTACTGTCTATCTTTGTATCACCTTCTGTAGGTCTCTTAATGACAAAATACAGAATGTATAAAGGAAAGCTAAGACCTCCCCAGTTTATCTTAGACAGGGCAGAAAATCCTAATGGCTTGTTTGAATCTCTGTTTGAAATTGTTTGATACTATAGAACCACAAGCAAATCCAACAGAGGTGGTCATCTCAAGAAATAGTTCGATAGGATGTTTGAGTTCCTGGACTCTAACACGAAAGGATCATGGCTGCCTCTGTGCATATAATATCCAGTAACAATTAAAGATTTGTTTCATAGTCACCTTTAGGAATTTCAGCATAGCTTGAGATAAATGGGGGGGGTTGTTACTATTAACCGTATTAGTTATACATTAATAATCATACCTGGGAAATCTGCGGATTTGCCCTGGAGACTCCGGTTTTGAGAGTGCATTGCCGTGTGTCTGGGGCAGAAGCTGATTCTCTGGATGTGGAGAGTTTTCTTTAAAACTCTGCCCACTCCTGTTCCATCTCACTCAGTTCCTCCCACTTCTCCTCCTTCCCCACCCCGTTCCTGCCACTTCCCACCCACTTGTGTGATGTCCCAGAAAGCCCCACTCCCACTTGCGGGTAGACCCCATCCCCTTTTTAGCACAATTTGCTGCAATTCTACTCCCCAGTGGCATCAGAGGAGTCCCCTCTGGGACTCCACAAATGAATATCCCCGGGTATGTTAAAGCGGAAATACCACCCCTGAATACATTTGTCCCAAATAAATACCCATCTGGCAACTAGCTGCTCAATAGCGCTAGTTGCCAGAAATATTACTGGTGTTTGAGAATTGTACGCTGTTCCGGATTGATAGGCAGTAAACAGCGCAGACATTTTTCTATAGTGACGTCTGCACGCCTGCACTGTCAGTCCCAGCCTGCTCTAGGATGAATTTCTAGGAGCCATTCGGCTCCAAAAGGGACTGACAGTGCAGGAGTGCAGATGTCACTATGGAAAGATGTGTCCACTGTTTCCTGCCTGTCAGTCAGCGTACAATTCTCAAACACCAGGTAATATTTCTGGTGACTAGCGTTATTGAGCAGCTAGCAGATGGGTATTTATTTGGGATACATTTATTCAAGGGTGGTAGTTCCGCTTTAATAATGTTAACATCGGCATGTTGTTGACTTACAAGCCTACTTTCAGAATCTATGCTACAGGGGTTTGAAATTTAGAAGCAGATAATATGGAATAATTTCCCAACATTGGTTTTAACTCAAGTCAGTGACCATGAACTGCATTTGTAAAACAAATATACAACATCAGGGTAGGTGTCTACAAATAAATGTACTTTGTAACCCAATGTACCTGAGTGAAGTCACCAAAGAGACCTCTCCAATGTTCAAGGGGTTAAGAAATAACAAGTAGACATGTTTTCAGTTCCTCTTAAAAACCATGTTCAGTTGTATCCGTGAGATTTCTCCAGTGTCTTTAAAGTTTCTATGTTCAGCCACAGAAATGAAATCATGTCTCTAGGGCATTTTCACAGTGAGTTCCAATTTATTCCTCATAAAGTGGTTAAATCTACAGTAGGATACAACAAAATGTCAAGAACACAATATTGTCTTAAGCTCATCTTGTGAAATTACTCCTTCAAGAAGTTTGAAACACAGAAAAAAAGATAAGAGGGACCCTTATATATTTCACCTGTGGTCCTCAAGAATTCATTCCTCGACTCACTGAAGTGTAAGTAATTCTTATAAAATGTACAAACCCGTTCAAGTACACAAGATAGGACTGAGACGCACAAAAAAAGCAGTGGTCTACAGAAACAGTTATTTTCCAATCTTTTTAAAGTTTATTTCTAACTACATTTTATCTATAACTATAATCTAACATTACTCGTATAGGAAAATTAATTTTTTTAAACCCTTTGAGTGCCAGAGGAGTACGGAATGCATTGCCTTAGATTGTAAGCTCTATGGGGTAGAGACCTCTTATACTAATGTATTCTGACCTGGTGTTCCCATTATGATTGTCTATATAAGCACTCAATCACTGCACTTATTGTGTAAATTGTAAAGTGCCAAGTACACAGGTTGGCACTATATAAAAAAAAATATATCCTATATAATAATTCGCTAAAACATGTGTAATGCCGTATCATGCGTAGTAGACACTGCTGGGCGTGCTGCAGTCATGCGCAGTAGAGACTGCTCGCGCCGCGGCTGATACAGAGCTGTACGCTCAGCTCTGTATCACCCGCAGCGCGGGCAGTCTCTACTGCGCATGACTGCCCCGCGACCGGGTGACAGTGGCACTGTGGCCCGTGTATCAGGCTCTTACAACTAGTATATATATATATATATATATATATATATATGTATATATATATATATATATATATATATATATATATATATATATACTAGTTGAACAGCCCGTTACAAGGGCCACAGTGCCACTGTCACCCGGTCGCGGGGCAGTCACGCGCAGTGGAGACTGCCCACGCCGCAGCTGATACAGAGCTGGACGCTCCTTCAGAGCGCCCAGCTCTGTATCAGCCGCGGCGTGGGCAGTCTCTACTGCGCATGACTGCAGCACGCCCAGCAGTGTCTACTGTGCATGTCGTGCGTCACACACGAATTAGCGAATTATTATATAGGAGATATATATATATATATATATATATATATATATATATATATATATATATTTACACAATTCCAATGCACCCTAGTACCATATCTGTCACTGTATCACAAAAACCCCCCTTGCAGGAAAAACAAAATTGACAAAATCAAATGCTAGTGTGAAGCATGAAGAATTAATATAAACTGCTGAATAATAAATGACCCCCAAATAGACTGAAATGAGGAAACTATTGAATTTATTAAAAAAATCTAAAATGGTATAAAACCAATCAATATGGCAATCTTATAGATATCTTTGAAAGTGCACAGAGGGTAACCACAACACATCCACTTAGCCCATCTCACCTGCCTTCTATTAAAACCAAAAAAGGCCGATACACATGCAATACATGCAGTGCAAGTCCCCCCATACCAACGCTACCCAAGACATATCAATTAGTACGAGACAACTGCTATAAATTTGCTCCACCCCTGCCCACCCGGAACACTGAACACGGAATAGCGGAACACAACTTGGAACAGGTGTATCAATACAAAATAAATACCATGTATATACAAATATCCAAATGTACTATATCTACAAAGGTTAAATAACCGCAGCTCAATCCTGTGCCCCACTACCATGCTCCCACGACCCGGAGCTAGGCTAATCAAAAGATCTGGAATTGACTCAAAAGAACAAAGCTCCCTAGGTCACTGGAGGGTCTGCTTGTGTGCAGTGAATATACAAGTGGCCCCTCCAGTGCCCTACATACATACATAGGGCCATATGTCCAAAAGTATATAATAATCTAAGGTCGCTCAAGAGCCAGGTACAAATGTAACAATCATTGAGTATTCACTAGGCCATAAGGCCTTTACGGATCCAGGGCAGCCCCCAACAACCTTGGCACAGGATTCAACAGACTTGAGGATAACAGGATGGGAGCACTCCGTGAAGTAATGAACACCAGTCATCAAAAGTATGATAAAATCATAAAATCTTTAATGTGTACAAAAATATGTAAAAAAATTATACCATACAGATAGAGCCCCAAGATAATACAAGGACTCATACATAAACTGAACAGGCCTAACGCATTTCGTAAGTTGTTCGCTGAATCATAGGCTCTGGTGTTTGTGGCTTTATGGATCTGTAGAGCGCCCCCATCCTGTCTTCTTCATATGTCCAAAAGAAAATTGGAGAGGAAACCATTCTGACAATAAGGAAAATTAATACCAAAATATGCACTGTTTTAAATGGGAATTTTAACCCCTTGAATGCTAGAGAGGTCACCCATGCATTTAAATCAATGGAGATTTTAATTATTTCCTCTAAAGTGAAAACGATTTGACCAAGAACTCCTCCACTTTTCTTTTGAACATACGGCTTATAGGTGCACTGAAGACCTGTCTAGGTCGGGTTAATGTATTATGTATATTATGGGGTGTCTGCTATACTACATACAATATTAGCCTTAAACAAAATATTCAGAAATACTTATTAAAGGTAATGTACACATTTCATTCCATGCTAATAAAGAACAGGAACCATTTTTTTGTACTACAGCTACCTAATGCCTATTTACTAAGCAGTCTACAGCAAACAGAGTTCATCATTTTGTCACTTGTATCAAGGAAGAGGGGAGTGGTGGAGTGTATGATCCTTTGGGCTGTTCCATCACTTGTGCCATGCTATGTACATTTAAATAGGTTCACTTACCTTCAGATGTCAGTCACAGCATGTTCCTGTCTTTGGTTGTTTTCTTGGCTTACTCCCCTCCCTTCCCTTTCCTTGGCCACTCCCCCTCCTTCCATCCCATTGGCCTTCTCCCCTTCATTCCCCTTCCTTGGCCTACTCTTCTTCCTTCCCTCTCCTTGGCCCTCCCCTTCCTTCCATCTCATTGGTCTACTCACCTCCCTTCTCTTTCCTTGGCCTACTACCCTTCATTCCCTTTCCTTAGCTTACTGCTGTCCTTTCCATTTCCTTGGCCGCTCTCCTTCCTTCAATCTCATTGACCTATTCCCCTTCCTTCCCTTTCCCTGGCCTACTCCTCTCCCTTCCCTCTACTTGGCCTACTCCCCTCCCTTCCCTTTCCTTGGCCTACTCCCCTTCATTCCCTCTCCATGTCCTACTCCCCTCCCTTCACTCTCTGTTGCCTGCTCCACACCCTTCCCTTTCCTTGGCCGGCTCTCCTCTCTTCTTTCTCCTTGGCCCACTACCTTCCCTTCTGTTTCCTTGGCCTATTACCCTCCTTTCCATCTCATTGGCCTATTCTCCTCCCTTTCCTTGGCCTACGCACCTTCCTTCCCTTTCCTTGGCCTACTCCTCTCCCTTCCCTCTCCTTGGCCTACGCCCCTCCCTTCCCTTTCCTTGGCCTACACCCCTTCATTCCCACTCCTTGGCCTACTACTATCCCTTCCCACTCCTTGGCCTACTCCTATCCCTTCCCACTCCTTGGCCTACTCCCCGCCCTTCCATTTCCTTTGCCTACTCCACTTCATACCCTCTCCATGGTCTACTCCCCTGTATTCACTCTCTGTTGCCTGCTTCACACCCTTCCCTTTCCTTGGCCCTCTCCCTTCCCACTCCTTGGCCTACTCCCCACCTATCACGGTGCCGTGATTTCTTGTCTGTTGACATTGCTACTTCCTGTTGGCACTTGCTGCTTCTTATTGGATACTGGGCTCTGCTCCGCTCAGCAATTGCCTTTTTAAACTCTGTTCTCACTACCGTGGGTGCCCTTTTGGGGTGTTCCTGACCAGACGTGTGTTGCTGTGTATCCTGTTCCGTGTATGATCCAGTTTTGCCTGACTTTGCTCCTGTCTTCGCTGCCTATTCTGTTGACAACCTGGTTTGCCTGACTATCCTTATCTGTGTACAGATTTCGCTGTGACTGACTACCGCTCTCTGTGTACCGATCCAGGCTTTGGCTGACTACCACTCTCCGTGTTCTGATCCAGGCTTTGGCTGACTCCCGCTCATTGTGTACCGATCCAGGCTTTGGCTGACTACCGCTCTCTGTGTTCTGATCCAGGCTTTGGCTGACATCTGCTCTCTGTGTACCGATCCAGGCTTTGGCTGACTGCCGCTCTCTGTGCACTGATCCAGGCTATGGCTGATAACCGCTCTCTGTGTACCGATCCAGGCTTTGGCTGACTACCGCTCTCCTTGTTCTGATCCAGGCTTTGGCTGACTCCCGCTCATTGTGTACCGATCCAGGCTTTGGCTGACTACCGCTCTCTGTGTTCTGATCCAGGCTTTGGCTGACTACCGCTCTCTGTGTTCTGATCCAGGCTTTGGCTGACATCTGCTCTCTGTGTACCGATCCAGGCTTTGGCTGACTGCCGCTCTCTGTGCACTGATCCAGGCTATGGCTGATAACCGCTCTCTGTGTACCGATCCAGGCTTTGGCTGACTACCGCTCTCCTTGTTCTGATCCAGGCTTTGGCTGACTCCCGCTCATTGTGTACCGATCCAGGCTTTGGCTGACTACCGCTCTCTGTGTTCTGATCCAGGCTTTGGCTGACATCTGCTCTCTGTGTACCGATCCAGGCTTTGGCTGACTGCCGCTCTCTGTGCACTGATCCAGGCTCTGGCTGATAACCGCTCTCTGTGTACCGATCCCGGCTTTGGCTGACTGCCGCTTTCTGTGAACAGATCCAGGCTTTGGCTATTACTGTTGCCCCGGTTGCGCTACCCATACAGCCTGTGTCTTAGCGGTTGCTTCCGTTTGCTACCTATACAGCCTGTGCCTTACGATTGCCTCTGGTTGCGCTACCTATACTGCCTGTGCCTTTACTGTTGCCCCGGTTGTGTTACATATACAGCCTATGCCTGCTACGGTTGCCTTTGGGCATAACCTCCGAGGTGGGAGTCTGCACCTTCCACTTGGGCTATCCTCTGCCTGGTCTTCTGGGCAAGTCCTGTTGCCTCGCTCTGTTTTCCCTGTTCCATTGGGGATTTTTGCCCTGCAGTACTTTCCTCAACTTGGGGGCATTTCCTTGTTGGTACTGCTGAGGTGTTGTTCCAGTTCCAGTTACCGTTCCCGTTCCAGTCCCACTCTCTGCCATTGCATTTATTTGTGTATACTTGCTGCTGATTGTACCCTGACCTGTGTCAGATCCAGAAGTGCTCGTTCACTGTCTGAGTCTGGACCTGTGAAGGGCATTTCTGTTCTTTATTTATTTAATAAAGCTGAATTTTACCTTACCCAAATTGTCTGAGTGTTCATTAAAACTGTGACACCACCCTTCCATTTCCTTTTCTTACTCCACTCCCTTCTCTCTCCTTGGCTTATTTCACTCCCTTCCCTTTTCTTGGCCTACTCCCTTTCCTTCCATCTCCTTAGCCTACTCTACTTCCTTATTTCTACTTGACCTACACCCCTCCTTTCCCTTTCCTTGGCCTACTCCTCTTCCTTCCCTCTCCTTGGCCTACTCCCCACCCTTCCATTTCCTTTGCCTACTCCACTCCCTTCACTCTCCTTGGCCTATTTCACTCCCTTCCCTTTTCTTGGCCTACTCCCTTTCCTTCCATCTCCTTAGCCTACTCTACTTCCTTATTTCTACTTGACCTACACCCCTCCTTTCCCTTTCCTTGGCCTCCTCCCCTTCATTCCCTCTCCCTGGTCTACTCCCCTCCCTTCACTCTCCGTTGCCTGCTCCACACCCTTCCCTTTCCTTGGCCCTCTCCCCTCCCTTCCTTCTCCTTGGCCCACTACTCTCCCTTCTGTTTCCTTGGCCTACTCCCCTCCGTTCCATCTCATTGGCCTATTCTCCTCCCTTCCCTTTCCTTGGTCCACTCCCCTCTCTTCCCTCTCCTTGACCAACTCCCTTCCATTCCCTCTCCTTGGCTATTACCCTTCCTTCCCTCTCCTTGTCCCTCTGTCATCCCTACCCTTTCCCTAGCCCACTCCCTCCCTTCCATCTTGTTGGACCTATCTTCTCTTTTCCATCTCTTTGGTCAACTACTCATTTCCATTTCCACAGCCCACTCCCCTCTCTACCATCTCCTTGGCTCACTCCACCTCTGTGTTTTTGGCTCGGTTTCCTGGGCCCGCCTCCCTTTCCTGCACTTGGTGTTCCCCTTGCCCTTTTCTCACATACACACACACACACACACCATGTTCCTATCTCATGCTCACCCCTTTGCTGTCCCAAATCAATTCAGATGGACCAGGTATTTTTGCCTTCTCTTCCTATTTGGTCCATAAAAATAATCAACGATATGTATCTCATTTTTTATCTTACGGATAAATCCTTCTGTACAAATATGAGGATATCATGAAAACCTGCAGTGAGGTAATACTTGATGACCAATATTCAGAAGTAGCTACTTAATACATAATTACATTGTACTTTAGATTGATAAATGACATACACTCATCTAGCCCAACGTTTGCCTAATAATCACCTCTCATTTAAGGATGAAGGAGGATAGCAATAGACAACAGCTAACCAGTTTTTGTGTGGAACAAACCAATCAGTGGAACTATTCAGCCAGCACACTTAATAATTTGTCAAGTCAAAGTAGATAAAAGTCAATAGAAAGCTTAACCATATATATATATATATATATATATATATATATATATATATATATATATCTTTTAAACAAGTAAATCCTGAAAATTAAGTTATGTTCCATGATAATATCATTAAGTTTTGGAAAATATTACTTGTTCAATGTCAAAATGCAGGGTTGAACTATTCTTGAATATTAATAATGATTTACAAGTAAATATGGCAAAATTGTGAGTGATTTATGAACTTTCCATAGCAACAAGAAAATGGACCACACTTAACTGACAGGCGTTTTCCCATTAACCATAGTGTCATTCACAGTCCAGATGATAACATTATTATTAATATCCCCATGGTGAAGAATAAAAATTCTACATCTGACTGGCACAGGATGGTAAGTGCTTTGAAAGTCATTATCTAAACTACAAAAAGCTTTTCAATAATCCTTCAAAATGTCACAGCATATATCATACCAATAACTGCAGAAAATTTATTCTAGGTAAAAAAAAAAAAAAAATTATTGAAGATATTTTATATTTCGTGTCCATCAATGTGTTAACCCTTTGAAAGCTTAAAGCCCTCACAATGTGTCTGAGAAGACATTACATGAATATTAACCCAAAAAATGTAACAATACAGTGGCACATTACAAATCCCTATATTAAAGCCCTTGTAAAAAGAAATGTTTTGCCCCCAGTGTCATCTCTCAAACCTTTATGGTTTGAGAGATGAACGCTTCTAAAGTTGCCCTCTCCCTCCCCCTTCACCGTAGTCAGCATTTTAGCTGACTCAGGGAAATACGGTCAGAGATCATCAGGCGGCTCTGCAGCAGAGTTGCGATCTCGTTAACTAAAAAAAAAACTTTCACTAAAATGGCTTTCTACGTGTGCTTGCAAGCCAAGCACACGTAGACCATTTCAGTGAAAGTTTTTTTTTTTTTAGTTAACGTGATCAGGCTGTGCTGGAGAGCCCCCTGAAAATCGTACAAATCTCTTCCCTGCAATCAGCTAAAATGCTGACTACGGTGAAGGGGGAGGGAGAGGGCAACTTTAGAAGTGTTCATCTCTCAAACCATAAAGGTTTGAGAGATGACACTGGGGGCAAAACATTTCTTTTTACAAGGGCTTTAATATAGGGATTTGTAATACTGAAGTATTACTATCCCTTTAAACTGGTGACACAAGCTTTCTGTACACAGCAAAAACATTATTTCTACCCTGAAATTGAAAGGTCACACGCAATGTTAAACTCAGACTCTTCCCAAAAAATTATCTGCCGTGTAATAATCTATGAAAATAACATCCCCCCCAACATTATGAGGATACAAGACAAGCTGTATTACTATTACTGTATATAATATATACACATAAAACGTTTGTGATGGAAGTCCTGACCATATATTGTTGTTAGACCTCTATCTGCTTTATTTCAGAGACATAGACATGCATTATTCGAATAGACTGCTAATGGTTAAATATAGTTTATAATTGTAAACTATAAAGGTTTTCCTTATAATCACAGTAAGAAGATTGTCCCTTGCTGCAAGCTGTCCGGTCAAGAGTAGGGTGACCAGACCTCACCTTTAACCGGGGACACATATGGAAAATGCATACTACAGGGTTGCTTTGACTTTGGTGCACTCCTGAAATATGCCTATTTCCTATTTGTCCCCGGTTAAAGGTGAGGTCTGGTCAGCCTAGTCAAGGGACCAGTTTCCAAGTGAGGCAGCTTACACTAGGTAAAGGAGCAGGAGGGGGATACTTTATCATTCAATTACACTTGAACTACAACTCTAACAGTATTGAAATAACACTCTCCATGGCCCAAATACTATGAAGATTAATTGGAGCTGTTTTTTTCTTATAATATCCCTTTAAGAAAACAAATATTAACTTTTTTGGGACAGAGTTATTAATGTAAGTGAATGAATTACTAATAAATATTTTTACATTCCTGAAAGCATGTTTAATTAAACATTCTGGCTGTAGTTACAATTCTGCCACTATTTTTTATTTCACTGATATTTATTTTTTTGCAAATGTTCCCTAATCTTTGAAATTGCAAATGAAGAAGAAAAAGAAAATCATATCAGTCACAAATTATAATTTTGTGACTTTTTTTGATAAATATGTGAAATAAATTGTCTTTAAAAAAAAAGATATTTGCAACTTTAGAGATTTGTAAGATTATATAATTTATCATGCTTACTTGTATAACTTGTGTGGTATTATTTGGATCGCCTTTTAGATTACCCATAGGATAATTATCTTTTATCAAGAACAGTGATTAAATCTGTTCATTATTGGGAAACAGATCAAATTCCATTTATATCCATTTTAGACCAGTTTGGTTTGCTGTGAAACTCCAAAGCATGGGTAGGCAACATATGTCTCTCCAGCTCATAGTTTATTAGGGAAGATGGGAGATGTAGTTTCCAACAGCTTGAGAGGCAAATGTTGCCTTTCTCTTTCTCTAGAGATAAGATATTGGGCTCATTATAAGAACAGAGCACAAAAATATTTAAATGTTATCCCTCTCTTAGGGCCTGATTCAATTTTGTGTGGAAAACCAGCCGGTAGGAGAAAATTGTCTGCCAGCAGACATAAATAAAAATGTCTAAGTCGGTATTTAATTGTCCTATCAGCTGAAAGCACAACGGACGTTAGGCCACTTAAAAGGACTCTTGGGTCACTGGTTGGTTTAGACACATTACTATTGCCCATTTACCTGTTTATAGTATTTCACTCATCAGGTCATGTTTCTCTTGTAATTATCTCATTCTTTTATTGCCTGTAATATTGTAGTTCTTTGTTTTTTTTATGTATGCATCTTATTCTACTTCAATAAACATTTAAACTTTTAAAAAAAAAAAAAGGACTCTTGGCCAAATGTCAGTTTTGTGCGATAAGTAGCATGAATAATGGGAACACCAAAGGAAAAAAGCTACCTGAGATACCTTCAAGCACCGATCATAAGCTCATCGGTGTTACATTTACCTGTCATCCACTATCAGTTTTGTTCTGTCTCCCTTCTGTGCTGGTTCTTTTCAAGGCACATGTACTAATATAACTCTCTTTTTGACAGGTAGATGGAACAGAAGAAGAAAGAAGATGGAGAGCAAGAAAAGAGAAGAAAGAAGAGAGAAGAAGAAGGTTAGAGAAAAAGATGAAGGAAGATAGAAGAAGAAGCACAGTGGATGACAGGTAAGTGTAACACAGATAAGCTAACGATCGGTGCTTGATAGTATGTCAGGTACCGATTGTTAGCTTTTTTCCTTTGATGTTCCCATTATTGCTGCTATTTAGGGGTTTTTGGAACTTAACGCACAAAACAAGTCCTTTTCTGTGGCCTAATGTCCATTGGGCATTAAGCAGGAAGTGCAATTTAATAGCTCCACTAGCACTTATAGCTAATGGTCCGTTATCCAATTTTGCCCTACCAGCTGTTTTATCGGCCACCTTTAAATCGAGGCCTTAGTGTTTTGTTAATTGAGAAGTGACACCTCCTAATAATAACCTTCATTTACCTTGCTATGGTCAGGATATCATAATGGCCCCTATGAATTTTGCCCTTTTGCTTTACTGCAAGAAATAACATCTTCAAGCCATCTAGGATGTCATATCTGTGAAGGTGGTTATGACAGTTGCAGTCTGTTTCTTCAAACTTAGGCAGGCAAAGTGCATACACCTATAGGGTTAAGATTACCATGTGCAGTGGGCAGAGTTTGTGTCTTGTTGTCCTTCTAGAAACTGTCATGTCCTCCTGCTTGGACATGTCATCCAGAACTTATCACATAGTAACGTTGTTGATGATATTGAAAAAAAGACAATTTATCCATCAAGTTCAGCCCCTGCCATTTTACCCTTGTTGATACAGAGGGAAAAAAAAGCTATTTCTAATTAAGCCCCATGCGGCAAAAAAAAACATCCTTCTGACATCCTTCTGAATCCTCAATATTTTTTTAGGAAGGTATCCAATCTTTATTTTTTAGAGCATCTACATGACAATGTTATGTTTTGAGAAAAGGAAAAAAAAAATCATTGAGGCCATTAAAAATTTCTGCCCCTAGTAAGGGAAGTGTAGGTCTATATTAGGATATATTACTTCTCCTTTAATCCCTTCTTACATAGTTTTAATTATTTCTATTGACTACAGAGCAGTAACTTAAAGGGATAGTAATGTTTCATAATAAAAGCAGCTCTAATTAATCATCATAGTATTCGGACTTTGGAGAGTGTTATTTCAATTCTGTCAGAGTTGTAGTACAAGAGTAATTCAATGACAAAGTATCCCCCTCCCGCCCCTTTTACTGATGTAACACTGTTCAGCCAGAGCAGAATGGAGGTGCCCAGGTAGACTGCAGAGAGGAACAATCTTCAATTAAGATAAGAGAAAAACCTGAAAAACTTGTCAAGGGGGGCTGGGCTTTCATTGTTCTCATAGGAAGAAGATTGTCCCCTTCTGTTATCTGTCTAGTCTTACAACCAGATTCCACATCTGAGAAGAGATGACTTACACTAGGTGAAAGGGGCGGGAAGGGGAAACTTTGCTTGTGAATATCTCTCAAACCATAAAGGTTTGAGAGATAAGACTTCATGTTTTTTGAATGCCTACAAAATAAAATAAAGATAAAACGAAGTATTACTATCCCTTTAATTTCAGAAACAACCAAAAGAGCAGTCTTGCATTCATAGCTTATGGCTCTCGTAAATAAGGTAGGTGATCTGCATGAATGGTACAAATGTTGTTTCTATTCAATCAACATGGGTCTTTTAGGTATAGATATGTGTTTTTTAGAGTAAACTTTCGAAGGAGAGCCCAGGTGAGAGTGCAGAGCATCGAATAATTCAGAGACAGCACTGGTTTAGCTTTGCTGTGGCCGGTCAGTGCCATACTGGTTTATGGCTGCTGTAGTGTAAATCTGGAATGGATCCTCATACATATGCCAGTAAGGTAAAAATGGGGAACAAATATCAGGGAAAAGTAACACAAGGCAATATGTTCCCACTGCCAGGATATTTTTCATTTCATGTTATTACAGTTAAAACTTGTGTTCTGTGTGTGCTTTATGTTAAACTGTTATTTTGTGTTGGAGGTCATTACAAGAAGATGTTGCTCCTATGATTTATTATTGGCGAGCCAGAGAATATGAAGCAGTATAAAATAACATTTGGCACTGTTGCTTTACTGAGTAGGAAAAGTCCTAACAAACAGACAGAGGCACAGCATTTCCTCCATCATGTTTATGGTGAATATAGCACCTAAGACCATTTTCAGATTTGTATAAGGTTGTTAGTGACGTTTCTCAGGGTTCAGAACTGGGCTCAGTGCCCTCTAATTTCTTATTTTGAAGTGGATATTGAAAATAGTGTCTCAATCTTTGTTGAAGACACTAAACTATACAAGAAAACACACACAGAGCAGGTATTTTTATCTGCAGAAAGATTTGGATAAACTGAATGAATGGGCAGATATGTAGCAGATGAGGCCTAAAATAGATAAATGTATGAATCAGGGATGCAGAAATAAACATGCTAAATATGCAGTAAATGGGAAATTTATTGTGGAATATTTGTTAGAAAAGGATTTTGGAATACTGGTAGAAAATAAGCTAAACAGTAGTTTGTAGTACCACTCATCTGCTGCACGAGCCAAAAGGGTGATATCATGTATAAAAAGGGGAAAAATACTCGTTTATTTTTATAAATATAGAAGAACAGGTTTAGGTACGTGTTTTAAAAAATATATATATTTTTGATTTGTAAATAGCACAGAGACATGCAACAAAATTGATTAAACCGGTAGAAGATTTTAATTAAAAAGAAAGACTAGAGAAATGGGCTTGTTTATATGAGAGAATAGGTGTCTAAGGGAGAATATGATTACAATTTATGAATATATAAAAGGCCAAAACAAGACCTTTTCTTGGTAAAGCTTTACTTTTGACTGAAACAAAGGCAGTACGGATGTGGAATTATTTACCTTGGGAGGTTGTCTATCACGGCGCCCGTGATCTGGGCGACATTCTGTCCATCTCGCTGATACTGCTTTTCCATTGGCTGCTCTGTTTTGCTCCTCCTAGTGACAAGCCTTTTTATACCCTAGGCTGTCACACTGCTAGTGCTCTTTCGTGGTGTACCTGATACCTGGCGTTAGTTGTCGTTGTTCTGATCCCATATGATCCAGTATGACCCCAGACTGCCTGACCACGCTATTGACTGGTTCCTGATTCTGTGTACCGATTCGGATTGGCTGATGTTCCTGCTTCCTGTTCTGACCCGGCCTGGCTGACGTTCCTGCTCTGTGTACTGACCCAGTGAGATTGACGACCCAGCTCTGTGTACCGACCCAGCACGTCTGAGGATCCTGCTCCTTGTACCGACTTGGCCTGGCTGACGTTCCTGCACTGTCTACCGACTCTACCGTGGTTCCTGTTTCTGCTGTTCCTGTGGCTCATCCGTATTACTCCTGTTTGCCCACCAGTTGGGTACCGTTCTGGCTTGCTGGTTCTAGTTTCTGTGTTCCAGCTGCTCGTATACTAGACCAGTGGTCAGAGTCTCGCTGCTTCCACTTTGTGTTGCACTCGCTTGGTCTGTGTTGGTTCAGCAGGGCGCCTCCGGTGATTTCCGTTGTCCAGACCACAGCGCTATTAACCCCTTCGGGGGAAGAGGCCTCCGATACCACTACCATCTTGGGTTCTGTTGGGCTGCGCACCTTGGGCTATAAGTCTCCTGTTGATCAGTTGGGCACTTCCGGTTGCCATCCATTTATACATTGCCCATTAACCCTTTCAGGTAATACGTACACACGGTGCTGGGTTGCTCCGGTAGGGCCTCCGTTTAAGCACACGTTCTGACCAGTCCGTAGTTGTTGGTGGGCGTCCACCATTACTATCATTTACATGTGTCCAGAGCCTGTGGTTGCAGTTCTGTCCTTGTTGCCTTCCACTACATACAGGCGACATTTAGTCTGATTTAAATTATGACCAGCATTACACTGGTTAACACTGGACATTCATACACTGTATCAATCTTTGACCTGACCTGTGTGAGTAGGGTGTTGTGCACTTTACCGGACCCATGTGGGTAACCATTTGTAACCTGTCTTGTGTCAGTTTGTGCTATACTGGACCCGTGAGGGTTACGTTATTCATTGTGTGCTTCAATAAAGCTGTGTTTTTACCTAAACCTAATGTGTCTGAGTGTACTGAACCGTAACATTGTGATGGAAGATACTGTAGATACTTTCAAAAAGTATTGTATAACCTTTTATCTCAGAACAATATAATAATTATTACAGTTGGTTACAATAAAGATGGGATGTTGATTCAGGGAGATATAATTGCCTTTTTGGAGCTAGATAAAAAGTGGGTATAATTCTAAATGGCTTCAGTGTTTTGTTTTTCTTCATCTGGATCAGCAAATACAAGGGTGACACATCAAAGGTTAAACTTAAAGGACATATAACTTATTTTTTTTTAGTCTCATAAACTATGTTACTATGGATGAGATTTATAAAAGTGGAGTCAATTAAAAGAAGTGTTAAAATGGCTGTAAGATTGCCGCTGGTAGTTCTAAATGTATTAACACCTTAAAGGGATAGTAATACTTCATTTTAACTTTATTTTATTTTGTAGGCATTAAAAAACATGAAGAATGATATAAGTCTTATCTCTCAAACCTTTATGGTTTATGAGATATTCACAAGCAAAGTTTCCCCTCCCTCCCCTTTTACTGATGTAACACTCTTCAGCCTGAGCAGAAGGGAGGTGCCCAGGTAGACTGCAGAGAGGGACAATCTTCAGTTAAGATAAGGGAAAAACCTGAAAAGCTTGTCAAGGGGGCAGGGATTTCATTGTTTTCATAGGAATAAGAGTGTCCCCTTCTGTTATCTGTCTGGTCTATGGACTGGATTCCACATCTGAGAAGAGATTGTTTACAGTAGGTAAAAGGGGCGGGAGGGGAAACTTTGCTTGTGAATATCTCTCAAACCATAAAGGTTTGAGAGATAAGACTTATAACATTCTTCGTGTTTTTTTTAATGCCTACAAAATAAAATAAAGTTAAAACGAAGTATTACTATCCCTTTAATGACAGCCAGATCCACGGGATGGTGGCCTTTAAGAACCATGACAATTTTTTTTCTTGCAATGGATTCTGGGATTGCTGAGCAGAGTGAAGCCCCATGGTGACCCTGGAACTCCATGACGTGCCAGGATCATCATCTGTCCTTCAGTGCCGGACCGTTGTGACATTTATGGCACGTCATTAGTCTTTATGGGGTTAAGGACAGTTTAGGAAGATATAATGTTGTGTAGTACATTTTTCTTTTTATAAAATGGAGTAGAGACGTTAGTAAAAAGTGGCTCAGTGAATTCATAAAGAAATGTTGCTATTTGCGACAACTGAGCTACAAAATTTTAAGGGAAGGAAATCCACTGCACTAAAGTATTCTTCATGTAAAATGACTTCTTTTAGAAACATAGAAACATAGAAACATAGAAGATTGACGGCAGAAAAAGACCACCTGGTCCATCTAGTCTGCCCTTTAGTATTCCTTTATTGTTATCTTAGGATAGATACATGTTTATCCCAGGCATGTTTAAACTGTGTTACTGTGGATTTATCAACCACCTCTGCTGGAAGTTTGTTCCAAGTTTCTACTACTCTTTCAGTGAAATAATATTTTCTAATGTTTTTCTTGATTTTTCCTCCAACTAGCCTCAGATTGTGCCCCCTTGTTCTTGTATTCAGATTCTTATTAATCACACTTCCCTCCTGAACCTTGTTCAGTCCTTTAACATACTTAAAGGTTTCAATCATGTCCCCCCTTTCTCTTCTTTCCTCCAGACTATACATATTTAGATCTCTGAGTCGTTCTTGATAAGTTCTATGCTTTAGACCTTCCACCATTTTTGTAGCTCTTCTTTGAACCCGCTCAATTTTAGTTATATCCTTTTGCAGATGAGGCCTCCAGAACTGTACACAGTATTCCAGATGTATTCCAGATGTTCCATACTTAAGATGGAACAAAGAACACCGAGGACCCATAGTCTCACGCGTTTCACACATACAGTGCTTACTCATAGACGCATGAGACTATGCGTTCTCGTGTTCTTTGTCCCATCTCAAATAAAATAATTGATTTTACATGAAGAATACTTGAGTGCAGTGGATTTCCTTTCCTTGCGATCGCAGTTCTGATGTTCCGGTTCATCTTTACACTATGCACCGTGTTCCCATGCATATCGGTGAGTGAAGCAACTTATGTTACTGTCAGGATTGGTGCCGCTTACATTCCTTCATTACTACAGAATTTTATCCAAATATTTAAGGCCGTGTCTGTCCTTGTCTTATTCTTTAGTGTCACCACATTTATAAAGATACCGAGAACATGATATAAATAAAAAACACTCAGATTAAGGACCCGTTCACAAAGAAGAACACAAAAACTTTTTATAAATCTTCCCTTCTGCGCTTAATTCAGTAAACTAAAATGGAGCAAATTTGGGGCAATCCAAATTCACCATAGGGGACACAAGAATAAATCGTTTGGAAATGGTGTATTTTTTAACCTCTAAAATGATAGAGAGGTTTCATACGCACTGCTTCGTGATAAATTGAAGACCTGTGTGACATTCAAGGGGATTAAAACCCCATTTACATTAGCGGGAATTGCACTGCTTTATCTTGCTGACTTAGGCCCTGTGGGGGGGAGGGATTTAAAAAAAAATTTATTTATAAAAAGGTTTAAGGAATTTTCCTTAAAGGGTTAGTAATACCCAATGATAACATTATTTTGTGTTGTAGATTTAAAAAAATACATTATGTGGAGCAAATCCCATCTCTCAAACCTTTATGGTTTGAGAGATATTGACACCTAAAGTTGCCACCCCTCCCCTTCTACTGACGTCAACACTGTAGCTGACAGCAGGAGATCCCGGTTCTGGGACCAGCCGGCGCCTCTTCAGCAGAGCCGAAATAGCGATTTTTAAAAAGAAATGCTTCATTGGAATGGTCTACAAAGTGTGTCTGGTTTGCAGGCACACTTTGTAGACTGTTCCAATGAAGCAGTTATTTATAAATATCGCTATCTCGACTCTGCTGAAGAGCCTCCTCAAGTTGGCCGACACGTATCTCCTGCTGTTGGCTTTACAGCCGATATCAGTAGAAGGGGAGGAAGGAGGGAACTTTATCGGTGAATATCTCTCAAACCATAAAGGTTTGAGAAATGGGATTTGCTCCACATAATTAATTTTTAAAAAATCTACAACACAAAATAAAGTTATCATTGGGCATTACTGACCCTTTAAGTCACGGCAACTGGTGAAAATTTCAGGTCAGATTTATGAATGAGTAAGGGTGTATTTATAAATATAGTGTTATTATTCTGATGTTAATGCCTAGAATGCTTAACCCTTTGAGTTCCAGAGTGGTAGGCAATGCTTTGAGAAGCAATGCAGGTATGCAACGCATTGCTTCTCAAAGCATTGCCTACCAATGCAATGCGTTGCATACCTCGCTGGCACTCAAAGGGTTAAAAGGATAGTTATAGTTCCTATAGCTCAGAACGTTGAGCATGTGTAATAGTTGTGTTCCACGATGTACATTTGCCACATGACGTTCTAGTTGCTATGCAACATGATGTTAAAGACAATCCCTCCCGCCCCCTTTCTCTGATGTCATGGTTTCTGATCCTGATCCAATGACAGATCACAATGACGGACAGTCTTCATGCAGTATTAGGAAAAACTTTCCTCCTTCATCAAGGAGGGCTGGTTTTGCCTTGCACTGAATGAGGGAAGATTGTTCCTTGTTGTGATCTGTCCGGTCAAGTGACTGGACTTCAGAATTGAGGGAAAGGGATCATCTTTAACTTTATATTGTACAGTAACTAGAAAGTTATGCTGCAAATATTCCTTGCGGAGCACAACTATTACACATGTTCGACATCCGGAGCTATGTGCAATATGAACCATTACTATCCCTTTAAGAACAGATTATACCTAACTTTAAGGTTCTGGCACAAATTCTGTTCAAAGCTGTCGCAGTTAGTGACATTTCATTATAGGGATAGTAATACTTCGTTTTAACTTTATTTTATTTTGTAGGCATTAAAAAAACATGAAGAACGATATAAGTCTTATCTCTCATACCTTTATGGTTTGAGAGATATTCACAAGCAAAGTTTCCCCTCTCGCCCCTTTTACCTAGCGTAAGCCATCTCTTCTCAGATGTGGAATACAGTCCATAGACCAGACAGATAACAGCAGGGGACAATCTTCTTCCTATGAGAACAATGAAAGCCCTGCCCCCCTTGACAAGTTTTTCAGATTTTTCCCTTATCTTAATTGAAGATTGTCCCTCTCTGCAGTCTACCTGGGCACCTCCCTTCTGCTCTGGCTGAGCAGTGTTACATCAGTAAAAGGGGGATACTTTTTCATTGAATTACTCTTGTACTACAGCTCTGACAGAATTGAAATAACACTCTCCAAAGTCCAAATACTATGATGATTAATTAGAGCTGCTTTTATTATGAAATATTACGATCCCTTTATAAATAAGCAGTGCCAGAAATTTCACCAGCTGTCAAGTTAATATTAATACCTTGCAGCTCAAATTGATCCTCTTATAATGTGGGCCACATAACACAACAGTAATTCGGTGCTAAACGATCTCCCTCCCTTTTCACCAATGTCATGCTGCCAGCCGGATGGAGCGCAGTAAGGGACAATCTTCACTGAACATAAGGAAAACCCTGCCCTCCTTCGTCAAGTGCGGAAGGGTTTTCCTTATACTCAGTGGATGAACATCTCCCTCACTGTGCTCTGCTCAATCTCAGGACCAGATTCCACATCTGTATACAGGAGGTAAAGGGGGTGGTAAGGGGATACTTTAGCATTGAACCACTGTTAAACTAGTAACCAAAAAATATTAAAAGACAGCATTACATGGCCTGCGTTATAGAATGATCAATTGGAGCTGCATTTTTGAAAACATATTACTGTCCTTTAAGGCTTATAAAACTGGTTTAATCTTTTTTTAACTCCTCAATGCCGGATGACATGCCAGGACCATCGTAGCTGTCCAAGCGTTAAGGACCGGTTACAGTCTTGGCACGTCATGGAAGTCTGTAAATGCAGATAACTTCCACATAGAAAAAAATGTACTTCTTGGTCCTCCACCGTACCCCACCCACTGAACTTCAGTGTTAGCACAGATTAAAGCCATCTCTCTCTCTACTCCACTTTTACAAATCTCCCCTATGTTACTACCTTTATCTAACTCAGTGAAGTTCAAGAACTTGACTATCCCTTTGTTAAAATATTGAATGAATTGATCCCTTAGCAACTACCTTTATACAGACTGACCTTTGTAGCTATAAAGAAAACATTTATTTTTTTCCTATCTTAAACACTGTACATAAATGTCAATAACATTTAATATAACATTATACATTTTAATTTCAAACCTGCTTTATAAGACTTGTGTGTAGACATTGCTCAGTCAATACAATGAATATATTCAAGAATGGTAGACATTTGTTAGTAGTGTAAAAGAAAACAAATCTCCCGGTTGATAATACAGAAAGTTGCTTTGTTTTCTGACAATTCCTTGATAAATTTATCAGGTTGAAATTTTGACACTGATTACAAGACATGATGTGATGCATTATTTACTGAAGACATAATGTTGAATAGTTATGTTTTCTTGGGAAAAAAACAGACACATAGGAATGTACGCATGACTATACAAATTAATAAATGTGTCATTGTTTTAGACATTTAACAGTGATTTTGTCCAGTAGGAATATGTGCCAACAACAACCAGAGAGCAATTATCAACTTGAACTTCCATGGGAATTTGGAAAACATATGTCTCTCTGGTTTTAATGCCAACTACCAGAAGGCAATTATTGATCATATTGACACAAAGGAGGAGAAAATGACCTTGGAACTATGTATTGCTATCCAGACACTGAGCTGGGCAATTGTATGACAAACTACCTGAGCCACAGGGAATGAATACAAATGTTCATTGATTTAAATGGAGCTTTAACCCTTGAATGCTAGAAAGTTCTCCACTGTTCTGAAAATCATTTACAAAATGTGTTTACTATGGATTAGTTGAATGCAATTGATTTGAAAGACTTTTATTATTGTTTCATTCAGTTTGCGAATAGGTACATTACATCAGTGGAACTGTAAGGTAGAATAATATGGCAAAACACCGAAATGCGTTAATAAAAATGTTTGTTTCATTTGGCAACCCAACTGCTGGGGCTTGTTTCATTCTAAAGTCATTACAGATCAAATTGTGGCAAAGTGGTGAATTGTATGAATTGTAAAAGCTGGCCTCTCACATAGAATGCAGTAGACCTGGACAAACATGGCACTGATGCTAACAGGAACAAAGACAAACAATGGCGGCACCTATCATCAAATCAAGCGTGTATCATAAAAGTCACTTACCGCAAATGCTGGGCTGGATTCTCGGTGCAGACGGAAAGGGTGGACTCCCTCCAGACACAAACAGCAAAACAAAAATTGCACTCAGAGAACTTGCCACAACTTCTTAGTAAAATACCACATAAACACAGACACCGGGATTGAGGGAACACACTTTTTCACGCGTTTCGCACTAAACGTGCTTAATCATAGACACATCTGTTTTCATGTTGGATCTTCAATAAATGTTGTATTTTACTAAGAAGATGTGGCAAGATCTCAGAGTGCGATTTTCGTTTTACTGATGCAGTTTATTGTATAAAAAGAAATCTCAAACTGTAAAATCTTTTGAAAGAAGAGTTTCCCAGTAAAAAGCCAAATGAGAAATACTTTTAAGAAAAAATAAAAATATGAAATAGGTATCACAGTCTACCTTAGAGGCCTAGTTAGCCTGTGCTTCCTTATTCTGTGGTGTGTCGGCCGGCATCGTTGCGGCCACGTCTGCATTGCTTCATCATGAAACAGACCCAGGTTAGGCATCCTGTTTATGGGCCTATTCTGTGTGGCCTAATTGGGTCCCGTCTTCTCTTGCTCCTTAGAATTCACTCTGTGTATGACCCTGGCATGTCTGACTACCCACATCGGTTCTGACCTGTGGCTCTGGCTGACTACTCGCTCTGTGTATGACCTCGGCTTGTCCAACTACCCACATCTGTTCTGACCTGTGGCTCTGGCTGACTATTCGCTCTCTGTATGTCCCCAGCTTGCTTGGCCAGTGGCCCTGGCTACTACCTGCTCAGTGTAGCCTCCGATTGCCTTTCCTGAGGGCCTGGTTACTATCGCTCCTTGTAGTCCTTGGCTTGCCTGACTAGTGGCCCTGGCTACTACCCGCTCAATGTAGCCTCCTGGTGTCTTCCGTGTGGGCCTGGTTACTTTTGCTCCTTGCAGTCCTCGGCTTGCCTGACCAGTGGCACTGGCTCCTACTCGCTCAGCATAGTCTCCGGTTTCCTGACCAGTGTCCTGGTTACTCTCGCTCTCTGTAGTCCCCGGCTTGTCTGACCTGTGACTCTGGCTGCCTACTCGCTCCTTACAATACCTGCTTGCCTGACCTGTAGTCTCGAGACCTGGAGTAGTGCAGTGCACAGTACAGTGTGCAGCTCTGGAGGGACCTTTGGTCCGTTTGTATATGTCTGGGGTTCTGTGGGGCCTCTACCATAATTGCTGTACATTATAAATAAAGGTGGTTATATTTTATCTTTGTGTCTGTCCTTCTTTTGCCTGCACACAATAGGTTGTTTGTATAAAGGGATAGTAATGTTGTTTATTAAGTAATTGGTATATTGTAGATATTAAGAAAGAGCTTAATTTAGGTTAGTCCAATCTCTCAAACAGTTACGTATTGAGAGATATACAATGTTAAACTCCCCCCCCATCCTGCCCATTTTCATACGTCAGCTGTATAGCTGACAGCATGAGATCCTGGTCCCAGGACCGACCTGAGGCTCTTCAGCAGAGGCGAAAGAGCGATATCTAAAAATAAATACTGAATTGGAACGGTCTATAAAGTGTGCTTGCAAACCAAGCACAGTTTGTAGACTGTTCCAATGAAGTATTTATTTTTAGATCTCACTATTTCAGCTCTGCTGAAGAGCCTCCGTTTGGGTGCACGACCAGAATCTCCTGCTGACAACTTTACAGCTCATGTCAAGGAAAGGGGAGAGAGGGGGGAAGTTTAACATCGTATATCTCTCAAACCATAACTGTTTGAGAGATTGGACTAACCTAAACTAAGCTCTTTTTTTAATATCTACAATATTCCAATTACTTATTAACCCCTTAAGGACCGGCGGTCACGGGACATTTCCGTCCCATAATGACCGCATTGGGGCACTTTGACGCGCCGGTACACGTGACCTGTCACGTGTATCGGCGCGTCACTATGGGGCTTGAAAGAGATCGCTCCGATCTTGGAGCGGTCTATTTCAGGCCCTATTTTTACTTACAGCGCTCCCGGTAGAGCACTGTAAGTAAAAAGTACGTGACGTACCATGACCGTCCTTGAGTAGTTCAAGGACCGTGACGGTCCTGGTACGTCA
The DNA here is from genome assembly GCA_037306005.1 of Rhinophrynus dorsalis. Classification (NCBI taxonomy): domain Eukaryota; kingdom Metazoa; phylum Chordata; class Amphibia; order Anura; family Rhinophrynidae; genus Rhinophrynus; species Rhinophrynus dorsalis. The sequence continues at coordinate 688,166,741 of CM074718.1, forward strand.
AGGGTCCCTAAGGGGTTAAACAACATTACTATCCCTATGTGTATTCATCCCCAGTGCTGTGGAAGCTTTCAGCTGACACATATGAAAAGAATTACCCTCACTTTCTGGATAAAAAAAAAACACCGTTGAAGGATCACTGGTCAAGCTTAGAATCTGACTGAAACAGAACATCAAAGAGCATTCTACACAGGTTAACCCTATGAGTGCCAGAGCATACAATGCATTAGATACCTCTCTGACACTCAAAGGGTTAAAAATAAAGTGATAAAAATGTATAGTGTCACTCCCTCTTTGCTGAATCCTCCATAGGACGTCTCTCTCTCCCTATGCCACCCACCATAGTGCTGCTTATCTCCCTCAGTCACTCTCTATAGTGAGTCCCCTTCCCGCAGACACACTTCATAGTGCTTCTCCCTCCTCCAGACACCCTCAATAGTGCCGCTCCTTCTTTCCTTCCCTCAGCCAACCTCCATAGTGATCCTCAAAGTACATTTGCAGTAAGGATGGCCTGCACAGTGACCTTTTGGGGCAACCGGAAAAACCTTTCACACAATCGCTGTTGGGTGTTGCGGTAGCCTCAAATGAATGAAAAACATGGGCACCAGCCAGGAATATTGGCTGACATTCACTTGGGTTGGGCCGTTCTAGGTCCAGATTGGGATGGAACATCTGATATTGTGATGGAAGAACAGAAGTGACGGAGCTGTTGCAGGGAGGCTTCTACAGCTCTGATTTCCATCTGAAAGAGCCCTATAAACAATTTTAGTGACACATATAATATCTGAGAACTTTATCTACTCTTGTGACATATGAAAGAAGGCAAAAGTTTCATAATTCAGTACCTTATACATCAATAAATATCCAGTTTATTTCAATAAGGATGATGTACCAAGAAAAACTAGAGCACTTTGGGTCAAGCCAGCTTCACCGTAGGGTGCAAATGAAAATACTTGTTGATTTAAATGGTGTTTTTTTTTTTTTTTTGTATATTGTATTGTAATGCATTGTATATTTTTATTTATATAGCGCCAACCGGTGTACTTGGCACTTTACAGATTACATTTAATATAGCAGGGGTACAATAAGTGCGGTGATTAAGTGCTTATATAGGCAGTCATAAGGGGAACGACAGGTGAGTATACATTAGGATAAGAGGTCCCTGCCCCGCAGAGCTTACAATCTAAGTATAGGATGGGTGACATACAGATGCAAGCTGGTAGAGGAGGAAGTGCAGTATTTGGCTTATGATAATAATGATAATGTTTCCATATTACGCTGTTGCTAGAGATAAAAGGTGTCTTTTAGTTTAGATTTAAAATTGTTGAGGGTTGAGGCTTGGTGAATACTGGGTGGTAGGGAGTTCCAGAGGTAGGGGGCAGCATGTGAGAAAGCTTTCAATCGTGAAACAGCGATAGTGGTTAAAGGGGCAGTGAGTCGTCCAGCATGTGTGCTGCTTAGTGGACGTGCAGGAGTATGGCGGGATACCAAAGATGAGACATAAGGCGGGGACAAGTGATGGAGAGCCTTTTTTCAAAAGCTTTATTAAAATAAATCGACAGATACAAGGAAAAGAATCACTTACAGGTGAGAACTGTGAGTCTCAAGTACAAACATAATACAAAGACCAAATCAGTTAGAACAGGGTAAATATTCCTACAGAGTCTATGAGCTAGAGTGAGAAGAAGAACATGCTGCCAGATACTGATTGGCATGGGGGGGGTGACCAATATGAGGAATTATATTTCTGAGAGAGGAGAGAGGGGGAAAGTCTGAAAGTAAGAAGTATATATAGTGAACCTAGTGGAGGGGAAAAAAAAGGGGTGCAAGAAGGTAGGGAAGGATAGGACTCCAGAGTTCCACAAGTCATAACGCCAATCCAAAACTATAGATGGAGAGTGGAATAGGAATGGTTCCATCAGAGTGAGACGCATGAGGTGCAACCAACCAACAACGTCAAGGGTTCAAATAGCAAGAGGACCCATCAATCCGGCCAATAAATGGTGTTTTTAAACATCTGGGAGAGAGATTCACTAAGTGGTGATAAAGTGGTGATAACTTCTCCAGTGAGATCACTTTTCCAATTCCTATGTTATTCTTTGGAGCCTATTCACTAAGATCTCCAAAGCTGAAGAAATCTTAGTGTACTGGCTCCATAGAATAACATAGGAATTGGAAAAGTGATAAACTGGAGAAGTTATTACCACTTTATCACCTCTTTATCAACGCTTAGTGAATCTTCCCCCTGGAATGCTAGAGAGGTATCTCATGTAGGAACGTAACCCAAATGAAACCTGTGTGGTGCACACCGATGCCATTATGTCATATTGATATCTTGTGGCAGATTTTGCTTCATTTCTATTGGCCTAACCATTTCAGTGTCAGGGAGGTATCCAACTCATTGCATGTAGAAGGTTAACAAAGCAGAAAGAAACACCTGTTTCATTTGCAAAATTAAAGGGATAGTAATACTTCGTTTTAACTTTATTTTATTTTGTAGGCATTAAAAAAACATGAAGAATGATATAAGTCTTATCTCTCAAACCTTTATGGTTTGAGAGATATTCACAAGCAAAGTTTCCCCTCCCGCCCCTTTTACCTAGTGTAAGCCATCTCTTCTCAGATGTGGAATGCAGTCCATAGACCACACAGATAACAGCAGGGGACAATCTTCTTCCTGTGAGAACAATGAAATCCCTGCCCCCCTTGACAAGTTTTTCAGCTTTTTCCCTTATCTTAATTGAAGATTGTCCCTCTCTGCAGTCTACCTGGGCACCTCCCTTCTAATCTGGTTGAACGGGGGGGGGATACTTTGCTTGTGAATATCTCTTAAACCATAAAGGTTTGAGAGATAAGACTTATATCGTTCTTCATGTTTTTTTAATGCCTACAAAATAAACTAAAGATAAAATGAAGTGTTACTATCCCTTTAAAGGTTAAGTGTTTCACTTATTTCTTGGATTGAGACTCCACCAACATAGGGACATTGCTACAATGCCGAATTAGAGCAATTCTGAATTGAGCCAACTGCGCCACCGTAAGGGAGATATGGATATTATCATTCATTTGAAAGGGATTTTTATATTGACAATCAACTGTAACTTTACATATTATGCAAGTGCATACACTTTAATGCCTCTCTCAGGGAGCTCACTGAATTTGTGTCTCCAGGGAGGTTTCTGTTAGAGAGAATGGAAGCAGCGATAGCCGTTAACAACCCTATTAAGTCCATGGAATTTAGGGAATTTGCATTTGTCTTCTGTTCTGCAGTTATTTTTTTTCTGAATCTCTTCTGTGATTGGAAGATCTTCATACATAGGCTCCATAGAGTAACATAGGTCTTTGAGAGTTCATAACACTGTTGAAGTCACCACCACTTTATCACCTGTTTATCACACCTTAGTGCATCTCTCACAGTTTTCCTAGTGCGTCCGCTTCGGTGGATACTTTTTTTTGGTCCATAAAGCACACCTATTTTGCTCCAGATTTAATAGACTTTTGCCATGATACATATGCCCCTCTACTTCTGATTAACTGTTACTATTGAGCTCACTAAACAAATGATAAATTGAAATGTGGATGTCTCCTAATTAAAAGTTTCTTCTTTGTTAATGAGAAACTGCAGTACTGTTACTGATATCAATCTACAAAAACTAAACTATGAAAATTATGGAACAAATAATGTGTTGGATGAATAAGCATGAAACATAATGTCTAATTAAAAATTAGAGAAGTTAGTTTCAAAATTGATTTGCCATATTTAGTAAATGTAAACTAGGTTACTTTTCTGAATTCAATCACAAATAAGAAAGTTACTGGACTTTGCTTTGCAACCTAAATTGATGATTAAAATAAAAAAGTATGAGCTCATATGAAAATACATGTTTCTATTTCTTAAATGGGAATTATGCCTAAAGGCTTACGTGATTCTTAAAGGAAACCCTAATACTGATTTGTCAATTACCTTAATTAGGACAGAAAATAGGCTTGTGAATCGGTTTGTCCAAATTCGGAATTTGGACGAATATGGCTCATTCGGCATTATTCAGGCCGGTCAAAAGGCAAGGGGACGTTCGTTTCAGAGACCCAAATGTGAAAAGGACTGCTCAGAATTCGAGGAAAAATTCAGACACTCGGATGGCGTTCTCCACACGTGCGCTACTTTCCCTCTCTCTCTAGTATGACCCGGCTCGCCTGACCACGCTCCTGTGTTCCTGACGCTCCTGTGTTCCGATTCCATTGCTGACTAGGACTGGCTGACTACCTCCGTGTGTACCGACCTGGCTTGGCTGAGTATCCGATTCCGTTGCTGACTAGGACTGGCTGACTACCCCGTGTGTACAGATTTGGTAGTTCTGGCTTCTGTTCTATCAGGGGGCGTACCCTGTGTTCTATTCCACCTAGTCTCACATTCGAATACCGATACAGCACCTGCCTGGCCTGTCTATCCCCGAAGTCATCAGGGGTCTGTGCTGTAAGATTCTGGTCACTTGCCAGTATCAGTGCACTGCCGCTGTTCACCCTAGCGTTCTAGGGATTGGTCACTGCCAGTGTTCTGTCTGTGCTGCCTCCGCTTACCCTAGCGTTCTAGGGATTGGTCACTGCCAGTGTCCTCTCTGTGCTGCCTCCGCTTACCCTAATGTTCTAGGGATTGGTCACTGCCAGCGTCCTGTCTGTGCTGCCTCCGCTTACCCTAGCGTTCTAGGGATTTGGTCTCTGCCAGTGTCCTGTCTGTGCTGCCTCCGCTAACCCTAGCATTCTAGGGATTGGTCACTGCCAGTGTCCTGTCTGTGATGACTCCGCTAACCCTAGAGTTCTAGGGATTGGTCACTTCCAGTGTCCTGTCTGTGCTGCCTCCGCTAACCCTAGTGTTCTAGGGATTGGTCACTACCAGTGTCCTCTCTGTGCTGCCTCCGCTAACCTAAGCGTTTTTGGGATTGGTCACTGCCAGTGCCCTGTCTGTGTTGCCTCCACTATCCCTAGCCTCCTAGGGAGTTACCCTGCAGTTACCCATCTCCATATCTCACCTTGCTGCGGTGTGGGACTGTTGTGGTTCTTCTTGTTCCTGTACCTGTCCACGGATCAAGCCAACAGAGTCCTATTGTTTATTACCAACTGTGATATTTCCGTTCATCCTGACCTGCATCAGATTTGGGAAGTACTAAGGTACGGACCTCATCTGGACCTGAGTAGGGTGATTATTTTCTATTTATTTTTAATAAAGCTTTTAACCTTACCTGTCTGAGTGTTCTTACAAAACCGTGACAATAACACAATAGCAGAGCTGATACCAGACGCAAGAACAAGTAATAAAACTGGAAGCTTGGGAGCAATGGAGACAAAAAATGCCACAAAGAAATGCTGGAGAGTGCACGTGGTGTCAAGGATGTACAGTTCTGGAGAATGGCACTAACTCAAGCAGTAAAACAGCTCTCACAGTGGAAACTGTTCATGTTCCAGAAGGTAGTAGAGGTGATCATTAAACAAGCTGAAGTCATGGACAAGTGGCAGACATTAGCAATGGTCTTTAAAAAGTTTGAGGTCATGGTAAGATGGCAGAGAGAAGTGGCAATCTGTGAACAGGCTAAGTTCACGGATAGAAGCAGACAGCAACAGTGATCTTTAAACAGTCTTGAATTCATAGGAAAGCAGCAGACAGCATCACTATTATTTTAGAAGACTGAAGCTATAACTTGTCAAGGCAAAAACTTACTATATAAACAAAAACAGTGGTCAGACAAGGCAAGAGTTATACAGAAATAAACAACAAGAAAACATTTGTTAGTTTTGAAAATCTGAACAAGGACTGAGGAGCATCTGTACCAGCTTCAGATAGACCAGGAAATTATGCCTAATGAGCATCAGAACTATAGATTAGCAGAGATAAGGATATTTGGGAGGATGTTCTCACACAGAGTAAGTGACAAAATGGTTTATTTTGAAATAATTTTGAAAATTAAAAAAAAAACAATACTATTAATTTAAAAAGGTGAACAAACTTCATCAATGGAAAACATAGACTGTGATGAATCATTAAAAGGAAACAAAATCACGAAAACCATTGTATGTATGCATGGGAGAAATTGATTATAAAAAGAAGTTGTGCCCATTATAGCATGACAGAAATGTGTGACAATGTCTGCCACATCTATATGACATATCTTTTTTTTTTTGTGGGGGAATTTTAACTTCTTTGAAGTAATGTAAGTATAAAAAAATGAGATTCTTTTCTGCAATAACGCCATCTGCTGGAGAGCTTTGGGATATAGTGGTACATAGGTTCAGTTGGGTAATTGACTGACTATGGCTATGAAACAGTAATGGCAAGTTCTATTCTTATGTCAGCTACTTGTAACCTTAGACAAGACAAATTTTCTCTTTGTGCCTCAGGCACCCAAAATTTTAAGCTGTATGGGTCTTTGCTTGATAATTGTGTGTGAACAACTAGGCTAAAGTTAGTACCTCTGAGTTGAGCAAAGAACAAGAGATCAATGGAGATGAATGGCACTTTTGACTAAAACGAAAACAGGGATATTTTACAGTAAAGGCAGTAAAGTTAAGGATTTCTTTCCCTCTGGATGCTGTGCTTGCAGATACAATAACTGTAATGAAATAATTACAAGTAATGTAAACCTATCTACCTCTGAAAAATATTGATAATTATTGCTGTTGGCTTCAAAGCAGATATGATATTGATCTAAGGAAATATCTGACTGCCATTTGGAATCAGGAAGGAATTTTTATACCCACTTGGGACTTAATTAGAAATGGCTTCAATTTTTTTTCTTTCATCTGAATAAATAGGGGTGATTTAGCATGGGCTGGACATTATAAATGCATGTCTCTTTTCAGCCTCATCAACTATGTTACTATGTAACTATATACATCCAAAGATAATATATTTGGTTTTAACAGTTATCCACTTTTCAGACTGAAAGGAATAGAATATATACTCAATAGGAAAAGGAGAATAACCCCCAACTTGATTTACTGTAGCCATAAAATTCTAATAGCCCCTGTTAATTTTTTCATTGTTTCTTTGTTCAAAAGATTTTTAATCAGTTCACAATGCCCTGTCCATATAGGAGGTCATAACAGTTGGTAGCAGGACCAAAGAACATCAGGTTATGCTGAATGCATATTTTTATCCTAACCTTTTAAAGAACCAATGGATGCCCAACAAAGGATTGCACACCCATCTATACCTCAAAGTACCAAGTAGGCTCATTCTCTCTGTTGAAAAAACTGCCAGTCATTGTGTTGTCCACATCCATGGACCTAACATTCAGGACAGACTAAAGAAGTTATCACTTTGCCTGCTTGTTGTGTGGATGGCTGTGATGCATGGTCGATGCGTGGCGTTGCGTTTGAACCCTGTACTTATCGAGATCTTGTGGCTTTGCTGGCTGGTGGGTGGGTGGGTGCTGCGGGTTCGGGAGAGAGAGGAATCGGAATTCGGGTAGGGGAGTTTAGCAAAAGTTAAGCTAGGTTAGTTTTTGGGAGTTTTGGTTATTAGAGGTTGACATAAAAATAAAACCTCAGGTTGGCTCTGTACGCCCTACTGATATGTATCTGTTCTTTTAATTATTACATATGTCTACATATTTTTGCTGTATTTGAACGATTTTACATGTAATTTTCTGTATATGAGATGTGTATGGAGCGATCTGATAATAAAATATATTTAAAAAAAAAAAGAAGTTATCACTTTAACAAAGGCACAACATTAATAGAGCAATTTGTAGTGGACATTAGGGATTTCAGGTCATAGTAAGCTGTGGGGAGTTATTATTAGGAGGTTGTACTTATTATTATTATATTTTATTTATAAAGAATATACATAAATAAGAGTGTGGTGCACAACATTCTGGTCCTTAAAAGTTTAACCCTTTAAGGACCTCATACAGCAGTTAAAGGAGCAGTAAACTTTTTTTATGAAAAAATATGAATCCTATTGAGTAAAATAAGGGTACTCCCACTGCCAAGGGATTTATATTTCCAGAGTTATTATAGTTTACACCCATGTTTTTTTACATTAGCAATGCCCTCTAGTGGTCAAATTTCCTGTTAGATTCTAATGGAAAGGAAAGTCAGAAAAGTCAGAGACATACAGTTCTCCATAGAATGTGATAGAAACTGCTGAGTCACTTCCTGTCAGTTAGAACTACCAGGAAGTAAACACAGTAAATTCACTTCCTGTCAGAACTATCAGGAAGTAAACACAGTAAATTCACTTCCTGTCAGAACTATCAGGAAGTAAACACAGTAAATTCACTTCCTGTCAGAACTATCAGGAAGTAAACACAGTAAATTTGCTTCCTGATTATTTGAACTGTTATAAATTTTGAATAAAACATCTGAGAGTGATGGGAGTGATCTTGTTTTATTCCGCAGGAAATGCACTATAAAATATGTTTTTTCATAAAAAAAGTTTACTGATCGTGGGGCATTTATTTATTTTTCTTTTCACAATAGTTAATTCAGGGCTCCCAGTTCAGAGTGCAGCCGCACGGGGAGCCCCAAATTCCATAACGTGCCAGCACTGTCAATGGTCCTTAAGTGCAGCACAGCCGTGAGGGTCCTGGCACATCATGGGCCCTTAAGGGGTTAATATTAAGTACAGTTTATGGACCTTTGATGCTGCTATTATCTGTCATGTCCACCTCTAGCAAAATGAAATCCAAGAATGACTGAAGATGTTATCACTTGAACAAAAGCACAAAATTCATATGGGTCAATTTCTAATCATAGGAAGGTGACTGGTGGGTTATTATTAAGAGGTGCTAGTCTTCCTTTAAACTTCAGTCTGCACTAAAAATAAGTTGGTGAAGCCGTGGTGTACGTGTGATTCCCACAAGGAAAATATGAAGAGGATGAACAGCTCTGCAATGGTTCTTCTATTACTTAGGGGTTGCTATTTTGGTGGATGTGCCTTGCTGAAATGTTACTGAATAGCTGCAAAGTGCAGCACTGAAATGTTCACTTAAGGAATACTGATCTCACGAGAAACATGGAAATTGATTCATCGTGGGGCCATAGGCAAAAAGAGAGAGTGGAACAATTCTGGAGCAAACCAACTGCACCAAATTGTCATTGGTTTAAATGGAACTTTATTGCTAGCAGATAAAGCCTCATTTAAAGGAGAAGTAAACTTTTTTAACCCGTTAAGGACCAGCGGTCCAGGGGTGTATGGTCCTTTAAGCACCAGATAGGAAAGTTTGACGTGCCGTGCCATGTGACTGATCATGTGTGCCGATACGCCGAACGGCAGACTGAAAGAGATCACTCCGGTCTTGGAGTGATCAATTTCAGTCCCTGCTTTTACTCACAGCGCTCCTGCAGGAGTAAAAAGTATGTGACGTGCCAGGACAGTCACTGCTCCTTAAGTGCCGGACAGCAATGATGGTCCTGGCACATCATTGGACGTGAAGGGATTAATGAAAATCTGTATATTGTAGGGCATTTCCTGTCAAGTAAATAAGGGTACTCCCACTTCTGAAAGATTCATATTTCCAAAGTTATCACTATTTAAACCTGTGTTTTTTTACATTAGCAGTGCTCTCTAGTGATCACATTCCAATTAGTTATTCTGTTACATTCTAATGGAGAGGAAAGTCGGTGACATACAGTTCTACATAGAATGTGATAGAAACTGCATGTCACTTCCTGTCAGTTAGAACTATCAGGAAGTAAACGCACAGTAAATTCACTTCCAGATTATTTGAATTTTATGCAGATTGCAAATAAGGATTCCAACAGCACTAGGTCACCCAACTTAAAGACATAACTCATTTGAATGGGCTTCAGGTTTTAGCCCTGGCATTGAGGGACTACTAAGACTTGCTAAATCTGTAAAAGGCAGCTATCACTAGAATCACGCACAATCAGCAGAGCTGTCCCCTTGGGATCTGACCTGATTTCGTAGCCAGTGTGCAGGCAGAACAGAACAGGGCTCTGAAAAGTGACTCCTGGAGTTTCTTCGTTGGTCCTGTGAGAAGAGACTGGGCTGCAGAACTAAAGTCTCACTGTTCAGTCTCTTGTTCTGTGTGATGCAGTCCCCATAGACAGATTTATTTAGGCTTGAAAACCTATCATAGAGGGTCTACAGAGGCTGCTCATTCAATCTGTAATGTTTGTGGCTAAGATAAACACATATTTCTGGGCTGCTTTACAGCCAAAGTGATTAGTTTTTCCAAACCACTGTTAGGATTCATTTTGGGGCTGTAGAGTGCAGAATACAGAGCTCTATAAGACTTGATAAAACAACACTGTTGCCCTTTAGGTCAATGTGGATTTGAGAATGATTTATTTGCCATCTATGTTTCAGCTGATTCCCACCAAATTGTTCCTCTGTTCTTTCTGCAGATCGTTCCATAGTAACATAGTTAGAGGCTCCATAGTAATATAGTTAGAGGCTGAAAGAAAATATGAGTCCATTAAGTTCATGTTTTGCCATATAACCCTTGTTGATGGAAAGGAAAGTAAAAAGATAGCCCATAAGTTTCAAAAGAGGTAGCTTTCTCATCAAGAACCCCAGTAGCTCTAATGTATCCACATTAGGGACATGATAATGTGTCCTCCTGGTATGGCTCAAATGTATTCAGGGACTACCAAGACTAGTGAACGCTATAAATGGTTCCTTTACTACTCTATCTATTAACAACCATATTTCCCAGAAATGAAGTCATAGAGAGTCATGAAAACAATAAGTTGATCCAAGCAAATTTTATTGCAAAACTACTGTGTACAAAGCCTAGCAACTTCATACAAATCCAACTATCTTCACGTTTAAATAGCATTGCATATAAGAACAGTAGTGATGATCGAGCACCCCAATGCTCGGGTGTTCGGGTGCTCTGGCCGAGCACCCCCGGAGGCTCGAGTGCTCGGCCGAGCACCCGAGCCCCATTGAAGTCAATGGGAGGACTCGAGCATTACACCAGGCACCCCCTGCTCTGATGAGGGGAGGGTGCCTGGTCCATAGGAAAAGGGCAGAAAATGATGGAAACACCACAGAAATGGTTCAGGGACAGCATAGGGAGGATGTCTGGATGCATCTTGGACTCCAACATCGCTGCTGGGAACGATCTTTCTCCCGTAGTACGCCATTTTTACAGACTGACCGTAAAACACACAAAAAGGAAGATAAAAACAACTTTAGGCGAAAAATTGTTACCAAACAGTATTTGCTGTATATTTACTTGTATATCATCTGCAAATTCTGCAAAAAATGTCCTCGATTTTTCTGAACTGGGGCCATGATTAAGAGGGAAACGTGCGCAGAGGCAAATTCTTCCAAAAATTTCCTCGATTTTTCTGAACTGGGGCCATGATTAAGAGGGAAACGTGCGCAGAGGCAAATTCTGCAAAAAATTTCATCGATTTTTCTGAACTGGGGCCATGATTAAGAGGGAAACGTGCGCAGAGGCAAATTCTGCAAAAAATTTCATAGATTTTTCGGAACTGGGGCCATGATTAAGAGGGAAACGTGCGCAGAGGCAAATTCTGCAAAAAATTTCATAGATTTTTCGGAACTGGGGCCATGATTAAGAGGGAAACGTGCGCAGAGGCAAATTCTGCAAAAAATTTCATAGATTTTTCGGAACTGGGGCCATGATTAAGAGTAGTGTTGAGCGAGCACCCCGATGCTCGGGTGCTCGGGTGCTCTGACCGAGCACCGCCGGAGGCTCGAGTGCTCGGCCGAGCACCCGAGCCCCATTGAATTCAATGGGGCGACATGAGCATTACACCAGGCACCCCCTGCTCTGATGAGGGGAGGGTGCCTGGTCAATGCCCCCCTTCATCTCCACAATGCCCCTCTTCCACAATGTCCCCCTTCCACAATGTCTCCCTTCCACAATGTCCCCCTTCATCTCCGCAATGTCCCCCTTCATCTCCGCAATGCTCCCTTCATCTCCGCAATGTCCCCCTTCATCTCTGCAATGCCCCCTTCATCTCCGCAATGCCCCCCTTCCACAATGTCCCCCTTCCACAATGTCCCCCTTCATCTCCGCAATGTCCCCCTTCATCTCCGCAATGCCCCCTTCATCTCCGCAATGCCCCCCTTCCACAATGTCCCCCTTCCACAATGTCCCCCTTCATCTCCACAATGTCCCCCTTCATCTCCGCAATGCCCCCTTCATCTCTGCAATGCCCCCTACCTCCAGTCCCTGGTGGTCCAGCGGAGCGTCTGCAAGATCTGTGCCTCCTACGGCACAGATCCCTGCCACCCGAACATGGCGGGCGAGCACATGGCGGTACTCGTACGAGTACCGCCATGTGCCGAGCAGAGCGATGCTCGAGCCGATCCGAGTTCCGGCCGAGCATGCTCGCTCAACACTAATTAAGAGGGAAACGTGCGCAGAGTAAAGCAGGTGTTCAACGTGGTTATGGCCCGGGTAAGGTACAGCATTCAGAAACGGAGGCCGCAGCTACCACAGGTTTTACAACATGTCCGTTTGCCCTTGTTAAGTCCAAAATTTATAGTCGGAACAGTGGGGTCTGATCCATTCAGTAAAAGTGACGAAGTGACTTAGTGGATGAAGCCAAGAACTACCTTCTGCTCTGTCGAACACCCCAGCCCTATATAATTCAATGGGAAGACCTGAGGCACTCCGATACAACCTGTATATCACAAAATGGAGGGCCTCATTCACATTGTGGTACAATAGTTCAGGTAGTGGTCCAACACTCATAAAGCCGATGCACTAAGTGAAAGGGCTGCCAAAAATTAGACTGAAATGTCACTCCAATACACCCTTTATTACACATAAAGGAGGGCATCATACACACCCTTGAAAAATTAGGATTAATAGCCTGCTGGTGACCCCCTAAAACATTAGGGGCGAGGGCATGCCGCTAAGCTGACCATCTAAAACATTAGGAATGAGGGTCTGCAGCTGAGCCGACCATCTAAAACATTATGGGTGTGGGTCTGCTGCGGAGCTGACCATCCTAAACATTATATGCGAAGGCCCGCTAGTGAGCTGACGCTATAAAACATTATATGAGAGGGCCTGCTAGAGAGCTGACCCAATAAAACATTATATAAGAAGGCCCGCTGGTGAGCTGACCTATACAAAAAGTTGTCAAACAGGGCCCGCTGGTGAGCTGGCCCTATATAAAAATTATATCACAGGGCCCGCTGGTGAGCTGGCCCTATATAAAAATTATATCACAGGGTATATGGAAGAGAGTCAACCATATACCCGTTTTTTGGGTGGAAGGGGTGAATGGGAATACAGAGTATTCCCATCATTGTAAATAACATATATAAAGTCACTTTATGTTCACTCGGGGCTTTCCTCCAGTGGAGTGGAGAAGTCAGGGGAAATCCAGGCCTTGTTCATTTTTATAAGTGTCAACCTATCAGCATTTTCGGTGGAAAGGCGGATACGCTTATCTGTTATGATGCCACCAGCAGCACTAAATACCCGCTCAGACAGAACGCTGGCGGCAGGGCAGGCCAGCACCTCCAAGGCGTAGAGTGCCAGTTCATACCACGTGTCCAGCTTGGACACCCAGTAGTTGTAAGGCACAGAGGGATCAGTGAGGACGCTGACACGGTCTGCTACGTACTCCTTCACCATCTTCCAAAACTTTTCCCTCCTTGTGACACTAGGCTGCGCATCAGGGTGAGGGTGCTGGCGGGGTGTCATGAAGGTGTCCCACGCCTTGGAGAGTGTTGCCCTGCCTTTGTCGGAACTGCTGTGTGCTCCCCTTTTCTCCCCTTCTCGGTTGGCCAAGGTAGCACGTACTCTGCCGCCAGCGTTGTCAGATGGAAAATTTTGGAGCAATTTTTCAACAAGAACCTTCTGGTATTGCACCATTTTGCTTGTCCTCTCCACCGGAGGAATGAGAGATGAGAAATTCTCTTTGTAGCGGGGGTCCAGAAGGGTGAACACCCAGTAATCCGTGTTGTCTAAAATGCGTATAACGCGTGGGTCACGGGAAAGGCAGCCTAACATAAAGTCAGCCATGTGTGCCAGAGTACCAACAGGCAAGATTTCACTGTCCTCACCAGGAGGATGACTCTCAATCTCCTCATCCTCTTCCTCCTCTTCTGCCCAACCACGCTGAAGAGATGGAACTAAAGTTCCATGGCTACCCTCTGTAGCGGAGGCAACCGTGTCTTCCTCCTCCTCCTCCTCCTCCGCCTCCTCCAATTGTCGCTGAGAAGACGAAGTGAGGGTGCTCTGGCTATCACCTTGTGTAAGCTCTTCCTCCCCCATTTCCACCTCTTCCACATGCAAAGCGTCGGTTTTAATTGTGAGCAGAGAGCGTTTCAGTAGACACAGAAGTGGGATGGTTACACTGATAATAGCGTTATCGCCGCTCACCTTCTGTGTCGATTCCTCAAAATTGCGTAAAACCTCACAGAGGTCTGACATCCATTCCCACTCCTCACTTCTGATTAGAGGAAGTTGAACGGAGAGGCGACGACAGTGTAACAGCTGGTACTCCACTACTGCCCTCTGCTGCTCACAAAGCCCGGCCAACATGTGTAAGGTGGAGTTCCAGCGCGTGCTCACGTCACACAGCAGCCGGTGAGCTGGCAATTGTAAGCGCTGCTGCAGCTTCAACAGGCCGGCTGAAGCTGTTGATGACTTACGGAAATGTGCACACACGCGGCGCACCTTGGTCAAGAGATCATGCAAATTGGGGTAGGTTTTTAGAAATCGCTGAACCACTAAATTAAATACATGCGCTAGGCATGGTACGTGTGTGAGCTTGCCGAGCTCCAAAGCCGCCACCAAGTTACGCCCATTATCACACACAACCATGCCTGGTTGCAGGTTGAGTGGCGAGAGCCACTGCTCGGTCTGGTGACTAATCCCCTGCAACAGCTCTGAGGCCGTGTGCTGTTTGTCCCCAAGGCAGATCAGCTTCAGCACGGCCTGTTGACGCTTCCCCACTGCAGTGCTAAACTGCTTCCAGCTACCGGCTGATGGGTGAGTGGCACTGCGCGCAGAGAATTCGGAGGTGGAAACGGAGGAGGAGGAGCCAATAACGTAGGTGCTGGCGGAAACCCTGATGGAGGTAGGGCCCGCAATCCTCGGCGTGGGTAGCACCTGTGCCATCCCAGGGTCCGAGTCGCTCCCAGCCTCCACGACATTCACCCAGTGTGCCGTCAGGGAAATGTAGCGTCCCTGGCCACAAGCACTTGTCCATGTGTCAGTCGTTAAGTGGACCTTCCCAGTAACTGCGTTGGTCAGGGCACGGGTGATGTTACGGGACACATGGTGGTGTAATGCGGGGACGGCACACCGGGAAAAGTAGTGGCGGCTGGGGACTGCGTACCGAGGGACAGCTGCTGCCATCAGGCTGCGGAAGGACTCAGTCTCCACAAGCCTAAATGGCAGCATTTCGATGGCCAGTAATTTGGAAAGGTGTGAGGTTAGTGCTATGACCTGTGGGTGGGTGGCTGGGTATTTTCGCTTGCGCTCAAATGCCTGGGGTAACGACATTTGGACGCTGTGCTGGGACAGGGAAGTGGATGTGGTCGCTGATGGTGCTTCAGATGGTACAGGTGCAGGGCGGGAGGTATGCGGGCCTGCGCCTTCGACAGGCGATTGGCCGGCACCGAAAACAGGGGAAGAGGAGGCAGTGGTGTGGCCTGCAGACACAGATTGGCGATCCTGGCGTTCCTCCCACTTATTACGGTGCTTGGATGCCATGTGTCGGATCATGCTGGTTGTGGTGAGGTTTCTAGTGTTCATGCTTCGGCTCATTCTGGTGTGGCACAGGTTGCAAACTACAATTTTTTTGTCGTCCGCACTTTCCTTAAAAAAACGCCATACCGCGGAACACCTAGCCCTTGGCAAGGGAGATTTAAGCAAGGGGGTGCTCCGTGGAACATTTGCGGGCCGGTTTGGTGCGGTCCGCCTTCTTTCTTTAGCCACACCACTGCCTCTTCCAGCCTGTTGCGGTGCTGCAGATGGCTCACCCTCAGGACTGCTGTCATCGCTCGGCTCTACACCTTCCCAGGTGGGGTCAGTCACCTCATCGTCCACCAAGTCCTCCTCCACTTCCTCACTCTGATCATCCTCCTCATTTCTTGATCCCACCACATACTCAGTCATTGACAACTGTGTATCATCCTCCTCATCAAGGTCTTGAGACAGTAATAGTGGTTGATTTGATGGCAACTGTGTCTCATCATCATCATCATCCACTTCCTTTGACCTTAAATGCCGTTCCCCTCTGTCATCTTCTTGTGATTGGGTACCCTCTAGAGGTTGTGAATCAGGGCACAAGATCTCATGTTCCTCTGCAAGCGTGCTTGGAGAGAGGTTCAAATCAAAGACTGGTGATGAGAAGAGCTCCTCACTATATCCCAGTGTGGGATCACTTCTTTGGCCAGACCCTCTATGGTGGGAGGAAGGATGATCAGGGTGAGGATTATGTTGACCAGACTCTTGGCTACTGAGAGTGGACTTGGTGGAAGACAGGGTGGTGCTTAACCGACTGGAAGCAGTATCACCTGAAATCCAACCGACCACCTGTTCGCAGTGGTCTGACCTCGAGAGTGATGTCCTGCGACGCCCTGTAAACTGAGACATGAAGCTAGGTATGGTGGATGTCTTTCTTTCTTGTGCTCTGGCACCAGGCACAGTTTCTACGCGTCCTGACCCGCGCCCTGAACTATCAGGATCACGTCCACTTCCCCGTCCCTTTTTACCCGCCTTCTTCATATTACACGGAATATGTGCTGCTAATCTGCAACTTTGCACACTAAACAGAATGTGCTGCTAATCTGCAACTTTGCACACTAAACAGAATGTGCTGCTAATCTGCGGCTAGGCACAGTGAACGGAATATGTGACGTTTATTTTTTACACTTTGCACACTAAACAGAATGTGCTGCTAATCTGCAACTTTGCACACTAAACAGAATGTGCTGCTAATCTGCGGCTAGGCACAGTGAACGGAATATGTGACGTTTATTTTTTACACTTTCCACACTAAACAGAATGTGCTGCTAATCTGCAACTTTGCACACTAAACAGAATGTGCTGCTAATCTGCGGCTAGGCACAGTGAACGGAATATGTGACGTTTATTTTTTACACTTTCCACACTAAACAGAATGTGCTGCTAATCTGCAACTTTGCACACTAAACAGAATGTGCTGCAGATCTGCAACTTTGCACACTAAACAGAATGTGCTGCTAATCTGCAACTTTGCACACTAAACAGAATGTGCTGCTAATCTGCAACTTTGCACACTAAACAGAATGTGCTGCTAATCTGCGGCTAGGCACAGTGAACGGAATATGTGACGTTTATTTTTTACACTTTCCACACTAAACAGAATGTGCTGCTAATCTGCAACTTTGCACACTAAACAGAATGTGCTGCTAATCTGCAACTTTGCACACTAAACAGAATGTGCTGCTAATCTGCAACTTTGCACACTAAACAGAATGTGCTGCTAATCTGCAACTTTGCACACTAAACAGAATGTGCTGCTAATCTGCGGCTAGGCACAGTGAACGGAATATGTGACGTTTTTTTTTTAAATTTGTGCCCCCCCAAACAAAATATAACTGCTGCCCCCACACACAACAGTCCTAAAAAGGACTTTTGGGTCTTTATATGTTGTTCCAACACTTTTCTTCTCCCTACACTGACTTTCTCTTCCTATCCTCATCTCTCCCTGGCTAAGACTGAGCCGAACTCGCTGGTCAGGTGCTATACAGCACCCGATCACGGGTTCTGGCCAGCCAATCAGTGTAATGCCAGCAGCCAACATGGCTGCTGGCATTACACCGATGTCAGAGCCTCCACGCACGTTTATTGGCTGCGCAGCAGCCGCGAAACGTGCGGGGAGGAGACCCGAACATGGCGGGCGAGCACATGCTGTACTCGTACGAGTACCGCCATGTGCCGAGCAGAGCGATGCTCGAGCCGAACCGAGCTTCGGCCGAGCATGCTCGCTCATCACTAAAGAACAGGATTACAATTCAGCAGCCTTTTCTTGTCCCTGTAGATGATATCTGCAAATCAAAGTACAAATTTGACTTATCGATGCTGATAACTGCAGTGTTAGGGGAACATCATGAATAGAAACAAAACTAAAATATAGAACATGTGTACATTGAATGTATAGTAATGTTTATCAATAAAAGCAGCTCCAGTGAATCTTCATAGCATTTGAGCCATGGAGAGTGTTATTTCAATACTGTCAGAGTTCTAGTTCAAGAGTAATTGAATGCTAAAGTATCCCCCTCACCATTTAAACTGTCACAAAGTGATGAAGCTGTTAACATCACATTCTACAAGGAACTGTAGCCACAGACCCAGCTTTACCATATAATGAAATCTCTGAGCACAAGGTGAACTTTAGGGAATGTGTCAGGACACTAGAGGGCACAATATTTTGACCTGCTATAACTTTGGACCAAAACATCTTCCAGCTGTGTGATTACCCATGCCTTACTTAGCAGTAAAAGCTCTGTAATATATATACACCTAATGAAGGACCAAGAGCCCAAAACAAGTCTTGTGGGAATCTCAAAACAAACCAGTCACTACTTGATCTTCCTCATGTCCAGATGCATTTTCTCTTTACCTTGCATAAAACTCTGGTGGAAAGAGTTCCAAGTATAACCGGTTAACCGGCTCAGATGCTTGTATGAACAATCACATGTTCATGTTTATTGTCAAGACAAGGTATTGTTTTATCAGAAGCATTGATAATACACATTACCATCTTTATTTCTTATGAAGAGGTCCCATGAGTGAAAAGTTTTTTGGTATCTATTTATTGTATATATGTTTAGTAGAAACTGAACATGCCAGCCTCAATAGAGAAATAAGTATAAGGATATATGTCTGCTGAAAGGCTAACTTCACCCAAAGATCTGTGTCAGGTCACCTGTAGGTTTTATTTTATACTATGTGTGTTTTTATAATAAAGGTTTACTATTCCATATAACCCTCTTGACTGATAAACATTTAGTCAGTGGACATTTTTATTTGTTCCCTATGTACAGTTTCTTTGACTGCAGAATTATTCCACGTGCACGTGAACATGTTAAACCAAAAGAAATGATAGGCAACCTTTGACTCTCCAGTTGTTGGGGACTACAAATTATATCTTCCTAATAATAATAATCCTCACTGAACTCACTATGACCAGAAAATCCTAATGGACACTAATTTTACCCTTGTGTCTTTGTCCAAGGGATATCTTGAATCAGTCCTGCACATCATGTACACGGAGACGGACATCCTTTTTTACGAAGGGAGCAGATTGCATGAGCCTCATTAACCTTTAACCCCTTAAAGGGATAGTAATTAGTGTTGAGCGAGCATGCTCGGCCGATGCTCGGATCGGCTCGAGCATCGCTCTGCTCGGCACATGGCGGTACTCGTACGAGTACCGCATGTGCTCGCCCGCCATGTTCGGGTCTCCTCCCCGCACGTTTTGCGGCTGCTGCGCAGCCAATAAACGTGCAGGGAGGCTCTGACATCGGTGTAATGCCAGCAGCCATGTTGGCTGCTGGCATTACACTGATTGGCTGGCCAGAACCCGTGGTCGGGTGCTGTATAGCACCTGACCATCGAGTTCGGCTCAGTCTGAGCCAGGGAGAGCTGAGGATAGGAAGGGAAAGGCAGTGTAGGGAGGAAAAAAACAAAAATTGTGAAAAAAAAGAACCAAAAGTCCTTTTTAGGACTACTGTGTGTGGGGGCAGCAGGTTATTTTGTGTGGGGGGAAAAAAAAAAAAAAAAAAAAAAAAAAATATTCTGCTTAGTGTGAAAAGTTGCAGATTAGAGCACATTCTGTTTAGTGTGCACAGTTGCAGATTAGAGCACATTCTGTTTAG
Organism: Rhinophrynus dorsalis; assembly: GCA_037306005.1. NCBI lineage: Eukaryota > Metazoa > Chordata > Amphibia > Anura > Rhinophrynidae > Rhinophrynus > Rhinophrynus dorsalis. The sequence continues at coordinate 688,186,569 of CM074718.1, forward strand.
TGTGCAAAGTTGCAGATTAGAGCACATTCTGTTTAGTGTGCAAAGTTGCAGATTAGAGCACATTCTGTTTAGTGTGCAAAGTTGCAGATTAGAGCACATTCTGTTAAGTCTTCAAACTAAAATATCAAAGTCACATATTCCATTCAGTGTGCGTCGCCGCAGTTTAGCAGCACATTCTGTGTACTGTGCAGAGTTGCAGAATAGGAAGAAATACTGTTAAATCTTCAAACTAAAATATCAAAGTCACATATTCCATTCAGTGTGCTTCGCCGCAGTTTAGCAGCACATTCTGTGTACTGTGCAGAGTTGCAGAATAGGAAGAAATACTGTTAAGTCTTCAAACTAAAATATCAAAGTCACATATTCCATTCATGTGCTTCGCCGCAGTTTAGCAGCACATTCTGTGTACTGTGCAGAGTTGCAGAATAGGAAGAAATACTGTTAAGTCTTCAAACTAAAATATCAAAGTCACATATTCCATTCAGTGTGCTTCGCCGCAGTTTAGCAGCACATTCTGTGTAGTGTGCAGAGTTGCAGAATAGTAAGAAATACTGTTAAGTTTTCAAACTCAAATATTAAAGTCACATATTCCATTCAGTGTGTGTCACCGCCGTTTAGCAGCCTATTCTGTGTACTCTGTACAGTTGCAGAATAGTAAGAAATAGTGTTACGTTTTCAAACTCAAATATCAAAGTCACATATTCCATTCAGTGTGTATCACCGCCGTTTAGCAGCCTATTCTGTGTACTCTGCACAGTTGCAGAATAGTAAGAAATACTGTTAAGTTTTCAAACTCAAATATTAAAGTCACATATTCCATTCAGTGTGTATCACCGCCGTTTAGCAGCCTATTCTGTGTACTCTGCAGAGTTGCAGAATAGTAAGAAATACTGTTAAGTTTTCAAACTCAAATATTAAAGTCACATATTCCATTCAGTGTGTTTCACCGCCGTTTAGCAGCCTATTCTGTGTACTCTGCACAGTTGCAGAATAGTAAGAAATACTGTTAAGTTTTCAAACTCAAATATTAAAGTCACATATTCCATTCAGTGTGTATCACCGCCGTTTAGCAGCCTATTCTGTGTACTCTGCAGAGTTGCAGAATAGTAAGAAATACTGTTAAGTTTTCAAACTCAAATATTAAAGTCACATATTCCATTCAGTGTGTTTCACCGCCGTTTAGCAGCCTATTCTGTGTACTCTGCAGAGTTGCAGAATAGTAAGAAATAGTGTTAAGTTTTCAAACTCAAATATCAAAGTCACATATTCCATTCAGTGTGTATCACCGCCGTTTAGCAGCCTATTCTGTGTACTCTGCACAGTTGCAGAATAGTAAGAAATACTGTTAAGTTTTCAAACTCAAATATTAAAGTCACTTATTCCATTCAGTGTGTGTCACCGCCGTTTAGCAGCCTATTCTGTGTACTCTGCAGAGTTGCAGAATAGTAAGAAATAGTGTTACGTTTTCAAACTCAAATATCAAAGTCACATATTCCATTCAGTGTGTATCACCGCCGTTTAGCAGCCTATTCTGTGTACTCTGCACAGTTGCAGAATAGTAAGAAATACTGTTAAGTTTTCAAACTCAAATATTAAAGTCACATATTCCATTCAGTGTGTATCACCGCCGTTTAGCAGCCTATTCTGTGTACTCTGCAGAGTTGCAGAATAGTAAGAAATAGTGTTAAGTTTTCAAACTCAAATATCAAAGTCACATATTCCATTCAGTGTGTATCACCGCCGTTTAGCAGCCTATTCTGTGTACTCTGCACAGTTGCAGAATAGTAAGAAATACTGTTAAGTTTTCAAACTCAAATATTAAAGTCACATATTCCATTCAGTGTGTTTCACCGCCGTTTAGCAGCCTATTCTGTGTACTCTGCACAGTTGCAGAATAGCAAGAAATACTGTTAAGTTTTCAAACTCAAATATTAAAGTCACATATTCCATTCAGTGTGTATCACCGCCGTTTAGCAGCCTATTCTGTGTACTCTGCAGAGTTGCAGAATAGTAAGAAATAGTGTTACGTTTTCAAACTCAAATATCAAAGTCACATATTCCATTCAGTGTGTATCACCGCCGTTTAGCAGCCTATTCTGTGTACTCTGCACAGTTGCAGAATAGTAAGAAATACTGTTAAGTTTTCAAACTCAAATATTAAAGTCACATATTCCATTCAGTGTGTATCACCGCCGTTTAGCAGCCTATTCTGTGTACTCTGCAGAGTCGCAGAATAGTAAGAAATAGTGTTAAGTTTTCAAACTCAAATATCAAAGTCACATATTCCATTCAGTGTGTATCACCGCCGTTTAGCAGCCTATTCTGTGTACTCTGCACAGTTGCAGAATAGTAAGAAATACTGTTAAGTTTTCAAACTCAAATATTAAAGTCACATATTCCATTCAGTGTGTGTCACCGCAGTTTAGCAGCCTATTCTGTGTACTCTGAAGAGTTGCAGAATAGTAAGAAATACTGTTAAGTTTTCAAACTCAAATATTAAAGTCACATATTCTGTGTAAGATGAAGAAGGTGGGTAAAAAGGGACGGGGAAGTGGACGTGATCCTGAAAGTTCAGGGCGCGGGTCAGGACGCGGAGAAACTGTGCCTGGTGCCAGAGCACAAGAAAGAAAGACATCCACCATACCTAGCTTCATGTGTAATTTTACAGGGCGTCGCAGGACATCACTCTCGAGGTCCGACCACTGCGAACAGGTGGTCGGTTGGATGACAGCTGATACTGCTTCCAGTCGGTTAAGCACCACCCTGTCTTCCACCAAGTCCACTCTCAGTAGCCAAGAGTCTGGTCAAAATAATCCTCACTCTGATCATCCTTCCTCCCACCATACACGGTCTGGTCAAAGAAGTAATCCCACACTGGGATATAGTGAGGAGCTCGTCTCATCACCAATCCTTCATTTGACCCTCTCTCCAAGCACGCTTGCAGAGGAACATGACATCTTGTGCCCTGATTCACAACCTCTAGAGGCTACCCAATCACAAGAAGATGACAGATGTGAACGGCATTTAAGGTCAAAGGAAGTAGTGGATGATGATGATGATGATGAGACACAGTTGCCATTAAATCAACCACTATTTCCGTCTCAAGACCTTGTTGAGGAGAATGTTATACAGTTGTCAATGACTGAGTATGTGGTGGGATCAAGACTTGAGGAGGATGATCAGAGTGAGGAAGTGGAGGAGGACTTGGTGGACGATGAGGTGACTGACCCCACCTGGGAAGGTGTAGAGCCGAGCGATGTCAGCAGTCCTGAGGGTGAGCCATCTGCAGCACCGCAACAGGCTGGAAGAGGCAGTGGTGTGGCTACAGAAAGAAGGCGGACCGCACCAAACCGGCCCGCAAATGTTCCACGGAGCACCCCCTTGCGTAAATCTACCTTGCCAAAGGGTAGGTGTTCCGCGGTATGGCGTTTTTTTAAGGAAAGTGCGGACGACAAAAGAATTGTAGTTTGCAACCTGTGCCACACCAGAATGAGCCGAGGCATGAACACTAGAAACCTCACCACCACCAGCATGATCCGACACATGGCATCCAAGCACCGTAGTAAGTGGGAGGAACGCCTGGATCGCCCATCTGTGTCTGCAGGCCACACCACTGCCTCCTCTTCCCCTGTTTTCGGTGCCGGCCAATCGCCTGTCGAAGGCGCAGGCCCGCATACCTCCCGCCCTGCACCTGTAGCATCTGAAGCACCATCAGCGACCACATCCACTTCCCTGTCCCAGCACAGCGTCCAAATGTCGTTACCCCAGGCATTTGAGTGCAAGAGAAAGTACCCAGCCACCCACCCACAGGCCATAGCACTAACCTCACACCTTTCAAAATTACTGGCCATCGAAATGCTGCCATTTAGGCTTGTGGACACTGAGTCCTTCCGCAGCCTGATGGCAGCAGCTGTCCCTCGGTACGCGGTCCCCAGCCGCCACTACTTTTCCCGGTGTGCCATCCCCGCATTACACCACCATGTGTCCCGTAACATCACCCGTGCCCTGACCAACGCAGTTACTGGGAAGGTCCACTTAACGACTGACACATGGACAAGTGCTTGTGGCCAGGGACGCTACATTTCCCTGACGGCACACTGGGTGAATGTCGTGGAGGCTGGGAGCGACTCGGACCCTGGGATGGCACGGGTGCTACCCACGCCGAGGATTGCGGGCCCTACCTCCATCAGGGTTTCCGCCAGCACCTACGTTATTGGCTCCTCCTCCTCCGTTTCCACCTCCGAATTCTCTACACGCAGCGCCACTCCCCCATCAGCCAGTAGCTGGAAGCAGTGTAGCACTGCAGTGGGGAAGCGTCAACAGGCCGTGCTGAAGCTGATCTGCCTTGGGGACAAACAGCACACGGCCTCAGAGCTGTTGCAGGGGATTAGTCACCAGACCGAGCAGTGGCTCTCGCCACTCAACCTGCAACCAGGCATGGTTGTGTGTGATAATGGGCGTAACTTGGTGGCGGCTTTGGAGCTCGGCAAGCTCACACACGTACCATGCCTAGCGCATGTATTTAATTTAGTGGTGCAGCGATTTCTAAAAACCTACCCCAATGTGCATGATCTCTTGACCAAGGTGCGCCGCGTGTGTGCACATTTCCGTAAGTCATCTACAGCTTCGGCCGGCCTGTTGAAGCTGCAGCAGCGCTTACAATTGCCAGCTCACCGGCTGCTGTGTGACGTGAGCACGCGCTGGAACTCCACCTTCCACATGTTGGCCCGGCTTTGTGAGCAGCAGAGGGCAGTAGTGGAGTACCAGCTGTTACACGGTCGTCGCCTCTCCGTTCAACTTCCTGTAATCAGAAGTGAGGAGTGGGAATGGATGTCAGACCTCTGCGAGGTTTTACGCAATTTTGAGGAATCGACACAGATGGTGAGCGGCGATAACGCTATTATCAGTGTAACCATCCCACTTCTGTGTCTACTGAAACGCTCGCTGCTCACAATTAAAACCGACGCTTTGCATGTGGAAGAGGTGGAAATGGGGGAGGAAGAGCTTACACAAGGTGATAGCCAGAGCACCCTCACTTCGTCTTCTCAGCGACAATTGGAGGAGGCGGAGGAGGAGGAGGAGGAGGAGGAGGAGGAAGACACGGTTGCCTCCGCTACAGAGGGTAGCCATGGAACTTTAGTTCCATCTCTTCAGCGTGGGTGGGCAGAAGAGGAGGAAGAGGATGAGGATATTGAGAGTCATCCTCCTGGTGAGGACAGCGAAATCTTGACTGTTGGTACTCTGGCACACATGGCTGACTTTATGTTAGGCTGCCTTTCCCGTGACCCACGCGTTATACGCATTTTAAACAACACGGATTACTGGGTGTTCACCCTTCTGGACCCCCGCTACAAAGAGAATTTCTCATCTCTCATTCCTCCGGTAGAGAGGACAAGCAAAATGGTGCAATACCAGAAGGTTCTTGTCGAAAAATTGCTCCAAAATTTTCCATCTGACAACGCTGGCGGCAGAGTACGTGCTACCTTGGCCAGCCGAGAAGGGGAGAAAAGGGGAGCACACAGCAGTTCCGACAAAGGCAGGGCAACACTCTCCAAGGCGTGGGACACCTTCATGACACCCCGCCAGCACCCTCACCCTGATGCGCAGCCTAGTGTCACAAGGAGGGAAAAGTTTTGGAAGATGGTGAAGGAGTACATAGCAGACCGTGTCAGCGTCCTCAATGATCCCTCTGTGCCTTACAACTATTGGGTGTCCAAGCTGGACACGTGGTATGAACTGGCACTCTACGCCTTGGAGGTGCTGGCCTGCCCTGCCGCCAGCGTTCTGTCTGAGCGGGTATTTAGTGCTGCTGGTGGCATCATAACAGATAAGCGTATCCGCCTTTCCACCGACAATGCTGATAGGTTGACACTTATAAAAATGAACAAGGCCTGGATTTCCCCTGACTTCTCCACTCCACTGGAGGAAAGCCCCGGGGGAACATAAACTCACTTTATATATGTTATTTACAATGATGGGAATACTCTGTATTCCCATTCACCCCTTCCACCCAAAAAACGGGTATATGGTTGACTCTTAATCTTCTCATCCTCCTCCTCCTCTTCCATATGCCCTGTGCTATAATTTTTATATAGGGTCTGCTCACCAGCGGGCCCTGTGATATAATTTTTATATAGGGTCAGCTCACCAGCGGGCCCTGTTTGCCAATTTTTATATAGGTCAGCTCACCAGCGGGCCTTCTCATATAATGTTTTATTGGGTCAGCTCTCTAGCGGGCCCTCTCATATAATGTTTTATAGCGTCAGCTCACTAGCGGGCCTTCGCATATAATGTTTAGGATGGTCAGCTCTGCAGCAGACCCTCACCCATAATGTTTTAGATGGTCAGCTCAGCGCACGTTTCCCTCTTAATCATGGCCTCAGTTCTGAAAATCAAGGAAATTTTTGGGAGAATTTGCCTCTGCGCACGTTTCCCTCTTAATCATGGCCTCAGTTCTTAAAATCAAGGAAATTTTTGGGAGAATTTGCCTCTGCGCACGTTTCCCTCTTAATCATGGCCTCAGTTCTGAAAATCAAGGAAATTTTTGGGAGAATTTGCAGATGATATACAAGTAAATATACAGCAAATATTGTTTGGTAACAATTTTTCGCCTAAAGTCGTTTTTATTTTCCTTTTTGTGTGTTTTATGGTGAGTCTGTAAAAATGGCGTACTACGGGCGAAAGATCGTTCCCAGCAGCGATGTTGGAGTCCAAGATGCATCCAGACATCCTCCCTATGCTGTCCCTGAACCATTTCTGTGGTGTTTCCATCCTTTTCTGCCCTTTTCCTATGGACCAGGCACCCTCCCCTCATCAGAGCAGGGGGTGCCTGGTGTAATGCTCGAGTCCTCCCATTGACTTCAATGGGGCTCGGGTGCTCGGCCGAGCACTCGAGCCTCAGGGGGTGCTCGGTCAGAGCACCCGAACACCCGAGCATTGGGGTGCTCGCTCATCACTAATAGTAATACTTCGTTTTAACTTTATTTTATTTTGTAGGCATTAAAAAAACATGAATAATGATATAAGTCTTATCTCCGAAACCTTTATGGTTTAAGAGATATTCACAAGCAAAGTTTCCCCTCCCGTCCCTTTTACCTAGTGTAAGCCATCTCTTCTCAGATGTGGAATGCAGTCCATAGACCAGACAGATAAAAGCAGGGGACAATCTTCTTCCTATGAGAACAATGAAAGCCCTGCCCCCCTTGACAAGCTTTTCAGGTTTTTCCCTTATCTTAATTGAAGATTGTCCCTCTCTGCAATCTACCTGGGCACCTCCCTTCTGGTCTGGCTGAGCAGTGTTACATCAGTAAAAGGGGCGGGAGTGGGACACTTTGTAATTGAATTTCCCTCGTACTACAACTCTGACAGAATTGAAATAACACTCTCCAAATTCCAAATACTATGATGATTAATTAGAGCTACTTTTATTATGAAACATTACTATCCTTTTAAGGGGTTAAAGACCAGTGGGTTGTGCATTGCATTGCACATCCCTCGGGACCTTAAGGAGTTAAAATTAACACATAAAGTAGGCAACGTTTGTGTGCTGTGGTCCTTCTAGTCATGTTCTCCTCAATGGACATGAAATCTAACACTCACTAAAGATATTATTGCCTTAAACAGATAGTAAACCCATCTAAAAAGTAATAGATCTGTTGTAGACATAATAAAAAGAGATTACCTGAGGTTATTCCCCGCTCCCTCCTTTTTCTCATACATCAGCTGTATAGCTGACAGCAGGAGATCCTGGTCCCGGGACCAGAGGCGGCTCTTCAGCAGAGCCGACATAACGACATCTAAAAATAAACTCTTCATTGGAACGGTCTACAACGTGTGCCTGTTTTGCAAGCACACTTTGTAGACCATTCCAATGAAGTATTTAATTTTAGATATCGTTATGTTGGCTTTGCTGAAGAGCCGTCATCTGGTCGCGGGACCAGGATCTCCTGCTGTCAGCTATACAGCTCACCAATCAAAGAGGGGAGGGAGGGGAAGGTAATCTCTTTTAGTTTATGTCTACGAAAGAGCTAGTATTTTTTAGATGGCTTTACTATCCCATTAACAAAGGCACCAGAGTAACATTTATAGGGGCTAATTGGATTTTTGACCATAATAAGTTGTGAGCACGTACTGTTAGGAGCTGATTTGCTGGGCGTGCTTCTGTGTCTAAAGCAAGAAGAAAACAAACCCAGCGCAAAAGAGCCTCTAAGAGCAATCTGTCTTGGCAAGTAAACCCTTCAGACCTTTTTAAGGACTCAAACTCAGGATGGGTACTTACTAGAGACTGAGGCTTAACCCACCGCTCAGTACAAAAGCATGTAGTATAAAGATATCTCTGTCCTTGATCCTCCTTCTCCAACAACTCTTACTTCAAGGTAATTCAAAGAAAGGTCGCCTGGACTTTTTCACTGGATACATTTATTTTAAAAAAGTTAAAATTATATAGTATAACTCACGTACTTAAAATTTAAACATTTTATGTGTTTTGTGACAAAGTAACTTCTTCAGAGTTCAGACTATTTGCTTCTTGATTTTGATACAGAAATCGTGTTCTGTGAGGTCACATGACCAGGTGACGGATCCCAGCAGCAGCTTGGAAAAGAACGAAGCCCAGACCATTGAAAAAAAAAAGAGACTGGAGAACTGACACTTACATTTTGCCATTATACGGTGATCTATTCACTCTATAAACATCTTGTATCGCACCTGGAACTGTGCTAGGGTTTCACGGCGAGCAATACAAAAGAAGGTCAGACACAGGTAAATTGAGATAAAACCACCTTGATTGATACTACACAGATAATAAGCAATTCCCCAGCTGAGCCCCAGATACTGGTGAGTGGACAGCCCATAGTCCACTACCCAGACTGTACACTGGGCAGAGGCCTGCACTACTTAGAGTGAGATAACGGAATTAAGAACCTTGCCTATGGTTCTATCAGCCTATGAGGTGTAAATACGTACTACCACACGGTACTTAGACAGTGGTAATCGGAGCGAGGACAGCATGAGCCACAGTATCGCTAATGCAAATAGCCAGACCAGCCTCAGTAACACGGAGAGAGCTGTCAGCCAGAGCCGCAGGTTATAACCGGAGTGGGGAGTCAGGGTCATACATGGAGCGAGTAGTCAGTCAGAGCCACAGATCAGAAACGATGTGGGTAGTCAGACAAACCGGAGTCAACACGGAGTGGAATCAGAAGCCAGGCAAGGGTCTCAATGAGTCTGAGCAAATGTAATGAGTACTAACAGGAACACCACGTAAGGAAAACTAACACTGGGCCCAGGGAAGGTTAAGTAGGCACACTCTAAGGCAGGAATCAATTAGGCAAATAAAATGTGTACATATAAACAAGCACAACGTCACAGCAATCGCTTCTGCACCCTTGACCACCAGACAGAGCTGAGAAGAAGCACAAGGGTAACTGGCAGCACGGATGCAAAGGTACACAGTGATAGAGGGGACTCCTGTCTACCAGTGACTGGAGAGGAATCCTGGCCAGCCTTCTGTTTCAGAACTATGTTGTGTTGTTGCAGAGGCAATCAGGGTTCATGTCGAGATTTAATACATATATATTTTTTCTTATGCCTTAGGTCCCAATTTTATCTAATCTGACCTATACTTTGTTCTATTTATTTATTTACTTATTTTGGTCCAAGTTATTGCATTTTTTTTTTGCAACAGAAAGCTGTTTATTAGCAAGATATCTTCCTCACTTCCACAACACCCAAATTCCATCTGCAGTTTTCAATCATTTTCAGCAGGTAAGCTCTGTTATTCCATCAAAGATAAATTGTAGAATCCTCCTGGAATTGTAGCAAATGAAAGTTCCTCTTGGCAGAAGTCCTTGTTGTGTTTGTTTATAGAACTAATGAATACTAGATATAAAGTTTATCTGTCAGTGCTAAGTGCACCAGCACGTTTCATGTACTGAATGAAAGATAGAGTTGATATATTTTTGATGCCCTTTGATAATATACATTTCTGATCTTCTTCTTTTCAGTGAGGCTATTTGGGAAAAAAATCATTCAGAGAGAACTTGAAAGTCTTTCTTTTATTAGAAGTTGCTTTGTAAAAACGAGAGTATCTATCAAGTAATATATTTCATTCTAAAGTATTCACACACTTCTAGATGCTTGTGTAGAGTTCTTCTGTTCTACATAATGTAATGCATAATGCATTTAGCTCTGACATTCAAAGGATAGATGCAAGAAGTGATACAGCTCATCAGAATGTTTTCTCACATAATTCTTCATATCTTACATATCTACATAACTAGAAATACAATTATTATTGATTGTAGCACCTTTACTATAACATATATTAACAGAGGAGAACAGGAGGCCCTGGGGTTTTATGTGTCTGTCAGAGGCATCACTTGTGGTCCCAAGTCTGTTATCTGTTACCATGGGAATTTACCTTCTAATCTTTTGCCTCAGTACATACCTTCCTTAACACACTGCTCCACATTAAAGGAGCAGTAAACTTTTTTATGAAAATGTATATATTTTAGAGCTTTTCCCTGTGAGTAAAACAAGGTAATTCCTGCTGCTTTCAGCTGTTTTATTCAGAAGTTACAAAAGTTCAACTAATCAGGAAGTGAATTTACTGTGTGTGTACTTCCTGACAGGAAGTGACTCAGCAGTTTCTATCACATTCTATTGTCACCGCCCGGTGGGTAATGACCCAAGTGATGCCGACACTGGTACAGAAGCTAGGGTGCGAGGCTAGAGAGCGATGCTAGGGTTCGGTGACGGCGTGCCAGGTACCCCTGTGCTGCAGCCAAGGCTGGGTAGAGGTGCTGGTCGCGAAACCAGATCGTTCCACCCCAGTTGAGCCGGGGTGCAACCAGGATAGGAGTACACTGGGAACCGTAAAGAACCAGGTCAGTAGGTCAGGCAGAAAACAGGCAGGTGGTTCTTCAGAATCAGGAGCTGAAGAGTTCAGGATGGTCAGGAGCAAGCCGTTGTCAGAAACAGGGGCTGGAGAGTTCAGGATGGTCAGGAGCAAACCGTAGTCAGAACCAGGGGCTGGAGAGTTCAGGATAGTCAGGAGCAAGCTGTTGTCAGAACCAGGGGCTGGAGAGTTCAGGATGGTCAGGAGCAAGCCGAGTCAAAACCAGGGGCTGGAGAGTTCAGGAGGGTCAGGAGCAAGCCGAGTCAAAACCAGAAAAACAAGCAACTGCAGAAAAACTATAAAGGCTAACAGAACTCGTGGAACGGGCACTCCACGCCTGGAGTTGCCCGTTGAAATACTAAAAGCAGCCAACAGGATAGGAAGAGGAGAGGGGCTCGCCAAGGAACCCTATGTGATAGGCGGAGGCTAGACAAATGAGCAGTGGCGCCGGGCGCATGCGCAGACGCCAGAAGGAGGAACGTGGCTTCCTGCGCATGCGCGATTTGCCAGCCACCGCAACCCAGAAGAAAACACCCCGCCACGAACGAGAAGCGGGTGGCCGGCGGGGAGGAAGCGGGGACACACGGTGACATCTATGGAGAACTGTATGTCACTGACTTTCCTCTCCATTGGAATTTGATCACTAGAGGGCACTGCTAATGTAAATAAACTGGGGTTTAAACTGTAATAACTCTGGAAATATGCATCTGTCAGCAGTGGTAGGACCCTTTTGTTACTCAACAGGAAATGCTCTTCAACATATTTTTTCATAAAAAAGTTTACTGCTCCTTTAAACTCTATAGTGGTAGATTTAGATGATAAAAGCAAATTATAATTTTAGTTTTTCCATGAAACATGTTGTTTTGCGAGAATACACCCGAGACTTGTGGAACAGGTGTTTCATTTCTGCATTATATTTACTTATTTAACCAGATTGCTCATAAAGCATTTATGTGATGTAAAGAAAAAAAAGTAGGTTCACTTACCTTCAGACATTGCACTTACACATCCCACTGGTACTTAACCCTTTGAGTGCCAGGGGGAAGCATAATGTATTGGTAACCCCTCTGGAACTCAAAGGGTTAAAAGATTAAGATTAGAATGTGCAGTGAGCGGAACTTGATATCTTGGGGGAGATTCACGAAAGGTTGATGAGGGTTTAGGATGGCGATGTTGTGTCAGATCTGTGTCAAAGGCACCTTCCCAGTATGCACTAATGTGTCTTCAATATCATATACCCTTCAATCTGGCAATAATCTGAGAGCAATCTCTCTGCTTCCCCACTTGGTCAATGGGGTAGTGGAGAGGATACTTTTAGCACCACAAACACCATCACTCCCTTAACCCTTTGAGTGCGATAGGGACATCTCTGTGGCGCTCTAAGGGTTAGAAAAGTACACCAACCAGTATACATATTTGTAGTTCCATTTAGCTCTTTGGCTGATAGAGATGTCATATTTACAATTGAATTATCAGTTTACAGGAGAATGTACCCAGTGATTTTGGGTAACTTTTCGAGCTAGCTCCACCTTACAGCAGGCGTATAAGTGTTTTGAAATAATTTATAGACAATTACCCTCACTCTGTCAGATATTAAAATGATAGTAATGTCTAAAAAAACTTTTTTGCATTTAGAAGAGCTCAAAAAGCTGATCTAAATGCAAAAAACTGTATCTCTCAAACTGCTATGGTTTAAGAGATACGGGCGTTTGAAGTTTGATTTCTCCTACTGACAGCTGTAAAGCTGTCAGCAGGAGATCCGTGTGGGTCGACACGCTGGCGCTTGAGAAGTGCCGGGATCTCGTTACTTACACAGAATCCCTTTATTGGAATGGTCTAAAACATGTGCCTGAACACTAGGCACACGTTTTAGACCATTCCATTGAAGGGATTCCGTGTAAGTAACGAGATCTCGGCACTTCTCAAGCGTCACCGTGTCGACCGACACGAATCTCCTGCTGACAGCTTTACAGCTGTCAGTAGGAGAAATCAAACTTCAAACGCCCGTATCTCTTAAACCATAGCAGTTTGAGAGATACGTTTTTTTGCATTCAGATAAGCTTTTTGAGCTCTTCTAAATGCAAAAAAGTTTTTTTAGACATTACTATCACTTCAATTTTATGTGAAACTGAAATCATTAATGCACAAATGTGTATTTACCACATCACATCACGTGAATGAAACAATGTTGGTTTTTCTGAACAATTTTTAGAACCAAATCAGTACCAAGATTGATTGGCGCTACTGCTACTTCCCAGAGCAAATTACCAACATTTAGGGAAGAATGGGATATATGTGTCAATATTTCACTAATTCAAAAATATGCAAAACCAATTAGGAATGTAATTGGAGGAGATTCAACTGTCAGCAGAGCCGCTCAGAGGTTTCTAGCATAAGCTGGCAATAAAGACTCCAAATCAGGCTAAATTCAAAAGGAAACCATTTTATTCAGGTGAAGGATATACTATGGAATGTCGGAACTAGGCTGACTATACCTCACCTTTAAAAAGGGACACACATGAAAAATGCATTCTGCAGGGTTGCTTTGATTTTGGTGCACTCCTGAAATATGCCTATTTCCTATGTGTCCCTTTTTAAAGGTGAGGTATGGTCAGCCTAGTCGGAACCTTATCATATTCAAGGCTCATCCTTGCACACAAGCCGAGAAGCTATTGGCTTTCCCTGGGAATGGATCCATGCTCATGTAAACTCAACAAACAAGTGTGACGAACACCCATCGAGCACGAACAAGATAAAGTGCAAGACAGAGTCATGTTTTTCACTCCCATGTGCCATCGCAGAGAGAAATTTTCCGTATCCATATCAGACTGGTCCTGCCCACAGACAGTACAGTTCTGAAATGTCAGTCAAATCATCTCAGCTCGAGAGAGACAGCAAAACCATAAATGTACATTTTAGCCATGTGGGCTTGTCAGTGTGGTGCAGCTGAATCCCTCTAGGCACATGGAAGCAAGGGCCCATGCCTGAGAAACACTTCTACTTAGGGAGACCTACAATAAACATGTGCGATGAGCACTCATGGAGCATGAGAAATGTGAAGTGTCTTGTTCTAAGGCATGGGGGCCTCTCAATGGTGCTAAAAGTCACACTTTCACTCCCCTTTGCCACTGCAGAGAGAAAATGTCCTGCCCTCAGACAGTCCAGCTCCAAAATGTCAGGCAAATCCTCTAAGCATGAGAGAGACAGCAAAACCACAGACTTACATGTTGGCCAATGTGGGCCTCATCAGTGTGGTGCAGCTTGCAAAGGCCCATGCCTGAGACACCATTCTAGTTACGGAGACCTACAAGAAACATGTGTGACAAGCACCCAACAAGCACAATTTTGTTCTATTCCCAACCCTCTTCCACCAGATCTCCATTCTATCACAGAATGGCGACAATGGAAACAAAGAGAGGCTTGTTCTCTGTATTGAATTTGACAGCCGTTGTTGGGGGGGGGACTTTGCCTCTCTCAAGTCAGAATCACTGCCCACAGATATAGGATAGATGGCAGTAGGGTGGAATGAACATAACTATTGGTGCTGTGGGGTGTGTATGGCAGGAACTCAGGTCAATCGTTTTTAAATCCTTTACTGATGTCTTCTAAATAGTTTGTGCTTATATCCATACAACCTTGCCAAATACAGAATCACAATAATCTTATATGGCTCATTATTCTATTCACTGTTTACAAAAACTGCATGTAAGCCATTAGGTGACATGGTGCAGTGCGTTATGAGAGGAAACCTCTGTGTCTCAATGTCTAGTATACATGTTCAGAGTTTGTATTCTCTGTCAATGTCAAAATTACTGCATTTCATAAAATACCATTTTTTTTCAGTAGAGTAATGACAGATTTGTTTTGAGAACAACATTTATAAACCTTTCCCAAAGACAGACTTGCAATATTAATTCTTACAGCAGTTACAAGGGCACCTTTGTTAGATCAAGTGTTTTGATATGCTTTTGGATAATGAATATTCAGAGTTATTTAATAAACTGCATTTTAAATCTACTCGCTCAAACGTTTAGATGCAATTTCATATTCAGATATGCAGTATTTGGCTTAAAGGAGCAGTCACACCTCTGAATAATACCTCTCACCCACAGCTTACAAAGAACAGAAAATCCTAATAGCCCCTTTGAAGATTGTTCTTTTGGTTGTTTTCATGAAATATCATCTTCATTCAGACTTCAACGTCATGTCCAGGGAGGTGGACATGACAGTTTCTAGTTGGACAACAGGACCTCCAACTTAAAGGGATAGTAATGTTTCAAAATATATGCAGCTCCAATTATTATTTATAGTTTTTGGGCCATGTAGAGTGTTATTATCATTCTCTACAATGTGTAGTTCCAGAGTAATTGAATTATTACGTGTCTCCCTCCCGTCCCTTTTACCTATTGTAAGCCGCCTCCCCTCACATGCGGAATCTGGTTGGTTGATCAGACAGTTTGCAGTGATGGACAATCTTCTGGCTGTGAGCATAAGGGAAAAACCCTACCCCCCCTTGAAGCAGGAGAGCAGGTATTTCCTTATGATCACAGAAGATTGTCCCTTGCTGCGATCCATCCGCGACAACCTTGCTGTGCAGCTTTACGTAGGTAAAATGGGGAGGGAGGGGGACACTTTATGATTCAATTACTCTGGATCTACACATTGTAGAGAATGATAATAACGCTCTTCCTGGCCCAACAACTATAAAGAATAATCGGAGCTGTATGTCCTGGTACATAATGGGTCCTTATCACATATCCAACCCATGACATGCTAGGACCGCCTTGGGTCCTTAAGGGGTTAAAGGATTAAGCAAGCTCATTCTGCCTGCCTCAGTTTGGAAAACTGCTGGCAACTGTCACAATATCCAGGACAGATTGGGGATGTTATCTCCTGAACTAAGACAGAGGGGGCAGATTTAAAGGGATAGTAATGTTTCATAATAAAAGCAGCTCTAATTAATCATCATAGTATTTGGACTTTGGAGAGTGTTATTTCAATTCTGTCAGAGTTGTAGTACAAGAGTAATTCAATGACAAAGTGTCGCCCTCCCGCCCCTTTTACTGATGTAACACTGTTCAGCCAGATCAGAAGGGAGGTGCCCAGGTAGACTGCAGAGAGGGACAATCTTCAATTAAGATAAGGGAAAGACCTGAAAAACTTGTCAAGGGGGGCACGGATTTCATTGTTCTCATAGGAAGAAGATTGTCCCCTTCTGTTATCTGTCCAGTCTATAGACTGCATTCCACATCTGAGAAGAGATGGCTTACACTAGGTAAAAGGGGCGGGAGGGGAAACTTTGCTTTTGAATATCTCTTAAACCATAAAGGTTTGAGAGATAAGACTTAAATCGTTCTTCATGTTTTTTTAATGCCTACAAAATAAAATAAAGTTAAAACGAAGTATTACTATCCCTTTAAAAGAGGCAACCCAGATAGAAAACAATGAGTCTAGCCTATGGCCCTGAATGATCAACGGGTGACTGTTGATAATAATAACTAGTATTTATATATCTCAGTGGGACTCAAATCACTTTCAGTCCACACTCTTGGAATCAAAGGGATAGTAATACTTAAAATTTTAAAAACAATATGTTGTAGGGTTTATCCCCCTGAGTAAAACAAGAGTACTCCCACTGCTGAAAAGTGTTTCATTCATAAGTTATTAATTTCCAAAGTTGAATTTTTAGGTGCAATATCACAGTGGCCTGAAATTGCACAGTGGCGCTATTGCTACACCATCCTATGGAGATTTATGGTCCTGGGACCAGAGCTGTCCATAGGATCGTGTAGCAACAGCGCCACTGTACAATTTCAGGCCACTGTGATATTGCACCTAAAAATTCAACTTTGAAAATTAATAACTTATGAATGAAACACCTTTCAGTAGTGGGAGTACTCTTGTTTTACTTAGTGGGATAAACCCTACAACATATTTTTTTTTTTGCATTTTAAGTATTACTATCCCTTTAACCAAATCAGCAGCTGAATAATCAATGTTATTATTATCAAAGCAATGGTACTGATTTATCCACTTTTGAAAGATAAAAGGCTGAGTTGACGCTGCTGGGATTCAAACTTGCAACCTTGAAGGTATGAACAGGCTTTGCAGTAAAGGGCATTTACCACTGAGCTATCTCACTAGCCTGGATGAGGTGACAGATAACCTGAGCTTCAGTCTCGGTTCTGCTCACAAAATCATCCGCAAACAAGTGATCAAGAAGTGAAAGACGAGATGCAAGCATGGCTTGTATTTCGACAGAAACTTTTTTTTTTTTCTGAGCGCTTACAGAAGATTAACTGTTTGAGTGCCAGAGGGGTACGTAACACATTGCAAAAGCAATGCGTTGCTCACCCCTCTGGCACTCAAAGCGTTAAATGTGTTGCGTAGGAAGGGGACTATACTGGAAAAATGATGTTGTTGTATATACTCCTTGTAATTTTACTTTATGAAATTAAATTAGTTTCGAATATCTTCTGACATTTTTTTTAAACAGCAGTGCCAATTAGCCTCCAAAAGATGCATTTTTTCATATTCTACTTTATGAGATAGTCTGAGTCTCTGAATTAGGGCTCCCTGTAACAAGAGATAGCAACAACAGCCTTTAGAGACAAGAAGGGAAAACAGCAGTTCGATTAAAGGGATAGTAATGTTTCACAAAAACAGCAGCTCCAATTAATCTTCATAGTATTTGGGCCATGGAGAGTGTTATTTCAGTACTGTCAGAGTTGTAGTTCAAGAGTAATTGAATGATAAAGTATCCCCCTCCCGCCCCTTTTACCTAGTGTAAACCGCCTCCCCTCAGATGTGGAATCTGGTCACTTGACTGGACAGATCACAAAAAGGGTCAATCTTCTTACTGTGAGAACAATGAAAACCCTGCCCCCTTGACAGGTTTTTCAGGTTTTTCCTTATGCTCACTGAAGATTGTCCCTCTCTGCAATCTATCCGGATAGTCTTGCTGCTACAACTCTGACAGTACTGAAATAACACTCTCTATGGCTCAAAGACTATGAAGATTAATTGGAGCTGCTGTTTTTGTGAAACATTACCATCCCTTTAAAACCTTGGATGCTATAGGCAATACAATGTGATTGAGGCATCTCTGGTATTCAAGATGTTAAAAATGTTTCCTAACTTAAAGGAACAGAAAACATTTTTATATTACAATCCCTTTAATAAAAAATATAATCCTGAGTGGTAATACATTTAGAATTAAAACTCTCTCAACTAAGTAAGCTTACATTACATTTTCATAAAAATGTTTTCTGTTCCTTTAAGTTAGGAAACATTTTTTAACATCTTAAATACCAGAGATGCCTCAAACACATTGTATTGCCTATAGCATCCAGTGATTTAAAGGGATAGTAATGTTTCATAATGAAAGCAGCTTCCATTAATCTTCATAGTATTTTGGCCATGGAGAGTGTTATTTCATTACTGTCAGAGTTGTAGTTCAAGAGTAATTGAATGATAAAGTGTTGCCCTCCCGCCCCTTTTACTGATGTAACACTGCTCACCTCAGAGCAGTAGAGTGGTATCCAAGTGTATCACAGAAAGGGACAATGTTCAGTTAACATAAGGGGAAAAACCTTATAAACCTGTCAATGGCTGCATGTTTTTCATTGTTCTCACCGTAAGAAAATTGTCCCTTGCTGTGAGCTGTCTGGTCTGTGGACCAGATTCCATATCTAAAGGGAGGTGTCTTACACTAGGTAAAAGGGGCGGGAGGGAGATACTTTATCATTCAATTACTCTTGAACTACAACTCTGACAGTATTGAAATAACACTCTCTATTGCTCAAATAATATGAAGATTAATTGGAGCTGCTGTTTTTGTGAAACATTACTATCCCATTACTGCATTCAATGGTTAAAGGATCAGTATGACTTTTCCTGCTGAGTGCAACAAGTCCAATTCTGCAGTTGCTTTATTCAAAAGTTGTAGCACATCAAACTGTCACAAAGTGATGCAATCGTTATTATCACAGTCACTAACTGTCTGAACATGAGGTTAACGGTAGTTGCACTGCCAGAACACCAGTTGTATTTCCCAGCTGGGAGGATACAGTACCACTGTTTTACTTGGCAGGAAAGCATTAAATTTTAATAACAATAAAGGACACTAGTATTTAAAATAGGTGCTACTTATAATTCTATGATCCAATTTATTTACCACATGTAGCTGTAATATATTCCTTTGCAGAATGTGCTACATTCTGTTACATTCTACATCCTATATAATAATTCGCTAAATCGTGTGTAACGCCGCAACATGCTCAGTAGACACTGCTGAACGTGCTGCAGTCATGCGCAGTAGAGACTGCCCGCGCCATGGCTGATACAGAGCTGGGCGCTCCTAAGGAGCGTCCAGCTCTGTATCAGCCGTGGCGTGGGCAGTCTCTACTGCGAGTGACTGCCCCGCGACAGGGTGTCAGTGGCACTGTGGCCTGTGTAACGGGCTGTTCAACTAGTACATAATATCTGGGAAATGTTACCGTTTACAATTAGTAGCGAATAACTGGGAAGAAAGGTACAATTTATTACAGTACCCTATTGAATCTTGCAGCAGCTGAGTGATACTGCACACTGCTGTGAAGTCTATTGTCTTTCGCTACTCCCAAATCTTTCTTTAATGAAGATTCCCCAACCAGATTTCATCTGAATGCAGTGGATTTGTTTTTGTAGCCCAAATGTATAACTTTACATTTATCTGTGTTAAACCTCATCTGCCACTTTTCTACCCATTCAAACTTTCTGCATTTGAAACCTCTTTTGAATCTGAGGGGTTAATGCATTCCACAGTTTTGGTAAGATGCTACGTATTTTATAATCAGCTTTCTTTGCCTCTAGTAGCTACAGGCATAATAAAGATAGTACATTTCATTTTCTAGCTTTTGATAGAGAATACATTCATGCTGAATTTACAAAATACTTGCCTGTGGTGGCTTTCATGAATACGTACATTACAAATATCACCATATAATCTTAGATGCATAACATTTCTAAATCACTTGTTTATATGAAAAATCTACATTGATTAACGCTGCCCACAGTTTGAATGTTACAGTCTTCTCTTAGCTTGAGGGAGGTTTCAGCAACAGATATGCCATACAAATGCATTATTATTCCAAGCTATGCAATCTGGAATATTTTTATATTGAAATAGGGTTGCCAGATTATCCCTTTAACCCCTGAGTGATATGTGATGTGGCAGTAATGGTATGCCTGTCCAGGATGTTAAGGACTGAACAGGTATATCTTGGAGAGAAGAGCGAGAGGGGATATGATAGAAACATTCAAATACATGAAGGGATTCAACAAAGTGTAGGATGGAAGTACATTTCAAAGGGGTAAAACTGTTAGGACAAGAGGCCATAGTCTAAATCTAGAGGAACACAGGTTTAGACATAATGTGAGAAAGTTTTACTTCACTGAGAGGGTAGTAGATAAGTGGAATAGCCTACCAGCAGAAGTGGTAGAGGTTAATACAGTGAGGGGATGTAAGCATGCATGGGATAGGAAAAAGACTGTCCTTAACATAAGACAAAACCAAGTACCAAATAAGTTTTGAGGTTTTTACAGTAGGAAAATGGGCAGACTAGATGGGCCAAATCATTCTTATCTGCTGTCAGATTCTATGTTTCTATGCCTGGTGATGGTCCTGGCATTTCATGGAATTCTGGGATATCGGCATGGCTGCATGACACTCTGCCATCCCAGAATTCATTGCATGAAAAAACAAAAGCTCTGTGCTCTTTAATGTCTGCCTCCATGCCGGATCAGGAGGAGATCCGTGTCAGCCTACTCGAGGAGGCTCTTCAGCAGAGCCGCAATAGAGATATTTAAAAAGAACTGCTTCATTGGAACGGTCTACAAAGTGTGCTTGCAAACCAGGCACACTTTGTAGACCATTCCAATGAAGTAATTATTTTTAAAGATCGCTATTTTGGCTCTGCTGAAGAGCCACAGGCTGGTCCCAGGACCGGGATCTCCTGCTGTCACTAGAGCGCTGACGCCAGGAAAAGGGGAGGGAGGGGGGAACTTTAGCTGCGAATATCTCTCAAACCATGAAGGTTTGAGAGATGGGACTTTCTCCAGATATATATATTTTTTATAAATCTACAAAATTGCATCAGCTTAAACGGATAGTAATACTTCGTTTTCACTTTATTTTATTTTGTAGGCATTAAAAAAACATGAAGAATGATATGTCATATCTCTCAAACCTTTATGGTTTAAGAGATATTCACAAGCAAAATTTCCCCCTCCCTCCCCTTTTACCTAGTGTAAGCCATCTCTTCTCAGATGTGGAATCCAGTCCATAGACCAGACAGATAACAGAAGGGGACAATCTTCTTCCTATGAGAACAATGAAATCCCTGCCCCCCTTGACAAGTTATTCAGCTTTTTCCCTTATCTTAATTGAAGATTGTCCCTCTCTGCAGTCTACCTGGGCACCTCCCTTCTGATCTGGCTGAACAGGGGGGGGGGGTACTGTGCTTGTGAATATCTCTGAAACCACAAAGGTTTGAGAGATAAGACTTATATCGTTCTTCGTGTTTTTTTAATGCCTACAAAATAAAATAAAGATAAAATGAAGTATTACTATCCCTTTAAATATGGGCATTACTAACCCTTTAACCCCTTAAGGACCGGCGGCGCATGCACGCAGCCGGCACTTAAGGACCACGGACCACATTTTTTTTTTTTATTCACGATCCAGATTCAGGGCTTCACAAACGGGGAGCCATGAATTCCATGATGTACCTGCATTGCGTACCCCTCTACCACTCAAAGGGTTACAAAAACACAGTAGCATCAGTTCTTTTAACTTCCCTCATACACAAATGCTGTGGATATTTCATATGTAGACACACAGATCCATTTCCCATGTCTGTTCACACAATCAGATCTCTACATCTGATTGTACTGTTTAATATCTCTGTATGTCTATTCCCTATTGTACATCGCTGCAGAATTAGTTGGCGCTATATAAATAAATAATAATAATAATAATCTGCACAGTGGCTGCTTCTGGCTCTTCTGCATTTTTTCCCCCCTTGGTTTTAAGTGAAACACTTAGATTTTTGGAAGAATAGGAAGAAGCCACGATACAGGTCTGATGGGGAGAAGATGCACGGAGAACGTCTCTCTGCATCTTCATATGAAATATCCACAAAACACAGTCTGGGGAAAGTTAAAGGGATAGTAATACTTCGTTTTAACTTTATTTTATTTTTTAGGCATTAAAAAAACATGAAGAACGATATAAGTCTTATCTCTCAAACCTTTATGGTTTATGAGATATTCACAAGCAAAGATTCCCCTCCCGCCCCTTTTACCTAGTGTAAGCCATCTCTTCTCAGATGTGGAATCCAGTCCATAGACCAGACAGATAACAGAAGGGGACAATCTTCTTCCTATGAGAACAATGAAAGCCCTGCCCCCCCTTGACAAGTTTTTCAGGTTTTTCCCTTATCTTAATTGAAGATTGTCCCTCTCTGCAGTCTACCTGGGCACCTCCCTTCTGATCTGGCTGAGCAGTGTTATATCAGTAAAAGGGGCGGGAGGGGGATACTTTGTCATTGAATTACTCTTGTACTACAACTCTGACAGAATTCAAATAACACTCTCCAAAGTCCAAATACTATGATGATTAATTAGAGCTGATTTTATTATGAAACATTACTATTCCTTTAAAAGTCAAAGATGCTACTGGGTTTTATTAACTAAAGCACAACCACAGTGTATACTGTGGAACTGAAAATCTAATACATTTACCCCCAAAAAGGGAACCATTCTGAGACACAATTGTTAACAAAATTCCCATTGCTTTAAATGCAGCTTTTAACCCCTTAATGACTGCCCAATCCACAGCACATTTTTTTTTTTTTTTCAATGGATTCCAGCATGTAGGCGCAATGTGAACACGGAAATCCATGGCGTGCCAGGACTGTCACCTGTCCTTAAGTGCAATGACTGTCCTGGCAGATCATAGGTCATTACAGGGTTAAAGGGATAGCAATGTTTCAAAATAAAAGCAGCTCCAATTAATCTTCATAGTATTTGGGCCATGGAGAGTGTTATTTCGTGATCCTAGCGGAAGGGCGACATTGTTACTTTTGGGTTTCTCTTTGCACAGTTCTTATTGGTTATTGGGCTCTGGATCCGCCCTGGGCTATTCTTTTTAAACTCTCTCCTGTCATCTTTTCAGCACCCTTTTGTGGTATACCTGTACCTGGCATTTGAGTTGCTGTTTGTTCCTGCCCTGTGTATGACGCCGCTCGCAGTACTTCGCTCCTGTCACTCCTGTGTTATTGCTTTCCGTTGCTGACTAGGACTGGCTGACTACCTTCGTATGTACCGATCTGGCTTTGGCTGAGAGCCTGCTCCGTTGTTGACTAAGACTGGCTTACTACCTCCGTGTGTACTGACCTGGCTTTGGCTGAGTATCTGATTCCATTGCTGACTAGGACTGGTTACCACCTCTGTGTGTACCGATCTGGCATTCTGGCTTCTGACCCGTCAGGGTGCATACCCTGTGCTCCATTACTCTTACTTTTGACTACCTCTACAGCACCTGCTTGGCCTGTCACTCCCTAGGTCACCTGGGAGACTGTGATGCGAGTAGCTCCGGTCGCTTGCCAGTATTCTTCAGTGCTGCCTCTGCTATCCCTAGCGTCTAGGGACTCGGTCACTTGCCAGTTTCCTACCTGTGTTTCCTCCACTATCCCTAGTGTTCTAGGGACTTGGTCACTAGCCAATGTCCTATCTGGGTTGCCTCTGCTATACCTAGCGTCTAGGGACTAGATCACTTGCCAGTTTCCTACCTGTGTTGCCTCCGCTATCCCTAGTGTGCTACGGACTCTGTCACTTTCCAGTGACCATTCTGTGTTGCCTCCACTACCCCTAGTCTTCTAGGGATTTGCCCTGCAGTTACCTACTGCTAAAGAAGGGCCTTTCCGTGGTTTGGTACTGCTGTGGTTTACTCTGTTCCAGTTACCAGTCGACGTATCAAGCCTATTTAGTTCTACTGTATATTTTGCTTGCCTATCATTTCTGTTCATCCTGACCTGTGTCAGATTTGGGAAGTACCACGGTACTGTCCTTATCTGGACCTGAGTAGGGTGATTCTTACTTGTGGATTTATTATTTTCAATAAAGCTGATCTAAACCTTACCTAATTGCCTGAGTGTTCTTACAAAACCGTGACAAGTTCAAGAGTAATTGAATGATAAAGTATCCCCCTCCCGCCCCTTTTTCCTAGTGTAAGCCGCCTCCCCTCAGATATGGAATCTGGTCACTTGACCAGACAGGTCACAGCAAGGGACAATCTTCTTACTGTGATCATAAAGAAAACCCTGCCCCCCCCCCCGTGACAGGTTTTTCCCTTTATGATCACTGAAGATTGTCCCTCTCTGTGATCCATCAGGACTGTCTTGCTGCTCTGATCTGAGCAGTGTTACTTTTATTTTGAAACATTACTATCTCTTTAAGGCAGAACTATAACTGGTTCTGAATTGAATCATCAGAAGGATGTACCTAAGGAGGTTAATCTTTGATTAAAGAGAGAATAATATATCACTATAAATTAAGATCTGATTATTCCTTATACATTTTAATAATGATCTGTACGTTCATCAATGTTCTTATAGTTGTAGTTTTTAGTAATTATATTTTACCCTCCCACCCCATTTACTGACAACACTCTTCTTTCCTCAGATCTGAAATCTGGTCGGATTGCAACAAGGGACAATATTTTCTATAAGAAAGGGAACAGAGTTGTTCTTATGTTGATACCAGATCATCCCTTCTCTGCGATCTGCCCAGAACGGCTTTCTGATCTGAAGAAACAATAGTGATGGGGGTGGGAGGGGGAAACTTTAAAATACAATTACAAAAAACAATAAGAACATTGCAGAAGATACAGAGCTTTATTAAAAAAGTATAAGGAATATTCGGAATTTCATTTATAGCGAGACATTCCTATTTAAGTTGTGGTAATACTGCTACAATAATCTTCCACGGATATTCAGTTGTTTTATTGTTATTCTGAAATGCAATTTGCTAATTTTCTTTCTTATTTAAATGTAACCCCTATTGTATTGTTGGATAGCTCCAGCACTGTGTAAAATCAATGTAAGTCGTTTTTACTGACAAAGCAGTGATTGTACATTAAATATCGTATTCAAAAACCATAACCCTTTCAGTGCCGGAGGGGTAAGCAACGCATTACAAAGCAATGACAAATGATTTAGTTAAATTAGAAGAATGGACAAGAGTGTGGCAGCTCCAGTTTAATGTTGATAAATGTAAAATAATGCACTTGGGACATAAAAATCCACAGGAAAAATATACTATTATGAGTACTGTGCTGTCAGAGACAACAGAGGAAAGGGATTTTGTAATAATTATTTCTAATGACTTAAAGGTAGGCATGCAATGTAATAAAGCAGTGGGGAATGCAAGCAGGGTGCTGGGTTGTATAGCTAGGGGCATTAGTAACAGAAAAAGGGAAGTGGTCATGCCACTCTACAGATCTCTAGTTAGACCTCACCTAGAGTATTGTGTACAGTACTGGATACCCCATCTCCAGAAGGATATAGATACTCTAGAGTATTGTGTACAGTACTGGATACCCCATCTCCAGAAGGATATAGATACTCTAGAGTATTGTGTACAGTACAGGAGACCCCACCTCCAAAAGGATATAGATACTATAGAGTATTGTGTACAGTACTGGAGACCCCATCTCCAGAAGGATATAGATACTCTAGAGAGAATTCAGAGAAGGGCAACTAAAAGGTGACTGGTTTACAGGAAAATAAATATCAGGATAGACTAAAGGATGTGAACATGTATAGCTTGGAGGAGAGAAGAGAGAGAGGGGATATGATAGACACATTCAAATACATGAAGGGGTTCAACAAAGTGCAGGAGGGAAGTAGATTTCAAAGGAGTAAAATTGTTAGGACAAGAGGCCATAGTCTAAAACTAGAGGGACACAGGTTTAGACGTAATGTAAGAACGTTTTATTTCACTGAGAGGGTAGTAGATAAGTGGAATAGCCTACCAGCAGAAGTGGTAGAAGTTTATACACTGGCAGAATTTAAGCATGCATGGGATAGGCATAAGGCTGTCCTTAACATAAGAAAAGACCAAGGACCAAAAAAGGTTTGAGGTTTTCACAGTAAGAAAATGGGCGACTAGATGGGCCAAATGGTTCTTATTTGTCGTCAGATTCTATGTTTCTAGGTTTCTATGTTTCAATGCATTGAGTACCCTTCTGTCACTGACAGGGTTAACAGGTACAGTTCTGGAGCACCCTATAAAGTTTTCCCAAAGTGCCATTAATTTGAATGGGGCTTTTAACAGTTTGAATGCTGGAGGAGACTGCAGCGCATTGCAAAGCTGGAAAGTTATTGTTAAAAGCGCCACTCAAACTTTTCATTTGCCCTCTGATGTTTTTAGTTTGCTTCACAGTTGCACCTGTATAGCAACCCTTTGAGTACCAGAGGGGTGTACAGCACATTGCAAAACATTCCATGGGTTAAAAACAGCCACAAATTTTACAAAGTGGTATCGTGACATTCTGGTCTAAAAGAAAATGTAATGTTATAATTGACTCTAAGGGCCATATGTTTAAAGAAGTAGCGAAATAGCTTTTGTCGTTTATAATGACTTTTCAAAGTGCAGTGTCATTGGGATCATTAATATTTTCAGACAGTGTCATTAGTGATCACAAATATGTCGTTTGTCCTGACTGAAATTTTCGTATGTAATGACAAAAAAATGTCTTAACTAACGACAAAAATGTCTTAAAAATATCTTAACTAAAGACAAAAATTCTCATTCCCTCCACTTTTTTCTTAACGTATAAATTTTGTCTTTTGTAAGACATTTTTTGTCGTTAGTTATGACAAATTTTCTTTTCCTCTATACGACACTGGAGAATAGTTTAGCCACCCCCTTGCCACGCCCCATTGCCCATCAGTTCTGGAGTTGTGTCGTCCACAACGGACATTGCTAGTTTTTTTGTTGTATACTTTATGTGTTCAAAACAAAAGTGGAGGAGTTCTGCAGATTCTTGTGCTTGCTGACTATAAATACAGAGCTCTGTTGTGCTGAATTCAAAACATCTCTGACTCTGAGTAGAGTTCTTGCTTTGAACGGAACCCTCTCTGAGTCCTTTCCTTTTTAAGAAATCCTCTCTTTTACATTACTACTTTTTTTGTGAATCTTTTGCGCCACCAGCAAACAATGCAAAGCCGAAGAGTCCCAGGTGCGCCAAAACTTCCCTCGTGAATACAAAGCTGCCATCAACCATATGGTGAACATTTAGATGTATGCATCCTATGTCTACCTATCCATGTCCTACTACTTTGACTGGGATGATGTGGCCCTTCACCATGTTTCCAAGTTCTTCAAAGAGCAGAGGCACGAAGAGAGAGAGAGAGAATGCTAAGAAGTTTATGAAATACCAGAACATCTCCAGAGTTTAATATCAAGATCCTTTCACTTGTGTTTCAGAGCATCACTCTTTAAACAACTGGAGTAAATGCTTGGGTTGCAGGACACAACATGAGAATCTTGTGCTTTAGTGCAGTGTAAGATTCTCATGTCACCCTTTTGATCATGGTGACATGTTTTTCTGTGCAACCATTTAAAAGGATACCCTTAATTTCCCACTACTCAATACTAATGATTGCTGGAGGTGGGAATTTCCTGCCAATCTCTACTATAAAAGCCAAGAATTCCAGGCAATTCGGCACTGGTTTTATTAGTAGAGTAACTGTGTTACTGTAGAGAGTGATTACTGAAACTTTGCAAACTGATTGATGGTTGAGTGGCTTTTTATTAGAGCAGTGAGTTTGTGTGTCTGAGATAGTGTTAGGGCAGCAATGGTCAGTCAATTGTGTAGCGAGTGTAAGTGATGTGTGTGTGTTTTATTATTATTCTTTTAATTAAATTCTTTTTTTATAATACTTTTTTACAATACTATTTTTTAGCTATATTTATTTTTAATAATATTTTGTTATCATTTTTTATAAAGCTTTTTGGATACTTATGCTGAATTGGTTATCATGACAAGGTGAATTGGAGGAAGGAAAGTGGGCCATCATCCTCAGGGGTGCACAGCAGCAGCACCAACACTACAAGGCTGCCTCTAAATGTGTAATGTCTCTCACATATACAGGTGGAAGGAGATTCAGAAATTGTTTGAAGTAGTGCCACTTCTTCTGCTACCAGCAGTAGCACTACAGTGGAGCCCCTGCTACTTGCACTGACAAAGGTGTTGTGACATCAGATGCATCATCCTTGTCACCAAATAATCTAGATTGTGTTGATTCCTCAAAGTTTTTCTGTGGCACTCCAAAGCTTCTTTCACCAGATGTGCATGGACACAGAGAGGAAATCGAATGGGGGAGTGAAGAAGAAACACTATATTTGGAGGTGGGTCTAGTAGGGCAGAAAGTTGTGGAGGTTCCTCTTGTGAGTGGGCAGCTGGAGGATATTGTGAAGGTAGGAAGCAGGTTCTGGATATGAGTGGGAAAGAAGAAGAGCAGGTTCTAGCTGTGAATGGACAGGTTAGACTGGCAAAAACAGCTACCGAGACTGAGGAGTGAGAGAGGCAGAGCACAATGTTTAATATGGTAGGG
Organism: Rhinophrynus dorsalis; assembly: GCA_037306005.1. NCBI lineage: Eukaryota > Metazoa > Chordata > Amphibia > Anura > Rhinophrynidae > Rhinophrynus > Rhinophrynus dorsalis. Next base: position 688,215,129 of record CM074718.1, read on the forward strand.
TTAGACTCAGGATCAGCTGCAGGAATTCCAGTGACTAGGGGTGGGCAAAATCTCTCGTCATATTCCCACGGGAAATTACGCAAAACTCACATTGTTATTCTCTTTTCTCGGGAAAATCCGCTTTAAAACTAGCAATTAATAATTTTGCATTTTTGGCGCATTGGCCAACATTTTTCTCCATTTTTTCGATGGCTAGAAAGTTTCCACCTATTCATTTATGTGGTTTTTACCTTTTCGCTATAAAAACGTGACATATTTGCGGGAGTGAAACACAATAGAAGCAGCTACAGAGCGAGATAGACGTTCTGTGTTGTTCTGCTGTGATTCTGAGGCAATATTGAGGCAGGAGAAGCTCATAGTGACTGCTATCACTGTGAGTAGCTTTAAAAATAATAAAAAGAGGAACTGGAAGGACCATTATGTGTCCACTGAGTCTGAGTCTGAGAAGGAAGTGAGCACTACAGAAGCAATGTTGGCCAGTCCCCCTAAATCACTCTTAGGGGTTTTGGGGAAATTACTGTCAAGGGAGGAACAAAAGTGCAGTATTAGTAGTGAGAGCAGGACAGGTCAGTTGCCTGTGCCTGCTGCAAGACATGCTGCACCATCATGAGTGTAACTACTAACCTGCTGCGGGCATTGCCAACAAGGTTTTCTACAGCTGTACTAAATAAGTGTAGGCCTGATTGTCTGCCTTTGAGATAAATAATGTTCAGAAAAATGCTTAGCTCTTCTTATGTGTTCTGAAATACCTTGCATACTGTTAATATTCCTTATGTTGCCACTTTTAAGGAGCAAGTTCCAAAGAGATGTGCCCACTGGCCAGATTGTTGTCAATTGCCACAACCACCACCAGAGTCACAAATGGCACACTGATCCTCCTGATACACAATAAATCATTTCTACCTTGGTGTCAGTGTCATTATGCCTGCTGACAGCTGTTGTGTTATTGTCCAGGGTAAAACCCTTTGACCTACTTCATTTTTAATATTTCTGCTAGTGTACCTACATTTTGCTCTGGTAATTTCCTTCACAATATAATCTTCCACTGGTTGGACAAGGATTTTTCCGTATCCCTTTACACAATCCTCCAAGTACTGCTGCTGCTGTTCATGCCTTGGCACAAATTCACCAATTTTGTCTTTAAAACAAGGACCCAGCAAAGTATGCTGGTGAGATAGCTCAGTGGTAAATTCCCCTCCTACAGAGCCTATTCAAACCGCAAAGTTGCAGGTTCGAGTGCTGCAGGGTCAACTCAGCCCTTCATCCTTCCGAGATCAATAAATGAGTACCGTTAATTTGGTAATAATAACACCTATTATTTTAGCTGCCAATTTGGTTAATTCTTAGAGCGTTTTTAAAGCGCTTTGAGTCCCGCTGGGAGAAAGGCGCTTTATAAAATATTGGTTTTAATAGGGCTATGTACGGATCATGCTGGAACAAAGATAACATGTCATTTGCCAGTTTCCCCATGTCCATGTTGTTGTGATTCTTGTAAATATCAGTGACCATAAACTCTAATTGTTTTTCCAGTAAATAAACTAGTGGAAGATCTCAGTGAATTCTGCACTAGTACAAACTATCAGCAATGACTCATCATCTCCTCTGCCTCTTCCTATTTTAGCATTATGTGGCCTAGCAGCAGAAGCAGCAGGCCCTGGCACACTCACAGATCCCTCTCCTTCTCCTCCTGCTACCTTTATTTGGATGTGATTTGGAATTGCTTTCTGCATCACATTTCCTATTCACAATCTCGTCTGCAAGAACTTCATTAATGGCCAAAACCATAGTTGCAGAAAATTTCATATGACTTTTTTTGTTTGGAATGGGGACACGAGGCGGTTAGATATTTTTTTCTATATTTAAATTATGTATCTTTTCATTTAAAATTTACTCCCACTTTTAGTTCCACGACAGTTAATTGTTTTGTTCTCACTAGTTGTACACAAGGTAATAAGTTGAAGACGTGCACATTTTTCAAGCATGATCCAGATTATGTCGTTTGTTTCCTGGCTATGGACATATAGCGAGGAATGACAAATAAGTATTCTGTTTGTGGATGAGTTATGTTTTTTTATGTTCTTTAAGAAAGAATCATTAGTTTTTACTTCAGACTGTTTTTTATATATTCGATTTGGTGCAATTCATTCTGGAACTGAACTGAACATTTGGTGCTCAGAGTTTCTTGACACATAATATTAATTGGGATTGCCCAGCGTGACTTGTAATTATGTGTCTGATTATCTGAACATCAATGCTCTATTCAAAGTCTTCATGGTCATTTAGAAACCAGCTACTGTGTATATAATGTGCAGGTTCCAGAAACGATTTAGTGATTTAGTCTAGTATAAGCAGTGTATGAAGGTTAAAGGGATAGTAATACTTCATTTTATCTTTATTTTATTTTGTAGGCAATAAAAAAACACGAAGAACAATATAAGTCTTATCTCTCAAACCTTTATGGTTTGAGAGATATTCACAAGCAAAGTTTCCCCTCCCGCCCCTTTTACCTAGTGTAAGCCATCTCTTCTCAGATGTGGAATGCAGTCCATAGACCAGACAGATAACAGCAGGGGACAATCTTCTTCCTATGAGAACAATGAAAGCCCTGCCCCCCTTGACAAGTTTTTCAGGTTTTTCCCTTATCTTAATTGAAGAGTGTCCTTCTCTGCAGTCTACCTGGGCACCTCCCTTCTGATCTGGCTGAGCAGTGTTACATCAGTAGAAGGGGTGGGAGGGGGATACTTTGTCATTGAATTACTCTTGTACTACAACTCTGACAGAATTGAAATAACACTCTCCAAAGTCCAGATACTGTGATGATTAATTAGAGCTGCTTTTATTATGAAACATTACTATCCCTTTAAGGATTATATCATTGTTATACAGGAATCAGTATATATATATCTGAGCCCCAGAACTGGTTTATATTTCTTTAATATAAGCTGGGTTTTTTTTATATCATCTTTTAACAGGTTCTAATAATACATTTTTAGATTGTAAGCTTTTGGGCAGGGACCTCGCACCTAATGTTTCACTCTGCAGAGCACCTGTAGCCCTATATTGTTTAAACCGTTAAATTGTAAAGCACTGCGTACACTTGTGGCGCTATATAAATAAACATATTAATTACTTCAGGGGAACTCTCACCTCCAGTAAACTGCTTCTTATATACATTTTCGAGGGAATACATTTTCACTGTATTTTTTTTAAATGCAGAGATTTCAGCTTTTTAATTCCTTTTTGTGATGTCACTTCTGGATAGGTTGCGGCACCGCTCTGTACCACAACATGTGAAGCGTAACCTCTTTCCCTCCATAGTTTTTCCCCGTTACCTACTCCTTCTCTGAAGGAGGAATCCAGCATGAGAGCTGGAGCATTCTCATTGGCAAGAGAACACCCCAGCTCACATGCTGGATTCCTCTGTCAGAGGAGGTAACGGGGAACAACTGGGGAGGGGAATCGGCCAAGACAGAGCTGTATCACAGCCTGTCCTGAAGTGATGTCATGCGTCAGAATTAAAAAGCTGAAATCTCCTTTAATACTGCAATTAAAAAAAAATGCAGATTGAAAATGTATTGCCCTCTAAGATTTATATAGGAAGCAGTTTATTGGAGCTGAGCGTTCCACTTTAACTATTTGTCTTTATAGCTATAAGGAAAAGGGTTTGAAGTCATAAAATCATCAAAACCAAGATAACTAAAGTAACAGTCGGTGAGAGAGGTCATATCTCACACTCCTCCTCTGTTCTGGGCTGTTAACACTACTGCATGTTTCGTCAATTTCCTGTGGTGGGGGGGAAAACTTTCCACCTTTGCTACCTCTGGTGGGCAATCAGGACATTATATAGTAGCATTCACACATGTAACGTCTGGCAGTACTCTAGGGGTCATAGTGACAGTGAAGAACATAATTGCCCTGCATGTATTCCATAAACATCTCTAATGTAGTGGGTCTTCTCCTTGGAGGTAATTGATGTTCAGATGCACCAGTCACCAAGCCATATTAATTGCACAAGTCCTGTAGAAATGTGACCATCCTATCACCACCACCACCACTACCTGTGCCATCACCTTTACAACCTCCACCAGTGCCATCATCATCACCAGCACCACCACCAGTGCCACAAATTTCAGACTGCCCTGCTGAGACACAATCAATTCTTTCAGTCTTGGTGTTAATGCCTTTGTGTCTGCTGCCAACTGTTGAGTAAAACCCTTTGGCCTACTTAATTTTGAATACTTCTGCTAGTGTCCATACATTTGTCTCTATCTTCCTCTGCAATGCAATCTTCCACACGTCGAACAATAATTTTTGTGTATGCCTTCATTCAATCCTCCAAGTGCTGCTGCTCATGTCATGGCACAAATGCCTGAAAAGTAAGAATCTAGTCAAGACAAAAAAACGACTCCTCGTTGCTTTTTTTCTTTTTGTTATCCTTTATAAAAATTCGCTAAAACGTGTGTAACGACGCAGTCATGCGCAGTAGAGACTGCCCGCGCCATGGCTGATACAGAGCTGGGCGCTCCTTCGGAGCATCCAGCTCTGTATCAGCTGTGGCACGGGCAGTCTCTACTGCGGAAGACTGCCCCGCGACCAGCTGGCAGTGGCACTGTTGCCCGCGAAATGGGCTCTTCAACTGGTTTTTAATAAAAGTTTATTGGAAACTTAGTAATGATACAAATCACATTACCATGAGGAACATAACAAATACATGTGTAAATAGGCAAGACATACACAACAGCAATATAAATAACAAAGAATAATCACAAGGAAAGAAAGACAGGTATAATTAGACATAGCATTCTATGTGATGTACATAAAACCTACAGAAGAATCTGGTAGGTAAGCAATATGAAACAATCATATTAACCAGTAAATATCAAATCTTACAATAATGATACAAAGTTTATGGAATTTAACAAATGTGAATCAAAAATCAAAAAATGTGAGAGATTGTTGAAGGGGGAAAGGAGTAGAAAAAGGAGAGGAGTTAGTAAAAATGAAAAATAGAAAAGGAAAAGAAAAGAAGAGAGGAATAAAGGGAGTGTAAACAGATAAGAGAAGAAAAAGAAAGGAGAGACATGAGAGGGCAAGAGAAATATACCAAACACATTGTTTCACCTATACCAAGGGGTCTCAATTAAGCCTAACAGTTACAGGAGGGGAGGTAGAAGCAGAAAGAAGAGCACCATACTTATACCAATCTGCCCATTTAGAGTCAATATGCAGTGGAGTTATTGGCAATAGCAAATAATTTCTCCATTTCAAGGTAAGATTGAGTTTTAGAGTTGCATTCTAAGACAGAAGGGATTTGGTGGTATTCAGTAGCAAGGAAACACATGACCATTTTTTTAAATGAGGGGAGAGGGTAAGTGATGATGGTAGAGAAAGAGGCAAATCAGTGGGTCTATGGGAATATCTAGAGAGAGAGAGCTAGATTAATATGTTGTAAAACTTGGGACCAGAATACACTAATGATGGAACACGTCCACTATATGTAATGATGATACCCCACCTCAGTGTTACACCTATAACACAGATATGATGTATGTTCAAAAATGAGCACTAATTTATATGAAATCATATACCATCTAGTGGCTATCTTGTAATTCAGTTCGCGAGTAGAAACATCTCTTATATTCTTAGAAAAGTTGCAAAACATATTATTCCATTGTGATGGGGAGAGTGAAATAGAGAGTTCACGTTCCCATAAAGTAGAAAAATAATGCTTAGTAGGTGGAAAAGAGGTAAATAAAAGAGTGTAGCAAAAGGAGAGAGGTCTGAATTTCATTGGGGAATTCTGAAAGGAAGATTCAAATTTATTCAGACATCTCATATAAGAGCCCTTCAATCATTCAGTTCTGAGCCAATGGGAGATCTGGCCGATAAAGAGCCAATCAAGAGAGGTGACCTCCAAAACAGAAAAAGCATGAGCCAAATCAAATAGACCTCTATTATTCACGAGATCCATAATCTTATCTACGTTCTTAAGTTTCCAAGTCAATAAATTCAAGTTATTTATGCCGTGTGGAAAATCAGGATTATCCACAATTAGCTTAAGGGAAGAAGGATAAGGAGCTAGGTGTAAAGAATCATTGATTGATGTCCAAATTGACATAATATGACTCAAAATTGGATGGGAATAGCACTCTGGGATTAGTTGTGGAGAAGAAATTCAAAGAAGCTGAGCAAGGTTCAAATGACCAACATCTGTCAATAGTGTTTGTATCCATCTAGGGGGATAAGAGAGGTTAAAATCGAAGACTTTGGCCAATGTAGAAGCATGATAGTATTTAAGCAAATTAAGTAAGCCCAGACCTCCACGATGTATAGGCTCTTGTAAAATAGCTAGGCTCAAACTTTTTTTTTTTTGTGAGACCAAATAAAGGAAGAAATAAGGGATGATATTTGATTTATAAAATGGATTGGAATTTTCATCTGAAGGGCGTTAAAGATGTATAGTACTCTATGGAGGGCCATCATCTTGACAACGTTAATACATCTCATCCAAGAGACATAAAGACTATCCCATCTTTTGAATTTATCAGATAAGGAAGATAAGAGAGGGGTTAGATTAATATCAGGAAGAGAATAGAAAGATTATGCTATATGTAAACCTAAACAGGTGATATGCAATGTAGCCCACCGAAAATAATAATGTTTACGTGATTTGACTTCTGCATCTGGTAAGTTAACATTGAGGATTTCGGATTTGTTGTAATTCATTTTAGTCTGGGAAAGAGAACAATATACCTCTAAGTTCAAGAGGAGATTTGGTATGGAAGAACTAGGGTTGTACATAAAATATATCACACCGTCCGCGAATGCTGCAACTTTAAATAAGTGAGGACCTGATTGCAAGCCCAGGGTATCCTCATTATTTCTAATTAAATTGAGAAGAGGTTCTAAGGTTAAAATGAAGATAAGGGGAGAGAGGGGACAACCTGGACAGGTGCCATTCGTCATGTCAAATTGTTGTGAAAGTGTCCCATTGACAACTACTGATGCAGAAGGAGCAGAATACAGACTCATAATACCGGTATGCATAATAGATCCAACACCTATATATTATAAGACCTCAGAAATATAGCACCAATCAACTCCATCAAAGGCTTTTTCTGCATCTGTGGACAAAAAACACAGAGGAATCCTTTTCTTTTTAGCAAGATGGATCAGAAAGAGAAAAAGGAAGACATAATTAAGAGAAGTATAACTCATCATCATCAAGGTGGCCTCCTCAAATGGCTCCATTCATAAAAAGTGCAGCTCTGAGCTCTCATCATTGAATCAGTCACCCGGTCTGACCTCGGTGATTGATTCAATGATGAGAGCACAGCGCTGCGCTTTTTGTGAATGAACCCGGTGACAGGGATCATTCAATAAAGGCAGCACTTCCAGTAGATGTGGCTTTTATAGCTGCTCAGTTAAAAAGGGCAGGAAATACCTTGGGGTTGCCCCATGGATCATCTATCCTTTTGGATAGATGATCCATGAAAAGGGGGCTATCGGGAGGGTTTCTGGTGCCCTCCTTTGAGGTCTGAAAGTATTATTTAACCATAAAACTGCAGCAAAAGAATAGAAAACAGCGCAAAGAAGTGCACTTCTAAGGGTAGTATTAATCACAACAAAATGAGTCCCTTTATCCCCTATAGAAAATTACTCACTTGTCTGAGAGGTTTCCCCTGCCTCTCAGTTTATAGGTCCACTCTGGATTTTTAGGGGGGTCACACCAGACTAGTGACACTTCAAATGGAAAATTCCCCTGGATGAATAAATGAATAAATGTGGATCTTGTATGTTAACCCATATACATATAATAATAAAGTATAGGGTCCCCCACAGATGGTACTGGGGATACAAGAACCAGATATACTGAGTAGTAAACACGTTGTGGGGTTGTGGGACTCTAATTAAAAACTTTATAATGTTTATTAGAAATATTCTAAAACACTTAAGTGTATATGTATAAATAAAAACTGTGATGTACTCAAATACAAGTGTAAAATCTCCAGCAAAAACAATAAAAAACAGTTCAAAATAAAATTAAAAGTAAAACAGAATACTTAGCTTGTATAGACTAGTCTTAATTGGATCTAGAATGTATGTCTTGAATAGCTCAACGTGTTTCGTGAATAGTTTCACTTCCTCAGGAGCAGTAATATTTTATTGTGTGTCACACTCACCTTTTATAGGGCTCCAGGACTTCCTACCTGGCGATCCCGCCTCCCCCCCCTTGGGAAAACGGCGCCGATTCGCTCCCATAGCAGTGGAACGCACGCCGACAGAGCAGGCTAACCGGCCCGCGCTCCACTCCCGGAACGCCGCGCCCCACGTGGCCGCAAACGCACGTATTGGTGGACCGCAAACCGGAAGGAGAAAATATCTCCTCTGTGTTCCACCTCAGTAGCGCAATGCCCCACGTGTGAGCGGCAGGCAAACATCGCCCATCGGCGCCTTTAGATGGAGGGATGGCCACCCAACCGGGACATATTGTGCATACGATCATATGATCATATGTTCACCTCCCGGTTGATGCAAGCCAGGGACCACCAGGCGTAGCAACCAGGGTACCACCACTTGGGATGGAGTGACACAAAAATAAATAAATGAATAGATACCAATATGTGTTGGTTCACTTGTGTACTGCAATAGAATTAAAAGTACAAAAACTAGAAATGGTAATAAGGGGAAATATAATAAAATGGTGAATTACCCAATGAGGAGAAATATAATAAAATAGAATAAGATGGTAAATTACCCAATAAAAGATAAAAATAAATATTAGTTAATATTATAAATATTAATTTAGATTTTGATAATAGATGGCAGATATTGGAAGTAAGAATATAAGATTATATACGAATATAAGGTCACAATTTGGTAAATAGACTTGGAAAATCATAAAAATGATAGGGGACTAAATTTCACGGTGACCATACAAGAAGCCTCTATTGAGTTTCTGGATCTTACATTAACATTCGGTCCTGATCATAAAATTGTGAGTAATATTTATCGCAAACCAGTGGCTTCAAATCAATATATAAGAGCTGATAGCGGCCATTATCATAAATGGTTGAATAATGTGCCTTTTGGACAATTCCACAGGCTAAGACGTTACTGTAGTTTATTTATTATTGTTTATTCGATTTATTTATTCTGTATGAAAATATATCAAATGATTTTCCAAGTCTATTGGCTTGCAAGCACATTTTGTAGACTGTTTCAATGAAGTATTTATTTCAAAATAGCATAATTTCAGCTCTGTTGAAGAGCCTCTGTCTGGTCAAATGACTGGAATCTGCAGCTGTCAGCTAGATGGCAGACTAGAGTGAAACAGCCAGGAAAAGGTAACTTTAGCAAGTTATATCTCTCAAACCATAAAGATTTGAGAGATAAGACTTACATCGATGTTAATCTTTTTTTAATGTCTACAATATTAAATCAACTTAATATTAACCATTACTATCCCTTTAATTAGCATAATATAGCAATCTAAATAGCTCAAAAACTGGTTACTATACCATATAAGGGATTTTGAAAGTGCTTTCAAAATCTCTAAAGTAGTTTTTTTTTTTCATTTTTTTTTCCTTTTGATTACTGTAAGCCTTTGAGTGCCAGATCTGTAAGAAAGGATTGCTCTGCAATGCCTTGCATACCCCTCTAACATTCAAAGGGTTAAATATATAACTGGGAATATTTTATACAAAAAAAGATACATTTTAAGTTATATTTTAATACTAGCATTATTTATATTCGTAGTTGAAATAGAGAGCTCCAATGCATTTGTTCACATTCCTAGCATGCAAAGGTTTAAAGAAGGGCTGTCCAAGTTCAGTTCTCAAGGGCCACCAACAGACCAGGATGTAAGGATTTCCATGATTAAGCACAGGTGGACCAATCAAAATGAATGATCCATTGATTGGCTCACTGTTGATGACCCTAGAGGACTGAACTTGGACCGCTCGCAATTCATAGAAACCTGTGAGCCCCACGTGACTTGTTCAGCAAGCTAAATAGGTGCACTTCTTGGGCAACCAAATTTCCCCAAATCGCAATGTATTGATAAGGTAATTTTACCATAGTGGTGGATAATGTGAGTACCTCCAATTGCTGCCAGACTATAACTTTTATTATGATGGGATCTGTAGGCTTACACACACGCATTTCCCGCCACCATTTTAAACCCTTGAATGCTGGCGCGATCTCCATCAAACTGCTACATATTGTGCTCTTCACGTAGTCCGTTTTTCCATGTGTCATGCCGCCCAAACACAGGTTACGCAAGCTTTCTTTAGCACTTTTGGGACCACCATGCAGATCGCTCTACCACATGATTGCTCAGCACAATGATCCGATCAATTGCAAAAGCTACGGGATCATCAGCCAAGCATGTTTGGCTGACACCCTCATGAGTAAGACTGCAAGCCAAAAACATACCAGCAGACCACAAGGATGGAAAACCAAAACATTTTTCATTGAGAAAGGCAACCTTAAACCTGGGTCAGCTTTAATTCATGCCACATACAAATCCCTCACCAACAATAGAATCACCAGGGGGAACACAGGACTAGTGCAGGTAAGTGACAAAAGGTCTCTCATGAAATGATGAATTAAAAGAATCATAAGGCATGTCTTTTTGTAGATGATGCAAAGATTTGTAACAGGGTAGACATTCCTTGGGGAGTAGTCCAAATGGCAAATGATTTAGGTAAAATGGGGAGCGTGTGACAGCTGCAGTTTAATGTTGATACATGTAAAATAATGAACTTGGGAGATGGGACATAAAAATTCAAAGGCAGAATATGATATTTAAGGGACAGTAATGTCATAAAAAAGTATTAACTATATAGTAGATACAACTAAAAGAAAGAACTTGCACTTATTCGTATCTCTCAGACTGTTATGGTATGAAAGATATAGGAAAATAAAGTTGTCTGGTCCCTCCCCTTTCTGCTTGATGAGATGTAAAGCTGTCAGAAGCAGATTCTGGTCACTTGACCAGATGCGGCTCTTCAGTAATGCCGATATAACGATATATAAAGATAAACACTTCATTAGAATGGTCTACAAAGTGTGCCTGGTTTGCAAGCACACTTTGTAGACCGTTCCAATGAAGTATTTATTTCTAAATAGTGTGATTTCAGCTCTGCTGAAGAGCCTCTGTCTCGTCAAATGACTGGAATCTGCAGCTGTCAGCTAGATGGCAGACTTGAGTGAAACAGCCAGGAAAAGTTAAGTTTACCAAGTTATAGCTCTCAAACCATAAAGGTTTGAGAGATAAGACTTATATCAATGTTAACCTTTTTTTAATGTCTACAATATTAAATCAACTTAAAATTAACCATTACTATCCCTTTAAGAGTGCTCTGCTGTCACCGACAAGAGAGGAACGGGACATGGTAGTAATTATTTCTGATGAATTAAAGGTAGACAGACAATGTGACAAAGCAGTGTGAAATGTAAGCAGGGTGCTGGGTTGTATAGCTAGGGGCAGTAGTAGCAGAAACAAAGGAGGTTATCATGTCAATTTTCAGATCTCTGGTTAGACCTCACTGAGGGTATTATCGTGTTCAGAACTGGACTCCAAACCTCCAGAACGATATGTATATTCTGGAGAGAATTATTAAAATATTAAAATGTTAAATAATAAAATATTAAAATGGTGTATAGTTTACAGGATAAAGATTATCAATATAGAATAAAGGATCTGAACATGTATAGCTTGGAGGAGAGAAAAGAAAGGTGGTAGATATGTGGAAAAGCCTATCAGCAGAAGTGGTAGAGGTTAATACAGTGATAGGATGTAAGTATGCATGGGATCAAGCATAAGTCTGTCCTGAACATAAGACAAGACCAAGGACCAAATAAGGGTTGAGGTTTTTACAGTAGGAAATATGCAGACTAGATGGTTCGAATGGTTCTTTTATGCAATCAGATTCTGTGTCTCTGTGATAAGCTGGAGTCTTGTCTTCTTCCAAGGGAGTTGGTATAAAGCAATTGCACATTAAAGTAGCTTAAACTGTACTGATTAATTAGATTCATATTTCACCAAATGTAGTCATCCTTCATGAAATTAATAATAAGTTCTTGAGTGAGTGTAAAAACTTCAATTGCAGCTGACATTTATTTACATATTTTTATTTTGCACTTTTATGGCTTTTTCATGTTTTTTCCGTTTCTGTCTGTCAACAGAAGATACTAATTTACATAATGGTAGAAAAGGTTCATTATATTTCATTTCATTCTAACATGCCATGTCACTCTATTTTCAGGCCAAGATTAAAGCTAATAAATACCTACATTTATCAAAGGAACAGTGTTTGTTGTAATGTCTTTTCACAAAAAATGATAGCGCAGATGCTTAGCAAAATGGCTGCATCCTGGTAAATTGATAATTGTTTGTAACATTTTGTAACATAACCTATTATGCCTGAAGAGCTGCAAACATTCAATGTGTTCTTAGAACTATTTGCATAATTGGTATTTTTAGAATAGATGGTTGCTGCCAGTTTGTTGTCTCTCATACTTTCATTCTGTCTTTTTCCTGACATATCTCTACAGAGAAAATGCAAGCAAAAAACCTCAGGGGAGTATGATGTGAAACGGGGACGTAATTTATCTGAGATTTGTTTTTGCATTTGCTCCAGCAGAAAAGACAGTACTCTGAACACACTTAGATCATTGACAAGACTTGACAAATCTGTTTGTTAAGAAAAAAACAACAAAATACATCACTCTGAAACAATAACGAAATCAAAGTATGTGAGAACGTTCTGAGAAGACTAACGTTCACTGTGTGTCTTAAAAGGAAGTCGCTGTTTGTCGTTGCATTTCATTTTCATTGATTAATGAGCAATCTTCTTTACATAATCCATTTCGAGTGTTAACATTTATTTAATGAACGTTAAGCAAAGTGGATTAAAATATACCACCCAGGTGGAGATCCGCATTTCTGCAAATGTTTGTCTTCATGGGTGGTTGTTTACCAACATATATAATTTATCATTTATCTTTAATTGAATAAAGTATAGCCCACCTGGGTAGGGAAACTGTGATTAAATCAGTGGCTCATCGGAGACCATCTTGCATGTGTATGTGAAAGAATATAGAAAATTGGAAAAGAAAAGGCCATATTTTAACCCTTTGTATGTTAGGAAAAAGCAATGCTTCGCAAGGTGTTAAGACAACGCAAACTAAATCTCATATTGATAAAGTATTTAACCCTTTGAGTGCCAGAGTGGTATGCAATGCATTGCTTTGAAATGCGTTACGTACCACTCTGGCATTCAAGGGGTTAACCTTTTGAATCACAGATACAAGAAATAGCGGCTCAAGCTCCTATGTAAACGATAAAGCGACTACCACATTAATGTCCACGGTATGCAATAATGACTGAAAAACAAGCTTCAGATCATAAGTGGGTGCAAAGAAGGAGCATCAAAACACAGCCAGTTCATGCACAACCACTAATAAGATTAATCCAAGCTTGTAATAAAAACAACATTCTTTATTTTGATCATATGTTGTTGATGGAGTAGCGATAACGTGTCTGCCTCCTGTTGTGACGTCCCAGGTTCAACTCCCATCTCTTTAGAAAAAAGAGATCATGAGTAAGCGTCTTGTACGTGAAACGCGTGGATCTGACATGTAAAAGTGTCCTCGGATCTAGCTGTTGTTTAAGCTATACATTTTGTCTTTTGGATATCCAGCCTGAATGATTTGAAGTTACTTTTTATATGATCAAAATAAAGAATGTTGTTTTTATTACAAGCTTGGATTGATCATATTAGTGGTTGTACATGAACTTGCTGTGTTTTGATTCATGTTAACCTTTTGAATTCCAGGGGGTATCCAACGCATTGCATAACAATACGTTGGATACTCTTCTGGCACTCAAAAGGTTAAAGGGATAGTAATACTTAAAATGTAAAAAAATATGTTGTAGCGTTTATCCCCCTGAGTAAAACAAGGGTACTCCCACTGCTGAAAGGTGTTTCATTCAAAAGTTATTAATTTTCAAAGTTGAATTTTTTAGGTGCAATATCACAGTGGCCTGAAATTGTACAGTGGCGCTGTTGCAACACCATACTATGGAGATTTATGGTCAATTGACCAGAGCGCCACTGTACAATTTCAGACCACTGTGATATTGCACATAAAAAATTCAACTTTGAAAATTAATAACTTTTGAATGAAACACCTTTCAGCAGTGGGAGTGCCCTTGTTTTACTCAGGGGGATAAACCTTACAACATATTTTTTTTTACATTTTAAGTATTACTATCCCTTTAAAGACAAATTATACTCTTTAAATAAGTGGCTCTAAAAGTGGACTTATTACCCTAAGACAAGTTTAGCTTGTTTTATAGGTAATTAAAAATGGTTAACATGTTGTGCTAGCCATCTAATGGTAATATTTTCTGAGAAATTACATATTTTTTGTTGATGGCAGATTTTGGCACTATATGCTAATTTCATGCACATTATGCTAAGTAGTTCATTTTGAAGCCAAAGGAATTGCTTGCTGTGCTTTTAGACACGCCCCAGTATGTCAGTTATGCCTAGAATAGATTCAGTCACAGCACAGTGTTTGGTAATATTGGCCCAGCACATAAACAAATTAGCATAATGTGCCAGACTAGTCCCCCAAGTAATAATACAAAATTATGTATGATGGAGAGTTTTTGTTTGCAGCTCATAGAAACATAGAAACACAGAAACACAGAATCTGACGGCAGACAAGAACCATTCGGCCCATCTACTCGCCCATTTTCCTGCAGTAAAAACCTCAAACCTTTTTTAGTCCTTGGTCTTTTCTTAAGTTAAGGACAGCCTTATGCCTACCCCATGCATGCTTAAATTCTGTCACTGTATTAACCTCTACCACTTCTGCTGGTAGACTATTCCACTTATCTACTACCCTCTCAGTGAAGTAAAACTTTTATTCATTACATCTAAACTAGTGATGATCGAGCACCCCGATGCTCGGGTGTTCAGGTGCTCTGGCCGAGCGCCCCCGGAGGCTCGAGTGCTCGGCCGAGCACCCGAGCCCCATTGAAGTCAATGGGAGGACTCGAGCATTACACCAGGCACCCCCTGCTCTGATGAGGGGAGGGTGCCTGGTTCATAGGAAAAGGTCAGAAAATGATGGAAACACCACAGAAATGGTTCAGGGACAGCATAGGGAGGATGTCTGGATGCATCTTGGACTCCAACGTCGCTGCTGGGAACGATGTTTCGCCCGTAGTACGCCATTTTTACAGACTGACCGTAAAACACACAAAAAGGAAGATAAAAACGATTTTAGGCGAAAAATTGTTACCAAACAGTATTTGCTGTATATTTACTTGTATATCATCTGCAAATTCTGCAAAAAATGTCATCGATTTTTCGGAACTGGGGCCATGATTAAGAGGGAAACGTGCGCAGCGTAAAGCAGGTGTTCAACGTGGTTATGGCCCGGGTAAGGTACAGCATTCAGGAACGGAGGCTGCAGCTACCACAGGTTTTACAACATGTCCGTTTGCCCTTGTTAAGTCCAAAATTTATAGTCGGAACAGTGGGGTCTGATCCATTGAGTAAAAGTGACGAAGTGACTTAGTGGATGAAGCCAAGAACTACCTTCTGCTCTGTCGAACACCCCAGCCCTATTTAATTCAATGGGAGGACCTGAGGCACTCCGATACAACCTGTATATCACAAAATGGAGGGCCTCATTCACATTGTGGTACAATAGTTCAGGTAGTGGTCCAACACTCATAAAGCCTATGCACTAAGTGAAAGGGCTGCCAAAAATTAGACTGAAATGTCACTCCAATGCACCCTTTATTACACATAAAGGAGGGCATCATACACACCCTTGAAAAATTAGGATTAATGGCCTGCTGGTGACCCTCTAAAACATTAGGGGCGAGGGCATGCCGCTAAGCTGACCATCTAAAACATTAGGAATGAGGGTCTGCTGCGGAGCTGACCATCCTAAACATTATATGCGAAGGCCCGCTAGTGAGCTGACGCTATAAAACATTATATGAGAGGGCCCGCTAGAGAGCTGACCCAATAAAACATTATATGAGAAGGCCCGCTGGTGAGCTGACCTATACAAAAATTGTCAAACATGGCCCGCTGGTGAGCTGACCCTATATAAAAATTATATCACAGGGCCCGCTGGTGAGCTGGCCCTATATAAAAATTATATCACAGGGCATATGGAAGAGGAGGAGGAGGATGAGAAGATTAAGAGTCAACCATATACCCGTTTTTTGGGTGGAAGGGGTGAATGGGAATACAGAGTATTCCCATCATTGTAAATAACATATCTAAAGTGACTTTATGTTCACCCGGGGCTTTCCTCCAGTGGAGTGGAGAAGTCAGGGGAAATCCAGGCCTTGTTCATTTTTATAAGTGTCAACCTATCAGCATTTTCGGTGGAAAGGCGGATACGCTTATCTGTTATGATGCCACCAGCAGCACTAAATACCCGCTCAGACAGAACGCTGGCGGCAGGGCAGGCCAGCACCTCCAAGGCGTAGAGTGCCAGTTCATACCACGTGTCCAGCTTGGACACCCAGTAGTTGTAAGGCACAGAGGGATCATTGAGGACGCTGACACGGTCTGCTACGTACTCCTTCACCATCTTCCAAAACTTTTCCCTCCTTGTGACACTAGGCCGCGCATCAGGGTGAGGGTGCTGGTGGGGTGTCATGAAGGTGTCCCACGCCTTGGAGAGTGTTGCCCTGCCTTTGTCGGAACTGCTGTGTGCTCCCCTTTTCTCCCCTTCTCGGTTGGCCAAGGTAGCACGTACTCTGCCGCCAGCGTTGTCAGATGGAAAATTTTGGAGCAATTTTTCAACAAGAACCTTCTGGTATTGCACCATTTTGCTTGTCCTCTCCACCGGAGGAATGAGAGAGGAGAAATTCCCTTTGTAGCGGGGGTCCAGAACACCCAGTAATCCGTGTTGTCTAAAATGCGTATAACGCGTGGGTCACGGGAAAGGCAGCCTAACATAAAGTCAGCCATGTGTGCCAGAGTACCAACAGGCAAGATTTCGCTGTCCTCACCAGGAGGATGACTCTCAATCTCCTCATCCTCTTCCTCCTCTTCTGCCCACCCACGCTGAAGAGATGGAAATAAAGTTCCATGGCTACCCTCTGTAGCGGAGGCAACCGTGTCTTCCTCCTCCTCCTCCTCCTCCGCCTCCTCCAATTGTCGCTGAGAAGACGAAGTGAGGGTGCTCTGGCTATCACCTTGTGTAAGCTCTTCCTCCCCCATTTCCACCTCTTCCACATGCAAAGCGTCGTTTTTAATTGTGAGCAGCGAGCGTTTCAGTAGACACAGAAGTGGGATGGTTACACTGATAATAGCGTTATCGCCGCTCACCATCTGTGTCGATTCCTCAAAATTGCGTAAAACCTCACAGAGGTCTGACATCCATTCCCACTCCTCACTTCTGATTAGAGGAAGTTGAACGGAGAGGCGACGACCGTGTAACAGCTGGTACTCCACTACTGCCCTCTGCTGCTCACAAAGCCGGGCCAACATGTGGAAGGTGGAGTTCCAGCGCGTGCTCACGTCACACAGCAGCCGGTGAGCTGGCAATTGTAAGCGCTGCTGCAGCGTCAACAGGCCGGCTGAAGCTGTAGATGACTTATAGAAATGTGCACACACGCGGCGCACCTTCGTCAAGAGATCATGCAAATTGGGGTAGGTTTTTAGAAATCGCTGAAACACTAAATTAAATACATGCGCTAGGCATGGTACGTGTGTGAGCTTGCCGAGCTCCAAAGCCGCCACCAAGTTACACCCATTATCACACACAACCATGCCTGGTTGCAGGTTGAGTGGCGAGAGCCACTGCTCGGTCTGGTGACTAATCCCCTGCAACAGCTCTGAGGCCGTGTGCTGTTTGTCCCCAAGGCAGATCAGCTTCAGCACGGCCTGTTGACGCTTCCCCACTGCAGTGCTACACTGCTTCCAGCTACCGGCTGATGGGTGAGTGGCGCTGCGTGCAGAGAATTCGGAGGTGGAAACGGAGGAGGAGGAGGAGAAGCCAACAACGTACGTGCTGGCGGAAACCCTGATGGAGGTAGGGCCCGCAATCCTCGGCGTGGGTAGCACCTGTGCCATGCCAGGGTCCGAGTCGCTCCCAGCCTCCACGACATTCACCCAGTGTGCCGTCAGGGAAATGTAGCGTCCCTGGCCACAAGCACTTGTCCATGTGTCAGTCGTTAAGTGGACCTTCCCAGTAACTGCGTTGGTCAGGGCACGGGTGATGTTAAGGGACACATGGTGGTGTAAGGCGGGGACGGCACACCGGGAAAAGTAGTGGCGGCTGGGGACTGCGTACCGAGGGACAGCTGCTGCCATCAGGCTGCGGAAGGACTCAGTGTCCACAAGCCTAAATGGCAGCATTTCGATGGCCAGTAATTTGGAAAGGTGTGAGGTTAGTGCTATGGCCTGTGGGAGGGTGGCTGGGTATTTTCGCTTGCGCTCAAATGCCTGGGGTAACGACATTTGGACGCTGCGCTGGGACAGGGAAGTGGATGTGGTCGCTGATGGTGCTTCAGATGGTACACGTGCAGGGCGGGAGGTATGCGGGCCTGCGCCTTCGACAGGCGATTGGCCGGCACCAAAAACAGGGGAAGAGGAGGCAGTGGTGTGGCCTGCAGACACAGATTGGCGATCCGGGCGTTCCTCCCACTTATTACGGTGCTTGGATGCCATGTGTCAGATCATGCTGGTGGTGGTGAGGTTGCTAGTGTTCATGCCTCGGCTCATTCTGGTGTGGCACAGGTTGCAAACTACAATTCTTTTGTCGTCCGCACTTTCCTTAAAAAAACGCCATACCGCGGAACACCTAGCCCTTGGCAAGGGAGATTTACGCAAGGAGGTGCTCCGTGGAACATTTGCGGGCCGGTTTGGTGCGGTCCGCCTTCTTTCTTTAGCCACACCACTGCCTCTTCCAGCCTGTTGCGGTGCTGCAGATGGCTCACCCTCAGGACTGCTGTCATTGCTCGGCTTTCCACCTTCCCAGGTGGGGTCAGTGACCTCATCGTCCACCAAGTCCTCCTCCACTTCCTCACTCTGATCATCCTCCTCATTTCTTGATCCCACCACATCCTCAGTCATTGACAACTGTGTATCATCCTCCTCATCAAGGTCTTGAGACAGTAATTGTGGTTGATTTGATGGCAACTGTGTCTCATCATCATCATCCACTTCCTTTGACCTTAAATGCCGTTCCCCTCTGTCATCTTCTTGTGATTGGGTACCCTCTAGAGGTTGTGAATCAGGGCACAAGATCTCATGTTCCTCTGCAAGCGTGCTTGGAGAGAGGTTCAAATCAAGGATTGGTGATGAGACGAGCTCCTCACTATATCCCAGTGTGGGATCACTTCTTTGGCCAGACCCTCTATGGTGGGAGGAAGGATGATCAGGGTGAGGATTATGTTGACCAGACTCTTGGCTAGTGAGAGTGGACTTGGTGGAAGACAGGGTGGTGCTTAACCGACTGAAAGCAGTATCAGCTGAAATCCAACCGACCACCTGTTCGCAGTGGTCTGACCTTGAGAGTGATGTCCTGCGACGCCCTGTAAACTGAGACATGAAGCTAGGTATGGTGGATGTCTTTCTGTCTTGTGCTCTGGCACCAGGCACAGTTTCTACGCGTCCTGACCCGCGCCCTGAACTATCAGGATCACGTCCACTTCCCCGTCCCTTTTTACCCGCCTTCTTCATATTAAACGGAATATATGCCGGTATTCTGCGGCTAGGCACACGAAACAGAATGTGACGCTAATCTGCGGCTAGGCACACGAAACAGAATGTGACGCTAATCTGCGGCTAGGCACAGTGAACGGAATATGTGACGTTAATTTGTGAATTTGCACACTAAACAATATGTGACGTTAATTTGTGAATTTGCACACTAAACAATATGTGACGCTAATCTGAGGCTAGGCACACTAAACAGTATGTGACGCTAATCTGCGGCTAGGCACACTAAACAATATGTGACGATAATCTGCGGCTAGGCACACTAAACAATATGTGACGTTAATCTGTGGCTAGGCACACTAAACAATATGTGACGCTAATCTGCGGCTAGGCACACGAAACAGAATGTGACGCTAATCTGCGGCTAGGCACACGAAACAGAATGTGACGCTAATCTGCGGCTAGGCACAGTGAACGGAATATGTGACGTTAATTTGTGAATTTGCACACTAAACAATATGTGACGTTAATTTGTGAATTTGCACACTAAACAATATGTGACGCTAATCTGCGGCTAGGCACACTAAACAATATGTGACGTTAATCTGCTTCTAGGCACACTAAACAATATGTGACGCTAATCTGCGGCTAGGCACACGAAACAGAATGTGATGCTAATCTGCGGCTAGGCACACGAAACAGAATGTGACGCTAATCTGCGGCTAGGCACAGTGAACGGAATATGTGACGTTAATTTGTGAATTTGCACACTAAACAATATGTGACGTTAATTTGTGAATTTGCACACTAAACAATATGTGACGCTAATCTGCGGCTAGGCACACTAAACAATATGTGACGTTAATCTGCGGCTAGGCACACTAAACAATATGTGACGCTAATCTGTGGCTAGGCACACGAAACAGAATGTGACGCTAATCTGCGGCTAGGCACACGAAACAGAATGTGACGCTAATCTGCGGCTAGGCACAGTGAACGGAATATGTGACGTTAATTTGTGAATTTGCACACTAAACAATATGTGACGCTAATCTGCGGCTAGGCACATTAAACAATATGTGACGTTAATCTGCGGCCAGGCACACTAAACAATATGTGACGCTAATCTGCGGCTAGGCACACGAAACAGAATGTGACGCTAATCTGCGGCTAGGCACACAAAACAGAATGTGACGCTAATCTGCGGCTAGGCACAGTGAACGGAATATGTGACGTTAATTTGTGAATTTGCACACTAAACAATATGTGACGCTAATCTGCGGCTAGGCACACTAAACAATATGTGACGTTAATCTGCTTCTAGGCACACTAAACAATATGTGACGCTAATCTGCGGCTAGGCACACGAAACAGAATGTGATGCTAATCTGCGGCTAGGCACACGAAACAGAATGTGACGCTAATCTGCGGCTAGGCACAGTGAACGGAATATGTGACGTTAATTTGTGAATTTGCACACTAAACAATATGTGACGTTAATTTGTGAATTTGCACACTAAACAATATGTGACGCTAATCTGCGGCTAGGCACACTAAACAATATGTGACGTTAATCTGCGGCTAGGCACACTAAACAATATGTGACGCTAATCTGTGGCTAGGCACACGAAACAGAATGTGACGCTAATCTGCGGCTAGGCACACGAAACAGAATGTGACGCTAATCTGCGGCTAGGCACAGTGAACGGAATATGTGACGTTAATTTGTGAATTTGCACACTAAACAATATGTGACGCTAATCTGCGGCTAGGCACACTAAACAATATGTGACGTTAATCTGCGGCCAGGCACACTAAACAATATGTGACGCTAATCTGCGGCTAGGCACACGAAACAGAATGTGACGCTAATCTGCGGCTAGGCACACAAAACAGAATGTGACGCTAATCTGCGGCTAGGCACAGTGAACGGAATATGTGACGTTAATTTGTGAATTTGCACACTAAACAATATGTGACGTTAATTTGTGAATTTGCACACTAAACAGAATGTGACAATAATCTATGGCTAGGCACACGTTTAAAATGGCCCTTTTTGTCGCTGCGTTGTAAAATAATTGGCCCTGTGCAGCTAACAGAATATGTCAGCTTGTCACTGCACTGTGAAATATTTGTCCCTGTGCACCTAGTACAATGTCACCTTAGAACATGTCCCCCCCCACAAAAAAATGAAATTCTGCCACCCCCAAAAAAAATTAAATGCTGCCCCCACACACAACAGTCCTAAAAAGGACTTTTGGGTCTTGAAAGAGTTTCAACAATTTTATTCTCCCTACACTGACTTCCTGTGCATCTAGTATTATATGTCACCTTACTAATATCCCCCCCACAAAAAAAAGGAAATTGTGCCCCCCCAAACAAAATATAAATGCTGCCCCCACACACAACAGTCCTAAAAAGGACTTTTGGGTCTTGAAAGAGTTCCAACAATTTTATTCTCCCTACACTGACTTTCCCTGCCTGATCGCATCTCTCCCTGGCTAAGAATGAGCCGAACTCGTGCGTCGGGTGCTATACAGCACCCGATCACGGGTTCTGGCCAGCCAATCAGTGTAATGCCAGCAGCTAACATGGCTGCTGGCATTACACTGATGTCAGAGCCTCCCCGCACGTTTATTGGCTGCGCAGCAGCCGCGAAACGTGCGGGGAGGAGACCCGAACATGGCGGGCGAGCACATGCGGTACTCGTACGAGTACCGCCATGTGCCGAGCAGAGCGATGCTCTAGCCGAACCGAGCTTCGGCCGAGCATGCTCGCTCATCACTAATCTAAACCTGTGTCCCTCTAGTTTTAGACTATGGCCTCTTGTCCTAACATTTTTACTCCTTTGAAATGTAATTCCCTCCTGCACTTTGTTGAATCCCTTCATGTATTTGAATGTTTCTATCATATCCCCTCTCTCTCTTCTATCCTCCAAGTTATACATGTTCAGATCCTTTAGTCTATCCTGATATTTATTTTCCTATAAACCAGTCACCATTTTAGTATCCCTTCTCTGATATTCCTCTACAGTATCTATATCATTCTGAAGATGGGGTATCCAGTACTTTACACAATACTCTAGGTGAGGTCTAACTAGAGATATGTAGAGTGGCATGACCACTTCCCTTTTTCTGCTACTAATGCCCCTAGCTATACAACCCAGCACCCTGCTTGCATTCCCCACTGCTTTATTACATTGCCTGCCTATCTTTAAGTTATCAGAGATAATTACTCCCAAATCCCTTTCCTCTGTTGTCTCTGACAGCTCAGTACCCTTAATAGTATATTTTTCCTTTGGATTTTTAAGTCCCAAGTGCATTATTTTACATTTATCAACATTAAACTGCATCTGCCACACTCTTGATCATTCTTATAATTTACCTAAATCATTTGTCATTTGGCTTATTCCCCCTGGAATGTCTAACTTATCTCAGATCTTGGTATCATCTGCAGAAAGGCATGCCTTTCCTTGAAGACCTTTTGCAATATCACTGATAAAAATATTAAAAAGAATGGGTACCAGTACAGATCCCTGAGGTACTCCACTAGTAACACTCCTTTAGTCCTAATATTCTCCATTGACTACCACCCTCTGTCTCCTGTCACTCAGCCATTGCCTTATCCATTTAACTATATTTGCATCCAGACCCAAACACTGCAGTTTATTAATGAGTCTTCTGTGAGGGACAGTGTCAAATGCTTTGCTGAAATCTAGATAAGCTATATCTACTGTCTACTACGCACTTTCAAATCAACAAAATGGATGGAAAGTGTTTGCATATCTCCCAGCATTTCAAATGGCCAAAGAGGAACATTTTGTTTTAGGTTTTGTTGCCAGGGGTGTGGCTGGTGGACAGCATTAACAAGAATATTTAGGTTATTTCATGACCTAGTGAGAGCTCTTTGATTAACTGAATAAGTGATTTAGAACAAGCATTTTATTTACACAGACTAATGTATAAACACATATACTGAAGTTTACACATACATTAATGCAACTTTCTGTGACGTGGGGCAATACACCCCACACAGTGTGATCTCCCAAAAAGAGGGACTTCAGTGTGCGAAAGATGGACAAAAGAATTTTGTTCTCAAAGAGGGACTGTCCCTCAGAAAGGGACACTTGGGAGGTATGGACCCATAAAATCTCCTAAAGAGGGACACTTGGGAGGTATGGACCCCTAATATCTGCTTAAGAGGGTCACTTGGGAGGTACAGACCCCTAATATATCCTAAAGAGGGACACTTGAGAGGTATGGACCCCTAATATCTCCTAAACAGGGACACTTGGGTGGTATGGACCCCTAATATCTCCTAAAAAGGAACACTTGGGTGGTATGCACCCCTAAGATTCCCCAAACAGGGACACATGGAAGGTGGTGAGCCTTAAAATTGCCTAAAGAGGGACACTTGGGAGGTACATGCCCTAAAATCTACTAAAGTGGGACACGTGAAAGGACAGACCTCTGATATATCTTAAAGTGGAACACTTGAGTGGTGTAGACCCCTAATGTCTCCTAAAGAGGGACATTTTGGAGGTATGGAGCCTAATATCTGCTAAAGAGGGACACTTGGGAGGTAAGGACCCCAATTATCTCCTAAAGAGGGTTACCTGGGAGATGCGGAGTCTATACCTCCCTATTGTGCCTCTTTAGGAGATATTAGGGGCTCCATACCTCCCAAGTGTCCCTCTTTAAGATAAATAAAGGGTCCATACCTCCCAGGTGCTCCTCTTTAGGAGGGACATTCCCTATTTGAGACACAAATTCTTCTCTCCCTCCTTCTCACCCTGGTGTCCCTGTGTTTAGGAGATCAGAATGTGTGATGTGTATATAAGTGTATCACTCTGGTGTCCCTGTGTTTAGGAGATCAGACTGTGTGGTGTGTATAGAAGTGTATCACTCTGGTGTCCATGTGTTTAGGAGATCAGACTGTGTGGTGTGTATAGAAGTGTATCACCCTAGTGTCCCTGTGGTTAGGAGATCAGACTGTGTGGTGTGTATATAAGTGTATCACCATGGTGTCCCTGTGTTTAGGAGATCAGACTGTGTGGTGTGTATAGAAGTGTATCACCCTGGTGTCCCTGTGTTTAGGAGATCAGACTGTGTGGTGTGTATAGAAGTGTATCACCCTGGTGTCCCTGTGTTTAGGAGATCAGACTGTGTGGTGTATATATAAGTGTATCACCCTGGTGTCCCTGTGTTTAGGATATCAGACTGTGTGGTGTATATATAAGTGTATCACCCTGGTGTCCCTGTGTTTAGGAGATCAGACTGTGTGGTGTGTATATAGAAGTGTATCACCCTGGTGTCCCTGTGTTTAGGAGATCAGACTGTGTGGTGTGTGTATAGAAGTGTATCACCCTGGTGTCCCTGTGTTTAGGAGATCAGACTGTGTGGTGTGTATATAAGTGTATCACCCTGGTGTCCCTGTGTTTAGGAGATCAGACTATGTGATGTGTATAGAAGTGTATTACCCTGGTGTCCCTGTGTTTAGGAGATCAGACTGTGTGGTATGTATATAAGTGTATCCCCCTGGTGTCCCTGTGTTTAGGAGATCAGACTGTGTGGTATGTATATAAGTGTATCCCCCTGGTGTCCCTGTGTTTAGGAGATCAGACTGTGTGGTATGTATATAAGTGTATCACCCTGGTGTCCCTGTGTTTAGGAGATCAGAATGTGTGGTGTGTATATAAGTATATCTCATTGCTCCACAGCAATAAATCTCATGTTAATGTTTGGATACATTTCAGTATATAAGTTTATACATTATCATGTGTAAATAAAATACTTTCAATCTTTTTCAAAATGTTTTATTCTGTTACACAAACAGGTGTTAATAGGGGCATGAGGGTGCCTGTGTTGGTGAAATGTGGGAAAAGAATCAGTTGAACAGGAAATGTTTTTTGGGGTGGGGTTTGTTTACTGGGATTGGGGGCAGTTAATAAAATAACAAATCCTAAATACAATTAAAAAAAAGGGGTCTGAGAACGGTGCCTGTGTTGGTGGGTGAAGTTTGGGGAAGAAAATCAGTTGAACAGAGAATTTCTTTTGAGGGGGTTGCTGACCAGTATTGGGGGGACAGTTAATAAAATAAATAAATAAATAAATAAAAATAAGAAATTTGTACATAATGTGACAGAGACAGGGACCCCCTGACTTAAGCTGCCACTGGGGTGGACTGATACTTCACTTGATAGAGTATTTTGTAGATGATAATTTGTTAGATTTGTTGTTAGAGGCCCCTGAGGAAACATTGACTTGTAGGACTTAGACTTATTAGATGCACAAGCCCTGAAGAAACATTGATTTTTACGAGTTAGGCTTGTTAAAAACAAACCCCCCACTTTTTTTATTTTTTAAAGCACAAGCCATGAGAAAAAAGAATACTCTACTGGCTTAGTTTCAACAGGTCATGTTGGCCACTGGCCACTGGCCATTGTCAAATGTCCACCTGAGTCCATAATTACAGAATTTGCAATTGCTGTTCTTGCTGCTGCTGCTGAGTTGTTTAATCAGCAGGATGATTAGACAATGTATGCTCTGCAGTCTACCTGGGCACCTCCCTTCTGATCTGGTTGAACAGGAGGGGGGATACTTTGTTTGTGAATATCTCTTAAACCATAAAGGTTTGAGAGATAAGACTTATATCATTCTTCATGTTTTTTTAATGCCTACAGAATAAAATAAAGTTAAAACAAAGTATTACTATCCCTTTAATACCTCTGTCTGCTTACTCTAGTATATCACTTTGAACTATGGAAGCAAGTGAGTAAATATTGAATATTATCATACATGTGGAGTTTGCTTGAGTGATAAGGCATAATGGGCCCCCTCTATTTTTTTTCTCTTTCAGTAATGTTAATTCAGAGCAATGGAAGTCTGGGGAATTGTTGTTCCTCCACATGGTAAAGATGGCTTGCTCCAGAATTGTTCCCCTTTTGGAAATAATGCCCTATGTATAAACTTGACACAGTGCAAATCAGTATAAACTTCTTCCTTTTCCTTCTGTCAAATATAAGAGTGTTTTAAGGGTGTGTCCTTAGAAAAGTTGCTCTTTGGTAGATTTGTGCACCGCAATATAACAGAGTTTGTATTTAACATAATAGATGAGAGTTGGTACCGTGTTAGCCGTAGAAATACAGAAGGCAAAAATTTAGTAAAGTTGATACCTTTCTTGGCTAACTAAATAGGTTTAGAATGCAAGCTTTCAAGACGTCTTAGGTCACTTCCATGTCATACAGATAAATATGAAAACTTCTCTTTTAAATACAAATACACACCGGAAATCAGATAAGGAAGCTCAATCCAGACACTCATTCTTTGATCAGTCAATGGTAGAGGATGTGATTTAAAGGGATAGTAATACTTCGTTTTAACTTTATTTTATTTTGTAGGCATTAAAAAAACATGAAGAACGATATAAGTCTTATCTCTCAAACCTTTATAGTTTGAGAGATATTCACAAGCAAAGTTTCCCCTCCCTCACCTTTTACCTAGTGTAAGCCATCTCTTCTCAGATGTGGAATCCAGTCCATAGACCAGACAGATAACAGAAGGGGACAATCTTCTTCCTATGAGAACAATGAAAGCCCTGCCCCCCTGACAAGTTTTTCAGGTTTTTCCCTTATCTTAATTGAAGATTGTCCCTCTCTGCAGTCTACCTGGGCACCTCCCTTCTGATCTGGCTGAGCAGGGGGGGATACTTTGTGAATATCTCATAAACCATAAAGGTTTGAGAGATGAGACTTATATCATTCTTCATGTTTTTTTAATGCCTACAAAATAAAATAATCTTAAAACGAAGTATTACTATCCCTTTAAATTGTGTTCTTGCTCTGAGGAGTCCAAGGTATTTATGATCCCAAAGGGACTGTTGTAAAGCTTAATCCATAATGTGATAATGTGACAGAAATTCTATGTCACATAGTGTCAGGGACATTAGACTGACTGTACTGATAGGACAATTCCACACTCAGAGGGACAGAAAAGTATGGGAGGTAAAATTAATGCTACAATTTGATTCTTTGAGTTATGAGCTGAATAGAGACAGTATCATGGTGCCCTTGATTATTGCCTGCCCGTTATGTTTCCTGTCCTGTCTCCTCTGGCTGATGAGCTGCGGCATTGCCAATCGCTGCCGTTCTCTGCCGGCCTCTATGCTGCTGGCGTGTGTATTTGAAGTCACGCTCGCTATTTTGTATCCTCCATCACTAATTGACCGATTGTGTCCCGCCTCCTGCTGCGGTCTTATATACGGCCTGAGAACTGGGTTAGGTGCACTTTCGTGGTGTATCTGTGCATTACTACTTGCTGTTGCTTTCTTTTGTCCCTAGCTTGGCTTCTGTGTATCCTCCGGCTTGATCCTTGCCTTTGTCTGATTACCCACTCCGGTATTTGACCAGTGGCTCTGTCTGATTACCTGATCCATGTATTACCATGGCCTGTCTGACTATCCGCTACTATCTGACCCAGATATTGGCTGACTACACAGTCTGGTTTTTGACTGTGGCTCTGTCTGACTACCCACTCCGTGCTTATCTCCGGTACTGTCTGACTACCACTCTGTCCTTATCGTCTTCTGTTACCTCTCGCTCCATACAGCCTAGCACAGCATTTACATTCCTGGTATTGTTACACGCTGCCTTCCGCTTGGCAACCTCAGAGTTAGTCTCAACTCTGGTAGAGTCCCAGAAGTCTACGTTGAGTGCATTCCCAGACTCGCCTAACTTGAGTCCATTACCTATATGTGACCTGGTCCCACTCTAGTTACCTGGATCCCTAGCTCTCTAGGTTTCCGCTTACTCGCTCAGTGTACACTTGCTCTATAGAATAACATAGGAATTGGAGAAGTTATAAACTGGAGAAGTCATTTCCACTTTATCACCTCTTTCTCACTACTTACTGAATCTCTACCATGGAGACACTGGGTGTGGCATGGATCCATTCTGGGTGGTCTCTTTGCTTCTTCTTGGGTAAATAAACTTACAGAATAGTCATTTTGAGAACCATATGATGTCACTTTCAATGACCAGATGTAAGGGTACAAAGCAACCCCAGTCTAAGGCAAAAACTGAGCATAAGACTCAAGAAAAACCCAACATCCCTTTTGAGAAATCTACCTCTCCAACTTCCATCTAGGCCTCTTAAAGGGATAGTAATGTTTCATAATAAAAGCAGCTCTTATTAATCATCATAGTATTTGGACTTTGGAGAGTGTTATTTCAGTTCTGTCAGAGTTGTAGTTTAGGAGTAATTCAATGACAAAGTATCTCCCTCCCGCCCATTTTACTGATGTAACACTGTTCAGCCAGATCAGAAGGGAGGTGTCCAGGTAGACTGCAGAGAGGGACAATCTTCAATTAAGATAAGGGAAAAAACCTGAAAAACTTGTCAAGGGGGGCAGGGCTTTCATTGTTCTCATAGGAAGAAGATTGTCCCCTTCTGTTATCTGTCTGGTCTATGGACTGGATTCCACATCTGAGAAGAGATGGCTTACACTAGGTAAAAGGGGTGGGAGGGGAAACTTTGCTTGTGAATATCTCTCAAACCATAAAGGTTTGAGAGATAAGACTTATATCGTTCTTCATGTTTTTTTAATGCCTACAAAATAAAATAAAGTTAAAATGAAGTATTACTATCCCTTTAATATAATACAGTCTATAGCATGACTAGGCCACATGGACGTGGAACCCTTTCTCATGCAATGACATCACAACACAAACACCACTACATACTAGTCTAGATCTGAATTACATGAAATTTACTCATATACTGAAAAAACTTGGAGGACACAAGAACTGTTGCAATGCACAGACAGATGAAATACAATTTACCAATTAATATCTGTAGGTATCTTACTGAAAAAAAAGTAATGAGCTTAAAGGGACGATAGATTACTTTGAGAACCATAGATACAGGCAAAATATCCACATATATGGACTCCCCGAAACCCACACTGACCTTCATACAATTATTTTTAAAAATGTTCTAAAAATCAATCCTTAGATTCCTTGTAAGAGCTGATAGATTGGAGATGAATAAGGTTTATAGGCCCAGATTTATAAAAGTGAACTGGAGTTATTCTGGAGTAAAACAGCTGCACCATAGGGGAACAAATACAATTCCTGCTAAATTAAATTGGGATTTTAACCCCTTGCATGCTAAAGAGGTTGCTAATGCATTGCTTCACAATGTCCTGGAGACCTAATTTAGCATTCATGATGTTAAAAAGCTCTATTCAAGTGCATGGGTGTTTAGGAATGTTTATGTGTCCCACATGGTGCAGTTGGTTTACTCCAGAATAACTCCAGTTTGCTTTTATAAATATTCATATATCCCTAGGACACAACAGACTAGATGGCCCACCCAGAGATATCATTGTCCTGTGATAAAGCCATGGCTGCAGTGTGAGTTTGGACAGCCCAACAGTGGAGCACAGTAGAGATCTGAATGGTTTACTTTAGAAATATCGCCCTCTAGTTACCGAGCATTAAAACAGCTGCACCATGTGGGTGAGATCAGAATATGACCCTCATGAAAAGGGAGATATTCTCATGTCACTGTTTTGATTGTCGCACCCTGCTGACTACTACTTCCATCATCCACAGTGATGTTGCTTGCAGCCCCCTCTGCACATGTGACCGCCATCCCACGTAGAGATAAATAAGTATTATAGTATAGAAGAAGGCAGGGACCACGGGTATGATGCTGCTTCTCAGGTTACTAAAATAGATTGGTCCACAGCAAGGGACACAGGTCCCAAATACTGCTCAATAATGTAACCCCTTATTTATCCCTGTGTGGGGCTGCGGTCACATGTGCGGAGGGGGCTGCAGCAACACCACTCTGGATGTATGGAAGTAGTAGTCAGCAGGGTGTGACAATCAAAATGGCGACATTACAATATTGCCTTTTTCATGCGGGTGATATACTGATCTCGCTTGCATGGTGCAGGTGACATTCTAATCTCACCGTTTTGATGCTCACTAACTAGAGGGCGATATTTCCAAAGAATACCAGTCTGAATAGAGATACACAATGCTCCCCGGTACATTAATGCTGCATTGCATAGGACAGTTTCCTGTCCTGAACAATGCAGGTCCCCATTAGGGGTGGCCGAAATCTCTTGCTGTGTTCCCGCAAGAAATTCCGTGAAAACCACATTGTTGTCTGCTTTTTCCTGGGAAAATCCGCCTTAAATACAGTGATTAAAACTTTCTAATTCTTCCCCATTGGCCAAAACTCATTGACATTTTTTTAATGGATTGAAAGTTTCCACCCATTCATTTACGTGGTTTTCACCTTTTCGCTATAAAAATGTGACGTATTTGCAGAAATCAAACACAATAGAAACAGTTACAGAGCGAGGTAGACGTGCTGTGCTATTCTGCTGTGATCTTTTGGAAAAAGTGAGGCAGGAAAGGTTCATAGTGACTCCTATCACAACAAGAAGGTTTAAAAATATTAAAAGGAGGAACTGGAAGGATCCTTATTATGTGTCCACTGAGTCTGAGGAGGAGGAGGAAGTGAGCACTACTGACCCAATGCTGTCCAGTCCCCCTAAATCACCCCTAGGGATCTTGGGGAATTTAATGGGAAAGGAGGGAGAAAAGGGAATGGGAAGGGAGGGAGAAAAGGGTAGTACTAGTGAGAGCAGGACAGGTCAGCTGCTTGTGCCTGCTGCTAGACATGCTGCACCTGTTCCCAGGGCCACCAATACTGTGTCTGCTGTCAGACGTGCTGCCCCTGTTTCAAGTGCCACCAGTGCTGTGTCTGCTGCCAGTGCTGAAGCTGCTGCCACCAGTGCTGAAGCTACTAGTGTGTCTTGTTATACTCGGGGGGGGGGGGGAGGATAAAATAATGCCAAGTGTGACAGCAGGAGCCCTAAGTCACACTTGCTATCCCCAAGCAGTCCCACCAGTGCTAATACTTCTACTACAAAGAAGGTCCAGCAGCTTGTTAGTGTTAGGAGTGAAGGAGGGATAATCAATATCCTCCTATCAAAAGTGTTAGGAGGAAAACTCTAGGGCTGAACTTGATGTGGTTGGTGTTAGTAGTAGTAGTGACAGTAATGGGGAAGCAGCCAGGGGGACTAGTGTTAGGAGAGTGGTAGGGAAAGCATTTGAGAGTGTCCAGACTAGCTGTCAACGGAGCTTCCGACTCTCGGTACTGGATCCAAGCAATGATTTAGTGGGTATTTCTTGTGTTTTATCCAGATATTTTATTATATTAACATATTTGAACACATAAGTGTACTAAAAACAACTTAAAATCCACCTAACGTGTTTTTGTTAATGTATAACTTCGTCAGAGGCAGGCATGTGCACACATAGACACCAAAGGGGAGCTTGAGCACCTGCCCTTTTTGTCCAAAGTGCCCTTGTGCCCTTTTAACAAAAAATAATAATAATAATAATGAGAAGTGCCCTTTTTTTTTATTTGAGCCCCTGCCCCCCAAAATGTCTGTGCACATCCCTGGTCAGAGGTGATGATTGACAAGATATCACAGCACATCTTTTATAGTCATGGTTACCTACCGGTTCTACAATACGACCTCCCACGTTACTCCATGGTGGGCAAACAATGTATGCTCCATATACCGGATACATGGTGCTTTGTTTTTAGTACACTTATGTGTACCCACCCTAAGGAGTTTTATACAAAGAATAGCCCCTCCATTCAAAAAAGATTACTCTTAGATCTTTGCTCTTAGGGTCTTTTTTTCTTTCTTGCAGTCATATAGTTGGATTTCTGTGGAGGTCTCAGGACCAGGTGACCCTGACCCTAGCGGCATTGTGCGGAGAGAAAAGAGAAGAAATAAAGAGAGGAGAAAAAAACATCATTGGAGGAAACCAACGGAAACGAGATCTAAGCTGGAGGATTGGTGACTTTTTGAACTTTCTTAGTTTAAGCGTTCTTGGTACGGTGAAGGGGTTCATCATTACTATAGTGTTTATAGGGTTCATCATTACTATAAAACTGTCAGCAAGTTGCCATGTGTCCTTAGTGGGGTCTGGACAAGGGTTATAGTGACAGCGGCAGTACTTGGTTTTGGGTGTCATGGTGTTTGGATACAGTTGTGCCCCCAGATGTTATTTACCACACACACACACACACACACATAGTGTGTACATTGCAGTTGCTGATGGAAGCCACAGTTCCTGCTCTCAAGGGAAAAATATATATTCTAATAACAACATGCCTATGATTTTGGAGGAGGGGCAGGTGGAGAAGAATTAACCCTTTGAGTGCCAGAGGGGTACAAAATGGATTGCTTTACAATGCATTCCGTATACCTCTTGCACTCAAAGGGTTAATGCACAACTTCTTCTTTCCTGCAAATAGACTGGGGGCTACTTATTGTGCTGCTTCTGCCTCAGGCGCATCACTGGAGCTAGTTGTGACAAGTGGAACATTCATCATCCTTCATCACCCATGTTACTGCTATTGTTGACCCCATTCCCTTTCAGCTGTCTAATCATCCTGCTGATTAAACAACTCAGCAGCAGCAGCAAGAACAGCAATTGCAAATTCTGCAATTATGGACTCAGGTGGACATTTGACAATGGCCATTGGCTAACATGACCTGATGGCACTAAGCCAGTAGAGTATTCTTTTTTCTCATGGCTTGTGCTTTAAAAAATAAATAAAAAGTGGGGGGTTTGTTTTTAACAAGCCTAACTCGTAAAAATCAATGTTTCTTCAGGGCTTGCACATCTAATAAGTCTAAGTCCTACAAGTCAATGTTTCCTCAGGGGCCTCTAACAACAAATCTAGCAAATTATCATCTACAAAATACTCTATCAAGTATCAGTCCACCCCAGTGGCAGCTTAAGTCAGGGGGTCCCTGTCTCTGTCACATTATGTACAAATTTATTATTTTATTTATTTATTTATTTATTTATTTTATTAACTGTCCCCCCAATACCGGTCAGCAACCCCCTCAAAAGAAATTCTCTGTTCAACTGATTTTCTTCCCCAGACTCCACCCACCAACACAGGCACCGTTCTCAGACCCCCTTTTTTTAATTGTATTTAGGATTTGTTATTTTATTAACTGCCCCCAATCCCAGTAAACAAACCCCACCCCAAAAAACATTTCCTGTTCAACTGATTCTTTCCCTGCACCCCACCAACACAGGCACCCTCATGCCCCTTTTATACTGTGCCTTTGGGAAATTAAATAATATTTGCTATGTGTTGTGTGTAAATTCAATGTTCCCATTGATTTCAATGGAATGAGCTAGGCAAAAAAAAAAGCAAAAAATCTGCACTTTTCACAGGAAATTATTCACCAAGCGGGAAGTGCCATTATTCTCTGATTTCAGCTTGGGGAAACATTTTTTGCTCATTCCCCATAGATACTTTGGATTGGGCTTAAAAGTCAGACACAATGGGACCAGACACAAAACACAGGTGTCCCACTGGAGAAAACTAAGTAAAATGTGATAATTGCTCTTTAACCCCTCAGCAATGCTTTGTGTACCCCTCTGGCACTCAAAGGGTTAAATTGGACTTTCAACCTTTTGAATGCTAGAGAGATCTCTGATACTTTGCTTCACAATGCTTTGGAGCCTTTCCTATCATTTGAGGTGGCAAGAACTCCTATTTACATCAATGAATTACTTTTTACTAGTCATGTTAGTCCAGGTTTACTAATATAATGATAAGAGTGATTTGCTGTTTGGTGACACATTTTTATCTGGGTAACAGTTTATAATCTAACACAAGCTTTTGAGATATCAACTCTCTTCCGCAGATCAAGCAGTTCTGAAACACAAAGTTTGTTGAAAGCAATGCAGAGTTCCAAAGTCAGATAAGAATCTAAGACGAATGGCAAGTCCAGGTTTTCTTGTGTGCCTTGTCCTGGTCTCGTTTTACATGTCACCCTGTGTTTAATTTTTTTTTTTTGGGGGGGCCTTGTTTGTCATGTCTTCAAAGCCTTTTTTCCTGTCTCAAAGCATCTTATTTGCTGCTGTATAAGTTGTTCCAGGAAGTTGTTCCTAGAATGTTTCCATTGTTTATTCTGAAGATTTGCTGTCTAGGACCAAGCCTGCTACTTTTCAATGTATTCTCTGTGTTCTTGGGTGTCAATCTTTGTTCCAGATGTTTGCATACCTCCCAACATTTCAGATTGCCAAAGAGGGACTCTTGTGTTTTAAGGGGTGTTGATGTGGGTGTGGCTGGTGGGCGGGACAAAACCAATAATTTTTAGGATATTTCATGACCTATTGGTACCTCCTTGTGTAACCTAATAAATGACTTCTGACAAGTCCAAAGGTTTTCTAATTGCACAGACTAATTTATAAACCCATGTAATGAAGATTAATATGAGTTTTATTGCTGTGGAGCAATGTGATACACTTGTATACATAACACACAGTCTGATCTCCTAAAAAGAGGGACATCAAGGTGGGAAAGAGGGACAGAGGGATTTGGGTCTAAAAGAGGGACTGTCACTCCTAAAGAGGGACACTTGGGAGGTATGTGTTTGAGGCCTCTGCTTTGTGGCTCTAACTCCTTTGCCCCTTATAGAGTTAATACCTGGACCTCTGTTAAGAAGTGGTTATTCTTGAATTGATTGACCAGCCATTCAGTATTCTTGCAGTTTTATTATAATAGCTATGCTGTTTGTTCTCTTTAAGTGCTTCCCTCCTTGGATACACAATCATTTCAATATGCTTGTATTGCTCATATAGATATGACTTTTTACTGGACCCTTTAATAGTTAATTGGAGTGTTTTTTTACACATTTGTATTATTTATCAGGGATACATTGTCCCAGTGTGTTTTAGTTCTCATAGAATTGATTTGTCTGTATAGGTATAAGTCAGGTCACTGATTCTGGATATCCCTTGTTGGCATACCTTGTTGGTATTATTTTAACTACTCTAGTTTTGCTTTCCTTGTTCTGTTGCTCTCTGATACTCTCCAGCATTGCCACTAGGTACATCTCAAGTCCAGCCATCCTGACCTCTCACTGATCCAAATGGTGATGAGTAATCTGGACATGCAATTGGCACCTCAAGTTTGGCTCAGGCACAGCAAGGCTGGGCTTGGGAAATCTGCACTCCTCAACAACAAACTCAAGCTCCATAGAATCCTAGTGGTGATGTTGGATAGGATTACAGAGTATTTCTCTTGAGATCTGCTATTTGGTTTTCAGAACAATTCTACAGAAAAATGTGATATATTTATAGCTGGAGTGGCCAATAAATAAAGAGTGTCCAAGCAGTGGTTTGGATGCAGAGAAACTATGAGGGTGATTTTAAAAGTTGCATTATTTTTAACAATCTTTGTGATTCAGTAATGCTTGACCTAAGGAAGAGAGATGATCTCTTAAAAGCTTGTCTTAAAATATAAACTGCATTTGGTCTGATTGGTTAACCTTCCGCACCTCCAACCAAACTCTCCTACCTAAACTACACGGGATTTCTGCACTAGGCTCTTGGCATTTAATTAGCTTTAGTTTTCATGAACTACACTCTTACACAAATATATACTTTCTGGACACCTTCTGTGATCACCAGGGAAGACTAGTCATTACCCTTCGGTTTTGTATCTTTCTCTGTCTTCCTTCCCTCTTTTTCTTTTTTCTCCAGTTTCAAGGGATAGTAATGTTTCATAATAAAAGCAGCTCTAATTAATCATCATAGTATTTGGACTTTGGAGAGTATTATTTCAATTATGTCAGAGTTGTAGTTCAAGAGTAATTCAATGACAAAGTATCCCCCTCCCGCCCCTTTCACTGATGTAACACTGTTCAGCCAGATCAGAAGGGAGGTGCCCAGGTAGACTGCAGAGAGGGACAATCTTCAATTAAGATAAGGGAAAAACCTGAAAAGCTTGTCAAGGGAGGCAGGGATTTCATTGTTCTCATAGGAAGAAGATTGTCCCCTTCTGTTATCTGTCTGGTCTATGGACTGCATTCCACATCTGAGAAGAGATGGTTTACACTAGGTAAAAGGGGCGGGAGGGGAACTTTGCTTGTGAATATCTCTCAAACCATAAAGGTTTGAGAGATAAGACATATCGTTCTTCATGTTTTTTTAATGCCTACAAAATAAAATAAAGATAAAATGAAGTATTATTATCCCTTTCACAACCATCTTCTTCTTCGTTGCCTTCCCACATTTACCATTAGACCACCAATTTATACAACGTCTCACTTGCCATCAAACTAATTGCCTCCTGCTTCCACATATACTTCAATTCAGGCTGATGTTCAGACTGGAGGTTCAGAGATTTTAATGCCGTGCTTACATGTTTGTTAATCTCTCCCTTAATGTCACTGTATACACATTGCTTACTGTATCTTTGACTATGGTTATGCTTTCAATGTTTGCTGTTTTACTTTCAATAAAATATACTTAAAAAATATACACAAATATTAACTATTAATACAAATAAAAAAGGTATCACAAAATACAGAAATATTTCTAACTATGTATTATTTAAATAAATGAAAACCTAGGGGGTTAGTATTTGTTTGCCATGTTTGGTTTGATCCAGAACTGTTGAAACTCTTTGGTTCTGTGTGTGAATGTATTGCTTGAAAAACACAGTAGGGACTCTTGATGTATAACTGAAAATAGGGAAGGCAGTGAACACTTCCCTTCTGTGATTTGTACAACTTGACCTGTTTTTCAAGCAGTAAATGGCAAATCAAACGTCACGGGTCATCTAATATAAAAACAATAACTAAACCACTTAAACCTCTCACCTCTTCCAGATTAAAAATTAGATGATCTCATATGTCTTTCAAGAGTTTTATATCAGACTTCAGAGATCTTTATACAATATCCATATATAACATTACTTGAGATGACTTAAAGTACCGGCAAGGTAATGCAGACAACATAGGGACTAAGTATTACCCTCCTTTGTCCTTCTTGGTTTATAATGAGAACAAACTGATGTGACCTTAAAGAGTAGGACACTGCTAGTAGAGTTTTAATACAAAGTTCATTACGCTGCAAGTCTACTGTGGTATTTATTAAAAGATCTATAAAATTTTTGTCAAAGGATAATGGTTAGAAGAAGCTATAACAATTAGCCAATCATGCTATAATTGAACTCACAATGAATCTTTTATTGCGGTAAGGTGAGAGCAAATGTCTGTCATTTGGGATTTTTTATACATTTTTTATGACTTGCACTTTCATGATTTTCAAACGTTAATCACAAAACAGTCAAACTTTTAAGTTACTTTTGAATTTCCTTTACTAGTGTTTTATGTAGTATTTCAGAATTTTTTTTTATAATGTATAATGGAAAAGTGCACCAATTTTGGGGCAAGTCAACTGTATCAAAAGTTCATAATTAAAAAATGCCATTGGTTTAAATAACATTGTTAACCATTTGAATCTAATGCACAGGGGATGCTGCCCTGTTTGTGTTATGTACTGTTACTGTCTGACAGCAAAGGAAGGGTTTTTTTACAGTAAGGTCTGCTATATTATGGAATTCCTTACCCATTGATGTGGTTATGGCAGATACAATGGACACATTTAAAAGAAGATTAGATAGAGTTTTTCAAAAGAGAACACACAGGGTTATAATGTTTATTAGTAGGCAAAACAGGAAGGCTGATAAAGACCTACTTATTTGGCAGCGGGAAAGCTATATAATTCTCATGTTTCTGGGTTATGAGGCAAAGGTTGAACTTGATGGACTTGTGCCATTTTTCAACCTAATCTACTATGTTACTATAACACAAAAAGAAAGATATTTTGATGTAGGAGGAAGTGGTGAGAATTGATATGTCCCGTAATGCATGTTGTAGACATGTGTTCCATTTTTTGTTTGGTCTTAACAGTGGATTCTGGTTTTGGTTTTGCATATGGAGCAGCACCATCGCTTTAAAGGGATAGTAATGTTTCATAATAAAAGCAGCTCTATTTAATCATCATAGTATTTGGGCCTTGGAGAGTGTTATTTCAATTCTGTCAGAGTTGTAGTACAAGAGTAATTGAATGATAAAGTATCCACCTCCTGCCCCTTTTACTGATGTAACACTGCTCAGCCAGAGCAGAAGGGAGGTGCCTAGGTAGACTGCAGAGAGGGACAATCTTCCATTAAGATAAGGGAAAAACCTGAAAAACTTGTCAAGGGGGGCAGGGCCTTCATTGTTCTCATAGGAAGAAGATTGTTCCCTGCTGTTATCTGTCTGGTCTATGGACTGCATTCCACATCTGAGAAGAGATGGCTTACACTAGGTAAAAGGGGTGGGAGGGGGAAACTTTGCTTGTGAATATCTCTCAAACCATAAAGGTTTCAAAGATAAGACTTATATCGTTCTTCATGTTTTTTTAATGCCTGCAAAATAAAATAAAGATAAAACGAAGTATTACTATCCCTTTAAGGATTCTTACATAGGTTAAGGTGAGGTGAGCTAGCAAAAGCAATGTGTTGCATACCCACTCTGACAATCTAATGGTTAAACCATACTTGTGAAGGTGCATCAGAGACCTCTTTAGCACTCAAGGAGTTAAAAGCCCAGTTTACATA
This sequence comes from Rhinophrynus dorsalis, assembly GCA_037306005.1. Classification (NCBI taxonomy): domain Eukaryota; kingdom Metazoa; phylum Chordata; class Amphibia; order Anura; family Rhinophrynidae; genus Rhinophrynus; species Rhinophrynus dorsalis. The sequence goes on from CM074718.1 coordinate 688,254,358, forward strand.
AATAGGGGTGTCATTTGTTCTCTGTCGTACAGTTGGTTTGATATGAAGCAGTGGTTCTTATTAAAGGAGCAGTAAACTTTTTATGTAAACATATATATTATAGAGCTTTTCTTGCTGAGTAGAACAAAGGGACTGCCAGTTGCTTTATTCAAAATGTATAACAGTTCAGATAATCAGGCAGTGAATTTACTGTGTGTTTACTTCCTGATAGTTCTGACAGGAAGTGAATTTACTGTGTTTACTTCCTGATAGTTCTGACAGGAAGTGACTCAGCAGTTTCTATCACATTCTGTGGAGAACTGTATGTCACTGACTGTCCTCTCCATTAGAATTAACAGGATAAATAATTGGAATTTGACCACTAGAGGGCACTGCTAATGTAAAAAAAAAAACATGGTTTAAACTGTAATAACTCTGGAAATGAATGTCTCAGCAGCAGTAGTAGTACTGTTATTTTACTAAACAGGAAAATGACCTCAATATATATATTTTCTTAGAAATGTTTACTGCTTCTTTAAGGCATTAATTCAATTGCAGTTGATAATTGTTACACTCACCTGTTTTGTCTTCCTTCTTTGAAAAATAAAAAATGATGCACCTTCATGAGCATGCATCTTTTTGTAACTTTTTTATGTGACATTTTCTGGTGCATTCTAAAATCACTTCCGCTGCACTTTGGTGCATTTTTTAACACTACTATATATTTATTTACCCAGTTCCTCCCAGTCCTTTCCAGTACCACTCTCTTGTTGGCTACACTGTTCCCATATGCTTGCCTGTGTACCAAATATTGGGTAATTGTCTCACTTACAAAACTGCTCCACCCTCCTGCCTAAGCTATTTGATGATTACAAACCCGATCTCTGTCTTCTTCACAACTCTGAATTGTGTCTCACGTTTTCATCTGATGCATTTCCTGAACCCCTGGTTGGTTTTACTGCTCCTCAACTTCAAAGTGATCCCATCCACATCTGATTCTGACTCAATTCGACCTTGCAGTCGACAATTTTAATGCTGTAGTCAAGGGTACTCTTTCAGTTAAGTCCACTCCCCAGCATCGCACACCAGTACCACACTTGAGCATCCTGCAGCAGAGGTATCTAGTCTGTTTCAAGAATCGCTACCACTGTCAAACAACTCCACTTATTGAATGGTACTGTTACCATTGAATTCATTTTATCAAGGCTTTCATTTATAAATGTGTTCAAAGATATCAAAGGAATTTGTTAGATAAAACCAGTTGATGACACTTATAAACTGCAATGTAATCTAGGCATAAATCAGCCTCTAAGTCATCCAACTTAAAGGGATAGTAATACTTCAGTATTACAAATCCCTATATTAAAGCCCTTGTAAAAAGAAACTTTTCGCCCCCAGTGTCATCTCTCAAACCTTTATGGTTTGAGAGATGATCACTTCTAAAGTTGCCCTCTCCCTCCCCCTTCCCCGTAGTCAGCATTTTAGCTGACTCAGGGAAATCCGGTCAGGGATCATCAGGCAGCTCTGCAGCAGAGCCACGATCGTGTTAACTAAAAAAAAAACTTTCACTAAAACGGTCTTCTACGTGCGCTTGCAAGCCAATCACAAACCAATCACACGTAGAAGACCATTTCAGTGAAAGTTTTCTTTTTTAGTTAACGCGATCCGGCTGTGCTGGAGAGCCGCCTGAAAGTCATACGACTCTCTTCCCTGCAGTCAGCTACAATGCTGACTACGGGGAAGGGGGAGGGAGAGGGAACTTTAGAAGCGATTATCTCTCAAACCATAAAGGTTTCATAGATGACACTGGGGGCAAAACATTTCTTTTTACAAGGGCTTTAATATAGAGATTTGTAATACTGAAGTATTACTATCCCTTTAAAGTGTAATTAATCATGTCAAAAAACACCCCTGTATCGCTTTGCCACTCCAAGGCATACTTTATTTTAGCAATAACACTCACCCACTCCTGAAATTAACAAGATCTTCTTTGCCTGTAAGATGAAGGAGAGCACTGCATGTTGATAACACTTTGTTTGATTGGCATCTCTCCCACTCCTAGTACTTGTCAGTGCTGCCAGGAAAGATCACCCCAATCCTCTCACTCTATCGACATGAACTGAGGATGAGAGGTGGATGACACAATTTGAGGGAGGGATTGGAGACCAAATGGGAAGTGATTACAAGCTGTGCAGTACACCTCGTACCGCACAGAGGGACTCAGGAACGTCACAAGGAGATGGTAAGTTTGTAAACAAAAATATTTATTGATATATGCTCATCGCTAACCGATATATATATATATATGTTCCACTTTAAGAGATATTTGTGCATAGTATCCAGACAATAACAAAGGAATTGGAGCCTTGATATCACTGGAGAAGTTATCTCCACTTTATCACCACCTTATCACACCTTACTGCATAACCCCCAATGATGCTTATGTTCTAAGTAAAAAAAAAATGGTGTAATTCTGGTGCAAGCCAAGTGCCCCTTTACATAATAAAACAACATCCCCAAAATAGAGAGAAAATTACACTGAGGTTAACGTACTAAATTCAGCTAACTCTGGCACATACGGGCACAGTGCAAAGACATGCAACTTTTGGGGGGCAATGCCTCTCTCCATCAGACAAAACCATGATACCCCATATACAAGTAACTGATTTCATTACAATATCAATTCTCCAAATACCCAATGATTTTAATGGGCATTTAATCTATTGAACGATGGTCTGCAAAACATGGTGACCTATCTAGCATTCAAAGGGTTAAACATCATATTTAAGTCAATTGGATCTTTTTTTATCTCTATCCTTCAGTTGTTTTTCACTAGAATTGCAACACTATTTCTAAATACATCAGAGTAGGAAATTACACAGGGTATAAGGACAGAGAGCAAAATGTAACCCTTTGAGTGCAAAGCAATGCGTTGCGTACCTCTCTGGCGCTCAAAGGGTTAAGAACAAAAAGTCGAGAGACAGAGAGGGGAAAGTGAGAATACAGAATTCAAAATGGACTTAGAATTTAGACCTGCGCTAATCTGAAATGTCTCTAAAGCATTACAGCATGATGTGGTTGATGTTTTAAGAGAAATTGGAAAATTGCCCTCGAAAAGCTCAAATTCTTCTTCACCCATCAACCAACAAACATATTTCGGCTCACAAGGTTTTAAAAATAATTTCTTCACCCTCTGAATTCCTCAATAAAGTTTTGGAAAAAAAAAATAAAAATAATTTCTTCACCCTCTGAATTCCTCAATAAAGTTTTGGAAAAATAAAAATACAAATAATTTCTTCACCCTCTGAATTCCTCAATAAAGTTTTGGAAAAAAAAATAAAAATAAAAATAATTTCTTCACCCTCTGATTTCCTCAATAAAGTTTTGGAAAAATAAAAATAAAAATAATTTCTTCACCCTCTGATTTCCTCAATAAAGTTTTGGAAAAATAAAAATACAAATAATTTCTTCACCCTCTGAATTCCTCAATAAAGTTTTGAAAAAAAAAAATAAAAATTTCTTCACCCTCTGAATTCCTCAATAAAGTTTTGGAAAAAAAAAATTTCTTCAGCAAACCAAGGTCACTACTGATTTACATCTGATTTGTATACACATAAATCTACTGGGGGAGATTCACTAAGCGGTGATAAAGGGGTGATGGCTTCTCCAGTTTATCACTTCTCCAATTCCTTTGTTATTCTATAGATCCTATGCACTAAGATCTCCAAAGTTGAAGAACTCATAGTGAATAGGCCCCATAGAACAACACAGGGATTGGAGACGTGATAAACTGAAGTCATCTGCCTTTTTATCACAATTTAATCTCCCCCATTTTGTTTATTTAACTCTTTCAATGACAGACAGATTTCATCTCAATGCAATGTGTTGGATGCCTCTCTGACACTCAAAAGGTTAATTAATCTAAAAATAAGGGATTAACTTTAAGCATAAATAAAATTACAAAAGCAGAGATAATGTGATAATGATTATAAATCTTCTTATCAAATTATTTGCTGCAATATTTGTTAGGTACATAGATTTCTGTACAATAAGAAAACAGGTAACATAATGACTCCAATATGGATTATTTGTACCATTTATTTTTTTTATCTACTGAGATATTATATATTTCTGAAAGATGGGCAAACAATTCACATAAAATCCTGTGACACTGCGGATTTGAGCACACTGATACAAAACGAGATGAATGTGATCTCTACTCGATAGAGGTCAGATCTCTATAAGATTAGATGGACCCCTATTAACCAAGAGAAAGTACTGTTAATTTAGTAATAAATGTGAACAAAAGAAATAATAATAACGCACACAGATTAATGTTAAATAAGACCGTACAGTACACAAAAGGTTTAATACAGAGACAGATAAATAGCAAATAAATATATATGAAAATATTACTGTTCTCAGATGCCAAGGGACAGAATATCCTTCTACCTGAGGAAAATAGATTAAGACAGCAGTGGGTTTAAAGGGATAGTAATGTTTCATAATAAAAGCAGCTCTAATTAATCATCATAGTATTTGGACTTTGGAGAGTGTTATTTCAATTCTGTCAGAGTTGTAGTTCAAGAGTAATTCAATGACAAAGTATCCCCCTCCCGCCCCTTTTACTGATGTAACACTGCTCAGCCAGATCAGAAGGGAGGTGCCCAGGTAGACTGCAGAGAGGGACAATCTTCAATTAAGATAAGGGAAAAACCTGAAAAACTTGTCAAGGGGGGCAGGGCTTTCATTGTTCTGATAGGAAGAAGATTGTCCCCTGCTGTTATCTGTCTGGTCTATGGACTGGATTCCACATCTGAGAAGAGATGGCTTACACTAGGTAAAAGGACCGAGAGGGCATACTTTGTTTGTGAATATCTCTCAAACCATAAAGGTTTGAGAGATAAGACTTATATTGTTCTTCATGTTTTTTCAATGCCTACAAAATAAAATAAGGATAAAACAAAGTATTACTATCCCTTTAAAGGTATAGTAATACTTCGTTTTAACTTTATTTTATTTTGTAGGCATTAAAAAAACATGAAGAATGATATAAGTCTTATCTCTCAAACCTTTATGGTTTATGAGATATTCACAAGCAAAGTTTCCCTTCCCGCCCCTTTTACCTAGTGTAAGCCATCTCTTCTCAGATGTGAGTCTGGTTGTATGACAGGACAGATAACAGCAGGGGACAATTTTCTTTGTATGAAAACAATGAAAGCCCTTCCCCCCTTGACAAGATTTTCAGGTTTTTCCCTTATCTTAATTGAAGATTGTCCCTCTCTGCAGTCTACCTGGGCATCTCCCTTCTGATCTGGTTGAACAGGGAAGGGATACTTTGTTTGTGAATATCTCTTAAACCATAAAGGTTTGAGAGATAAGACTTATATTGTTCTTCATGTTTTTTTCAATGCCTACAAAATAAAATAAAGAGAAAACGAAGTATTACTACCCCTTTAAAGTGATAACAGTTCAGCAGAGAAGGGACCACATTATGTCGCTGCGATGATGAAACTTAGCAAAGAGCTAAGACTGTCGTTATACTCCCAAATTTAAAGGGCTTAGCACCTAAAAATGTATATGGTTCATACCTGGTTATAATATCATATAAGACAAAGGACAGACCTGCGCTCCTCCATACCTATCTGTAAATGTGTGCCCTGAATTAGGCATATATAATAAAAATGTGTATTTATGTGTTCCCAACCTAGGCATATATACTAGTGTTGAGCGAGCGTGCTCGGCCGATGCTCGGATCGGCTCGAGCATCGCTCTGCTCTGCACATGGCGGTACTCGTACGAGTACCGCCATGTGCTCGCCCGACATGCTCGGGTGAAGAGGATCTGTGCCGGAAGAGGCACAGATCCGAAGACGCTCCGCTGGACCACCAGGGAATGGAGGTACGGGGGCATTGCGGAGATGAAGGGGGCATTGCGGAGATGAAGGGGGACATTATGGAAGAGGGGCATAGACTCTATGCCCCTCTTCCACAATGTCCCCCTTCATCTCCGCTATGCCCGTCTTCCACAATGTGCCCCTTCATCTCCGCTATGCCCCTCTTCCACAATGTCCCCCTTCATCTCCTATGCCATAGAGGAGATGAAGGGGGACATTGTGGAAGAGGGGCATAGCGGAGATGAAGGGGGACATTGTGGAAGAGGGGCATAGAGTCTATGCCCCTCTTCCACAATGTCCCCCTTCATCTCCGCTATGCCCCTCTTCCACAATGTCCCCCTTCATCTCCGCTATGGCATAGGAGATGAAGGGGGACATTGTGGAAGAGGGGCATAGCGGAGATGAAGGGGGACATTGACCAGGCACCCTCCGCTCATCAGAGCAGGGGGTGCCTGGTTTAATGCTCGAGTGCTCCCATTCATTTGAATGGGGCTCGGGTGCTCGGCCGAGCACTCGAGCATCAGGGGGTGCTCGGTCAGAGCACCCGAGCACCCGAGCATCGGGGTGCTCGCTCATCTTTAATATATACTAAACTATTAAAGAATGAGAATTTAGTCCATCATTTGGCCAAAGAATGTAAGCTTTTCAACCCCGTCAAGATATCCCAAGTTCTGGCAAGTACCTACTCTACTGCACCTTTAATTCCTATCTAACATTAAAATACATTAAAATTCTAGGCTTGAGAAAGTGGATGAAGATGTTATAAAGTAATGCGTAGCTAATTCTATAACTCAGTGTATGTAATTAAAAACAAGACTACTTGTTTTTTCGTGCAGAACAATTCAAAAAGTGTTTTGGAGTAAGGAAAGATAATTTTTATCCACTTAGGACATAATTGGTTTCAGTGGTATTTTTGTTTGCCTTCCTTTGAATCAACAAAGGAAATACAACATGGGTTGAACTTGATAGACTCATGACTTTTTTCAACCTTATCTACTTTGTTACTGTTAAGAATAATTTCCATTTGAGTTATCAAAAGTAATGATGCCAAAGTCCATTTATCATTTGTTGTTTACTGTGTTAAGAAATGAATCCTGCATTCTGCTTTTAGATTTTTTTTCCTAATTAATTTTTTTCACCTATTAAAAATAAATAGTATCTGTTTGCTCATCTAATTTACATCAATCGTTAATTATTTTGTTTACTCGGCCTGAAATGTCAAACCTGCTACAGGTCTGTGTGTGATCGGAAACATTTCACACCCTTCCTTTAAGATAATTTGTGAAATCTCTAATGAACAAATTCCAAAGAATAGATACCTAAGTTATTCCACCAGTAATTAGGGATGAAAGAAACATTAGGCAGTCCTACAAAACCAACAGTTATATAAGAAGATGTATTAGCAGCAGGAAGGGAAAAGTACTACATACACTTGTGGTGCTATGTAAACATAACCATTCATTCATTCATATATATATATCTCCCGAAGAACTGTGTGTAGTTCTGGAGACCAGAAATCCATAAGGACATTAATATCTGGAGAGATTGCTAAGAAGATCCATAACAGTGGGTACAGGATAGACTCAAATAACTTAATCTATATAGCTTGGAAGAAAGGGTTAAGTTTACCATGTGCCATGTGCATGTTTAGAGGACCTATGAACTTGTGATGGATCTCAGTTATCTAGAGTTCTGCCATGTGTTCTTAGAAACTCAAGGATCAGACAGGAAAAACAATGCAAAATATCATTATTTTGGATCAGGAACATGGGGTGTCAGAGGACAGGCAAAGCTTGTACCCACCACTCCCTCCCCTGTCAGAAGGCCTATGACGTTCAACAAACACAGCCCCAGGGTCCACACACTTCTTAATCCACTCTTCCTTGGGAGATCCAAGTCAGTTTCTCACTAGACAAATTCAACCAATGACTGGACCACGCTTGATGCCAGGAGCTTGGCAGGTCACGTGGTGCTGAGAACAATGATGTATGAGTGATGGGCAAGATGGAGGGAGGTACAATGGAGCTGAATGGCTCCATAGTGGTCATGCGCAGGACGGACTCAAGGGGCAAGACGTCATCAGGTAGAGATTTAGTATAAAGATTGTGCTCTTACAACGCTTTTTTGGAGAAAACTAACTAACTATGGATTGCTAATAAAGCGAGGAAGACAAAAGACTTAGAGATTACATTGTGTTGGGGTGGTAGTTCTCCTTTAATTGGAACTGTCTAACAAAGTGTGCTTTCAAACCAGGCACACTTTGTAGACGGTTCCAATGAAGTATTTATTTCTATATTGTGCTATTTCGGCTCTGCTGAAGACCTACGGTACGGTCCTGGGACCAGAATTTGCTTCTCTCAGCTAGAGGGCAGGCTTCTTGTGAAACGGGAACTTTAGATGCTTCGATCTCTCAAACTATACAAGTTTGAGAGATGGAACATACCTCATTCTATTCATATTTTTAATCTCAACACTATTAAAATTAGTTACATTTAAGCAATACTATCCTTTTAAATTCTATAGAGGTCTCCAATGCATTCCTTTTGCCATGACTTTGACTCTTCTCTTGTTTTCAATAGGTTAAAATCCCCATTTAAATCAATGGGGATTTTTTAATCCATTCCACTTTGATGCTAGTTTGTTACAAAATTGAAAAAGCTTCAGCTTGATGAATTAATTGTCGACCAAACCATCTGCACCATAGGTGAAAAATAAAAAGTTCAGCTGATCTAAATAGGGATATTAACCCAGTGAATACTAGAGAGATCTCCAGTGCATTGTTCTGCAATGAGTTGGAGACCTTTCTAGCATTCAAGGGGTTAAAAGCCCCATTTAAATCAAAATCATTTGGGGTACATTTATTTCTCAAGAATCAAGAAAAAAGAAGAAGCTCAATATATAATAACATCTATTTAAAGGGATAGTAATGTTTCACAAAAACAGCAGCTCCAATTAATCTTCATAGTATTTGGGCCATGGAGAGTGTTATTTCAATACTGTCAGAGCTGTAGTACAAGAGTAATTGAATGATAAAGTATCCTCCTCCCGCCCCTTTTACTGATGTAACACTGCTCACCTCAGAGCAGCAAGACTGTCCGGATGGATCACAAAGATGGACAATCTTCAGTGCGCAGGGTTTTCCTTATACTCACAGTAAGAAGATTGTCCCTTGCTGTGACCTGTCTGGTCCCAGGACCAGATTCCACATCTGAGGTGAGCATAGTAACATAGTAACATACATAGTAGCATAGTCAATTAGGTTGAATAAAGAAACAAGTCTATAAAGTTTAACCTTCTCCTCATACCCCAGTAATTTTATAGCTTTCCTGCTACCAATTAAGTTAGTCTTTATCAGACCTTCCTGATCTGCCTACTAATAAACAGTATAACTCTGTATGTTCCCTTTTGAAAGAAATGTGTGTAATCTTCTCTTAAATGTATCCATTGTATCTGCCATAACCATCTCCTTGGGCAAATAATTCCACAATTAATTACACTAGAGTAATACTAGGTAAAAGGGGCGGGAGGGGGATACTTTATCATTCAATTACTCTTGTAATACAGCTCTGACAGTACTGAAATAACACTCTTGATGGCTCAAATACTATGAAGATTAATTGCAGCTTCTTTTGAAACATTACTATCCCTTTAAAGAGAGTAGTATGTTAAAAGCAATACATCTTTATTATGCAGTGGTAAAAAGTTAAGTACTTTATATGTGACCAGCAAAATGATTCTTTCCACAAACATTTCAGTCAAATGTACTATTCCATACGTGGGTGCAAGCACGTTTATGTATACGCACTCTTGATCAAAATGCCTTGTGCAATCCACACTTAATGTATATTAAGAAAACGTGTTGATTGAGATTGCTGGTATACATAAACATCATTGCACCCAGGTATGGAATAATACATCTGAATGAAATGTTCATGAAAAGAATCATTTTGCTGGTCTCCCATAAAGTACTTTTTACTACGACATAATAAAGGTGTATTGCTTTTAACCTACTGTTCTCTTTAAAGGGATAGTAATGTTTCATAATAAAAGCAGCTCTAATTAATCATCGTAGTATTTGGACTTTGGAGAGTGTTATTTCAATTATGTCAGAGTTGTAGTTCAAGAGTAATTCAATGACAAAGTATTCCCCTCCTGCCCCTTTTACTGATGTAACACTGTTCAGCCAGATCAGAAGGGAGGTGCCCAGGTAGACTGCAGAGAGGGACAAACTTCAATTAAGATAAGGGAAAAACCTGAAAAACTTGTCAAGGGGGGCAGGGCTTTCATTGTTCTCATAGGAAGAAGATTGTTCCCTGCTGTTATCTGTCTGGTCTATGGACTGCATTCCACACCTGAGAAGAGATGGCTTACACTAGGTAAAAGGGGCGGGAGGGGAAACTTTACTTGTGAATATCTCTCAAACCATAAAGGTTTGAGAGATAAGACTTATATCATTCTTTATGTTTTTTTAATGCCTAAAAAATAAAATAAAGTTAAAACGAAGTATTACTATCCCTTTAAGGGGATGTTATTATATAGTGATCTTCTTCTTTTTTCTTGATTCCTTTATATTTGGAAGCTGAAATGGAGGCCTGAAGCACATATGCAGCAGTTGTATTGAGTTCTATATAATTACTTTTTTCTGTTACTTGTTATACGAGTTTGAGCTGCTGAATCTCTTCTTGTTGTTGCTACATACATTTAATTCTCACCTACGGTGAAGTTGGCCTGCACTAGAATTTTTTTTTTTCCTAAAGTCCTTTAATCCTTATTTATTTGTGTATAGACACTTCAGGTTCTAAGTTGATATTTTTCTGCAAGGCAGCGAGCCATTCACTAGGGACAAAGCTACTGGGCCTTTTGACTATGTAGCGCTCTTTGGGTATCGAGATTGATGTTTTAAGATTTTCTTGTTTTGTAACTTTCTAATAAAGTTACTGAGCTGCAGGACCTGGATGACATTCCTTTGAGTGCCATGAAGGTGACTCTCAAGCAGTCGCAAGACTTCTGAGGATCTTAAATAATGTCTATGGGCAGAGCATTTTACAGATGTTTGTCAATGGCAATGTGAAAGGAAAAAAAATGAAGCATTTTATTTACATGTCCAAACAGTGTGGAAAGTTACCTAAGGGAATTTATTGATGGTACGCTTTGGTTGATGAATCCAGTCTTCAGCAGCAATACAGAATTTTATAAATAATGTGTTAGGATGCAGTAACTGGAAATGAGCAAGGATAAACCAAATGAATAATGATTTAGGAAAGTTGGAGGAATGGTAAAGAGTTTGGGATATAAAGTTTAACTCTGCCAAGTGCAAGACACAATTTCTAGAGGTGGAATATGGGACTTTGAAGATATTGTTACAGATTACTTTAAATTGTGCATTGGGCAAGTGATACAGTAAAGCACTAGGGAAAGCTAACAGGGTATTCAGCAATACAGGACAAGGTTTAGTACTAGGAAGACAGAGGTACTAATGCCACTTTATAGCTCACTAGTAGAACATCACTTGAGTATTGTTCCAGTTCTGGTAACCATGAGGGTGATGTTTTATGACAGATTAGTGTAATTCTGGAGTAAACCAATTGTACCACAATGGTCAAATAGGCATTTTCAAAATCCCTATTGATTTTAACAACAAGGAGGTTCTAGACCAGTCTAGCACTACAAGTGGGTTATGCACTAAGGTCTGATAACGAGGTGAACAAGATAGCTTTTCCAGCATGATAAACTACCCAGTTCCTATGCGATTCTATGGAGATTATACATTAAGATATCTCAATTTGGATAAATCTTAGTGCAGGGGCCCCATATAATAACATATGAATTGGGGTGTTTATCACACTGATGATGTCATTTCATCTTGTCTTTATCATGCCTCAGTGCATCTCCCCTGTAGTCTATAACTAAAGCTCTTACATAGAATAACATAGGAACTGGAAAGTTTATCTCACTGGAGAAGTTATCACCTCTTTATCACACCTTAGTACATCTCCCCTGTAGTCTATAACTAAAGCTCTCCCATAGAATAATATAGGAACTGGAGAGTTTATCTCCTCTTTATCACACCTTAGTACATCTCCCCTGTAGTCTATAACTAAAGCTCTCCCATAGAATAACATAGGAACTGGAGAGTTTATCACACTGGAGAAGTTATCTCCTCTTTATCACACCTTAGTACATCTCCCCCTGTAGTCTATAACTAAATCTCTCCCATAGAATAACATAGGAACCGGAGATTTCATCTCACTGGAGAAGTTATCACCTCTTTATCACACCTTAGTACATCTCCCCTGTAGTTTATAACTAAAGATCTCCCATAGAATAACATAGGAACTGGAGAGTCTATCTCACTGGAGAAGTTATCTCCTCTTTATCACACCTTAGTGCAACTCCCTTGTAGTCTACAACTAAAGCTCTCCCATAGAATAACATAGGAATTGGAGAGTTTATCTCACTGGAGAAGTTATCTCCGCTTTATCACACCTTAGTACATCTCCCCTGTAGTCTATAACTAAAGATCTCCCATAGAATAACATAGGAACTGGAGAGTTTATCTCACTGGAGAAGTTATCTCCTCTTTATCACACCTTAATACATCTCCCCCTGTAGTTTATAACTAAAGATCTCCCATAGAATAACATAGGAACTGGAGAGTTTATCTCACTGGAGAAGTTATCTCCTCTTTATCACACCTTAGTACATCTCCCCATGTAGTCTATAACTAAATCTCTCCCATAGAATAACATAGGAACTGGAGAGTTTATCACACAGGAGAAGTTATCTCCTCTTTATCACACCTTAGTACATTTCCCCCTGTAGTCTATAACTAAAGATCTCCCATAGAATAACATAGGAACTGGAGAGTTTATCTCACTGCAGAAGTTATCTCCTGTTTATCACACCTTAGTACATCTCCCCCTGTAGTCTATAACTAAATCTCTCCCATAGAATAACATAGGAACCAGAGATTTCATCTCGCTGGAGAAGTTATCACCTCTTTATCACAACTTAGTACATCTCCCCTGTAGTCTATTACTAAATCTCTCCCATAGAATAACATAGGAACCGGAGATTTCATCTCACTGGAGAAGTTATCTCCTCTTTATCACACCTTAGTACATCTCCCCTGTAGTCTATAACTAAAGATCTCCCATAGAATAACATAGGAACTGGAGAGTCTATCTCACTGGGGAAGTTATCTCCTCTTTATCACACGTTAGTACATCTCCCCCTGTAGTCTATCACTAAATCTCTCCCATAGAATAACATAGGAACCGGAGAGTTTATCTCACTGGAGAAGTTATCTCCTCTTTATCACACCTTAGTACATCTCCCCTGTAGTCTATAACTAAAGATCTCCCATAGAATAACATAGGAACTGGAGAGTCTATCTCACTGGAGAAGTTATCTCCTCTTTATCACACCTTAGTACATCTCCCCCTGTAGTCTATCACTAAATCTCTCCCATAGAATAACATAGGAACCGGAGAGTTTATCTCACTGGAGAAGTTATCTCCTCTTTATAACATCTTAGTACATCTCCCCTGTAGTCTATAACTAAAGCTCTTACATAGAATAACATAGGAACTGGAAAGTTTATCTCACTGGAGAAGTTATCACCTCTTTATCACACCTTAGTACATCTCCCCTGTAGTCTATAACTAAAGCTCTCCCATAGAATAATATAGGAACTGGAGAGTTTATCTCCTCTTTATCACACCTTAGTACATCTCCCCTGTAGTCTATAACTAAAGCTCTCCCATAGAATAACATAGGAACTGGAGAGTTTATCACACTGGAGAAGTTATCTCCTCTTTATCACACCTTAGTACATCTCCCCCTGTAGTCTATAACTAAATCTCTCCCATAGAATAACATAGGAACCGGAGATTTCATCTCACTGGAGAAGTTATCACCTCTTTATCACACCTTAGTACATCTCCCCTGTAGTTTATAACTAAAGATCTCCCATAGAATAACATAGGAACTGGAGAGTCTATCTCACTGGAGAAGTTATCTCCTCTTTATCACACCTTAGTGCAACTCCCTTGTAGTCTACAACTAAAGCTCTCCCATAGAATAACATAGGAATTGGAGAGTTTATCTCACTGGAGAAGTTATCTCCGCTTTATCACACCTTAGTACATCTCCCCTGTAGTCTATAACTAAAGATCTCCCATAGAATAACATAGGAACTGGAGAGTTTATCTCACTGGAGAAGTTATCTCCTCTTTATCACACCTTAATACATCTCCCCCTGTAGTTTATAACTAAAGATCTCCCATAGAATAACATAGGAACTGGAGAGTTTATCTCACTGGAGAAGTTATCTCCTCTTTATCACACCTTAGTACATCTCCCCATGTAGTCTATAACTAAATCTCTCCCATAGAATAACATAGGAACTGGAGAGTTTATCACACAGGAGAAGTTATCTCCTCTTTATCACACCTTAGTACATTTCCCCCTGTAGTCTATAACTAAAGATCTCCCATAGAATAACATAGGAACTGGAGAGTTTATCTCACTGCAGAAGTTATCTCCTGTTTATCACACCTTAGTACATCTCCCCCTGTAGTCTATAACTAAATCTCTCCCATAGAATAACATAGGAACCGGAGAGTTTATCTCACTGGAGAAGTTATCTCCTCTTTATAACATCTTAGTACATCTCCCCTGTAGTCTATAACTAAAGCTCTTACATAGAATAACATAGGAACTGGAAAGTTTATCTCACTGGAGAAGTTATCACCTCTTTATCACACCTTAGTATATCTCCCCTGTAGTCTATAACTAAAGCTCTCCCATAGAATAATATAGGAACTGGAGAGTTTATCTCCTCTTTATCACACCTTAGTACATCTCCCCTGTAGTCTATAACTAAAGCTCTCCCATAGAATAACATAGGAACTGGAGAGTTTATCACACTGGAGAAGTTATCTCCTCTTTATCACACCTTAGTACATCTCCCCCTGTAGTCTATAACTAAATCTCTCCCATAGAATAACATAGGAACCGGAGATTTCATCTCACTGGAGAAGTTATCACCTCTTTATCACACCTTAGTACATCTCCCCTGTAGTTTATAACTAAAGATCTCCCATAGAATAACATAGGAACTGGAGAGTCTATCTCACTGGAGAAGTTATCTCCTCTTTATCACACCTTATTGCAACTCCCTTGTAGTCTACAACTAAAGCTCTCCCATAGAATAACATAGGAATTGGAGAGTTTATCTCACTGGAGAAGTTATCTCCGCTTTATCACACCTTAGTACATCTCCCCTGTAGTCTATAACTAAAGATCTCCCATAGAATAACATAGGAACTGGAGAGTTTATCTCACTGGAGAAGTTATCTCCTCTTTATCACACCTTAATACATCTCCCCCTGTAGTTTATAACTAAAGATCTCCCATAGAATAACATAGGAACTGGAGAGTTTATCTCACTGGAGAAGTTATCTCCTCTTTATCACACCTTAGTACATCTCCCCATGTCGTCTATAACTAAATCTCTCCCATAGAATAACATAGGAACTGGAGAGTTTATCACACAGGAGAAGTTATCTCCTCTTTATCACACCTTAGTACATTTCCCCCTGTAGTCTATAACTAAAGATCTCCCATAGAATAACATAGGAACTGGAGAGTTTATCTCACTGCAGAAGTTATCTCCTGTTTATCACACCTTAGTACATCTCCCCCTGTAGTCTATAACTAAATCTCTCCCATAGAATAACATAGGAACCGGAGATTTCATCTCGCTGGAGAAGTTATCACCTCTTTATCACAACTTAGTACATCTCCCCTGTAGTCTATTACTAAATCTCTCCCATAGAATAACATAGGAACCGGAGATTTCATCTCACTGGAGAAGTTATCTCCTCTTTATCACACCTTAGTACATCTCCCCTGTAGTCTATAACTAAAGATCTCCCATAGAATAACATAGGAACTGGAGAGTCTATCTCACTGGAGAAGTTATCTCCTCTTTATCACACGTTAGTACATCTCCCCCTGTAGTCTATCACTAAATCTCTCCCATAGAATAACATAGGAACCGGAGAGTTTATCTCACTGGAGAAGTTATCTCCTCTTTATCACACCTTAGTACATCTCCCCTGTAGTCTATAACTAAAGATCTCCCATAGAATAACATAGGAACTGGAGAGTCTATCTCACTGGAGAAGTTATCTCCTCTTTATCACACCTTAGTACATCTCCCCCTGTAGTCTATCACTAAATCTCTCCCATAGAATAACATAGGAACCGGAGAGTTTATCTCACTGGAGAAGTTATCTCCTCTTTATAACATCTTAGTACATCTCCTCCTGTAGTCTCTAACTAAATCTCTCCCATAGAATAACATAGGAACTGGAGAGTTTATCTCACTGGAGAAGTTATCTCCTCTTTATCACATCTTAGTACATCTCCCCTGTAGTCTATAACTAAAGATCTCCCATAGAATAACATAGGAACTGGAGAGTCTATCTCACTGGAGAAGTTATCTCCTCTTTATCACATCTTAGTACATCTCCCCTGTAGTCTATAACTAAAGATCTCCCATAGAATAACATAGGAACTGGAGAGTTTATCTCACTGGAGAAGTTATCTCCTCTTTATCACATCTTAGTACATCTCCCCTGTAGTCTATAACTAAAGATCTCCCATAGAATAACATAGGAACTGGAGAGTTTATCACACTGGAGAAGTTATCTCCTCTTTATCACACCTTAGTACATCTCCCCTGTAGTCTATAACTAAATCTCTCCCATAGAATAACATAGGAACCGGAGATTTCATCTCACTGCATTTGATATCTCTCTGGCACACAAAGAGTTAACACATTGTATGATAGAGAAGTCTCCCATGCATTGTGAAGCAATGTAATGGAGAGCTAACTAACATTTAAATGGTGAATATGATAGAAATTAAACTTTTGCCTTAAAAAGTTGCATTTCTTTAAAAAATGTACATTGCTTGTGGAAAGTTGATAGAAAAGTTTGCATTACTAATAAAAATCGGCATTGCTTTTATAAAAATTAGCAGTGCTACTAAAAATACCCATTGTTTCTAACAAAAGCTAACAATAGTAATAAAAATTCAAATCAGTAAAACAAATTTGCATTATTTCTAAGAAAAATTAGCACAGCTAATATAGTTTTAGCCACAGTGTGATTTTTTTTTTAGAACAATCAATTTTTTAGCTCATTAACAAAAATACAGCTGGCACTAAATCCACAAATAAATGGATTTCATTAGCTATTTGCTCTGCATTTTTCAGGAGCAATTTTATTAAATAAACAATGGGAGTTGGTACAGTGTTAGCCGTAGAAATACAGGAGGCAAATATAGTCAAGTTGACAACTTTATTGGCTAACTAAGCTGATTTAGGATGCAAGCTTTCAAGACCTCTTAGGTCTCTTCCTCAGGCATGTTATACAGATAAATATGAAAGCATCACTCATATACGCTTACACATTGCATTGTTTAGAATGGAAATCAGATAAGAAAGCTCAATCCAGAACCAGGTGCTTTGATCAGTCAATGTTAGAGGAGAGTGATGTAAATTGCAGTCTTCCTCTGAGGAGTCAAAGGTATGTACGATCCCAGTGGGACTGTTCTAAAGATTAATCCACAATGTGATAATGTGATAGGAATTCTCTGTTCAGACCATTATCTAAAGTATTAAACTACAGCATTACTTTAACCTATCATATGTTTATGTCCCTCTGAATGTGAAACCATCCAATCTGCACAGTCAATTTAATGACTCTGACACTTTGTCTATTTGGCAAAAATGTTCTCCTACTGGTGTCTCTGTGTTTTTGTGAACGCTGGATCTGTGGGTATTAAACCTTTTATATAATGGTTGTCCAGTTTCACCCACATAAAGAGCTGTTGGGCATTTTGCACACATGTTGAGGTATATTACAGTGTATGATTTACAGGCGAAGGTACCATTGATCTTGTGGTGTAACTGGGTTTTTGTAATGGGTATATTGTCCTTGGTGTAAATGTGTCCACAGGTTTCACACCTCCTTTGTAGTCAGGGAGATGTGCCATTTTTTGCATTTTTTGGGGGGTCACTCCTTAACATCAGTTGTTTTAAATTGGGAGCCTCCCTTACTCTCCTTCAGACAGCCTCCCAATTTAAAACAACTGAAGGTAAGGAGTGAAAGCTTGCATCCTTAATATGTTTAGTTAGCCAATAAAGGTATCAACTTGATTATTAAAGACCTCAATAATATATATACAATTTGGCTGAGAAGTCATAGAGGAGTGCTATGATATAATACACATTAGAAGGGATTTACCCTTTCAGTGAAAAGACTGTACACCATTCTGGATTGTCCATTTTGCCAAGCCCAAATGGCATGCTTACCTAACAATTTCCATTCCTCAGTCCTTAAAAAAAAAAAAAAAGACCTAGGGAGGACATCAGGAACCTCTTGATGCCCCTGGTATTGTTCACCTAGCTTATTGTGTTAGGTGATCAATGCTAATGACAGCAAAAAACAATCACTACCTTAATTCTTTACTACTCAACCTGGATTCCCCAATGGCTTTGTGGGTTCTCTGCTAATCCCACTCTAGCTGGGACTTTGGTGAGTGGGAAGGAAGTCAGCTAGTGTCTATATGGGTCCTGATTAGTGTTGAGCGAGCATGCTCGGCCGAAGCTCGGTTCGGCTCGAGCATCGCTCTGCTCGGCACATGGCGGTACTCGTACGAGTACCGCATGTGCTCGCCCGCCATGTTCGGGTCTCCTCCCCCGCACGTTTCGCGGCTGCTGCGCAGCCAATAAACGTGCAGGGAGGCTCTGACATCAGTGTAATGCCAGCAGCCATGTTGGCTGCTGGCATTACACTGATTGGCTGGCCAGAACCCGTGATCGGGTGCTGTATAGCACCTGACCAGCGAGTTCGGCTCAGTCTTAGCCAGGGAGAGATGAGGATAGGAAGGGAAAGTCAGTGTAGGGAGAAGACAAGCAATTGTGAAAAAAAAAAGACCCAAAAGTCCTTTTTAGGACTACTGTGTGTGGGGGCAGCAGTTTATTTTGTGTGGGGGGAAAAAAAAAAAAAAAAAAAAACTTCATATATTCTGTTTAGTGTGCAAAGTTGCAGATTAGAGCACATTCTGTTTAGTGTGCAAAGTTGCAGATTAGAGCACATTCTGTTCAGTGTGCAAAGTTGCAGATTAGCAGCACATTCTTTTTAGTGTGCAAAGTTGCAGATTAGAGCACATTCTGTTTAATGTGCAAAGTTGCAGATTAGCAGCACATTCTGTTTACTGTGCAAAGTTTCAGAATAGGAAAACATTCTGTTAAGTCTTCAAACTGTAAAATATCAAAGTCACATATTCCATTCACTGTGCGTCGCCGCATTTAAGAAGCAAATTCTGTTTACTGTGCAAAGTTTCAGAATAGGAAAACATTCTGTTAAGTTAGGACGCGTAGAAACTGCGCCTGGTGCCAGAGCACAAGACAGAAAGACATCCACCATACCTAGCTTCATGTCTCATTTTACAGGGCGTCGCAGGACATCACTCTCGAGGTCCGACCACTGCGAACAGGTGGTCGGTTGGATGTCAGCTGATACTGCTTCCAGTCGGTTAAGCACCACCCTGTCTTCCACCAAGTCCACTCTCAGTAGCCAAGAGTCTGGTCAACATAATCCTCACTCTGATCATCCTTCCTCCCACCATAGAGGATCTGGTCAAAGAAGTGATCCCACACTGGGATATAGTGAGGAGCTCGTCTCATCACCAATCCTTAATTTGAACCTCTCTCCAAGCACGCTTGCAGAGGAACATGACATCTTGTGCCCTGATTCACAACCTCTAGAGGGTACCCAATCACAAGAAGATGACAGAGGTGAACGGCATTTAAAGTCAAAGGAAGTGGATGATGATGATGATGAGACACAGTTGCCATTACATCAACCACTATTACTGTCTCAAGACCTTGATGAGGAGGATGATATACAGTTGTCAATGACTGAGTATGTGGTGGGATCAAGACATGAGGAGGATGATCAGAGTGAGGAAGTGGAGGAGGACTTGGTGGACGATGAGGTGACTGAACCAACCTGGGAAGGTGTAGAGCCGAGCGATGACAGCAGTCCTGAGGGTGAGCCATCTGCAGCACCGCAACAGGCTGGTATGAACTGGCACTCTACGCCTTGGAGGTGCTGGCCTGCCCTGCCGCCAGCGTTCTGTTTGAGCGGGTATTTAGTGCTGCTGGTGGCATCATAACAGATAAGCGTATCCGCCTTTCCACCGAAAATGCTGATAGGTTGACACTTATAAAAATGAACAAGGCCTGGATTTCCCCTGACTTCTCCACTCCACTGGAGGAAAGCCCCGGAGGAACATAAAGTGACTTTATATATGTTATTTACAATGATGGGAATACTCTGTATTCCCATTCACCACTTCCACCCAAAAAACGGGTATATGGTTGACTCTTAATCTTCTCATCCTCCTCCTCCTCTTCCATATGCCCTGTGATATAATTTTTATATAGGGACAGCTCACCAGCGGGCCCTGTTTGACAATTTTTGTATAGGTCAGCTCACCAGCGGGCCTTCTCATATAATGTTTTATTGGGTCAGCTCTCTAGCGGGCCCTCTCATATAATGTTTTATAGCGTCAGCTCACTAGCGGGCCTTCGCATATAATGTTTAGGATGGTCAGCTCCGCAGCAGACCCTCACCCATAATGTTTTGGATGGTCGGCTCAGCGCACGTTTCCCTCTTAATCATGGCCCCAGTTCAGAAAAATCGAGGAAATTTTTGGGAGAATTTGCCTTTGCACACGTTTCCCTCTTAATCATGGCCTCAGTTCAGAAAAATCGAGGAAATTTTTGGGAGAATTTGCCTTTGCGCACGTTTCCCTCTTAATCATGGCCTCAATTCAGAAAAATCAAGGAATTTTTTGGGAGAATTTGCCTCTGCGCACGTTTCCCTCTTAATCATGGCCTCAGTTCAGAAAAATCGAGGAAATTTTTGGGAGAATTTGCAGATGATATACAAGTAAATATACAGCAAATACTGTTTGGTAACAATTTTTCGCCTAAAGTCGTTTTTATCTGCCTTTTTGTGTGTTTTACGGTCAGTCTGTAAAAATGGCGTACTACGGGCGAAACATCATTCCCAGCAGCGACGTTGGAGTCCAAGATGCATCCAGACATCCTCCCTATGCTGTCCCTGAACCATTTCTGTGGTGTTTCCATCATTTTCTGCCCTTTTCCTATGAACCAGGCACCCTCCCCTCATCAGAGCAGGGGGTGCCTGGTGTAATGCTCGAGTCCTCCCATTGACTTCAATGGGGCTCGGGTGCTCGGCCGAGCACTCGAGCCTCCGGGGGCGCTCGGTCAGAGCACCCGAACACCCGAGCATTGGGGTGCTCGCTCATCACTAGTCCTGATACTCTCTTAAAGAGGTCTGATCTTTAAAATAGAAAAATAACACTGGCTGATTCCCCATCCTGGTTCCATCGCCCCCTGGTAGTCACAGATACCCACAAACACTCACCTCCCAGCCTGGTTTCACTGGTAACTGGTAGTCACAGATCCCCAGATACACCGTCTGATCACCCAGGCAGGTTCCACTACCCATTGGTAGTTACAGATTCCCACATGCTCTATGCCCCTAAGCTACAGATCACATGAAGCCACAGAGCGTGATCTCGAAGACTGGTTCCACTAGATGCTTGTAGACACATATCCCCACTTATACTTTCAGACCCCCAGCCCGGCCCCACTGCCTACTGATAATCAAAGATCCTCCACATACACTATCTTACTCCCCAGCAGGAGAGGGAGAAAAGTAAAAAAATTCCCAGCATGACTTTTTGAGAAAAACAAATGATTTTTCACTTTTCTTGTGAATGTTTTCTCTGTTTTGCCACTGCAAAATTGTTCTCCTTTACACCGCTGCCAACAATTTTTACACCTATGTTTCTTATGAGTGCAATGCTTCCCACCACAAAATTACTTCTCCTGAGGGCTGCAAGGAGAAATAAGTAGCTGAAAGTCAAAGCTGTGATTCCTACAGAGACGTACGCCTTGAAAAAATTGTTAGCAGGCAGAGTGCCTTTTTCCTTTTCCCACAACACTAACTTCCTCCTTAAGTGGCATTGGCACATGTTCCAGCAGGGTTCAACACATGACATCAGTTATTTAAAGGGATAGTAATACTTCATTTTATCTTTAATTTATTTTGTAGACATTAAAAAAACATGAAGAATGATATAAGTCTTATCTCTCACACCTTTATGGTTTGAGAGATATTCACAAGCAAAGTTTCCCCTACCGCCCCTTTTACCTAGTGTAAGCCATCTCTTCTCAGATGGGGAATCCAGTCCATAGACCAGACAGATAACAGCAGGGGACAATCTTCTTCCTATGAGAACAATGAAAGCCCTGCCCCCCTTGACAAGTATTTCAGGTTTTTCCCTTATCTTAATTGAAGATTGTCCCTCTCTGCAGTCTACCTGGGCACCTCCCTTCTGATCTGGCTGAGCAGTGTTACATCAGTAAAAGGGGCGGGAGGGGGATACTTTGTCATTGAATTACTCTTGTACTACAACTCTGACAGAATTGAAATAACACTCTCCAAAGTCCAAATACTATGATGATTAATTAGAGCCGCTTTTATTATGAAACATTACTATCCCTTTAAAGCCTCCGGAGCAACCTACAACGTGTCAGATGTGTATGGTACTTGTGGTGGTGGACTGGTGTGGTTTGATTGATGTGTATATATATATATATATATATATATATATATTTATATATATATATATATATATATATATATATATATACATACACAATTATGGTTTGGCATGCACATCATCCAATTCAGCTTGCCTGGGTGCATTAGAGGATTCAATATTTGGTCACATAAGGCAAGCACTCACGGGACTTAAAATATTGTCACAACAGTTCAGGCAAATAATCACACGACACAGTGTAAGTGAATTTAACCAGTTTATTGAAGCAAATGATAATAGTAATAATAATAATAATAATAATAGTAATAGGAGCGAACACTTCCATAACCTTGGGGAGACAGGCGTAAGGACAGAGTCTAGTCCACTACCCAAGGTCTGACACCAAACTGCAATTGGTACAGTAGATACACAGGGTACAGAACCAGACATGGCTCTCACCGACAGATAGGAACCTGGAACACCAGGGATCAGTAACGGAGTGTACCCGGACAACCTCCAGAGAGGGATGTCTAATAACAGCTTGGGCAGCTAGAGTACCTGAATGGTACAGACTGAAGGCCACACAGTGGAGGCACACTAGCAGGCTGCCAGAGATGGGATTGCAGTGGCACAGTGTGGGACTCGGGGTGAGTACAAGCAGAGACAGCAAGGTATAGTGTATGGTAGTGTACCAAGAGCCAATGGATGGAGAGATACAGGTAACACTACCAGCCTGGAGGCAATGGGATCGCACAGTGCGGAGGCAACTAGCAACGCTGCCAACAAGGTAGTAGTTGTACCGGATAGGTAGAGCGCGCCTACAGCTATACCCGGGGACAGCCCACTTTAGCAGCTTCTCATTTTATCCAGTTCAGTCACTAAATAATAACACATTATCATTACACTTTATTTCACCATCTCTTTTTTTCCCACTTTGCCTTTAAGAACTAGGCTTTTTGGCCTGTCCCATTGTGTGTGCCCCCTATCCATTTGGTATCAACCATTCCTCACATGACTTGTGAGGAGGGACATAAATGGAACATAGTTTTCTATGTACCCACTTTATTAATGCAGACCCATATGGGCCCTGCACCAGATAAGTCCTTCATCTACATTTTTATTTTATTGTATGTCTATTGTTTTTAATTGCACTACATTGGGACCCACAAATAACAGTAAAAACATCATAATATAATTTAAAGGGTCCCCTCTAACGAGTTTTAAAATAACACCTTTCTTCAGAGAATCTTAATTTTGATAGTATTTGCAGATGTATTAGAGTAGGACTTACCATAAAGTGAGATACCTTGGCGTGGTGGTAAGCTTACACATGGTTTGGCTAATTTGTGGAACTAAATTCTCACTTATTTCACTGAGATTTACTATGAATTATTATATATTCCCATTACAGGGCACACATTATTCACAGCATATAGAGGAGTGCAGGTCTGTTTATTTGTACATGTTTTCACTTTTGGGTCTAGGCCTAATGTCAGGGGGACTGGAGAACCCTCTCATTCCTTGCTGCTATCTATATCTTTCATCTA
This sequence comes from Rhinophrynus dorsalis, assembly GCA_037306005.1. Classification (NCBI taxonomy): domain Eukaryota; kingdom Metazoa; phylum Chordata; class Amphibia; order Anura; family Rhinophrynidae; genus Rhinophrynus; species Rhinophrynus dorsalis. Next base: position 688,278,499 of record CM074718.1, read on the forward strand.
TATACTTACACTTTATTTATATTTATTATATGGATATTTTATGATGAGTTTAGCACTGTGAGCTTTCTTCCTTTTTTTCTATCTTAGAAGTTACTATACATACATATATATATATATATATATATATATATATATATATATATATATATATATATATATTGTGTGTGTGTGTGTTTTCACTATAGCCCCATGTCGTAAGAACCATTTGTACAAACAAGCCCTAGAGGTAGACAAGCAAGTAACTAGGGATGGGCCTCAAACCGAAATCAGTGAATAATGGCACTTTCCGCTTGGAGAATAATTTCCTTGGAAAAGTGCTGTTTTGCGGCTTTTCCCGCCTTTTCTGCCCTTTGAAATCAATGGGAAGAAAAATATTTCTCCACCACACTAAAGTTTTCTACAGCCATATAAAAGGGTGTCAGACTCTCACAGCAGCCATTTTGTGTTTGTGAGAGGAGAGAGCAGCATGTTTTTGAGCTAGAAAAGATAGGCAAATAAAGGAGAATTAAAGCTTAGTTTAGGGAGTCATTTAGGTAGGACATTTGTTCTCTGTATTTGGGAGTCTGGGGGACACTTTAGGGTATAAGAAGGGAGGAAGGAGAGTGACCCCCAAATACTCCAAAATTCCATGTGACTGACTGGCTGATCTTGCTGTTATTGTCTCTGTGCTGGGTGGGGAATTCTGGGGAAAGAATTTGTTGATTTTGTTTTCAGTTATAATATTTTCTGGACAGACTTTGATAAGACAACAGGGTTATTTATATAAATAAAAATAAATAAATAAATAAAAAATAATAAAAAACTAAATATCTTAGGTGACAGTGACAGATAGCTGACTGGGCTTAGGCAAGGCATCAAACAGCTTCATCAGTTGTGTTGTGTACCGTACAGTAAAAAACACTGTGTAGCTGTGTATTGACCAGCAAACGCACAAGGGGAAGGGGGAGGGGTGGAACAGTGTAGGGACATGAGAGTAAAGTAGTAGTCCAAAAACTGACTGCAGCAATGGTTGCTGCAGAGTGTGTAATCAAAACTAGTTCCAGCACCACCAGTGCCAGCAGAAATAAAGAATCATATAAGAAGAACACTGAAGATGACAACAAGTCGCAAGTGTTGATAATGCTGGCAATAGCATAACAGAGGAAGGTGTAGCAGCTGAACCACCTGCTGCATCAGACAGTGAGACAACCAAGCACCAAAACACCTGTCCTCATAGTAGCGAATTTTGTTACAGTAAAAGTAAAAAAAAATGTTTGATACCTCTAAAAGATTAGAGAAATATAAGGGTAGTAGTGAGCAAGAACGGTTAGGTGATGCTGATGCCACTGAGGATCACCTAATGATGACTGATGATGATGCAGATCTAGAATATATCCCTTAAGTATCCTTCTCTTGTTCAGATACAGATGAAGTTGAGAGTGAGGATGATGACAGGGCTATAAGGTTATCACAAAGTCAAAGACTGAATCTTCCACCACTTTTAAGGAGCACTGTGCCTGTCTATAAACTGTTTGAGAAAGCCATTGGAAAGTCTGACCCTGGACAAGTACAGATGTCAAAAAGCACACAGTCACCCTATCAGTCATCATCAGCATCATCACCTCTTCAAAGTCCAAGTCCCACTCAGCCACACACACCTGTTTTGAGTACCCATCAACATCAACACAGGTTAACATCCACAGTGTTAGATATGAAGAGTACCTCAGGTGCTGCTGCTGTAAGTGCTGCACCTTTGACACCTAGCAGTAGTGGCAGTAGAATTGCATCAACATCCAGCCCCAGTAGTAGTAGTAGCAGAAATCACACATGACAGAAAAAGCCAGGACAAATATATTAACAGTAGCACAGATGAGGAGGTGGAGAAGGGATGTGAAGAAGGGTTGCCACCATCTTCCCCACTTGGGACCACTGCTATGAGTGACAGTTAATGTGTGTTACTAATCTGAGAAGGAGGATAGAGATTTGATGCAAAAATGACAATAGTAAAAATTGTATACATGCACAAATCACAACCATACCAGCCAGTCCCCCACTACCACCACTACAATACACTTCTGCCACATTGTAGGATGTATTTTTTTGTTTTTAATTTCTTGACATCATCATGAATATGTGCCAGTGTAATTTACGAAGGAAGTTCGTGGGCAAAGGACAAATGCACTCTGCATGAAAACACATTTTTCAAGCCACATGTTGTTGTAGGACTCACAACTTTGACTTTCAGCCACTTATTTCTAAACTTCAGCCCTCAGAAAAAGTAATATTATACTGGGAAATGTAGTACCTATAGGAAATATAGGTGAAACGTGTTAAACTAGGCAAAAAATGTGTTAACATAGGCAGAAAATTTGTTAAAATAGGCGAAAAGCAGGACATTTTTGCATAGACGGAAAGGCAAAATGATTTGCAGGAAAAGCGAAAAATCAGCATGTTTTTGTGAAAACTCATGCGGGAAAATGTTCACACTTTTCGCCTATCCCTACAAGTGACCCCTCATATGATATGACTGTCTGTCTACCTTGAAAGAAATGTATTTAGTCTACCTTTTCTTCATTTCTGTAGTTGATTTAACCAATGAAAATGATAGATTGTAATTAACACCCAAAGGGGTGTTTCTTGGAAGGACAGTAGCTAATGATTACAGTAGGATATAGGTATCTTTAATGTATATTTTAAGGGATTAAAATGTAAAATTAAAAATGTTTTTTTCTTTTTTTTTTTTTCTTGTAGCATTAGTTTCTGGAAACATTTATGCTTACCGGTTGTTACAGCCTGCTGTACCTCTGGTCCGTCGTTGTTTGTCGGTTACTGATGCCTGGCTGACTCCAGAACTGATGCTACTTCTCCCCTCCCAGTGTCTCTCTCTGCTCGCGGCCTGGCCGCATCTGGTGGCTCTCGTAGTCGGCCGTGTCCTTTCTTGGGGCAGCACGGCTGGATTCCCTCATTCGGGAGACGCAGGGCTCTAAGCACTAGTGTTGAGCGAGCATGCTCGGCCGATGCTCGGATCGGCTCGAGCATCGCTCTGCTCGGCACATGGCGGTACTCGTACGAGTACCGCATGTGCTCGCCCGCCATGTTCGGGTCTCCTCCCCGCACGTTTTGCGGCTGCTGCGCAGCCAATAAACGTGCAGGGAGGCTCTGACATCGGTGTAATGCCAGCAGCCATGTTGGCTGCTGGCATTACACTGATTGGCTGGCCAGAACCCGTGGTCAGGTGCTGTATAGCACCTGACCAGCGAGTTCGGCTCAGTCTGAGCCAGGGAGAGCTGAGGATAGGAAGGGAAAGGCAGTGTAGGGAGGAAAAAAAACAAAAATTGTGAAAAAAAAAGAACCAAAAGTCCTTTTTAGGACTACTGTGTGTGGGGGCAGCAGGTTATTTGGTGTGGGGGGAAAAAAACAAAAAAAAAAAAAAAAAAAATATATATATTCTGTTTAGTGTGCAAAGTTGCAGATTAGAGCACATTCTGTTTAGTGTGCACAGTTGCAGATTAGAGCACATTCTGTTTAGTGTGCAAAGTTGCAGATTAGAGCACATTCTGTTTAGTGTGCAAAGTTGCAGATTAGAGCACATTCTGTTTAGTGTGCAAAGTTGCAGATTAGAGCACATTCTGTTAAGTCTTCAAACTAAAATATCAAAGTCACGTATTCCATTCAGTGTGCGTCGCCGCAGTTTAGCAGCACATTCTGAGTACTGTGCAGAGTTGCAGAATAGGAAGAAATACTGTTAAGTCTTCAAACTAAAATATCAAAGTCACATATTCCATTCAGTGTGCTTCGCCGCAGTTTAGCAGCACATTCTGTGTACTGTGCAGAGTTGCAGAATAGGAAGAAATACTGTTAAGTCTTCAAACTCAAATATCAAAGTCACATATTCCATTCAGTGTGCTTCGCCGCAGTGTAGCAGCACATTCTGTGTACTGTGCAGAGTTGCAGAATAGGAAGAAATACTGTTAAGTCTTCAAACTCAAATATCAAAGTCACATATTCCATTCAGTGTGCTTCGCCGCAGTTTAGCAGCACATAATGTGTACTGTGCAGAGTTGCAGAATAGGAAGAAATACTGTTAAGTCTTCAAACTAAAATATCAAAGTCACATATTCCATTCAGTGTGCTTCGCCGCAGTGTAGCAGCACATTCTGTGTACTGTGCAGAGTTGCAGAATAGGAAGAAATACTGTTAAGTCTTCAAACTCAAATATCAAAGTCACATATTCCATTCAGTGTGCTTCGCCGCAGTGTAGCAGCACATTCTGTGTACTGTGCAGAGTTGCAGAATAGGAAGAAATACTGTTAAGTCTTCAAACTCAAATATCAAAGTCACATATTCCATTCAGTGTGCTTCGCCGCAGTTTAGCAGCACATTCTGTGTACTGTGCAGAGTTGCAGAATAGGAAGAAATACTGTTAAGTCTTCAAACTAAAATATCAAAGTCACATATTCCATTCAGTGTGCTTCGCCGCAGTGTAGCAGCACATTCTGTGTACTGTGCAGAGTTGCAGAATAGGAAGAAATACTGTTAAGTCTTCAAACTCAAATATCAAAGTCACATATTCCATTCAGTGTGCTTCGCCGCAGTTTAGCAGCACATTCTGTGTACTGTGCAGAGTTGCAGAATAGGAAGAAATACTGTTAAGTTTTCAAACTCAAATATTAAAGTCACATATTCCATTCAGTGTGTTTCAACGCCGTTTAACAGCCTATTCTGTGTACTCTGCAGAGTTGCAGAATAGTAAGAAATACTGTTAATTTTTCAAACTCAAATATTAAAGTCACATATTCCATTCAGTGTCTTTCACCGCCGTTTAACAGCCTATTCTGTGTACTCTGTACAGTTCCAGAATTATAAGAAATACTGTTAAGTTTTCAAACTCAAATATTAAAGTCACATATTCCATTCAGTGTGTTTCAACGCCGTTTAACAGCCTATTCTGTGTACTCTGCAGAGTTGCAGAATAGTAAGAAATACTGTTAATTTTTCAAACTCAAATATTAAAGTCACATATTCCATTCAGTGTCTTTCACCGCCGTTTAACAGCCTATTCTGTGTACTCTGTACAGTTCCAGAATTATAAGAAATACTGTTAATTTTTCAAACTCAAATATTAAAGTCACATATTCCATTCAGTGTCTTTCACCGCCGTTTAACAGCCTATTCTGTGTACTCTGTACAGTTCCAGAATTATAAGAAATACTGTTAAGTTTTCAAACTCAAATATTAAAGTCACATATTCCATTCAGTGTGTTTCAACGCCGTTTAACAGCCTATTCTGTGTACTCTGCAGAGTTGCAGAATAGTAAGAAATACTGTTAATTTTTCAAACTCAAATATTAAAGTCACATATTCCATTCAGTGTCTTTCACCGCCGTTTAACAGCCTATTCTGTGTACTCTGTACAGTTCCAGAATTATAAGAAATACTGTTAAGTTTTCAAACTCAAATATTAAAGTCACATATTCCATTCAGTGTCTTTCACCGCCGTTTAACAGCCTATTCTGTGTACTATGTACAGTTCCAGAATTATAAGAAATACTGTTAAGTTTTCAAACTCAAATATTAAAGTCACATATTCCATTCAGTGTGTTTCAACGCCGTTTAACAGCCTATTCTGTGTACTCTGCAGAGTTGCAGAATAGTAAGAAATACTGTTAATTTTTCAAACTCAAATATTAAAGTCACATATTCCATTCAGTGTCTTTCACCGCCGTTTAACAGCCTATTCTGTGTACTCTGTACAGTTCCAGAATTATAAGAAATACTGTTAAGTTTTCAAACTCAAATATTAAAGTCACATATTCCATTCAGTGTCTTTCACCGCCGTTTAACAGCCTATTCTGTGTACTCTGCAGAGTTGCAGAATAGTAAGAAATACTGTTAATTTTTCAAACTCAAATATTAAAGTCACATATTCCATTCAGTGTGTATCACCGCCGTTTAGCAGCCTATTCTGTGTACTCTGAACAGTTGCAGAATAGTAAGAAATACTGTTAAGTTTTCAAACTCAAATATTAAAGTCACATATTCCATTCAGTGTGTTTCACCGCCGTTTAGCAGCCTATTCTGTGTACTCTGCAGAGTTGCAGAATAGTAAGAAATACTGTTAAGTTTTCAAACTCATATATATTAAAGTCATATATATCGTGTAAGATGAAGAAGGCGGGTAAAAAGGGACGGGGAAGTGGACGTGATCCTGAAAGTTCAGGGCGCGGGTCAGGACGCGGAGAAACTGTGCCTGGTGCCAGAGCACAAGAAAGAAAGACATCCACCATACCTAGCTTCATGTCTGATTTCACAGGGCGTCGCAGGACATCACTCTCGAGGTCCGACCAGTGCGAACAGGTGGTCGGTTGGATGACAGCTGATACTGCTTCCAGTCGGTTAAGCACCACCCTGTCTTCCACCAAGTCCACTCTCAGTAGCCAAGAGTCTGGTCAACATAATCCTCACTCTGATCATCCTTCCTCCCACCATACACGGTCTGGTCAAAGAAGTGATCCCACACTGGGATATAGTGATGAGCTCGTCTCATCACCAATCCTTCATTTGACCCTCTCTCCAAGCACGCTTGCAGAGGAACATGACATCTTGTGCCCTGATTCACAACCTCTAGAGGCTACCCAATCACAAGAAGATGACAGATGTGAACGGCATTTAAGGTCAAAGGAAGTAGTGGATGATGATGATGATGATGAGACACAGTTGCCATTAAATCAACCACTATTTCCTTCTCAAGACCTTGTTGAGGAGAATGTTATACAGTTGTCAATGACCGAGTATGTGGTGGGATCAAGACTTGAGGAGGATGATCAGAGTGAGGAAGTGGAGGAGGACTTGGTGGACGATGAGGTGACTGACCCCACCTGGGAAGGTGTAGAGCCGAGCGATGACAGCAGTCCTGAGGGTGAGCCATCTGCAGCACCGCAACAGGCTGGAAGAGGCAGTGGTGTGGCTACAGAAAGAAGGCGGACCGCACCAAACCGGCCCGCAAATGTTCCACGGAGCACCCCCTTGCGTAAATCTACCTTGCCAAGGGGTAGGTGTTCCGCGGTATGGCGTTTTTTTAAGGAAAGTGCGGACGACAAAAGATTTGTAGTTTGCAACCTGTGCCACACCAGAATGAGCCGAGGCATGAACACTAGAAACCTCACCACCACCAGCATGATCCGACACATGGCATCCAAGCACCGTAGTAAGTGGGAGGAACGCCTGGATCGCCCATCTGTGTCTGCAGGCCACACCACTGCCTCCTCTTCCCCTGTTTTCGGTGCCGGCCAATCGCCTGTCGAAGGCGCAGGCCCGCATACCTCCCGCCCTGCACCTGTAGCATCTGAAGCACCATCAGCGACCACATCCACTTCCCTGTCCCAGCACAGCGTCCAAATGTCGTTACCCCAGGCATTTGAGCGCAAGAGAAAATACCCAGCCACCCACCCACAGGCCATAGCACTAACCTCACACCTTTCAAAATTACTGGCCATCGAAATGCTGCCATTTAGGCTTGTGGACACTGAGTCCTTCCGCAGCCTGATGGCAGCAGCTGTCCCTCGGTACGCGGTCCCCAGCCGCCACTACTTTTCCCGGTGTGCCATCCCCGCATTACACCACCATGTGTCCCGTAACATCACCCGTGCCCTGACCAACGCAGTTACTGGGAAGGTCCACTTAACGACTGACACATGGACAAGTGCTTGTGGCCAGGGACGCTACATTTCCCTGACGGCACACTGGGTGAATGTCGTGGAGGCTGGGAGCGACTCGGACCCTGGGATGGCACGGGTGCTACCCACGCCGAGGATTGCGGGCCCTACCTCCATCAGGGTTTCCACCAGCACCTACGTTATTGGCTCCTCCTCCTCCGTTTCCACCTCCGAATTCTCTACACACACCGCCACTCCCCCATCAGCCAGTAGCTGGAAGCAGTGTAGCACTGCAGTGGGGAAGCGTCAACAGGCCGTGCTGAAGCTGATCTGCCTTGGGGACAAACAGCACACGGCCTCAGAGCTGTTGCAGGGGATTAGTCACCAGACCGAGCAGTGGCTCTCGCCACTCAACCTGCAAGCAGGCATGGTTGTGTGTGATAATGGGCGTAACTTGGTGGCGGCTTTGGAGCTCGGCAAGCTCACACACGTACCATGCCTAGCGCATGTATTTAATTTAGTGGTGCAGCGATTTCTAAAAACCTACCCCAATGTGCATGATCTCTTGACCAAGGTGCGCCGCGTGTGTGCACATTTCCGTAAGTCATCTACAGCTTCGGCCGGCCTGTTGAAGCTGCAGCAGCGCTTACAATTGCCAGCTCACCGGCTGCTGTGTGACGTGAGCACGCGCTGGAACTCCACCTTCCACATGTTGGCCCGGCTTTGTGAGCAGCAGAGGGCAGTAGTGGAGTACCAGCTGTTACACGGTCGTCGCCTCTCCGTTCAACTTCCTGTAATCAGAAGTGAGGAGTGGGAATGGATGTCAGACCTCTGCGAGGTTTTACGCAATTTTGAGGAATCGACACAGATGGTGAGCGGCGATAACGCTATTATCAGTGTAACCATCCCACTTCTGTGTCTACTGAAACGCTCGCTGCTCACAATTAAAACCGACGCTTTGCATGTGGAAGAGGTGGAAATGGGGGAGGAAGAGCTTACACAAGGTGATAGCCAGAGCACCCTCACTTCGTCTTCTCAGCGACAATTGGAGGAGGCGGAGGAGGAGGAGGAGGAGGAGGAGGAGGAGGAAGACACGGTTGCCTCCGCTACAGAGGGTAGCCATGGAACTTTAGTTCCATCTCTTCAGCGTGGGTGGGCAGAAGAGGAGGAAGAGGATGAGGATATTGAGAGTCAGCCTCCTGGTGAGGACAGCGAAATCTTGACTGTTGGTACTCTGGCACACATGGCTGACTTTATGTTAGGCTGCCTTTCCCGTGACCCACGCGTTGTACGCATTTTAGACAACACGGATTACTGGGTGTTCACCCTTCTGGACCCCCGCTACAAAGAGAATTTCTCATCTCTCATTCCTCCGGTGGAGAGGACAAGCAAAATGGTGCAATACCAGAAGGTTCTTGTTGAAAAATTGCTCCAAAATTTTCCATCTGACAACGCTGGCGGCAGAGTACGTGCTACCTTGGCCAACCGAGAAGGGGAGAAAAGGGGAGCACACAGCAGTTCCGAGAAAGGCAGGGCAACACTCTCCAAGGCGTGGGACACCTTCATGACACCCCGCCAGCACCCTCACCCTGATGCGCAGCCTAGTGTCACAAGGAGGGAAAAGTTTTGGAAGATGGTGAAGGAGTACGTAGCAGACCGTGTCAGCGTCCTCAATGATCCCTCTGTGCCTTACAACTACTGGGTGTCCAAGCTGGACACGTGGTATGAACTGGCACTCTACGCCTTGGAGGTGCTGGCCTGCCCTGCCGCCAGCGTTCTGTCTGAGCGGGTATTTAGTGCTGCTGGTGGCATCATAACAGATAAGCGTATCCGCCTTTCCACCGACAATGCTGATAGGTTGACACTTATAAAAATGAACAAGGCCTGGATTTCCCCTGACTTCTCCACTCCACTGGAGGAAAGCCCCGGGGGAACATAAACTCACTTTATATATGTTATTTACAATGATGGGAATACTCTGTATTCCCATTCACCCCTTCCACCCCAAAAACGGGTATATGGTTGACTCTTAATGTTCTCATCCTCCTCCTCCTCTTCCATATGCCCTGGGATATAATTTTTATATAGGGCCAGCTCACCAGCGTGCCCTGGGATATAATTTTTATATAGGGCCAGCTCACCAGCGGGCCCTGTGATATAATTTTTATATAGGGCCAGCTCACCAGCGGGCCCTGTTTGCCAATTTTTATATAGGTCAGCTCACCAGCGGGCCTTCTCATATAATGTTTTATTGGGTCAGCTCTCTAGCGGGCCCTCTCATATAATGTTTTATAGCGTCAGCTCACTAGCGGGCCTTCGCATATAATGTTTAGGATGGTCAGCTCTGCAGCAGACCCTCACCCATAATGTTTTAGATGGTCAGCTCAGCGCACGTTTCCCTCTTAATCATGGCCTCAGTTCTGAAAATCAAGGAAATTTTTGGGAGAATTTGCCTCTGCGCACGTTTCCCTCTTAATCATGGCCTCAGTTCTGAAAATCAAGGAAATTTTTGGGATAATTTGCCTCTGCGCACGTTTCCCTCTTAATCATGGCCTCACTTCAGAAAATCGATGAAATTTTTGGGAGAATTTGCAGATGATATACAAGTAAATATACAGCAAATACTGTTTGGTAACAATTTTTCGCCTAAAGTCGTTTTTATTTTCCTTTTTGTGTGTTTTACGGTCAGTCTGTAAAAATGGCGTACTACGGGCGAAAGATCGTTCCCAGCAGCGATGTTGGAGTCCAAGGTGCATCCAGACATCCTCCCTATGCTGTCCCTGAACCATTTCTGTAGTGTTTCCATCTTTTTCTGCCCTTTTCCTATGGACCAGGCACCCTCCCCTCATCAGAGCAGGGGGTGCCTGGTGTAATGCTCGAGTCCTCCCATTGACTTCAATGGGGCTCGGGTGTTCGGCCGAGCACTCGAGCCTCAGGGGGTGCTCGGTCAGAGCACCCGAACATCCGAGCATTGGGGTGCTCGCTCATCACTACTAAGCACCTGTGCCGGGTGATGTTGCAACATTTTCAAACACGCGTTAGTGGAGTGACGCACGCACGACTTTATGCTTTAGGTCAGGAGTAGCTCTTCCTTGCTACTTCCTGGCTAGGTATATAGGGGCTGGGGACTCTGAGATCAGTAGCCCTTACGTTGGTGTCAAATTCAGTTGCTTTTTCTCCTAGTTATGTTCCGTGTATGACCTTGGCATTGTCTGATCATCCTATCTGGTGCTGACCTGTGGCTCTGTCTGACTATCCTCTCCGTTTTCGCTCCTGTTATAGTTGGATACCCAATCTGGTGCAGACCTGTGGCTCTGGCTGACTACCACCTCCGTGTATGACCTTGGCATTGTCTGACCATCCTATATGGTGCTGACCTGTGACTCTGTCTGACTATCCACTCCGTGTTGTCCTAAGCTTAGTCGGATACCCAATCTGGTGCAGACCTGTGGCTCTGGCAGACTTCTCACATTTCACTTGGACTGCTCTAGTCTACTTGAGAGAAACCCGGACGCAGTCTCCTACTTCTCATAAGACTATCTTGCTCTGTGGTATGGTCATTCCTATTTTATTTTGTGTGAATTACATATATTGCATTATCTGTTTGTCTCAGTAAAGATTATTTTTACTCTAAGTACTTGTCCTCAAATCTTTGGAATCCGTGACACCAGTCTATGGGTAAAAAGGCATGTGACCCCTCATTTGATGCAGGTGGATATCTGCTTTACAAAATGGTATGCCTTGCTAACCGTTTTTTCATGCCCCTAATGGTTATGATTATTAGAAGGAGGTAATTTCAAAATAGAAAAATTACAGTTGTAGGTTAGCACTTCTTGCACCCCATGCAGTATGTCAACAAATACAAAAAGGGTGCAGTTTTTCTCGAGCTTTTATAGGTACTGAATACTGCAGGAAATGCAAACGTTTTGTGTCTTTGAAGTGGAGTAAATATAATTTTTTTTCCTATAGTATCACATTATGGAATTTTGCACACCAACCTAGGGGTATAAAGGCAAACAACCCATAATTTGATGATGGTGAATATCTACTTTCCAAAATAGTATATCTTACATACCTGTCTTTCGTATCTCTAATAGTTATGACCATTTTAGTGTACTCAACAAATTTAAAAGTGAAACTAGGTAGGTGTAGTTGTGACACCCCTTACTCTATGTCAACCCATACTAACGGGTATAATTTTTCTCAAAAGAGCAGTATCCCTTAATACAGTAGGAAGTGCCATTGTTTTCACCAGTTTCAGTACCGATGAAGAGGTGGAAATGAAAACCTTTTTTTGCTTTAGCACCAGTTCTGAAAACATTTGCGCACACCAGGATAACGGTAGAATGGAAAGTGACCCTTCATTAGAAGCAATAGGTTATCTTCTTTTCAAAATGGTATGCTTTGTGTACCTTTTATTTAATTCACTAGTTGTTAAAACAATTTTAGTACAGGGAGGTAACACTTGAAACAATGTAACAAAATGGGAAATTATAGTTGGTGTAGTTTGTGCTTCTAGCCACCCCACAATATGTCAGCTCACAAGAGGAGTTCTATTATTCTTTGTAGAGAAGCAGCTAATTAATACAGTAGGAAATTTCATGATTTTCAGCTATTTCTTTATTACTCCTGAGGAAGTGGCATAGTCTAGAACCATGAAACTCTAGAGCAAGACCTATATCCATCGTGGGTAATCAATTTGATATTGAATTTATTGTTTTCAGCAATATATATTGCATTTTTCTTTTCTATTGTTTTTTGATGTTGGAAATTGATCCTAATGAATGATAATATATACAGTAGACTATTATAGCCTTTGTCAAATTGTGAGATCTCTTTCCTTACAAATACCTTTGGTGCTTTTATATTCAGTATAATAAATACAAATTGGGCATTTGTTTCTAGGTTCCTATAACCCCCTTATGATATGCTAGGGTTATATACTCCAGTATTTTAACAGATATATTTGTATGATTAAACAGTTTCCTGGGAACAACATTCAGACATATAAACATTTGACCCTGAGAAGGAGTCACTAGCCTGGAGTGACGCTTGCATAATTCAGTGCAAGCCTTTTGATATGAGAGGCAGGTGAAGCTTCTCCTGCATGTGAGTAAACCCTAAGGGGGAAGGGAACATTTTACATATTTTGACTAATAATACCACACTTAGAGGAGTTGTGGTTGCGCTTTTTGTTTCCTCCATTATCTAAACTATTTACCTTTGACTGGGTGGAAATATTAAAAAACTAGTTACAAAGCCTGTATACTCGGGCTAATCCGTAGTGGGGAGATCTGGATGACTCACAGCCTGTCTGTGCTCCCGGCTCAGGGGCAGCAGAGGAGGTGCTGGGTGACAGTTTGGTGGGACAAGACTGGGAGTTAGTATGTGTGGCTTTATGGCTAGCTCTAGCAATACAGTGGGACACGGCTGGAGGGTCAGTATATGTATTTCCATGACTAACAGTACAGTGGGATAAGGTCAGGGTCAGTATGTGAGGTTCTATACAGTGTGTGAGGTTCTATACCAATACAGTGGAAAAAGTCAGAGGGTCAATATATGTGGTTCTATGGTTAAAAGTACAGAGGAACATGGCTGGGGGAGTAAGTATGTGTGCAGTGGAAAAAGTTAGGAAAACAGCACTTTTCTCTTTTGGGGTGAACATTTTCTCCCTTCCCTAGTTAGCTCACCGGTAGTCATCTAGATCAATGGTTTTCAATCCCAGTCTTTGGCATGTTGACTGTCACCATAATCTCCAACCAGCCAATCTCCTGAGCTAATGAGAGTTCCACCTGAGCTCTCCAGAAGATATCTAGGAAACCTGCACTGTTGGAGAGGTTTGGAAACTACCTTCCTAGATTCTGAAATAATCTGGATCTTCTATTATTTTAAAGTGGACCTGCCACCTTAATTCAAGTTTGCATATTTGAACACATCACTAAATACTGTCAATGTGTCATGTTAGCCAAAAGATCAGTATATGTACAGTTAAAGGGATAGTAATCCTTTGTTTTATCTTTATTTTATTTTGTAGGCATTAAAAAAACATGAAGAATGATATAAGTCTTATCTCTCAAACCTTTATGGTTTGAGAGATATTCACAAGCAAAGTTTCCCCTCCCGCCCCTTTTACCTAGTGTAAGCCATCTCTTCTCAGATGTGGAATCCAGTCCATAGACCAGACAGATAACAGCAGGGGACAATCTTCTTCCTATGAGAACAATGAAAGCCCTGCCCCCCTTGACAAATTTTTCAGGTTTTTCTCTTATCTTAATTGAAGATTGTCCGTCTCTGCAGTCTACCTGGGCACCTCCCTTCTGATCTGGCTGAACAGTGTTACATCAGTAAAAGGGGTGGGAGGGGGATACTTTATCATTAAATTACTCTTGTACTACAACTCTGACAGAATTGATATAACACTCTCCAAAGTCCAAATATTATGATGATTAATTAGAGCTGCTTTTATTATGAAGCATTACTATCCCTTCAAGGAAATGTTCATACTTGGTACCGTATACTAATGTATGCTTATTGTGGGTCCCATGCAGTACCAGTGACATTTCATTTGCTTTTGAAGTACAGTGCTGCACCAGGATACTTCCACTCTTCCTAAACTATACATCTGCTGGACTATTGGTTAACATGACCCATATGCAGTGTTGATTTGTAAAACAATCAGGTGACAGAAGGTTCACAGTTGCCTTATTTGCTTGCATATTTTATAAGGTAGTACAGTAGAACGGGGAAACAGAATCCTCATCACAGAAAAAACATGAGTAAATTCAGGTGATTAACAACCATTTGAATGCCACAGAGGTATCCAACATATGTTACAATGTGCTAGATATCTCTCTGTCACTCAAAAGGTTAATCATGGTCAACCTTTATTTTCACCAATGAGATAAGGTACAGAAGTATAAAAACAAAGAGAAAATTAACCCTTTGACTGCCAGAGGGGTACGCAACGCATTGCTTTGCATTTCAACGCATTGCATTGCTTTGTGATGCGTTGCATACTCCTCTGGCACTCAAAGGGTTAAAGAGACAGTATTTTTTCTAGTACATTGCAAAGGGTTAAAGAGTATTACTGGTGTCAGACACAATCTTTAGTACTCACTAGTTTAACATAGATCAGTGTTTAATATTCCTCCTCTAACCCCTTACTCTCATGTCATTCCCATCTACAAGTTATGGGACTGACCCACTTGTTTAAGTGGTTGCTATGGTTTTCTCATGGAGATATTTGTCTCTGTAGGAGCAGTTTTACTGCATCCTGAACACTAAGGGCCAGATTCTATTGCAGGTGCTAAATGTTAACACCTGTTTTATCAAACATTTTCCTATGAACTTAATGGATTCATTTTAGGGGACTCATTGCTAGAAAAAGACCTGGGTATCCTTGTCAACTGCAAACTTGGAAACAGTGACCAGTGTCAAACAGCAGTAGCAAAGGCAAACAAAATCCTGTCTTGCATAAAAAGAGGTATTGAAGCAAGAGTGGATAACATTATTTTGCCATTATACAAATCGTTGGTAAGATCTCAAATTGAGTATGCAGTGCAGTTTTGGTCACCGGTTCTGATAAAGGATATACTGGAACTAGAGAGGGTACAGCGGAGAGCAACAAAATTAATTAAGGGAATGGAGGACTTGACATATGAGGAAACGACTAGACAAACTTGGTTTATTTACTCTAGAGAAAAGACGACTAAGATGAGACCTTATCACATTGTACAAGTATATGAGAGGTCAATACAAGGATCTCTGCGGTGAGCTATTTATTCCAAGGCCTGATCAGGTGACCAGGGGACACCCCTTGAGATCAGAGGAAAGGAGGTTTAAACTTCAGCAGAGGAACGGTTTTTTTACGGCAAGGTCTGTTAAATTGTGGAATTCATTGCCCAGGGAGATGGTTATGGCAGATACAATGGATACATTTAAGAGAAGGGAACATACAGAGTTATACTGTTTATCAGTAGGCAGATCAGGAAGGTCTGATAAAGACTAACTTAATTGGTAACAGGAAAGCTATAAAATTCTCAGTTACTGGGGTATGAGGAGAAGATTGAACTTGATGGATTTGTGTCTTTATTCAACCTAATTTACTATGTTACTATGTTACTATGAAGTCTATGGGGAAATCTGGAGATAAACGCAGAGATAAAATTAGCACGTGTATTAGAATCTAGCCCTAACTGAGCTGTAGTCATCGCTGAGGGTGCATAACAAATATTCACACGTAGACAAAAGACTCTGTGTGAATGAACCCTGGGTCGGGTTGACATGGTAACTGGTCAGGCAACCATTCAGTCACTTCGCTTGAGAAGGGATTTACTTTGGGAAAATAAGTGGGATAGGAAATATTAAATAGTATTAAATAGCGTGACTGACATCAGTCACAATCTGTAACTCTTTACAATGTAAAAATGAAAAAAAAAAAAATACAATTAGTTAATATTTATTAACCGACTTATTTGACCCTCCGGAACCTAAGGTCATCTCTGTTGCATTTATTTGCAATACATTAGAGGTCTCTATGATAGTTTGTTACAGCATCCAAGGGTTTAAAACCTAGCCTATGTTAAAAGCCCTATTTCAATCAATGGGAATATTTACTTAATCACTCAGAATTGCTCAACTTCACCTTTTATCCCCTTAAGGACTAGTGACATGTCAGGACCATCACTGGTGTCCTTGCCTAAAGGACCTATGATGTTCCTGGAACATTACATGTTTTGTACAGGAGTACTGTGAGCACCAGTGGGGTCTAATACTGACCTCTCTAAGACCGGAGCGGTCACTATCAGACCCTTGTTCAGCGAGCAGGCACATGTGATCAGTCATGTATGCTGGCTCATCAACCAAGATCAAAGGAGTCATAAGGGGAATCCACTACCTGGACCACTGGTTTGATAAGTGGTTAAACATATGACCCTTTGGTCCTTATTCATCAAGGTGCAATTCTGAATCAAACCAACTGCTCCATAGCTACTTAAAGGGACAGTAATGTACCAGAAAAATTGTCTCCAGTTTTGTAGAGGTTAAAATAATAAATAATAAATAAAATAATAAAGAATATCCTCCAAATCCGATCTCTCAAAGCGCTATGGTTTGAAAGATATAGGTATTCAAAGTTCCCCCCTCCCTCCCCTTCTCCTGAAGTCAGCTGTAAAGTGTTGGGAGGTCGGTTCTTTGTGAGATCTTGAGTACCAGTCTGTTACCTTGGCTCTTGCAGTATCATTGAATAAGTATCCATTTCTACTTTATTGTCCATTGTAATAATTTATCACTTTTTTTAAGGTGATCTCCATAATTAGGGAGATTGCATACTATTATTGCACTTTATTTCTTATCGGTAGCACTTTATTGTTCACAGGATATATTTTTTTGTATCATTTGATGCTTATACTAGACTGAAACCAGGGGGACACAGGTTTAGACATAATGTAAGAAAGTTTTACTTCACTGAGAGGGTAGTAGATAAGTGGAAAAGCTTACCAGCAGAAGTGGTAGACGTTAATACAGTGAGGGGGGGATGTAAGCATGCATGGGATAGGCATCAAGCTGTCCTTAACATAAAAAAGACTAAGGACCAAACAAGGTTTGAGGGTTTTGCAGTAGGAAATTGGACAGATTAGATGGGCTGAATGGTTCTTATCTGCTGTCAAATTCTATATTTCTTTGTTATACTTTTACTATGCAGGTTTGTGGACGATGTACTGTATAAGAGGGTTATATTTAGGGAACACTTGTATTTTATTACCCTCATTGAATTATTCTACCAGGCTGTAACTCAGAGTCTCTTATATGTTTTTAATTATTTTTATTGTCTTCTATGTCTTTTTTTCTTTAATAAAGACAAGTATTTTATTACTACTGGGATGGATGTAGTGCCTCTGTATAACACTAGGTGCGCTACTTGGCTGCCTTCCGTTTTGTTGTGTCTACAGGTGCATACACCGCTCTGTCATTATGACTGTATTGCAAGTAAGTTCCAAATGCCTCCCCGGGGTACTTACCTGATTCATTTAGTTACTGAAGTAACACCTTGTAATAATGAACCCCACTTATCTAAATATGTCCAAAAATCCTAATGCCCCCTATGGGTTTTGCCGTTGTGTGTTCAAAAGATAACATCATAACACATAGAAACATAGAAACATAGAATCTGACAGCAGATAAGAACAATTCGGCCCATTGCAATGCATTCCGTACCCCTCTGGCACTCAATGGGTTAAACAGAAGAGGGCAGAGTTTGTGATTTTTCTTAATCCTAAAGACCAGATTTTATTGTGCAACAGTGTATAGCAATAGTAGGGTTTATCCCCCTGAGTAAAACAAGGGTACACCCACTGCTGAGAGGTGTTTTAAACAAAAGTTATCACAGCTCAAAGTTTAATTTTTTTAGATTCAGTATCACAGGGGCCTGAAACTGTACAGTGGAGCTGTTGCTACACCATCCTATGGAGATTTATGGTCAACTGACCAGAGCTTTCTATAGGATGGTGTAGCAACAACCACTGTACAATTTCAGGCTACTGGGATACTGCACCTAAAAAAACTAAAGTTTGAGCTTTGATAACTTTTGAATAAAACACCTCTCAGTAGTAGGGATACCCTTGATTTAATCAGGAGAATATACACTACAGTATGTATTTTTTTACATATTAAAGGGATAGTAATGTTTCGCAATAAAAGAAGCTCCAATTAATCTTCATAGTATTTGGGCCATGGAGAGTATTATTTCAATACTGTCAGAGTTATAGTTCAAAAGTAACTCCCGCCCCTTTTACTGATATAACACTGCTCACCTCAGAGCAGCAAGACTGTCCGGATGGATCACAGAGAGGGACAATCTTCAGTGAGTATAAGTAAAAACCTGTCAAGGGGGCAGGGTTTCATTATGATCACAGTAACAAGATTGTCCCTTGCTGTGACCTGTCCGGTCAAGAGACCAGATTCCACATCTGAGGTGAGCAGTGTTACACTAGGTAAAAGGGGCGGGAGGGGGATACTTTATCATTCAATTACTCTTGAACCACAACTCTGACAGTATTGAAATAACACTCTTCATGGCCCAAATACTATGAAGATTAATTGGACCTGCTTTTATTTTGAAACATTACTATGCCTTTAAAGAGTACACCTTCTTTGTATTCAAAACTACAAGCAACTCGTTTTAAATACTAATGTAAAATGTTTAATTTCTTGTTTTTTCTTTGTATATAAATGTGTGTCTATTGTAAGTGTTCTTCTGGACATTCTTGAAAATGAGAGATAATATATATTTATAATTCCTGGTAAGACACTTTGCAAATAATAATCCTTTATTTATATAGCGCACACAGATTCCGCAGCGCTTTACACTCATATTGGTTCCTGTCCACATTGGGGCTCACAATCTAAATTCACCTATCAGTATGTTTTTGGCGTGTGGGAGGAAACCGGAGTACCCGGAGGAAACCCACGCAAACACAGTGACAACATACAAACTCATTGCAGATGTTGTCCTTGGTGGGATGTGAACCCAGGACCCCAGCGCTGCAAGGCAACAGTGCTAACCACTGAGCCACCGTGAAATAAGTGTATTGGTTGGAGACGTCACTAGTGTTCAAGAGTTTCACCCTTTGAGTGTCGGAGAGTTATCCAACGCATTGCATTGCAATGCCTTGGATACCTCTCCGACACTCAAAGGGTTAATTAAAACCCCATATAAATCTGTGGATTTGACCCAGACGTGCTTAGTGCCTGAGGCTGAGTAATGTTACCAACACTGGGACTGCAGAAGCTGTGCATGGTACCTGCTAATAGCTTTATTTTGTAAATCAAATGACTATTAATAAGAACGCACACAATATTGTCATCAGATGTGGAAAAGTGCAGGTCACATCTCTCTGATGTTCACGCACATGATGAGATCTAACAAAGAAATAAGTCTTTTTCTTCCTTCGCTCTTCTTAGGTTCACATTAAAGTGGTGGCAGTCCTTGTCTTTTTATTGCAGTATTCCAAATGACTTTTATTTTCATTCTGTCACAAAATGTGTCTTCTGTCAATGCACCCAATTACATTTTGTATCACGGCAATATTATATATTAACCCCTCACATGCTCAAGATGCCGCCTAGCCATTCCGTTGCAATGCAGTGAAGAAAACGCTAGCATCTAAGGAGTTAACTAGATTTGTACAAAATAAGGTGACATTTCAGTTTTCAAAATCAGCCCTAAACGTTATGCGCAGCAACACTGCCATCTGTTGTCATTTTTCGGACACTGCAATGCAGTTTGCTCAAAGTCAACAAAAATAGAAGTATTTTTTAGCTAAGCTGCTTGGTATCATTTCATAGTGGAAAAAATATAATGCAGTGGTATACTCAAATAACCCCAAAATAGTGGAAGGTAAAACCAAATTCATGTGTGAGGTTACTGTACAAAATATAGAAACAGAACTGAAGTCGAAAAATTCTATAGCAAATCAGCTTCAACATAAAGAATAGGAAAACATTGTTCTTTGAATACCAGGATGTATCCAACACACCGTAAAGAAATACATTACATATCCCTCTGGCACGTAAATGTTTAAA
Organism: Rhinophrynus dorsalis; assembly: GCA_037306005.1. Lineage (NCBI taxonomy): Eukaryota > Metazoa > Chordata > Amphibia > Anura > Rhinophrynidae > Rhinophrynus > Rhinophrynus dorsalis. The sequence continues at coordinate 688,298,715 of CM074718.1, forward strand.
ATGAGCTTTTCAACCCCTTGAATGCTAGAGAGCTCTCCAAATCATTGCTAGTTAAATACCTAAAATTAACTTAAAGGGGGCATATAAAGGGATAGTAATGTTTCACAAAAAAGCAGCTCCAATTAAAGGGATAGTAATACTTCGTTTTATCTTTATTTTATTTTGTAGGTATTAAAAAACATGAAGAATGATATAAGTCTTATCTCTCAAACCTTTATGGTATGAGAGATATTCACAAGCAAAGTTTCCCCTCCTGCCCCTTTTACCTAGTGTAAGCCATCTCTTCTCAGATGTGGAATCCAGTCCATAGACCAGACAGATAACAGAAGGGGACAACCTTCTTCCTATGAGAACAATGAAAGCCCTGCCCCCCTAGATAAGTTTTTCAGGTTTTTCCCTTATCTTAATTAAAGACTGTCCCTCTCTGCAGTCTACCTGGGCACCTCCCTTCTGATCTGGCTGAGCAGTGTTACATCAGTAAAAGGGGCGGTGGGATACTTTATCATTCAATTACTCTTGAACCACAACTCTGACAGTATTGAAATAACACTCTCCATGGCCCAAATACTATGATGATTAATTAGAGCTGTTTTTATTATGAAACATTACTATCCCTTTAATCTTCATAGTATTTGGGCCATGGAGAGTGTTATTTCAATACTTTCAGAGTTGTAGTACAAGAGTAATTGAATGATAAAGTACCCCCTCACGTCCCTTTTACCTAGTGTAACACTGCTCACCTCAGATGTGGAATCTGGTCTCTTGACCAGACAGCTCACAGCAAGGGACAATCTTCTTACTGTGATCATAAGGAAAACACTGCCCCTCTTGACATGATTTTCAGGTTTTTCCTTATGTTCACTGAAGATTGTCCCTTTCTGTGATCCATCCAGACAGTCCTGATGCTCTGAGGTGAGCAGTGTTACATCAGTAAAACGGGAGGGAGGGGGATACTTTATCATTCAATTAATCTTGAACTACAACTCTGACAGTATTGAAATAACACTCTCCCTGGCCCAAATACTATGAAGATTAATTGGAGCTGCTTTTATTGTGAAACGTTACTATCCCTTTAATCTTGCCAGATCCTGGGGAGATCCCCAATGCATGAGAACTCTTAGGAATTGATCCTGAGTCTGAGAGTTTAGAACTAAATCTCAGGGTCTTAGGGTGAAGGACCCAATTCTCAGTATGAGAGAGTCCAGTGTTTCCTACTATATGATTTACATCAATTTACTAATTATTTAAAGTGATAGTAATGTCTATTTAAAATTAGTTGTCCGAGTCTTCTGTATATTAAAAGGAACAGATTACGCTATGTCTAAGGGCTTACTTCTTTGCAGTTCAAACGTTATGAAGCACTGAAGATCCAACGCCCGCCTCCTTCTCCCTACGTCACTCAGAAGATACAGTCTGGTAAGGACGGCTGCAGCAAGGGACAAACTTCAGTCAGTAAGTATAAGGGAGATCCTGCCCCCTTGGCGAAGGAGGACAGGATTTCCCTTTGCTTACTGAAGTTTGTCCTCATGCACAAACCTACTTACTAGAGGTTTTCACACAGGAAATAGCAATTGCACATGTTTCTTGCTTTCCGCCACTAGAATCTACTTTTTTGGGAACGCAGATATTTCAAAGGTCTCAGGGTGAGCCCATTTCAAAAGTTCTCAGGTAGGCACATGCGCTGGAGATCTCCTCAACATCTGGGAGATTAAATTTTTATTTGTTCTGAATTGCGCAGTTGGTTTGCTCCAGAATTGATCCACTTCTTAGCACGAAAGCCTCTGTATGTATAACGTAGGCTGATAAGTTAAGAACTAGTGTAAAAGCCCATGTACACGGGTTGGCATTCTTTGCATTTGGGCAGTCTCTCGAGCATGACTGCATCATCAGTCTTTACTGTACATGACTACATCACCAGTCTCTACTGTACATTACTGCATCACCAGTCTTTACTGTACATGACTGCATCACCAGTCTTTACTGTACATGACTGCATCACCAGTCTCTACTGTACATGACAGCATCACCAGTCTTTACTGTACATGACTACATCACCAGTCTCTACTATACATGACTGCATCACCAGTCTCTACTGTACATGACTACATCACCAGTCTTTACTGTGCATGACTGCATCACCAGTCTTTACTGTACATGACTGCATCACCAGTTTTTACTATACATGACTGCATCACCAGTCTCTACTGTACATGACTGCATCACCAGTCTTTACTATACATGACTGCATCACCAGTCTTTACTGTACATGACTGCATCGCCAGTCTTTACTGTACATGAATGCATCACCAGTCTCTACTGCACATGACTGCATCACCAGTCTTTACTGTACATGAATGCATCACCAGTCTCTACTGTACATGACTGCATCGCCAGTCTTTACTGTACATGAATGCATCACCAGTCTTTACTGTGCATGACCGCATCACCAGTCTTTACTATACATGACTGCATCAGCAGTCTCTACTGTACATGACTGCATCGCCAGTCTTTACTGTACATGAATGCATCACCAGTCTTTACTGTGCATGACCGCATCACCAGTCTTTACTATACATGACTGCATCAGCAGTCTCTACTGTACATGACTGCATCACCAGTCTTTACTATACATGACTGCATCACCAGTCTCTACTATACATGACTGCATCACCAGTCTCTACTGTACATGACTGCATCACCAGTCTCTACTGTACATGACTGCATCACCAGTCTTTACTATACATGACTGCATCACCAGTCTCTACTACACATGACTGCATCACCAGTCTTTACTGTGTTTAACTGCATCACCAGTCTCTACTGTGCATGACTGCATCACCACTCTCTACTGTACATGACTGCATCGCCAGCCTTTACTGTGCATGACTGCATCACCAGTCTCTACTGCACATGACTGCATCACCACTCTCTACTGTGCATGACTGCAGCACCAGTCTTTACTGTACATGACTGCATCACCAGTCTCTACTGCACATGACTGCATCACCACTCTCTACTGTGCATGACTGCAGCACCAGTCTTTACTGTACATGACTGCATCACCAGTCTTTACTGTGCATGACTGCATCACCACTTTTTACTGTACATTATTGCATCACCAGTCTCTACTGTACATGACTGCATCACCAGTCTCTACTGTACATGACTGCATCACCAGTCTCTACTGCGCATGACTGTATCACCAGTCTCTACTGTGCATGACTGCATCACCAGTCTCTACTGCACATGACTGCATCACCAGTCTCTACTGTACATTACTGCATCACCAGTCTTTACTGTACATGACTGCATCACCAGTTTTTACTGTACATTATTGCATCACCAGTCTCTACTGTGCATGACTACATCACCAGTCTCTACTGTACATGACTGCATCACCAGTCTCTACTGTACATGACAGCATCACCAGTCTTTACTGTACATTTCTGCATCACCAGTCTCTACTGTGCATGACTGCATCACCAGTCTTTACTGTGCATGACTACATCACCAGTCTCTACTGTACATGACTGCATCACCAGTCTCTACTGTGCATGACTGCATCACCAGTCTTTACTGTACATAACTGCATCACCAGTCTTTACTATACATGACTGCATCACCAGTCTCTACTGTACATGACTACATCACCAGTCTTTACTATACATGACTGCATCACCAGTCTCTACTATACATGACTGCATCACCAGTCTCTACTGTACATGACTGCATCACCAGTTTCTACTGTACATGACTGCATCACCAGTCTTTACTATACATGACTGCATCACCAGTCTCTACTGCACATGACTGCATCACCAGTCTCTACTGTACATTACTGCATCACCAGTCTTTACTGTACATGACTGCATCACCAGTTTTTACTGTACATTATTGCATCACCAGTCTCTACTGTGCATGACTACATCACCAGTCTCTACTGTACATGACTGCATCACCAGTCTCTACTGTACATGACAGCATCACCAGTCTTTACTGTACATTTCTGCATCACCAGTCTCTACTGTGCATGACTACATCACCAGTCTCTACTGTACATGACTGCATCACCAGTCTTTACTATACATGACTGCATCACCAGTCTCTACTGTGCATGACTGCATCACCAGTCTTTACTGTACATAACTGCATCACCAGTCTTTACTATACATGACTGCATCACCAGTCTCTACTGTACATGACTACATCACCAGTCTTTACTATACATGACTGCATCACCAGTCTCTACTATACATGACTGCATCACCTGTCTCTACTGTACATGACTGCATCACCAGTCTCTACTGTACATGACTGCATCACCAGTCTTTACTATACATGACTGCATCACCAGTCTCTACTGTACATGACTGCATCGCCAGTCTTTACTGTACATGACTGCATCACCAGTCTCTACTGTACATGATTGCAGCACCAGTCTTTACTGTACATGACTGCATCACCAGTCTCTACTGTACATGACTGCATCGCCAGTCTTTACTATACATGACTGCATCACCAGTCTCTACTGTACATGACTGCATTGCCAGTCTTTACTGTACATGAATGCATCACCAGTCTCTACTGTACATGACTGCATCACCAGTCTTTACTGTACATGACTACATCACCAATCTTTACTGTACATGACTGCATCGCCAGTCTCTACTGTACATGAATGCATCACCAGTCTCTACTGTACATGACTGCATCACCAGTCTTTACTGTACATGAATGCATCACCAGTCTCTACTGTACATGACTGCATCACCAGTCTCTACTGTAAATGACTGCTTCACCAGTCTCTACTGTGCATGACTGCATCACCAGTCTCTACTGAGCATGACTGCATCACCAGTCTCTACTGTACATGACTGCACCATCAGTCTCTACTGCGTATGACTGCATCACCAGTCTCTACTACACATGACTGCATCACCAGTCTTTACTGTGTTTAACTGCATCACCAGTCTCTACTGCGCATGACTGCATCACCACTCTCTACTGTACATGACTGCATCTCCAGCCTTTACTGTGCATGACTGCATCACCAGTCTCTACTGCACATGACTGCATCACCACTCTCTACTGTGCATGACTGCATCACCAGTCTTTACTGTACATGACTGCATCGCCAGTCTCTACTGCACATGACTACATCACCAGTTTCTACTGTGAATGACTGCATCACCACTCTCTACTGTACATTACTGCATCACCAGTCTTTACTGTACATGACTGCATCACCAGTCTTTACTGTACATGACTGCATCACCAGTTTTTACTGTACATTACTGCATCACCAGTCTCTACTGTGCATGACTGCATCACCCGTCTTTACTGTGCATGACTACATCACCAGTCTCTACGGTAGATGACTGCATCGCCAGCCTTTACTGTACATGACAGCATCACCAGTCTCTACTGTGCATGACTGCATCACCAGTCTTTACTGTACATGAATGCATCAGCAGTCTCTACTGTACATGACTGCATCAACAGTCTTTACTGTGCATGACTGCATCACCAGTCTTTACTGTACAGGAATAGGAAAAGGGTTGAACTGGATGGACGCAAGTCTTTTTTCAACCTAAATTACTATGTAACTATGTAACTATATGTAACTATGTAATGCATCAGCAGTCTCTACTGTACATGACTGCATCACCAGTCTTTACTGTACATGACTGCATCACCAGTCTCTACTGTACATGACTGCATCGCCAGTCTTTACTGTACATGACTGCATCACCAGTCTCTACTGTACATGACTGCATCACCAGTCTTTACTGTACATGAATGCATCACCAGTCTCTACTGTACATGACTGCATCACCAGTCTTTACTGTACATGACTGCATCACCAGTCTCTACTGTACATGACTGCATCACCAGTCTTTACTGTACATGACTGCATCACCAGTCTTTACTGCGCATGACTGTATCACCAGTCTCTACTGTACATGACTGCATCACCAGTCTCTACTGTACATGACTGCATCACCAGTCTTTACTGTACATGAATGCATCACCAGTCTCTACTGTACATGACTGCATCACCAGTCTCTACTGTAAATGACTGCTTCACCAGTCTCTACTGTGCATGACTGCATCACCAGTCTCTACTGTACATGACTGCATCACCACTCTCTACTGTAAATGACTGCATCACCAGTCTTTACTATACATGACTGCTTCACCAGTCTCTACTGAGCATGACTGCATCACCAGTCTCTACTGTACATGACTGCATCACCAGTCTCTACTGAGCATGACTGCATCACCAGTCTCTACTGTACATGACTGCATCACCAGTCTCTACTGCGTATGACTGCATCACCAGTCTCTACTACACATGACTGCATCACCAGTCTCTACTGTACATGACTGCATCACCAGTCTTTACTATTCATGACTGCATCACCAGTCTTTACTGTGCATGACTGCATCACCAGTCTTTACTATACATGACTGCATCAGCAGTCTCTACTGTACATGACTGCATCACCAGTCTTTACTATACATGACTGCATCACCAGTCTCTACTATACATGACTGCATCACCAGTCTTTACTGTACATGACTGCATCACCAGTCTTTACTATACATGACTGCATCACCAGTCTCTACTACACATGACTGCATCACCAGTCTTTACTGTGTTTAACTGCATCACCAGTCTCTACTGTGCATGACTGCATCACCACTCTCTACTGTGCATGACTGCATCACCAGTCTTTACTGTGTATGACTGCATCGCCAGTCTCTACTGCACATGACTACATCACCAGTCTCTACTGTACATTACTGCATCACCAGTCTTTACTGTACATGACTGCATCACCAGTTTTTACTGTACATTATTGCATCACCAGTCTCTACTGTGCATGACTGCATCACCCGTCTTTACTGTGCATGACTGCATCGCCAGTATTTACTGTACATGACTACATCACCAGTCTTTACTGTACATAACTGCATCACCAGTCTCTACTGTGAATAACTGCATCACCAGTCTCTACTGTGCATGACTACATCACCAGTCTCTACTGTGCATGACTACATCACCAGTCTCTACTGTACATTACTGCATCACCAGTCTCTACTGTACATGACAGCATCACCAGTCTTTACTGTACATTTCTGCATCACCAGTCTCTACTGTGCATGACTGCATCACCAGTCTCTACTGTACATGACTGCATCACCAGTCTTTACTGTGCATGACTACATCACCAGTCTCTACTGTACATGACTGCATCACCAGTCTTTACTATACATGACTGCATCACCAGTCTCTACTGTGCATGACTGCATCACCAGTCTTTACTGTACATGACTGCATCACCAGTCTCTACTGTGCATGACTGCATCACCAGTCTTTACTGTACATAACTGCATCACCAGTCTCTACTATACATGACTGCATCACCAGTCTCTACTGTACATGACTGCATCACCAGTCTCTACTGTACATGACTGCATCACCAGTCTTTACTATACATGACTGCATCACCAGTCTCTACTGTACATGACTGCATCGCCAGTCTTTACTGTACATGACTGCATCACCAGTCTCTACTGTACATGACTGCATCACCAGTCTTTACTGTACATGACTGCATCACCAGTCTTTACTGTACATGAATGCATCACCAGTCTCTACTGTACATGACTGCATCACCAGTCTTTACTATACATGACTGCATCACCAGTCTCTACTGTACATGACTGCATCGCCAGTCTTTACTGTACATGACTGCATCACCAGTCTCTACTGAACATGACTGCATCACCAGTCTTTACTGTACATGACTGCATCACCAGTCTTTACTGTACATGAATGCATCACCAGTCTCTACTGTACATGACTGCATCACCAGTCTCTACTGTAAATGACTGCTTCACCAGTCTCTACTGTGCATGACTGCATCACCAGTCTCTACTGAGCATGACTGCATCACCAGTCTGTACTGTACATGACTGCACCATCAGTCTCTAATGCGTATGACTGCATCACCAGTCTCTACTACACATGACTGCATCACCAGTCTTTACTGTGTTTTACTGCATCACCAGTCTCTACTGCGCATGACTGCATCACCACTCTCTACTGTACATGACTGCATCGCCAGCCTTTACTGTGCATGACTGCATCACCAGTCTCTACTGCACATGACTGCATCACCACTCTCTACTGTGCATGACTGCATCACCAGTCTTTACTGTACATGACTGCATCGCCAGTGTCTACTGCACATGACTACATCACCAGTTTCTACTGTACATTACTGCATCACCGGTCTCTACTGTACATTACTGCATCACCAGTCTTTACTGTACATGACTGCATCACCAGTTTTTACTGTACATTACTGCATCACCAGTCTCTACTGTGAATGACTGCATCACCCGTCTTTACTGTGCATGACTACATCACCAGTCTCTACTGTACATGACTGCATCACCAGTGTCTACTGCACATGACAGCATCACCAGTCTTTACTGTACATTTCTGCATCACCAGTCTCTACTGTGAATAACTGCATCACCAGTCTTTACTGTGCATGACTACATCACCAGTCTCTACTGTACATGACTGCATCACCAGTCTTTACTATACATGACTGCATCACCAGTCTCTACTGTGCATGACTGCATCACCAGTCTCTACTGTACATGACTGCATCACCAGTCTTTACTGTACATGAATGCATCAACAGTCTTTACTGTGCATGACTGCATCACCAGTCTTTACTATACATGACTGCATCACCAGTCTCTACTGTACATGACTGCATCACCAGTCTCTACTATACATGACTGCATCACCAGTCTCTACTGTACATGACTGCATCAGCAGTCTCTACTGTACATGACTGCATCACCAGTCTTTACTGTACATGACTGCATCACCAGTCTCTACTGTACATGACTGCATCACCAGTCTTTACTATACATGACTGCATCACCAGTCTCTACTGTACATGACTGCATCGCCAGTCTTTACTGTACATGACTGCATCACCAGTCTCTACGGTATATGACTGCTTCACCAGTCTCTACTGTACATGACTGCATCACCAGTCTTTACTATACATGACTGCATCACCAGTCTCTACTATACATGACTGCATCACCAGTCTCTACTGTACAAGACTGCATCACCAGTCTCTACTGTACATGACTGCATCGCCAGTCTTTACTATACATGACTGCATCACCAGTCTCTACTGTACATGACTGCATCGCCAGTCTTTACTGTACATGACTGCATCACCAGTCTCTACTGTACATGACTGCATCACCAGTCTTTACTGTACATGAATGCATCACCAGTCTCTACTGTACATGACTGCATCGCCAGTCTTTACTGTACATGACTGCATCACCAGTCTCTACTGTACATGACTGCATCGCCAGTCTTTACTGTACATGAATGCATCACCAGTCTCTACTGTACATGACTGCATCACCAGTCTTTACTGTACATGAATGCATCACCAGTCTCTACTGTACATGACTGCATCACCAGTCTCTACTGTAAATGACTGCTTCACCAGTCTCTACTGTGCATGACTGCATCACCAGTCTCTGCTGAGCATGACTGCATCACCAGTCTCTACTGTACATGACTGCATCACCAGTCTCTACTGCGTATGACTGCATCACCAGTCTCTACAACACATGACTGCATCACCAGTCTTTACTGTGTTTAACTGCATCACCAGTCTCTACTGCGCATGACTGCATCACCACTCTCTACTGTAAATGACTGCTTCACCAGTCTCTACTGTGCATGACTGCATCACCAGTCTCTACTGCGCATGACTGCATCACCACTCTCTACTGTACATGACTGCATCACCAGTCTCTACTGCGCATGACTGCATCACCACTCTCTACTGTACATGACTGCATCGACACTCTCTACTGTAAATGACTGCTTCACCAGTCTTTACTGTGTTTAACTGCATCACCAGTCTCTACTGCGCATGACTGCATCACCACTCTCTACTGTACATGACTGCATCACCAGTCTCTACTGCGCATGACTGCATCACCACTCTCTACTGTACATGACTGCATCGCCAGCCTTTACTGTGCATGACTGCATCACCAGTCTCTACTGCACATGACTGCATCACCACTCTCTACTGTGCATGACTGCATCACCAGTCTTTACTGTACATGAATGCATCACCAGTCTCTACTGCACATGACTACATCACCAGTCTCTACTGTGCATGACTGCATCACCAGTCTCTACTGTACATGACTGCATCACCAAACTTTTCTGTGCATGACTGCATCGCCAGTCTCTACTGTGCATGACTGCATCACCAGTCTCTACTGAGCATGACTGCATCACCAGTCTCTACTGTACATGACTGCATCACCAGTCTCTACTGCGTATGACTGCATCACCAGTCTCTACTACACATGACTGCATCACCAGTCTTTACTGTGTTTAACTGCATCACCACTCTCTACTGTACATGAATGCATCACCAGTCTCTACTGCACATGACTACATCACCAGTCTCTACTGTACATGACTGCATCGCCAGTCTCTACTGTACATGACTGCATCACCAAACTTTTCTGTGCATGACTGCATCGCCAGTCTCTACTGTGCATGACAGCATCACCAGTCTTTACTGTACATGACTGCATCGCCAGTCTCTACTGCACATGACTACATCACCAGTTTCTACTGTGAATGACTGCATCACCACTCTCTACTGTACATTACTGCATCACCAGTCTTTACTGTACATGACTGCATCACCAGTCTTTACTGTACATGACTGCATCACCAGTTTTTACTGTACATTACTGCATCACTAGTCTCTACTGTGCATGACTGCATCACCCGTCTTTACTGTGCATGACTACATCACCAGTCTCTACGGTAGATGACTGCATCGCCAGCCTTTACTGTACATGACAGCATCACCAGTCTCTACTGTGCATGACTGCATCACCAGTCTTTACTGTACATGAATGCATCAGCAGTCTCTACTGTACATGACTGCATCAACAGTCTTTACTGTGCATGACTGCATCACCAGTCTTTACTGTACAGGAATAGGAAAAGGGTTGAACTGGATGGACGCAAGTCTTTTTTCAACCTAAATTACTATGTAACTATGTAATGCATCAGCAGTCTCTACTGTACATGACTGCATCACCAGTCTTTACTGTACATGACTGCATCACCAGTCTCTACTGTACATGACTGCATCGCCAGTCTTTACTGTACATGACTGCATCACCAGTCTCTACTGTACATGACTGCATCACCAGTCTTTACTATACATGAATGCATCACCAGTCTCTACTGTACATGACTGCATCACCAGTCTTTACTGTACATGACTGCATCACCAGTCTCTACTGTACATGACTGCATCGCCAGTCTTTACTGTACATGACTGCATCACCAGTCTTTACTGCGCATGACTGTATCACCAGTCTCTACTGTACATGACTGCATCACCAGTCTCTACTGTACATGACTGCATCACCAGTCTTTACTGTACATGAATGCATCACCAGTCTCTACTGTACATGACTGCATCACCAGTCTCTACTGTAAATGACTGCTTCACCAGTCTCTACTGTGCATGACTGCATCACCAGTCTCTACTGTACATGACTGCATCACCACTCTCTACTGTAAATGACTGCATCACCAGTCTTTACTATACATGACTGCTTCACCAGTCTCTACTGAGCATGACTGCATCACCAGTCTCTACTGTACATGACTGCATCACCAGTCTCTACTGAGCATGACTGCATCACCAGTCTCTACTGTACATGACTGCATCACCAGTCTCTACTGCGTATGACTGCATCACCAGTCTCTACTACACATGACTGCATCACCAGTCTCTACTGTACATGACTGCATCACCAGTCTTTACTATTCATGACTGCATCACCAGTCTTTACTGTGCATGACTGCATCACCAGTCTTTACTATACATGACTGCATCAGCAGTCTCTACTGTACATGACTGCATCACCAGTCTTTACTATACATGACTGCATCACCAGTCTCTACTATACATGACTGCATCACCAGTCTTTACTGTACATGACTGCATCACCAGTCTTTACTATACATGACTGCATCACCAGTCTCTACTACACATGACTGCATCACCAGTCTTTACTGTGTTTAACTGCATCACCAGTCTCTACTGTGCATGACTGCATCACCACTCTCTACTGTGCATGACTGCATCACCAGTCTTTACTGTGTATGACTGCATCGCCAGTCTCTACTGCACATGACTACATCACCAGTCTCTACTGTACATTACTGCATCACCAGTCTTTACTGTACATGACTGCATCACCAGTTTTTACTGTACATTATTGCATCACCAGTCTCTACTGTGCATGACTGCATCACCCGTCTTTACTGTGCATGACTGCATTGCCAGTATTTACTGTACATGACTACATCACCAGTCTTTACTGTACATAACTGCATCACCAGTCTCTACTGTGAATAACTGCATCACCAGTCTCTACTGTGCATGACTACATCACCAGTCTCTACTGTGCATGACTACATCACCAGTCTCTACTGTACATTACTGCATCACCAGTCTCTACTGTACATGACAGCATCACCAGTCTTTACTGTACATTTCTGCATCACCAGTCTCTACTGTGCATGACTGCATCACCAGTCTCTACTGTACATGACTGCATCACCAGTCTTTACTGTGCATGACTACATCACCAGTCTCTACTGTACATGACTGCATCACCAGTCTTTACTATACATGACTGCATCACCAGTCTCTACTGTGCATGACTGCATCACCAGTCTTTACTGTACATGACTGCATCACCAGTCTCTACTGTACATGACTGCATCACCAGTCTTTACTGTACATAACTGCATCACCAGTCTCTACTATACATGACTGCATCACCAGTCTCTACTGTACATGACTGCATCACCAGTCTCTACTGTACATGACTGCATCACCAGTCTTTACTATACATGACTGCATCACCAGTCTCTACTGTACATGACTGCATCGCCAGTCTTTACTGTACATGACTGCATCACCAGTCTCTACTGTACATGACTGCATCACCAGTCTTTACTGTACATGACTGCATCACCAGTCTTTACTGTACATGAATGCATCACCAGTCTCTACTGTACATGACTGCATCACCAGTCTTTACTATACATGACTGCATCACCAGTCTCTACTGTACATGACTGCATCGCCAGTCTTTACTGTACATGACTGCATCACCAGTCTCTACTGTACATGACTGCATCACCAGTCTTTACTGTACATGACTGCATCACCAGTCTTTACTGTACATGAATGCATCACCAGTCTCTACTGTACATGACTGCATCACCAGTCTCTACTGTAAATGACTGCTTCACCAGTCTCTACTGTGCATGACTGCATCACCAGTCTCTACTGAGCATGACTGCATCACCAGTCTGTACTGTACATGACTGCACCATCAGTCTCTACTGCGTATGACTGCATCACCAGTCTCTACTACACATGACTGCATCACCAGTCTTTACTGTGTTTAACTGCATCACCAGTCTCTACTGCGCATGACTGCATCACCACTCTCTACTGTACATGACTGCATCGCCAGCCTTTACTGTGCATGACTGCATCACCAGTCTCTACTGCACATGACTGCATCACCACTCTCTACTGTGCATGACTGCATCACCAGTCTTTACTGTACATGACTGCATCGCCAGTGTCTACTGCACATGACTACATCACCAGTTTCTACTGTACATTACTGCATCACCGGTCTCTACTGTACATTACTGCATCACCAGTCTTTACTGTACATGACTGCATCACCAGTTTTTACTGTACATTACTGCATCACCAGTCTCTACTGTGAATGACTGCATCACCCGTCTTTACTGTGCATGACTACATCACCAGTCTCTACTGTACATGACTGCATCACCAGTGTCTACTGCACATGACAGCATCACCAGTCTTTACTGTACATTTCTGCATCACCAGTCTCTACTGTGAATAACTGCATCACCAGTCTTTACTGTGCATGACTACATCACCAGTCTCTACTGTACATGACTGCATCACCAGTCTTTACTATACATGACTGCATCACCAGTCTCTACTGTGCATGACTGCATCACCAGTCTCTACTGTACATGACTGCATCACCAGTCTTTACTGTACATGAATGCATCAACAGTCTTTACTGTGCATGACTGCATCACCAGTCTTTACTATACATGACTGCATCACCAGTCTCTACTGTACATGACTGCATCACCAGTCTCTACTATACATGACTGCATCACCAGTCTCTACTGTACATGACTGCATCAGCAGTCTCTACTGTACATGACTGCATCACCAGTCTTTACTGTACATGACTGCATCACCAGTCTCTACTGTACATGACTGCATCACCAGTCTTTACTATACATGACTGCATCACCAGTCTCTACTGTACATGACTGCATCGCCAGTCTTTACTGTACATGACTGCATCACCAGTCTCTACGGTATATGACTGCTTCACCAGTCTCTACTGTACATGACTGCATCACCAGTCTTTACTATACATGACTGCATCACCAGTCTCTACTATACATGACTGCATCACCAGTCTCTACTGTACAAGACTGCATCACCAGTCTCTACTGTACATGACTGCATCGCCAGTCTTTACTATACATGACTGCATCACCAGTCTCTACTGTACATGACTGCATCGCCAGTCTTTACTGTACATGACTGCATCACCAGTCTCTACTGTACATGACTGCATCGCCAGTCTTTACTGTACATGAATGCATCACCAGTCTCTACTGTACATGACTGCATCGCCAGTCTTTACTGTACATGACTGCATCACCAGTCTCTACTGTACATGACTGCATCGCCAGTCTTTACTGTACATGAATGCATCACCAGTCTCTACTGTACATGACTGCATCACCAGTCTTTACTGTACATGAATGCATCACCAGTCTCTACTGTACATGACTGCATCACCAGTCTCTACTGTAAATGACTGCTTCACCAGTCTCTACTGTGCATGACTTCATCACCAGTCTCTGCTGAGCATGACTGCATCACCAGTCTCTACTGTACATGACTGCATCACCAGTCTCTACTGCGTATGACTGCATCACCAGTCTCTACAACACATGACTGCATCACCAGTCTTTACTGTGTTTAACTGCATCACCAGTCTCTACTGCGCATGACTGCATCACCACTCTCTACTGTAAATGACTGCTTCACCAGTCTCTACTGTGCATGACTGCATCACCAGTCTCTACTGCGCATGACTGCATCACCACTCTCTACTGTACATGACTGCATCACCAGTCTCTACTGCGCATGACTGCATCACCACTCTCTACTGTACATGACTGCATCGACACTCTCTACTGTAAATGACTGCTTCACCAGTCTTTACTGTGTTTAACTGCATCACCAGTCTCTACTGCGCATGACTGCATCACCACTCTCTACTGTACATGACTGCATCACCAGTCTCTACTGCGCATGACTGCATCACCACTCTCTACTGTACATGACTGCATCGCCAGCCTTTACTGTGCATGACTGCATCACCAGTCTCTACTGCACATGACTGCATCACCACTCTCTACTGTGCATGACTGCATCACCAGTCTTTACTGTACATGAATGCATCACCAGTCTCTACTGCACATGACTACATCACCAGTCTCTACTGTGCATGACTGCATCACCAGTCTCTACTGTACATGACTGCATCACCAAACTTTTCTGTGCATGACTGCATTGCCAGTCTCTACTGTGCATGACTGCATCACCAGTCTCTACTGAGCATGACTGCATCACCAGTCTCTACTGTACATGACTGCATCACCAGTCTCTACTGCGTATGACTGCATCACCAGTCTCTACTACACATGACTGCATCACCAGTCTTTACTGTGTTTAACTGCATCACCACTCTCTACTGTACATGACTGCATCGCCAGTCTTTACTGTACATGAATGCATCACCAGTCTCTACTGCACATGACTACATCACCAGTCTCTACTGTACATGACTGCATCGCCAGTCTCTACTGTACATGACTGCATCACCAAACTTTTCTGTGCATGACTGCATCGCCAGTCTCTACTGTGCATGACAGCATCACCAGTCTCTAATGTACATGACTGCATCATCAGTCTTTACTGTGCATGACTACATCACCAGTCTTTACTGTACATGACTGCATCACCAGTCTTTACTGCACATGACTACATCATCAGTCTTTACTGTGCATGACTACATCACCAGTCTCTACTGCGCATGACTGCATCACCAGTCTTTACTGTGCTTAACTGCATCACCAGTCTCTACTGCGCATGACTGCATCAGACAAACATACATCTGGCCTTTTATATTATAGGATGAACTGGGAATGTTTGTGCAAGTTAGTGATACCATTTCTATTTTTCACACATTGAAAACATTCACAGGATTCATTAAATCATTTTTAGGTGAAGTGCAGAAAATCTTTTCCGGTCTATTCTTAGACACCAGAACAGTTTGTCATTGTTCACCGTTTCAATGCACAAAAGCAATGCTTTGCAATGCGTTGCATATTCTCTCTGTAATTCAGTGGGGTAAGAATGTCTTTACAATCGATATTGGAATTAATTTAAAGTACTTTGAATCCTTTGTTCTCAGTGAATGTTCATTCACATAAATATTATTTTATTAATAAACTAGTTGAACAGCCCGTTACACGGGCCACAGTGCCTCAGTCAGCCGGTCGCGGGGCAGTCACACGCAGTGGAGACTGGCCGCGCCTCGGCTGATACAGAGCCTCTGGCAGCCGGTCGCGGGGCAGTCACACGCAGTGGAGACTGCCCGCGCCTCGGCTGATACAGAGCTGGATGCTCCTTCAGAGCACCCAGCTCTGTATCAGCCGCGGCGCGGGCAGTCTCCACTGCTTGTGAGTGCCGCACGCGCAGCAGTGTCTACTGCGCATGTCGGGCGTTACACACAACTTGGCGAATTATTATATAGGATAAGATCTTTTATTGTTCCTGTTTTTTATTATTTAAGGGTTTTGGGTAAGACAACAGTATTTGCGCTGCTGGGAGATGCTTTGTTCCAAAGATATTGCAGTCCAAATGTTTATTAAGTGCTGGGGCTGTTACTAGGGATTTGTGGAAGATCCATTATCTTCCTGTAGGGAATGTCTGTTGAAAAGAAGCTATATTACTTCTTCCCTTCTTTAATTACTCAGAGGAAGTATCTGCCAAATTTCCATCTTCCTGTTTTGTTTCTTGAAAGCCCTGTGTGGCTTTTCTTATGTTTCTGTGTTGATGTCACAAAGCATGTAAACGTTATCACACACATATTCACTCAAACCAGGCTGTAGCACAGAAGTTGGTAGATGGGAATTTCCAACAGGAACTCTAATGAGAGGCAAAAACTCTGCATACCTCCGAAGTGTACTTCTTTAGGAGATATTAGGGGTCCATACCTCCCAAGTGTCCCTCTTTAGGAAATATTAGGGCTCTATATGGCCCAAGTATCCCTCTTTAGGAGATATTAGGGATCTATATGGCCCAAGTGTCCCTCTTTGAGACCCAAATGTCTCTTTCCCACCCTGGTGTCCCTATGTTTTGGAAATCAGACTCTGTGGTGTGTATATAAGTGTATCACCCTGATGTCCCTGTGTTTAGGAGATCAGACTGTGTGGTGTGTATATAAATGTATCACCCTGGTGTCCCTGTGTTTAGGAGATCAGACTGTGTGGTGTGTATATAAGTGTATCACCCTGGTGTCCCTATGTTTAGGAGATCAGACTGTGCGGTGTGTATATAAGTGTATCACCCTGGTGTCCCTGTGTTTAGGAGATCAGACTGTGTGGTGTGTATAGAAGTGTATCACCCTGGTGTCCCTGTGTTTAGGAGATCAGACTGTGTGGTGTGTATATAAGTGTATCACCCTGTTATCCCTGTGTTTAGGAGATCAGACTGTGTGGTGTGTATATAAGTGTATCACCCTGGTGTCCCTGTGTTTAGGAGATCAGACTGTGTGGTGTGTATAGAAGTGTATCACCCTGGTGTCCCTGTGTTTAGGAGATCAGACTGTGTGGTGTGTATAGAAGTATATCACCCTGATGTCCGTGTGTTTAGGAGATCAGACTGTGTGGTGTGTATAGAAGTGTATCACCCTAGTGTCCCTGTGTTTAGGAGATCAGACTGTGCGGTGTGTATATAAGTGTATCACCCTGGTGTCCCTGTGTTTAGGAGATCAGACTGTGTGGTGTGTATAGAAGTATATCACCCTGATGTCCGTGTGTTTAGGAGATCAGACTGTGTGGTGTGTATAGAAGTGTATCACCCTGGTGTCCCTGTGTTTAGGAGATCAGACTGTGCGGTGTGTATATAAGTGTATCACCCTGGTGTCCCTGTGTTTAGGAGATCAGACTGTGTGGTGTGTATAGAAGTGTATCACCCTGGTGTCCCTGTGTTTAGGAGATCAGACTGTGTGGTGTGTATATAACTGTATCACCCTGTTATCCCTGTGTTTAGGAGATCAGACTGTGTGGTGTGTATAGAAGTGTATCACCCTGGTGTCCCTGTGTTTAGGAGATCAGACTGTGTGGTGTGTATAGAAGTGTATCACCCTGGTGTCCCTGTGTTTAGGAGATCAGACTGTGTGGTGTCTATAGAAGTGTATCACCCTGGTGTCCCTGTGTTTTGGAGATCAGACTGTGTGGTGTGTATAGAAGTGTATCACCCTGGTGTCCCTGTGTTTAGGAGATCAGACTGTGTGGTGTGTATAGAAGTGTATCATCCTGGTGTACCTGTGTTTAGGAGGTCAGACTGTGTGGTGTGTATATAATTGTATCACCCGGGTGTCCCTGTGTTTAGTAGATCAGACTGTGTGGTGTGTATGTAAGTGTATCACCCTGGTGTCCCTGTGTTTAGGAGATCAGGCTGTGTAGTGTGTATATAAGTATATCACCCTGGTGTCCCTGTGTTTAGGAGATCAGACTGTGTGGTGTGTATATAAGTGTATCACCCTGGTGTCCCTGTGTTTAGGAGATCAGACTGTGTGGTGTGTATATAAGTGTATCACCCTGGTGTCCCTGTGTTTAGATCAGACTGTGTGATGTGTATATAAGTGTATCACCCAGGTGTCCCTGTGTTTAGGAGATCAGACTGTGTGGTGTGTATATAAGTGTATCACCCTGGTGTCCCTGTATTTAGGAGAACAGACTGTGTGGTGTGTATATAAGTGTATCACCCTGGTGTCCCTGTGTTTAGGAGATCAGACTGTGTAGTGTGTATATTCTCTTGTTGCCGATGAGCAAGATCCTGCTGTTACTCTCTGTGATCTACAAGTGAGGAAAGGTTTAAACCAGTTAAGATCTGTGCCTCCTAGACCACAGATGTGTTCTATTAAAATCCCATGGTCAATGGTGTCAAATGTAGCTGAGAGATCCAGGAGGATTAGGATGGAGTAATCACCTTTGTCCCTTGCCGTGCTGTGGTGGCATCTGAAACCTGACTGGAAAGGATCAAAGATGGTATAGCTTGATAGCTGGGCCTCCAGTTGAGTTGCCACTACTTTTTCAATGATTTTCCCCA
This sequence comes from Rhinophrynus dorsalis, assembly GCA_037306005.1. Lineage (NCBI taxonomy): Eukaryota > Metazoa > Chordata > Amphibia > Anura > Rhinophrynidae > Rhinophrynus > Rhinophrynus dorsalis. The sequence continues at coordinate 688,318,382 of CM074718.1, forward strand.
GAAACTGAAGATTGGATACTCGTCTGTAATTTGCTATGCAGTCTGGGTCTAATGAAGGTTTCTTTAGGAGGGGTTTTACCACTGCTTCTTTTAGAGAATCTGGGAAGTTTCCAGTTTTTAGTGAACACTCCACTATTTTTGTGAGGGCTGGGGCAAGTGTTTCAGTGCATGTGGATATAAGATGAGTTGGGGCAGGGTCTAAGTCACACGTAGTGGGGCTCAACTTTCCTATGGTTCTTTTAACTTCCTCTATATCCGCATTTGTAAAAGTAGACCATAAACTGGGGGACTCTGGTCTTCCACTGTAGTGGTTATGGTGGGTAACTGGTTGGCCTGTTGTGATGGAGGCTCGAATGAAGGAAATCTTGTCTGTGAAGAAGATTGCAAATTCTTCACACTTATCTTGAGAAAAGTTGGTGGGTATATGCATGCATGCTGGTTTGCAGAGCCTTTCTACTGTGCGAAACAGTTGCCCCGGCCTGTTGAGAGTGTGATTTCACATGACAAAAATGAGGATTTTTTCAGAGTTATCTTAAATTGATATTCATTGAGGTAATTGGTAAGAGTAACTTTGGGTCATGTGTCCTGCGCCACCTTCTCTCGAGTTTGCGGCCTGTTCACTTCAATTCTCTGATGGTGCTATCAAACCAAGGTGCATTATTGTGAGTTTTGATAGTGCATATGCGTGATGGTGCACTGCTTTCTAGGGTGTCCCTCGTGGTTTTGTTGTAGAGTTGGACTAAGGAGCCAGGGTCTTCACAAGTGCCCATCAGTTCACTTAGTTCCATGTTTGATGTTACGTCCAATTGGGTCACCCCTTTTAATGAGCGTTGCTTGACCAGGTTCTGAGGCTGTGGTCTGGCTGATTGTGATCCAATGGAAAAGTGTATGGAGTGGTGATCTGACCATACAACTGTATTTCCAGTTACTGGCGACACTTTTAGTCTACACTGGAAGAGTAGATCAAGTGTTTGACCTTTTCTGTGGGTGGAAGTGGCAACGGTTTGTATGAAGCCGAGTGCACTCATCAGGCTGAGGAGGTCCTGCCCAATTTGGGATAGTGTATCATCAATCCAAGTGTTGAAGTCTCCCAATATAATCCATCTAGGGTGTTCAAGGATTAAACCAGTCAAAACGTCTGAGAGTTCTTGAAGAAATATCTTCTCATCTCCTGGGGGGTCTGTATATTAACAGTATCCGAAATCCTCTATCTATTGAGATGCTGGAAGCTACGTATTAAAAAGATTGGGGTGTGTGGACTGATATTGGCCTGGGGTTCAAGGATGATTTGACACAGATCACTACTCCACCTCCCTTGCGCTCTTGTCTCGGGTCGTGGCACACTGTATAATTGCCTGAAACAGCTGCTGTTAGGATAGGCCCCGCATTGTCATCTAGCCAAGATTCTGTAATGCACGCTAATTCACATGTTTCAATAAGGTTGGTGATAATAGATGTTTTATTCTTTATTGATCTGGCATTGCACAGGATTGATCTGATAGGACAGTCTTGGGGTTCTGAGTTCTTGCTCTGTACTTTGGAAACAACGTGTCTTCTTATGGGGATCATACAAAGAGGTTTCCTTCATTTGAATGTGCACTTTTTATGGCTTCTGGATTGAATCACTTCAGCTGGGTTTGCAGGTAGAAGTGGCAGAGTGGCAATGATAGAGTCAGGAGATTGAACTTTAAGTTTTGTATTTCCACCACGGCAGCCCCTGTGAGTGCCTTTGAAGATGCCAAGCGATTTTAAGGTAACCACTTGCAAGGGGCTGAGTGGAGAGACCGCTTTTTTGGGGTTGTAGGGAATACAGATATGAGGCAGAATAGGTGATCATTCCCTCAGCAGTGAAGGGGTTAAAATAGCCTCTAAGTTTTGCAGGGATGTCAGCTGTGGGGGATGATCACATTGTCCTGTTCTATAGGATGCAGGCAAGTGTGAGATGTGGTGAGGTGTAGAATTTTGCACTTCAGGGTGCTTTATAGATAACAGGTAATAAACACTTACCTTGAAGTCGGAGTTCCAGTAGGGTCTTCTGCACTCCTGTCTTCCTCGGTCTTCCTCTTTACTTCTTCCTTAACTCTTCTTTCTTCTTCTGTAAGTCTTGCGTCTTCTTTGGTATCTGGTCTAGGAAAAAGAAAATAATAAATAAAATTAAATCCCCTTTTAATATTGCCATCACCTCCACCGCCACTGTCCAGGCGATTGCTCGTTCCAAACTGAGGGAAATGTAAATAGAGACTAGGCACACTGCTCTTTTTCAGTGGTGGAAGAGTGAGCCTTTGCCTTTCTGCTAACTTTCTGGCCCTGTCATCATCTCTTTCACTCTCAACGTCATCTGTATCTGAACAAGAGGAGGATGCAGGAGGCATATATTCTAGATCTGCATCATCATCAGTCATCATTAGGTCATCCTCAGCAGCATCAGCATCACCTGACAATTCTTGCCCACTAACCCTATTACTTTGAGGACAGGTGTTTCAGTGTTTGTTTGTCTCACTGTCAAATGTGGTAGTTGGTTCAGCTGCTACACCTTCCTCCATTATGCCGTTGCCATCATCAGCACTAGAATGCGACTAATCCTCTTCAGTCTTCTTCTTATATGTTTTTTTTGTACTGGTGCTAGTGGTAGTGGTAGAACTTTTGGTGGCACCTTGATAACTGCATCCTCCCTGGGAGGAGAAGGATCATCATCATTTATTGCACACGCTGCAGCAAACATTGCTGCAGTCAGTTTTTGAACTGTCACTTTACTCACATTTCTCTGCACTGCTCTACCCTTCTCCCTGCCCCTTGTGCACATGATGGACATTATTCAACTACTGTGTGTGTTTTACTCTACAGCACACAACACAACTTATGGCCCTCAATAAAACTGTCAATGTTGTCTGCTGCCTGTCAATTCTGCCTCAGTCACACAGATCATGTCAGGCTCTCAGTCAGCTGTCACCTAATACATATATATATATATATATATAGAGAGAGAGAGAGAGAGAGAGAGAGAGAAAGAGAGAGAGAGAGAGTTTTAAAGTAATAGACCACACTCTCAGGAACTTGAAGCGAAGAAATCAAATGGTGTTTATTGTAATCGACGTTTTGGCTATATTACATAGCCTTTATCAAAGGCTATGTAATATAGCCGAAACGTCGATTACAATAAACACCATTTGATTTCTTCGCTTCAAGTTCCTGAGAGTGCGGTCTATTACTTTAAAGCTCTGGATTTAACTCTTCGTTTGATCTGCACCCAGGCATTAATGTGACTTTCAACAGTGAGTGCCACCGATCTGCATTTGTTTTATTTATATATATATACATATATATATATATATATATATATATATATATATATATATATATACACACACAGTTCTGTGGAGACAGACAACACTCCCAGTAATATTTTGCAAATAAAAATATTCAGTGTTTTTATTGATCCGACGTTTCGGCCAAAAGTTGTGGGCTTTATCAAAAATATAGAACACTCTCAGGCATGACATTTAAATACCCATAGTAACATAGTAAATTAGATTGAAAAAAGACACAAGTCCATCAAGTTCAACCTTCGCCTCATACCTCAGTAACTGAGAATTTTATAGCTTTCCTGCTACCAATTAAATTAGTCTTTATCAGACCTTCCTGATCTGCCTACTGATAAACAGTATAACTCTGTATGTTCCCTTTTGAAAGAAACGTATCTAATCTTCTCTTAAATGTATCCATTGTATCTGCCTTAACTACCTCCCTGGGCAATGAATTCCACAATTTGACAGACCTTACCATAAAAAAACCCTTCCTCTGCTGAAGTTTAAACCTCCTTTCCTCTAATCTCAAGGGGTGTCCCCTGGTCACCTGATCAGGCCTTGGAATAAATAGCTCACCGCAGAGATCCTTGTATTGACCTCTCATATACTTGTACAATGCGATAAGGTCTCCTCTTAGTCGTCTTTTCTCTAGAGTAAATAAACCAAGTTTGTTTAGTCGTTCCTCATGTCAAGTCCTCCATTCCCTTAATTAATTTTGTTGCTCTCCGCTGTACCCTCTCTAGTTCTAGTACATCCTTTTTCAGAACTGGTGCCCAAAATTGCACTGCATACTCAAGGTGAGGTCTTACCAATGATTTGTATAATGGCAAAATAATGTTATACACTTTTGCTTCGATACCTCTTTTTATGCAAGACAGGACTTTGTTTGCCTTTGCTACTGCTGTTTGACACTGGTCACTGTTTCCAAGTTTGTAGTTGACAAGGATACCCAGGTCTTTTTCTAGCAATGAGTCGCCTAAACTTATTCTATTAAGTTTATAAGTAGCCTTGGGATTGTTTCCTCCCAAATGCATGACTTTACACTTCCCCACATTAAACTTCATACTCCACATGTTTGCCCAATCTGACATTGTATGTAAGTCCCTCTGTAGACAGAAAATATCCTGTTCTGAATTAATGACTTTGCATAATTTAGTATCATCCTCAAATATTGATATTTTGCTTTCTATATCTATTTCCAGGTCATTTATAAACATGTTAAAAAGCAGCGGACCCAATACTGAACCCTGAGGTACTCCACTCTCCACTTTAACTGTACTGGAGAATTTTTCATTTACAACCACACACTGTTCCCTATCCTTCAGCCAGTTTTGTATCCAATTGCAAAGGTTATCTCCTAGCCCCAATTTCCTTATTTTATACACCAGCCTTCTGTGTGGCACTGTATCAAATGCCTTTGCAAAGTCTAGATATACTACATCTACTGCCTTGCCATTGTCAAGGTTGCTGCTTACCTCCTCATAGAAGCTGAAAAGATTAGTTTGGCATGATCTATTCTTCATAAAACCATGTTGATTTATGCTAATGATTTTATTTTTTGTTTTGTAATCCTGAATATAGTCCCTTATTATCCCTTCTAACAGTTTTCCCACTACAGAGGTCAAACTCACTGGTCTATAATTCCCAGGTTCTGTTTTAGTTCCCTTCCCCATGAACATACAAATTGTGATAAAAGGTTCCAAAAAGCGTAACTCCTCCACCAATCACCTGTGGTGATTATGTTTGACAAACAAAGAAAACTACCAATCCCTAACCCCTGATTAACAAATACAATCCTCATACTTAATTGTTGTTGCCAATCATAACAGTTAAAATCAACTAATTGAAATTACGTATATCAAAGGGACATGTAGATAAATACATAATATCCCTAAGAAATAAACATAATCCCACCACTCATAATACTCAAAAGATGATTCTTATAACATCTTACGACAAACAGCTACTTAATTACATTAAACTATTAAATCGACTACATATAAGCAAATGTATAGAGATCATTGTTTTTTCCTGTGTCATATATCAATAATAATTTAAATATTGTGTGTTGCACACTTGGTTGCTAAGTTTACTTATCGGTAATGCAACACAGCCTACAGACACATTCAATATTAGCAGAACACCACCACATTGCAACGCAGTCATTAGAAGCTGTATTCCTATGTGAATCAAACACATGACAACACAGCAAATATTCATATATAGCTGAATCAAGGTATACATAACTAGCAAAGTATTGTAGGCATCTACGCTGAAAGAATATGCACAAAACAGATTCATGTTAGCATGCTACTGCAGTTGTGGGATTCCACCTCATTGCTCTGCAGTTATCACTTGCAAATCATATCTCTGCTTAAGCTAATCATATACTGATATAGTGTCAATCTATCACAAGTTACTTATTGTATACATTGTATTCATATCACTTATCACTTAGTTCTGTTATTCACGTGGAACCACAAATATATACAAGGCAATCAAACATAATATGCAATCCATAAAGAATGTAATTGAGCTTATGAAGTATCAGTGTTAGAACAATATCTGTTTTATGTTCTGATATAAGCGCCTTCTCGCACATAGACACAGTTTTGTTTGATATGTCCCATGTTTGTCTATTTGTTCTTTATCCATTTAGATACTTAGTATCAAAATACTCAATACTCAATGTACATCACCTCACACCCTTCGTGTAACAAAAGAAACATCTCTGAATATAATAGAAAAGTCACATACCTGGAGTTGATGTCTTACCCCATAAATTCAAATGAACAGGAAGTACATAAGATTTAATGTGATTTGATCTGATGTTGCTCATCACCTTAAGCAACAGTTGGACGTAAGACTCACTCGGCTGTCACAGTACCTTGTAGCGCCGCCACTTTTGGCAATGCTTTTTATGACGCTCCAGCATCATTTCCACGAGCGGTTGGACGCTAGATGCGTCATCTGCAAGCGTGAGGCTTCAGCATGCTGCAGGCCTCTGTTTTATGTGTTTGAGGCCTGTAGTCTCCTCTTACCTACTTCCTCCCTCTAAGCTGCTCCTCCTACCTACTTCCTGAGGAGGGGTTTAAAGGGCAGACTGATTCCTGACTCAATTACCCTTACGTTGGTGTTCTGAGCAGTTCATTATTTGTATTCCTGATTCCTGTGTATGATCCAGCTTGTCTGTCCATCCATTCTGGTGTTGACCTGTTTCTCTGTCTGATGAGTCTCCTTGTGCGTTACGATTTGGCTCAGATATCCTTTCTGGTGCAAAGCTGTGGCTCTGGCTGACTACCCGCTCCGTGTATGACCTAGGCTTGTCTGACTACCCACTCTGGTGTTGACCTGGTGCTCTGTCCACTGTGCATACCATCGCTTCAGTGGATATCCTATCTGGTGCAAACCTGTGGCTCTGACTGACTACCAGCTCCGTGTATGACCTAGGCTTGGCTGACTACCCACTCTGGTGTTGACCTGGGGCTCTGTCCACTGTACATCCAGCATTCCATCTCTTCAGTGGATATCCTATCTGGTGCAAACCTGTGGCTCTGGCTGACTACCCGCTCCGTGTATGACTTTGGCTCGTCTGAATATCCTATCTGGTTCTTACTAGAAGGCTCTGGCCGTTCGCTCCTTTGTTAGTTCTGTTATTCAGTCATCCTTCTTAGTATAGACCTGGGGCTCTAGCAGACTCACAGCTACTGACTGCAGGCTGAGTAAGTATCACTCTTGGGCATTACCGTATTGCGAGACTCCAGTAGGCTGAGACCTACTCTCGGACAGTGTGGTGGTGATATTGGGAGACTGCTATTCCTGAGTACTCACCTTTTCATTCAGCCACTGTGTGTATATATTTATACTGCATTGCTGTTATTATCCTCATAATAAAGGTTATATTAACTAAACCATCTGACTCCTGGTTTTGCTTGCCAACCGTAACATCGGCCAAACCTTGAGCTTACTTCAAAGTGGGTACACCAGTATTTGTAATCCATTAAGATCCAGTGATTGCTTGTTGTAATGTCACTGGGTCCAAAGAGATGGTTCTATCCCTTCATGCTGTACTCCAATATGTGATGTGACAAACTTAAAACAATATAAGTGGAAATCTTCAAGTTCCAGTGGTTAGTATCTTCCCAGTAGTCCACTAATGTTAATCCACACCCCAACAACAAGTTAAATTGGAGGCATATTACTTACCCCAAACTTGAGCTTATTTCCAGGTGAGTAAATCAGTATTTATAATCTGTGTATCTCCAAATTCAGTATGTGGTAAGCCACTGGGTTGTACAATATGAATAGGGGAACCGTCTTCATCATAGCGTACTGCTCAAGTGACTGTTGTAGTGCTACCAGTAAAGGTCCATAATGGTGGTTCCTACAGAATTTGGGTTTCTCCATTGTCAGCACTATTTGAATAAGTCCAAAATCCAAAGGTGCGCTGAGGTGATATAATAATTGAAAGATATTAGAAAATGTCAAAAGGTTAGTAAAAACAAGCATATGAGAGTTTCTCATTCAAGCCTGAGGGGCCAGTTCATGTAACTTACAAATCCATCTAAACTCCTTTTGACGGATTAAACATGTATTAAAAACCTGCAATAGACATCAAGGTAATAGCATGCATAAAATTGGGTATGGACTCACAGGTTGTCACAGAGTGACTAAGAAATAACAACACTGACAAATACAGATGAACTTAAAATAAAACTTTATTTTAAATACAATAATGGCAGCAATGATGACACAATAGTGGCAGCAATGAATGACACAATAGTTGGCAGCAATGAGTAACACACTTTCACAAGGCCAGGGAGGAACAGTGGACTTACTTTCCTCACCCTTCGCTAGGCTAGTGCGATAGGCCCACATCTGTACCCAGACGATAGAGTAACTCAGGCAACGGGAGCGAGTAGCTCCAGACACTGGAGCACACAGTAGTGACTCTAACTCCACCACCTCCACAAGGCCAGGTGATGACAGTGCAAGACACTTCCTCAACCCTCCACTAGGCAGGTGTAGATAGTATCCGAATGGCCCTAGGAACCTTCAAAGACAGATGGGAGGACAGTGCATAGCGCTTCCACAATCTGAGTCAGCAGGAGAATGAAGCGCAACTATACCCTAACGCTAGGGTATACTGAATGCAAGGTAAACGGCACTTGAGGGCTAGGTGAGGCAACACACAAATCGGAACGACCACGAGAGGTCAGTAACATGGACTGTCTGACAAGGAAACACAAACCGTAACAACCACGGGAGGTCAGTACACGGACTGACTGACAAGCGACGCTAGTCGTAGCGAGCGTTGAAATGGGTAGGCACAGACAGCAAGGATCCCAATAGCCGAGGCTGGGTAGTCAAGGCTGGTAATCGCAACAGAAGCGCAACAGTGGGAGAGTAACTGAAGGCAGCCAGGGGTCAGAGCTGGAACGGGTAGTCAGACAAAGCCAGAGGTCAGAGCCGGATCGGGTAGTCAGACATAGCCAAAAGCCAAAGCTGGAACGGGTAGTCAGACGTAGCCAGGAGTCAGAGCCGGAACGGGTAGTCAGACGGAGCAGGAGTAATACACAGGAACAGCAATGGACCAGCAAGGCACTAGGCTCAGTTACACCATGAAAGGGCAAAGGTAATAGGACATGCTGAGGTTTAAAAGGCCTGGCAGGTGGGTGGAGAGATGACAAGCACAGTGACCTATAAGAACAGCGACTTGCATAGAGCGACAGCCAGTAAGTAACAATGTCGCTGTTACAGCAATTACCCACTGGAGGCAATCACGGGCACCGTGATACAGGTATCTTGTTGCCTCTTTATAAATCTTTGAGAATACAGAACAGGTTTTTTTTGCACTCATCAACAAAAAACATTCTTGAGCAAGAAAAATGTCAGAGATCAACAACAAAATGAATACAATTAATAGAAGACTTTATTTATAGGGGAAGACCTTACTCTGAATAACACTTGAATATCTATTTAATAGATTATTTCTATGCCAGAACTGCTCATACTGTTATTGTGGTTTAACTAATTGCAGGGAAACATTCCCCAAGTCACCTATACCTTCAGATCTGAACAGTGCTGCTTCCTGTTCATTCAGCTGAACATCATATTGTTACACTCAGGACCATGAGGGTGATGCACTGATGTTTGATAAAAAAGTGATAACGAGGTGATAAAATTCAGATGACTTATCCAGTGAGATCAATAATCCATTTCCTATGTATTCTATTGAGGCTATGAACTCAGACCTCTAAAGTTGGAGAAATCTCAGTGCTTTAACCATATAGCATAACATAGGACTTGGAGATTTAATCACACTGGAGAAGTCATCTCCTCTTTATCACCTTAATACATCTCTCCCCAAGTGTAACAATAACAAGGCAATGGGGGAGATTCACTAAGGCATGATAAAGAGGTGATAAAGCGTAGCTGAAGTGATATCACTTCTCCAAGTCCTATGTTATTCTATGGAGCCAATGCACTAAGATTTATCCAGCTTTGGATAACATAGGAATTGGAGAAGTGATATCACTGGAGAAGTCATCTCTAATTTATCACCTCTTTATCACATCTTAATGCATAACTCCCATCGTTTTGGCTGCAGGAACAAGACTAAGCCACTACTCATGCTTGAAGATAAGAGATACACTGGTAATGTCCCTCAGCAAAGGGAATATGCACCAGCACTAATCAATTCTTAAATAAAGCACAAAAAACAGTTTGCTGGGACATGACGTAGAGCTAATCTGTTAAATAGACTCCTAGGAATTGATATGTTTATTATTTACAAACTAGTTGAGCAGCCCGTTACACGGGCCACAGTGCCACTACCACCCGGTTGTGGGGCAGTCACACGCAGTAGAGACTGCCCGCGCCACGGCTGATACATAGATGGACATTCCTTCAGAGCGCCCAGCTCTGTATCAGCCGCGGCGCAGGCAGTCTCTACTGCGCATGACTGCAGCACGCACAGCAGTGTCTACTGCGCATGTCACTGCGTTACACACATTTTAGGATATATAGGATATAGGCAGGAACAGTACAAAGAACTACCTGGAAACTATAACTATGCAAATCTGAACCTGTGTTGTGCTAGGACACAGTAAAAACTGGTTGAATGTGAATACATATAATAGGTGTTAAAGGAGCAGTAAACTTTTTTTATGAAAAAATATATATTGTAGGGATTTTCCTATTGAGTAAGATAAGGGAACTCCCACTGCCGAGATATTTATATTTCCAGAGTTATTACAGTTTAAACCCATGTTTTTTTACATTAGCAGTGCCCTCCAGCAGTCAAAATCTAATTAGTTTTCCTGTTAGATTCTAATGGAGAGGAAAGTCAGAAAAGTCAGAGACATACAGCTCTCCATAGACTGTGAGTTAGAACTTTCACTTCCTGTCAGTTAGAACAATCAGGAAGTAAACACAGTAAATTCACTTCCTGTCATTTAGAACTATCAGGAAGTAGACACAGTAAATTCACTTCCTGTCAGTTAGAACTATCAGGAAGTAAACACAGTAAATTCACTTCCTGATGATTTGAACTGCTATAATTTTTGAATTAAACATCTGACAGCGATGGGAGTGACCTTGTTTTATTCAGCAGGAAATGATCTATAAAATATGTGTTTTCATAAAAAAAGTTTACTGCTCCTTTAAGTGTAGATGCCTTATGCCTAAACATAGTCATTTTGTCCATTTTATCTTATGAATGTTATCATTTGGAATTGCTTGTGTAGATAACTAATACGTCAGGTGACCATGCAAGTGTATACATGTTAAAGGAGAAGTACTAGCTCCTAATAATAACCCAGCACTAAACTTACTCTGGCCATAAATTCCTAATGGCCCCTATGAATTTTGTCATTGTACCTTTGTTCAGTCCGTCAGTCAGTCATCTCCATGGAGGTCAATATGACAGTTGCTAGCAGGAAGACTAATCAGTGACTTCAGCCACAGCAAATGATAATCTTAACCCTTTAACCATTTGATTGACAGCGAGGTTCCCAACGCATTGCAATGCGCTCAAAGGATTAAGGATCAGGGTTGTGTGCAATGTATTGCTTCTCATTGGGGGCTACGTACTAAGGCACAATAAAGAGGTTATAAAGTGGAGATAACTTCTCCAGTGATATCACTTCTCCAGCTGTTGTTATTCTATAAAGACTTTGCACTAAGATCTCCAAAGTTGAAGAAATCTTACCGCATTGACTCCATAGAATAATATAGGAATTGGAGAAGTGATAAACTGGAGAAGTTATCTCCACTTTGGAGGAGATACACAAAGCGGTGATAAAGCAGACATAACTTCTCGTGTGATATCACTTCTCCAATTCCTGTGTTATTCTATGGACCCTATGCACTAAGATTTCTTCATCTTTAGAGATCTTATTGAATTGGCTCCATAGGAATTGGAGAAGTGATATCACTGGAGACGTTATCTCTGCTTTTTCACCTCTTTATCTCCACTTCGTGAATCTCCCCCAGAATGACCTCTTTATCACGCTTTAGTGCATAACCTCCGTGTTACACACCTCACTTGTCCTCGATGGGTTAAATCAGCATCGTAGATTATTAAGGAATCTATTTAGCTAAAGATAGGTGTAAGATCTTAAAAACTAATTTAATTAAATTTGTTTTAAATTTCAGTGCTGTAGATTGCTATGTATGCTATTTTTACCATCTGTACCTTATTTTACGTAACCATTTTTGTGCAATTGAGATGATTTGGGAAAAGTCAACATCTGCATGCAAACTACACAGTTTTTTCGGTGGGTTTTTTTTTCAACAGATTAACAATTACTATCTCAGGTTCATTAATGGCTTGCTGTGACTTTCTCTGTCTTTTCTACTAAACATCTGCCCTATTTTTATTAAGTGTACGGAGAACTGTATTAGGCAACATTTTGGGGAGAGAGTGAATATCAAGTGAAGTGAGCACTATTGCTCAAATGAAACTTGCTCTAATATGAAACTGTGCTGACACGTCTAGTTTTACATGTAAAGGGAGCTAACCCATACAATAACTGGCTCTTAATGGTTTTAAAGAAATAAAGGCTGGATTAAAATCCCAGGCTCCCTAGCCGAGGCATTCTAGGTGCCTTAGCTCCGCCCTAGGCCATTCCCCCTCTCTTAACATGACACCACTCGCAGTCCGATCCATTGTTTCTTGGCACAAGAAATACCCTTGGCTTGTAACAAGGTTAATAGCAAGATATCTAATGCATTGCTCAGCAATGGAGATCTTTCTAGCATACAAGGAGTTAAATAACAACCTGAAAAGGGGTATACAAAGTGGTTCAGGGACATTGATATTAATGTGGCCACACCCACAAATCAGAATATGGGCGTGGCCTGACCAGCACAGCTGAGGCACCGCCTCTCAAAACTTGGAGAAACAGAGCCCTGACAGAAGCACTTACCTAGAGAGGTGTCCTTCATACCGTAGTTAGTTATATCAATATACAGTTATTTTGTAGTCTATAACTAAGCAGGGACATTTTGCTACCTAGAGAATGTATATAAGGCCCTTTAGAATCATGGGTGGGGCTCTCTATTCATGGCTATAGCCAGACCCACCTATGATTCTAATGGTAAGGTATCTGTTCTAAGAAGAACAGGGGGGAAGATTCACTAAGCGGTGATAAAGAGGTGATAGAGTAGAGATAACTTCTCCAGTGATATCACTTCTCCAATTCCTATGTTCTTCTCTGGAGCCAATTCACCAATATCTCTGCTTTATCACCTCTTTATCACGCTTCAGTACATAACCCCCCTGGAGGTATTCTGGGGCAAGCCAAATTAACCATAAAGATGCACATTGATATAAAGAGCAATTTTAACATATTCAATGCTAGAGATGTCTCCAAACAAGGAGTCATCATTTAAGACTAAAATAAAGGTGCTTTCAATTATAACAAAGGCAGGGATTTTTGTATAGTAAGGGCAGTTAGTTTGTGGAATTCTTTGGTTTGGGAGACTATGTTTGCAGGTACTGTAAATGCTTTCAGACATTTTTGGAATCCTTTTTAACTTATAACAGTATAAAGAATTATGACAGTTGATTTCAGTGTAGACTGCATGTTGATCCAGGGACTGACTTTTGAAGTCACTTGGAGCTTAATTGTAATAGTTTTACGCTTTGAGTGCCAGAGAGGTATGCAATGCATTGCACATCCCTTTAGAACATTACCTTCCCCTGTAATAGCAAAGGAAATATGACAAAGGCTCAACTCTATGGACACATGCTTCATCTCCGCCTCGTCATCCATGTTGCTAAAGTATTCCAGCATGTATTGCTTCACCTCTCTATTTAAAGGGATAGTAATACTTAAAATGTAAAAAAATATATGTTGTAGGGTTTATCCCCCTGAGTAAAACAAGGGTACTCCCACTGCTGAAAGGTGTTTCATTCAAAAGTTATTAATTTTCAAAGTTGAATTTTTTAGGTGCAATATCACAGTGGCCTGAAAATGTGGGAGAGTCTTCTGGTGTTTGATGGCGTTAGGTAGAGTGTTCTTTGTGGTGGAAGCAAGCCTATAAAAAGTATCATAGATGGGAATGGGAGGTGGTGAATAGGTAGGAGAAGCAGAGTTGTCATGGCCAGATAATGATATCTTAAAGGGATAGTAACACTTAATTTGTAAAAAAAACCAAACATATATTTTAGGATTTATTCTCTTGAGTAAAACAAGAGCACTACCACTAACCTAAAAAAGTTTTGAGATGCAATAACTCTGTATATAATACTCTACTTCTCCACAGCGAGAGTACCTTTGTTTTACTTAGGGGGATAAACCCTAATATATATATATATCTATTTATATCTCTATCTATCTATCTATCTATCTATCTATCTATCTATCTATCTATCTATCTGTCTGTCTGTCTGTCTGTCTATCTATCTATGTATCTATCTATCTATCTATCTATCTATCTATCTATCTATCTAATATATACATATATATCTATATTTATCTATATATCTATCGATCTATCTATCTATCTATCTATATCTATATATATCTACATATATATATATATATATATATATATATATATATATATATACAACCGCTTAACATTTCTGGGTCACTTAGAAATGCCCTTGTTTTCCATCAAATGAGCTGCAGAATGAATAGGAAATACAGTCAAGATGTTGAAATATTAGGAATAATGATTTTAAATTTAAACAATAATTGTATCCTTCAAATTTTGCTTTCGGTTAAGAAGCCTCCATTTGCAGGAATTACAGCCTTTCAGTCCTTTGGCATTCGAGTTGTCAGTTTGTTGAGGTCATGTGAAGAGAGTTCACCCCATGCTTCCTGAATCTCCTCCTACAATTTGGATTGGCTTGATGGGCACTTCTTACATACCATGAGGTCAAGCTACTCCCATAACAGAGACAAGGAAATTTCTAGGTGACCCCAAACTTTTGAATGGTAGTGTGTATATATATATATATATATATATATATATATATATATATATATATATATATATAAGCATCTTGATAAAGGCCCAAAGGAGGGCCAAAACGTTGAATAAACTAGCACTTTTTTTCACCTGGAAAAAGACCTGTGAGTGTTTTCTTATATCTACATGTGTATTACAGTAACTTTGAAGGATCTCACCCAGGCAAAGTTTAACTTTACAGTGAGTGCAAATCGTGATATATATATATATATATATATATATATATATATATATATATATATATATATTCCTTTAATGTATTTTTTTCATTTTTGTATTATTTATTTGTACATTCATGTATATACATTCATGAAGCATATGATCCACATTCACCCCCTTGTCATAATCTCTCAACTACTCAATCAATGTATTTTGTGCACCCCCCTTGAAGTTACTCCTCTACTGCTCTACAGGTCTCTAAACTGGCTTAACAGCAGGCCCAGACTGGGACAAAAATAGGCCCGGGCATTTAAAGGGATAGTAATACTTCGTTTTATCTTTATTTTATTTTGTAGGCATTAAAAAACATGAAGAATGATATAAGTCTTATTTCTCAAACCTTTATGGTTTGAGAGATATTCACAAGCAAAGTTTCCCCTCCCGCCCCTTTTACCTAGTGTAAGCCATCTCTTCTCAGATGTGGAAACCAGTCCATAGACCAGACAGATAACAGCAAGGGACAATCTTCTTCCTGTGAGAACAATGAAAGCCCTGCCCCCCTTGACAAGTTTTTCAGGTTTTTCCCTTATCTTAATTGAAGATTGTCCCTCTCTGCAGTCTACCTGGGCACCTCCCTTCTGATCTGGCTGAGCAGTGTTACATCAGTAAAAGGGGCGGGAGGGGGATACTTTGTCATTCAACTACTCTTGAACTACGACTCTGACAGAATTGAAATAACATTCTCCAAAATACAAATACTATGATGATTAATTAGAGCTGCTTTTATTATGAAACATTACTATCCCGTTAAGGTTGAGCAGCCCATTTTCGTGGGTGGAGCTTATAATCACGTGCGGTGCTCCGCACGGCCACAAGTTGATTGCCCGCCCAGCAGGAAATTTGTAACAAGGTGGCTGTCTTTCAGAAAGTGAAAGATAGCCCAAACTCGTTTAACCCCTTAAGGACCGGGAAAATCTGAGTTTGATTTGACTTAAGGACCGGAGCAATTTTGACTTTTTTGACTATGTCTTTGTTCAACCATATTTTCTCTTTAATTCCTTTTGTACACCCACATAAATTATATACTGTTTTTTTAAGCACAAGTAGGGCTTTCTTTTGATACCACAATTATATGAATACCTCATTGTTTAATTTGATTAAAATAGAAAAAAAGAGGAAAAAAATTGAAAAAAAACAACATTTTGCTTATATTTTCGTGTCAGGATTTGCATACAATTAGTTTATGACAAAAAAATACCCCTAAATATATTCATTTGCTTCTCCTGAATATAAGAATACCCCATATGCCTAGTATTTCAATCACTTCCTCACATTTACAAGGTAAATATTACAAGATGGATGCCATTATTTCCAACTTGTAATTTCTCAACAATTGGCATGTGAGCATCATAGCTTAGCTGACGGTGCCAGAACCAAAAATGTCCCACAAAGGTATATGTTTCTGAAAACTACACAACATAAGGTAAATAATCAGGAGAATTTTGGAGTTTTTCATGCAGCTATTTTTCCAGAAAAAAATTTCAAAATTGTGGTAATATTTTGTTTTTTTGCAGTTTTCACACTTACATTTCAATACTACTGTTGATATCAAGCACATGATAGGTGAAGATTTTTAAAAATGCATTGTTTAGTGTTCAGCTCCTTCTTCTGAGTACGGCAATACCCCATATGCATAGGTTTCTCAAGGTTTGGGAGAGCTACGGGGCCCAAATTGGAACATGCGCGTTTCCAGTTTCACACTTTGAATTTTCACAGCTTGCATCACTGGTGCCATGTCTCATTTGGGGCTGTGTAACAGTGATCCACTCTAAGATTTCCCCCCAAAAGTATATATTTTTGGAAAGTAGACACCCCAGGCTTTCATTTTATGTATGTTTTCAATTTTTTTACGCAGCCATTTTACCACCAATCGCTCGTAAATCTTGACGTAAGTTAAAAAAACAGCGTTTTTCACACTTGCACTTCAATGTTGATGTGAATTTCAAGCACATGATAGGTGAAGATTTTTAAAAATGCATTGTTTAGTGTTCAGCTCCTTCTTCTGAGTACGGCAATACCCCATATGCATAGGTTTCTCAAGGTTTGGGAGAGCTACGGGGCCCAAATTGGAACATGCGCGTTTCCAGTTTCACACTTTGAATTTTCACAGCTTACATCACTGGTGCCATGTCTCATTTGGGGCTGTGTAACAGTGCTCCACTCTAAGATTTCCCCCAAAAGTATATATTTTTGGAAAGTAGACACCCCAGGCTTTCATTTTATGTATGTTTTCAATTTTTTTACGCAGCCATTTTACCACCAATCGCTCGTAAATCTTGACGGAAGTTAAAAAAACAGCGTTTTTCACACTTGCACTTCAATGTTGATGTGAATTTCAAGCACATGATAGGTGAAGATTTTTAAAAATGCATTGTTTAGTGTTCAGCTCCTTCTTCTGAGTACGGCAATACCCCATATGCATAGGTTTCTCAAGGTTTGGGAGAGCTACAGGGCCCAAATTGGAACATGAGCGTTTCCAGTTTCACACTTTGAATTTTCACAGCTTGCATCACTGGTGCCATGTCTCATTTGGGGCTGTGTAACAGTGCTCCACTCTAAGATTTCCCCCCAAAAGTATATATTTTTGGAAAGTAGACACCCCAGGCTTTCATTTTATGTATGTTTTCAATTTTTTTACGCAGCCATTTTACCACCAATCGCTCGTAAATCTTGACGTAAGTTAAAAAAACAGCGTTTTTCACACTTGCACTTCAATGTTGATGTGAATTTCAAGCACATGATAGGTGAAGATTTTTAAAAATGCATTGTTTAGTGTTCAGCTCCTTCTTCTGAGTACGGCAATACCCCATATGCATAGGTTTCTCAAGGTTTGGGAGAGCTACGGGGCCCAAATTGGAACATGCGCGTTTCCAGTTTCACACTTTGAATTTTCACAGCTTGCATCACTGGTGCCATGTCTCATTTGGGGCTGTATAACAGTGCTCCACTCTAAGATTTCCCCCCAAAAGTATATATTTTTGGAAAGTAGACACCCCAGGCTTTCATTTTATGTATGTTTTCAATTTTTTTACGCAGCCATTTTACCACCAATCGCTCGTAAATCTTGACGTAAGTTAAAAAAACAGCGTTTTTCACACTTGCACTTCAATGTTGATGTGAATTTCAAGCACATGATAGGTGAAGATTTTTAAAAATGCATTGTTTAGTGTTCAGCTCCTTCTTCTGAGTACGGCAATACCCCATATGCATAGGTTTCTCAAGGTTTGGGAGAGCTACGGGGCCCAAATTGGAACATGCGCGTTTCCAGTTTCACACTTTGAATTTTCACAGCTTGCATCACTGGTGCCATGTCTCATTTGGGGCTGTGTAACAGTGATCCACTCTAAGATTTCCCCCCAAAAGTATATATTTTTGGAAAGTAGACACCCCAGGCTTTCATTTTATGTATGTTTTCAATTTTTTTTACGCAGCCATTTTACCACCAATCGCTCGTAAATCTTGACGTAAGTTAAAAAAACAGCGTTTTTCACACTTGCACTTCAATGTTGATGTGAATTTCAAGCACATGATAGGTGAAGATTTTTAAAAATGCATTGTTTAGTGTTCAGCTCCTTCTTCTGAGTACGGCAATACCCCATATGCATAGGTTTCTCAAGGTTTGGGGGAGCTACGGGGCCCAATTTTGAACAAATATTGAATTTTCACATCTTGGTTAACTGATGCCATTACTCATTTTGGACTATGTTCCAGTGCTGCACTTTAGAATTTCCCCCCAAAAGTGTATATTTTTGGAATGTAGACACCCCCAGCTTTCATTTTAGATGTGTTTTCAAATTTTTTACACGGCCATTTTACCACCACTTTCTCATAAACTTGACGTAAGTAAAAAAACAGCGTTTTTCACACTTGCCTTCAATGTTGATGTGAATTTCAAGCACAGAATAGGTGAAGATTTTATAAACTGAATTGAATAGTGTTCAGCTCCTTCTTCTGAGTACGGCAATACCCCATATGCATAGCTTTCTCATGGTTTGGGGGAGCTACGGGGGCCAAATTGGAACATGCGCGTTTCCAGGTTCACACTTTGAATCTTCACAGCTTGCGTTACTGGTGCCATGTCTCATTTGGGGCTGTGTAACAGTGCACTTTTTTTAAGATTTCCCCCCAAAAGTGTATATTTTTGGAAAGTAGACACCCCAGGCTCTCGTTTTAGGTGTGTTTTCCAATTTTATACACTGCCATTTTACCACCAATCCTGTGAAAATTTGACGTAAGTAAAAAAAATTCAGCATTTTTCACACTTGCCTTCAATTTTGATGTGAATTTCAAGCACAGAATAGGTGAAGATTTTATAAACTGAATTGCATAGTGTTCAGCTCCTTCTTCTGAGTATGGCAATACCCCATATGCATAGCTTTCTCATGGTTTGGGGGAGCTACGGGGGCCAAATTGGAACATGCGCGTTTCTAGGTTCACACTTTGAATCTTCACAGCTTGCGTTACTGGTGCCATGTCTCATTTGGGGCCTTGTAACAGTGCTCTTTTTTTAAGATTTCCCCCCAAAAGTGTATATTTTTGGAAAGTAGACACCCCAGGCTCTCGTTTTAGGTGTGTTTTCCAATTTTATACACTGCCATTTTACCACCAATCCCTCGTAAACCATGACGTAAGTAAAAAAAAAAAAAAAAAAACAGCGTTTTTCACACTTAGGGTTGGCGGCAGTATACTGGGCTGCATACAAATTGGTTTGGGAAACAATTTCACCTAAAATGTCTTCCCCCAAAAACAAATAAAAAAAATGATCATGGGTAAATCCTTCCACATCAATTTGAATCCCTGGGTTGCCTGTGAATTCTGAGATTTGTGGGCATAAATTGATACCCATTCATTAGGATCCGGAGTGGCAGGTGTTGGGGCATTTCTTTGGGCAGGTCTTTTGGCAGGTCTTTGGGCAGTTGCCAGGGCAGCTCTTGGGGCAGCACTTGGGGCATTTCTTTGGTAGGTTTTTGGGCAGATCTTTTGGCAGGGGCTGGGGCAGTTGCCAGGGCAGCTCTTGGGGCAGCACTTGGGGCATTTCTTTGGGTAGGTATTTTGGTAGGTCTTTGGGCAGTTCTTTTGGCAGGTGCTGGGGCAGTTGCCAGAGCAGCTTTTGGGGCAGTGCGTCTTTTCTTGACAGAAGGCCCAGCGTCATCACTAGAGCTGCTCTCACTTTCTGAAAACTGCGCTATGTCAAAATCTGACGCAGTGTCTGTTGCCTCAGAGTCAGACGCCAAAAAGGCATACGCCTCTTCAACGCTGTACCTGCGCTGCATTTTGCCCACTAAAAAAGCTTTTTTTTTTCTTGCGCTATCCCTAAACCTAAATCTAACCCTAAAACTTACCCTAACCTACGTATATCCTGAACCTACCTAACCCAAGTGTACTACCTATCTAAACTGCACTTATTATATATATATTTTTTTTTTTTTGGGGGGGGGGGGTTGGGGTTTTTTGGGTTTTTTTTTTCTTACGCTATCCCTAAACCAAAATCTAACCCTAAAACTTACCCTAACCTACGTATATCCTGAACCTACCTAACCCAAGTGAACTACCTATCTAAACTGCACTTATTATATATATATTTTTTTTTTTTTGGGGGGGGGGGTTGGGGTTTTTTATTTTTCTTACGCTATCCCTAAACCTAAATCTAACCCTAAAACTTACCCTAACCTACGTATATCCTGAACCTACCTAACCCAATTGAACTACCTATCTAAACTGCGCTTATTATATATATTTTTTTTTTTGGGGGGGGGGGTTGGTTTTTTTTTTTTTTTTTTCTCCCCTAAACCTAAATCTATCCCTAAAACTTTCCCTAACACACGTCTACACTAAACCTACCCAACTACCTACCAAAATACCTAAACTATATTTATTATATAAAAAAAAAAAAAAAAATTTAAAAAATATTAAAAAAAAATTTAAAAAATTTTTAAAAAATCTAAAAAAATTCAAGGGGGATGGGGGGTGTCCCACAGATCAGAAAACACTGATCTGCAGCAAATTGATCACTCCAAGAGTGATCAGATGGGGGGGCACTTATTGATCACTGTAGAACAGTGATCAAAGGGTTAATTTTCTTTATTTAAACATTTTTTTTTATTTTTTTTTTTACAGGCACACTGGAACACCATCTCCCTCTGTCTCTCTCCACCTTAGCAGTATGCAAGGTGGAGGGAGGCAGAGAGATCTGACAGGGACAGTATTTACAAATACTGTCCCTGTCTTTCAGGTTTTGCAACATGTGATTCGCTTTTGAAGCGAATCGCATGTTGCAACAATGTTTCAGCCGCTTGTTACTAAGTGTCCCGATACCGGGACACTTAGTAACAAGCGGCTTGAACTCTTCCATCGCTCCGTGCGGCCGCGATGGAAGAGTTTAACCCTTGACGTACCAGGACCGTCAAGGGTCGTTCGGTCACATTTACCCTTGACGGTCCTGGTACGTCAAGGGTCGCTAAGGGGTTAATGATTAATTTTTTTAAATGCCTGGACCGGCCCCGGACCAGCCTACTGGGCAAATACCCAGTATGCCTGATGGCCAGTGTGGGCCTGCTTAACAGTGCCTCGAGAATAAAACTGAATATCCCCTCATTAACCTATAAATCTAAATGACAGACAGGAATATGGAGTGTAAATGCCTACAACAATTAACCTTGGAAAAGACTAGTGCTCATATTAAAGTTTTTAATTGGGATGGAACTTGGCAAGAAAGCGCCTGTCCGTAAGCTCTCATATCTTCTAGAGGTATATTTTGTGGACATTTTCTTCCTGTAGGAATTTCCACGTCAAGGGGGAAATAACCTCAACGTTCAGCGGAGAAGGAAATTAGACTTTCCACATTTCCCTAATTGTCAGTATTCTGATAAACAATAATCATGCAAAAGAAAATAAGAAGAACATAAGGAACAGAGACAGTGCATGGGATTTCTGCTACTTTTCTGCTTTTTGATTTGTATTACTTTTTCTCAAGTGGTTTCAAGGTACTTGCCTCCAGCAAAATTACAATATTATAGGATTATACTTTCTCCCGAGGTGCATTCCAAGCTAATATCTTTCACCGGTGCCAATTTAACTTAAAACATTAGCTCAGCATTATTACAAGGAACAAAGTTTAGTCTGTCATAGGGGAGATTAAAATTTGTGTTCATGTACAGAGAAGTTCATCTGAAAACTAAACTTTGTACTGTGCCTGACGTAAGTGGTTACATTGGTTTACATCAGTCTGTGGTACTCTTTGGAAGTGCTATTTGTAGTTTAAATAAAGTAGATGCACTCTATATTTAATTAATCAACAAAATATTATGGATGTGTTTTTGTGCAGAAAAGACTAGATATGTGTAGTTTTGTAAAAAATGTTTTAGATTCCTTTTAATTTTCTATTTAAAGGAGCAGTAAACTTTTTTTTTATGAAAAAATATATGTTGTGGGGATTTTCCTACTTAGTAAAATAAGGTCACTCCCACTGCTGAGAGATTTATATTTCCAGAGTTATTACAGTTTAAACCCATGTTTTTTTACATTAGCAGTGCCCTCTAGCGGTCAAATTCTAATTAGTTTTCCTGTTATATTCTAATGGAGAGGAAAGTCAGGAAAGTCAGAGACATACAATTCTGCACACTATGTTATATACACTGCTGAGTCACTTCCTGTCAGTTAGAACTATCAGGAAGTAAACACAGTAAATTCACTTCCTGTCAGAACCATCAGGAAGTAAACACAGTAAATTATCTTCCTGTCAAGTTAGAACTATCAGGAAGTAAACACAATAAATTCACTTCCTGGTTATTTGAACTGCTATAAATTTTGAATAAAACACCTGACAGTGATGGGAGTGCCCTTGTTTTATTCAGCAGGGAATGCTCTATAAAATATGTGTTTTCATAAAAAAAAGTTTACTGCTCCTTTAAAGAGGAAGGCTAAAGGGGAACGTTTGCCTCTTAAAAAGTTTTTAGCTTAGGTTTACTTATTAAAATAGTTTTAGTAAATGTTTTTTTTTTTTTTTCACTTACGTACTTTTATAGATATCTAATCTTCTGTGCTGTGCCCGTCCGCATAATGGGCAAGCTGAATCTTCGGCATACCTCTTCTTCTCCTCCCATCTCCCTCCCAGCTGTCCCGGGAGTGCGTCAACACTTCCATTCGGTGTGGTGTGAATGACTTCTATTGTTACAGCAAGCTCCGGTTAGCATTATACTGAGCGTGAACGCGCTCCCTGGGGCAGCTGGGATGGAGTTGGGAGGAGAATTAGGAAGTCAAGAAGAGCTGTGCCGAAGATTCACCATGCTGCATTATGCTGACTGGCATAGCTTGAAGATTAAATATCTTTAAAAGTATGCAAGTGAAAAAAAACACATTTTCTAAAACTACTTTAATAACTAAACCTATGCTAAAAACGTTTTAAGAGGTGAATGTTCCCCTTTAAGCATCAACTATCACCTAGAACCCTCATCGAGAATTCTGGAGCTGCACTGTGAATGCCGGTGGATCTGTGAGAGAGAAGAACTTGAGGGACTTTAAAGGGATAGTAATATTTCGTTTTATCTTTATTTTATTTTGTAGGCATTAAAAAAACATGAAGAATGATATAAGTCTTAGCTCTCAAACCTTTATGGTTTGAGAGATATTCACAAGCAAAGTTTCCCCTCCCGCCCCTTTTACCTAGTGTAAGCCATCTCTTCTCAGATGTGGAATCCAGTCCATAGAACAGACAGATAACAGCAGGGGACAATCTTCTTCCTATATGAACAATGAAAGCCCTGCCTCCCTTGACAAGTTTTTCAGGTTTTTCCCTTATCTTAATTGAAGATTGTCCCTCTCTGCGGTCTACCTGAGCACCTCCCTTCTGATCTGGCTGAGCAGAGTTACATCAGTAAAAGGGGCGGGAGGGGATACTTTATCACTGAATTACTCTTGTACTACAACTCTGACAGAATTGAAATAACACTCTCCAAAGTCCAAATATTATGATGATTAATTAAAGCTGCTTTTATTATGAAACATTACTATCCCTTTAAGATAGCAGTCCAGATCATAGATTTCTAGGGACTGGTTTTCTACGGAGCAGACTAAGTAAAGTATGTTTGTTCCTATTAAGGAGACTCACAGCAGATGACAGCACAGACATCTTGCCAAAGAGGCATCTAGCACCTGCACTGTCCATCCTTGTCTCCTCTATGATTACTGAGGGGGAGTGGCATTGTACCTCAAGGTACAGAAAGGGACGGACTGCACAGGAGTCTACTCCAGGATGCCTACCGGTGACTCTCCAAAAAAGTTATATTTTTAAATAATGCCAGTCTTACTAAGGATAATACAAGTACTGATTTGCTTAACACCCCCCAATTATTTGAGGGGCACTTTAATATGCATGATAGTTCAGCTTTAAAGGGGATAGTAATACTTAATATGTAAAAAATAATATGTTGTAGAGTTTATCCCCCAGAACAAAACAAGAGTACTGCCACTGCTGAAAGGTGTTTTATTCAAAAGTTATTATAGCTCAAACTTGAAATTTTTAGGTGCCTATGGAGCTTTATGGTCGGCTGACCAGAGCTGTCCATAGGATGGTGTAGCAACAGCGCCACTGTACAATTTCAGGCCACTGTGATACTGCATCTAAAAATTTCAAGTTTGAGGTATAATTTTTGAACAAAATACCTTTCAGCAGTGGGACTACCCTTGTTTAAAACTTTAAAATAT
Organism: Rhinophrynus dorsalis; assembly: GCA_037306005.1. Lineage (NCBI taxonomy): Eukaryota > Metazoa > Chordata > Amphibia > Anura > Rhinophrynidae > Rhinophrynus > Rhinophrynus dorsalis. The sequence continues at coordinate 688,343,092 of CM074718.1, forward strand.
TATTTTTTTACATGTTAATTGTTACTATCCCTTTAATAAGTCATTATTAATGTCAGCATTTTTTTTCAAAGTGATAAATACATTTTTTACTAGTTAATGACATATTTAGAGCAATGTGTTGGATACTTCTAATGCACCTAAAAGGTTAAAAGTGGGTATGTAGTGTCAAAACAAATCATATTCAAAAATATGTTATTAACTCTAGGTTTTAATCCAAAAATTAATGTATAAAAGCTTAATTGGCATCTTACAGCTACTGCATTTTCAACCAATACTTTTGTCGTTTTCTGGCAAAAGGATATGAACACTAACATTTTTAAAAGCGCCATTTAGATTTTTTAAACATTCTGATGTTGATGCTAAAAGTGACTTTAAAGGGATAGTAATACTTAAAATGTAAAAAAAATATGTTGTAGGGTTTATCCCCCCTGAGTAAAACAAGAGTACTCCCACTGCTGAAAGGTGTTTCATTCAAAAGTTATTAATTTTCAAAGTTGAATTTTTTAGGTGCAATATCACAGTGGCCTGAAATTGTACAGTGGCGCTGTTGCTACACGATCCTATGGACAGCACTGGTCAGTTGACCATAAATCTCCATAGGATGGTGTAGCAACAGCGCCACTGTACAGTTTCAGGCCACTGTGATATTGCACCTAAAAAATTCAACTTTGAAAATTAATAACTTTTGAATGAAACACCTTTCAGCAGTGGGAGTACTCTTGTTTTACTCAGGGGGATAAACCCTACAACATATTTTTTTTTACATTTTAAGTATTACTATCCCTTTAAAGAAATAGTAATGCTTCAAAATAAAAGCAACTCCTATTAATATTCATAGTATTTGGACCATGGAGAGTGTTATTTCAGTATTGTCAGATTTGTAGTTCAAGAGTAATTGAATGATAAAGTATCTCCCTCCCTCCCCTTTTACTGATGTAACACTGCTCACCTCAGAGCAGCAGGACTGTCCGGATGGCTTGTAGAGAGGAACAATCTTCAATTAGCATAAGGGAAAAACCTGTCAAGGGGGGCAGAGTTTTCCTTATGATCACAGTAAGAAGATTGTCCCTTGCTGTGACCTGTCAGGTTCCAGGACCAGATTCCACATCTGAGGGGAGGTGGCTTACACTAGGTAAAAGGGGCGGGAGGGGGATACTTTATCATTAATTTGATCTTGAACTACAACTCTGACAGTACTGAAATAACACTCTCCATGGCCCAAATACTATGAATTGTATTGTATATTTGTATTGTATATTTTTATTTATATAGCGCCAACCGGTGTACTTGGCACTTTACAGATTACATTTAATACAGCAGGGGTACAATAAGTGCGGTGATTAAGTGCTTATATAGGCAGTCATAAGGGGAACAACAGGTGAGTATAAATTAGGATAAGAGGTCCCTGCCCTGTAGAGCTTACAATCTAAGTATAGGATGGGTGACATACAGATACAAGCTGGTAGAGGAGGAAGTGCAGTGTTTGGCTTATGATAATAATGATAATGTTTCCATATTATGCTGTCGCTAGAGATAAAAGGTGCTCTTTTAGTTTAGATTTAAAGTTGTTGAGGGTTAAGGCATGGTGAATACTGGGTGGTAGGGAGTTCTAGAGGTAGGGGGCAGCGAGTGAGAAAGCTTTCAATCGTGAGACAGTGATAGTGGTTAAAGGTGCAGAGAGTCGTCCACCATGTGTGCTGCGTAGTGGACGTGCAGGAATATGGTGGGATATCAAAGATGAGATATAAGGTGGGGACAAGTGATGGAGAGCCTTGAAGGTAATGAGGAGGATTTTTAATGTGATACACTGCTTTACGGGAATCCATGACAGTGATTTTACGAGTGGTGGGGTGAGTACTGTTCTGGAGGAGAGGAAGAGTATTCTGGTGGCTGAATTAAGAACTGATTGAAGAGGAGCAAAGTGGTTAGTAGGTATGAAGATTAATTGGAGCTGCTGTTTTTGTGAAACAATACTATCCCTTTCAATTTAGATCAGAATTTCAAAGCAAGTATTTTTTAACATAGTTACCAAAGGGATATTTTATATTTGGAAACAATAAGCTGGTAAAGTGTTTTTTAAAAACATTTCATTACCATTCAATTATGAATCATCATAAATGGAAACATTTTATTTGTTCCCTATGGTGCAGTAAGTTTGTCCCAGAATTCCTCCACTTGCTTTATACTAGTCGTTCTCTCCTTTTGTATTGTATTCTGGAAATTTCAGGAGATACTGACATTTTACAGGTCATTTGTCAAGGACTTATTGTGATGATATGACAGACTAAGGTCCAATGTAAGTTGCCTGGTTAGGTTTTCTGAAGTAGATTCCCCACAAAGTGATATGAAAATAAGAATAAAACACAACAATAGACAATACAGAATATACTGCAAGGTAGGCCTCAGTGGGCCAGATGCTTGAGAGAGATGACTAGGGTTTGAAGTTAGCTGCTGGTGGCTACACTCTGTGATGCCTTGCTGCGACCTAGGCCGTGTTAGAGATGCTGGCCACAAGGCCAGATTAGTGCCAACCAGAGGAGATGGCCTGAACCCAGAAGATGACCCAGAGAACAGTTACTACACATTGAGGTCGAGGAGGATAACAGAGAAAGCAACATAACAGCAGTATTAGTTGTAGTTGATAGGGATGGGTGAAAAATTTCCCCTCAAACTGAAATCGGTGAATAATGCCACTTCCAGCTTTGCGAATCATTTCCCGTGAAAAGTGCTGATTTTTCGTTTTTTTTCGCATAGCTCATTCCGCTGAAATCATTGGGAACATTGAATTCACACACAACACATACACAACACAGCGCAAATATTATTTTATTTCCCAAAGGTATAGTATAAAAGGGGCATGAGGGTGTCTGTGTTGATGGGGTGTGGGGAAAGATTCACTTGAACAGGAAATGTTTTTGTGGGGTTGTTTACTGGGATTGGGGGGCAGTTAATACAAAATAAATCCTAAATGCAAATAAAAAACCCATAGAACATGGTAGAAAAGGGATCTGAGGAGGGTGTCTGTATTGGTGGGTGGAGTCTGGGGAATGAATCAGTTGAAGAGGGAATTTGTTTGGAGGAATTCTTGGCTGGTATTGGGGGGACAGTTTTTAAAAAATAAATGAATAAAATAAGAAATTTGTATGTAAAGTGATAGAGACAGGAACACCCTGACATAAGCTGCAACTGTGGTGGACTGATACTTGACTTGATAGAGTATTTTGTAGAGGCTGATTTGTTAGATTTGTTGTTAGTGTCCCAAGCCCTGAGGAAACATTGATTTGTAGGACCTAAGCTTGTTTGGCACAAGCCCTAAGGAAACATTGATTTGTAGGACTTGTTAGAAACAAGCCCCCCAAAATTGTTTATTTTTTATTGTAGGATTATGATGGGGTTTTTTAACCCTTTGAGTGCCAGAGTGGTACGGAATGCATTGCAAAGCAATGCATTCCGTACCACTCAAAGGGTTAAAGCACAAGCCCTAGTGCCAGCAGGTGATGTCCTGTTGGCCAGTGGCCACCGGTCATTGTCAAATATCCTGATGTAGATGCTGAATTTGCAGCTGCTGTTCTTACTGCTGCTGTTGAGTTGTTTAAGCAGCAGGATGATTAGGCAGCTGAAAGGGAATGTTATCAACAACAGCAGTAACATGGTTGATGGATGATGAAGGTTCCACTTGCCATGGCTAGCTCAAGTGATGCCTCTGAGGCAGTAGCAGCACAGTAAGTAGCCCCCAGTCTATGTGGAGAAAAGAAGAAGTTGGCCAAAAATTCTTCACGTCCTGCCCCTCCTCCAAAATCAAGGGTGTTGTTATTAGAATATACATTTTTCCTTTTGAGAACAAGAACTGTGCCTCTCATCAGCAACTGCAATGTGCACAGTGTGTGTGTGGTAAATAACACCTGGGGGCACAACTGTATCCACACACCATAACATCAGAACCCAAATACTGACACTTTCACTATACACCTTGTCCAGACCCCGCTAAGGACACATGACAACTTGCTTACAGTTTAATAGCAATGATGAACCCTCCCTGACACCATCTTAGAATATTCTGTGGGATGGAATCTCCTCACATGCCGCTTGATGGCCTGATATCGATTCTCCTCCACCACACTGCCATGTGTGGTCAGTGCACCACATAGTGTGCAATGGGTACAGATGAACTGCCATATCCTAACATCAACAGAGTGGCTGTCATTTGGCGGGGGAGATAACGATGAACGAGGTGGATTGGCAGGAGATGTACTTGTTACCCTGAGGAAGAAGGTGATGTTGATGGCGAGCAAGTTGTTTCACTCATCATGGAACTTCCAGTGTCTTTCTGGGTTTCTTTATTCTTCCTCCTCCTTGATCTCCACCTTTCTGGAGAGTCAGGGGGTACAGTAATAGCAGTGCTAGGTTTCTGTAATAGGTTTCTGTAACGGGTGTTTGGCTTTAACATGTTTGACATAAATGTCATAGTGTCTGTGTTTCATGTGTGTTATCAGGGTGGTTGTGCCAAGGTGTGTTTCCTCATTTCCCCTTCTCACTAACAAATTTTGCACTGTACCATTGTTGATGATGACTACACTGTGCCTGCCGGAAGAGAATAATAGTCCGACACTCACCTCTGGGGGGAGGGATAGGGAACAAGTGGAGAAGAATGGCCTCTTTCTTCTTGTCCTCCACATTCCCCTTCACTTTTTGTGGCAGCTGAAAATTTTTCCGCTACTGCCTCAGATTTAGCACTGCAACTAGGACCAGGAATATTGCTGGTGCTGGCAAGTGGAACATGTCCCAGTCCCACATTACTTCTTGACCCCATTCCCTCTGTGTCCACAGTGGTCTGTGGCATACTAGCCTTATCCTCAGCACCCTGCTGCTCTTTCATCTCAGCAGCATCAGCAGCAGGAATTAGACCAGTTGCAATTTCCAAAAATCCCAAAAGCTGATTGCTAGTGGAGGAGGTGATGGCCATCCTCATCCCTGTCTCCCATTCCTTTTCACTTTCTGATAAAAAAGACCATCAATGTCTCTTCCACCCCAGCTTCTCCAACACCACCACCACCACTAGTTCCTACTTGATGCTGCTCTATTCCAGACATCTCACTGCTACTTGGAGGAGGTGACGAGCAATGTGACAGAGGGTCCCCTGCTGTCACACTTGGCATCATTTTCTCCTTCCCCCAGTGAGTACTACAAGAAACACTAGCAGCAGGCAAAATATTTGTGGCAGCAGGTTCAGCACTGGTAGCAGGTACAACACTAGTGGCTGCACATCTGGCAGCAGGTACAACACTAGTGGCTGCAGATACAGCAATGGTGGCACTGGCAGCAGGGACAGCATGTGTTGCAGCAGGTACAGGCAGCTGACCTGTCCTGCTCTCACTAGTACTACCCTTTTCTCCCTCCCTTCCCAAGTTTCACCCACCCCTACTAGTGGATCTAGGTCAACAAGATGCAGATCCTACCTCAAATAAACAAGGGATGTTATAAGTATGACCTGTACACTATTGTTACCTATAACATATATAAGAACACACTTGGTATGGGTACTATTAGAGGGTGAACAGGACATGGCACCTGCAGCATATATAGACAAAAATATTATTGCTATCACTGATACAGTGCATTTTGCATCATAATCCAGTGTTAGTTTATTAAAACATGTTATTGATATTCCTAGCAAATTCATGATATGTATGTATTTAGGGATCTTTATTTATATATTGTTATTCATATACATAGTAACAACTGATTAGAATGAGAAAAACATGAGTTAATCAAGCTCAATTATCACCCTTATTTTTGTTGATCCAGAGGAAGACAAAAAAAATTGAAGCCAATTACAAATATGCCCTAAAAGTCATCTGCCCCCAAGGAACAACAATCTATCTGCATTGTAACCAACTGTTATAATTCTCTTTATTGCTCTGAGCGAAAAAGGTATCCAGTAGCTTTTTTTTTTTTTTTTTTAACTATCTACAGTATATGCTAGCACAGGACCAAATACTATATCCTTACTGCCCTTATTCCTATCATGCACATCTATACCCCTTTATATACATAATAGTACCCTACTGGCTCTTGGAGCAGCTTACTGACCCTGAACACTGTTGTTTTGTCTTTTGTCTACCAGTACTGGCAAATCCTTCTCTAATAAGTAGTTTTCCATTTAATGTATATACTGGATATATAGCCTGTTTATAACTCAGCAAAACTACACTTCTTAGAAACTACAGAAACAGTAATGATAGTAGAATACTAAAATACAAGATGGGGTAAAGAGCATCAGAACAGAGTGTAAACATTGCATTATTAGTGGAGAATGAGTGCAACCAAGTGAAAGATACATTGGGAAGTGAGCCTTCCCTTATGAGCTTACAATATAATTGGAAAAAAACTACTACTGTGTATTTTCACTTGGTATCATATTGTCTGAAAGGGATTAAAATAAATGAGAAAAACTGCCAAGATAATAGGAACATTTCAGTTTTGACCACACTGATTCAGAACAAATGTATACACACACACACGCTCGCGCATGCGCCAAACATACATGCACATACACACAGTAACACACATGCAAATGCACACACAGTCACACATGCACATTCTCTAAAACATATGTAACCACATGCACAGATATACAAACATACATACACAAATATACACATAGTTGCACATGCTTCATGACATGCATGCACCTGTACACACACTCACAGTCACACGTTATCCAATACACACACACATGCACATTCTCACATAGATAGTTGGACACACAAATATTACAACATACAAACACACACATACACCAAGCACACACACCCATGAACATACATTCACAAACACATATAACATGCACACATACATGGACACACACACACACATACCCTAACACAAGCATGAAACTGTACACACATACATGCATGCTCTAACACACACAGACACACATCCACCAGCACAGTCTCACACACATGGGACCACACACACAAATACACACACACATACACATTCATGCACCCATACACACACACACCCAAACTTTCACACTCATAGTCTCACACACATGGTCTCGCACACAGGGCGGGATGGGGATCCTTCTACATTTAATATCATATGAACTACAGAAAGGTAATTTGCTTCAAATAGTGTAATATGTTACTTCTATATATATAAAAAAAGACTTTGTGCCTGCCAAAACACACCCAGGGGAGGCATAAAGCATGAGTTACTATTCCTATTGGGTGATTCAGTCATGCAGGGAGTTGGCCCGCCCCCACTATGCAGCCCGCCCACCACTATCAAAGTCAGAAAAAAACAATATGGCCGCCACTTGCTCCTACACCACAGACAAACACACATGCCCCACTCACACAGCACCACACACACACACATGCCCCACTCACACACACAGAGCACCACACACACACATGCCCCACTCACACACACAGCACCACATATACACACAAAGCCAGAAATAAATATGGCTGACACACACACACACAGTCACTCACCCTGACTCCCAGTGGCCTCAGCAGGACCTGTAGTACAGCACCAGGGGAACAAAATGGCACTCAAAGGGTTAAGGTAGGCCCTCTGCTGAATTATTTCTTCACTGTCATCATTTGCCATGCAAGACACAGGACAGACAGCCATCAGGTACACACTTAACCCACTGACTGCCACAGGGTTGTGTATCAAGTTTTAGCCCTCAGGGAGTGTGTTCAAACCCCTCACACTGTAAACTTGCATTTCCCTCCCACTTCTCCTCCTTCCCCAGCCTATTACTAACACTTTTCCACATTTATGTTAAGCCCCGCCCCTACTCACGATTAAGCCCCGCCCCCTTTTAACCCAGATTGCCCCATTTGTCTCTCCACATCAGCACCACATCAGTCCCCTCTAGGGACTCCACAAGTCAAAGTTCCCAGGTATGAACACACTTCCCACTGCTATTCAACTCTCACATGCCTCTCTACACCTTAACCATTTGAGTGCCAGAGGGGTACACAACTCATGCACGCATGTGTTTCTGCTTATATATGTTGTGTGTGTACATCTCTGTTACATATGTGTGTCCATCTCCAGTGTGTCTGTGTGTGTGCGTGTCTTTTGCATGTTTCTGCCGCTCACTGTGTGTATGTGCATACCTCCCAACATTTCACATGGCCAAAGAGGGACACTGTAGTTTTAGGTGATATTGTTGGGGCGTGGCTGGTGGGCAGGGCATTAGTAAGAATTTTTAGGCTATTTCATGACCTATTACTGACTATTTATGTAACTGAATAAATTATTTAGTGCGAGACCAAAGTATTTTATTTGCACAGACTAATGTATAAGCACATATCCGGAAGTTTACAAAAATATTTATAAGAGCTTTATTGCTGTAGAGCTAAGTAATACACACCACACAGTCAGGGCTGGTGCAAGGATTTTTGCCACCCTAGGCAAAACCTAATTTTGCCACCCATTTCGCTCCGCCCCTTGTGTCCCACCCCTTTATACCCTGCCTACTTATACCCCACCTCTTTTCATGATTGTCCTCTCTCTGCCCCCTGGGCCAGTCTGCCCCTGATCTAGAGATGCCTGTAAGAGATGCCCACCCACCAGCTCCAACTTGCCCCTTATCAGCTCCACTTTGGCCAGTACGTGTGCGCCCTAGGCCGGTGCCTACCTCGCCTATAGGTGGAGCCAGCCCTGCACACAGTCTGACCTCCTAAAAAGAGGGACAACAGGGTGGGAAAGAGGGACAGAGGGATTTGGCCCTGAAAGAGGGACTGTCCCTCCTAAAGAGGGACACTTGGGATGTATGGTATGTGTCTGCCTGTGTGTTGCATATGTCTGTGTTTTTCAATGTGTCTGCATTTCACACACATGCGCCCAACGGTCATGACATGACGGGCAACGCCGTCCCACATTGCTAGTTTATTATAAAGAAGACTCAGAGATCTAGGTTTTTACTATCCCTTTAAATCAAAGATCATTTTTACTCTTTATGGTGCATTTGATTTAACCCAGATTTACTCCACTTCTCCTTATTAAATCCCCCTCTTTTCTCCCATCATAAACGATATTTTAGTATAAACAATTCTGTTTAAGGTACAAAAAGTTTATGTAGTTTGAAAGCTTTTTGTCATGGGTTGATTTCATTCTGTTTGTTTTAATTTATAGTGCAATTATCCCAGGACTGAATTTGCATTTCTTGTGTTTTTAATAATTACTACTCCTTACAAAGCACTATGCATAATTGAAATTAAAGTCATATTAAGACCCCTTTCATATAATTTAATTTTGTTAGCAGAGGAACAGAGAGATAATGACTTGTCTCAAAACACAAATGACTGACAGCGTTTTCAAAAAAAAAGATGTTCTCTTCCAAATATTCTTTCACATCTAAACAGCCCTTGTTTACTTAACAACGGCAGCAACATAAGTGAATACATTTATTATTATTTCTGTTTGTTATGCTTAAGTATGATTAGCGCTAATAATTCAGCATTATGTGTATGCAAGGATTAGGAAAATAATAAGAGAAATTTAAAATAAACTTTTAGGTTTTGTTTCAGCAGAGATTATAGTAAGAATTATAGGAATTATTCGTATTTACTTGGTGTTACTATATTGTTAGAAACCTATTGTATGTTTGTATTGTAATGATAATAATGTACACGAGGTGCCATTATATTTCTGTGTTATAGAATATAAATATGTTTGCACAGCTAACCCTTTCAATCTAGAGACACGAGACACCTCTGAAACACAAGCGGAGAGATACACTTCTCTATATCCCATATTATTCTGTGAAGCCAATGCACTAAGATTTCTCCAGCTTTGGAGATTTTATTGCATAGGCTCTATAGAATAACATAGGAAATGGAGAAGTGATATCACTGGGGGAGTCAATTCCGCTTTATTACCTCTTTATCACAGCTTAGTGGGAGTGGGAGGTAACATGCTGTGAGTGGTTGACAGTGAACTCTTCCAACTGAAGAATTATCCTCTCTTCACGGAGAACTAGTATTTAAAGTGGAATTTTCTCTTCAAGACAATGTTGTCATTGGATATAACTGATAACACTGTGTATACGCTATATATATATATATATATATATATATATATATATATATATGAAAAAAAGCCAGAAAATGACCCAACTATGGCGCCAAGCTAACCCTGTGTCTAAAGCGATATATAATGAAACGCTAAAAACAGATCGCTACTACCCAGTGACCCGCTAGTGAACGGGTCTAAAATAGAAACAACAAAAAAAGAGAGATCCAGGAGAGCGCTACTGAATAGCAAATAATATAAAATAAAAATTCAAAATATACAATATATAAAGCAGATCACTGCTAAAATGTATTAAAATCTAAAATAAACATATATAATGTAACACTGTGCAAAAACACCAAGAGATACTAGAGTCCTATTCTCCAAACTCTTATATAGTCCTCTATCACAAGGAGAATATTGAATACACTCAAACACAGTAAGGATATACTGGCAGTATCCAGACGATAAAAATAGTATGCACCCACAATAAGATACGATATACCTCCCGTCTATAATATATGCAGGCAGGTATATATGATAATCCAGCCACCAGCCACTTTTTATATTATTTTTTAATTGTATATTTGTTATATATATTTTTTTTATATTATTGGGGGTTATTCTTGTGTCTTTGAATATTGCCAGCACTTTTTGGTTACTCCAGAGCAAAATCAGTAGTCTTTTATATATTATGATTATGTTGTACATCTGACTACATAGAGTTAACAGGAAGTGGAATGAATGTGGCGCCTAGTTTAAATAGACGCCAATACTTGTAGGTTGGATATTCCTGAAGAAGTGCCGGTAGACATACGAAACTCGTTGAATAGATACAACACCAGGAGACACATAGAAGATTGGAGGGCCTTTGTGTTCCATTTATATTTCATCTGCACATGGAGACTCTCTGTTTGAGTTTGAAGGAGATACATTGTTAATTACTGTGGAACGATATCACAGACACAGATACATATACGGATACATTGTATTGCACGCTGATATACCTGCCCGCGAAAACGGGAGACGGGAGGTATCTGTGGCACAGACACATTGAGAGATCTACATCTGAGTCTGCCGAGGATTGTATACATCTGAGTCTGACGAGGATTGCATACCTGCCCGCGGAGGACATCTAAGAATAGACGGGAGGTATTTCTTTGCATCTATAACATCAGCTCTTTAGGCTCATTTATATCTATAAGAACTTAGAGACTGGTGGCTGGATTATCATATATACCTGCCCGCATATATTATAGACGGGAGGTATATCGTATCTTATTGTGTGTGCATACTATTTTTATCGTCTGGATACTGCCAGTATATCCCTACTGTGTTTGAGTGTATTCAATATTCTCCTTGAGATAGAGGACTATATAAGAGTTTGGAGAATAGGACTCTAGTATCTCTTGGTGTTTTTGCACAGTGTTACATTATATATGTTTATTTTAGATTTTAATAAATTTTAGCAGTGATCTGCTTTATATATTGTATATTTTGTATTTTTATTTTATATTATTTGCTATTCAGTAGCGCTCTCCTGGATATCTCTTTTTTTGTTGTTTATATATATATATATATATATATATATATATAGATAGATAGATATAAAATCAGTAATGTGCAAATGTTATAGGCAGGTGTGAAAAAATGCTGTAAAGTAAGAATGCTTTCAATAATAGACATGTTAATAGTTTATTTTTATCAATTAACAAAATGCATAACAAGTGTGCAGAAGAAAAATCTAAATCAAATCAATATTTGGTGTGGCCATCCTTTGCCTGCAAAACAGTGTCAATTCTTCCAGGTACACTTTCACACAGTTTTTTAAGGAACCCGGCAGGTAGGTTGTTCCAAATATCTTGGAGAACTAACCACAGTTCTTCTGTGGATTTAGGCAGACTCAACTGCTTCTCTCTCTTCATGTAATCCCAGACAGACTCAGTGATGTTGAGATCAGGGCTCTGTGGGGGCCAGACCATCACTTCCAGGACTCCTTGTTCTGCTTTATGCAGAAGATAGCTCTTAATAACTTTGGCTATATGTTTGGGGTCGTTGTCATGCTGCTGTATAAATTTGTGGCCAATCAGATGCCTCAATGGTTGCACTGCATGATGTACAAGTATCTGCCTGTACTTATCTGCATTGAGGAGACCATTAATTCTGACCAAATTCCCAACTCCATTTGCAGAAATGCAGTCCCATTTGCAAGGAACCTCCAAAATGCTTCACTGTTGCCTGCAGACACTCATTCTTGTACCACTCTCCAGCCCTTCGGCAAACAAACTGCCTTCTGCTACAGCCAAATATTTACAATTTTGACTCATCAGTCCAGAGCACCTGCTGCCATTTTTCTGCATCCCAGACCCTGTTTTTTCATGTGTAGTTGTGTCGCTTGGCCTTATTTCCATGTTGGAGGTATGGCTTTTTGGCCGCACGTCTTCCATAAAGATTACTTCTTACCAGATTTCTCCAGACAGTAGATAGGTGTACCAGGGTCCCACTGTTTTCTGCTAAGTCTGAGCTGTTGGTACTGCTGGACATCTTCTGATTGCAAAGGGAAGTAAGCATGATGTGTTTTTCATCTGCTGCACTAAGCTTCCTCGGCCGACCAATGAGTATACGGTCCTCAATGTTGCCTGTTTCTTTGTGCTTCTTCAAAAGAGCTTGAAAAGCGTATCTGTAAACCCGTGCCTGCCTTGAAATTTCTGCCTGGGACAGGCCTTGCTGATGCAGTATAACTACCTTGTGTCTTGTTGCTGTGCTCAGTCTTGCCTAAATGTATAACTTTTGACATTAAACTGTCTTCAGCAACATCACCTTGTTAGCTGAGTTTGGCTGTTCCTCACCAGTTTTAGTCCTCCTACACTGCTGTTTCTGTTTCAGTTAATTAATGTGTTTCATCCTACATATTAAATTGAGGATCATTAGCACCTGTTTGGTATAATTGTTTAATCATACATCTGACTATATGCCTATAAAATCCCTGACTTTGTGCAAGTGTACCTAAAGGAACTGACTGTTTTGAAGTCAATGAGTGGTCACAACAGTCCCAGCCAGAGCCAAATGACTCCTAGCAACATCTCCTAGACCCAGCTGGGACTGACAGCGCAGGCGCGTGGACGTCACTAGGGCAAGATGTTCGCGCTCCGTCCTGCTGTCAGACCATGAAGAATAGAGATTTCTCTTTAATGCGGTAAGAATTCTGGCGACTAGCTCTACTGAGCAGCTAGTCACCAGATGGGCAATGATATGATGCTATCTTATTATTGGGTGGTAGTTCCGCTTTACAATAGCTCTTTACCAACAGACGTTTCAGGTTAAAGGGCTTTTTATAGAAGAGGAACAGAGATCTTGAGCATCTTCTCAGTATGTAGTATTATGTGGAGCATTTTGAGATTTTATACAATACTTCAAGCTGGTGTCTGTAGGTGATTACTAGGGGTGGGCAAAAAGTCAGAAAAAAATTCTGAATTACTTTTTGTGAAAAACCAAAAATGTTTTTGCTTTTTTAGTGAAAATGTTCTCTTTTTCTCCAAAGAAAACTTTTCTCGTTTTTAGACGTTGCCAATAATTTTTCTCTCATGTTGCCTATGACTGCAACATTTCCTACCTCAATATTACTTTTTCTGGGGACTGAAGTGAAGAAATAAGTAGCTGAAAGTCAAAGTTGTGAGTCCTACAACAACATATGCCTTGAAATTAGCAGGCTGAGTGCCTTTGTCCTTTGCCTACAACACTAACGTCATGCTTATGTACCATAACTGCTGATTGGGATATTCCAGCAGGGTGCAACACGTGAAATCAGTTCTTTAAAGGCTCTTTTTTCAACAAAAGAAAAAGGCAGCATGTCAACCGCCTAAATGTTGGCAAGTTTACTATTCCATAGGCATAGGCTTGGGATAGAGTACATAGTAGAAGAATGGTATAACTTTATTGCTTTAATGCTGTCACTTGTGGAGGTGGTGGGGTGGTGGCAGCACATGTAGGCACTCTATGACTTTTGTCATCTCCTACAGAAAACTGAGGGTCATTATATTCTTCTGCAGTAGGAGCCATAGGAGCTATTTGGAATGAACTACATGTTGGCAGTGGCACATCAATAACATCACTACTTCTCTTATCTGCCCCAGAGCCCTGATATTTTTGGGGTGATAGCTGTGACACCTCGGACGTGCTGATAGTATGTTACCCAGTCAGACCTGTGGTTGTGCTTCAGGTGGGATCTCATAGAGGAGGTGCCTAGGTGTGAGCCTGTTTTCCTCCTGCTTACATGCTTTTTGCCAGCAACATGCTTAGCTTTGAGATCCTGAGTGAAGTATCTCCATACTGTGGACTTCATGGACTGAGAGGTTCCTGAGGAGCTGCTACTTGTATTGGGTCAAGATGTTGATGCAATTTTACTGCTACTACTAGGTGTCAAAGGTGCAGAACTTCCAGCTACAGCAAAGGCACTCATCATAGCTAAGGTTGTGGATGTTAATAAGCTGTGTTGTTGTTGTTTTTTCTGCTGGATACTAAACATAAGTGTGTGTGGATGATTGGGACTTGGACTTGGAAGTGATGATGATGCTGATGAAGACAGTCAGTATGACTGTATATTTTTAGGAATCTTTGCTTGTACAGGGTCAGAGATTCCAAATGTTTTCCAAAAAAGACAGTCACAGTGCTCCTTTTCAGTGGAGGAAGACCGAGCCTTTGCCTTTCAGCTAATGTGATGGCAAAGTCATCTCTCTTACTCTAAACATCATCTGTATCTGAACAAGAGAAAATGCTGGAGGGATGTATTCTAGATCATCATCAGTCATCATTAGATCATCCTCAGCATTGTCCGCTGCTTCTTATCCACTACCCTTGTATTCATCTAAGCTTTTAGAGATGTCAAACTATTTCTTTTTACTTTTACTTTCACAATAATCACTACTACTACCCTTTATTCCCACTTCCCTGCACTGTTCCTCCTTTCCCCCTCCCCTGCCCCTTATGCATTTGATGGCCATTACTCAACTACTGTGTGTGTTTTTACTGTAAAATACACAACACAGCTGATGGAGTATGATGTCTTGCCTTAGCCCTCAACAAAATTCTCAATTTCATTCTGATATCTATCAAATCATCTGCTATCTATCAAGTCTGCCTCAGTCACACAGCTCACGTTAGGGTCCCAATCAGCTGTCTGTCACATAATATTTTTTTTTTTTTTACAGTTGCCCACCCTATTTTATCACTGTCCAAAAAAATTATAGAATTATAGTTAAAAACAAAATCAGCAGCTTCTTTCCCCATACTTACCCAGAGCAGAGATAATAACAGTAAGATCAGTAAGGAAATTGATAGGATTGCAGCTGTCTGTGTCTTTCAAATCATATCAGTCAGATAGAATGTTAGGGTATTTGTGGTCAACCTCCTTTGCTCTCTTCTCACAACCCCAGACATGTCCAACACAGAGATAATAATAATAGCAAGATCAGCAAGCAAATTGGATCCCAGCTGCCTGTGTCTTACCAGGCAGTCAATCTGAATTTTGAGGGATTTGGGCTGAACCTCCTTCCTCCCTTCTTTTCCCCAGTGTGCCCCCAGACTACCCCAATACAGAAAACACATGGCCTACATAAAAGATTCCCTAAAGCAAGCTTAAATTCCCCTTTATTTGCCTATCTTCTCTAGCTCAAAAACATGCTGCTCTCTCTCCTCTTACAAACACAGAATAGTATGCTGTTAGAGCCTGACACATTTAGAAATGTATTTTCCTTCTTATAAATAAGTCCTAATATTGTAAATTTTAGATACAATTCTTAAACATACAATAGGAAGGCTTTGTATACATCTCCCCTGTGGGCTTCATATGTAGAGCAAATGGAGATATGGAGATATTCTTGGGGAAAACAACTGTACCTTAGGAGATAATTACAAACTCCCATAAATTTACATGGGGCTTTTTGAGGGAGATGCACTAAGGTGTGATAAAGAGGTGATAAAGTGGAGATAACTTCTCCAGTGATATCACTTCTCCACTTTGTATGTTATTCTATAGAGACTATTAACTAAGATCTCCACAAATGGAGAAATCTTAGTGCATAGGCTCCACAGAATAACATAGGAACTGGAGAAGTGATATCACTGGAGAAGTCATCTCTACTTTATCACCTCTTTATAACTCATTAGTGCATCTCTCCTTTGAGTGCTAGCGAGGTCTCCAATGGATTGAGAAGAGTGGCTCACCCCTCTGGTCCTAAATGAGTTAAGGATCATTTATATCTTTTTTTCCTCTTCTTAGTAGAAATATTTTTTTGCAGATTTGCTCAACGCAGAATCGTTCCTTTGACAGAATGCAACACCTGCTCATAACCCTTTTAGTGCCAGGGATGTATCAATTGTCGCGTTCATTGCTTTTCAAAGCACTGGATAAATTCCTGGCACTCAAAGGGTTAAGAAATGACTGCTGATATGTTTAGTCATTGTATGGTTCTCAATATTTGAACTAAGAACAACAGTGGCATCTAGTGGTCATTTAATTACAATTCCATGAACACATTCAGTTCTCTAAGCAGAGTTAGTTATTTGCTAGACCTCCGGCTGTTGGCTGGTAGGGGCTGATGAGAGTTATGGCTCCCAACAGCTAGATGTCCAATAACTGAGAAACCCTGCTCTATGTAATCGTTAGAATAAGTCAAGTTTAAGAAAAGCAGCATATCACATTCACTGATCTTTGCGAGCACATTGTGACAATCATCCTATATAATAATTCGCTAAAACATGTGTAACGACACTGTCATGCGCAGTAGAGACTGCCCGCGCCGTGGCTGATACAGAGCTGGACACCCCTTCGGAGCGTCCAGCTCTGTATCAGCCGCAGCGTGGCCAGTCTCTACTGCGCGTGACTGCCCAGCGACCAGCTGGCAGTGGCACTGTGGCCCATGTAACAGGCTCTTCAAGTAGTTAATAACTAGTTGAACAGCCCGTTACACGGGCCACATTGCCGCTGGCACCCGGTCACGATGCAGTCACGCTGCTTCGGAGCACCCAGCTCTGTATCAGCCTTGGCGCGGGCAGTCTCTACTGCGCATGACTGTAGCATGCGCAGCAGTGTGTACTGCGCAAGTCGGGGCGTTAGACACAATTTAGCGAATTATTATATAGGATTACTTCTGCAGAAAAAAGGGAGAGGAGAAAGAAACAGGGCTGCCCCTTGTGTGTATCAAAAGGGTATAATTCAATCACAGTCACCAAAACACCCATAAGGAATTGCACTCACAATTTGAAATGTGCTGGAAAAAGACCTACCTCTTATCCAACTTACAGGACCTATGGAGCTTGAACTGACTCCAGAATCAGTATGCCCCAGTGGGCTGCTCTCCCTCAAAGACTCGTTCTCCCAAGTGGCATTCCAATCCAGAAAAGACAAAAAGCAGAGTAGCGCTAATGGTGCAATATCGTTATTTAAATAAAAATTACACTGGTGCTTAACTCTTATGCATTTTGCGGCTAGAAAATCGCCATTTGATCAAAGCAAAACAGTGACCAAGTGTAATAGTATAACAGTACAAAAGAAAGAACATGTGTAATTTTTAAATGTACATAGTAACAGAGTAAATTAGGTTGAATAAAGACACAAGTCCATCAAGTTCAACCTTCTCCTCATACATATATATATATATATATATATATACATATAAATGGTTTATTTTATTTGTACAAGTTATTAAAATATTTTTAAGTTGATAAAGTCTGAGCCTCCGTCTGTCAATACTTCACAGACTGTGGTGATTACCCGAATGGAGACGGGACTAATGTCTCCATAAGCTTGATAGTCAGCATTCTTGATATCAAGTTTCTGGCAACAACTTTCTGTGAGTATAATACAAGATTGTGTATTGATCTTTTATTTAAATAATGATATTGCACCATTGGCGCTACTCTGCTTTTAGTCTTTTCTGGATTAATAATAACTTCAGGATGAGATATAATGAGGTGTGATAAAATGGTGATAAAGCAGAGGTAATTTCTCCAGTGATATTAGTTCTACAGTTCCTATGTTCCTACGCCCCTAAAGTCTAAGATATCTTAGTGCATAGGCTCCATAGAATAACACTGGAACTGTAGAAGTTATATCGTGTGAGAAGTAATCACTGCTTTATCACCTCTTTATCATGCCTTAGTGCATCTCCCCCAAGTATTGATCATCGATCCATCATATCTCCTTGCCTTGCCAGTGTAACTGGCACCGTTAGGGAGATACACACATATACTGTTACAGCTTACCTTGACTTCAGCATCATCTGCAGGCACGAGGCTTCAAGCATGCTGCAGGCCTCTGTTTTATCTGTTTGCTTCCTGTAGTCTCCTCCTACCAACTTCCTACTTCCTCCCTCTGAGCTGCTCCTCCTACTTCCTGTGGAGGGTTTTAAAGGGCAGACTGATAGCAGTTCTGTACCTTGGTCTCCGTGTATGATCTGGCTAGTCTTCCATCCATTCTAGTGCTGACCTATGGCTATGTCTGACTATTCTTTTGCCTAACCCCTAATAGTGGACATCTAATCTGGTGCAGACTTGTGGCTCTGGCTGACTACCTGAACTGTGTATGACCCGGCTTGTCTGACTACCCCCTCTGGTGCTGACTTGTGGCTCTGTCTGACTATTCTTTCATCTTTTCCCCTGGTTATCAGACACCCAATATAGTGTGGGCCTGGGGCTCTGGTAGACTTGCATAGCTGACTGCAGGCGTGAGTCAGTTTTCACCTTACTTCATCTGACTGCTGCATGAGTCAGAGGGTTCAGTACCTGTGTCCTATAGCCTAGGAGTTTCCACCTGGTGGCAGGTGTGGTTCTGAGGGTTCTTACTGTCTGCAGGTGCGTACCTGAGACTCACTCTTACTACCACTACTATTGGCTTTTCTTCGGTTCCTGAGCATGCTGGTTTCCTGTTCGTTGGATCAAGATTGCTGTTCTGGATGCTGCTGTATCACTGGTCCTTGTATGTGCGACTACCAGTGGCTTTGGCCTAGTCTCCAGCAGGGTGGTCTAGGACCCAGCCTATTATTTCTGGTAATAGTGCTTGCTGACTAGTACGCCCTGCTTGCCTATTGCCTATTCTTTTGTTTGTTGTTTTCAATAAACTCCATAAGCTATACCGTACAGACTCTGAGCCTCCTTAGTATCCGTGACATATACGCACGCAGCGTATGTGTGTTCTCCCCTCATTGCCTATCTGGCCATCCACTTAGGGTGCCAATTCTTTTCTATAAATGTTTTGACAAAAATGTGAAAGTTGAGTTTCAAATTTATATTTATGGCTCTCAAAAGAGAAAACATTGAAAGTGCCAAATAATGTGATATCGTTACAACACCAATATAAAATTCACATTTAGCTGAAATGTACTCACACACTTATGTGGTTAGGCCACTGATATCATACTGTCTAACGTTGGGGCAGAGGGAGATCACTAACCCGTCCATGTAATTGTAACAGGAAGTTATATTGTTTTTAACATTATATTATAGGCTTTGAAGTTTTGATAAAGTGGTGTCTACCCACGAAACTCGTAAGCGTTGGAAGCCTTTTTGATACTTTTTAAATAAATGATTATTTGATTAAGAATATCTTCCATTTGAATTTGTTCAGCTCGCCGGACTAGAGCGAGCATCCCCTGCTTTAGAGCTGCTTTTATTATGAAACATTACTATCCCTTTAATTAGTTTTGGTGTGCGGCTGTTTCCTTTTGTGTATGCAGTTGTTTCTATCCACCGGAGGAGAGAATCGGTTTCTCAGCCTTGCACTCGAACACTTTGGCGGTGAGTCTTATGCATGCACCTTATTAGTATTAGTACACCAAGAACTAATGATTAGTAAAATTCACAGTCAAGGATTAAATACAGGTATTACCAGTTCTATAGACATCTTTACCCATAACTCTTACTAACACTCCACCTAATTTTTTTTTATGGTCTAACAACACTAATAGGCCCCAGAATGCCATCTGCCCACTCTCTTAATGTCCTCCACCGAATGACTCTTTACTGCAGTATCCGTCGCTGCCCCAATCCTAGGAGAGTGGGTTCCATATGCTCGGGGGTCCAACCCCAACCTGCAAAGTGCTCTAGTAAAAATCGCTCTAAACTCCTGATCTGACTTTGATCTAGCAAGCTAGCATCAGCCTCACACTCTACCTGGAACTCCTGAACAAAGATGGCCACCTCCCAGCTGCCAGAGTCATGATGCAAAGCTGGCTCCGGTAAGGATGCCATCCAATTGGCTCCTGAGATCTCATGAGAGCTGGAGCCAGCCCCACGAGATCTCCGGGAGACAGACAAATCCATGGCAGCGGCTGCTTCAGCAAGAACCTACACAGCCTCTGCCTGGAACGAGGAGGACACCTAGGCCCTAGCAGAGGACACAGGAGGCATAGTAGGGGAAACAGGAGGCAGAGCGGAGGACATGGAAGGCAAAGCGTAGGACATAGCAGGTAAGGCGGAGGACACAGGTGGAAGAGAAAAACACGCAGGGGGATGAGAGGCAGAAATAAAGCCCGGAGAACTGGGTGAAAAAGAAGTAATGCAAGGGTAAGGCGAGGGAGGAAACACAGCACACAAAGAGGAGTTAGCTGTTTGCGGAGTCCCATCCGTCCTTGTACTTTCTTTGTCTTCTGCCTTGAAGTCGCACTGGCGTCCTGATCCCTGAACAGCAGCGGTAATCAAATTGAATCGGT
The DNA here is from genome assembly GCA_037306005.1 of Rhinophrynus dorsalis. Lineage (NCBI taxonomy): Eukaryota > Metazoa > Chordata > Amphibia > Anura > Rhinophrynidae > Rhinophrynus > Rhinophrynus dorsalis. Next base: position 688,363,836 of record CM074718.1, read on the forward strand.
GCTTCATCCTGCAAGACAAAAGAGAAATATGTTACTAACTTGAAGGTAACTTGGGAGCTTATTATGTACATTATCTCTCGCCCCCTGTATACCTTTATCTGGGGGAGGCGAGGAGGACCACCCCCCGCCCCTCCCAGGACCCTCCTGCTGAACTGAAGCTGCCAACCTACCATTGTTCCAAGCTGACCGCTGCAGCCCAGCAGGGGGGAATACACATTTCTGTCTAGCGGGGGGGGGGGAGGGGGGCAGCCCCTCATGAGGCTCTGCGCGGACCAGCCACCCTCCGCCTTTACTTGAGCTACAACCATAGATAATTGTAGAAGGAAAGAAAAGTTGGATGTTTAGTAGGGGTGGGTGAAAGTTGTCACCGTGTTCCCGCTGAAAATTTAGCGAAAACCACATTGTTAATCACTTTTTCACGGGAAAATCTACTTTAAAACTAGAGGTTAAAATGTTCACATTTTTCGCCCTTTGGCCCAAGTTTTTCACCATTTTTTCAATGACTAGAAAGTTTCCGCCCATTGATTTACGTTGTTTTCGCACTTCAGCTAAAAAACCATGACATTTTCGCTGAAGGCAGACACAATAGAAGCAGCTACAGAGCGAGATAGACGTGCTGTGCTGTTCTCTTGTGATATTTTGCAAAAAGTGAGGCAGGAGAGGCTCATAGTGACTCCTATCACTGTGAGCAGGGTAAAAAATTTAATGGGAATTTAATGGGAAGGGAGGGAGAAAAGGGATTGGAAAGTGAGGGAGAAAAGGGTAGTACTAGTGAAAGCAGGACAGGTCAGCTGCCTGTGCCTGCTGCAAAACATGCTGCCCCTGCTGCCAGTGCCACTATTTCTGATCCTGCAGCCACTAGTGTTGTACCTGTTGCTAGTACTGAACCTGCTTCCAGTGCTGAACCTGATGCTAGTACTGAACCTGCTGCCAGTGCTGAATCTGCTGCCACCAATACTTTGCCTGCTGCTAGTGTTCCTTGTAGTACTCAGGAGGGGAAGGAGGAAATTATGCCAAGTGTGACAGCAGGGGACCCTCTGCAACATTTGCTCGTCACCTCCTCCAAGCAGCAGTGAGATGTCTGGAATAGAGCAGCAGCACGTAGGGACTAGTGGTGGTGTTGAAGAAGCTGGGGTGTAAGAGACATTGATGGCCTTTTTTAGCAGAAATTGAGAAGAAATGGGAGACAGGGATGAGGATTGGCATCACCACCACCATACTAGCAGTAAGCTTTTGAAATTAATGGAAATTACAACTGCTCTAACTTCTGCTGCAGGGTGCTGAGGAGCAGGCTAGTGTGCCACAGACCACCGTGGAAACAGTGGAATGGGATCAACAAGTGATGTGGGACTAGGACAGGTTCCACTTGCCAGCAGTAGCAATATTCCTCCTGATCCTAGTTACAGTGCTAAATCTGAGGCAGTAGTAGCAACAGCAGCAACATTATCCGCTGCCACAGAAAGTGAAGGGGAATATGGAGGACAAGAAGAAAGAGGCCATTCTTCTCCACCTGTTCCCTATCTCTCCCCCCAGAAGTCATGGGTGTGGGACTATTATTCTCTTCCGGAAGGCACAGTGCAGTCATCATCAACAATGGTACAGTGCAAAATTTGTGACAAGTTAGTGAGAAGGGGAAAGGAGGGAACACATCTTGGCACAACCACCCTGATAACACACGTGAAACACAGACACCATGACATTTACTCCAAACATGTTAAAGCCAAACACCCGTTACAGAAATCTAGCACCGCTGTTACTGTACCACCTGACTCTCCAGAAAGGTGGAGATCAAAGAGAAGGAAGAATAAAGAAACCCAGACAGACACTGGAAGTTCCATGACGAGAGAAACAACTAGCTCGCCATCAACATCACCTTCTTCCTCTAGGGTAACAAGTACATTTTCTGTCAATCCACCTCATTCATCTTTACCTCTGGTTTATGGACTGGATTCCACATCTGAGAAGAGATGGCTTACACTAGGTAAAAGGGGCGGGAGGGGAAACTTTCCTTGTGAATATCTCTCAAACCATAAAGGTTTGAGAGATAGGACTTATATTGTTCTTCATGTTTTTTTAATGCCTACAAAATAAAATAAAGATAAAACAAAGTATTACTATCCCTTTAAGTCCTACAAATTTATGTTTCTTCAGGGCTTGGGCCTCTAATAAGTCTAAGTCCTACAAAGGCCTCTAAAAACAAATCAAACAACTCATCCTCTACAAAATACTCTATCAAGTCAAGTATCAGTCCACCCCAGTGGCAGCTTATATCAGGGGGTTCCTGTCTCTGTCACTTTAAATACAAATGTATTTTATTTTATTGATTTATTTTTTAATTGACTGTCCCCCCAATAGCAGTCAAGAAAGCCCCCCAAAACAAATTCCCTGTTCCAATGAGTCATTCATTCACCAACACAGGCAACCTCCTCAGACCCCTTTATACCATGTCTTATGGTTTTTATTTTATTTTATTTAGGATTTCATTTTTATTAAGTGCCCCCCCAATCCCAGTAAATAACTCCCCCCAAAACATTCCCTGTTCAACTGATTCTTTCCCCACACCCCACCAACACAGGCACCCTCATGCCCCTTTTATACAATGTCTTTTGGAAATAAAATATTATTTGTAATGTGTTGTGTGTAACTTTTATGTTTCCATTGACTTCAATGGGCGAAAAAAGTGGAAAATCTGCACTTTTTGCAGGAAATTTTTCACCACGCGGAAAGTGCCATTTTTTGCCGATTTCAGTTTGAGGCGGAAAGTTTCACCCATCCCTAATGTTTAGTGTCATAGCAAATTTGAGGTAGATTATAGAAATATGGGGGAGGAACAGGTAAAGAGGGAGAGATAGAGAGAAAGGAACAGGTATGGGAAGGGAAAGAAAAAAAAGGGATAGTTTAAGAAGGTCGAAATGCAAAAGTATGGGCTGTGGAACCACTCTGGAGAACCAGCATGAGGTGACCGAGTGCCAGTTCACTTATAAAAGTTCACACGTTAAATAGTGCTCGGCTGCAAACCCCATTTAACATGTCGCCTGGATGAAAAGGGTGACATGAGAATCTCGCCCTGCAAATAATCGTGAGATTTTCATGTCACCTCCTTCAATACCACAGCATACCTGAATGTGGATCCAGCCCTCTTTAACTTCTGCATCCAGCCCTCTGTTACTGCCTCGGACAAGGAAGGTAGAAGCTGTAGTATCATTACAAAGGACCTCTAGCTGGCTCATGTACTGCCTGCGATCTCCTGGTAGGAATTTCATTTTTTGGTGTGGCACTTGGTTAAGCCAAATATCGAACAAAGGAGTAAAAATCGTAGATGTTTGTTTGATATGTGTCTCCACCCTTGGAGTGCCACACCAAGAAATGAAATTTCCTACCAGGAGATCGCAGGCAGTGCATGAGCCAGCTACAATCTCTCTCTGTTTGGAATTCACAAAGAACGGACTGTTCTCCCAAATCAAAGTTCTTCATTTGTTTGTTCAATGTGTTTTTCATTTCAGATAGAGCTATTTTGTCTTGAAAAAGCAGTTTTTACTGCGAAACTCATCAACGCTTCTTACTTGGCTCATCTATTCGAGATGCATTTAAGTAATTGATTTTTATTAAAATTATTATTATACAACTGGCTGTTGCAAAATTGATCAGGCACAATTGGGCGCCACTATCTCTTTTTATCTTGTATGCCACCATTTACCATCTGAAGACGTGTGAGTGAATACAGTGCATATAGTGTCTGGCTGGATCATCATAACTGTTGCTGGGGCACTGGATTAAATCCCAGGGGCTCTGGCTATTTGCAGAGAATATGAATATGCTATCCCTAGCCATCTATTTTGTGAGTACCTAAAATATACTGCTAGTCTGTTGGTTATGTTATTATATCCTGATCTACATATCATATGTTTCCACTGTTTACTATACTGTATATCATATCTTTTTTTCATTGTATCACTATGCCTGATTTTAAACTACCTTATCTTTATTTTATTTTGTAGGCATTAAAAAAAACATGAAGAATGATATAAGTCTTATCGCTCAAACCTTTATGTTTCCCCTCCCGCCCCTTTTACCTAGTGTAAGCCATTTCTTCTCAGATGTGGGATCCAGTCCATAGACCAGACAGATAACAGCAGGGGACAATCTTCTTCCTATGAGAACAATGAAAGCCCTTCCCCCCTTGACAAGCTTTTCATGTTTTTCACTTATCTTAATTGAAGATTGTCCCTCTCTGCAGTCTACCTGGGCACCTCCCTTCTGATCTAGCTGAACAGTGTTACATCAGTAAAAGGGACGGGAGGGGGATACTTTGTCATTGAATTACTCTTGAACTACAACTCTGACAGAATTGAAATAACACTCTCCAAAGTCCAAATACTATGATGATTAATTAGAGCTTCTTTTATTATGAAACATTACTATCCCTTTAAGCAGATCCAGGAAGCTTAATGTCAGGGACCTAAAAGAGCAACTAAATAGGTGAGGATGAAAATGAAAACAATGAAAAGTAAATGCAGAATATGTAAACTTAAAATAAAGGGTTACTATCTCTTTAATGCAACATTCATGTATGATTAAAGCAGTTAAAGCAATGTGTTTGATACTTCTCAGTCACCCAAAGGGTTAAAGGAACAATAAACTTTAAACAAACAAACACATGTTACAGGGATTTTACTGCTGAGAAAAACAAGTGACTGTTGCTGTTGGGAGTTGTCTCATTTAAAAGTTATTACACCTCACCCTTATATTATTTATTTATTTATTTAAATCACCTATCAGCAACAGTGTCAACTAATGTCCAAACTGCTATTTCAATTATAATTTACTATATGGGAGCAATGGTGTCACTTATTTTTGATCTCCAATAAGTAGTAAGAACAGCTCACCTGGGGAAGAGATTTACTAAGCGGTGATAAAGAGGTGATAAACCGGAGATGACTTCTCCAGTTTATCATTCACCAGTTCCTATGTTGGTCTATGGACCCTATACATCATGTTTATAGATCTTAGTGTATAGGCTCCATAGACTAACATAGGAACCGGACAAGTGATAAACTGGAGAAGTTACTTCCACTTTATCACCGGTAAGTGAATCTCCCCTATGGTGTGACATCAGGCGAAAATTGCAGCTTAACCAATGGGTCGTAAAGCCATGTAAAGTAGCTTGTAGAGTGCAGAGTCACTGAGCTTGTTCTGGCCACACCCATAATTATGAATGTAGGTGTGGCCAGCAAAGCTAAGGAGTTCCTTAAAATCTAGAGTTCTATGCAGTTGTCTTCTCTGTTTATTGGGAAATCCGGCCCTGGTAGAATCCAGGATTTACTTTTCCACAACTGACTACACAAGAGATTTATTAATACATAAGTGCATGTTAACAATGAAAGCAATGTTCTTCCAGAATTAAACCTATAGGTAAATCAATCTTGTTTCTGGGAAGAAACTATTGTGCTTGTTGCAAGTTGTTACTCTGCATTATTTAGTAGACACAAAGGCTAGATTTCTGTTAAAGCTAATTGATTTTACTGCCGGGTGTTAAAAGCTGATGAGGAAATGAAACATGAAAGACCAGTTTTGTTAATGCCTTAAAGTTTATTCTCTCTTCAGGAATGGAAGAAGCTATTATTACATACATTTACAAAATAACTCAGAAGAGTTCTTGATAATACAACTCTACCGCCAGCTGGAAGTAGTGTCACGCGGCCCTTTCATGCTGTGGATAAAAACACACCACCACGAGTACCTAGTAATTAAACAAGACAATTTATTTTGAGAATCTGCTGCCAGACTGAATGAATGTTGCAACGCTCTAATGTAATACTGCCAAAAGAAAAAAGCCTTTCTATTTCCTCTAAAATAAGAAATATCTACGATCAGATAAAAGATGCTAATGGGAACAGGAAAAAAAAAATTGTTGAATGTCAACTTACAAACAAATTATTGTCCAATTATGCTCTACATATTTTTCCATGTACATAATATTAAAAATGTGTGTATTCTCCTGGGAAAATCACTGATATTTTTATATTACAGGGCAGAACTCGATAATAAGCTTTTTTTATTTTTCATATTAGCATTCAGAATGCAGACAAACAAAAAAAACTGTGATAAAAAAAGGCAATTTTGAACCTCACGCAAAAAGAAAAGACCCTAATGAATGGTAGAGATGTTACCGTTGAATTGCTTAGTAATGCTTTGGAGATTTCTCTAGTATTCTGTGGGTTAAAATGCCCATTTAAAACAATGGAGAATGTGTATCTGTCCCATGCACTGTATCTTAGGGATCAAATAACAATCCCCAAATTCCACTGACTTAAAATGGAATTTTAAAAAAGGCTCATTAATAAAAAAAAAAAACCCTTATTTGTTTCTTCTGCATTGCCTTCCCTTTAAATTAGGAAGCAACTCATAAGGAAAAATCAGATTTTTTGTGTGTGTGATATATATATCCTATATAATAATTCGCTAAGTTGTGTGTAACGCCCGACATGCGCAGTAGACACTGCTGCGTGTGCTGCAGTCATGCGCAGTAGAGACTGCCCGCGCCGTGGCTGATACAGAGCTGGGCTTTCCAAAGGAGCGTCCACCTCTGTATCAGCCGAGGCGCGGGCAGTCTCCACTGCGTGTGACTGCCCCGCGACCAGCTGCCAGAGGCACTGTGGCCCGTGTAACGGGCTGTTCAACTAGTATATATATATATATATATATATATATAATATGGCTTGACAAAGGTCCAGTGTAGCAGATCAAAATTTTGCTGCTGTTTGTGCTGCTATTTGGTATGGAAGAAGTTGAGATGTCATCCTATATAATAATTCGTTTGGATGTTTGTCAGAAGCTGTCATGTGCAGTAGAGACTGCCCGAACACACTGAATCCTGGGAGGTGTAGGAATGCTGGGAGGTGTAGGAATGCAGGGAGCATGGAATGTTGGGAGTAATGCTGGGAGCACAGAACGCTGGGAGTTCTGTTCTGGGAGCATTCGGTGATTTCGGCAGTCTCTACAGTACATGACTGCATCGCGGCAGGACTCAGAGCAGGACCGGCCTCTTAACCCTTTGAGTGCCAGAGGGGAATGCAACGCATTGCAAAGCAATGCATTGCATGCCTCTCTGGCACTCAAAGGGTTAACATCACACTGACCTTGGCCTGTGTACATGGGCTTTTACACAAGTTTTAATATAGTTGTTGATTTGATACCTAAACTGTAAGTGTATATATTTATTTGTAGGACCGAAATTGTGATCGTTTATTTGCTTATTTTGCACAATTAAAGTATTTCCAACTGGTGCTGCCCCTCTTTATCCCTTTATATTATTTAAATACATATGTATGTTTGTAGTCCAAGACTCCAGTCGGATGGTATGCACACACAGAGCGGAACCTCAGTTCCTTCCCATAGTCTATAAAGGGATAAGCCTCCACTGGGGTAAATACATTTCCTTTGCGAATAGATAGTCACAACCAATAATGTAGCCCCAACCTAACACATAAAGGTGTAAATATAAAAACAAAAAATAAATACAGGCTTAAAAACACAGATGCACCCTGTTGAGGCTCTGAACCAAATAAAATAATCTGCAAGATAATATATGATCACCATCAAATAAGAAAAGTATATCAATAATCTGAAACAAGGGTGAGCCGCAAAATGCGTCAGTGAGATTTGTAGCATTTTTATTTATTGTTCCTTTAATAAAGTTGTTTTATTTTGCACATGGAGAGAGCAGCTGATCCTCATTTCTCTGATTCATCATTTATTGTTTACTTCTGGGATCCATCGTTCCTGAGTGAAGGTGATTTGCTTATTGGTTCTTTCTGTTGGTTTTTCACATTTGAAAGGTCGCACTCAAAAGAGCGTGCAACCTTTTAACACAGTAACCATGTCGCCATGGCTAAAATGGTGACATGAGAATCTTGCGCTGCATGACAGTGTGAGACTCTCATGTCGCATAATCAAACATCGCATACCCGCATACAAGTCCCATCATGCTTACCTATCTGGATAGAACTGCTCAAGCATAGTCGGGTTGGGGTTGCACTTTATGGCACTAACATTTATTCCTGGCACTCATATAAGCTCTGCGCTGCTCTGGGTCCTCTCTCCCCTTCTCTGCGTGCAAAATGACAGGGCAGAGCAGAGCACGTAGAGAAGGTGAGAGAGAACCCGGAGCAGGACTGAGCATACATGACTGCAGCGCTTACATGAGTGCCAGGAATAGATATTAGTGCCATAAAGTGCTCACGAGAAATCTTGCGCAGTTCTATCCAGATAGGACAGCATGATGGGACTTATATGTGGGTCTACATGCCAGTAGTATGTTCTTCATGTAATCAATTTAAATAAAATGGTACACTCTGTAGAATTATGCTTAGAGATCAAGGAGGAATGATATTGAAATATCTCCACTGTTTCTTGCCATCAGCAGATCTTTCAGTACATGGACCAATGCTGCAACTTTTTACTTACAATGAAACGGTAAGCATGATGGGACTTGTATGTGGGTATGCGATGTTTGACTATGCGACATGAGAGTCTAGCACTGTCATGCAGCGCAAGATTCTCATGTCTCCATTTTAACCATAGCGATGTGGTTACTGTGTTAAAAGGATACCCTGTTGGTTTATCATTTCATGCAAATGAGCTAGTAGTGGTCAGTAGGGAGTTTTATGTGAGGAGTGGGAGAGCCATGTAGAATATTAGTATCTGGCTGACAGGGAATTGCAGATATAAGGGAAAGAAATATGGAATGTTAGTATCTGGCTGCAGGAAGTGGCAGGTGGGAGGAGGAACACTATCTGTCTGGAAGCGAGTGTAGGTAAAAGGGAGAGCAGTGTGGAATGTTCACATATGGCTACCAGGAAAAGGCAGGTAGGAGGGAAAGCCATTGTTTAGCAAATGGTCATTTTCAAATATATAATAACAATAAAACAATTTGTTGGTGCACTGTTTATCAGAAAAACACAGACTGATTACATCTAGTTAAAGGGAATCTATCACAGAAACTATTTTCGCTATACACCTACCATATGTCCCCTTTGATGTCAGCAACATCTCCAATACATTTCAAATGAATCCAGAAGAGATGTCTTATTCATAAAAGGAGATAAAAGAACACTTAACTATCTCACTATTAACCCCCCAGTTGCCTTAATCTTGACAGAAAATCCTAATTGCCAGAGAGAATTGATTCTGCATGCGTGCGTTGGGTTTATAAAATTAATCTATAATTACTCCTAAATATATTGACTATGAAGACAGACAGTTCAGCAAACAGAATCATGTCGGTCTCAATGGACATAATATATATGACTTGAAGCTAATTAGAAGGATGTATCCACAAGAAAATTACCATTTTCTACTTGTAATCAAATTGGTGGGAGTATATAACTAGTAAATAAGATGTCCACCATAACAAGGAGTAGATGTCTGGTACAAGAGCAGTGAGATTGTGCTGACCACTCCCACAACTTCTCATCGAGGGTGTGGTCAGCCCAACAGGAGCGATACAACAAATGTAAGGAGGAAGGAATCCAAACACACAGACACCCTTTAATGAGTTTATTTAATATTATTTTATAATCACGAGTCTATATAACAAAAGGTATATATTTTATTGGTAGGCGAAAAAGAAATATATGACAAAAAGATTTTATAAATGATTTGACATGATTTAAAACATACTTAAAAACCGCAAGAGGAGGTCCAATGAGCTTTAGCATGAATAAGGAGATATACATCCACAAATCCCATTTCCCTTCATATAATTTTAATTACATGAAAGGAAATGGGATTTGTGGATGTGCCGCTCTGCCTCTCTAACCAGCCTCCTCCTATGACAGAGGCTGCCTGTCTGTAAGCTGGAGCGCTCTCACTGGCAGAGATCGATTTCTGGCCAATGAGAGCACTCTAGCTTACAGACAGACAGCCTCTGTCATCGGAGGAGGCTGGATAGAGTGAGGCAGAGTGGCAGGCTGCGGCAAGGATGAGGTAACAGCAGTCTGCCCGTAAGTAGGCATGGGGCAGATTCGCCATATAAGAAAGCTATTTATACAAAGTTGTAAAGGGGTGAAGTAAGGAAGGTTGTAGAGGATACTTATTACAGATACAATAGTCTCTTCACTAGGAGTCTGACCTCTGTCTGCCATTGCTCGTTCAGCCCATGTTAAAATTCATGACATTTCCACTGGGAAAAAACACAAAATAGGAGGCGCTCCTGGTGAAGTATGCCAAGATGTACAATGCAATAATCGATACAGATTATACTCACACTTTCAAGTGTTCATTGTAACATATATATGTTCACTGAGATATAGGCATCAGGGAACTCAAAACCGTCCCACTGGTTATCTCTGTCACAGGCACTCTATAGCTGGGCAGCTCCTCCCAAATCATCCAAAACAAGGAGGCTCATAGAAGAAAACAGAAAAAAGGGGGGGGCGCCCAATAGTGCCTATTATCTTCACAAGTCACCCAGTATTATAAGAAATATAAAATATACTCGCAAAGGTAATTGCCGGTTATTGGCTTATACCAAACACCAGCTTCCAGGCATGTGGGGGAAATGAATCTGCCCCCACTCAGATTTCTTTGGTACCTGGTCCTCCGATAAATAGGTCTCCAAACAATAATTTGAAAGGAATGGCTGCTGATTTCCTTGAAGTTGTCTCAAATATAGTTTATTGTATAAAATCAAATAAAGTTTAATATACCAATTGAAAAATGATGTAACGTTTTGCGGTATCTAAGACCGCTTCTTCTGACCAACTGGTAATACAAAATGACAAACAAACCATTGGGAGTTATGAATATCTATCTAGTGCATGCATTACGTGTTAGTGTTGTGTTAGTATTATCACACTCAGAACCTCACTGTGCACTCTGAAATCTGAAAAGAAACCACAATGAGGTTAATATGAGTAGAAGAAGTAGATCTATTATGGAGCAAACCAACTGCATCACGGAGGACAATCAAAAATAACCATCCATATAATTGGGGCATTTAACTCCCTAAATGCTGGAAATGTCTCCAAATTAAATATTTACTAATGTATCAGAGACGTCCCTAGCATTGAAGGGGGTTAAAGCCCAATTTAAATTAACAAGCATTTGGACAATGTTTATTTGTTTACTATGCTAGAGTTGATTTGCTCAAAATTGCTATAATTCTTCACTGTGCATTAGCCTCAGTGACAAGGGAAGATCAGCTTGCACAATACATTGCAACCAGCAACATGCAGTAAACTACAAGAGGTGCCAACCACAGTCTGGGTATCCTAACACCAGTAACAAGTAGTATGTTAAACTACATGCTATAGAAGGGCCACCCAGACATGAAATGCATAAGAGCTGTTTGTGGAGAGGATCCAGAACATATTCTCTCTTGCATGTTATACACCATTTATTATGGTCAAATTACATTTAAAGAGATAGTAATACTTGCAAATTACTAATCCCCATATTGTAGCTTTGTTAAAAAGAAACTTATTGCCCCCAGTGTCATCTCTCAAACCCTTATGGTCTGAGAGATGATAGCGCTCAAAGTTCCCCCCTCCATCCCCCTTCCCTGACTGAACGCTGACTGCAGGAATATCCGGTATTACTTGCATCAGGCGGCTCTGCAGCATTGCTGAAATCGCATTTATAAAAAAGAAATATTTCACTAAAACGTTCTTCTACGTGTGCTTGCAAACCAATAGCAAACCAAGCACAAACCAAGCACACGTAGAAGACCGTTTCAGTGAAAGATTTGTTTTTTATAAATGCAATCTTGGCAATGCTGCAGAGCCGCCTGATGCACATAAGACTGTCGTACAACAGTTTCCCCTGCAGTCAGCGTTCAGTCAGGGAAGGGGGAGGGAGGGGGGAGCTTTGAGCGCTATCATCTTTCAAACCATAAGGGTATAAGAGATAACACTGGGGGCAATACGTTTCTTTTTAACAAACCTACAATATGTGGATTAGTAATTTGCAAGTATTACTGTCCCTTTAAAGATGTATGAGAAAGAGACACAGAGAGAGATCGGGAGAGTGTGGGGAAGGAAGGGAAGAGAGATAGAGGAAAAATTATTATATATGTACATAAACACACACACAAGATAGATATATTCTGGCAGGGACCTCTCACCCAATGTTTCACTCTACAAAGCACCTGTTACCCTGTATTGTCTAAAGCTTTAAATTGTAAATAGCTGCGTACACTTGTGGCGCTATATAAATAAACATATTCATTCATTCAAGGCAGTCAGATGAAATATACAATTCCAGTTCTGGTTTTCACACCTCTCTGGCACTCTAAGGGTTAAATAGCATGAGTGCAAAAAGCAAAAAACATACAATATTGGTGCATATCCAAATATATGGGCCCTAGTACTGATCCCTGAGTAATACTACTAGTAACACAACCTTCCGCTGAATATTCTCTATTGGCTACAACCCTCTGTATCCTGTCACTCAGCCATTTACTTATCAGTTCATACAGACCCAAACACTGCAATGTATTAATGACACTTCTATAAGGGACAGTGTTAAATGCCTTACTGAATTCTATATAAGCTATATCTACTTCTTCTATCTACTAATTTTTGTTACCAGTCAAAAAAATCTAAGATCTCACTGCTGTAAATCTGCACTATTTGGGATCTTGCAAATCAGTTAAATTCAGATATTTAACAATGATTTCCTTTAACATGGTTTCCATTAATTTTCCCATTATTGACGTAAGACTTGCTGGTCAGTAGTTGCCAGACTCTTCCCTTCTACCTTTTTTGTGAAGCTGTACTACATTTGCTGCCTTCCAATTTTCTGGAATTACTCCGGCCAATAGTGATTGATTGAATAATTCTGTAAAAGGTTTTCCCAGAACACTCCTATGTTCTTTTAATAACTTTGGGTTTAAACCATATGGTCCAATTGATTCATCTGTTTTTACCTTGGAGAGTTGAAATAGAACTTCTTCCTCTGTAAACATGCATGCTTCCCATATCTCACTATTTCTTTTCTTATAGAGGAGGTCCCATCCCTTCACCTTCCTGTGTAAAAACTAAACAGAAACTTTCATTGAGACAGTCAGCTAGATCTTTATACTCATTTACACAACATCCATCTTTTGGCAATATTCTCTTTTGCATGTGCTTTGGCATATATAATAATGCATTTAGCCTCCTTCAGCCTAGCCTTGTACAGATACCTATTTACTTCCTATTGTGCTTGTTAATATTTCCTAAATGCTTCTTTTTTTCTCCTTTGCTATATTTTCCACTTCTGTGGAGTACCTCAACAGTTTCCTTTTTTTATCCTTACTGACAAGTTTAATGCAGTGCTCTGTTGATTTTTGTATGTATTTTTACTGAGAAGAGGTATAATGCATCAAGGTAAACAACTGTTTACAGAGTTACAAAGTGCATGCAAGAGGAAAGAGCAAGTGATTCACTACTGAAATACATATATACAGCACACAATAATAACAGGAGGTCTCAGGTACATTAACCACTCTGGGTTTTCATTTATGTTCCCACAACCTAGTAGAATGCATAGCTACTGTGTGAGGACTCTTCCTGGCCATATCCCACTAAAAGTCCTCCAGTTGTCCTATGTCTCTCTTCCACCTGTCTCTCAAGTACCCCAGGAAAGGGAATTTTTCAGTCACCAACCACTGATTAGGTAAAACAGCATTCTGACAGTCCATATACTTTGTATCCTGGATAGAAGCTTAAATGCTAGAAAATGTGGACAGTTCCTATCCCATTTCTCATGTAGTGCATGGCATGGTCTAAAATATGAGTAGAAAAGTGTGTTCGAAAGTTAAACTGCTCTTGGAGGTACTCAAAAGACTTATGCATATCCTCTTGATAATGCTCTGTTGATTTTAATAAAACACATTTCACATAATCCCATTTCTTCTGAACTCCATCTAAAGATTTTGATGCTGTTAAAGACTGAAGCAGTGACAATGATGATGATGATGATCATACCAGGGAACCTTTTCTTCTAGAGTCGACAGAGGGGACTCTTCTGGTGCTGGTGGGTGGATATAAAGACGAGATTCATGTCACAAAGGGGTGGCGCTTAATTGGGGGCTTAACTGGCTGTCTACTAAAGTGAGCGGGAAGTGGGTGGGAAATGGTCAGGACTGACTGGGGAAGTAGGAGAAGTGGGAGGACCAAGCTGGGAAGGAGCAGAAGTGGGCAGATTTTCATATGAAACTCAGCACCAATGGAGAATCAGCCTCTTTACCAAGAGGGCCAGTACTGCACTAAAAAAAAATGGAGTATCTGGGGCAAATCAGGAGGGTTCCCAGCTGTGATGATGATTGAAATGATACTTGTGTGTTTTAGGCATATTTACTTGTCAAGACTCCAGAGCCAGACGTCCCTGATGATCCCTCAAACAGTTTATAAACAGGAGTATTGCTCAAATGAGCCTTTTCCTTTCAGCAAATTTTGATCGTATCATCATCACTCTCTCTCCACTACATCTTTGTCAGAAGAAGGTTAGGGGTGGGTGAAAAGTCTTGCCGTGTTGCCATGAGAAATTCAGGAAAAAACACGTTGTTGTCTGCTTTTTTGCGGGAAAATCCGATTTAAAACCAGCAATTAAAATCTTTAGATTTTGCTCCTAATGGCCAAAATTCTTCAACATTTTTTCAATGGCTACAAAGTTTCCGCCCATTGATTTAAGGGGTTTTCGCCTTTTCCCTATAAAAATGTGACGTATTCCAGGAAATGGACCATAATAGAGGCAGCTACAGAGCGAGGTAGACGTGCTGCGCTGTTCTTCTGTGATTTGTTTTGAAAATTGAGGCAGGAGAGGCTCATAGTGACTGCTAGCACTATAAGAAAGCTTAAAAATAATAAAAGGAGGAATTGGAAGGACCATTATGTGTCCACTGAGTCTGAGTAGGAGGAGAAAGTGAGCACTACAGAACCAATGCTGTCCAGTAGTAGTGAGAGCAGGACAGGTCAGCTGTGCCTGCTGCAAGACGTTCTGCCCCTGCTGCCACCACTTCTGTACCTGCTGCCAGTGCTGCTCCTGCTAAGTTCTACAAATCAATGTTTCCTCAGGGCCTTGGCCCCTAACAACAAATCTAACAAATCATCCTCTACAAAATACTCTATCACGTCAAGTATCAGTCTTCCCCAGTCCCGGCTTATGTCTCTATCACTTTACATGATCTGCCCAAGGTTTGCAAATCATCTTCAGTACACATGTATGCAGATGACACCATAATCTATGCTAAAATCTCTCGCATATCACAACTTGAAACCGAATTACAACATGATTTCTACAAAGTGGAAAGATGGATAACACAGAACAAACTTTTCTTAAACACAGATAAAACAGTCACAATGATATTTGGCACAAAGCACAAACTGCGTAATCTCGACAATATCCACCTATCCATTGTGACAGAGTCTAATCGTAAATTGGCCCCAGTAGACTCCTACAAATATCTTGGTATGTGGCTTGACCCTAACCTCAATTTTGGTCACCACATTGACAAATTAACCTCTAAACTTTATCCCAAAATAAGTACACTTTATAGAAACAAATTATGTCTAAGTACCAAGGTGAGAAAACGTATTGTACAACAGATGCTGCTGCCAGTCATAGACTATGGTGACGTAGTATATGCTCCAGCTCCAGAAATCCACCTCAGTAAACTTGACACTCTATATAATTCATTATGCCGCTTTATCCTCCAGTGTGACTACACTACCCATTATTGTGACATGCTAAAAGAACTAAATTGGCTAACACTCAAATCTAGATGTGAACTTCATCTTTCTTGCTTAGTACACAATCACTTCTCTGGAAAACTACCACAATACCTAAGCAGTATGTTCACCCCAGCTCTCCATACTAACTATAACCTCCGCTCCACTACTAACAACTCACTGCGTATACCAAAATACAAGAAAGAAGCAGGAAGATCTGCCTTCTCCTTCAGAGCTCCAAAAATCTGGAACAATCTGCCGGAAAAAATCACATCTACACCCAGTCTAAAATCCTTAAAATCAAATGTTTCTTTATATCTAAAAACAGTGTGTAACTGTAAATAATCCCATTATTTAATAAGTATGTATATTTCTGTATGTTTGTATATAATGTCTCACAATTAGTGTAAATATGTAACCTTTTACTGAAAACTATCCAGGACATACTTGAAAACGAGAGAAATCTCAATGTATTTTTCCTGGTAAAACATTTTCTAAATAAAACATACAAATGTCTTATTTTATTTTTTTATTATTAACTGTTCCCCCAACACCAGTCAAGAACCCCCCCAAAACAAATTCCCTGTTCAACCGATTCATTCCCTAGACTCCACCAACCAACACAGGCACCCTCCTTAGACCCCTTTTATACCAATTCTTATGGGTATTTTTTTAATTATATTTAGGAGTTATTTTTTATTAACTGCCCCCCAATCCCAGGAAACAATCCTCCCCGCCAAAAAAAATTCCCTGTTCAACTAATTCTTTCCCCACACCCCACCAGCTCAGGCACCATCATGCCCCTTTTATACTTTGTCTTTGGGAAATAAAATAATATTTGCTATGTGTTGTGTAAAGTCAATGTTCCCACTGATTTCAATGGAATGAGCTAGGTAAAAAAAAAGCAGAAAAATTGAACTTTTCGCGAGAAATTATTTGTCAAATGGGAGGTGCCATTATTTGGTGATTTCAGTTTGAGGCAAACAGTTTCATCCATCTGTCACGGGAACCAGACCAATTTCCTGTTTTTGGCAACTCTGGATTATTGCTTTGGTGAGCACTATACTCCACCAACTACTGAGGATCGTGGTGCGGGCAGAAAAGCCCTATGCTTCCCCCAAAAAAAGCTTTCCTTCACTAAGAAAATGAGCACCGGGGTTTTAAATGTTGGCCAGCCACTGATTGGTCTGTTGGGGGTTAAAGGGCCTGTGTTGACTTAACATGGGGAGAAGTAGGCCCTTCTGCCATTGGCCCACTGTTTAAAGGGCACTGTGATGTGGTATGGGAAAACATTGGCCGCCTCCCGATTGGCCAATGACCAAGGGACAAGTTTAAAAGCGACTCCATTGACTTAACATGGGGAAATGTCGGAGGCCACCAGTAGTTCGACAGCCCATTGGCTGAAATCCAGAAGAGGCTAGTTTCCACAGCGCCGCCAGGTCTGAGGTCACATTGTGTTACTGTTTACCCTTGCCCATTGTCCCATGAATATATCCCCGCCCCAGCCTTTTGTTGTACTGTTGTCCCCAAACATTTACATTGTGCCCTAACTTAATCAGGTTTGCCCCTTTTGTTCACTGGTTCCAACCCGCCATTGTATAATCTCTCCACCGTTGTTTGCTCTTTCGTTCAACACTGTATAAAAATGTATGTTTCTGTACCAATAAACAGTTCTGGTTACCCTGACACTAGTTTTGCCTGGTAATTGGGATATATTACGGTATGCTCTTTGGATGTCCAACTGGGTCGTAGTGGAAGAAGTGGCCATTGACGGGGACAGCACGGTTGGGTGTCCGCTGGTACTGTCACACCATTCCTAAAGAAAGGGAGGATAGTGGAGGGACATATTATAAAACAACAAGGTTTGCCATTCTTAATCCTGGACCCAATGTCAGGAGGAAGATATTTACAACAAAAGGAGTAGTGCTACCTCTTGCTCATCAAGGGCCCAGTCAGTTTATAAACATTATAATGCACAGAGTACCATTTGGTATGAAAGTGTTATTACTGGGACACTCTGTATTTGGTTTGTTCTGTTTCTGTGTGCACTAGTGTTATATGTTATCGTTTCTTCACCTGTCAGTCTTTTGAATGCTAGAGGGGTATTCAATGCATTACAAAGCAATGACTTGGATTGTCCTTTGGCACTTTGAGGGTTTCGGTATATTCAACTGTTACTCATTTCATTGCAGAATAATATGAAGCAAGTGCACCAAACTATGTCACATTTCTACTGATATCTTTTAATGCTCTCTGTTAACTTTGGGCTTTATTAAACAAATTGATGATAAAAAGATATTCACAATGCTTTTCTGATTTCTTTAGCATTCAATGGGTTACAAAAAAATGCAATGTTCCAACCAGTTTTCGGATTCTATCAAAACTAGGAAAATTGGGGGCTACATTTATTTCGTATTTGTAATAACTCACATCAACATGATTAATCTTGTCAGTATCTAGAGACATATCATTTCAAAATGTTTTGATGTTTCTCCTTTAAAAGGACTTTTGTATTACAAATGATGACACAATGGCAATATTTCATAAAATGTACAATGTTGCATTAAAACATGAGCTCTTTGTCAAGCTGTCGTCTGATGAAAGTTTCATGGTCAGGGAGGTTTACTTAAGCCTCAGTGCACATACCATTAGAATATTTCAGGTATGAAGTTAACATTTCTCCAAACATGTTTTTTTTCTTTCAGGTTATCATGATGATTGATACTGAACATCCTGTAGCAGAAATTCATTCTAAGCTATAGGAAAATGTACAAAGGTGACACAGTCAACTGTGAAGATCACAAAAAAATAAAGGTCATCTTGGAATCTAGATTTACTCTATTTTCTGCTTGTCTTTTGCTATAACATTGTGTACATGATCCCAACTACTTCATACCTCATCAGTACATATACTATGCTAGAATGCGTCACTTCCTGTGTGCTTAAAATGCACATGCACAGTAGAGGCTGCTGGAATGATGCAGTCATGCACAGTAGAGACTGGCCAAATGCACCGGCCTCCATCCAGAGTGGGGAGCTACGAACGGCCCATCGCCTGTCTCCGATCCCGGCTCCGGGGCAGTAGCCGAGGCCGCTGGTTGGCACTTTGGACCATGTACATGGGCATTTATACTAGTTAGAGATATAACTTGATAGTAGTTTCTTGCAGAAGTAGATAATGAGGCTGAAGTACTAAAAACTGAAAAAACTTTGAAGCAAATCAACCACACTGTAGGGTATCAATAAAAATTCCAATTGATTTAATGAATGAAGGGTTGCATGAATGAATGAATGAATATGTTTCTACAGCTCCAGCACATTGCAGATTCAGGCAATAAAACTTAACAGATGTACCTTACATAGTGAAATAATGGGAGAGAGGTCCCTTCTCTATAGCTTACAATATAATGTAAATAAAGGACCAGGCAGAGTTCATAAGAGTTACTATTAAACACAAGTTGCAAGTGCCTTGGTTGCATGAATAATGAGAGTGCCATCTACTTTCCTAAGCTTCATTAAAGTCATGCTTTCTAAAATAAAGATTTGAAAATGGTGAGATTAGTGCCCTGTCCCAGGCTGGTAGGTAAATAGCTCCAAACAGAGAGAGCAATGAGAGAAGTGAAATTGTAAGGCTGGTAGGTACAGAGTTCTACAGATAGGGAGTAATGAGCTTAGTGCACTGCTATAGACAGATGGGTACAGAGTGCTACAGATAGGGAGTAATGAGCTTAGTGCACTGCTATAGACAGATGGGTACAGAGTTCTACAGATAGGGAGTAATGAGCTTACTGCACTGCTATAGACAGATGGGTACAGAGTTCTACAGATAGGGAGTAATGAGCTTAGTGCACTGCTATAGACAGATGGGTACAGAGTTCTACAGATAGGGAGTAATGAGCTTAGTGCACTGCTATAGACAGATGGGTACAGAGTTCTACAGATAGGGAGTAATGAGCTTAGTGCACTGCTATAGACAGATGGGTACAGAGTTCTACAGATAGGGAGTAATGAGCTTAGTGCACTGCTATAGACAGATGGGTACAGAGTTCTATAGATATGGAGTAATCAGCTTAGTGCACTGCTATAGACAGATGGGTACAGAGTTCTACAGATAGGGAGTAATGAGCTTAGTGCACTGCTACAGACAGATGGGTACAGAGTTCTACAAATAGGGAGTAATGAGCTTAGTGCACCGCTATAGAAAGATGGGTACAGAGTTCTACAGATAGGGAGTAATGAGCTTAGTGCACTGCTATAGACAGATGGGTACAGAGTTCTACAGATAGCGAGTAATGAGCTTAGTGCACTGCTATAGACAGATGGGTACAGAGTTCTACAGATAGCGAGTAATGAGCTTAGTGCACTGATATAGACAGATGGGCACAGAGTTCTACAGATAGGGAGTAATGAGCTTAGTGCACTGCTATAGACAGATGGCTACTACAGATAGGGAGTAATGAGCTTAGTGCACCGCTATAGACAGATGGGCACAGAGTTCTACAGATAGGGAGTAATGAGCTTAGTGCACTGCTATAGACAGATAGGTACAGAGTTCTACAGATAGGGAGTAATGAGCTTAGTGCACTGCTATAGACAGATGGGTACAGAGTTCTACAGATAGGGAGTAATGAGCTTAGTGCACTGCTATAGACAGATGGGTACAGAGTTCTACAGATAGGGAGTAAAGAGCTTAGTGCACTGCTATAGACAGGTGGGTACAGAGCTCTACAGATAGGGAGTAATGTGCTTAGTGCACTGTTATAGACAGATGGGTACAGAGTTCTACAGATAGGGAGTAATGAGCTTAGTGCACTGCTATAGACAGATGGGTACAGAGCTCTACAGATAGGGAGTAAAGAGTTTAGTGCACTGCTATAGACAGGTGGGTACAGAGTTCTACAGATAGCGAGTAATGAGCTTAGTGCACTGCTATAGACAGATGGGTACAGAGTTCTACAGATAGGAAGTAATGAGCTTAGTGCACTGCTATAGAGAGATGGGTACAGAGTTCTACAGATAGAAAGTAATGAGCTTAGTGCACTGATATAGACAGATGGGTACAGAGTTCTACAGATAGGGAGTAATGAGCTTAGTGCACTGCTATAGACAGATGGGTACAGAGTTCTACAGAAAGAGAGTAATGAGCTCAGTGCACCGCTATAGACAGATGGGTACAGAGTTCTACAGATAGGGAGTAATGAGCTTAGTGCACCGCTATAGACAGATGGGTACAGAGTTCTATAGATAGGGAGTAATGAGCTTAGTGCACTGCTATAGACAGATGGGTACAGAGTTCTACAGATAGCAAGTAATGAGCTTAGTGCACTGCTATAGACAGATGGGTACAGAGTTCTACAGATAGGGAGTAATGAGCTTAGTGCACTGCTATAGACAGATGGGTACAGAGTTCTACAGATAGGGAGTAATGAGCTTAGTGCACTGCTATAGACAGATGGGTACAGAGTTCTACAGATAGGGAGTAATGAGCTTAGTGCACTGCTATAGACAGATGGGTACAGAGCTCTACAGATACGGAGTAATGAGCTTAGTGCACTGCTATAGACAGATGGGCACAGAGCTCTACAGATAGGGAGTAATGAGCTTAGTGCACTGCTATAGACAGATGGGTACAAAGCTCTACAGATAGGGAGTAATGAGCTTAGTGCACCGCTGTAGACAGATGGGTATAGAGTTCTACAGATAGGGAGTAATGAGCTTAGTGAACTGCTATAAACAGATGGGTACAGAGTTCTACAGATAGGGAGTAATGAGCTTAGTGCACTTCTATAGACAGATGGGCACAGAGTTCTACAGATATGGAGTAAAGAGCTTAGTGCACTGCTATAGACAGATGGGTACAGAGTTCTACAGATAGGGAGTAATGAGCTTGGTGCACTGCTATAGACAGATGGGTACAGAGTTCTACAGATAGGGAGTAATGAGTTTAGTGCACCTCTGTAGACAGATGGGTACAGAGTTCTACAGATAGGGAGTAATGAGCTTAGTGCACCGCTATAGACAGATGGGTACAGAGTTCTACAGAAAGGGAGTAATGAGCTTAGTGCACTGCTATAGACAGATGGGTACAGAGTTCTACAGATATAGAGTAATTAGCTTAGTGCACTGCTATAGACAGATGGGCACAGAGTTCTACAGATAGGGAGTAATGAGCTTGGTGCACTGCTGTAGACAGATGGGTACAGAGTTCTACAGATAGGGAGTAATGAGCTTGGTGCACCGCTATAGACAGATGGGCACAGAGTTCTACAGATATGGAGTAAAGAGCTTAGTGCACTGCTATAGACAGATGGGTACAGAGTTCTACAGATAGGGAGTAATGAGCTTGGTGCACTGCTATAGACAGATGGGTACAGAGTTCTACAGATAGGGAGTAATGAGTTTAGTGCACCGCTGTAGACAGATGGGTACAGAGTTCTACAGATAGGGAGTAATGAGCTTAGTGCACCGCTATAGACAGATGGGTACAGAGTTCTACAGAAAGGGAGTAATGAGCTTAGTGCACTGCTATAGACAGATGGGTACAGAGTTCTACAGATATAGAGTAATTAGCTTAGTGCACTGCTATAGACAGATGGGCACATAGTTCTACAGATAGGGAGTAATGAGCTTGGTGCACTGCTGTAGACAGATGGGTACAGAGTTCTACAGATAGGGAGTAATGAGCTTGGTGCACCGCTATAGACAGATGGGTACAGAGTTCTACAGATAGGGAGTAATGAGCTTAGTGCACTGCTATAGACAGATGGGTACAGAGTTCTACAGATATAGAGTAATGAGCTTGGTGCACTGCTATAGACAGATGGGCACAGAGTTCTACAGATAGGGAGTAATGAGCTTAGTGCACTGCTGTAGACAGATGGGTACAGAGTTCTAAAGATAGGGAGTAATGAGCTTAGTGCACTGCTATAGACAGATGGACACAGAGTTCTACAGATAGGGAGTAGTGATGAGCGAGCGTGCTCGGCCGATGCTCGGATCGGCTCGAGCATCGCTCTGCTCGGCACATGGCGGTACTCGTCGAGTACCGCCATGTGCTCGCCCGCCATGTTCGGGTGGCGGGGATCTGTGCCGGAAGAGGCACAGATCCGAAGACGCTCCGCTGGACCACCAGGGACTGGAGGTACGGGGGCATTGCGGAGATGAAGGGGGCATTGCGGAGATGAAGGGGGACATTGTGGAAGAGGGGCATAGACTCTATGCCCCTCTTCCACAATGTCCCCCTTCATCTCCGCTATGCCCGTCTTCCACAATGTGCCCCTTCATCTCCGCTATGCCCCTCTTCCACAATGTGCCCCTTCATCTCCGCTATGCCCCTCTTCCACAATGTCCCCCTTCATCTCCTCTATGGCATAGAGGAGATGAAGGGGGACATTGTGGAAGAGGGGCATAGCGGAGATGAAGGGGCACATTGTGGAAGAGGGGCATAGCGGAGATGAAGGGGCACATTGTGGAAGAGGGGCATAGCGGAGCTGAAGGGGGACATTGCGGAGCTGAAGGGGGCATTCGGAGATGAAGGGGGCATAGCGGAGATGAAGGGGGCATTGACCAGGCACCCTCCCCTCATCAGAGCAGGGGGTGCCTGGTGTTGCCCCATTCATTTCAATGGGGCTCGGGTGCTCGGCCGAGCACTCGAGCCTCAGGGGGTGCTCGGTCAGAGCACCCGAGCACCCGAGCATCGGGGTGCTCGCTCAACACTAATAGGGAGTAATTAGCTTAGTGCACCGCTATAGACAGATGGGTACAGAGCTCTACAGATAGGGAGTAATGAGCTTAGTGCACTGCTATAGACAGATGGGTACAGAGTTCTACAGATAGGGAGTAATGAGCTTAGTGCACTGATATAGACAGATGTGTACAGAGTTCTACAGATAGGGAGTAATGAGCTTAGTGCACTGCTATAGACAGATGGGTACAGAGTTCTACAGATAGGGAGTAATGAGCTTAGTGCACTGCTATAGACAGATGGGTACAGAGTTCTACAGATAGGGAGTAATGAGCTTAGTGCACTGATATAGACAGATGTGTACAGAGTTCTACAGATAGGGAGTAATGAGCTTAGTGCAATGCTATAGACAGATGGGTACAGAGTTCTACAGATAGAAAGTAATGAGCTTAGTGCACTGCTATAGACAGATGGGTACAGAGTTCTACAGATATAGAGTAATTAGCATAGTGCACTGCTATAGACAGATGGGCACATAGTTCTACAGATAGGGAGTAATGAGCTTGGTGCACTGCTGTAGACAGATGGGTACAGAGTTCTACAGATAGGGAGTAATGAGCTTGGTGCACCGCTATAGACAGATGGGTACAGAGTTCTACAGATAGGGAGTAATGAGCTTAGTGCACTGCTATAGACAGATGGGTACAGAGTTCTACAGATATAGAGTAATGAGCTTGGTGCACTGCTATAGACAGATGGGCACAGAGTTCTACAGATAGGGAGTAATGAGCTTAGTGCACTGCTGTAGACAGATGGGTACAGAGTTCTACAGATAGGGAGTAATGAGCCTAGTGCACTGCTATAGACAGATGGACACAGAGTTCTACAGATAGGGAGTAATTAGCTTAGTGCACCGCTATAGACAGATGGGTACAGAGCTCTACAGATAGGGAGTAATGAGCTTAGTGCACTGCTATAGACAGATGGGTACAGAGTTCTACAGATAGGGAGTAATGAGCTTAGTGCACTGATATAGACAGATGTGTACAGAGTTCTACAGATAGGGTGTAATGAGCTTAGTGCACTGCTATAGACAGATGGGTACAGAGTTCTACAGATAGGGAGTAATGAGCTTAGTGCACTGCTATAGACAGATGGGTACAGAGTTCTACAGATAGGGAGTAATGAGCTTAGTGCACTGATATAGACAGATGTGTACAGAGTTCTACAGATAGGGAGTAATGAGCTTAGTGCAATGCTATAGACAGATGGGTACAGAGTTCTACAGATAGAAAGTAATGAGCTTAGTGCACTGCTATAGACAGATGGGTACAGAGTTCTACAGATAGGGAATAATGAGCTTAGTGCACTGCTATAGACAGATGGGTACAGAGCTCTACAGATAGGGAGTAATGTGCTTAGTGCACTGCTATAGACAGATGGGTACAGAGCTCTACAGATAGGGAGTAATGTGCTTAGTGCACTGCTATAGACAGGTGGATACAGAGTTCTACAGATAGCGAGTAATGAGCTTAGTGCACTGCTATAGACAGATGGGCACAGAGTTCTACAGATAGGGAGTAATGAGCTTGGTGCACTGCTGTAGACAGATGGGTACAGAGTTCTACAGATAGAAAGTAATGAGCTTAGTGCACTGCTATAGACAGATGGGTACAGAGTTCTACAGATAGGGAATAATGAGCTTAGTGCACTGCTATAGACAGATGGGTACAGAGCTCTACAGATAGGGAGTAATGTGCTTAGTGCACTGCTATAGACAGATGGGTACAGAGCTCTACAGATAGGGAGTAATGTGCTTAGTGCACTGCTATAGACAGGTGGATACAGAGTTCTACAGATAGCGAGTAATGAGCTTAGTGCACTGCTATAGACAGATGGGCACAGAGTTCTACAGATAGGGAGTAATGAGCTTGGTGCACTGCTGTAGACAGATGGGTACAGAGTTCTACAGATAGGGAGTAATGAGCTTGGTGCACCGCTATAGACAGATGGGCACAGAGTTCTACAGATATGGAGTAAAGAGCTTAGTGCACTGCTATAGACAGATGGGTACAGAGTTCTACAGATAGGGAGTAATGAGCTTGGTGCACTGCTATAGACAGATGGGTACAGAGTTCTACAGATAGGGAGTAATGAGTTTAGTGCACCGCTGTAGACAGATGGGTACAGAGTTCTACAGATAGGGAGTAATGAGCTTAGTGCACCGCTATAGACAGATGGGTACAGAGTTCTACAGATAGAAAGTAATGAGCTTAGTGCACTGCTATAGACAGATGGGTACAGAGTTCTACAGATAGGGAGTAATGAGCTTAGTGCACTGCTATAGACAGATGGGTACAGAGTTCTACAGATAGGGAGTAATGAGCTTAGTGCACCACTATAGACAGATGGGCACAGAGTTCTACAGATAGGGAGTAATGAGCTTAGTGCACTGCTATAGACAGATGGGTACAGAGTTCTACAGATAGGGAGTAAAGAGCTTAGTGCACTACTATAGACAGGTGGGTACAGAGCTCTACAGATAGTGAGTAATGTGCTTAGTGCACTGCTATAGACAGATGGGTACAGAGCTCTACAGATAGGTAGTAAAGAGCTTAGTGCACTGCTATAGACAGGTGGGTACAGAGTTCTACAGATAGCGAGTAATGAGCTTAGTGCACTGCTATAGACAGATGGGTACAGAGTTCTACAGATAGGGAGTAATGAGCTTAGTGCACTGCTATAGAGAGATGGGTACAGAGTTCTACAGATAGAAAGTAATGAGCTTAGTGCACTGCTATAGACAGATGGGTACAGAGTTCTACAGATAGGGAGTAATGAGCTTAGTGCACTGCTATAGACAGATGGGTACAGAGTTCTACAGAAAGAGAGTAATGAGCTTAGTGCACCGCTATAGACAGATGGGTACAGAGTTCTACAGATAGGGAGTAATGAGCTTAGTGCACCGCTATAGACAGATGGGTACAGAGTTCTATAGATAGGGAGTAATGAGCTTAGTGCACTGCTATAGACAGATGGGTACAGAGTTCTACAGATAGCAAGTAATGAGCTTAGTGCACTGCTATAGACAGATGGGTACAGAGTTCTACAGATAGGGAGTAATGAGCTTAGTGCACTGCTATAGACAGATGGGTACAGAGCTCTACAGATACGGAGTAATGAGCTTAGTGCACTGCTATAGACAGATGGGTACAGAGTTCTACAGATAGGGAGTAATGAGCTTAGTGCACTGCTATAGACAGATGGGTACAGAGTTCTACAGATAGGGAGTAATGAGCTTAGTGCACTGCTATAGACAGATGGGTACAGAGTTCTACAGATAGGGAGTAATGAGCTTAGTGCACTGCTATAGACAGATGGGCACAGAGTTCTACAGATATGGAGTAAAGAGCTTAGTGCACTGCTATAGACAGATAGGTACAGAGTTCTACAGATAGGGAGTAATGAGTTTAGTGCACCGCTATAGACAGATGGGTACAGAGTTCTACAGAAAGGGAGTAATGAGCTTAGTGCACTGCTATAGACAGATGGGTACAGAGTTCTACAGATAGGGAGTAATGAGCTTAGTGCACTGCTATAGACAGATGGGTACAGAGTTCTACAGATAATGTAATGAGCTTAGTGCACTGCTATATACAGATGGGTACAGAGTTCTACAGATAGGGAATAATAAGCTTAGTGCACTGCTATAGACAGATGGGTACAGAGCTCTACAGATAGGGAGTAATGTGCTTAGTGCACTGCTATAGACAGATGGGTACAGAGCTCTACAGATAGGGAGTAATGTGCTTAGTGCACTGCTATAGACAGGTGGGTACAGAGTTCTACAGATAGCAAGTAATGAGCTTAGTGCACTGCTATAGACAGATGGGTACAGAGTTCTACAGATAGGGAGTAATGAGCTTATTGCACTGCTATAGACAGATGGGTACAGAGTTCTACAGATAGGGAGTAATGAGCTTAGTGCACTGCTATAGACAGATGGGTACAGAGTTCTACAGATAGGGAGTAATGAGCTTAGTGCACTGCTATAGACAGATGGGCACAGAGTTCTACAGATAGGGAGTAATGAGCTTAGTGCACTACTATAGACAGGTGGGTACAGAGTTCTACAGATAGGGAGTAATGAGCTTAGTGCACTGCTATAGACAGATGGGCACAGAGTTCTACAGATAGGGAGTAATGAGCTTAGTGCACTACTATAGACAGGTGGGTACAGAGTTCTACAGATAGGGAGTAATGAGCTTAGTGCACTGCTATAGACAGATGGGTACAGAGTTCTACAGATAGGGAGTAATGAGCTTAGTGCACTGCTATAGACAGATGGGTACAGAGTTCTACAGATAGGGAGTAATGAGCTTAGTGCACTGCTATAGACAGATGGGTACAGAGTTCTACAGATAGGGAGTAATGAGCTTAGTGCACTACTATAGACAGATGGGCACAGAGTTCTACCGATAGGCAGTAATGAGCTTAGTGCACTGCTATAGACAGGTGGGTACAGAGTTCTACAGATAGGGAGTAATGAGCTTAGTGCACTGCTGTAGACAGATGGGTACAGAGTTCTACAGATAGGGAGTAATGAGCTTAGTGCACTGCTATAGACAGATGTGTACAGAGTTCTACAGATAGGGAGTAAAGAGCTTAGTGCACACTCTATAGACAGATGAGTACAGAGTTCTATAGATATAGAGTAATGAGCTTAGTGCACTGCTATAGACAGATGGGTACAGAGTTCTACAGATAGGGAGTAATGAGCTTAGTGCACTGCTGTAGACAGATGGGTACAGAGTTCTACAGATACGGAGTAAAGAGCTTAGTGCACTGCTATAGGCTGGAAGGTAAAGAGTACCATAGGTAGGAGTAATGAGAAGTCTATTGACACAAACATGTAAGTACAGAGTCCCACAAATAAGGAGTAATGAGTACAGTGCATGCTATAGGATGGTAGGTGCAGAGTTCTACAAAAATTAGGGAGTAATGAGAGAAATACATTGGCACAGACTGGTAGGTACAGTATTCTACAGACAGGGAGTAATGAGATCAGTGCATTTCTATAAGCTGGTGGGTACGGAGTTATAAAGATACAGAGTAATAAGAGAAGTGAAATGGAACAGGCTAGTAGCTACAGAGTCCCACAAACAGGGAGTAATAAGTGCAGTGAATGCTATAGGCTGGTAGGTGCAGAGTTCTACAGATAGAAAGTAATGAGAGAAGTGCACTGGGACAGGCTGGTAGGTAAAGGATTCTACAGATATGGAGTAAAGAGTGCAGTACACTGCTATGGGCTGGTAGACACAGAGTTCTACAGATTTTAAGGAGTAATGAGAGAAGTACCATGGCACAGGCTGGTAGGGAAAGCATTTCAAAGTTAGGGGTTAATGAGAGAAGTGATATGGCACAGGCTGGCAGGTACAGAGTTCTACAGATAGGGAGTAATGAGAGAATTGCACTGCTGCAGGTTGGGTAAAGAGTACCACAGATAGCAGTAATGAGAAGTGCATTTACACAGGATGGTACGTACAGAGTAATGAACACAATGCACTGCTATGGGCTGGAAAGAACATATTTCTACAAATATTAGGGAGTAATGAGAGAAGTGCATTGGCACAATAGGTAGAGTTCCTAAGATATGTGGTAATGACAGAAGTGCAAAAGCACAGGCTGGTAGGTACTGGATTCTACAGATAGGGAGTAATGAGTGCAGTGCACTACTATAGGCTGGAATGAACATATTTCTACAAATATTAGGGAGTAATGAGAGAAATGTATTGGCACAGGCTGGTGGGGAAATAGTTCCATAGTTAGGGAGTAATGAGAGAAGTGCACTGGCAAAGGCTGGTAGGTACAAAGTATAATGTATAGTATTTGTAGGACTTATACTTGTTGTTAGAAGCCCAAGCCCTGAGGAAATATTGATTTGTAGGGCTTACACTTGTTTGGCACAAGCCCTGAGGAAACATTGATTTGTAGGAGTTAGTCTTGTTGTTAGAGGCCCAAGCCCTGAGGAAACATTGAATTATAGGACTTAGACATGGTAGGCACACACCCTGAGGAAACATTGATTTGTAGGACTTAGACTTGTTAGTGGCCCAAGCCCAGAGGAAACATTGATGTGTAGGACTTAGACTTAGGCCCAAGCCCTGGGAAACATTTATTTATATAACTTGTTAGCATCACAGGCTCTGAGGAATCAGAGATAATCTTTATCAATCACGCTTGCTAGCATCAAGCCCTGAGGAATCAGATATACTTTTTATCAATCAGCCTTGTTAGCATCACAAGCCCTGGGAAATCAGTGATTTGTAGGTTTGTTAGAAACAAGCCCCCAAAATTGTTTTTTGTAAGCATCTGATTTGTGTTTAAAGAACAAGTCCTGAGAGAAAAAAATGCCTTACTCAACTAGTACCAACAGGTCATGTTGTGGTGGCCAGTGGCCACTGGCCATTGTTAAATGCACCGGTGTCATTGCAGCATTTGCTGATGCTGAGTTGTTTAAACAGCAGGATGATTAGGCCACCCCAAGGCAATGGGATTAACAACAGTAATGATATGAATGATGTTTATGAAGGTTTCATTTGCCACTACTAGCTCCAGTGATGCTCCTGAGGTAGTAGCAGCACCACAACCAGCCCTTACCACTTCAAGTATATGTGTAGAAAAGAAGCTGGCAAATAATGTTTCTCCTCCTGCCCCTCCTCCAAAATCATGGATGTGTTGTTGGGAGAAAGAACTGTGCCTCTCATCAGCAATTTCAATGTGGACAGTGTGTGCAATAAATAAGAGAAGGACTGGAAACAATGGGCACATCTGCATTTACATCAAACACCTGGCACAAAATTCAATGTGACTGACTTGCAAGACACAGGCAGCTGGGGTCCAGTTTGCTTGATGATATTGCTGTTATTGTCTCTTTGCTGTAGAAGTCTGTTAATGTTGCTATTAAATTATATATTTTTTATAATATATATATATATATATATTTTTTTTTTTTTTTTTTAAACAATAAAAAATAATAAGTAAACAAATAAATATATTAGGTGACAGACAGCTGAGTGGGAGCTGTGTCACTGAGGCAGACTTGATAGACAGCATGCAACATTGAGAATTTTGTTGATGGCTAAGGCAAGACATCACACTTCATCAGCTGTGTACTGTAGAGAGTAAAAACATACACAGCAGTTCAGTAATGTCCAGCAAATGCACAAGGGGAGGGGGAAAGGTGGAGCAATACAGGGACATGGGGGTAAAGTGGTAGTTCAAAAACTGACTGCAGCCATGGTTGCTGCAGTGTGCACAATAAATGATTATCTCTCTTCTCCCGGAGAGGATGCTGTTTGTCAAGGTCACACCAAAAGTTCCACCACTACCACCAGAGCCAGTACAAAAAAAGAACCCTATAAGAAGAACAGTGAAGACAACAAAGAGAAGCATTCTAGTGTTGATGGTGGCAATGGCATAATGGAGGAAGGTAAACCAACTGCTGCATCTAACAGTGAGACAAACAAGCACCAAAACACCTGTCATCAAAGTAGTAGCAAACTTTGTGAATGTAAAAGTAAAAAGACATTGTTTGACACCTCTAAAAGCTTAGAGGAATATAAGTGTAGTGGGCAAGAAGCAACGGACGATGCTGATGCTGAGGATGACGTGATGATGACTGATGATGATGCAGATGTAGAATATATCCCTCAAGTATGCTCCTCTTGGTCTGATACAGATGAATCTGAGAGTGAGAGAGATGATAACATGGCCAGAAAGTTAGCAGAAAGACCAAGGCTGAATCTTCCACCACTGAAAAGGAGCACTGCTCCTGTCTATAAACCGCTTGAGAAAACCCATTGGAAACTCTGGCCCTCGACAAGCAAAGATGGCAAAAAGTACATAGTCATCATTTCAGTCATCATCAGCATCATCTCCGCTTCCAATTCCAAGTACCACTCAGCCACACACACGTGTGCTGAGTAACCAGCAGCAACAACAACAGCACAACAGGTTATTAACATCCACAATATTAGCTATGATGACTACCTCTGCTGCTGCTGGAAGTGATGCACCTTTGACACCTAGTAGTAGTAGTAAAATTGCATCAACAAATATCCCCAGTAATAGTAGCAGCCCCTCAGGAACCCCTCAGGATCCAAAAGATATAACAGAGAAAGCCAGACCAAATGTATTAACAGCAGCACTGATGAGGAACAGGAGGAGGAATGTGAAGAAAGATTTCTACCATCTACCACACTTGGGACAAACGTTATAAACAATAAGTAACATGTATCAGTCATCTGAGAATAAGGATAGTTTACATTTGACGCAAAAATGATAATGGTAAAAAACTGCTGTAGGAAGATAGATAGATAGATAGATAGATAGATAGATAGATAGATATGATAGATAGACCGATAGACCAATAGATAGATAGATAGATAGATAGATAGATAGATAGATAGATAGATAGACAGACAGACAGACAGACAGACAGACAGATATGATAGATAGATAGATAGATAGATAGATAGATAGATAGATAGATAGATAGATAGATAGATATACATGCATGCATCAATCACACTATGACAATCTCCCACCACCATTACCATACAGATCTGCCACATTGTAATTAGTATTTTTTTTCTCTCTTGACATCATCATGAATATGTGCCAGTGTAACTTAAGCAGGAATACATATTTCAAGGCACATGTTGCTGTAGGGCGCACAACTTTGACCTTCAGCTATTTACTTCTCCAGTGCAGCTCTTAGAAGATGTAATATTATGGTTGGAAATATTGCACCATAGGAAACATTGGCAAAAAATGTATTGGAATTGGGAAAATTTTGCATAAGAGAAAAGGAGAAAACGTTTGTGAAAATAATAAAAAAAAATCTGTTTTTTTTGCTAAAATCATGCAGTAAATTTTTCTCACTTTTCACCCACTCCAGTCATGAAGACCCTGCACGATTTTAGTGGCTCTCCTTTCAACTGCCTCTACGTTATTAACTGTACTCAGCACTAAAGGTGAGGCCTTACCAGTGATCTATAGAGTAGCATTAGTACCTCTCTTTTTTCCTCTGCTAATGCCTCATTCTGTACAATAAAACAACCAGCTTACTTTTCCCACTGCTTTAATGCATTGCTTACCTATCATCATATCACCTATGAAAAAGCCTATAAATGAAAATAAAAATAAAACGTACACTGGGAGAGCATTTAAAAATAAGAGTGGAGTTTGGATGAATCAACGTTACTTAGTGGGGTGCATCACCTTAGCCCTAGGTTAAAGTGGACCTGTGAGCAGATAATTAAAATCTTCTGATTTGTTTTACTAGCTGGCTCTCTGTATAAAATAAGATGCTTTTGAGAAAATATCCTTTATGTTTTGGTGCATTTTGTAACACTTTATGTTAGTACACTACAATTTGTATTAAAGGGGTAATAATGTTTCAAAATAAAAGCATCTCTGATGAATCTTCATGGTATTTGGGCCATGTTATTTCAATACTGTCAGAGCTGTAGTAAAAGAGTAATTGAATGATAAAGTATCCCCCTCCCCTCCCCCTTTTACCTAGTGTAAACCACCTCCCCTCAGATGTGGAATCTGTTCATTTGACCGGCCAGGTCACAGCAAGGGACAATCTTCTTACTGTGACCTTTCTGTGATCTTACTGTGATCTTTCCTTATGCTCACTGAAGATTGTCCCTCACTGTGATCCATCTGGACAGTCTTGCTGCTCTCAGGTGAGCAGTGTTACATCAGTAAAATGGGCGGGAGGGGGATACTTTATCATTCAATTTCTCTTGAAATACAACTCGGACAGTATTGAAATAACACTCTCCATGGCCCAAATACTATGGAGATTCATTGGAGCTGATTTTATTGGGAAACATTACTATCCCTTTAATTAGTTCTGCTTGAGACCAAACTCACATCTCACTGTGCTAATAGAAATAACGTCAGCGTGTGGGCTCTGTCTAGATTCATTTATAGTAGAGTACATGGCAATATTGGCCCAGAAACAAATTAGCATAAAGTGTCACACTGTGCCACCAACATATAAATATGTATTTTTCAAAAACTACTTATATTCCAAACAATCGGCTAGAACAACATATACATAATTTTTAATTCTCTTTAAAATAACTAAAATTCTCTTAAAGGGATAGTAATATTTCATCGTAAACGCAGCTCAGATCTCTCAATAGAATGAATAGTTCAAAACTGTTTAGTTACGATGTATTTAGATGCTGACGTTGATCTCTCACGCCCCTATTCCCATTATGAAGCCGCCTCCTCACAGATCCAACAGCGAATCACAACAAGGGACAATCCACTGTTAGTATTAGGAAAAACCTGTCCTGCTTCTTCAAGGAGGGCAGGTTTTTCCTTATACTGAATGAGGAAAGACTATCCCTCATTGTGATTTGTCCAGTCAAGAGTCTGGACTTCAGCTCTGTGAGGAGGCCGCTTCATAATGGTAAAATAGGCATGACAGATCAACGTCAGCATCTAAATATATTGTAACTGAACAGTTTTGAACAATAAGAGCATCACGCAGCAGTACTATTCATTCTACCGAAAGATCTGAGCTGCGTTTATGATGAAATATCACTATCCCATTAAGGTGACAGGTCTGCTTTACACAGTTATATATCTGTACAGAACAATCACATTTATCTTTTGTACAAATACAAATGTCACAACACAGGGACATTTGTTTTGCCCTTTTCATGATATTTGCATCTGAAACATACAGTAAGAATGCAACATGACTATCAAAGCTTAACACAAAAGCCCAGATCTATTATGAATATACCCATTTTTCAGTCTTCATTTATCAGTCCATCCACAGTTAATTATGATGGTTAACCCTTTAGAACCAGAGGGTTATGCACGACATTGAGAAGAAATGCACTGCACACCCCTCTGTTGCTTAATTCCTTGAGTGCCAGTGGGGGTAGCCAAAGCATTACTTTGCAATACATTCACTAGCCCCCTGGACCTCAAAGGGTTAAAAGATATTGTAAAAAAATAGAAAGTTGAAAGGTCAGTTAAAGGGATAGTAATGTTTCAAAATAAAAGCAGCTCCAATTAATCTTCATAGTATTTGGGCCATGGAGAGTGTTATTTCAATTCTGTCAGAGTTGTGGTTCAAGAGTAATTGAATGATAAAGTATCCTCCTCCCGCCCCTTTTACTGATGTAACACTGCTCACCTCAGAGCAGCAAGACTGTCCGTAAGGATCACAGAAAGGGACAATATTCAGTGATCATAAGGGAAAACCTGAAAAACCTGTCAAGGGGGCAGGGTTTTCATTGTTCTCACAGTAAGAAGATTGTCTCTTGCTGTGATCTGTCTGGTCTGTGGACCAGATTCCACATCTGAGGGGAGGTGTCTTACACTCCTACAACTCTGACAGTACTGAAATAACACTTTCCATGGGACAAATACTATGATGACTAAATAGAGCTGCTTCTATTATGAAACATTACTATCCCTTTAAGCAAATAAATATATATAAGCTGCACCCTCCAGTTAACTTGTTCTATTCTGTCACTGTTCATCTGAATAGATGACTTTTAGGGGCCTGATGAGCAGGGGAGGTCTGGCCCGGGGGCAGGGGGCTATTACCCCCTCAGCCGGTCATTTGTCCAGGCCAGTGGGCCATTGCCTCACTCAATCTCTCGTTTTCAGCTGTAAATGTAGCTGCAATAGTGATACCACAGAGCTTACAATTGAAATGGAGCTACACAAGTAAAACCACAGAGCTACCGTCCAAATGGAGCTATACTAGTAGCATAACACATATCTATAGTATCACTAGTGTAGCTTTACTTACATTTGTAAGTTCTGTAGAATCACTAGTGTAGCCCCATTTCAATTGGAAGCTCTGTGGTCTCATTTGCCTTCCTTCACAACATTAATGACAATTTTAACAAAAGGGGGTGGGCTGATACAGTGGGCTGGAGCGACAGTAGAGAGACGAGAAAATTGCAAAAGAAAAGCAGTTTTGGAGCAAACCAACTACAAAATAGTAATAGTAATAAGTAAAACATTTATTTGTTTATATGGGACAGTAACCATCTTCAATACTAGAGAGGTCTCCAATACATTGCTTGGTGTATTTGATATGCATCAGAATTGCTGTGTTTTCTCTGTGCCTATGATCATATGTGTCACTTTATAGAAACAGTAATGCTAAACATGCAGGGGAGTCCAGTAGTATTTATATGTTGTGTGTATATTTGTGTGTAAATGTATATGCATTTCTGTGTGTGTGTGTGTGTGTGTTTCTGTGTATATGTGTGTCTGTGTGTATGTATATGGTTTGTGTGTATGTATATGTATATGTGTGTGTATATGTATGTGAGTGTGTGTATGTATATGGTATGTGTATATGTGTGTACATGGATATATGTATGTGTAAATATGTATGTGTGTGTATCTATAAGTATCTATGTGTGTATGTATGTGGTACATGTGTATCTATAAGTACGTGTATATGTGTATAAATGTATATGTGTGGTTATTTGTGTGTAAGTGTGTCTGTTTGTGTATGTATATGTTTTGTGTGTATATGTGTGTATGAGTATTTGTCCATGTGTATTTGTGAGTACGTGTGTGGGTATATATATATATGGAAACAGTTCACATTGGTAGCACTCACTGTTAATTTTTCTGCATACCTGGGTTGCTGGATAGACGGCCTTCACAGGACTTCTTCAAAGTTTGAAACAGAAATGTTTATTTGTATCAATGTTTCGGCCACATTACCAGGCCTTTATCAAGATTACAGACATTACCTGTTACCCCCCCTTATTTATACCCAGTATACACCTGAACGCCAGGAAAAATGGTGTTTCAAACTTTGAAGAAGTCCTGTGAGTGCAAACTATCCAGCAACCTGTATATATATATATATATATATATATATATATATATATATATATATATATATATATATATATATATATATAATATGACAATAGACAGTGGCACACACCTAGAGAATTTACCTACACCAAAATAAATGGTTATAGGTGCACATCCCATAAAAAGAATAAACAAAGTGTTTAAATATACTCAGCCTGGGGAGCTTCGCTTTGAGACAGCACTCTGAAGTCAACAAAAGTGAGAAAATAAATAATCAATTTATTGCATCCATGCCGAACGTTTGTGTGTGTGTGTGTGTATGCATGTGTGTAAATGAATGTGAGTATGTTTTGTTTGTGTGTCTGAGTATTGATGGTTATATGAAAGCTCACTCTGAGGTCTGTAGTGCTGTGCATCTAGACAGGATCATGTTTAGAGTCTCATATCATGAACACCTCTAAGCTATTAACCATTTGAGCTGCTGTGACCAAGAGGTCTAGGATTTTGCTGAGTACCAACTTTTAAATAAAATGAATAAACCAGTCTGATTTGCCAGCTAACATGTCACACACATGTGACTTTAGACCAAATAAGTATCAGCTAAATATTTTATAACTAGTATAAATGCCCGTGTACATGGGCCAAAGAGCCACCCAGAGCCCTCGGCTGCTGCTCCAGAGCCGGGAGCGGAGACAGGCGGTGGGCCGTTCGGATCACCCCGCTCCAGATGGAGATCAGCGTGTTCAGCCAGTCTCTACTGTGCATGACTACATCGTTCGGGCAGTCTCTACTGCACATGACTACATCATTCAGCCAGTCTCTACTGCACATGACTACATCATTCAGCCAGTCTCTACTGCACATGACTACATCATTCAGCCAGTCTCTACTGTGCATGACTACATCATTCAGGCAGTCTCTACTGCACATGTGCTTATTACGCACAAAGGGAGTAGGGATGGGAGAAAATTTCCACCTCAGATTGAAATCGGCAAAAAATGCCACTTTCCACTTGGCGAAAAATTTTCTGTGAAAAGTGAAGATTTCCGCTTTTTTCGCCTAGCTCATTCCATTGAAATCAGTGGGAACATAGAAGTTACACACAACACATAGCATATATTATTTTATTTCCCAAAGGCATAGTGTAAAAGGGGCATGAGTGTGCCTGTGTTGGTGGGGTGTGAGGAAAGAATCAGATGAACAAGGGATGATTTTTGGGGGGGATTGTTTACTGGGATTGGAGGGCAGTTAATAAAAAAATAAATCTTAAATAAAATAAAATAAAATAAAATAAAAACCATAAGACATGGTATAAAAGGGGTCTGAGGAGAGTTCCTGTGTTGTTGAATGAATTAATCATTTGAACAGGGGGTTTGGGGGTTTCTTGACTGGTATTGGGGGAACAGTTAATAAAAAAATATATCAATAAAATAAAATAAGACATTTGTATGTAAAGTGGTAGAGATAGGAACCCCCTGACATAAGCTGCCACTGGGGTGGACTGATACTTGACTTGATAGAGTATTTTGTAGCGGTTGATTTGTTTGATTTGTTGTTAGAGGCCTTTGTAGGACTTAGACTTATTAGAGGCCAAAGCCCTGAAGAAACAGTGATTTGTAGGACTTAAGCTTGTTTGGCGCAAGCCCTAAGGAAACATTGATTTGTAGGACTTAGGCTTGTTAGCAACAAACCCCCCAAAAAATTTTTATTTTTTTGTAGGACTATGCACAAGCCCTGAGAAAAAAATAAAAATGCCCTACTGGCCTAATGCCAGCAGGTAATGTTGGCCAGTGGCCACTGTCAAATGTTCTCCTGAGTCCTGAGTTGCAAATGCTGTTCACACTGCTGTTGCTGAGTTGTTTAAGCAGGAGGATGATTAGACAGCTAAAAGGGAATGGGATCAACAATAGCAGTAACATGGAAGATGGATGATGAAGGTTCCACTTGCCACAACTGGCTCCAGTGATGCACCTGAGGCAGTACCATCACAATAAGTAGCCCCCAAGTCTATGTGGAAAAAAGAAGAAGTTGGCCAATAATTCTTCTCCACCTGCCCTTCTTCCAAAATCATGAGTGTGTTATTTTTAGAATATACATTTTTCCCTTGAGAACAGGAACTGTGGCTTCCATCAGCAACTGCAATGTGCACAGTGTGTGTGTGGTAACTGTATCCAAACACCATGACAACTGAAACCAAGTACTGCTGCTGTCACTGTACCCCTTGTCCAGACCCCGCTATGGACACATGACAACTTGCTGACAGTTTAATAGTAACGATGAATCCTCCCTGCCAGCATCTTAGCATATTCTGAAGGATGAAATCTCCTCAGATGCCGCTTGATGCACTGCTTGCAATTCTCCTCCACCACACTGGCATGTGTGCTCATTGCACCACACAGTGTGCAGTGGGTGTAGCAACAGAGTGGCTATCATATGGTGAGGAAGGTAACATTGAATGAGGTGGATTGGCAGAAGATGTAGTTACCCTAGAAGGTGATGGTGAGTTAGTTGTTTCATTCATCCTGGAACTTCCAGTCTCTGCCTGTGTTGTTCTATTACTTCTCCTCTTTGATCTCTGCCTTGCCTCTTGTTGCCTTTCTGGAGAGTCAGGGACAGCAAAAGCAGTGTTTGATTTCTGTGTTTGTCTTTAACGTGTTTATTAAATGTCATGGTGTCTGTATTTAATGTGTGATATCAGTGCGCTTGTGCCAAGGTGTGTTCCCTCTTTCCTCTTCTCACTGACATTGCAAATTGTGCACAGTGCTATTGCTGATGACTGCACTGTGTCTGCCCCAACAGAAAAATAGTCCCACATCCATGACTTCAGGGGGGAGGGATAGGGAACAGGTGGAGAAGAATGGCCTCTTTCATCTTGTCCTCCACATTCACCTTCACTGTCTGAGGCAGAGGATGATGTTGATGCTGTTGCTGTTGCTGTTACTGCCTCAGATTCAGCATTGCAACTAGGACCATGAATATTGATGCTGCTGGCAAGTGAAACCTGTCCAAGTCCTGCATCACTTGTTGACACCATTCCCACTGTGTCCACGGTGGTCTGTGACACACTAGAACAGTTGCAAGTTCCTCCATTTCCAAGATGTCCTTGCTAGTGGTGGTGGTAGTAATTCCATCTGCATTCCTGTCTCCCATTCCTTATAAGATTCTGCTAAAAAGGCCATCAATGTCTCTTCCACCCCAGCTTCTCCAGCATCATCACCACCTCCACTAGTCCCTACGTGCTGCTGCTCTATCAGACATCTCATTGCTGCTTGGAGGAGGTGACAAGCAATGTGACAGAGGGTCCCCTAATGTCACACTTGCCATTTCCTTTTGACCTGAAGAACAAGGCAGACTAGCATTAGCAGCAGTAGCAGCAGGCACAGGCAGCTGATCTGTGCGCCTGCTGCTGGTGGTGGTATTAATTCTCAGCCTGCTCTCCTCTCCCAACACCAGTTCTAGCCTCTTTAGGATCATGTTCCACCTGGACACTGTAGTGAAGGGAAGGTGAGGAGGACTCCCAGAGCCAGAGGAATGGTGTGGGCTCCCTTGACCACTAGTCCGGAGTTGGATGCTCTCAGATGTTTCCCATAACACTCTGGCTGCTTCACCATTACTGCTACTAGTACTAACACCAACCACATCAAGTTCAGCCGCAGAGTCTTCCTCCCCAGTCTCACAGTCACTAGTAATATCAGGATATTGTTGTTGATTACCCCCTCCTTCACTCTAATGCTAACAAGCTGCTGGACCTTAGTAGCAGTGGTACTAGCACTGGCAGGACTGCTTGGGGATGGCAAGTGTGATATAGGGTCCCTTGCTGTCACAATTGGCATCATTTTCTCCTTCCCTCCTGAGTACTACAAGAAACACTAGCAGCAGGCAAAGTATTGGTGGCAGCAGGTTCAGCACTGGCAGCAGGTACAGTGCTGATGGCAGCAGGGGCAGCACATCTGTTTTCTCAAACAGTTTATAGACAGGCACAGTGCTCTTTTCAGTGATGGAAGACTGAGCCTTTGCCTTTCAGCTAACTTTCTGGCAATGTCATCATGTCTCTCACTCTCAGCTTCATCTGTTTCCGACGAGGAGTAGGATGCCAGAGGGACATATTCTAGATCTACATCATTATCATCAGTCATCATTAGGTCATCCTCAGCATCAATTACTGCTCCTTGCTCACACTACCCTTATATTCCTCTAAGTCTTTACAGGTGTCAGACAATTTCTTTTTACTTTTATTTTCAGATAGTTAACTACTACTTTGAGGACAGGTGTTTTGGTGCTTGTTTCTCACTGTCAGATGCAGCAGTTGGTTCAGCTGCTACACCATTTATTGCACACGCTGCAGCAACCATGGCTGCAGTCAGTTTTGAACTACCTCTTCACTACCATGTCCCTACACTGCTCCTACTTTCCATATCCCCCTGCTACTTGTGCATTTGCTAGACATTACTCAATTACTGTGAGTGTTTTCACTCTGAAGTACACAACAAAACTGATGGAGTGTGATGTCTTGCCTTGGCCCTCAATATATTGTTTTAAAAGGTGTCCACCCTATCTTATCACTGGCCAAACAAAAATGATAACTAACTTACTTCCCGAGAGATAATAACAGAAACATCATCAAGGAGAAAATTGGATCACAGCTGCCTGCTTCTTTTAAATCAAATCAGTC
This sequence comes from Rhinophrynus dorsalis, assembly GCA_037306005.1. Lineage (NCBI taxonomy): Eukaryota > Metazoa > Chordata > Amphibia > Anura > Rhinophrynidae > Rhinophrynus > Rhinophrynus dorsalis. Next base: position 688,404,796 of record CM074718.1, read on the forward strand.
AACAGAATGTTGGAGTCTTTAGAGTCAACCTCCTTCCCTCCCTTCTCACACCCCTAGACATGTCCAAAAGAGATAATAATAACAGCAAAATCAGCAAGTAAATTGGACCCCAGCTGCCTATGTCTTGCCAGTCAGTCACACCGAAGTTTAGGGTATTTTGGGTATTTAGGGTATTATATGCCTGCAAGAAAAATAGAGAAAACTTTCATGTGATGGGGAGAAATGCAGTCTGTCCATTGATTTCAATGCAGTGAGTTAGGTGGAAAAAGTGGTGAAATGGAACTTCCCTAGAAATTTTTCACCCAACAGGAAGTGACATTTTTCACCTATTTTGGTTTGAGGAGAACATTTTCACCTGTTCCTAATTAGTAGGTGTTAGTGGAGGAAAGTTTGCATTGTAATACCACCAGCAGCAGCAACATTAGACCAATCTGGAGAGGCACATACAGCAGCAGCATGGTATATGGGCTAGAAGAAAAGCCTGTCCTACAATTATAATGATGATGATTAAGTGGATGGGAGAATCACCTCAATCAGCCTGAAAATTCAGAGCTGGTATTCAAGCTTGGGCAGGCAAACCTTTAAAATGCTACCTGCCCCACCAGGTGTGTGGAGATCTGTGAGTACTGAGGGTTGAGGACTTTCACCGTCACTGAGAAAACCCTCTAACTTTGGATGCTGGTGGGTGGGAATGAAAACAGCTCTTGGTCCAGATAACAACTTTATGGTTCTAGTAGCTTAGGGAGCTAGCAGTAGAAGGCAGTGATAACTGATGATTGAGGTGAGCTTCAAAATTTTGAAGGTGCTAATATTATTTTGGGGTACATCTTTAGTAGCCACCAAAGAATCAAGGACTTCGGCCAAACTAGCTGCTGCTCTTGCATGAGCATGAGGACTGTGGAGTAATACAACTGGGTGGTGCTACTGCCACAGCTGTAGGGAGTTTTCATGTTCAACTACTGCCCCTCTCCTTCCCATTACATGCCCCTCTTGCGTTGAACCTCACTTAGCCAATGGACAAGCTTATCTCTCCAAGTTCCTTTTAGCCTTGGGTTACAGAAGATGGTCAAATGTTCTCTGGGGTGTCCATGATGGCACCAATACAACATTTCAGATCCTTTATTAGCCTCCTGATCAGTGTAGCAACCTAGGGTTAAAACCTGTTACTTTATAAAGCATCACTGTTTTCCAAGATGCCCTACAGATAAAAGAATAAGGGGATGATCAACAGCTTCACTTAAATTTTCAGTGATATCCCTGAATAGCTTGAGGACTGCCACTGCCCATTCCTCTTTGCCCAGTGATCAGAACACCCCATTGTTCTGCCCAAAGGGTATGGAATGAAGTGTTCTCTGCTGATCCAGGATCCTCTCCATCATCTCCAAGGTGGAATTCTATTGGGTGACAAAATCTTGGTGTAGCCAGTGAAGGGGAAGAAACACCTTCAGTGAGGTTAGACAGAATGCTATTGTGCAATTCCCTTCAGATGGAAGAGTTGCTCTTACAAAAAGATGTAGTAAATGTTCTTCACATTGAAAATACACAAAGTCCCTACTTTCAAAATGTTTGCTGATCCTTTGGTCACAGTAATCCCATCTCAGGCAATATGCCCACCTGCTGTCTAACCAGCTGTGCTAGCATCTTCCTAAGTGGTTCCAAAATGGAAGTTGATGTGTGTTGCTATCCCATAACCTCAATATGGCAGGGAAAAGAATGATACCACAGCTGCCTTCCTGACCCAGTTTGGCCTACCCTGTCACAAAATGTGCCTTCAAAACAGCAGCAGAGACATCCTTTAAGACTTTGGGTTTCCACCAGTGTGCTGTCAGAGAAAGAAAGGCATGCTGTGACCCCATGTGTTGGAGACAAAATGGACAGTCAGTTCAACAGCCTTGGACATCTTGTCCTTCAACAATGGTAGAGAGACTCACAAATGTGACGAGCTCCCATCAAGCACGATCAAGACTAAGTTTATAGTTATTAGTCAGGTTTTTCACTCCTGTGTGCCATTGCAGAGAGGACATTTCAATATCTATATCAGGCTGGTCCTCCCCACAGACAGTCCAGTTCTGAAATGTCAGGCAAATCCTCTATGCAAGAGAGACAGCAAAACCACAGACATACGTTTTGGCCTATGTGGGTCTCATTGGTGTGGTGCAGCAGAATCCCTCTAGGTACATGGAAGCAAGGGCTCATGCCTGGTGATATATAAATGTGAATACAATGTAAAAAAGTTTTATACAGCGCTACCTGACCTTTGACCTACTAAAATCAGAGAGTATGAAGAAATAATGGTAGGGTATAGCAATGTATCATTGATATTGATAACACAATGTCTGTCCAAAAAATTTCAAATAATAAACAATTGTATAATCTTATACTATCCCTATCACCAAGTTCCTAGGGCATATTCTCCTTTGCTGCTTGTCTCAATAAGTGTTGCAGTTCAATCCCAGGAGGGTAATCGTCATGCATAGAAAAAGAGAATAGGGAGGGGCGAGACAGCGCAATAAAATCTAAGTGTAGTATTTATTGAGTCAAAAGTTATACAAATAATGAGAGAAGAGCATGTGGTCTTAGAAGATAAAATACTAAATATAACTAAAATTGAAAATAAATAATTAGGCAATAAAAGATAATAAAAGAAAATAAAAGATCCAAATATAAAGCGGACTATGTGTCCTATATAGAGAGAGACTCTCTATGTATAGACTGGAGGACTCGTAGACAAGATATTACTGGACTGTTATATACAGTTAATTTACGCTTAACAAACATCTACAGGACGTTATGGAGGAGCTACGGAGATATAATAAACTGGTAGTGAACTAGTAACAGTGGCCTCTTACATTCGATACAATGATCTGTATGTAATCAAAGTGTCTCGTTCACATTATAGTATGAGTGGCCTCTTACTTCAGTTACATGATGTGTCTTAGCGTATCACAAACCAGAGATGTCTTTTTATTCTCCGCTCCAGCCTCTTGCCGAACCTTGTTCGTGTTGTATGGCGCTCTCTGCACCCCAGTCCGCGTCCTCGTGTTCTCCGTTGCGGGCAGGCACTTAAAGCCGCAGGCAAATATTTCTTTCAAGTGGCAGATAGATCCTTCAAGCTCCGAGTGGATACTTCAACGCGTTTCGGCGCTATGGATTGCGCCTTCTTCTGGAAGCGGGATGTTAGCCCATGTATCTTTCCCTACTTAAATAGTATTTATTCATTACTCAACAAAGGGTAAAGGTCAAAGGTATCAGGTTAACTGTAACCGGCTATGTAATTGAAGTGTAAGTTGGTTATTTCTAATGAACTGGTTAATAAAAAAGTTTTTAAAACATGTGTCTATAATCTTTTATATCTAAAAGACTTCTGTCCATATGATCAACTATTAAAATATTTTTCTCTTTTAAGATTTATTTAACTTCTCAGAGGGAAGGGCCAGCTGTCTAATAGTGTCTATATTATTATAAATAAATAAATAAATAAATAAATTCATCCCTAGTTAGTCTATTATTGTAAATAATTTTTCAGATGGTATTTTAGTCATTATCTATTTTAACAAAAGGGATAAAGAGAAGAAAAAATATATATATATTCATTGACTAACTAAATGGTATGTAAGGGTTAAGAAGTATTATATTCAAAGAGGGTTTTGGAATATACTTCCAGAAAAAATGGTCTATTCCTTCTTCTTTAGCTCCAAAGTTTGTAATACTTGGGGGGCATAAAGAGAAGGGAGAGAGGGATTAATGTGTGCATCGTAAGAAGGAGTCCATTGAATGTATCTTTTTTATCCCAATAATCATTTTTTGGAAATTAATCCTTGTTTTATCCAAGGGATAATTTCATTCTTTATCTGATGCACCATAAATCCATCTCCTCATTTAAGCCATTTGGAGATAGGGTATTTAACTTAAATATCCAATAAACCTCTTGTTTGGCAAGTTTGGCAAATCGATCCCCCCCTCTTCTTTGTGGTGGAATTCCATCTATAATATAAAGTTTTAATCCTTTTGGGTCCTGGGCATGATGTTGAATGAAGTGTCTTGCTATACTATGTTTCTGATTTCCATTTAATATATTTCTTCGATGTTCCATAAATCTTTCTTTTACATTTCTGATTGTTCTTCCTATATATTGGAGACCACATGGGCACTCCAACATATAGATCACGTAGCTGGATGTGCACTGGAAGAAAGATTCTATGTAAAATTCTTCTCCTGTAGAATGGCTACTAAATTTGTTTTTCTTGTGTTGTATATAATTACAAGTAGTGCATATTCTATGTCCACACTTGTAATTCCCTTTAATCTCTGTAGTATCAAATAGAACTTTTTTGGTTTGTTTTAATTCCTGTTGTTTGTTTAGATCACTGGGTGCTAGTTTACTCTTCAAGTCTCTGGATTTGCGATAAATAATTTCTGGTTTTGCTGGAATAAGTGGACCCAATATTTTATCTCCTTTCAGTATAGACCAGTGTTTATGTAGAATTTGTTCAATTTGAGTTCCTGCAGAGTTGTACCTGGTGATAAACGGTACTTTTGGAATTTTCTTTTTCCTAGATGAGACAGTTTGTTTCTTAAGTAATTCTTCTCTTGGTTTCTGTAGGACCTTGTCCAGTGCTTCTTGGATTTTTTCTTTTTTGTAGCCTTTTTCTAAGAATTTGTTACACAGATCATTGGCCTGTTTTAGGAACACTTCTTCTTCAGAGCAGTTACGCCTTAATCGATAAAATTGGCTTATTGGAACACTTTGGAGCCATCTAGGGTGGTGAGCGCTTGATGTGTGAATGTAACTGTTCACGTCTACATCTTTCTGATGAGTTTCCGTGCAAATCTCAGATTTATGGTTGAGCTTTATTGTGAGATCTAAAAAGGTAACTTGTTCTTTGCTGTAATTGCTTGTGAATTGTATTCCAAGGGTGTTTTCATTCAGTTGTTTCAAGAAATTTATTAATCCATTTTCTTCTCCTTTCCAGATGATAAGCAAATCATCTATATATCGGCCATATAGAGCAAGGTTGTCCCCAAAGCGGTTATATAGATATTTCTCCTCCCAGTATCCCATAAAGAGATTCGCATAACTGGGGGCAAATCTTGTCCCCATGGCCGTCCCACACTTCTGTAGATAAAACTGACTTTGGAATAAAAAATAATTGTGTTCCAAAATAAACTGGATAGATTTCAGAATGAATTCTCGTTGATTGATTGGCATTACTGTATCCTTTTCTAGATGATAATTGATTGCTTCTAGTCCAAGTGAATGTTGTATTGAGGTGTAAAGCGCGCAAACATCACATGTGACTAGAAAGTAATCCTTTTTCCATTTGAGTTTCTCTAGTTTTTGTAAAACATGAGTGGAATCTTTTGTATATGAGGGTAATGCTTGTACTTATTTCTGTAAATAGTGATCAAGAATCTGTGACAGATTACTGGTCAGTGATCCAATTCCAGAGATAATAGGTCGTCCAGGTGGATTGGAAAGACTTTTATGGATCTTAGGTAAGTGATAATAAATGGCTGTAACAGGAAATTCAACCTTAAGAAATTGGTATTCATTCTGGTTAAGTATTTTGAATTGATATGCCCATTCTATAAGAACTTTATATTCTTTTTGGTAGGATTCTGTCGGGTTATGTTCTAGTTTCTGATAGAACTTAGGATCATCCAGTATCCGTTGAGCCTCAGTGAGGTATGCTTCTTTTGTTTGGATAACAATTCCTCCCCCTTTTTTCTGCTTCTCTGATTACCAAGTCCTGATTATCCATTAGGCTTTTCAAACAATCATTTTCTTTTTTCGTTAGATTTGATTTATATTTCCATTTTTTCTTGCATAAATCACTAATGTCTTTAAGGGCTAGCTCCATAAAAGCTTCCACAAAGGGACCTCTAGAGGTATGAGGATAGAACTTTGAAGCAGGTTTCAATGAGGTATGTTGTATAGCACTTTCTTCTTCAGATTGTAATTCTATTAGAATATTTAACATTTCCTGATCTCCCTTTTGTAGTTGATAGGCATCTTTTTTATTCTCTTGTAATGCAAAGTGGCGTTTCAGTGTTATTTTTCTAATAAATTGATGGAAGTCTATAAAGACTTCAAAATGATTTGGTCCACTAGTTGGTGCATATTTAAGACCTCTCTGTAGCAACTCAATTTCTTCTTTTTTTAGGGGGTAATCAGTGAGGTTGAATATTCCTCTGTGTCCAGGTCTGTTTGGTTGGAGAATTTCCTTTTTATTAACCTTTCTCCCTCTATAGACTTCCATCAATTTATTAGAAAAATAACACTGAAATGCCACCTTGAAGGCAATGTTTGAAGGTGTCCTGCAATGCAAGATTCTCATGTCACCCTTTTAATCATGTGACATGATGACTGCGCCCTGTAGTCACATGCTATTTTGCATACAACATTTTAAAAGGATACCGTTTACTGGCTAGCTGAAAACGAGAGGAATCTCAATGTATTCTTCCTGGTAAAACATTTTATAAATAAATAAATACATTTAGAATGCAAACTTTCATGGCCACTTAGGTCTCTTTGTCAGGCATTTTGCAGAATGAGAGCTAAATACCTCCATCTGTTACAAAGCTTCCTTCTTCTGCCTACAAACCACCTTGGTCTTCTCCATGTATAATTTTCCAGGATGCCCTGCACTAGAGTCATGTTCTCCTTAGAGTAATACATGGGATCCCTCAATCTGTCTCCCTCCAACACTTGGATGGCTGTACATGCTGTCTGGCCATGTGGATCTCAGGCCCTGCCTGCACTGTGTCTCCCGCTTCCATTTCCCACTGCCATCTCCATCTGTGTCTCTTGTGTGCCTGGCAATGGTTGAATTCCTCTCCTCTCCTTCATTCTTTTCTCCCTCCTTGACCAGGTACCCCTTTTTCTTCTTTCTACTCTCTCCATCCCTCCACTTCTGTTACTGACATATCCCTACCTCCCTTTCTCCTAACTCCATCATTCACCATCACTCACACTCAGTTACTAACACAGTCAATCAGCCACAATCACACTTTCTGTCAATCCCTTACACTCACTCAGTCACACTGTATAATATAAAATATAAATAATACATTGTATAATGTGTAATTGTGTTTGTGTGTGACCAGTGGTGTAATTGAAGGATCACCACATTTTGGACCGCTAAAACAAAAATGTTTTCACAGAGGTATAAATAAAACCTACGTGTGTGAGTGTGTATTTGTGAGGATGATTATAATGTGAGATTTGTGCAAGTGTAATATGGGTTGATGTAATGTAAATCTCTCTACTCAATACCACTATACCTAGCTCCAACAAAAACATCTCTCTATCATGAGCAAGCTATCTGTCATCCTCTCCTAGTCCTTGAGCTGTAACACAACAAACATACAAACTCAAACAAGACATGTTAGTTATTTTGGGGTTTATAAACAGTGGTTTGAGTTGAAATTGCACCTTTGCTATATATTGACTGGCTGGGATTTAAACTAGCTTTGACAATGTCAACATCAAAAATTGACCATTAGCTAATTTCCTTTGATTTTATTGGTTCTCGTAGAATTGTATGTTCCAAATCTATGTACATAATGGAAAATCCACTGCAATGCACAACAGATCCTTAGATGTTGACGTGAATTTCTGTGGCCTTTGTCTGTAACTCATCCTGCAGACAGGATAATAAAATATCTTCAGGATTAGCGTAAGGTCTCCATGTCGTATGTGTTTTGCAATTACACAGGTTTTAGCAGATATTATAGAATAGAGCTCCACTTGCAATATCATAACTTCAATGGATTTTATTTTTTGTGTGAAACCACATGCCTTTTCCAGTGATAAGCGGTGGATTTAGTTCAGAAAAGGTCCAAGCACTTGGGCTTCACGTGTAAAGCAAAAGAGTGACCTAAATTTGCCAGAAAAAAAAAATCACATGTAATTTTCATGAAAGTTACCTCCATATTACAAAATTTTTTGATTAAAAGATATGTCAATTGAAGTGTTTATGGCCAAATCAATTGTAAAAGCCTATAAAATAGTGAATTGAGCGACACTTTATTTAAAAGTCAACTGATTCCAAATGCTGGGAAAAATAAATGTGAACTTTAACACATTATTATTCACATGAGAAATGCCTACCCTTATAACCACTATACCCAAACTTATCAAGATGAAGATCATCATAATTATGATTAGACTGAAGTTAAATTAAAAACATAAACTTGTCTAGCAGCAAGTACTCAAGCATTACAAGGGAAGATTATAGATGGATGCATAAGTAAATATGTTTATTTTATTCAGTGTGGCAGAAATCCAATAAAATCTCATTTGGTCATCCATAATTTGAAAAACATAATTTTCCTACATAAACGTAGTGGTTAGAGAGAAAATGTGAAAGTATACCTCTATTATTATTTATAATTTATTTTCAGAAATTATTTTCCATTTGTGATATTATGTATATTCCTGTTTGCATTTCTTCCTTAAGTGTTGGCAATTACAATGAAGATTGCTTGGAAAAAAATCTAAATATTCTACATTTTATAATACAGGTCTGGATCTATATTTCACAAATTTTTATCATGTATTTTTTGCAGTATACTGACGTGAACTTTTTTAACCCCTTAAGGACCAGCGGTCCCGGGGCGTGCCGTCCCTTAAGGACCACATAGGAAACTTTGACGTGCCGTCCCACATGACTGATCACGTGGGGCGGCACGTCAAACGGGGCACTGGAAGAGATCGCGCCGGTCTTGGAGCGATCAACTTCAGTGCCCGGTATTACTCACCGCTCTCCTACAGGAGCGCGGTGAGTAAAAGTACGTGACGTGCCAGGACCGTCACTGGTCCTTAAGTGCCGGACCAGCGTGATGGTCTTGCCACGTCAATGGTACTTAAGGGGTTAATGTACTTACATTTTTGGGGAATTTAAAAAAACATCTTTGATAGATCTCACCTATATATACATCAATGGAGCTCCAACTTTTGGAGAAAAACATTCATTCCTCAAGCTTCAACTACATTTTATACACTCTCCAACTCACAGTTTACTCTTTTATAGAGAACTCATCTGTAACGTGGCATGATATTACATAAAGGAGCAGTAAACTTTTTTTATGAAAAAATATGTATAGTAGGGATTTTCCTATTGGGTAAAATAAGGGTACTCCCACTGCCGAGAGATTTATATTTCCAGAGTTATTACAGTTTAAACCCATGGTTTTTTTACATTAGCAGTGCCCTCTAGTGGTCAAATTCTAATTAGGTTTCCTGTTAGATTCTAATGGAGAGGAAAGTCAGAAAAGTCAGAGATATACAGTTCCCCATAGAATGTGATAGAAACTGCTGAGTCACTTCCTGTCAGTTAGAGCTATCAGGAAGTAAACACAGTAAATTCACTTCCTGTCAGTTAGAACTATCAGGAAGTAAACACAGTAAATTCACTTCCTGTCAGTTAGAGCTATCAGGAAGTAAACACAGTAAATTTACTTCACTGTCAGTTAGAACTATCAGGAAGTAATCACAGTAAATTCACTTCCTGTCAGAACTATCAGGAAGTAAACACAGTAAATTCACTTCCTGATTATTTAAACTGCTATAAATTTTGATTAAAACATCTGACAGCGATGGGAGTGACCTTGTTTTATTCAGCAGGAAATGCTCTGTAAAATATGTGTTTTCATAAAAAAGTTTACTGTTCCTTTAAATCTTTCCTAATGAGATTTATCATGTAGACCAACTTTAGAAGCCCTCAAATTATTTGGCTCAAAGAGACAATGAAATGGTATCAAGATTGGATCAAGCTAAATATATATAATTTCAAATATATTTAACAAGTCAAGAAAGGTCAAGAAAAAATAAGGTAGAACATTAGTTTATGCTTTGACATTTTTATATAAAAAATGTATGCTGCAATCTATTGGTATGATTTTTACTCTTTTGAAAGAAAGGTGAGACTAAAAAATGGTGGCATCATTACAGAGGAAGCAGTTAAAGTGCAATGCACATTTGTTCTGACAGCAATTTCATTCTGATTAGTACATTTTATACTTCTAAAAGTATCTATCATCTTTTTTTCAATTTGTTGCTAATACGGTTGTACTTTTATATACTGTAAAATGCGGGCTGATTACTTTCTCTAATAAACAGGTATTTGATGCATCTACCTTACAGAGCTGAAAATGTAATGCTAATTTCAAGGCATATATTTTTAATGAAATAGAAAATGGAACCTACAGTCTAAATCTTCCCTTACATAGAAATCCTAATTATTTGATTCTAAGCTATTTCTAATTTTCCACCAGCCAGTTCTCTTTGATAATTTTCAGTATTATAACAATTTATGCCATTTGAGACTACCCATGCATAAAATTACAGCCTTATTATTGAAATGGAATAGACACAGCATTGATATCTAAGCAGGATTTAATCACTTTGCTTTATATCAAATTGTCCTCCTGAAAGGCACCATCATTTTTATTAGGACGCAATAAGCTAATGGAATGCAATCTGTGCTAATGTTAATAAAATTGTTAATACTGTATCTTATAACGCACAATCTTGCATAAAATGACTGTTATTTACTTGGAATGTACATAGGCACACAAGAGTTAATACAATCACATAAAATATTATGTTATGGGGCAAGAAGTATTTGAAACATTTTACTGCTTCTGACTGTTATTGTAATTATACTGAGGCTTTTGATGCAGAGGTCCACATATCCATTCACCATAGTTGTTCATCAAAAAAGTCTTTAGCTCTGTCATATTAAATATGTTTTCAAATATCAAACAGACTAGCTGTCAATAATGTCATAAATATGAATTTTATAGCTTTCTTGCTACCAATTAAGTTAGTCTTTATCAGACCTTCCTGATTTACCTACTGATAAACAGTAATGTGTCTAATCTTCTCTTAAAGGGATAGTAAACTTTGAAAATAAGTTTATGTAGGGACTAGTGGCGGTGGTGATGATGATGCTGGAGAAGCTGGGGTGGAAGAGACATTGATGGCCTTTTTAGCAGAAACTGAGAAGGAATGGGAGACAGGAATCAGGATGGGAATTACCACCACCACTACCACTAGCAATGACATCTTGGAATTGGAGGAATTTTCAACTGTTCTAATTCCTTCTGATGCTGAGTTTCAAGGGCAGCAGGATGCTGAGGAACAGGCTAGTGTGTCACAGATCACCATGTATACAGTGGGAATGGGGTCAAAAAGTGATGCGGGACTAGGACAGAGTCTACTTGACAGCAGCAACAATACTCATGGTCCTAGCTTCAATGCTGAATCTGAGGCAGTAACAGTAACAGCAGCAACATCATCCTCCGCCGCAGACAGTGAAGGGGAATGTGGAGTCCAAGATGAAAGAGGCCATTCTTCTCAACCTGTTCCCTTTCCCCTGAAGTCATGTGTTTGGGACTATTTTTCTGTTGGGGCAGGCACAGTGCAGTCATTACCAATGGCACTGTGCACAATTTGCAACAAGTTAGTGATAAGATGAAAGGAGGGAACACACCTTGGCACAAGCACCCTGATAACACACATGAAACACAGACACCATGACATTTATGTCAAACATGTTAAAGCCAAACACCCACCATAGAAATCAAGCATCTCTGTTGCTGTACCCCCGACTCTCCAGAAAGGCAACAAGAGGTAAGGTGGAGATCAAAGAGGAGGACGAATAGCCAGGCAGAGACTGGAAGCCCCGTGACAAGTGAAACAACTAGCTCTCCATCACCTTCTAGGGTAACCACATCTTCTGCCCATCCACCTCGTTCATTGTTACCTCACCCGCCAAATGATAGCCACTCTGTTGATGTTAGGATGTGGCAGTTTGTGTCCACCCATTGCACAATGTGTGGTGCACTGACCACATATGGCAGTGTGGTGGAGGAGAATCGCAAGCAGTGCATCAAATGACATCTGAGGAGATTCCATCCAGCAGAATGTGCTAACCAATAGATTGCTAATAGAGGCTTAGGTTTTCCAAACTTGGGATTGTTTTCATACTGCAAAGGATGGATGATCCACTACAGTCTTAAGTGATCGAAATGATTTATTAAATACTGTACTCTCACTTAAGATATGCTTTTGTTCTTTGTGAAAAACTGTACAACAGTTCACAGCACAATCTGAACACAGAAAATACTTTATTAGGACTGATGAATGAGGCATACATTAAAACTAGTGATGAGCAAAAGTTTTTGCCTCAACACAAAAATAGGCAAAAACCGGCACTTCCTGCATAGCGGGAAATTTCTCAAGAAAAGTGTAGTTTTCCCACTTTTTTTGCCTAACTCAATGCATTGAAATCAATGGGAAGACTAATTTCTACCGATCAAATAAAAGGGATGGCACATTCCCACAGCATGCCATCCTGTGTTTGTGAGAGGAAGAGAGCAGCTAATGTTTGAGCTAGAGAAGACAGTGGAATTGAAGCTTAGCTAGGGAGTCTATTAGGCAGGACATGTGTTCTCTATATTAGGTGATTCTGTGGACAGGAAGGGAGCAAATGAGGTTGATGCCAAATACCCAACATTCTGTTTGTATTATTTGATTAGAAAGAAACAGGCAGCTGTGGTCCAAGTTCCTTGCTGATCTTGCTCTTATTATCTCTGTGGTGGACATGTCTGGGGGTGTTAGAAGGGAGCAAACTCCTGTTGACCCCAAATACCCCAAATTTCTGTCTGACTTATTTCAGTTGAAAGACACAGGCAGCTGTGGTTCAGTTTCCTTGCTGATCTTGCTGTTTATATATGTGTCTGGGGGTGTGAGAAGGGAGCAAAGGCGATTGACCCCAAATGCCCCAACAATCTGTCTGACTGATTCAATTTCCTTGCTGATCTTGCTGTTATTATACCTGTGCTGGGGAAGTCTGGAGAAAGAAGTTTTTTATTTATTTTTATAAATTTCTTTTGGACAGTGATAATATAGGGCTGTCAACTCAACAGTTAAAATAAATAAACAAATATATATATAAGAGTTGTAGGGATGCACTCACTGCGAATCAATCACGATGACCTGGGTGCTCATCAAAGAATAGAATAATACATCAAGTCACTGGGAAATGACGGCACTCACAGGATCCATTTTCCAAACTTGACATAAGTTACATTTATTGAAATCGACGTTTCGGCTGTCGCCGCAGCCTTTCTCAAGATTGAGAAAGGCTGCGGCGACAGCCGAAACGTCGATTTCAATTAATGTAACTTATGTCAAGTTTGGAAAATGGATCCTGTGAGTGCCGTCATTTCCCAATGACTTGATATATATATTTATTAGGGATGAGCGAGCACCCCGATGCTCGGGTGCTCGGGTGCTCTGACCGAGCACCCCCTGATGCTCGAGTGCTCGGCCGAGCACCCGAGCCCCATTCAAATGAATGGGAGCACTCGAGCATTAAACCAGGCACCCCCTGCTCTGATGAGCGGAGGGTGCCTGGTCAATGTCCCCCTTCATCTCCGCTATGCCCCTCTTCCACAATGTCCCCCTTCATCTCCTATGCCATAGCGGAGATGAAGGGGGACATTGTGGAAGAGGGGCATAGCGGAGATGAAGGGGGACATTGTGGAAGAGGGGCATAGAGTCTATGCCCCTCTTCCACAATGTCCCCCTTCATCTCCGCTATGCCCCTCTTCCACAATGTCCCCCTTCATCTCCTCTATGGCATAGGAGATGAAGGGGGACATTGTGGAAGAGGGGCATAGCGGAGATGAAGGGGCACATTGTGGAAGACGGGCATAGCGGAGATGAAGGGGGACATTGTGGAAGAGGGGCATAGAGTCTATGCCCCTCTTCCACAATGTCCCCCTTCATCTCCGCAATGCCCCCTTCATCTCCGCAATGCCCCCGTACCTCCATTCCCTGGTGGTCCAGCGGAGCGTCTTCGGATCTGTGCCTCTTCCGGCACAGATCCTCTTCACCCGAACATGTCGGGCGAGCACATGGCGGTACTCGTACGAGTACCGCCATGTGCCGAGCAGAGCGATGCTCGAGCCGATCCGAGCATCGGCCGAGCACGCTCGCTCAACACTAATATTTATATATATTAGTTGACGGACAGCTGACTGGCACCCTAACATTATCTAGTAGACTGAGACATACCTGATGGATAGTAGAGGAGATTGAATATATTGTTGAGGACCAAGAAAAGACATCACACTTCTTCAGTTCTGTTGTGTACTTTAGAGTAAAAACACACGCTGTAGTTGGATAAAGTCCTGATTCTGTTGCTGCATTAGCATTTTTGAAAGCTCTGTGGTATCATTTGTGGCTCCATAAATTCAGTTGTAAACTCTGTGGTGTCATTTGTGGCTTCATTTAAAATGTAAGCTCTGTGGCATCACTAGCGTAACTACATTCACCCCTTGAATGCCAGTCAAGGCTTAATGTATTGCAAAGTGCCGTACTGCATTATCTGTAGTACTCCAGACAGATGTTAACTGTTTGAATGCCAGAATTTTATCCAAATCATTCGATATCTCTGCAGCACTCAAGGGGTTAACTTTATTTGGTGGAGCATAATACATGTGTTTTCATGTATATATAGTGATCTATTTTAATATCTGCCTCTTGGTCCCAGCTCTAAACAATAAACAATTGCAACAGACCTGACGGGCTCATTAGTGGCAAGTATTTATCAGATTTTAAACTGAAACAACCATCAGCTGACTACAAAAGACATTAAATGTAAATATAAAAGTATATAGATATAACTGGCTGAGTTTTGCAGGATACCTAAGTAACTTCCATTAAACATAGTAAGAAACATAGAAACATAGAATTTGATGGTAGACAAGAACCAATCGGCCCATCTAGTCTGCCCATTTTCCTACTGTAAAAATCTCAGACCTTTTTTGGTTCTTGGTTTTTTCCTATGTAAAGAACAGCCTTATGCCTATCCCATGCATGCTTAAATTTTGTCACTGTATTAACCTCTACCACTTCTGCTGGTTGGCTATTCCACTTATCTACTACCATCTCGGTAAAGTAAAACTTTCTTACATTACCTCTAAACCTGTGTCCCTTTAGTTTTAGACTATGGCCTCTTGTCCTAACATTTTTACTCCTTTGAAATGTACTTCCCTCCTGCACTTTGTTGAATCCCAAATGTATTTGAATGTTCCTATCATGTCCCCTCTTTCTCTTCTCTCATCCAAGCTATACATGTTCAGATCCTTTAGTCTATCCTGATATTTCTTTTCCTGTAAACCAGTCACCATTTTAGTAGCCCTTCTCTGAATTCTCTCTATTGTATCTATATCCTTCTGGAGATGGGGTCTCCAGTACTGTACACAGTACTCTAGGTGAGGTCTAACTAGAGATCTGTAGAGTGACATGACCACTTCCCTTTTTCTGCTACTAATGCCCCTAGTTATACAACCCAGCACCCTGCTTGCATTCCCTGCTGCTTTATTACATTGCCTGCCTACCTTTAAGTCATCCTAAATAATAATTCGCTAAGTTGTGTGTAACGCCCGACATGCACAGTAGACACTGCTGCGCGTGCGGCAGTCATGCGCAGTACAGACTGCCCGCGCCGCGTCTGATAAAGAGAGCTCTGTATCAGCAGTGGCGTGGGCAGTCTCTACTGCGCGTGACTGCCCCGCGACCGGCTGCCAGAGACACTGTGGCCCGTGTAACGGGCTGTTCAACTAGTTAGAAATAATTACTCACAAATCCCTTTCCTCTGTTGTCTCTGACAGCACAGTACCCTTAATAGTATATTTTCCCTTTGGATTTTTATGTCCCAAATGCATTATTTTACTTTTATCAACATTAAACTGCAGTTGTCAAACTCTTGTCCATTCTTCTAATTTACCCAAGTTAAAAGATCCATTTCAATCAAAGGCAATTTTGGGGGAGTTTTAATTTGTCTCAACAGTGATGCAATTCTGGAGGAAACCAAGTTGAGAGAAATTAAAATTCCACCCAAAATTTCCTTCAATTGAAATGGATCTTTTAACTTATTGAGTGCATTGCACACCCCTCTGGCAATCAAAGTGTCAACCCATTGAATTAATTTTAGACCTCACTAGCATTCAGCCAGTTAAAAGTTTCACTTAAATCAGTGGGAATTTTACATAACCCATGGTGCAGTTGGCTTTTTCTAGAATGTTTCTTAGTACACCATTTTCTTCATTTCTCTCTAATTTGCTTTCACTCCAAATGTTCCTTCACAAGAGCACTGAAAAACAGCAGATTTCCTGTATATGCATGGTTTATGGCATTGCTAATGACTACCTGACATCGATGATACATATTTGCATTATCTGAATTGACAAATATCTTACCGCCATCCATAGACTTTATGTGAATAACACATATATAATTTCCTGTACCAAATAATTGGTGTCTCAGAAATACAATGCACTAAACCAGTTGCAATGCATTATACATTATTTTATGGACATAACCACTGAAGCATTGCAGGGTAAATGCAGAGCTTATATTTTGTGTTTATGCTAAACACGGTCATTAGCAGTGCTTGCTGAATTCCAATATATATACAGGATCATCATTATATAAAATGTGAAATTTTTAGTATGTTACAAAATTGGCATATTTTGGAATGTAGCTGTTTGTAATTTTGCAGTCATCAACATTCAATAATATTTGCCCATGTCTAAGCAACACAGAATGAATTAGATAATTGATTGGAAGAAAAACTGAAACTAGCTGAACATTCTGAATTTCTATTACATAACATTGGTAGTAATGCTTCTTTGAATAATAATGTCTTGAAAATATTAACCCCTTTGGATGTTATTGATATCCAAAATGCATTGCTTAAAGGGATAGTAATGGTTCATATTACACATAGCTCACAACATTGAGCATGTGTAATAGTTGTTCTCTGAGATGTACATTTGCCACATAACTTTCTAGTTACTCTGTAATGTTAAAAATGATCCCTCCTGACCCTTTCCCTCAATTCTGAAGTCCGATTACTTGACTGGACAGATCACAACAAGGGACAATTTTCCCTCATTCAGTATAAAAAAAAACCTGCTCTCCTGATGAAGTAGGGCAGGTTTTTCCTAATACTGCATGAAGATTGTCCCTTGTTGTGATCCCCTATCGGATCTGGGACAAAAACCATGACATCAGGGAAAAGGGCTGGAGGTATTGTCTTTAACATTATATATTAGCTAGTAAATAGAAAGTTATGTCGACAAATGTACATCGCAGAGCACAACTACCGTATAATCTCAGGTATAATACGCACCTGTGTATAATACGCAGGTGCAAATTATACCCAAGATTTTGGTTAAACGTGTAGTTCCTATGTACAATACGCACCCCCATCTGGAGGCAGCGGGCGGCATCCCTGGCTCACCGCCCGCTTCCTCTGTGCAGAAATACTGTATAAAAAAAAATGAAATGCCCACCTTGATAACCAGGATTCCCCCTCTGTACTCATAAGCAGCTGTCAAGCAGAGACAGCGGGCGGCATTCTTGCACTAGCTGCCCGCTTCTTCCTCTCCCCGAACTCCTCTGAGCAGCCCTGTCAGGACCTACCATACATTGAATGTATGGTAGGTCCTGACAGGGCTGCTCAGAGGAGTTCGGGGAGAGGAAGAAGCGGGTGGCTAGTGCAAGAGTGCTGCCAGCTGTCTCTGCTTGACAGCTGCTTATGAGTACATTGAATGTATGGTAGGTCCTGACAGGGCTGCTAAGAGGAGTTCCGGGAGAGGAAGAAGTGGGCGGCTAGTGCAAGAATGCCGCCCGCTGTCTCTGCTTGACGGCTGCTTATGAGTACAGAGGGGGAATCCTGGTTATCAAGGTGGGCATTTAATTTTTTTTATACAGTATTTCTGCACAGAGGAAGCGGGCGGTGAGCGCAGGGATGCCGCCCGCTGCCTCCAGAGAGGTTGCTGGACTTACTATTTTACTTTAATTTTTTTTACTCGTGTATAATACGCACCCCCCACTTCACATAAGGTGAAATGGGGTAAAAATGTGCGTATTATACCCGAGATTTTATGGTATTACACATGTTCAACGTTCTAAGCTATGTATAATATGAGCTGTGATCTGGATCTGTATGTTACTCAGGTGCTGGGGTTTCCTATTTGTCTAGTAAGGTAACCTGCTTGGATATTATTAGGAGGTGGGTAGTACGAGGGAGTAGAATGGAGCAGGTTTGTACAAGGGCTGGTAAGTTAGAGGAATGGACCTGAAAACAATCAGAGCTACTCAGAGGAAAAAAAGACTTAATGAGAAACAACGAGAAAGAGAGCCTCCTGAGCAGGTACAGAGTCTACACAAGTATGTCAGGATCACACAGAATAAAACACCTAAGGAACCAATTACTCCAATTAAGAGACTTACAAAAGTAAAAATGTATAAGTCTTTGCCAATTGAGAGAAGAAATATTAATCATCAGTAAAGAACAAGAAAAGGATTGCGCAGCTGTCTGACAGAATGCTCCATCTGGCAGCTTGTTGGACTGAAGAGAATCAGAGATTTGTCCTGGATAGAGCGTAAAAAAAGTAAATGTAACCCTCTGAGTGTCAGTAGGGAATTCAGTACATTACTAGGGGTGGGCGAAAAGTGGAAAAAAATTCCTGCGGGACTTTTCACGAAAACTGGTTGATTTTTCTCTTTTTTTGCGAAAGTTTTCTTCTATTCGCCAATGAAAAATTTTCCTCCCTTTCGCCTATTTTAACAAATGTTATGCCTATATTTCCTGTAGGTACTATGTTTCCTACTGTAATATTACTTCTTCTGAGGGTTTAGGACTAAGTGTCTGAAAGTCAAAGTTGTGAGTCCTACAGTAACATGTACCTTGAAAAATGTGTTAGCATGCAGAATGCATTTGTCCTTTGCCCACAACACTAATGTTCTGCTTAAGTGACAATGGCACATATTCATCATGATGTCAAGTAATAAAAAAAATAAAGTACAGTTAACGCATTTTTCTTGTCCTGCTTTTCGATTTGATATCTTTTGTCCCATTTGGTTTAGAAGTACCGGTATCCCATTCACAATAAGTGATGTGGTCATCCCTCTCCCTGTGCTGTTACAGATTACCTTGGTTCCAGCGCACCGCAGATTCAGGCAATTCTCGAAATGATGCTTCGACGTCAGAGGCCATCCATGCCGCACAGATGTCACCAGAATAATGCATGGTTGGATGCATCAAAGCTAAGTGCGTCATCTACAGGCACGAGGATTCAAGCATTCAGCAGGCCTCTGTTTTATGTGTTTGCTTCCTGTAGTCTCCTCCTACCTACTTCCTCCTACCTACTTCCTCCCTCTGAGCTGCTCCTCCTACATACTTCCTGAGGAGGGGTTTAAAGGGCAGACTGAGTCCTGACTCAGTTGCCCTTGTGTTGTTTTACAATACAGTTCTGTTTCCCATGGGCTCTGTGTATGACCTGGCTAGTTTGACCATCCATTCTGGTGCTGACCTGTGGCTCTGTCTGACTACTCTTTTGCCTGCTCCCATTGTGTAGTGGACACCCAATCTGGTGTGGACCTGTGGCTCTGGCTGACTACCTGAACTGTGTATGACCTGGCCTGTCTGTCTATCCATTCTGGTGTTGACCTGTGGCTCTGTCTGACCATTCTCCTTGTGCATTCCAATTTGGCTTAGACATCCTTTCTGGTGCAAACCTGTGGCTCTGGCTGACTACCCGCTTCGTGTATGACCTGGCTTGTCTGACTACCCACTCTGGTGTTGACCTGGGTCTCTGTCCACTGTGCATTTAGCATACCAATGCTTCAGTGGATATCCTAGTTGGTGCAAACCTGTGGCTCTGGCTGACTACCCGCTCCGTGTATGACCCGGCTTGTCTGACTATCCTTTCTGGTGCTGACTTGGGAGCTCTGTCTGTTTCCTCCGTATATTGGTCCCCACTCCACAGACACCCATCCTAGTGTGGACCTGGGACTCCTAGGTTACTGACTGCAGGCGTGAGTCAGTAGTCTACTTGGTTGCGTAGATATTGGAGACTTCTCTCCTAGACTGACTGCAGGCTGAGTCAGTGCTAGTCCTTTGGGCGTTCCGAATTACCTCGAGGCTCCTGTGGGCTGAGGCCTAGTCTCGGACAGTCTGGTGGATCTATTGGCAGACTGCTATTTCTGATACAGTGCTTGCCTCTTTGATCACCCTCTGTGTGTTATCTGTTTACGTGCATTACTGTGATTTTTCTAAAATAAGGTTGTTTTACTTTACCATACTGACTCCTGGTTCATTCCGGGGAACCGTGACATGTGCCCTCTCCCTCCCCTCCATCTATTCCTCTCCCTTCAACCACCACCACCCTTTTTTTTCTCAGCCTCTTTCCTTCTTTTGCCTTTCTCTGTCTCTTCTCTCTTTCAATCTGCTTCCCTCCATGATATAGGATACTGCTTGGATTCCAGGATCTCAGAGTTGCACTCGCACTGGACTTATATCACTGACTTGGTTATGTGAACTCTGACTGTATGTGTTATTTTGTATGGACATGCTTCTGTATCCTTTCTCTTTCATCAAGCTTTTTAATCCCTCCCACCCCCCAAAAAAATAAATAAAAATAAAGTACATCCTACAATGTGGCAGATGTGTATTATAGTGGTGGTGGTGGTGGAGGACTGGCATGGTGTGATTTGTGTATGTATATAGTTTTTATCTTTGTCATGTTTGTGTCAAATCTCTATCCTCCTTCCCAGATTATTGACACACACATTACTTTTCAGTCATAGCAGTGGTCCCTAGTGTGGTAGATGGGTGCAATACTTCCCATCCCTCGTCCTCCTCCACCTCCTCATCTGTGCTGCTGTTAAGATATTTGTCCTGGATTTCTCTGTCATGTGTGGTTCCTGCTACCTGATACTCAGATGGTATGAGATGTTGGTTTGTTTTTAAGAATGTTAGTCTCCCAACGTTGCTGCTTGATAACCATGTCCTGTGGTCATTGACAATGTAACCAGCCACACTGAAAACCCTCTCAGACTAAATGTTTGCTGGAGAACAAGTAAGGGTTTGCACTACAGTGCATGTCAATGCTGGCCACATACACTGCTTGTTTGCCAGTTGTTCATGGGGTCATTGTTTCTGCCTAAAATGTAGCTTTTCTGCATGTTTGCAGAAACCATCTCACATGCAGTGGGACCACTTCTAGGAGCTATACGGTGTTCCTGTGTGTTATGTACCAACCATACTCAGGGAGCAAGTCACAAAGAGATGTGCCGCCACCACCACCACCAATGCTGGGTTTTTGCCTCCCCTGCTATGACCCATGAATTGCCCTGTGTTCAGAATGGGATATTCTGGTTGATGATGTAGCTGCTTCTGCTGGTTGAAATGCTCTGCTGCCTTCCTTTTCACTATACTGCCTAGATGTTTGTTGTGCCCTCAATTTCTCCCTCTCATCCCCTACAATGCAACACTCCACTTGATAATAAGCATATCTTGATATTCCTTGACAGAATCCGATTCCTCAGAGAGTTGCTGATGATCGTCATGACTCCTTGTTGTGATAAACTGCTGATGGACCTTTTGTGTTTGAAGCAGGGGTCCAGCAAAGTGGCAAGAATGTATTCCTCATTGCTTCTAATAGACACTATGTGAGGATCTTGATGATGTTGTAATACATAGTACAGATTGGGAGTCTCACCTTCCAAAAGTGCAGGCTGTGTTAAACTCAATCCAATCTGCTGGCTTAACAGCTCATCCCATTAAGTGTCCTTTTGGTCTAGATGAAGCCAAATATTTAGGCTTTTTGATTGGTAGGAGGTTAGTGAAAACCAAATTGCAAAAATTGAAGCTATACAAAACTAGCCTCGCCCGCTCACTATGAAACAAGTGAGGACTTTTTTGGGCTTAGTTGGATATTACCAGAAATTTATCTCCAACTTTGATACCACTGCAAATCCCCTGACTGACCTTACAAAAGGAAAAGCTCCTGTGATGGTTAAATGGTCCACTGAAGTTGAACTAGCATTCAGAAAATTGAAGGAGGCCATATGTAGTCAACAGGTGCTGGTGACCCCTGATTTCTCTAGGGACTTTATTTTACAGACTGATGCATCAGATAGAAACATAGAATTTGACTGCAGATAAGAACCATTCGGCCCATCTAGTATGCTGATTTTCCTACAGTAAAAACCTCAAACCTTTTTTGGTCCTTGGTCTTTTCTTATATTAAGGACAGCCTTATGTCTATCCCATGCATGCTTAAATTCTGTCACTGTATTAACTTCTACCACTTCTGCTGGTAGGCTCTTCCACTTATCTACTACCCTCTCAGTAAAGTAAAACTTTCTTACATTACATCTAAACCTGTGTCCCTCTAGTTTTAGACTATGGCCTCTTGTCCTAACATTTTTACTCCTTTGAAATATACTTCCATCCTGCACTTTGTTGAATCCCTTCATGTATTTGAAAGTTTCAATCATATCCCCTCTCTCTCTTCTCTCCTCCAAGCAATACATGTTCAGATTCTTTAGCGTATCCTGATATTTCTTTTCCTGTAAACCAGTCACCATTTTAGTAGCCCTTCTCTGAATTTTCTCTATATCATTCTGGAGATGGGGTCTTCAGTACTGTACGCAATACTCTAGGTGAGGTCTAACTAGAGATCTGTAGAGTGGCATGACCACTTCCCTTTTTCTGCTAATGCCCCTAGCTATACAACCCAGTACCCTGCTTGCATTCCCCACTGCTTTATTACATTGCCTGCCTAAAGTTATGTCATTAGAAATAATTACTCCCAAATCCCTTTCCTCTGTTGTCTCTGACAGCACAGTACCCTTAACAGTATATTTTTCCTTTGGATTTTATATGTCCCAAGTGCATTATTTTACATTTATCAACATTAAACTGCAGCTGTCACACTCTTGTCCATTCTTCTAATTTACCTGCAGATCTTGGTATCTTCTGCAAAAAGGCATACCTTTGCTTGAAGACCTTTTGCAGTATCACTAATAAAAATATTAAAAAGAATGGGCCCCAGCACAGATCCCTGAGGTACTCCACTAGTAACACTCCTTTCGTCTGATATTCTCCATTGACTACCACCCTCTGTCTCCTGTCATTCAGCCATTGCCTTATCCATGTAACTATTTTTACATCCAGTCCCAAACACTGCAATTTATTAATGAGTCTTCTATGAGGGACAGTGTCAAAAGCTTTACTGAAATCTAGATAAACTATATCTACTGCTCCCCCTTGGTCTATTATTTTAATTACCCTGTCAAAAAATCTATGAGGTTAGTTTGACAAGATCTCCCTGCTGTAAACCCATGCTGTTTGGTAACTTGCGAGCCATTTAAATTCAGATACTCAACAATTATTTCCTTTAATATAGTCTCCATTAATTTTCCCACTTCTGATGTAAGACTTACTGGTCTGTAGTTACCAGACTCTTCTCTGCTACCTTTTTTGTGAAGCCATACTACATTTGCTAACTTCCAAACTTCTGGATCTATTCCTGTCGCTAGTGACTGATTGAATAGTTCTGTTAATGGTTTTGCCAGAACACACTTAAGTTCTTTTAATAACTTTGAGTGTATCCCATCTGGTCCTATTGATTTATCTGTTTTTACCTTAGAAAGTTGAAGTAGAACTTCTTCCTCTGTAAACATGAATGTTTCCCATGTCTTGCCATTTCATTTTTCTAACAGATGTCCCTTCCCTTCATCTTTCTCTATAAAAACTGAACAGAAATATTCATTGAGGCAGTTAGCTAGCCCTTTATTCTCATTTACATAGTTTCCATTTTTTGTTTTCAGTCTAACCATTCCTTGTTTCATTTTCCTCCTTTCACTTATATATCTAGAAAATGTTTTATGCCTTTTTTTTTGTTGACTGGGCAATTTTTTTCTCTGTCTGTGCTTTGGCACATCTAATAATGCATTTGGCCTCCTTCAGCCTAGTCTTGTACCGATACCTATCTTCTTCCTTCTGAATCTGCTTATATTTCTTAAATGCTTCTTTTTTCTCCTCGGGAGTACCGAGTGCCCCAAAGGTATTTAAATGGCTTGAATTATAAATATGATGAAACCCCTGATGAAGCGGTGCAAATCTTGAAACATGTTGGGAGGTTAAGTTCAGCCATTTTTGTGATTTTATCATATCTTGTATATAACTGCTCTTTTACAAGATTTTTATATTGCTATATAGTGTAATATATTTTTTTAGGGATTACCCCCAAATAAAGATATGACATTTGTTTAATGTCAATAGTGTCTTTGGTTTCTAGTTACATTCGCATATAGGCCCCCTCCTTAGTATATACCAGATTTAATATCCTTTAGCTCTTCAGCGTTTGGATGAAGAAAAAATACAATAAGAAGGAGTAGAAGGCTGAGAATACTGCGAGTTGTTTCCAATAAAGAAACCGACACTGGGGGTTATCCAATGAAGGCATTTTTTACTGAGAGGCCGGTTTTGCCTCACTTAAAGGTGAGTACAACTAACACAGATTCGTGGGTGTTATTTGGCACGGTGGAGGAGAACACTTCTTGGAAGAAGGTGGAGGTGTGACATATATCGCAAGCAGTCTACACTTAGATTTGTGTGCACTTTTTCTCTTTTTCTTTTTAGTCTTGTACTGATACCTTCTGAATCTGCTTATATTTCTTAAATGCTTCTTTTTTCTCCTTTACTATATTTGCCACTTCTGCTGAGTACCACAGTGGTTTTCTTTTTCTTTTACCCTTCCTGACATATCTAATGCAATGCTCTGTTGTGTTTACTAAAACACATTCCAGATAATCCCATTTCTCCTGGACTCCATCTAAAGATCTCAAAGTTGTTAAAGACTGACATAAAAATGTTTCCTTTTTAGAAAAAAATCAGCCTTTTTAAAGTCTAGAACCTTTGTTTTTGTGTGGTGCAACTCAGTCTCTGTCTTTATATTAAACCACACAGATTGATGATCACTGGAGCCTAGTGATGAGCGAGCACCCCAATGCTCGGGTGTTCGGGTGCTCTGACCGAGCGCCCCCGGAGGCTCGAGTGCTCGGCCGAGCACCCGAGCCCCATTGAAGTCAATGGGAGGACTCGAGCATTACACCAGGCACCCCCTGCTCTGATGAGGGGAGGGTGCCTGGTCCATAGGAAAAGGGAAGAAAAGGATGGAAACACCACAGAAATGGTTCAGGGACAGCATAGGGAGGATGTCTGGATGCATCTTGGACTCCAACATCGCTGCTGGGAACGATCTTTCGCCCGTAGTACGCCATTTTTACAGACTGACCATAAAACACACAAAAAGGAAAATAAAGACGACTTTAGGCGAAAAATTGTTACCAAACAATATTTGCTGTATATTTACTTGTATATCATCTGCAAATTCTCCCAAAAATTTCCTTGATTTTCTGAAGTGAGGCCATGATTAAGAGGGAAACGTGCGCAGAGGCAAATTATCCCAAAAATTTCCTTGATTTTCTGAAGTGAGGCCATGATTAAGAGGGAAACGTGCGCAGAGGCAAATTCTCCCAAAAATTTCCTTGATTTTCTGAAGTGAGGCCATGATTAAGAGGGAAACGTGCGCAGAGGCAAATTCTCCCAAAAATTTCCTTGATTTTCTGAAGTGAGGCCATTATTAAGAGGGAAACGTGCGCTGAGCTGACCATCTAAAACATTATGGGTGAGGGTCTGCTGCAGAGCTGACCATCCTAAACATTATATGCGAAGGCCCGCTAGTGAGCTGACGCTATAAAACATTATATGAGAGGGCCCGCTAGAGAGCTGACCCAATAAAACATTATATGAGAAGGCCCGCTGGTGAGCTGACCTATATAAAAATTGTCAAACAGGGCCCGCTGGTGAGCTGGCCCTATATAAAAATTATATCACAGGGCCCGCTGGTGAGCTGGCCCTATATAAAAATTATAGCACAGGGCATATGGAAGAGGAGGAGGAGGATGAGAAGATTAAGAGTCAACCATATACCCGTTTTTTGGGTGGAAGGGGTGAATGGGAATACAGAGTATTCCCATCATTGTAAATAACATATATAAAGTGACTTTATGTTCCCCCGGGGCTTTCCTCCAGTGGAGTGGAGAAGTCAGGGGAAATCCAGGCCTTGTTCATTTTTATAAGTGTCAACCTATCAGCATTGTCAGTGGAAAGGCGGATACGCTTATCTGTTATGATGCCACCAGCAGCACTAAATACCCGCTCAGACAGAACGCTGGCGGCAGGGCAGGCCAGCACCTCCAAGGCGTAGAGTGTCAGTTCATACCACGTGTCCAGCTTGGACACCCAGTAGTTGTAAGGCACAGAGGGATCATTGAGGACGCTGACACGGTCTGCTACGTACTCCTTCACCATCTTCCAAAACTTTTCCCTCCTTGTGACACTAGGCTGCGCATCAGGGTGAGGGTGCTGGCGGTGTGTCATGAAGGTGTCCCACGCCTTGGAGAGTGTTGCCCTGCCTTTGTCGGAACTGCTGTGTGCTCCCCTTTTCTCCCCTTCTCGGTTGGCCAAGGTAGCACGTACTCTGCCGCCAGCGTTGTCAGATGGAAAATTTTGGAGCAATTTTTCAACAAGAACCTTCTGGTATTGCACCATTTTGCTTGTCCTCTCCACCGGAGGAATGAGAGATGAGAAATTCTCTTTGTAGCGGGGGTCCAGAAGGGTGAACACCCAGTAATCCGTGTTGTCTAAAATGCGTACAACGCGTGGGTCACGGGAAAGGCAGCCTAACATAAAGTCAGCCATGTGTGCCAGAGTACCAACAGTCAAGATTTCGCTGTCCTCACCAGGAGGATGACTCTCAATCTCCTCATCCTCTTCCTCCTCTTCTGCCCACCCACGCTGAAGAGATGGAACTAAAGTTCCATGGCTACCCTCTGTAGCGGAGGGAACCATGTCTTCCTCCTCCTCCTCCTCCTCCTCCTCCGCCTCCTCCAATTGTCGCTGAGAAGATGAAGTGAGGGTGCTCTGGCTATCACCTTGTGTAAGCTCTTCCTTCCCCATTTCCACCTCTTCCACATGCAAAGCGTCGGTTTTAATTGTGAGCAGCGAGCGTTTCAGTAGACACAGAAGTGGGATGGTTACACTGATAATAGCGTTATCGCCGCTCACCATCTGTGTCGATTCCTCAAAATTGCGTAAAACCTCGCAGAGGTCTGACATCCATTCCCACTCCTCACTTCTGATTACAGGAAGTTGAACAGAGAGGCGACGACCGTGTAACAGCTGGTACTCCACTACTGCCCTCTGCTGCTCACAAAGCCGGGCCAACATGTGGAAGGTGGAGTTCCAGCGCGTGCTCACGTCACACAGCAGCCGGTGAGCTGGCAATTGTAAGCGCTGCTGCAGCTTCAACAGGCCGGCCGAAGCTGTAGATGACTTACGGAAATGTGCACATACGCGGCGCACCTTGGTCAAGAGATCATGCACATTGGGGTAGGTTTTTAGAAATCGCTGAACCACTAAATTAAATACATGCGCTAGGCATGGTACGTGTGTGAGCTTGCCGAGCTCCAAAGCCGCCACCAAATTACGCCCATTATCACACACAACCATGCCTGGTTGCAGGTTGAGTGGCGAGAGCCACTGCTCGGTCTGGTGACTAATCCCCTGCAACAGCTCTGAGGCCGTGTGCTGTTTGTCCCCAAGGCAGATCAGCTTCAGCACGGCCTGTTGACGCTTCCCCACTGCAGTGCTACACTGCTTCCAGCTACTGGCTGATGGGGGAGTGGCGCTGCGTGTAGAGAATTCGGAGGTGGAAACGGAGGAGGAGGAGCCAATAACGTAGGTGCTGGCGGAAACCCTGATGGAGGTAGGGCCCGCAATCCTCGGCGTGGGTAGCACCCGTGCCATCCCAGGGTCCGAGTCGCTCCCAGCCTCCACGACATTCACCCAGTGTGCCGTCAGGGAAATGTAGCGTCCCTGGCCACAAGCACTTGTCCATGTGTCAGTCGTTAAGTGGACCTTCCCAGTAACTGCGTTGGTCAGGGCACGGGTGATGTTACGGGACACATGGTGGTGTAATGCGGGGATGGCACACCGGGAAAAGTAGTGGCGGCTGGGGACCGCGTACCGAGGGACAACTGCTGCCATCAGGCTGCGGAAGGACTCAGTGTCCACAAGCCTAAATGGCAGCATTTCGATGGCCAGTAATTTGGAAAGGTGTGAGGTTAGTGCTATGGCCTGTGGGTGGGTGGCTGGGTATTTTCTCTTGCGCTCAAATGCCTGGGGTAACGACATTTGGACGCTGTGCTGGGACAGGGAAGTGGATGTGGTCGCTGATGGTGCTTCAGATGGTACAGCTGCAGGGCGGGAAGTATGCGGGCCTGCGCCTTCGACAGGCGATTGGCCGGCACCGAAAACAGGGGAAGAGGAGGCAGTGGTGTGGCCTGCAGACACAGATGGGCGATCCAGGCGTTCCTCCCACTTATTACGGTGCTTGGATGCCATGTGTCGGATCATGCTGGTGGTGGTGAGGTTTCTAGTGTTCATGCCTCGGCTCATTCTGGTGTGGCACAGGTTGCAAACTACAATTCTTTTGTCGTCCGCACTTTCCTTAAAAAAACGCCATACCGCGGAACACCTACCCCTTGGCAAGGGAGATTTACGCAAGGGGGTGCTCCGTGGAACATTTGCGGGCCGGTTTGGTGCGGTCCGCCTTCTTTCTGTAGCCACACCATTGCCTCTTCCAGCCTGTTGCGGTGCTGCAGATGGCTCACCCTCAGGACTGCTGTCATCGGTCAGCTCTACACCTTCCCAGGTGGGGTCAGTCACCTCATCGTCCACCAAGTCCTCCTCCACTTCCTCACTCTGATCATCCTCCTCATGTCTTGATCCCACCACATACTCAGTCATTGACAACTGTATAACATTCTCCTCAACAAGGTCTTGAGACAGTAATAGTGGTTGATTTAATGGCAACTGTGTCTCATCATCATCATCATCATCCACTACTTCCTTTGACCTTAAATGCCGTTCACATCTGTCATCTTCTTGTGATTGGGTACCCTCTAGAGGTTGTGAATCAGGGCACAAGATGTCATGTTCCTCTGCAAGCGTGCTTGGAGAGAGGGTCAAATGAAGGATTGGTGATGAGACGAGCTCCTCATTATATCCCAGTGTGGGATCACTTCTTTGACCAGACCGTGTATGGTGGGAGGAAGGATGATCAGAGTGAGGATTATGTTGACCAGACTCTTGGCTACTGAGAGTGGACTTGGTGGAAGACAGGGTGGTGCTTAACCGACTGGAAGCAGTATCAGCTGACATCCAACCGACCACCTGTTCACAGTGGTCGGACCTCAAGAGTGATGTCCTGCAACGCCCTGTAAAATGAGACATGAAGCTAGGTATGGTGGATGTCTTTCTTTCTTGTGCTCTGGCACCAGGCACAGTTTCTCCGCGTCCTGACCCGCGCCCTGAACTATCAGGATCACGTCCACTTCCCCGTCCCTTTTTACCCGCCTTCTTCCTCTTACACGGAATATGTGACTTTGATATTTTAGTTTGAAAACTTAACAGTATTTCTTCCTATTCTGCAACTGTGCAGAGTACACAGAATAGGCTGCTAAACTGCGGTGACGCACACTGAATATAATATGTGACTTTGATATTTTAGTTTGAAAACTTAACAGTATTTCTTCCTATTCTGCAACTGTGCAGAGTACACAGAATAGGCTGCTAAACTGCGGTGACGCACACTGAATATAATATGTGACTTTGATATTTTAGTTTGAAAACTTAACAGTATTTCTTCCTATTCTGCAACTGTGCAGAGTACACAGAATAGGTTGCTAAACTGCGGTGACGCACACTGAATATAATATGTGACTTTGATATTTTAGTTTGAAAACTTAACAGTATTTCTTCCTATTCTGCAACTGTGCAGAGTACACAGAATAGGCTGCTAAACTGCGGTGACGCACACTGAATATAATATGTGACTTTGATATTTTAGTTTGAAAACTTAACAGTATTTCTTCCTATTCTGCAACTGTGCAGAGTACACAGAATAGGCTGCTAAACTGCGGTGACGCACACTGAATATAATATGTGACTTTGATATTTTAGTTTGAAAACTTAACAGTATTTCTTCCTATTCTGCAACTGTGCAGAGTACACAGAATAGGCTGCTAAACTGCGGTGACGCACACTGAATATAATATGTGACTTTGATATTTTAGTTTGAAAACTTAACAGTATTTCTTCCTATTCTGCAACTGTGCAGAGTACACAGAATAGGCTGCTAAACTGCGGTGACGCACACTGAATATAATATGTGACTTTGATATTTTAGTTTGAAGACCTTACAGTTTTTCTTCCTATTCTGCAACTGTGCAGAGTACACAGAATAGGCTGCTAAACTGCGGTGACGCACACTGAATATAATATTTGACTTTGATATTTTAGTTTGAAGACTTTACAGTATTTCTTCCTATTCTGCAACTGTGCAGAGTACACAGAATAGGCTGCTAAACTGCGGTGACGCACACTGAATATAATATGTGACTTTGATATTTTAGTTTGAAAACTTAACAGTATTTCTTCCTATTCTGCAACTGTGCAGAGTACACAGAATAGGCTGCTAAACTGCGGTGACGCACACTGAATGGAATATGTGACTTTGATATTTTAGTTTGAAGACTTTACAGTATTTCTTCCTATTCTGCAACTGTGCAGAGTACACAGAATAGGCTGCTAAACTGCGGTGACGCACACTGAATATAATATGTGACTTTGATATTTTAGTTTGAAAACTTAACAGTATTTCTTCCTATTCTGCAACTGTGCAGAGTACACAGAATAGGCTGCTAAACTGCGGTGACGCACACTGAATATAATATGTGACTTTGATATTTTAGTTTGAAAACTTAACAGTATTTTTTCCTATTCTGCAACTGTGCAGAGTACACAGAATAGGCTGCTAAACTGCGGTGACGCACACTGAATATAATATGTGACTTTGATATTTTAGTTTGAAAACTTAACAGTATTTCTTCCTATTCTGCAACTGTGCAGAGTACACAGAATAGGCTGCTAAACTGCGGTGACGCACACTGAATATAATATGTGACTTTGATATTTTAGTTTGAAAACTTAACAGTATTTCTTCCTATTCTGCAACTGTGCAGAGTACACAGAATAGGCTGCTAAACTGCGGTGACGCACACTGAATATAATATGTGACTTTGATATTTTAGTTTGAAAACTTAACAGTATTTCTTCCTACTCTGCAACTGTGCAGAGTACACAGAATAGGCTGCTAAACTGCGGTGACGCACACTGAATATAATATGTGACTTTGATATTTTAGTTTGAAGACTTTACAGTATTTCTTCCTATTCTGCAACTGTTCAGAGTACACAGAATAGGCTGCTAAACTGCGGTGACGCACACTGAATATAATATGTGACTTTGATATTTTAGTTTGAAGACCTTACAGTTTTTCTTCCTATTCTGCAACTGTGCAGAGTACACAGAATAGGCTGCTAAACTGCGGTGACGCACACTGAATATAATATTTGACTTTGATATTTTAGTTTGAAGACTTTACAGTATTTCTTCCTATTCTGCAACTGTGCAGAGTACACAGAATAGGCTGCTAAACTGCGGTGACGCACACTGAATATAATATGTGACTTTGATATTTTAGTTTGAAAACTTAACAGTATTTCTTCCTATTCTGCAACTGTGCAGAGTACACAGAATAGGCTGCTAAACTGCGGTGACGCACACTGAATGGAATATGTGACTTTGATATTTTAGTTTGAAGACTTTACAGTATTTCTTCCTATTCTGCAACTGTGCAGAGTACACAGAATAGGCTGCTAAACTGCGGTGACGCACACTGAATATAATATGTGACTTTGATATTTTAGTTTGAAAACTTAACAGTATTTCTTCCTATTCTGCAACTGTGCAGAGTACACAGAATAGGCTGCTAAACTGCGGTGACGCACACTGAATATAATATGTGACTTTGATATTTTAGTTTGAAAACTTAACAGTATTTTTTCCTATTCTGCAACTGTGCAGAGTACACAGAATAGGCTGCTAAACTGCGGTGACGCACACTGAATATAATATGTGACTTTGATATTTTAGTTTGAAAACTTAACAGTATTTCTTCCTATTCTGCAACTGTGCAGAGTACACAGAATAGGCTGCTAAACTGCGGTGACGCACACTGAATATAATATGTGACTTTGATATTTTAGTTTGAAAACTTAACAGTATTTCTTCCTATTCTGCAACTGTGCAGAGTACACAGAATAGGCTGCTAAACTGCGGTGACGCACACTGAATATAATATGTGACTTTGATATTTTAGTTTGAAAACTTAACAGTATTTCTTCCTATTCTGCAACTGTGCAGAGTACACAGAATAGGCTGCTAAACTGCGGTGACGCACACTGAATATAATATGTGACTTTGATATTTTAGTTTGAAGACTTTACAGTATTTCTTCCTATTCTGCAACTGTTCAGAGTACACAGAATAGGCTGCTAAACTGCGGTGACGCACACTGAATATAATATGTGACTTTGATATTTTAGTTTGAAGACTTTACAGTATTTCTTCCTATTCTGCAACTGTGCAGAGTACACAGAATAGGCTGCTAAACTGCGGTGACGCACACTGAATATAATATGTGACTTTGATATTTTAGTTTGAAAACTTAACAGTATTTCTTCCTATTCTGCAACTGTGCAGAGTACACAGAATAGGCTGCTAAACTGCGGTGACGCACACTGAATATAATATGTGACTTTGATATTTTAGTTTGAAAACTTAACAGTATTTCTTCCTATTCTGCAACTGTGCAGAGTACACAGAATAGGCTGCTAAACTGCGGTGACGCACACTGAATATAATATGTGACTTTGATATTTTAGTTTGAAAACTTAACAGTATTTCTTCCTATTCTGCAACTGTGCAGAGTACACAGAATAGGCTGCTAAACTGCGGTGACGCACACTGAATATAATATGTGACTTTGATATTTTAGTTTGAAAACTTAACAGTATTTCTTCCTATTCTGCAACTGTGCAGAGTACACAGAATAGGCTGCTAAACTGCGGTGACGCACACTGAATATAATATGTGACTTTGATATTTTAGTTTGAAGACTTTACAGTTTTTCTTCCTATTCTGCAACTGTGCAGAGTACACAGAATAGGCTGCTA
The DNA here is from genome assembly GCA_037306005.1 of Rhinophrynus dorsalis. Lineage (NCBI taxonomy): Eukaryota > Metazoa > Chordata > Amphibia > Anura > Rhinophrynidae > Rhinophrynus > Rhinophrynus dorsalis. The sequence continues at coordinate 688,437,881 of CM074718.1, forward strand.
AACTGCGGTGACGCACACTGAATATAATATGTGACTTTGATATTTTAGTTTGAAGACTTTACAGTATTTCTTCCTATTCTGCAACTGTGCAGAGTACACAGAATAGGCTGCTAAACTGCGGTGACGCACACTGAATATAATATGTGACTTTGATATTTTAGTTTGAAAACTTAACAGTATTTCTTCCTATTCTGCAACTGTGCAGAGTACACAGAATAGGCTGCTAAACTGCGGTGACGCACACTGAATGGAATATGTGACTTTGATATTTTAGTTTGAAGACTTTACAGTATTTCTTCCTATTCTGCAACTGTGCAGAGTACACAGAATAGGCTGCTAAACTGCGGTGACGCACACTGAATATAATATGTGACTTTGATATTTTAGTTTGAAATCTTAACAGTATTTCTTCCTATTCTGCAACTGTGCAGAGTACACAGAATAGGCTGCTAAACTGCGGTGACGCACACTGAATATAATATGTGACTTTGATATTTTAGTTTGAAAACTTAACAGTATTTCTTCCTATTCTGCAACTGTGCAGAGTACACAGAATAGGCTGCTAAACTGTGGTGACGCACACTGAATATAATATGTGACTTTGATATTTTAGTTTGAAAACTTAACAGTATTTCTTCCTATTCTGCAACTGTGCAGAGTACACAGAATAGGCTGCTAAACTGCGGTGACGCACACTGAATATAATATGTGACTTTGATATTTTAGTTTGAAAACTTAACAGTATTTCTTCCTATTCTGCAACTGTGCAGAGTACACAGAATAGGCTGCTAAACTGCGGTGACGCACACTGAATATAATATGTGACTTTGATATTTTAGTTTGAAAACTTAACAGTATTTCTTCCTATTCTGCAACTGTGCAGAGTACACAGAATAGGCTGCTAAACTGCGGTGACGCACACTGAATATAATATGTGACTTTGATATTTTAGTTTGAAAACTTAACAGTATTTCTTCCTATTCTGCAACTGTGCAGAGTACACAGAATAGGCTGCTAAACTGCGGTGACGCACACTGAATATAATATGTGACTTTAATATTTTAGTTTGAAAACTTAACAGTATTTCTTCCTATTCTGCAACTGTGCAGAGTACACAGAATAGGCTGCTAAACTGCGGTGACGCACACTGAATATAATATGTGACTTTGATATTTTAGTTTGAAGACTTTACAGTATTTCTTCCTATTCTGCAACTGTGCAGAGTACACAGAATAGGCTGCTAAACTGCGGTGACGCACACTGAATATAATATGTGACTTTGATATTTTAGTTTGAAGACTTTACAGTATTTCTTCCTATTCTGCAACTGTGCAGAGTACACAGAATAGGCTGCTAAACTGCGGTGACGCACACTGAATATAATATGTGACTTTGATATTTTAGTTTGAAAACTTCACAGTATTTCTTCCTATTCTGCAACTGTGCAGAGTACACAGAATAGGCTGCTAAACTGCGGTGACGCACACTGAATGGAATATGTGACTTTGATATTTTAGTTTGAAGACTTTACAGTATTTCTTCCTATTCTGCAACTGTGCAGAGTACACAGAATAGGCTGCTAAACTGCGGTGACGCACACTGAATATAATATGTGACTTTGATATTTTAGTTTGAAAACTTAACAGTATTTCTTCCTATTCTGCAACTGTGCAGAGTACACAGAATAGGCTGCTAAACTGCGGTGACGCACACTGAATATAATATGTGACTTTGATATTTTAGTTTGAAAACTTAACAGTATTTCTTCCTATTCTGCAACTGTGCAGAGTACACAGAATAGGCTGCTAAACTGCGGTGACGCACACTGAATATAATATGTGACTTTGATATTTTAGTTTGAAAACTTAACAGTATTTCTTCCTATTCTGCAACTGTGCAGAGTACACAGAATAGGCTGCTAAACTGCGGTGACGCACACTGAATATAATATGTGACTTTGATATTTTTTTTTTTTTTTTAATATTTCCCTAAAAGTATGTTATGTTTATTTCAGGTCTTTAAAAAACATTTATTACTGAAAGGAAAGTGAAATGGTTTACTTGAATGATACTTTCTTCCTAAAGATCTTACCTTTTCCCAAGCTTTATGCTGTGAATAGGCTTTCAAATTAATCTTTTTTTTTTTTTTTTTTTCTTTTTATAAAGCTTTATTGAAATAAAGTTTCCAACACATTACAGAACATATTGTAAATACAAAGTAAAAGTACAGTTCCATAAAGACATGTCTATATTAAACATTGAGTAATAAAACCTGAAATACAAAATCCGGTAGCTGAAAAAGAAAAAATGTATCCATAATCTAATCAGTAGGCTAAAAGCTGTATGTGCCAGAGTACATATATGCCATTTGCAAAATAATGTGAAACATTATTATCTAAAGAGAAATAACTGTCTTGTAAAAGTATCGTTATTTACCAATATAACAAGCAGGGTTAAGATTGAACGAAACTGTAGGATAATTGGTCAAAGTGGCCATAATGTATGTCACAGCGGTCAGCGTCCCCCTGGCATATGACAGCACAGGGGTAGGGAGAAGAAGAGAGGAGAAAGAAAAAGAAAAAAAAAAAAAAAAACCCACAAGGGGGAAGCTTGCCTAGAAATGGGTATAGTCTGTTGAAGGGAAAATTATGTCCAGAGAAGAGAAAGAAGTAAAGAAGGATGAAAATTGTCCCTCATCCCAAGGGAGCCCGACCACTCCACACCATCCACGGGGTCCAAATAGTCAGAAAACAATCCACTCTCCCCATAACAGAGGCATGTATACGTTCCATGGTCAGGAAGGAGTTAACCCTGTTTCTCCACATATCAATTGTAGGTGCTGTGTTAGACCTCCACAGCGAGGGAATGTTGAGTTTCGCAGCATTCAGAAGGAAATGAGAAAGAAGTGTCTGGGACTTAGACAGACCCAAAGAATCCGGAAACATTGCAAAAAGGAAGATCACTGGTGTGCAAGGGAGAGTAATACCAAAGATATCTGTAATTGCTTTACCGAGGGCTTGCCAATAAGTTTGGATCTCTGGACAGGTCCACCATATATGAAGCATAGTATATCTGCCAAGACTGCATCTCCAGCAAATGTCGGGGGTGTTAGCGAATATTTGGGTCAGTCGAACAGGTGTCCTGTACCAACGAGAGATCAATTTAAAATTGACCTCCCTCGAGGCTGAATCACGGGCCATACGGTATAGGGTAGAAATTGCCCTGTTCCAGGTATCCACCGGTATGACTTTGATATTTTAGTTTGAAAACTTAACAGTATTTCTTCCTATTCTGCAACTGTGCAGAGTACACAGAATAGGCTGCTAAACTGCGGTGACGCACACTGAATATAATATGTGACTTTGATATTTTAGTTTGAAAACTTAATAGTATTTCTTCCTATTCTGCAACTGTGCAGAGTACACAGAATAGGCTGCTAAACTGCGGTGACGCACACTGAATATAATATGTGACTTTGATATTTTAGTTTGAAAACTTAACAGTATTTCTTCCTATTCTGCAACTGTGCAGAGTACACAGAATAGGCTGCTAAACTGCGGTGATGCACACTGAATATAATATGTGACTTTGATATTTTAGTTTGAAAACTTAACAGTATTTCTTCCTATTCTGCAACTGTGCAGAGTACACAGAATAGGCTGCTAAACTGCGGTGACGCACACTGAATATAATATGTGACTTTGATATTTTAGTTTGAAAACTTAACAGTATTTCTTCCTATTCTGCAACTGTGCAGAGTACACAGAATAGGCTGCTAAACTGCGGTGACGCACACTGAATATAATATGTGACTTTGATATTTTAGTTTGAAAACTTAACAGTATTTCTTCCTATTCTGCAACTGTGCAGAGTACACAGAATAGGCTGCTAAACTGCGGTGACGCACACTGAATATAATATGTGACTTTGATATTTTAGTTTGAAAACTTAACAGTATTTCTTCCTATTCTGCAACTGTGCAGAGTACACAGAATAGGCTGCTAAACTGCGGCGAAGCACACTGAATGGAATATGTGACTTTGATATTTTAGTTTGAAAACTTAACAGTATTTCTTCCTATTCTGCAACTGTGCACAGTACACAGAATGTGCTGCTAAACTGCGGCGACGCACACTGAATGGAATATGTGACTTTGATATTTTAGTTTGAAGACTTAACAGAATGTGCTCTAATCTGCAACTTTGCACACTAAACAGAATGTGCTCTAATCTGCAACTTTGCACACTAAACAGAATGTGTTCTAATCTGCAACTTTGCACACTAAACAGAATGTGCTCTAATCTGCAACTTTGCACACTAAACAGAATATATGTTTTTTTTTTTTTTTTTTTTCCCCCCCACACAAAATAAACTGCTGCCCCCACACACAGTAGTCCTAAAAAGGACTTTTGGTTCTTTTTTTTTGTTCAACAAGACTTTTCTTCTCCCTACACTGACTTTCCCTTCCTATCCTCATCTCTCCCTGGCTAAGACTGAGCCGAACTCGCTGGTCAGGTGCTATACAGCACCCGACCACGGGTTCTGGCCAGCCAATCAGTGTAATGCCAGCAGCCAACATGGCTGCTGGCATTACACTGATGTCAGAGCCTCCCTGCACGTTTATTGGCTGCGCAGCAGCCGCGAAACGTGCGGGGAGGAGACCTGAACATGGCGGGCGAGCACATGCGGTACTCGTACGAGTACCGCCATGTGCCGAGCAGAGCGATGCTCGAGCCGATCCGAGCATCGGCCGAGCATGCTCGCTCAACACTACTGGAGCCCAAACACTCTCCTACAGCTACATCTGATACCAAGTCTCCATTAGTAAATAATAAATCTAGTTTGGCTTCCTTCCTAGTCGGCTCTTCTACTAATTGACTAAGAGCTAATCCTAGTAAAGAATTTAGGATATCTCTACTCCTGGCTGAACCTGCTGCTTGGTTTTTCCAGTCCACATCAGGAACATTGAAGTCCCTCATAATTATAACCTCACCTTTCACAGTCATCTTAGTTACTTCCTTGACCAGCAGTTGATACAAGTCCTCTGTTTGTCATGGGTGTCTATAGATCACACCTTATGTGAGTGACCATCTTATTCCCATATTCTAAAGTTATCCAAACAGTCTCTGTGTTCTCCTCCATACCCTGTATAAGATTAACCTTTAAGCTATGTTTGACATAAATGGCAACCTCTCCTCCTTTTCTGCCTTTCCTGTATTTTCTAAATAGAGAGAACCCCGGTATTTCTATATCCTAGTCATTTTTTTCATTGTACCAGGTCTCGGTAATTCCCACTAAGTCCACATCTTCACTAGTTATTATTGCAGTGAGTTCAGAGATCTTATTCCCTAAACTGCGGGCATTTGTACACATGGCTCGAAGTCTACTGGTTTTTGACCTATGTGCTACAGACATACCTTGTTCAAATTCATTTGTGCAATGCTCTGGGGGGTAATTGGTTTTATCCTGTATCATTCCATTGCCCCCTCTACTAGTTTAAAGGGATAGTAACACTTCGTTTTAACTTTATTTTATTTTGTAGGCATTAAAAAAACATGAAGAATGATATAAGTCTTATCTCTCAAACCTTTATGGTTTATGAGATATTCACAAGCAAAGTTCCCCTCCCCGCCCCTTTTTCCTAGTGTAAGCCATCTCTTCTCAGATGTGAGTCTGGTTGTATGACAGTACAGATAACAGAAGGGGACAGTTTTCTTTGTATGAAAACAATGAAAGCCCTTCCCCCCTTGAAAAGTTTTTCAGCTTTTTCCATTATCTTAATTGAAGATTGTCCCTCTCTGCAGTCTACCTGGGCATCTCCCTTCTTATCTGGTTGAACAGGGGGGGGATACTTTGTTTGTGAATATCTCTTAAACCATAAAGGTTTGAGAGATAAGACTTATATCATTCTTCATGTTTTTTTAATGCCTACAAAATAAAATAAAGTTAAAATGAAGTATTACTATCCCTTTAAATACCTGTTAACAAAACTTCTGAATTGCTTGCTGCTCCCTCTGTTCCCTTTTGAGAAAAATGCAAACCATCCTTTTTGTACAATTCCTTGTTACACCAAATAGGGTTGGTGTGAGAAACAAAGCCAAATCCATGTTTTTGGCCCCACTTCCCTAGCCATGAATTAAAATCTCTAATGCGCTGCATCCTACCATCACCTTCCTTATACACTGGTAGAACCTCTGAAACAGATACAGTGGAAGCAACTTGCTGCAGATCCTTACATAGCTTACATAGATGTGGGACTTGGAGCTGTTGCCTCACAAGGGAATCAGGGCAATGAGCATCCCATTTTATACCCGAGCAGAAAACTGAATCCACATGAAAGAAATTACTCTATTGTTAAGAAAGATTGCCTTGCTATCAAATGGGCTGTAGATGCCCTCAAGTACTACCTGTTAGGCAGGAAGTTCAGACTTGTGACAGACCATGCACACTGTGGATGTGTCAAAACAGGGAGAAAAACAGTAGAGTGATCCACTGGTTTCTTAATTTACAGCCCTATAATTTTTCAGTTTAACACAGGGCAGGCTGTAAACAGGGAAATGCTGATGGGCTTTCAAGATGCATTCTCTACTGTCCATGGTTGCTCACCCCATGGGGACTGAGCTGGGGGGGAGGATTTGTGACAGAGTCCCAGGAATAATGATGGAGGGGGTATATATATCTCCCCAGATCCTGTAGGGTATCTACCCTGATTACCCCCAGGGAAATATAATGTATATGTATGTGTCATGTGAAGAATCCACACCAGTTCTATCGCTCCCTACTTTCACTCACCTGCATCTGGTAACTAATGCAGCTAGAAGTCAAATACTTCCCCCTGCACTGAGACATGCTATCTTTTGTTTGAGTTCTCAGAGAGGAAGGAATTAACCTCTGAAAGCCTGCAACTTGTGAAGTTTAATTGTGCCTGCTGGACTGTGTATCACGGTGCCCGTGATATCACCGGGAGCTCAGTCCTTGTTGCAAACTAACTCAAACAGAGGGTTGACTGCTACAGCCCCACTACCTCTAAGGTACGATGGCGATCCCACCCTGTGCAGAGGGTTCATTAATCAGTTGGAAATCTTCCTAGAATTAACCCCTCAAGCCTTTCCTAGTGACCGCAGTAAGGTGGGCTTCATGAATTCATTGCTGACGGGCAGAGCCCTGGCGTGGGCAAATCCATTGTGGGAGGCCGCAAAACGGAAAGGAACTTCAGTGGATTCTTAAGGGCATTTCGTGGAGTATTTGAAGTTCCTGGGAGAGCCGCCTCTGCTGCAAAAAACTTATGGAGATCCAACAAGGGTCTCGCACAGTTGCTGACTATGCCATCAAATTCCGTACATTAGCAGCAGATGTGGCCTGGAACAATGAGGCTCTGGTGGCAGCATTTGCACAGGGACTATGCAAACGAATTAAGGCAGCCCAAGAACTGCCGACTGATCTTGACGAGTTTATTGATTTCTCGATTTTGATCGATTCCCGTATTAGGAAATGAATGGCGGCCAAGGACCGTAAGCAGAGGGCCAGAGAAATGGGACCAGCAAGACCAAGCTTCCCACCCATGCCTCCCTCACCTCCCAAGCCTCCCGAACACACTGGTGAGAGTAGTGAACCTATGCAATTAGGGTTTACTAGATTAACTAAGGAGGAACGGGTGCATCGCCGTAGGCAAGGCCTCTGTTTATATTATGGCCTAGCTGGTCATTTGCTTAGTTCATGCCCTACACGGCCGGGAAACTAACGCACCTAGGGTACCTTGGGGGACAGGCCCTAGGTGGCGTTCAGCAGTCCCAAAACCGACTAGTCAGAAGCCTACTATTCAGGCTGTACTTTCCTGGGCAGAACTCGCGGTGGAGGTTCTGGCACTAGTTGATTCCGGTGCTGCTGGATATTTTATGGACGAGTTATTTGCTGTCTCGCACAAAATTCCACTGGTGGAGAAAGAGTCTCCTTTGACGATAGACGCCATTGATAGCAGGCCACTGGTACCCGCCCAAATTACTATGGAAACGATACCATTATCCTTGCGCATTAGGGCACTACATTCCAAGTAACAATGGTTTCAGATTATCCGTTCCCCTCACCATGCCGTGATCCTGGGGTTTCCTTGGCTACATTTGCACAACCCCAGGTTCAACTGTCAGACTTGCGAAATTACGGCATGGTCTGAATTCTGTGACAAACATTGCGTTTCCCACCCCAGTAGGATTATGTGTACCTCTCCCTCAGTGCCAGCTGAATACTGCCAATTCAACGACGTTTTCAGTAAGGGAGAGGCCAGTGCGTTGCCTCCGCATAGGTCGTGTGACTGTGTTATTGATCTGCCTCCTGGTGTCGTTCCTCCTCGGGGTCGTGCATGGAGGAGTACATTTCGGATGCCCTAGAAAGGGGTATTATCAGGAAGTCATCCTCGCCCGCGGGGGCTGGTTTCTTCTTTGTAAAAAAGAAAAGTGGCGAACTACGCCCATGTATAGATTATCGTGGACTGAACAAACTGATGCCTAAATACTCTTATCCTATACCACTCATTACCGAGCTGTTTGACAGATTGAAGGGCTCCTCCATCTTTACCAAGCTAGATTTGTGGGCTGCCTATAACTTGATAAGGATAAGGGCCGGTGATGAGTGGAAAAAGGCATCCAATACCAGATCAGGTCATTATGAATATCTGGTAATGCCTTTCGGGCTATGTAATGCACCCGCAGTGTTCCAAGAAATTATTAATGATATCCTACGTGACATGCTACAGTCTTGTGTAGTTGTTTATCTTGATGATATTCTCATACATTCGTCCAGTTTGTCGCAACACATCAATGATGTGACCGCAGTTCTGCTCAAACTCCGTGAGATAAACTCTATTGTAAGATCGAGAAATGCGAATTCCACAAGCCCATGGTGCCATTTCTGGGCTTCATTATTTCTAAGGGTGGCATTGCAATGGACAAGGATAAGCTGGCAGCAGTCCTACAGTGGCCACGTCCTAAGGGGCTCAAGGCTATCCAACGCTTTCTCGGTTTTGCCAATTATTATAGGAAATTCATTAGAAACTTTTCCACGATTGTTAAACCACTGTCTGATTTGACGCAAAAGGGTGCAGATCCCTCCCATTGGTCTCAGGAAGCTGAACAAGCTTTTCTAACACTAAAGACCGCATTTGCCTCTGCTCCTGTACTGTCCCACCCCAATCCCTCCGTTCCATTCACTCTGGAGGTCGATGCCTCTGAGTCCGGGGTAGAGACAGTATTGTCTCAGCGCCTGGACCCTGGGAGTATGTTAAGGCCTTGTGGATTTTTCTCAAAAAAATTGTCTAGCGCTCAGAGCCACTGCGAGATTGGGGACAGAGAGCTTTTGGCAATTATACTTGCCCTCAAAGAATGGCGACACCTGCTTGAGGGTACCAGAACCCCGGTACTGATCTTGACTGATCATAAAAACTTAACGTACCTTTCTGAGGCTAAGAGATTGTCCTCTCATTAGGCTAGATGGGCCTTGTTTTTGTCCTGCTTTAATTTTATTGTATCCTATTTGCCCGGTTCCAAGAATGTTAGGCACAGAGAGAGATGAGACTACAGTAACTATCATTCAGCCTGATCACATTCTAGCCACCTTACGAACCAGCATTACTTCACCTTTGGTGGAGGAGATTCTCGCTAACCAAGCTACTGCACCACCTGATAACCCAGTAGGCAAATGTTTCGTAACCGAACCCTTCTGTACCCATCTATTTGAAACCTATCATGTATCTAAGGCTGCTGGTCACATTGGCAAGAATCAATTGATCTGGTCTCTCTCACAGTTGTTCTGGTGGCCTTCCTTGCGTGCTGACTGCACCGCATTCACAACAGCTTGTTCGACGTGTGCCCATGCCAAGTCCCCTAGACACCTTCCGGTGGGCCTACTCCAACCTATACCCAATGGTGAATGTCCTTGGTCTCATGTCTCAATCGACTTTATGGGAGAATTACCGGTGTCTAGAGGATATTCCTTTATTTTGATGGTAGTCGATAGATTCTCTAAGATGGCACACTTTGTGACTCTTCCTGGCCTTCCCCCTGCTCAGGAGTTGGCAACGGTATTTGTCAGAGAGGTTTTCTGGTTGCATGGCATACCCAGGGTGCTGGTGTCTGACCCTGGGAGCCAATTTGTGTCTAGGTTTTGGAGGGCATTCTGTGCGCAGATGGGCATACAGTTATCATTTTCTTCTGCATACCATCCCCAGACCAACGGAGGCGCCGAGCGTGCCAATCAAGGATTGGAACAATTTCTACTCTGTTTTGTGTCTGATCATCATGATAATTGGGCTGACCTGTTGCCATGGGCGGAGTTTGTCAGGAATTGTGTGGTTAATTCATCGTCCGGGAGCTCCCCATTTCTCGTCAACTACGGGTTTCAACCATGCTTGCTCCTGGACTCATTTCAGACGCAGCAAATTCCAGCTCTGGATGAGCATATGGAGCAACTCCGTTCCACTTGGGCACAGGTACAGAGGACCCTCAGTGCTTCGTTCCAGCGTTATCAGCGTCAAGCTAATTGCAGATGGTTGCCAGTGGTCTCCTTCCAGGTTGGGGACAAAGGTATGGCTCTCCTCCAAGAATCTAAATTTGCAGACTCCATGTAATAAGTTGGCTCCCTGGTTCGTTGGTCCCTTCAAAGTTATCTGCAGGACTAACCCTGTGTCGTATGCTCTGGACCTCCCAGCATCCATGCGGATTCATAATGTGTTTCACGTATCCTTGCTGAAGCCTCTGGTATGCAATCGATAAACTACTACTCCTGTGGCTCCTGGTCCTGTTCAGGTGCAAGGTCAGGAGGAGTATGAAGTTCAAAATATTATTGACTCACGTAGATTCAGAGGAAAACTACAATATTTGGTTCATTGGAAGGGTTACGGTCCTGAGGAGCGTTCCTGGGTCGATTCAAAGGACCTTCATACTCCCAGATTGCAGCACAGTTTCCATGCCAAGTATCCCCAAAAGCCGGGCCCCTCTTCTCGGAGAGGGGTCTTTGAGAGGAGGGTACTATCACGGTGCCTGTGATATCACCGACATTTTGGTATGTTTACTTCATGATGCCTTTTTTATTGGCTGCTCTGTCTAGCTCCTCCCAGTGACAGCCTCTAAATACCTTGGGCTGGCACTTATGGGTTGCCCTTTCGTTGTGTATCCGTTGCCTAGCGCTTGTTCCGATTACTCTCATTGATACCAGTGTATGACCCGGACTGTTTGAATACTCTGCCTGTTTACCGTTCCTGCTCTGTGTACCGACCCGGATTGGCTGACGTTCCTGCTTCCTGTATTGACTTGGCCTGGCTGATGTTCCTGCTCCGTGTACCGACTCGGCTTGACTGGTGATCATGCTCCATGTACTGACCCGGCGTGATTGGCGATCCTGCTCCATGTATCGAATCGGTTTGGCTGACATTCCTGTTCCGTGTACCGACCCGGCTGGGCTGAAGTTCCTGTTCCTGTACTGTTCCTGCTTGCTAGTCACTCTACTCCTGCTGTCTCTCATGCTTCAGTGGCCTTGCCAGACCTCCGGTGGTCCGGTTCCGCATAAGTAGTCCAGTCCGTGATCCGCTCACTCATAGTGCCTGTGTTATCCTCTGGTATATTCCGATTTGCACCACGTTCGCTTGGTCTGTTTCTGCCATTCCTGAGGTTGGGTTCAGTTGGGTGCCTCAAGTTACTTCCCATCTGCAGACCGAAGCGTTCATTAACCCCTTCAGGGGCGGAGCTGGGCATTTGTATATGAGTTTGAAGTCTCAGTTCGGCGTACGTTACCCTACGGCACTAAGCACTGACTCACGTTTGTTTGTAGTCTCCGGTGGGCGTTCACTTTGGCAGCCTTCCTCCTATGTTGCCTTAGCCAGATCTACGCTGGCTTAACATGTTGCATACTTGTCAGACGCTGTTGTTACTTTCGGTGTAGAGAGTTACATTGGGCCTCCCAACATCAGGGCCAACTCTGTCAGTGGCCTAATTAGTATCTCTTTGTCATATTTACACTGTATCCATTGTGATTTACCTGACCTGTGTCAGTATTGTATATTTGTTCTACATACTGGACCCGTGTGGGTTAATAATATCATTGTAACCTGTCCTGTGTCAGTTTACCGTTTTTCTGTTTGCTGGACCCGCGAGGGTTACTGTTATTCATTGTGTGCGTTTTACCAAGACCTTCCGTTTCTGAGTGTACTGAACCTTAACACTGTGTCACTGTTGTTTTATTTCTCAATCTGGTAAACTGACTAGTAGTTCAAATACAGTCAGGAGCTGATGTGTTTAGTTAATGCTCAGTAGAGCAAGGATTTAGTTTTGTTTGTGATGCTGCTGTCTCACCAATTGGATACAAATAAACAGGTAAAGAACTGAATTATCCTCCTCCTGTGTGTGAAGTGTCTCTGCAACCTAGAAGGCTGATCCCAAGACAGAAAGTACAAAACTCTCTTGTCACTATATATATATATGCTGGGAAAATCAGCACTCGCAGGACTTAAATATGAAAAACAAAAAATACTTTATTAGATCGATGTTTCGATCCCACCTGGGCTCTTTATCAAGACAACCACCTCATGCAACCATCCTCCATTTTATACCCTACACCTGGTGATGACCTCTAACCCCTGAGGTCAAATTTGAAGCACACTAACGTTAAAAACAACTTACTTCAAAAGTTAAAAATTAAAAACACATTATGGAGCAAAACAAAAGAGTACAGTGTCAGTAAATAGATAGGAACCCTGATGAATTATCCACCCCATGAATCTCCTCACGATAAGTGGCATATTAGATGTATCTACCTTAGAACGAACATAATCAATAAGTGCTCATAAAGTGATTCGGTCTAAGACTCGCCTGCGAAATGCAGAGTCCAGTCTGTCCCGCAGCCTATCTGGTAGATACTTGTCCATATAATGGACAAGTATCCCCAGCTCCTCATTTGTAAAGGATGGCTCTCTAGGCATTTTCCCAACAAAATGAAAAAGCTGAAAAAGGGGAACAGCTGCACACTACTGTGTAGAACAATATACACTGCTGTCAAGGGTATTTCCTGTTTCGTTTTTGTACTTCCTGCATGGATAACAAATAGCGCCATTGTAGCGCGATGTGTCCCTTGCGCCCATGTCGCGCCACTTTTGCACCCATTGCCCCCATGGCGCGCCACTTTTGCACCCATTGCACCCATATGGGTGCAATTGTATATACAGCATGGCCTGTAGGATTGATAGCTGTTTATGTACCATTGCGACAATAGAGATGTGCCATGTAATACACGTGACAATAGAGATGCACCCTAAAATGACGCGCGACATAAGAAATGCATCATACAATGACGCGCGACATAAGAAACGTGGCATTCGATTACGCGTGACATATGAAATGCGCCATTTTAATGCTCGCTTTACGCTGCTCGATATATGCGAAGGATACCCCTTAGTCTTAGGCCTAGCCCCAAGCTCCAATGGATTAGACATTCTCACAGTGTCAAAAACATTTATAGTATAAAGAATCACCCAATTACAGTGTGAGAGATTAAAGTTTCACCCCAGAAATCGCTAAAATACACTTATCTGGCAGGCGAAGGGTTAATCTGCAGAGGAGAGAAGGAGAGTCCAAGCCCTGCGTAGGATACTCGTTCTGGAAAAGGCACAAATGGCTGCTGCAGCGGGAGCCAATCAGAAACGAGCGCACGAAGCAAGCGCTCATGGGAAAATAGGATTTTAGTCTTACCTGTTAAATCCTTTTCTCTTAGTCCATATAGGTTGCTGGTAACTTTGGGTAGGTGACCTGCCCATTTAAGTAAGACGGGAAACTTTCTTGAATAAGAAATGGTGGTTGGAGCCTACCTTCCCTCTCACCCTGCAGTAGTCAGTGCTCTCCTGTTAGATCGATGATGTTAACTATTGACTAGATAGCCAAAGGGAAAAGAAGACTCCTGTGAGCGTGAACCCGAAAGGACTCCCACGTTCTGCCACAGGAGAGCCAAGCATGGTCCCTTGACTGGGTGGGAGACCAGTAACCTATATGGACTAAGAGAAAAGGATTTAACAAGTAAGACTACAATCCTATTTTCTCTGTAGTCCAATATAGGTTACTGGTAACTTTGGGAAGTCCAACCATTGAGTTCCCTGAGGTGGGATGGAAGGCAAGGACTAGGCGCAGTGCCCCCAAAGTCACCAGACCATACATGAGCTAAACTGATCATACACAGCCCTCTAAAAATGAAGTGTCAACGGACACGAAAACTGGTGTAAACACACCAGAAACTGTAACACAGCACACTGAACTAAAGCCAACAGGGCTCAACAGTTAAGGATACTAAAGGTACCTAGAAAGACCATAGACAGGCAATACAGCCTCTAGGATCTTTCTGCCAAAAGTGGCATCAGCCAATGCCAGCACATCAACACGGTAGTGTTTGGAAAAGGTGTGCACTGACGACCAAGCAGCTGCCTTGCACAACTGAACAGCCGAGGCCTGATTCTTATAAGCCCAAGAGGCTCCAATAGACCTGGTAGAATGAGCCGTAACCCGAAAGGGCACAGGCTTCTTCCTCAATTCGTAAGCCTTACGAATGGTGGACTTAATCCAGGAAGCAATGGTGACCTTAGGAGCCTGCTTACCAGCCCTAGGACCCTCAGGAATGACGAACAACACGTCAGACTGGCAGATGGACTGAGTACGATGCACATAAAACTTAAGGCAGCACACAACATCCAACAAGTGAAGATCCCTTTCCTTGTCAGATTTTAGGGTCAGGACAAAAAGAAGGCATCATTATTTCCTGGTTAATGTGGAACTCAGAAACCACCTTCGGGAGAAATTAATGAGAAGTGCAGAGAACTGCCTTGTCCTTATGAAAAAACCAAAAAGCATGTAATTCCGTGACACGGTGAACAGACACAATCGCCAGGAGAAAAGCCATCTTCCAAGTCAGGAGACGTAAAGGAATGGTAGCCAAGGACTCAAAAGGTGGACGCTGGAGAACACTTAAGACCAAATTGAGATCCCACTGAGGAGTGGGACTCTTAAAAGCAGGGCGAGCATGAGCAACACCCTGGAAGAAAACCTTGACATCAGGGATAATGGCAAGATGTCTCTGAAAGAAAACAGAGAGCACAGAAGTCTGAACCTTCAAGGAACTGAAATGGAGACCCTTATCAACCCCATCCTGCAAAAAAGACAGTACTGTAGGGAGATAAAGTCATGGGAAAAATCCCCATCAGCACACAGAGAGAGAAAGGTAGACCAAACCTGATGGTGTGTCTTAGAAGAAACCAACTTCCAAGCACGAAGCATAGTAGCAATAAAGAAATAAAGAAAAGCCCTTCTTCAAAATTGAAGATTCAACCTCCAAGCCATCAAACCCACATGTTCAACGTCTTCCTTCCACAGGTATCCCTGTAGAAGAAGATCTGGACAGTGGGTAAGTTGAAACAGTACCGCCACCGACAGATCCAGAAGCACTGGAAGCCAAGACTGGCGATGCCAACATGGAGCAATCAGAATGACTGGAGATCACTCCAGGCAAAGCTTCCTCAATACCCTGTGTAACATGGGAAGAGGGGGAAATATGTATGCCAGAAGAAAACTCCATGGACTGGACATGGCATCCACTGCTAGAGACTGAGGGTCGTTCCAACGGGAGTAGAACAGAGGAACCTTCCTGTTGTGTCGCGGCACCATCATGTCGATCTGAGGAAGAGCCCACTTCTGGACAATGAGATGTAACACCTACTGATTCAGTTCCCATTTTCCACTGTCGATGGTGTGTCGACTTAAGAAGTCTGCTAGGACATTGTCCACGCCTGGAATGTGAACTGCAGAAATAGTAGGAACATGATCTTCTGCCCAGGCCAAAATAGCCTAGACCTCCAAACATGCTGCGAAACTTCTTGTGCCACCTTGAATATTGATGTAAGCCACGGCCATGGTGTTGTCTGATTGGACTCGAATAGGACAACTCTTCCGTCCAGTGCCGGACAGCATGGAAGATTGCTTGAAGCTCCAATACATTGAAGGGAAGGAGAATCTCCTCCGGAGACCACCAGCCCGAAACATTTAGGTGACCGAAGACCGCACCTCATCCAGACAGACTGGCATCTGTGGTTACAGTAGTTCAGAAGAGAATCAGGAAGGCCCTGCCTTTCAGGAGATGCGAGAGGTAGAGCCACCATGACAGACTCAGTTCCACACGTAGGGGGAGAAAGACTGATATCTTCAAGAGATCCGTCTGACCATTGCAGACCTGGATCACAAACCGCTGAAATTCCCTCGCATGAGCCATGGCGAACAGGACTGCTTCCATGATGGAAATTAACTTCCCACCAGAGACGTCAGCTTCATGGCTGGCACCGGATCCAACTCTAGGACAGTGGATACTTTGCGTGCGATCTCGTGAGCTATCTCATCCTTGAGGAACACCATCCCCTTCACTGTGTCGAAGAGAAGTCCCAAGTAAACGACACTCTGATATGGAACCAGATCCGACTTGTCTATGTTCAAGATCCACCCGTGATGGGAGAGAACGTGAATGCATTCCTGGACCTGGTGATGCAGAAGCTCCAGGGATGAGGCCTTCAGCAGGAGATCGTCCATGTAAGGAGTAACTCGGACCCCGGTTCTGTGCAAGAGCGATATCAAGGCATCTAGGACCCAATTGAAGACCTGTGGAGCAGTAGACAGACCAAAGGGAAGAGCAGAAAACAAAGTGCACTTGCTCGCAGGAAAACCGGAGGTATTGCCGGCTCTCTCGATGAATGGCAATGTGCATGTATGCATGCTGAAGATC
Organism: Rhinophrynus dorsalis; assembly: GCA_037306005.1. NCBI lineage: Eukaryota > Metazoa > Chordata > Amphibia > Anura > Rhinophrynidae > Rhinophrynus > Rhinophrynus dorsalis. The sequence continues at coordinate 688,454,671 of CM074718.1, forward strand.
CAGGGAGGCGAGAAACTCTCCAGGAGACATGGCGGCGATCACCGTCCGCAGAGACTCCTGATGATAATGAGACTTGACCAAGACAGAAATGAGATTCTTGAGGTCCAGGACAGGACGACATCTGCCATTCTTCTTGTTGACCACAAACAGGATGGAATAGAGACCAAAACCCTGTTCTGGTTCGGGAACCGGCTACAAAACCTCTTTGTCCAAAAGGGTCTGAACTGCCCCGGTGAAAAGCCAAAGCTTGTCTGCCGCCGGAGGAGTGTGTGAAAGAAGAAACCTGGGCAAAGGAAGAGAGGTAAAGGGGATCCTGTACCCCTCTGTCACGACTTCAAGAATCCGCCACGGAGTCCTTCCAGACAGAGTGGTAAAAGCACAGACGGCCACCTGCTGATCTGTGGGAACCGGGGTTCAACGAGTCATGCCGAAGAAGGTTTGGCAGTCTTGGCCTTAGCCGAGGACTGCTTGGGTCTCCACTGCTGTTTAGGCTTGGAGAAGGCACGAGGTGCCTGGGGAACCGCTTGGATCGCTGCACGCACCTCAGTCTGAAAGGGACGAAAAATCCAATTCCGTCTGGACTGTGGCTTCTTCTTGAGGAGGAAAGGAAACCAGGTGCTCTTCCCCCCAGTAGCCTCACTGATGATGTCTTTCAGCTCAGGCCCAAACAGAGAGGTTCCCAAGACAGGCAAGGAATGAAGCGTCTTCTTGGAGGTACTGTCAGCAGACCAGATCTTAAGCCAAAGAGCACGTCTGGCCATCAAAGACATGGTGGAAACTCTTCCTACCAAACGTATGCAATCAAAAATCCCTGCAGACACATAATGTTGGGCTTCAGAAATATTAACTAAGAGCCGCAACAAGTCAGAAGTTGGAGCGCCTTGACGGACAGCCACTGTTAGCTGCTCAATCCAAACTGCAATGGCTCTATTCGCCCAAGCGGCCGCAAAAGCAGGACGCAAGGAAGTACTGACTTCAACACGGCCTCAATCTACCTATCTGTCCAATCCTTGAGAACAGATGCATCCGCCATCCTTCAAAGGAACTAGAATGTGAAGCAGGATATGAGAACATTCTTTAGGATCCTGCAGAGGAGAAACATCAATCACCAGCCTCTGTACAAATTGCTGAAGATCTTTTAGCAAAGCAGGAAACAGCGCCTGCCTTGAAAGACATTGCCAAGGATCCTTCAGCAGAGAAGAAGCCACCAGCAGAACCCGAAGACTTTGTTACTAATCCTTCAGCAAAGCAGGAGACAAGACCATCCATTGCAGAAGCTGATATTTCGGAGAGTTCTGCAGATGAATATGAACTGGCTCCAGACGTACAGACACCTCAAGACAGTCATGTAGTCATTGAAATTCCAGAGGATCCAACAAAAGAGCAAAAAATGTGCCCAAGAGCAGTTCACTGTACAACACCGCAAGGATCCTTGGTGTTTTAAGTTATCTGGGGGTCTCATTTACATACTCCAGAATGGATTCAGTGGACCTGTCCAACACTGAAATCCCTCAGAATGAGTCTTAAAGGAGAAATCAAAGACTCCAGCCCTTGGACATCATGCAATGAAACATCATGATCAGAAGACAATGAGAACATCACAGAAATAAAGATTATATTAACTGTGACATTTGACTCCATTCAAACATTGTTTTGATTGATCAGGGTGACATTGATAGCCCAGCCCTAAAGGGCAACAATCAGATATAAGCAAGGTCATATATACTTTATATACATATTTATATTAGAATATATATATATACACTAGTGTAAAAGCTCGTGTACATGGGCCAAGGTCCGGGTAATGTTAACCATTTGAGTGCCAGAGGGGTACACAACGCATTGCTTTCTACTCTTGTCTCTTTCTACTCCCTCTTGCCTCTTTCTACCCTCCCTTGCCTTTCTCCCTCCTCTTGCCCCCCATGCCTTTTTTGCCACCCTTTTGCCCCACGACTTTTTGGCAAACCCTCTTTCTTCACCCCTTTGCTCCTTCCATCACCTTTTTGCCCCCCATACCTCTTTTGCCACCCCATGGCTCTTTCAACCGTGAGGTTGCAGGTTCTAGTCTGGTAAGGTCAGGTCAGCCTTTCACCTTTCTAAGGTAGATAAAATAAGCCCAGGACATACTTGAAAACAAGAGACAATCTCAATGTGTTCTTCCTGGTAAAATACTTTCACAAAAAAAAAAATATATATATATCTTATGCCTTTCTTAAATCATTAACACTCACGTGGAATTTATTGAAATTACTTTAAATTAAAAAGACAAGTTTAGAAAATATGAAGCTATTATCAGAGTAATGAATGAGGCCAAAAGGACAACACATTATTACAAGACCAGGAGGGCAATATAGCACTACATCAGACCAAACATGTGCCTAGAGGGAATCAGCTGCACCACACAGGTGAGACGCACATAGGCCATAGCTTACGTCTGTGCTTGTGCTGTTTCTCTCTTGTGGAGAGGATTTGCCTGACATTTCGGCACTGGGCTGTTTGTTGGTAGGACCAGTCTGATGTGGACATGGAAGTTTCCTCTCTGCAAAGGCACACGTCAGTGAAAAACGTGACTTGTAGCACCTCTGAAAGTTCCCGGATATTGCTATCAACTGTCATGTCCGTCTCCAAGGACATAGCATACAGGACTGATTGACAGTGTTATTCCTTGAATCAAGGAAAATATTAAGAGGGGATCGTTAGAATTTCTTGGCTGTTGTAAGTTAAATGGGGGTATTATTTGGAGGCATTACTTCACCTTTAAATGGTAGAGAGTTCTCTACTGAATGACAAAGCAATGCATTGGAGATTTTGTATATTTCCGGTTTTAATATAGTGAAGACGGAAGTGCGGAATCTATATATATAAAAGAAGACTTCTGTGTGCCTGGCAAACACACCCAGGGGCCACAGTAAGGAGGAGTTATTCAAATCACCTCTATACTGCCTGTCCTATTGGGCCAACCATGGGAGCATGATTTTGCTGCATGGAGATGCAGGGGCTGCAATACACACAAACACACTCTCAATATATACACACACACACACACATACATACATACATATATATACTCACACTCATTACACACAAACACATACACACTATACAGACAAACTTGAGGAATGGTTTGTTCACAGTTGAGTACAACAGTGTGTGTGTGTGTGTCTTCACTTGCACACAAGAAGAATGGTGGACAGGTACACATTTAGGATTGCACTAGTATAAGTGTATGTATTCTTTTACCTACCAACATTCCAAATGGCTAAAGGGGGCAACTTTTGTGTTAGGTGGTATTGCTGGGAGGTTTTCTGGTGAGCTGCACATTATTTAGATTTTTTAGGTTATTTCATGACCTATTTACACCTCTTTGACTAACTGAATAAATGATTTAGACAAAGGCTATGGTATTTTATTTACACAGTCTAATGTATGAACACATATAGTGAAGTGTAAACAAACATTAACGTGAGTTTTATTGCTGTGCAGCAATGTGATACACTTATATAGACACCATACAGTCTGACCTATTAAAAAGAGGGACACCAGGGTGGGAAAGAGGGACAGAGAGAGTTGAGTCTCAAAGAGGAACTGTCCTTCCTAAAGAGGGACACTTGGGAGGTATGGAGCCCTAATATCTCCTAAAGAGGGACACTTGGGAGGTATGGAGCCCTAATATCTCCTAAAGAGGGACACTTGGGAGGTATGGACCCATAATATCTCCTAAATAGGGACAATTGGGAGGTATGGACCCCATAATATCTCCTAAAAAGAACATTTGGGAGGTATGTACCACTAATATCTCCTAGAGAGGGACACTTGGGAGGTATGAACCCGTAATATCTCCTAAAAAGGGACACTTGGGAAGTATGGAGCCCTAATATATTCTAAAGAGGGACACTTGGGAGGTATATACCCCTAATATCTCCTAAAAAGGGACACTTGGGAGGTATGGACCCCATATATTTATTTTATTTTTATTTATTTAGAAAATGTTTTACCAGGAAGAATACATTGAGATTTCTCACGTTTTCAAGTATGTCCTGGAGAGTTTTCAATAAAGGGTTACATCTCCTAAAAAGGGACACTTGGGAGGTATATACCCCTAATATCTCCTAAAGAGGAACACTTGGAAGGTATGTACCCCTAGTGTCTCCTAATGAGGGGCACTTGGGAGGTATGGACCCTAATATCTTCTAAAGAGGGACACTTGGGAGGTATATACTACTAATTTCTACTAAAGAGGGACACTTGGGAGGTATGGACCACTAATATCTCCTAAAGAGGGACACGTGGGAGATATGGAGCCCTAATATCCCCTAAAGAGGGACACTTGGGAGGTATGGATTCCTAATATCTCCTAAAGAGGGACACGTGCAAGATATGGACCCCTAATATCTCCTAAAGAGGAACACTTGGGAGGTATGGATCCCTAAGATCTCCTAAAGATGGACACGTGGGAGATATGGACCCCTAATATCTACCAAAGAGGGACACTTGGGAGGTACGGACCCCTAATATCTACTAAAGAGGGACACTTGGGAGGTATGGACCCCTAATATCTCCTAAAGAGGGACTATTGTGAAGTATGGAGCCCTAATATCTCCTAAAGAGGAACAGTTGGGAGGTAAGGACCCCTAATATCTCCTAAAGAGGGACAGTTGGGAGGTAAGGACCCCTAATATCTCCTAAAGAGGGACACGTGGGAGGTATGGACCCTAATATCTTCTAAAGAGGGACACTTGGGAGGTATGTACCACAAATATCTCCTAAACAGGGACACTTGGGTGGTGTGTATCATTTTTTTCTTAGGGGTAACAAGTACTGGACAAATCTGCTATTTCTTTTTACTATACGTGTGTATGGAAAATATCCCTGTGGCTAATGTGCTAAACCAAAGTGGAGCAAACCAGCTGAACAACAGGTGAGAAGTCAACTTTTCCAAATCTCCAACTAATTTAAATGGGACTTTTAACACATTGTTTGCTACAGAGATCTTCAACACATAGAGAAGCAATGCGCTTGAGACCTGTCTAGTATTGAAATGGTTAAAATCCCAATTTAAATCAATGATACTTTTATTTCTCCCCTATGGTACAGTGAGATTGCCCCTTAATTGCTCTACTTTTCTTTTCTTCATTGGATCCACTGATGATGTCACAGGTAAGTGGGCGGGGCATACAGGGTGGGGTACAAGGGGCGGGGCCCAGGGGAGGCAAAATTAGGTTTTGCCTAGGGTGGCAAAAATCCTTGCAACAGCCCTGATGACAGATACAATGGACGATTTCAAGAGAGGATTAAATACCCTAAGAATATATGTGTATCAGAAGTCCTTACCTAATTAGGCGGGTTATGCACTAAAGATTGATAAGGAGATGACTTCTCCAGTGACATCACTTCTCCACTTCCTCTGTTATTCTATGGAGCCTATGCACTAAGATCTCCAAAACGGATGAAATCTTAGTGCATAGGCTCCATAGAATAAAATAGGAATTGGAGAAGTGATATCACTGGAGAAGTCATCTCCACTTTATCACCTCTTTATCACTGCCTCACTGCATAACCCCAAAGTGTTCTTCTAAGAACAGTCAATTATTTTTATTTACTGTTAAATAGTCTGTTTTTTTCTGGTAGTCTTCCTTAAACATTCACTTGATAAAGCACCCTTTCGGTGCGAAACGCGTTGTATTGTATTTGAAGCGATTGTTCCTGGCCAGGATCTTACATGCGGTGGTGTTATAGATGTAAGTGTTGATTTATTCCTACTTGTGGTGATTTCATGTTATATTTTTAATAAAGTATTTTTGATATATTAACATTTTGTGTACAGGCACTATTTTATATATAGTTATATTTATTTATTTTTGGGAAATTTGTGTTTAATATCAGGACACTATATCTGCCTGATTATATTATTTCCTCATTTGAAGGTAGGGTTTCTCTGGAGAGGGGTCAGCGCCAAACCCTTGGATATATTTCTATAGTGATGAGGAGGAAGAGGAGAAGCGGGAGTGGTTGGACCCGCGTGGCTTGTGCTTGCAAAACCTTTTCCCTAAATCCCGACGATTCTAAACTAGAAGTTTTTAATTTAGAATAACAACTATTTGCTACAGACCACTGCACCTCCACTTACTATTTTGAATTATTTTTATTTACTGTTAAATAGTCTGTTTTTTTCTGTTTATGTGTTTTTTAGTCATTGATGTTGTTATATTAAGGTTTGTTACCACTTGAAATGACTTTAAATCACAGGACGTTTTCAAAGACATGAAGCACTTATTCCTAATGCCTTGGATTGTATGTACGTTCAGTTTCACATTACAGATGGAATAAGAGATTGTATTGTTTTGATAAACAGATGAAAGCTTGATGTTTGACGATTTGGCTCTCTAAGATATGGATGGGCAACCTTAGTTTTATAGTATATTTATCAGGAGAATGCAGTTGTGATTATACTACACTTAAACAGCTGACATGTTGTTGTCTATCAAATTTGGAGGAAAACAGCCATTTGTCTGCTGCACCAATAAATATATGCTGAAGTGCGATTACACTATCTCTGTGTTCAAGTGATGTTGATCAGTGGAATAAGCACATATGCTGAAGTGGCACAGTGACATCACAGTGGGTTTGTGGTGTGGCTCTTTACAATGAACACATTTTTGCTGAAGTGAGATTATGACATCACAGTAGGTCTGTAATGCATTTTTATGGAATCCTGAATATAAGGCAGTGCCAAGTATCATTCCCAACTTACTTCTGCATACAGCATTCTGAGATAGCACAATGGCTCCTTCAGGTCATTCAGCAGCTAAAGGGAGAGTGATGTGCATTTATTTCTTTCTGTTACTGGTGTCTAATCCAGCACGAGCAATTGGCAAAACAATACCTGACATCATCTCCAGCATGGAGGAAGTACCATCTGACGAGTCAACCTTTATTTGCGGACTTCGTCTGACATTTTATTCTTTAATTTCCGCAATAATTATGATTGGTAGCATGCTTGTATGCATTATAATTATGGTCTGTAAATTATCTCTTAAAAAGAGAGGGAAGAAGTGGTCAGATATTGAAAACAACGTGGATCATTCAACTGGGCAAGAATCTGAACCAGCATATGAAGACATTTTAGAGGATCCTTCAAAGGAACTAGAATGTAAAGCAGGATATGAGAACATTCTAGAGGATCCTGCAGCGGAGAAACATCAATCACCAGCTTCTGTACTAGTTGCTGAGGATCTTTCAGCAAAGCAGGAAACAGTGCCTGCCTTGAAAGACATTGCCAAGGATCCTTCAGCAGAGAAGAAGCCACCAGGATATGAGAACATTCTAGAGGATCCTGCAGAGGAGAAACATCAATCACCAGCTTCTGTACTAGTTGCTGAGGATCTTTCAGCAAAGCAGGAAACAGTGCCTGCCTTGAAAGACATTGCCAAGGATCCTTCAGCAGAGAAGAAGCCACCAGCAGAACCTGAAGACTTTGTTACTAATCCTTCAGCAGAGCAGGAGATAAGACCAACTCTTGCAGAAGCTGATGTTTCGGAGAGTTCTGCTGATGAATTTGAACTGGCTCCAGAAGTACAGACACCTCAAGACGGTCATGTAGTCATTGAAATTCCAGAGGATCCAACAAAAGAGCAAGAAATTGTGCCCAAGAGCAGTTCACTGTACAACACCGCAAGGATCCTTGGTGTTTTAAGCTATCTGGGGGTCTCATTTACATACTCCAGAATGGATTCAGTGGACCTGTCCAACACTGAAATCCCTCAGAATGAGTCTTAAAGGAGAAATCAAAGACTCCAGCCCTTGGACATCATGCAATGAAACATCATGAACAGAGGACAATGAGAACATCACAGAAATAAAGATTATATTAACTGTGACATTTGACTCCATTCAAACATTTTTTTGATTGATCAGGGTGACATTGATAGTCCAGCCCTAAAGGGCAACAATCAGATATAAGCAAGGTTATATATACTCTATATACATATTTATATTAGAATATATATATATATACTAGTGTAAAAGCCCGTGTACATGGGCCAAGGTCCGGGTAATGTTAACCATTTGCGTGCCAGAGGGGTACGCAACGCATTGCTTTCTCCTCTTGCCTCTTTCTACCCCCCCTTTCCTCTTTCTAACCTTCCTTGCCTTTCTCTCTCCTCTTGCCCCCGATGCCTTTTTTGCCACCCTTTTGCCCCATTCCTCTTTGGCAAACCCTCTTGCCCTTCCCATCACTTTCTTGCCCCCCATACCTCTTTTGCTGCCCCATGGCTCTTTCACCACCCTCTTGCCCCCCCAATTCCTCTTTCACCACACTTTTGCCCCCCATACTTCTTCTCCCCCCCCATGGATTTCACCACCCTCTTGCTCCCCATACCCCTTTTGCCCCCATGCCCATTTCACCACACTTGGGAGCCTCTCTTCTCACTGGCGGTGCTGCAGTCATGTGCAGTACCGACTGCCCAAACGTGCTGCGGCGGATACAGAGCGGGGCACCCCGAATTCAGAGTAGAGTCCTCTCTGATCCTCTTCCTGGGACCAAGCGGTTGCAGGAAGGTCCGCAGAGAGGGTGCCGGTCTGAATTTGGAGCGCCCTGCTCCGTATCCACCATGGCGCGTTCGGGCAGTCAGTACTGAGCATGAGTGCAGAGTGGGCAGTCTCTACTGAGCATGATGGCTTCTGACAAGCATACTAGCATCAAACATCCTAGCGAATTATAATATAGGATATTTAAAGTGACAGGATGAAGTACATATGCCTGGAACTGTGGAACTTCTTGTATAATTTATATATTTCCTTGTTAGACTGAATTATTGAAGTATGATTTCTATTATAATTATCTGGTTAGGCTACATGATCTTGGCTGTATCTAAGTATATAGCTCCATTTTCACTAAGAATGATGCAAGTTTAGATCTGTGATTCTTTTTTGTGATTTTGCCATAAAATAATCTACAAATTCATTACAGCTGGGAAAACTATTTCTTATTTAAACACAAAGGGAGAATGATTCTTTGAGTGTCAGAGGGGTGTGTTAGATATCTCTCTGGCACTCAAAGGGTTACAATAATCTATGGATAAGTGCACACTTACCTCTCGAGCACAGGGGGCTTGCAATTTGCAGCCCTCAATACAAAGGAGGATGGGATTTATAGTACAGCAAAAGCTGGAGGACCACAGATTGCTTATCGCCACCCCTTCCCAGTCTACCAGCAGTCTAGAACCCGTCTCTGTTGGCTTAGCTCTGTCACAGGGGAACTGTCCATCTGATACCAGATGTCTGGTCTCACAAGTATCAGAGAGAAGTGTAACGTTTTGAGGTAAGAGTGTTGTCCAGTACATTATGAAATGCAAATGGTCCAGTGTGAGGGAGAATAACAGGTCTTCAGCAGAGGAAGGAATTCTTTATATTGACCCTTTGAGTTCCAGACGGGTAACCAACTCATTGTTATGTAATGCGTTTTGTACTCCTCTGGCATTCAAAGGTTTAAAGATTGCTGGATTGTGTAATTCACTTCAGGGGATATGATGACGATGGCAGATACAATAGACCATGTGAAGAGGGAATTATATACAGTAAGAATATATGGATCTTAATTTGTACAGACCTTGTTAGGTGTCCTCATAAGAACAATCAGTTATTTTTATTTACAGTTGTTAACCCTCTAAGGACCAGAGAGGGGCACAAAACATTGTGAAGCAATGCTTTGCACAACCCTCTTTCCTCAGAGGATTAAATATCCCTTCGGTCCGTTTATCTCTGATTTTAGTCCTGAATATTCTTATCTTATGCCTTTGTTAAATCATTGCTATATTAATACAACTAGAACATGCACAGGTCTATACCAAAGGTATTCCTAATAAACCACAAACATTGTGGGGTGCACCCAAGACCTAAACAAACATACAAGAACAAAATATCTATAGAGTAAGTTATAGAATCTAAACTCCACAAGATAAAGAGGTCCACTCATTGAGGCACTCAGAATACCCTAATAGTAATCATACATCAAAAATGTTTATTGGTGTACAAAAGACATAAAATGCACATACAAGATAAAAACACTTAAAAAGACACTGATGGATCAAGCCCTGCACATCCCTGCTATATCATAATATAACAATCACATTACTCAGTAGGTGTCAAAAGTAAACAGGACAAGTTGTCAGAAAAATACACCATATAAATATAACAATATCTCACCAAAGGAGGTGCCTCAATGAGTGGACCTCTTTATCTTGTGGAGTTTAGTTTCTATAACTTACTCTATAGATATTTTGTTCTTTGTTAAATCATTAACACTCCTGTGGAGTTTTATTGAAATTACTTTAAATGAAAGAGAAGTTTGGAAAAGAAGAAGCTATTATCAGAGTAATGAATGAGGCCAAAAGGGCAACACATTATTACAAGACCAGGAGGGCAATATAGCACTACATCAGACCAAACATGTGCCTAGAGGGAATCAGCTGCACCACACAGGTGAGACGCACATAGGCCATAGCTTACGTCTGTGCTTGTGCTGTTTCTCTCTTGTGGAGAGGATTTGCCTGACATTTCGGCGCTGGTCTGTTTGTTGGTAGGACCAGTCTGATGTGGACATGGAAGTTTCCTCTCTGCAAAGGCACACGTGAGTGAAAAACGTGACTTGTAGCACCTCTGAAAGTTCCCGGATATTGTTATCAACTGTCATGTCCGTCTCCATGGACATGGCATACAGGACCGATTGACAGTGTTATTCCTCGAATCAAGGAAAATATTAAGAGGGGGTCATTAGGATTTGTTTGGCTGTTGTAAGTTAAATGGGGGTATTATTTGGAGGCATTACTTCACCTTTAAATGGTAGAGAATTCTCTACTGAATGACAAAGCAATGCTTAGGAGATTGTGTAAAGTTCTGGTGTTAATATAGTGAAGACGGAAGTGCGGAATCTATATATATAGAAGAATAAGCCTCATTGCATAATTTATGGTACCTCACACACAGAACATAATTTATGTCTCCTCAGAAAACAAACACACGTTGAACAGAATGCCTCATTACATAATTTATGTCTCATCAGGAGACACACCTCCTATTGGGTGATTCAATGGGGACTTTACTGCTCCCATTGGGTGATTCAATGGGGACATGTTTATCATACAGGGAGTTGGCCTGCCCTCTCCAGCCCGCCCACCACTATCCAACAGACAAAAAAAAAATATAGCTGCCACTGGCTCCTGAAGTAGGGGATATCAGTAACTTCTCCCGGTACACACATACTCTCACTCAGGATCATGACCCCACAAACACACTGTTTCATCTCCACCAGATAATTGTAACCCTCCATAGTACGAGGGTGTAATGTTTCCATAAAATACAACCTCAGGGATAAACGTAATAACAACTCTTTTATTTAACTCTTTTCATCTCTTCAGTCACCTCACTAACTGTCTGTTTTCAACTGTCACTCCTCCACTTCCTGCTTCCTGATTCCCGCCCTTTCTCCTTAAAGGGAGAGAGATGTTTTGCTGTATGTTACAGAGGGCAAGCCTCAAACACCACTTTCTATTTGTTCCCTCAGCATATTGCTACGTTGCTTCAACTGAAGAGCCACTGTGTGTTATATTGCTATGTTACCATAACATAACCCTGTGAGTGCCAAAGGGGTATGCAATGCATTGCAAAGCAATGCGTTGTATACCCCTCTGGCACTCAAAGGGTTAAATAAGGAGGAGTTACTGCTCCCATTGGGTGATTCAATGGGGGAGTGATTTAAATCATGCAGGGAGTTGGCCTTCCACCACTATCCAGCCGGCCCACCACTATCCAAGTAACTGAAAATACAAAATGGCTGCCACTCGCTCCTACACCACAGACACAAACACATCAGACAAAATACACACACACACACTTACATGCACTCAAACTCAATCACACACTCACTCACACTCACACTCTCTCACTCACACATTCACTCACACTCAATCACACAATCTCACTCGCACACTCAATCACACACACAATCTCACTCACACACTCTCACACACTCTCACTCACACACTCAATCACACACACTCAATCACACACACTCTCACACACTCTCACTCACACACTCAATCATACACACACTCTCACACACTCTCACTCACATACTCAATCACACACACACTCTCACACACTCTCACTCACGCACACTCAATCACACACACACTCTCATACACTCAATCACAGACACTCTCACACACTCAATCACACACACTCACATTCTCTCACTCACACTTTCTAACTCACACTTTCCCTCACACTCTCCCTCACACTCTCTCACTCACACTCTCGTTTTCTCACTCACTCTCATACATCCTCTCACTCTCACACTCACTCACACACTCTCACTCAATCACATACTCTCACTAACACACTCACGCAATCACTCACACGCAATCACTTCCACCCTGGGAGCCAGCATGATCCACCTTCCACCATAGTCTCACTCACACTCATTTACACCCTGGAAGCCAGCATGATCCACCTTCTACCATAGTATTTGCAATTACCACATGCATTTTAACTACATGAATGAATGCCACTCACACACACTCATTCACACTCACTCACACCTCGGGAGCCAGCAGCACGATCCACCTTCCACCACAGTATGTGCAATTACCACATGCATTTCAACTATATGAATGAATGCCACAGTGGAGGGATAAGTACAAACACAAACTCATTACAATTACACGTAAGTCACCCCCTTATGACTCACTTCTGTGTGTGTGTGTCTCTGTGTGTGCCTGTGTGTTCCTCACTGTGTGTGTTGCATGTCTGTATCACACTCTATGTGTCTGCATGTTGTGCATTGAATGTATGTGTGTATGACTGTGTCGCTCTTTATGCATCTTTATGCAGAGACACATACGCAAATGCACACGCATGCACTGTGTGTGTTTGTCTTGCATCCATGTGTGTGCATTAATTCCCTATATATCCTGACGGGCAATGCCGTCCCACATCGCTAGTATATATATATATATATATATATATATATATATATAAAAGAAGACATTTGTGTGCCTGGCAAACACACTATCACAGTGCCCGTGATTGCTCGCTCTTGCTGTCAGTCAGCTGTGTGTATTCCCCATTGGCCGCCTGTTTAACGCCCGCCTAGCACTGCTATTTAAACCAGCCTTTGGTTGCCTTTTTGTGGTGTCTCTGTACTTGCAGTGGTTTACTATCGATATGTCGCCCGCCGAATAGCACGTCTTGAATTGGCGCATCTGTTTAGGCGCATAACTCCGAGTGGTGCATCTTTATAGGCGCGTCACTCCTAATGCCGAGTTTGATATGGTGAGCGTAAGGGAGTCGCAAAATGTGTATGCCGCGTCATCTGGATTGATGCACGTAGTAGACGCGCATTTAAAGGGGTAGTGAAGGGCAAAAAATACAAGTAACAAAGTTAGTGAATTTAAAATTTTTATTGGTCAAAGTCAGTCATGATGGTCCGAGGGTTCAATGAAGGACAAAGCTTCTTCAGCTCTGCTAGAACACTTGTGTACATGTTTGTGGTCTTCTCACTCATGAGTACGAACACAAGTGGGATAACAGACAGAAACCGCATTGCATGTATAGTGTACATTTGCTGAAATAACATGGGACTTCTTTTGAAGGTTCCGTCTGCAAACCAGTTGTGGTTGTTTGCCAATACAGTTAAGTTGGCAAGGGTTGAAAAAATAATAAATCGTACTAATCTGGGTCCACTGTCATGAAGAATAAAGTTGTCACCCTTTTGAGTGTTTACATATTCTCCGCCAATCCTTAGGTCGTGCAAACTCGTTGGGTTAGGAAGTGGAGCCGTGACACCTCTCCTCACTCTTCTGATGACGGTTCCCATTGGCTAGTCCCCTCCTCTGTATACTCCTCACTGGGTGGTGTGGTCGGCTCCTCCACGGGCTCCTGCTGCGATGGAGGCCCATAAGCTGTGTGGAGAATTGAGATTGTGTGATTAGTAAACGTAGCCATGATGGGATTAATGGGATACTAATACATGAAATGCAGAAAGGGAAATATATGTTGTGTGGTTTATCACCCTGAGTGAAACAAGGGTACTCCCACTGCTGGAGGAGGTTTTTGTTCAAAAAGTCTCCCAGCTCAGAATAGAATTGCTTTGGTGCTATATCCCAGTGGCCTGAAGTTCTACATTGGCACTGTTGCTACATTATCCTATGTGAATTTATGGCATCTGGACATAAGCTGTCCATAGGATGGTCTAGCAACATCGCCATTGTAGAGTTCCAGGCCACTGTGATATTGCCCCTGGAGTAGTCAACTATGAGCTGTGCTACTTTTTGAACGAAACACCTTTCAGCAGTGGGAATACCCTTGTTTTGCTCGGGGGATGAACCCTGCAATATATTTTTCTTTTCACATGTTAGGTATTACTATCCCTTTAACGGAATAGCAATGGTTAATTTCACCATGATGTAATATTGTAGGCATCGTAAGAGATAGATGTGGATCGATGTTAGTCCTATCCCTCCAACCCACATGATTAGACAGATATTGCTCTATTTGACAGTCATTTTGACATGTTTGACAGTCATTTCACCACACGGAGGCTCTTCAGCAGAGCCTAAATTGCCCCATTCAGAGATGTAAACTTCATTGGAATGGTGAACAGAGTGTGCTTGCAAACCAGGCACACTTTGTTGACCATCTCAAAGATGTATTCATCTCTGAATGGGGCAATTTGGGCTCTGCTGAAGAGCCTCCGTGTGGTCTAATGACTGAAATCTCCAACTGTCAAATAGAACGATATCTGTCTAACCATGAGGGTTGGAGGGATAGGACTAACATCGATCCACATGTTGGTGAAATTAACAATTGTTATGCCATTACAGTTACATACAAGGAGAAATGGTCATATATGCATGTGGATATGTACCTTTCATATGGATATGAATATATCCTTTCCAGATATGAAGCCAGAGATCATTTCAGTAGGTGTGATTGCCTTACTGGCTATATATGTGCAATACATTGTATTGATATGATGGATATGAACATACCTCGTATATCCCATCTACGTAGAGTGGGATATACTAGGTATGTGTATTTGGATGGTATCAATGTAAGTTAGTTTCTGATGGATGCACATATCTGGCCAGTAGGGCAATCACAGGCAGTGCGATGATCTCTGGGTTCACATCGTGTTGTGACATATTTTGAGCCATTTGAAAGGTACATATCTGACCATTTTCCTTTGTGTGCATATCTTTTTTGAACAGATGTGCAGTGGGAATCAAGTGTTATTCAACCCTATCTTCTTAGCTGATCGCGTACAATGCACAATTTTTCATTACTTGACAGGTGACTCTCTGGTTGTCAGGATCATATCCTATGCATTGCATTGTAGGGCATGGGATACCACCCTGGCAATCAGGGATTGATGAACTGGACAGGATCCTGTCCATGTCGTGTGTTCCAGTTGAATCCTGAAGGGCAACAATCACGCCAGTAGTGAGGGATATCTTTGATTGAGGCCTGTTTTTTCTTTGAGTATGAGCCCATCCATCCTTCTGAGTGAGGCAACCGTACTCAATCCGAGATATCCATCATTCATGGCCTGTTGGTGACCAAGGTACAATGGTTGATATTTGGTTCCCATGTGTATCCTGCAAACAGTGGCTGGTGTACCATCCATCCATGGCATCAGCACCCCTGAGGATCCATGTGGGAATCAGATGTGAGATATGTCATTTCAAGTTAGAGTAAATGATTGCAGACACAACACCAAGGCCTACTTTTTCCACCTTTAATTCTGGGGTATTGTTTGAGGCCTGTGTGTTGCACATACAAGCAGTTATTCTCAGTGACACTGTGATGTGTGACCTGCTCCATCCTTTTTGTGATTCAGTAAGCGGTGTTGTCGACATGATGGAGTGTACATGATGCTGACTTCTCCAGTGATCTCATTTCCCCATTTCCAGTGTTTTCTATGGAGTCTATACCATGGGACCTTAGCAACTTGATTCATGTTATTGCATATTCTCCATAGACTAACACTGGTATTGGTGAAGTGAGGATGTGTAAGGGTGAATTTCTCTCCACCATCTGTTTGTCACCGCTTAGTGAATGTCCCCTGTGTAGCATGTGATCGTTGGCCTATTGACTTGATTGTTGTCTGGTTAACCCTTTGAGTCCCAGAGGGGTTGCCAAAGCATTGTTGATTGATGCATTGATGATCCCTCTAGCACTCAAGGGGTTAAGTACTGACTTCCCAGTCAGGACATGGGTGACATTGTGTGTGAACAGTGATGATCTATGACAGTCGACATTTTGAACAGCATGGTTTGTGTATTGTGTGTGATGAGCACAGCGACAGGAGGGTTGAAGTAGGACTTGGACAGGTTTGTTCCAAGTTGGACCTTGATATTTGTCCTTGTGTTGTGTCCTGTTTTTAACCCTCAGGGTGCTGTGTTGGTGCAGTTGTGTGCATGAATGATGGGCATGTGTTGAGGTGTGACTGTGTGTGCAGCTGGTGTTGGTTGCTGTAGTGTGTTGTTTTGTAATGTTGCACGTACCGGTAGTGTGGAGGCTCCTCTCATCCCCAGTGTCAGCTCCTCCAACAACCCCCTCGATCAGGGTTGGGGACATATTCTGCCGCACCATCTCCTCCCAGCCGCAGAAGGTGATAGGGACAGGTGGGCCACCTCCAGTGCCTCGGGCGTGCTTGGCGAGTTCTGAGAGCTTGTTCTTGACCACCCTCCGGCAGTCGCCCCATCGCTTTTTGATGGACTCCACGTCCCGCCTGCATGGAGCCACCGCGTTGACCCGGCTGCAGATCTGGTTCCAGGCTGCCTTCCTCCTCGCTGACAGGCCAGGGACCTTCGCTGTCGGGTGGAGAACACTCTGCCTCTCCAGGACAGCTTCCACGAGAGCCGTGTTCTCCTCCTCTGTATACTTGGGGTCTCTGATCCTGGCCTCGTCACCTCCGGCATGGGATGACTCAGACCCGGAGTGCCCTGCCTGGTCTGACCCTGACTGTGTGGGGTGCTCCCCAGCAACTACCCCTCATCCCACTGCAGGTTCTGTCCCTGTCCTGCGTGTTCCTGCTCTTGTGGGCCGGGTCCCCCTCCGCCCTGCGGATCTCCCTCTCCCACCCCTGCTCTGCTGAGGGATCCCCCTGAGCTTCCTCCTCCTCCACTACTCTCCCCATCCCTCTCTCCTGTCCTCCTCTCCTTGCCATCACTCACCCAGTCACACCCAGGCACTCCCACAGGCCCTCACAGACACAATGGATCCACTCACTCTCTGTCACACACTTTCACTCCCAGATTCACACTGTCAAAATAAAAAGTAAAATGTGTGAGGTGTTATAAAAAAAAGACTATGTGTATGTATGTGTTTGTGTTTGTATGTGTGTATGTAATATGTGCAAAGGTGTGCTATGTGTCGTATTCTGTGCAATGCTCTCTCCAAACTCCAAAACCCCTCTACCTCCAATGAACGCTCCTGTCTCCCTCTCTCTAATCACTATCCTTCGCTCCTGGGTCCTGATACCTAGCTCTGAAGAACTCAATAACAGACAGTGTGTGACGGTTATTTTTGGGTATATATAGGTGTATTTGAAGTTATTTGATACATTGGGGCTTTGTGATTGGCTGTGTGTTTGAATTTGTTTTGGCATCAATCATGGTTGCTTGACAACGGCAGCCGTTATGTTAGATGTTGTTTTGAGCGCAGTTATCGTGTGATTTAGCCGCCCGTTGTGCATTAACATGAGCGACAAAGGCTTTTGTGTTACGTGTTTTTTGTGTGCCTACGCTCGATAGCTATTCTTGTAGAGTCCCTATTGAATCTGCCGTAACTCCTGTATTATTTGCGAGCGTTGTGCCTTTTTCACTTAGCGGCTGGTTTAACGGCTGCCTTTAAATCTAGCCCTGAGAGTCTTAACAAACCGTGACACACTGGCAGAAGATCACAGGACGAAGGAAACACCAACAGGTGACTGCAGGTACAGAGACACCACGGAAGGGCAACCAAAGGGTGTCTAAGGCTGGTTTAAATAGGCAGTGCTAGGCGGACGTTAAACAGGCGGCCAATGGGAAATACAGACATCTGACTAACAGCAAGGGCGAGCAATCACAGGCACCGTGATACACACACTCATTACACACACACACACAACACACTGTACAGACAAACTCGTTAGACACACAATTATATACATAAACAAATACATACACACAATATATACACACACATATACATACACACATATATACATATATACACACTCATTACACACAGATGTCTGTGTATGAAGAATGGTTTGTTCACAGTTGAGTGTGTGTGTCTTCACTTGCACACAAGAAGAATGGTGGGCAGGTACACATTTAGGATTGCACTAGTATAAGTGTATGTATTCTTATACCTACCAACATTCCAAATGGCTAAAGGGGGCAACTTTTGTGTTAGGTGGTATTGCTGGGAGGTTTTCTGCTGAGCGGCACATTATTTAGAATTTTTAGGTTATTTCATGACCTATTTACACCTCTTTGGCTAACTGAATAAATGATTTAGAGAAAGGCTATGGTATTTTATTTATACAGTCTAATGTATGAACACACATAGTGAAGTGTAAACAAACATTAATGTGAGTTTTATTGCTGTGGAGCAATGTGATACACTTATTTAGACACCACACAGTCTGATCTATTAAAAAGAGGGACACCTGGGTGGGAAAGAGGGACAGAGAGAGTTGAGTATCAAAGAGGAACTGTCCTTCCTAAAGAGGGACACTTTGGAGGTATGGAGCCCTAATATTTCCTAAAGAGGGACACTTTGGAGGTATGGACCCCTAATATCTCCTATAGAGGGACACTTGGGAGGTATGGACCCTAATATCTCCTAAATAGGGACACTTGGGAGGTATGGACCCCTAATATCTCCTAAAAAGGAACACTTGTGAGGTATGTACCCCTAATATCTCCTAACGAGGGACACTTTGGAGGTATGGAGCCCTAATATCTCCTAAAGAGGGACACTTTGGAGGTATGGACCCCTAATATCTCCTATAGAGGGACACTTGGGAGGTATGGACCCCTAATATCTCATAAAGAGGGACACTTGGGAGGTATGGACCCTAATATCTCCTAAATAGGGACACTTGGGAGGTATGGACCCCTAATATCTCCTAAAAAGGAACACTTGTGAGGTATGTACCCCTAATATCTCCTAAAGAGGGACACTTGGGAGGTATGGACCCCTAATATCTCCTAAAGAGGGACACTTGGGAGGTATGGAGCCCTAATATCTCCAAAAGAGGGACACTTGGGAGGTATGGACCCCTAATATCTCCTAAAGAGGACACTTGGGAGGTATGGACCCTAATATCTTCTAAAGAAGGACACTTGGGAGGTATGTACCATAAATATCTCCTAAAGACGGACACTTGGGAGGTATGGACCCTAATATCTCCTAAAGAGGGACACTTGGGAGGTATGTACCCCTAATATCTCTTAAAGAGGGACACTTGGGAGGTATGTACCACAAATATCTCCTAAAGACGGACACTTGGGAGGTATGGAGCCCTAATATCTCCTAAAGTGGGACACTTGGGAGGTATGGACCCTAATATCTCCTAAAGACGGACACTTGGGAGGTATGGAGCCCTAATATCTCCTAAAGAGGGACACTTGGGAGGTATGGACCCTAAAATCTCCTAAAGAGGGACACTTGGGAGGTATGTACCACAAATATCTCCTAAACAGGGACACTTGGGTGGTGTGTATTTTTTTTTTCTTAGGGGTAACAAGTACTGGACAAATCTGCTATTTCTTTTTACGATACGTGTGCATTGAAAATATCCCTGTGGCTAATGTGCTAAACCAAAGTGGAGCAAACCAGCTGCACAGCAGGTGAGAAATAAACTTTTCCAAAGCTCCAATGAATTTAAATGGGACTTTTAACACATTGTTTGCTACAGAGATCTTCAACACATATAGGAGCAATGTGCTTGAGACCTGTCTAGTATTGAAATGGTTAAAATCCCAATTTAAATCAATGATACTTTTATTTCTCCCCTATGGTGCAGTGAGATTGCCCCTTAATTGCTCTACTTTTCTTTTCTTCATTGGATCCACTGATGATGTCCCAGGTAAGTGGGCGGGGCATACAGGGTGGGGTACAAGGGGCGGAGCCCAGGGGAGGCAAAATTAGGTTTTGCCTAGGGTGGCAAAAATCCTTGCAACAGCCCTGATGACAGATACAATGGATAATTTCAAGAGAGGATTAAATACCCTAAGAATATATGTGTATCAGAAGTCCTTACCTAATTAGGCGGGTTATGCACTAAAGATTGATAAGGAGATGACTTCTCCAGTGATATCACTTCTCCACTTTCTCTGTTATTCTCGGCACTAAGGGCTCGATTCAAATGTTGGTGTCTCCAGAAAAATCTGGAGACGCTGCTTTTAACGTCAACTGAGCAATGCAAATGTTCCACTAGAAACAAGAGACGCCAGTTCTGAAACACACTTCGCCCGTCACCAAAACAGCAAGATTTACAAGCAACGCTCACCCCTGTGGCATTCAAAGGGTTACAATCAATAAAACTAGTACACCATGCACTACACAATGCCCCCTTCCACATCCCCCCCTTAGTATGTCATATATATATTGCATATATGTGACATACTAACCCCATCCACATCCACCTCATGGACTTCCATGTAGTGGACAAATCTGTCTTTTATTCCACAATTAACCCTTTGAGTACCAGAGAGGTAGTAAAGAATTGCTTAGCATGTTTCCTACCCCTCTGGTACCCAAAGGGTTTATAAGCAAGGTATGGACTACATACCTTTCCTGTATGTATGTGTGTGTGCGTGTGTGTGTGTTTTAAACTTTTTTTTTATTAAAATACTATTATTAGACATTAGTTTAAATTAGATCTCATTCATTTTTAACCCCCTACCTCCTGTGTCCCATTGCTATTAGTACTTTTGCTCCACTCTCCTTCAAACGGAGAGTGGAGCAAAAGTACTAATAGCAATGGGACAAAGGAGGTAGAACATTATAAATGGATGAGATCTAAGTTAACCCTTTGAGTGCCAGAGTGGTACGCAATGCATTGCAAAGCAATGCGTTGCGAACCACTCTGGCACTCAAAGGGTTAAAATACAACTGAGGGAGCAGGCTGCACTGTCACTGCAGCGCTTCCCTCATCTTCATTCATAAGCACTCCCTTTGCTGCGGGTGGCTGTGAAGCCCGCAGCATTATACAGTATAAGCCTGGGGACTAGAGAGCTATTGGATGAAGCGGGAGGAGGGGAGAGAGACATAGGAGGAAGCGGGTGGTAGGCTTGTATTTGCTGCCCGCTTCCTCCGATACCTCTCCTCTCGCATTGGCATTGTGCCCAGCTGTCTGGCGTCACCTTGTACATTTCGTCCCTTCTCACAATGCGTTGGGGTAGGAAACATGCTAAGCAATTCTCTCCTACCTCTCTGGTACTCAAAGGGTTAATTGTAGACTAAAAGACAGATTTGTCCACTACATGGAAGTCCATGAGGTGGATGTGGATGGGGTTAGTATGTCACATATATGCAATATATGTGACATACTAAGGGGGGATGTGGAAGGGGGTATTGTGTAGTGCTTAGTGTACTAGTTTTATTGATTGTAACCCTTTGAATGCCACAGGATTTGATGCACGTGGATAGGATGTACGTTCAGTTTCACATTACAGATAGAATAAGAGATTGTACTGTTTTGATAAACAGATGAAAGCTTGATGTTTGACGATTTGGCTCTCTAAGATATGGATGGGCAACCTTAGTTTTATAGTATATTTATCAGGAGAATGCAGTTGTGATTATACTACACTTAAACAGCTGACATGTTGTTGTCTATCAAATTTGGAGGCAAACAGCCATTTGTCTGCTGCACCAATAAATATGTGCTGAAGTGAGACTATACTATCTCTATGTTCAAGTGATGTTGATCAGTGGAATAAGCACATATGCTGAAGTGGCACAGTGACATCACAGTGGGTTTGTGGTGTGGCTCCTTACAATCAACACATTTTTGCTGAAGTGAGATTATGACATCACAGTAGGTCTGTGATGCATTTTTATGGAATCCTGAATATAAGGCAGTGCCAAGTATCATTCCAAACTTACTTCTGCATACAGCATTCTGAGATAGCACAATGGCTCCTTCAGGTCATTCAGCAGCTAAAGGGAGAGTGATGTTCATTTATTTGTTTCTGTTACTGGTGTCTAATCCAGCACGAGCAAATGACAACACAAAACCTGACATCATCTCCAGCATGGAGGAGCTAGCATCTGACGAGTCAACCTTTATTTGCGGACTTCGTCTGACATTTTATTCTTTAATTTCCGCAATAATTATGATTGGTGCCATGGTTGTATGCATTATAATTATGTTGTGTAAATCATCTCTTAAAAAGAGAGGGAAGATGCGGTCAGATATTGAAAACAACGTGGATCATTCAACTGGGCAAGAATCTGAACCAGCATATGAAGACATTTTAGAGGATCCTTCAAAGGAACTAGAATGTAAAGCAGGATATGAGAACATTCTAGAGGATCCTGCAGCGGAGAAACATCAATCACCAGCTTCTGTACTAGTTGCTGAGGATCTTTCAGCAAAGCAGGAAACAGTGCCTGCCTTGAAAGACATTGCCAAGGATCCTTCAGCAGAGAAGAAGCCACCAGGATATGAGAACATTCTAGAGGATCCTGCAGAGGAGAAACATCAATCACCAGCTTCTGTACTAGTTGCTGAGGATCTTTCAGCAAAGCAGGAAACAGCGCCTGCCTTGAAAGACATTGCCAAGGATCCTTCAGCAGAGAAGAAGCCACCAGCAGAGCCTGAAGACTTTGTTACTAATCCTTCAGCAGAGCAGGAGATAAGACCAACTGTTGCAGAGGCTGATATTTCGGAGAGTTCTGCAGATGAATATGAACTGGCTCCAGAAGTACAGACACCTCAAGACGGTCCTGTAGTCATTGAAATTCCAGAGGATCCAACAAAAGAGCAAGAAACTCTGCCCAAGAGCAGTTCACTGTACAACACCGCAAGGATCCTTGGTGTTTTAAGTTATCTGGGGGTCTCATTTACATACTCCAGAATGGATTCAGTGGACCTGTCCAACACTGAAATCCCTCAGAATGAGTCTTAAAGGAGAAATCAAAGACTCCAGCCCTTGGACATCATGCAATGAAACATCATGAACAGAAGACAATGAGAACATCACAGAAATAAAGATTATATTAACTGTGACATTTGACTCCATTCAAACATTTTTTTGATTGATCAGGGTGACAATGATAGCCCAGCCCTAAAGGGCAACAATCAGATATAAGCAAGGTCATATATACTCTATATACATATTTATATTAGAATATATATATATACACTAGTGTAAAAGCTCGTGTACATGGGCCAAGGTCCGGGTAATGTTAACCATTTGAGTGCCAGAGGGGTACGCAACGCATTGCTTTCTCCTCTTGCCTCTTTCTAATCTCCCTTGCCTTTCTCTCTCCTCTTGCCCCCCATGCCTTTTTTGCCACCCTTTTGCCCCATGCCTCTTTGGCAAACCCTCTTGCCCTTCCCATCACCTTCTTGCCCCCCATACCTCTTCTGCCCCCCCATGGATTTCACCAACCTCTTGCTCCCCATACCCCTTTTTCCCCCCATGCCCATTTCACCACACTTGGGAGCCTCTCTTCTCACTGGCGGTGCTGCAGTCATGTGCAGTACCGACTGCCCAAACATGCCGCAGCGGATACAGAGCGGGGCGCCCCGAATTCAGAGCAGAGTCCTCTCTGATCCTCTTCCTGGGACCAAGCAGTTGCAGGAAGGTCCGCAGAGAGGTTGCCGGTCTGAATTTGGAGCGTCCTGCTCCGTATCCACCATGGCACGTTCGGGCTGTCAGTATTGCGCATGACTGCAGAGTGGGCAGTTTCTACTGAGCATGATGGCATCTGACAAACATACTAGCGTCAAACATCCTAGCGAATTATAATATAAAATATTTAAAGTGACAGGATGGAGTACAGTATGCCTGGTACTGTGGAACTTCTTATTCTTCTTATAATTTATATATTTCCTTGTTAGACTGAATTATTGAAGTATGATTTCTATTATAATTATCTGGTTAGGCTACATGATCTTGGCTGTATCTAAGTATATAGCTCCATTTTCACTAAGAATGATGCAAGTTTAGTTCTGTGATTCGTTTTTTTGATTTTGCCATAAATTAATCTACAAATTCATTAGAGCTGGGAAAACTATTTCTAATTTAAACACAAAGGGAGAATGATTCTTTGAGTGTCAGAGTGATGTGTTAGATATCTCTCTGGCACTCAAAGGGTTACAATAATCTATGGATAAGTGCACACTTACCTCTCGAGCACAGGGGGCTTGCAATTTGCAGCCCTCCATACAAAGGAGGATGGGATTTATAGTACAGCAAAAGCTGGAGGGCCACAGATTGCTTATCGCCACCCCTTCCCAGTCTAACAGCAGTCTAGAACCCGTCTCTGTTGGCTTAGCTCTGTCACAGGGGAACTGTCCATCTGATACCAGATGTCTGGTCTCACAACTATCAGAGAGAAGTGTAACGTTTTGAGGTAAGAGTGTTGTCCAGGACATTATGAAATGCAAATGGTCCAATGTGAGAGAGAGTAACAGGTCTTCAGCAGAGGAAGGAATTCTTTATATTAACCCTTTGAGTTCCAGAGGGGTAACCAACGCATTTTTATGTAATGCGTTTCGTACTCCTCTGGCATTCAAAGGTTTAAAGATGGCTGGATTGTGTAATTCACTTCAGGGGATATGATGATGATGGCAGATACAATAGACCATGTGAAGAGGGAATTATATACAGTAAGAATACATGGATCTTAATTTGTACAGACCTAGTTAGGTGTCCTCATAAGAACAATCAGTTATTTTTATTTACAGTTGTTAACCCTCTAAGGACCAGAGAGGGGCACAAAACATTGTGAAGCAATGCTTTGCACAACCCTCTTTCCTCAGAGGATTAAATATCCCTTCGCCCCGTTTATCTCTGATGTTAGTCCTGAATATTTCTATCTTATGCCTTTGTTAAATCATTGCTATATTAATACAACTAGAACATGCACAGGTCTATACCAAAAACATTGTGGGGTGCACCCAAGACCTAAACAAACATACAAGAACAAAATATCTATAGAGTAAGTTATAGAATCTAAACTCCACAAGATAAAGAGGTCCACTCATTGAGGCACTCAGAATACCCTAATAGTAATCATACATCAAAAATGTTTATTGGTGTACAAAAAACATAAAATGCACATACAAGATAAAAACACTTAAAAAGACATTGATGGATCAAGCCCTGAACATCCCTGCTATATCATAATATAACAATCACATTACTCAGTAGGTGTCAAAAGTAAACAGGACAAGTTGTCAGAAAAATACACCATATAAATATAACAATATCTCACCAAAGGAGGTGCCTCAATGAGTGGACCTCTTTATCTTGTGGAGTTTAGTTTCTATAACTTACTCTATAGATATTTTGTTCTTTGTTAAATCATTAACACTCCTGTGGAGTTTTATTGAAATTACTTTAAATGAAAGAGAAGTTTGGAAAATAAGAAGCTATTATCAGAGTAATGAATGAGGCCAAAAGGACAACACATTATTACAAGACCAGGAGGGCAATATAGCACTACATCATACCAAACATGTGCCTACAGGTAATCAGCTGCACCACACAGGTGAGACGCACATAGGCCATAGCTTACGTCTGTGCTTGTGCTGTTTCTCTCTTGTGGAGAGGATTTGCCTGACATTTCGGCGCTGGGCTGTTTGTTGGTAGGACCAATCTGATGTGGACATGGAAGTTTCCTCTCTGCAAAGGCACATGTGAGTGAATAACGTGACTTGTAGCACCTCTGAAAGTTCCCGGATATTGCTATCAACTGTCATGTCCGTCTCCATGGACATGGCATACAGTACCGATTGACAGTGTTATTCCTCGAATCAAGGAAAATATTAAGAGGGGGTCATTAGGATTTGTTTGGCTGTTGTAAGTTAAATGGGGGTATTATTTGGAGTCATTACTTCACCTTTAAATGGTAGAGAGTAGTGATGAGCGAGCACCCCAATGCTCGGGTGTTCGGGTGCTCTGACCGAGCACCCCCTGAGGCTCGAGTGCTCGGCCGAGCACCCGAGCCCCATTGAAGTCAATGGGAGGACTCGAGCATTACACCAGGCACCCCCTGCTCTGATGAGGGGAGGGTGCCTGGTCCATAGGAAAAGGGCAGAAAAGGATGGAAACACCACAGAAATGGTTCAGGGACAGCATAGGGAGGATGTCTGGATGCATCTTGGACTCCAACATCGCTGCTGGGAACGATCTTTCGCCCGTAGTACGCCATTTTTACAGACTGACCGTAAAACACACAAAAAGGAAAATAAAAACGACTTTAGGCGAAAAATTGTTACCAAACAGTATTTGCTGTATATTTACTTGTATATCATCTGCAAATTCTCCCAAAAATTTCCTCGATTTTTCTGAACTGAGGCCATGATTAAGAGGGAAACGTGCGCAGAGGCAAATTCTCCCAAAAATTTCCTTGATTTTCAGAACTGAGGCCATGATTAAGAGGGAAACGTGCACAGAGGCAAATTCTCCCAAAAATTTCCTTGATTTTCAGAACTGAGGCCATGATTAAGAGGGAAACGTGCGCAGAGGCAAATTCTCCCAAAAATTTCCTTGATTTTCAGAACTGAGGCCATGATTAAGAGGGAAACGTGCGCAGAGGCAAATTCTCCCAAAAATTTCCTTGATTTTATTGAACTGAGGCCATGATTAAGAGGGAAACGTGCGCTGAGCTGACCATCTAAAACATTATGGGTAAGGGTCTGCTGCAGAGCTGACCATCCTAAACATTATATGCGAAGGCCCGCTAGTGAGCTGACGCTATAAAACATTATATGAGAGGGCCCGCTAGAGAGCTGACCCAATAAAACATTATATGAGAAGGCCCGCTGGTGAGCTGACCTATATAAAAATTGTCAAACAGGGCCCGCTGGTGAGCTGGCCCTATATAAAAATTATATCACAGGGCCCGCTGGTGAGCTGGCCCTATATAAAAATTATAGCACAGGGCCCGCTGGTGAGCTGGCCCTATATAAAAATTATATCCCAGGGCATATGGAAGAGGAGGAGGAGGATGAGAAGATTAAGAGTCAACCATATACCCGTTTTTTGGGTGGAAGGGGTGAATGGGAATACAGAGTATTCACATCATTGTAAATAACATATATAAAGTGAGTTTATGTTCCCCCGGGGCTTTCCTCCAGTGGAGTGGAGAAGTCAGGGGAAATCCAGGCCTTGTTCATTTTTATAAGTGTCAACCTATCAGCATTGTCGGTGGAAAGGCGGATACGCTTATCTGTTATGATGCCACCAGCAGCACTAAATACCCGCTCAGACAGAACGCTGGCGGCAGGGCAGGCCAGCACCTCCAAGGCGTAGAGTGCCAGTTCATACCACGTGTCCAGCTTGGACACCCAGTAGTTGTAAGGCACAGAGGGATCATTGAGGACGCTGACACGGTCTGCTACGTACTCCTTCACCATCTTCCAAAACTTTTCCCTCCTTGTGACACTAGGCTGCGCATCAGGGTGAGGGTGCTGGCGGGGTGTCATGAAGGTGTCCCACGCCTTGGAGAGTGTTGCCCTGCCTTTCTCGGAACTGCTGTGTGCTCCCCTTTTCTCCCCTTCTCTGTTGGCCAAGGTAGCACGTACTCTGCCGCCAGCGTTGTCAGATGGAAAATTTTGGAGCAATTTTTCAACAAGAACCTTCTGGTATTGCACCATTTTGCTTGTCCTCTCCACCGGAGGAATGAGAGATGAGAAATTCTCTTTGTAGCGGGGGTCCAGAAGGGTGAACACCCAGTAATCCGTGTTGTTTAAAATGCGTATAACGCGTGGGTCACGGGAAAGGCAGCCTAACATAAAGTCAGCCATGTGTGCCAGAGTACCAACAGTCAAGATTTCGCTGTCCTCACCAGGAGGATGACTCTCAATATCCTCATCCTCTTCCTCCTCTTCTGCCCACCCACGCTGAAGAGATGGAACTAAAGTTCCATGGCTACCCTCTGTAGCGGAGGCAACCGTGTCTTCCTCCTCCTCCTCCTCCTCCTCCTCCGCCTCCTCCAATTGTCGCTGAGAAGACGAAGTGAGGGTGCTCTGGCTATCACCTTGTGTAAGCTCTTCCTCCCCCATTTCCACCTCTTCCACATGCAAAGCGTCGGTTTTAATTGTGAGCAGCGAGCGTTTCAGTAGACACAGAAGTGGGATGGTTACACTGATAATAGCGTTATCGCCGCTCACCATCTGTGTCGATTCCTCAAAATTGCGTAAAACCTCGCAGAGGTCTGACATCCATTCCCACTCCTCACTTCTGATTACAGGAAGTTGAACGGAGAGGCGACGACCGTGTAACAGCTGGTACTCCACTACTGCCCTCTGCTGCTCACAAAGCCGGGCCAACATGTGGAAGGTGGAGTTCCAGCGCGTGCTCACGTCACACAGCAGCCGGTGAGCTGGCAATTGTAAGCGCTGCTGCAGCTTCAACAGGCCGGCCGAAGCTGTAGATGACTTACGGAAATGTGCACACACGCGGCGCACCTTGGTCAAGAGATCATGCACATTGGGGTAGGTTTTTAGAAATCGCTGCACCACTAAATTAAATACATGCGCTAGGCATGGTACGTGTGTGAGCTTGCCGAGCTCCAAAGCCGCCACCAAGTTACGCCCATTATCACACACAACCATGCCTGGTTGCAGGTTGAGTGGCGAGAGCCACTGCTCGGTCTGGTGACTAATCCCCTGCAACAGCTCTGAGGCCGTGTGCTGTTTGTCCCCAAGGCAGATCAGCTTCAGCACGGCCTGTTGACGCTTCCCCACTGCAGTGCTACACTGCTTCCAGCTACTGGCTGATGGGGGAGTGGCGCTGCGTGTAGAGAATTCGGAGGTGGAAACGGAGGAGGAGGAGCCAATAACGTAGGTGCTGGCGGAAACCCTGATGGAGGTAGGGCCCGCAATCCTCGGCGTGGGTAGCACCCGTGCCATCCCAGGGTCCGAGTCGCTCCCAGCCTCCACGACATTCACCCAGTGTGCCGTCAGGGAAATGTAGCGTCCCTGGCCACAAGCACTTGTCCATGTGTCAGTCGTTAAGTGGACCTTCCCAGTAACTGCGTTGGTCAGGGCACGGGTGATGTTACGGGACACATGGTGGTGTAATGCGGGGATGGCACACCGGGAAAAGTAGTGGCGGCTGGGGACCGCGTACCGAGGGACAGCTGCTGCCATCAGGCTGCGGAAGGACTCAGTGTCCACAAGCCTAAATGGCAGCATTTCGATGGCCAGTAATTTTGAAAGGTGTGAGGTTAGTGCTATGGCCTGTGGGTGGGTGGCTGGGTATTTTCTCTTGCGCTCAAATGCCTGGGGTAACGACATTTGGACGCTGTGCTGGGACAGGGAAGTGGATGTGGTCGCTGATGGTGCTTCAGATGGTACAGGTGCAGGGCGGGAGGTATGCGGGCCTGTGCCTTCGACAGGCGATTGGCCGGCACCGAAAACAGGGGAAGAGGAGGCAGTGGTGTGGCCTGCAGACACAGATGGGCGATCCAGGCGTTCCTCCCACTTACTACGGTGCTTGGATGCCATGTGTCGGATCATGCTGGTGGTGGTGAGGTTTCTAGTGTTCATGCCTCGGCTCATTCTGGTGTGGCACAGGTTGCAAACTACAATTCTTTTGTAGTCCGCACTTTCCTTAAAAAAACGCCATACCGCGGAACACCTACCCTTTGGCAAGGTAGATTTACGCAAGGGGGTGCTCCGTGGAACATTTGCGGGCCGGTTTGGTGCGGTCCGCCTTCTTTCTGTAGCCACACCACTGCCTCTTCCAGCCTGTTGCGGTGCTGCAGATGGCTCACCCTCAGGACTGCTGTCATCGCTCGACTCTACACCTTCCCAGGTGGGGTCAGTCACCTCATCGTCCACCAAGTCCTCCTCCACTTCCTCACTCTGATCATCCTCCTCAAGTCTTGATCCCACCACATACTCAGTAATTGACAACTGTATAACATTCTCCTCAACAAGGTCTTGAGACGGAAATAGTGGTTGATTTAATGGCAACTGTGTCTCATCATCATCATCATCATCCACTACTTCCTTTGACCTTAAATGCCGTTCACATCTGTCATCTTCTTGTGATTGGGTAGCCTCTAGAGGTTGTGAATCAGGGCACAAGATGTCATGTTCCTCTGCAAGCGTGCTTGGAGAGAGGGTCAAATGAAGGATTGGTGATGAGACGAGCTCCTCACTATATCCCAGTGTGGGATCACTTCTTTGACCAGACCGTGTATGGTGGGAGGAAGGATGATCAGAGTGAGGATTATGTTGACCAGACTCTTGGCTACTGAGAGTGGACTTGGTGGAAGACAGGGTGGTGCTTAACCGACTGGAAGCAGTATCAGCTGTCATCCAACCGACCACCTGTTCGCAGTGGTCGGACCTCGAGAGTGATGTCCTGCGACGCCCTGTAAAATTAGACATGAAGCTAGGTATGGTGGATGTCTTTCTTTCTTGTGCTCTGGCACCAGGCACAGTTTCTCCGCGTCCTGACCCGTGCCCTGAACTATCAGGATCACGTCCACTTCCCCGTCCCTTTTTACCCGCCTTCTTCATCTTACACGGAATATGTGACTTTAATATTTGAGTTTGAAAACTTAACAGTATTTCTTACTATTCTGCAACTGTGCAGAGTACACAGAATAGGCTGCTAAACGGCGGTGACACACACTGAATGGAATATGTGACTTTAATATTTGAGTTTGAAAACTTAACAGTATTTCTTACTATTCTGCAACTGTGCAGAGTACACAGAATAGGCTGCTAAACGGCGGTGACACACACTGAATGGAATATGTGACTTTAATATTTGAGTTTGAAAACTTAACAGTATTTCTTACTATTCTGCAACTGTGCAGAGTACACAGAATAGGCTGCTAAACGGCGGTGACACACACTGAATGGAATATGTGACTTTAATATTTGAGTTTGAAAACTTAACAGTATTTCTTACTATTCTGCAACTCTGCAGAGTACACAGAATAGGCTGCTAAACGGCGGTGACACACACTGAATGGAATATGTGACTTTAATATTTGAGTTTGAAAACTTAACAGTATTTCTTACTATTCTGCAACTCTGCAGAGTACACAGAATAGGCTGCTAAACGGCGGTGACACACACTGAATGGAATATGTGACTTTAATATTTGAGTTTGAAAACTTAACAGTATTTCTTACTATTCTGCAACTGTGCAGAGTACACAGAATAGGCTGCTAAACGGCGGTGACACACACTGAATGGAATATGTGACTTTAATATTTGAGTTTGAAAACTTAACAGTATTTCTTACTATTCTGCAACTGTGCAGAGTACACAGAATAGGCTGCTAAACGGCGGTGACACACACTGAATGGAATATGTGACTTTAATATTTGAGTTTGAAAACTTAACAGTATTTCTTACTATTCTGCAACTCTGCAGAGTACACAGAA
Organism: Rhinophrynus dorsalis; assembly: GCA_037306005.1. Taxonomy (NCBI): domain Eukaryota; kingdom Metazoa; phylum Chordata; class Amphibia; order Anura; family Rhinophrynidae; genus Rhinophrynus; species Rhinophrynus dorsalis. The sequence goes on from CM074718.1 coordinate 688,486,318, forward strand.
TAGGCTGCTAAACGGCGGTGACACACACTGAATGGAATATGTGACTTTAATATTTGAGTTTGAAAACTTAACAGTATTTCTTACTATTCTGCAACTGTGCAGAGTACACAGAATAGGCTGCTAAACGGCGGTGACACACACTGAATGGAATATGTGACTTTAATATTTGAGTTTGAAAACTTAACAGTATTTCTTACTATTCTGTAACTGTGCAGAGTACACAGAATAGGCTGCTAAACGGCGGTGACACACACTGAATGGAATATGTGACTTTAATATTTGAGTTTGAAAACTTAACAGTATTTCTTACTATTCTGCAACTCTGCAGAGTACACAGAATAGGCTGCTAAACAGCGGTGACACACACTGAATGGAATATGTGACTTTAATATTTGAGTTTGAAAACTTAACAGTATTTCTTACTATTCTGCAACTCTGCAGAGTACACAGAATAGGCTGCTAAACGGCGGTGACACACACTGAATGGAATATGTGACTTTAATATTTGAGTTTGAAAACTTAACAGTATTTCTTACTATTCTGCAACTGTGCAGAGTACACAGAATAGGCTGCTAAACGGCGGTGACACACACTGAATGGAATATGTGACTTTAATATTTGAGTTTGAAAACTAAACAGTATTTCTTACTATTCTGCAACTGTGCAGAGTACACAGAATAGGGTGCTAAACGGCGGTGACACACACTGAATGGAATATGTGACTTTAATATTTGAGTTTGAAAACTTAACAGTATTTCTTACTATTCTGCAACTCTGCAGAGTACACAGAATAGGCTGCTAAACGGCGGTGACACACACTGAATGGAATATGTGACTTTAATATTTGAGTTTGAAAACTTAACAGTATTTCTTACTATTCTGCAACTGTGCAGAGTACACAGAATAGACTGCTAAACGGCGGTGACACACACTGAATGGAATATGTGACTTTAATATTTGAGTTTGAAAACTTAACAGTATTTCTTACTATTCTGCAACTCTGCAGAGTACACAGAATAGGCTGCTAAACGGCGGTGACACACACTGAATGGAATATGTGACTTTAATATTTGAGTTTGAAAACTTAACAGTATTTCTTACTATTCTGCAACTCTGCAGAGTACACAGAATAGGCTGCTAAACGGCGGTGACACACACTGAATGGAATATGTGACTTTAATATTTGAGTTTGAAAACTTAACAGTATTTCTTACTATTCTGCAACTGTGCAGAGTACACAGAATAGGCTGCTAAACGGCGGTGACACACACTGAATGGAATATGTGACTTTAATATTTGAGTTTGAAAACTTAACAGTATTTCTTACTATTCTGCAACTGTGCAGAGTACACAGAATAGGCTGCTAAACGGCGGTGACACACACTGAATGGAATATGTGACTTTAATATTTGAGTTTGAAAACTTAACAGTATTTCTTACTATTCTGCAACTCTGCAGAGTACACAGAATAGGCTGCTAAACGGCGGTGACACACACTGAATGGAATATGTGACTTTAATATTTGAGTTTGAACACTTAACAGTATTTCTTACTATTCTGCAACTGTGCAGAGTACACAGAATAGGCTGCTAAACGGCGGTGACACACACTGAATGGAATATGTGACTTTAATATTTGAGTTTGAAAACTTAACAGTATTTCTTACTATTCTGCAACTGTGCAGAGTACACAGAATAGGCTGCTAAACGGCGGTGACACACACTGAATGGAATATGTGACTTTAATATTTGAGTTTGAAAACTTAACAGTATTTCTTACTATTCTGCAACTCTGCAGAGTACACAGAATAGGCTGCTAAACGGCGGTGACACACACTGAATGGAATATGTGACTTTAATATTTGAGTTTGAAAACTTAACAGTATTTCTTACTATTCTGCAACTCTGCAGAGTACACAGAATAGGCTGCTAAACGGCGGTGAAACACACTGAATGGAATATGTGACTTTAATATTTGAGTTTGAAAACTTAACAGTATTTCTTACTATTCTGCAACTGTGCAGAGTACACAGAATAGGCTGCTAAACGGCGGTGAAACACACTGAATGGAATATGTGACTTTAATATTTGAGTTTGAAAACTTAACAGTATTTCTTACTATTCTGCAACTCTGCAGAGTACACAGAATAGGCTGCTAAACGGCGGTGACACACACTGAATGGAATATGTGACTTTAATATTTGAGTTTGAACACTTAACAGTATTTCTTACTATTCTGCAACTGTGCAGAGTACACAGAATAGGCTGCTAAACGGCGGTGACACACACTGAATGGAATATGTGACTTTAATATTTGAGTTTGAAAACTTAACAGTATTTCTTACTATTCTGCAACTGTGCAGAGTACACAGAATAGGCTGCTAAACGGCGGTGACACACACTGAATGGAATATGTGACTTTAATATTTGAGTTTGAAAACTTAACAGTATTTCTTACTATTCTGCAACTCTGCAGAGTACACAGAATAGGCTGCTAAACGGCGGTGACACACACTGAATGGAATATGTGACTTTAATATTTGAGTTTGAAAACTTAACAGTATTTCTTACTATTCTGCAACTCTGCAGAGTACACAGAATAGGCTGCTAAACGGCGGTGACACACACTGAATGGAATATGTGACTTTAATATTTGAGTTTGAAAACTTAACAGTATTTCTTAATATTCTGCAACTCTGCAGAGTACACAGAATAGGCTGCTAAACGGCGGTGACACACACTGAATGGAATATGTGACTTTAATATTTGAGTTTGAAAACTTAACAGTATTTCTTACTATTCTGCAACTCTGCACACTACACAGAATGTGCTGCTAAACTGCGGCGAAGCACACTGAATGGAATATGTGACTTTGATATTTTAGTTTGAAGACTTAACAGTATTTCTTCCTATTCTGCAACTCTGCACAGTACACAGAATGTGCTGCTAAACTGCGGCGAAGCACACTGAATGGAATATGTGACTTTGATATTTTAGTTTGAAGATTTAACAGTATTTCTTCCTATTCTGCAACTCTGCACAGTACACAGAATGAGCTGCTAAACTGCGGCGACGCACACTGAATGGAATATGTGACTTTGATATTTGAGTTTGAAAACTTAACAGTATTTCTTACTATTCTGCAACTCTGCAGAGTACACAGAATAGGCTGCTAAACGGCGGCGACACACACTGAATGGAATATGTGACTTTAATATTTGAGTTTGAAAACTTAACAGTATTTCTTACTATTCTGCAACTGTGCAGAGTACACAGAATAGGCTGCTAAACGGCGGTGACACACACTGAATGGAATATGTGACTTTAATATTTGAGTTTGAAAACTTAACAGTATTTCTTACTATTCTGCAACTCTGCAGAGTACACAGAATAGGCTGCTAAACGGCGGTGACACACACTGAATGGAATATGTGACTTTAATATTTGAGTTTGAAAACTTAACAGTATTTCTTACTATTCTGCAACTCTGCAGAGTACACAGAATAGGCTGCTAAACGGCGGTGACACACACTGAATGGAATATGTGACTTTAATATTTGAGTTTGAAAACTTAACAGTATTTCTTACTATTCTGCAACTGTGCAGAGTACACAGAATAGGCTGCTAAACGGCGGTGACACACACTGAATGGAATATGTGACTTTAATATTTGAGTTTGAAAACTTAACAGTATTTCTTACTATTCTGCAACTGTGCAGAGTACACAGAATAGGCTGCTAAACGGCGGTGACACACACTGAATGGAATATGTGACTTTAATATTTGAGTTTGAAAACTTAACAGTATTTCTTACTATTCTGCAACTCTGCAGAGTACACAGAATAGGCTGCTAAACGGCGGTGACACACACTGAATGGAATATGTGACTTTAATATTTGAGTTTGAAAACTTAACAGTATTTCTTACTATTCTGCAACTCTGCAGAGTACACAGAATAGGCTGCTAAACGGCGGTGACACACACTGAATGGAATATGTGACTTTAATATTTGAGTTTGAAAACTTAACAGTATTTCTTACTATTCTGCAACTCTGCAGAGTACACAGAATAGGCTGCTAAACGGCGGTGACACACACTGAATGGAATATGTGACTTTAATATTTGAGTTTGAAAACTTAACAGTATTTCTTACTATTCTGCAACTCTGCAGAGTACACAGAATAGGCTTCTAAACGGCGGTGACACACACTGAATGGAATATGTGACTTTAATATTTGAGTTTGAAAACTTAACAGTATTTCTTACTATTCTGCAACTGTGCAGAGTACACAGAATAGGCTGCTAAACGGCGGTGACACACACTGAATGGAATATGTGACTTTAATATTTGAGTTTGAAAACTTAACAGTATTTCTTACTATTCTGCAACTGTGCAGAGTACACAGAATAGGCTGCTAAACGGCGGTGACACACACTGAATGGAATATGTGACTTTAATATTTGAGTTTGAAAACTTAACAGTATTTCTTACTATTCTGCAACTCTGCAGAGTACACAGAATAGGCTGCTAAACGGCGGTGACACACACTGAATGGAATATGTGACTTTAATATTTGAGTTTGAAAACTTAACAGTATTTCTTACTATTCTGCAACTGTGCAGAGTACACAGAATAGGCTGCTAAACGGCGGTGACACACACTGAATGGAATATGTGACTTTAATATTTGAGTTTGAAAACTTAACAGTATTTCTTACTATTCTGCAACTCTGCAGAGTACACAGAATAGGCTGCTAAACGGCGGTGACACACACTGAATGGAATATGTGACTTTAATATTTGAGTTTGAAAACTTAACAGTATTTCTTACTATTCTGCAACTCTGCAGAGTACACAGAATAGGCTGCTAAACGGCGGTGACACACACTGAATGGAATATGTGACTTTAATATTTGAGTTTGAACACTTAACAGTATTTCTTACTATTCTGCAACTGTGCAGAGTACACAGAATAGGCTGCTAAACGGCGGTGACACACACTGAATGGAATATGTGACTTTAATATTTGAGTTTGAAAACTTAACAGTATTTCTTACTATTCTGCAACTGTGCAGAGTACACAGAATAGGCTGCTAAACGGCGGTGACACACACTGAATGGAATATGTGACTTTAATATTTGAGTTTGAAAACTTAACAGTATTTCTTACTATTCTGCAACTCTGCAGAGTACACAGAATAGGCTGCTAAACGGCGGTGACACACACTGAATGGAATATGTGACTTTAATATTTGAGTTTGAAAACTTAACAGAATTTCTTACTATTCTGCAACTCTGCAGAGTACACAGAATAGGCTGCTAAACGGCGGTGACACACACTGAATGGAATATGTGACTTTAATATTTGAGTTTGAAAACTTAACAGCATTTCTTACTATTCTGCAACTCTGCAGAGTACACAGAATAGGCTGCTAAACGGCGGTGACACACACTGAATGGAATATGTGACTTTAATATTTGAGTTTGAAAACTTAACAGTATTTCTTACTATTCTGCAACTCTGCACACTACACAGAATGTGCTGCTAAACTGCGGTGACACACACTGAATGGAATATGTGACTTTAATATTTGAGTTTGAAAACTTAACAGTATTTCTTACTATTCTGCAACTGTGCAGAGTACACAGAATAGGCTGCTAAACGGCGGTGACACACACTGAATGGAATATGTGACTTTAATATTTGAGTTTGAAAACTTAACAGTATTTCTTACTATTCTGCAACTCTGCAGAGTACACAGAATAGGCTGCTAAACGGCGGTGACACACACTGAATGGAATATGTGACTTTAATATTTGAGTTTGAAAACTTAACAGTATTTCTTACTATTCTGCAACTCTGCAGAGTACACAGAATAGGCTGCTAAACGGCGGTGACACACACTGAATGGAATATGTGACTTTAATATTTGAGTTTGAAAACTTAACAGTATTTCTTACTATTCTGCAACTCTGCAGAGTACACAGAATAGGCTGCTAAACGGCGGTGACACACACTGAATGGAATATGTGACTTTAATATTTGAGTTTGAAAACTTAACAGTATTTCTTACTATTCTGCAACTGTGCAGAGTACACAGAATAGGCTGCTAAACGGCGGTGACACACACTGAATGGAAAATGTGACTTTAATATTTGAGTTTGAAAACTTAACAGTATTTCTTACTATTCTGCAACTGTGCAGAGTACACAGAATAGGCTGCTAAACGGCGGTGACACACACTGAATGGAATATGTGACTTTAATATTTGAGTTTGAAAACTTAACAGTATTTCTTACTATTCTGCAACTCTGCAGAGTACACAGAATAGGCTGCTAAACGGCGGTGACACACACTGAATGGAATATGTGACTTTAATATTTGAGTTTGAAAACTTAACAGTATTTCTTACTATTCTGCAACTGTGCAGAGTACACAGAATAGGCTGCTAAACGGCGGTGACACACACTGAATGGAATATGTGACTTTAATATTTGAGTTTGAAAACTTAACAGTATTTCTTACTATTCTGCAACTCTGCAGAGTACACAGAATAGGCTGCTAAACGGCGGTGACACACACTGAATGGAATATGTGACTTTAATATTTGAGTTTGAAAACTTAACAGTATTTCTTACTATTCTGCAACTCTGCAGAGTACACAGAATAGGCTGCTAAACGGCGGTGACACACACTGAATGGAATATGTGACTTTAATATTTGAGTTTGAACACTTAACAGTATTTCTTACTATTCTGCAACTGTGCAGAGTACACAGAATAGGCTGCTAAACGGCGGTGACACACACTGAATGGAATATGTGACTTTAATATTTGAGTTTGAAAACTTAACAGTATTTCTTACTATTCTGCAACTGTGCAGAGTACACAGAATAGGCTGCTAAACGGCGGTGACACACACTGAATGGAATATGTGACTTTAATATTTGAGTTTGAAAACTTAACAGTATTTCTTACTATTCTGCAACTCTGCAGAGTACACAGAATAGGCTGCTAAACGGCGGTGACACACACTGAATGGAATATGTGACTTTAATATTTGAGTTTGAAAACTTAACAGTATTTCTTACTATTCTGCAACTCTGCAGAGTACACAGAATAGGCTGCTAAACGGCGGTGACACACACTGAATGGAATATGTGACTTTAATATTTGAGTTTGAAAACTTAACAGCATTTCTTACTATTCTGCAACTCTGCAGAGTACACAGAATAGGCTGCTAAACGGCGGTGACACACACTGAATGGAATATGTGACTTTAATATTTGAGTTTGAAAACTTAACAGTATTTCTTACTATTCTGCAACTCTGCACACTACACAGAATGTGCTGCTAAACTGCGGCGAAGCACACTGAATGGAATATGTGACTTTGATATTTTAGTTTGAAGACTTAACAGTATTTCTTCCTATTCTGCAACTCTGCACAGTACACAGATTGTGCTGCTAAACTGCGGCGAAGCACACTGAATGGAATATGTGACTTTGATATTTTAGTTTGAAGATTTAACAGTATTTCTTCCTATTCTGCAACTCTGCACAGTACACAGAATGTGCTGCTAAACTGCGGCGACGCACACTGAATGGAATATGTGACTTTGATATTTTAGTTTGAAGACTTAACAGAATGTGCTCTAATCTGCAACTTTGCACACTAAACAGAATGTGCTCTAATCTGCAACTTTGCTCACTAAACAGAATGTGCTCTAATCTGCAACTTTGCACACTAAACAGAATGTGCTCTAATCTGCAACTGTGCACACTAAACAGAATGTGCTCTAATCTGCAACTTTTCACACTAAACAGAATATTTTTTTTTTTTTTTTTTCCCCCCACACAAAATAACCTGCTGCCCCCACACACAGTAGTCCTAAAAAGGACTTTTGGTTCTTTTTTTTCACAATTTTGGTTTTTTTCCTCCCTACACTGCCTTTCCCTTCCTATCCTCAGCTCTCCCTGGCTAAGACTGAGCCGAACTCGATGGTCAGGTGCTATACAGCACCCGACCACGGGTTCTGGCCAGCCAATCAGTGTAATGCCAGCAGCCAACATGGCTGCTGGCATTACACCGATGTCAGAGCCTTCCTGCACTTTTATTGGCTGCGCAGCAGCCGCAAAACGTGCGGGGAGGAGACCCGAACATGGCGGGCGAGCACATGCGGTACTCGTACGAGTACCGCCATGTGCCGAGCAGAGCGATGCTCGAGCCGATCCGAGCATCGGCCGAGCATGCTCGCTCAACACTAGTAGAGAGTTCTCTACTGAATGACAAAGCAATGCATTGGAGATTTTGTGTATTTCTGGAGTTAATATAGTGAAGACGGAAGTGCGGAATCTATATATATAGAACAATAAGCCTCAATGCATAATTTATGGTACCTCACACACAGAACATAATTTATGTCTCCTCAGAAAACAAACACACATTGAACAGAATGCCTCATTACATAATTTATGTCTCATCAGGAGACACACCTCATACTGGGTGATTCAATGGGGACTTTACTGCTCCCATTGGGGGGTTCAATGGAGGCATGTTTATCATACAGGGAGTTGGCCCGAGCCCTCCAGCCAGCCCACCACTATCCAACTGACAAAAAAAAAATAGCTGCCACTCGCTTCTGAGGTAGGGGATATCAGTAACTTCTCCCGGTCCACACATACTCTCACTCAGGATCATGACCCCACAAACACAAAGTTTCATCTCCACCAGATAATTGTAACCCTCCATAGTACGAGGGTGTAATGTTTCCATAAAATACAACCTCAGGGATAAACGTAATAACAACTCTTTTATTTAACTCTTTTCATCTCTTCAGTCAACACCACTAACTGTCTGTTTTCAACTGTCACTCCTCCACTTCCTGCTTCCTGATTCCCGCCCTTTCTACTTAAAGGGAGAGAGATGTTTTGCTGTATGTTACAGAGGGCAAGCCTCAAACACCACTTTCTATTTGTTCCCTCAGCATATTGCTACGTTGCTTCAACTGAAGAGCCACTGTGTGTTATATTGCTATGTTACCATAACTTAACCCTGGGAGTGCAATGCGTTGTATACCCCTCTGGCACTCAAAGGGTTAAGTAAGGAGGAGTTACTGCTCCCATTGGGTGATTCAATGAGGGAGTGATTTAAATCATGCAGGGAGTTGGCCTTCCCCCACTAACCAGCACGACCACCACTATCCAAGTAACTGAAAATACAAAATGGCTGCCACTCGCTCCTACACCACAGACACAAACACATCAGACAAAATACACACACACACACTCACACGCACTCAAACTCAATCACACACTCACTCTCTCACTCACACTCTCTCACTCACACATTCACTCACACTCAATCACACAATCTCACTCACACACTCAATCACACACGCAATCTCACTCACACACTCTCACACACTCTCACTCACACACTCAATCACACACACACACACACTCTCACACACTCTCACTCACACACTCAATCATACACACACTCTCACACACTCTCACTCACACACTCAATCACACACACACTCTCACACACTCTCACTCACGCACATTCAATCACACACACACTTTCACACACTCAATCACACACACTCTCACACACTCAATCACACACACTCACACTCTCTCACTCACACTTTCTCACTCACACTTTCCCTCACACTCTCCCTCACACTCTCTCATTCACACTCACTCACACACTCAATCACACTCTCTCACTCACACTCTCGTTTTCTCACTCACTCTCATACATCCTCTCACTCTCACACTCACTCACACACTCTCACTCAATCACACACTCTCACTAACACACTCACGCAATCACTCACACGCAATCACTCACACCCTGGGAGCCAGCATGATCCACCTTCCACCATAGTCTCACTCACACTCATTTACACCCTGGAAGCCAGCATGATCCACCTTCTACCATAGTATTTGCAATTACCACATGCATTTTAACTACATGAATGAATGCCTCTCACACACACTCATTCACACTCACTCATACCCGGGAGCCAGCAGCACGATCCACCTTCCACCATAGTATGTGCAATTACCACATGCATTTCAACTATATGAATGAATGCCACAGTGGAGGCATAAGTACAAACACAAACTCATTACAATTACACGTAAGTCACATCCTTATGACTCACTTCTGTGTGTGTGTGTGTGTCTCTGTGGTGCCTGTGTGTTCCTCACTGTGTGTGTTGCATGTCTGTATCACACTCAATGTGTCTGCATGTTGTGCATTGAATGTATGTGTGTATGACTGTGTCACTCTTTATGCATCTTTATGCAGAGACACATACGCAAATGCACACGCATGCACTGTGTGTGTTTGTCTTGCATCCATGTGTGTGCATTAATTCCCTATATATCCTGACGGGCAATGCCGTCCCACATCGCTAGTATATATATATATATAAAAGAAGACATTTGTGTGCCTGGCAAACACACTATCACAGTGCCCATGATTGCTCGCTCTTACTGTCAGTCAGGTGTGTGTATTCCCCATTGGCCGCCTGTTTAACGCCCGCCTAGCACTGCCTATTTAAACCAGCCTTTGGTTGCCTTTTTATGGTGTCTCTGTACTTGCAGTGGTTTACTATCGATATGTCGCCCGCCGAATAGCGCGTCTTGAATTGGCGCATCTTTATAGGCGTGTCACTCCTAATGCCGAGTTTCATATGGTCCGCGTAAGGGAGTCGCAAAATGTGTATGTCGCGTCATTTGGATTGACGCACGTAGTTAGATGCGCATTTAAAGGGGTAGTGAAGGGCAAAAAATACAAGTAACAAAGTTAGTGAATTTAAAATTTTTATTGGTCAAAGTCAGTCATGATGGTCCGAGGGTTCAATGAAGGACAAAGCTTCTTCAACTGTGCTAGAACACTTGTGTACATGTTTGTGGTCTTCTCACTCATGAGTACGAACACAAGTGGGATAACAGTCCCAAACCGCATCGCATGTATAGTGTACATTTGCTGAAATAACATGGGACTGCTTTTGAAGGTTCCGTCTGAAAAACCAGTTGTGGTTGTTTGCCAATACAGTTAAGTTGGCAAGGGTTGAAAAAATAATAAATCGTGCTAATTCGGGTCCACTGTCATGAAGAATAAAGTTGTCACCTTGTGAGTGTTTACATATTCTCCGCCAATCCTTAGGTCCTGCAAACTCGTTGGGTTAGGAAGTGGAGCCGTGACACCTCTCCTCACTCTTCTGATGACGGTTCCCATTGGCTAGTCCCCTCCTCTGTATACTCCTCATTGGGTGGTGTGGTCGGCTCCTCCATGGGCTCCTGCTGCGATGGAGGCCCATAAGCTGTGTGGAGAATTGAGATTGTGTGATTAGTAAACGTAGCCATGATGGGATTAATGGGATACTAATACATGAAATGCAGAAAGGGAAATATATGTTGTGTGGTTTATCACCCTGAGTGAAACAAGGGTACTCCCACTGCTGGAGGGGGTTTTTGTTCAAAAAGTCTCTCAGCTCAGAATAGAATTGCTTTGGTGCTATATCCCAGTGACCTGAAGTTCTACATTGGCACTGTTGCTACATTATCCTATGTGAATTTATGGCATCTGGACGTAAGCTGTCCATAGGATGGTCTAGCAACATCGCCATTGTAGAGTTCCAGGCCACTGTGATATTGCCCCTGGAGTACTCAACTATGAGCTGTGCTACTTTTTGAATGAAACACCTTTCAGCAGTGGGAATACCCTTGTTTTGCTCGGGGGATGAACCCTGCAATATATTTTTCTTTTCACATGTTAGGTATTACTATCCCTTTAACGGAATAGCAATGGTTAATTTCACCATGATGTAATATTGTAGGCATCGTAAGAGATAGATGTGGATCGATGTTAGTCCTATCCCTCCAACCCACATGGTTAGACAGATATTGCTCTATTTGACAGTCATTTTGACATGTTTGACAGTCATTTCACCACACGGAGGCTCTTCAGCAGAGCCTAAATTGCCCCATTCAGAGATGTAAACTTCATTGGAATGGTGAACAGAGTGTGCTTGCAAACCAGGCACACTTTGTTGACCATCTCAAAGATGTATTCATCTCTGAATGGGGCAATTTGGGCTCTGCTGAAGAGCCTCCGTGTGGTCTAATGACTGAAATCTCCAACTGTCAAATAGAACGATATCTGTCTAACCATGAGGGTTGGAGGGATAGGACTAACATCGATCCACATGTTGGTGAAATTAACAATTGCTATTACAGTTACATACAAGGAGAAATGGTCATATATGCATGTGGATATGTACATTTCATATGGATATGAATATATCCTTTCCAGATATGAAGCCAGAGATCATTTCAGTAGGTGTGATTGCATTACTGGCTATATATGTGCACCCATCAAAATATACATTGTATTGATATGATGGATATGAACATACCTCGTATATCCCATCTACGTAGAGTGGGATATACTAGGTATGTGTATTTGGATGGTATCAGTGTAAGTTAGTTTCTGATGGATGCACATATCTGGCCAGTAGGGCAATCACAGGCAGTGAGATGATCTCTGGGTTCACATCGAGTTGTGACATATTTTGAGCCATTTGAAAGGTACATATCTGACCATTTTCCTTTGTGTGCATATCTTTTTTGAACAGATGTGCAGTGGGAATCAAGTGTTATTCAACCCTATCTTCTTAGCTGATCCCGTACAATGCACAATTTTTCATTACTTGACAGGTGACTCTCTGGTTGTCAGGATCATATCCTATGCATTGCATTGTAGGGCAAGGGATACCACCCTGGCAATCAGGGATTGATGAACTGGACAGGATCCTGTCCATGTCGTGTGTTCCAGTTGAATCCTGAAGGGCAACAATCACGCCAGTAGTGAGGGATATCTTTGATTGAGGCCTGTTTTTGCTTTGAGTATGAGCCCATCCATCCTTCTGAGTGAGGCAAGCGTACTCAATCCAAGATATCCATCATTCATGGCCTGTTGGTGACCAAGGTACAATGGTTGATATTTGGTTCCCATGTGTATCCTGCAAACAGTGGCTGGTGTACCATCCATCCATGGCATCAGCACCCCTGAGGATCCATGTGTGAATCAGATGTGAGATATGTCATTTCAAGTTAGAGTAAATGATTGCAGACACAACACCAAGGCCTACTTTTTCCACCTTTAATTCTGGGGTATTGTTTGAGGCCTGTGTGTTGCACATACAAGCAGTTATTCTCAGTGACACTGTGATGTGTGACCTGCTCCATCCTTTTTGTGATTCAGTAAGCGGTGTTGTCGACATGATGGAGTGTACATGATGCTGACTTCTTCAGTGATCTCATTTCCCCATTTCCAGTGTTTTCTATGGAGTGTATACGATGGGACCTTAGCAACTTGATTCATGTTATTGCATATTCTCCATAGGCTAACACTGGTATTGGTGAAGTGAGGATGTGTAAGGGTGAATTTCTCTCCACCATCTGTTTGTCACCGCTTAGTGAATGTCCCCTGTGTAGCATGTGATCGTTGGCCTATTGACTTGATTGTTGTCTGATTAACCCTTTGAGTCCCAGAGGGGTTGCTAAAGCATTGTTGATTGATGCATTGATGATCCCTCTAGCACTCAAGGGGTTAAGTACTGACTTCCCAGTCAGGACATGGGTGACATTGTGTGTGAACAGTGATGATCTATGACAGTCGACATTTTGAACAACATGGTTTGTGTATTGTGTGTGATGAGCAGAGCGACAGGAGGGTTGAAGTAGGACTTGGACAGGTTTGTTCCAAGTTGGACCTTGATATTTGTCCTTGTGTTGTGTCCTGTTTTTAACCCTCAGGGTGCTGTGGTGGTGCAGTTGTGTGCATGAATGATGGGCATGTGTTGAGGTGTGACTGTGTGTGCAGCTGGTGTTGGTTGCTGTAGTGTGTTTTTTTGTAATGTTGCACTTACCGGTAGTGTGGAGGCTCCTCTCATCCCCAGTGTCAGCTCCTCCAACAACCCCCTCAATCAGGGTTGGGGACATGTTCTGCCGCACCATCTCCTCCCAGCCGCAGAAGGTGATAGGGACAGGTGGGCCACCTCCAGTGCCTCGGGCGTGCTTGGCGAGTTCTGAGAGCTTGTTCTTGACCACCCTCCGGCAGTCGCCCCATCGCTTTTTGATGGACTCCACGTCCCGAATGCGTGGAGCCACCGCGTTGATCCGGCTGCAGATCTGGTTCCAGGCTGCCTTCCTCCTCGCTGACAGCCCAGGGACCTTCGCTGTCGGGTGGAGAACACTCTGCCTCTCCAGGACAGCTTCCACGAGAGCCGTGTTCTCCTCCTCTGTATACTTGGGGTCTCTGATCCTGGCCTCGTCACCTCCGGCATGGGATGACTCAGAGCCGGAGTGCCCTGCCTGGTCTGACCCTGACTGTGTGGGGTGCTCCCCAGCAACTACCCCTCATCCCACTGCAGGTTCTGTCCCTGTCCTGCGTGTTCCTGCTCTTGTGGGCCGGGTCCCCCTCCGCCCTGCGGATCTCCCTCTCCCACCCCTGCTCTGCTGAGGGATCCCCCTGAGCTTCCTCCTCCTCCACTACTCTCCCCATCCCTCTCTCCTGTCCTCCTCTCCTTGCCATCACTCACCCAGTCACACCCAGGCACTCCCACAGGCCCTCACAGACACAATGGATCCACTCACTCTCTGTCACACACTTTCACTCCCAGATTCACACTGTCAAAATAAAAAGTAAAATGTGTGAGGTGTTATAAAAAAAAGACTATGTGTATGTATGTGTATGTGTTTGTGTTTGTATGTGTGTATGTAATATGTGCAAAGGTGTGCTATGTGTCGTATTCTGTGCAATGCTCTCTCCAAACTCCAAAACGCCTCTACCTCCAATGAACGCTCCTGTCTCCATCTCTCTAATCACTATCCTTCGCTCCTGGGTCCTGATACCTAGCTCTGAAGAACTCAATAACAGACAGTATGTGACGGTTATTTTTAGGTATATATAGGTGTATTTGAAGTTATTTGATACATTGGGGCTTTGTGATTGGCTGTGTGTTTGAATTTGTTTTGGCATCAATCATGGTTGCTTGACAACGGCAGCCGTTATGTTAGATGTTGTTTTGAGCGCAGTTATCGTGTGATTTAGCCGCCCGTTGTGCATTAACATGAGCGACAAAGGCTTTTGTGTTACATGTTTTTTGAGTGCCTACGCTCGATAGCTATTCTTGTAGAGTCCCTATTGAATCTGCCGTAACTCCTGTATTATTTGCGAGCGATGTGCCTTTTTCACTTAGCGGCTGGTTTAACGGCTGCCTTTAAATCTAGCCCTGAGAGTCTTAACAAACCGTGACACACTGGCAGAAGATCACAGGCAGAAGGAAACACCAACAGGTGACTGCAGGTACAGAGACACCACGGAAGGGCAACCAAAGGGTGTCTAAGGCTGGTTTAAATAGGCAGTGCTAGGCGGACGTTAAACAGGCGGCCAATGGGAAATACAGACATCTGACTGACAGCAAGGGCGAGCAATCACGGGCACCGTGATACACACACTCATTACGCACACACACACACACAACACACTGTGCAGACAAACTCGTTAGACACACAATTATATACATAAACAAATACATACACACAATATATACACACACATATACATACACACATATATACATATATACACACTCATTACACACAGATGTCTGTGTATGAAGAATGGTTTGTTCACAGTTGAGTACAACGGTGTGTGTGTGTCTTCACTTGCACACAAGAAGAATGGTGGGCAGGTACACATTTAGGATTGCACTAGTATAAGTGTATGTATTCTTATACCTACCAACATTCCAAATGGCTAAAGGGGGCAACTTTTGTGTTAGGTGGTATTGCTGGGAGGTTTTCTGCTGAGCGGCACATTATTTAGAATTTTTAGGTTATTTCATGACTAGTGATGAGCGAGCACCCCAATGCTCGGGTGTTCGGGTGCTCTGACCGAGCACCCCCTGAGGCTCGAGTGCTCGGCCGAGCACCCGAGCCCCATTGAAGTCAAAGGGAGGACTCGAGCATTACACCAGGCACCCCCTGCTCTGATGAGGGGAGGGTGCCTGGTCCATAGGAAAAGGGCAGAAAAAGATGGAAACACTACAGAAATGGTTCAGGGACAGCATAGGGAGGATGTCTGGATGCACCTTGGACTCCAACATCGCTGCTGGGAACAATCTTTCGCCCGTAGTACGCCATTTTTACAGACTGACCATAAAACACACAAAAAGGAAAATAAAAACGACTTTAGGCGAAAAATTGTTACCAAACAATATTTGCTGTATATTTACTTGTATATCATCTGCAAATTCTCCCAAAAATTTCCTTGGTTTTCGGAAGTGAGGCCATGATTAAGAGGGAAACGTGCGCAGAGGCAAATTCTCCCAAAAATTTCCTTGATTTTCAGAACTGAGGCCATGATTAAGAGGGAAACGTGCGCAGAGGCAAATTCTCCCAAAAATGTCCTTGATTTTCACAACTGAGGCCATGATTAAGAGGGAAACGTGCGCTGAGCTGACCATCTAAAACATTATGGGTGAGGGTCTGCTGCAGAGCTGACCATCCTAAACATTATATACGAAGGCCCGCTAGTGAGCTGACGCTATAAAACATTATATGAGAGGGCCCGCTAGAGAGCTGACCCAATAAAACATTATATGAGAAGGCCCGCTGGTGAGCTGACCTATATAAAAATTGGCAAACAGGGCCCGCTGGTGAGCTGACCCTATATAAAAATTATATCACAGGGCCCGCTGGTGAGCTGGCCCTATATAAAAATTATAGCACAGGGCATATGGAAGAGGAGGAGGAGGATGAGAAGATTAAGAGTCAACCATATACCCGTTTTTTGGGTGGAAGGGGTGAATGGGAATACAGAGTATGCCCATCATTGTAAATAACATATATAAAGTGAGTTTATGTTCCCCCGGGGCTTTCCTCCAGTGGAGTGGAGAAGTCAGGGGAAATCCAGGCCTTGTTCATTTTTATAAGTGTCAACCTATCAGCATTGTCGGTGGAAAGGCGGATACGCTTATCTGTTATGATGCCACCAGCAGCACTAAATACCCGCTCAGACAGAACGCTGGCGGCAGGGCAGGCCAGCACCTCCAAGGCGTAGAGTGCCAGTTCATACCACGTGTCCAGCTTGGACACCCAGTAGTTGTAAGGCACAGAGGGATCATTGAGGACGCTGACACGGTCTGCTACGTACTCCTTCACCATCTTCCAAAACTTTTCCCTCCTTGTGACACTAGGCTGCGCATCAGGGTGAGGGTGCTGGCGGGGTGTCATGAAGGTGTCCCACGCCTTGGAGAGTGTTGCCCTGCCTTTCTCGGAACTGCTGTGTGCTCCCCTTTTCTCCCCTTCTCGGTTGGCCAAGGTAGCACGTACTCTGCCGCCAGCGTTGTCAGATGGAAAATTTTGGAGCAATTTTTCGACAAGAACCTTCTGGTATTGCAACATTTTGCTTGTCCTCTCCACCGGAGGAATGAGAGATGAGAAATTCTCTTTGTAGCGGGGGTCCAGAAGGGTGAACACCCAGTAATCCGTGTTGTCTAAAATGCGTACAACGCGTGGGTCACGGGAAAGGCAGCCTAACATAAAGTCAGCCATGTGTGCCAGAGTACCAACAGTCAAGATTTCGCTGTCCTCACCAGGAGGATGACTCTCAATATCCTCATCCTCTTCCTCCTCTTCTGCCCACCCACGCTGAAGAGATGGAACTAAAGTTCCATGGCTACCCTCTGTAGCGGAGGCAACCGTGTCTTCCTCCTCCTCCTCCTCCTCCTCCGCCTCCTCCAATTGTCGCTGAGAAGACGAAGTGAGGGTGCTCTGGCTATCACCTTGTGTAAGCTCTTCCTCCCCCATTTCCACCTCTTCCACATGCAAAGCGTCGGTTTTAATTGTGAGCAGCGAGCGTTTCAGTAGACACAGAAGTGGGATGGCTACACTGATATTAGCGTTATCGCCGCTCACCATCTGTGTCGATTCCTCAAAATTGCGTAAAACCTCGCAGAGGTCTGACATCCATTCCCACTCCTCACTTCTGATTACAGGAAGTTGAACGGAGAGGCGACGACCGTGTAACAGCTGGTACTCCACTACTGCCCTCTGCTGCTCACAAAGCCGGGCCAACATGTGGAAGGTGGAGTTCCAGCGCGTGCTCACGTCACACAGCAGCCGGTGAGCTGGCAATTGTAAGCGCTGCTGCAGCTTCAACAGGCCGGCTGAAGCTGTTGATGACTTACGGAAATGTGCACACACGCGGCGCACCTTGGTCAAGAGATCATGCACATTGGGGTAGGTTTTTAGAAATCGCTGCACCACTAAATTAAATACATGCGCTAGGCATGGTACGTGTGTGAGCTTGCCGAGCTCCAAAGCCGCCACCAAGTTACGCCCATTATCACACACAACCATGCCTGCTTGCAGGTTGAGTGGCGAGAGCCACTGCTCGGTCTGGTGACTAATCCCCTGCAACAGCTCTGAGGCCGTGTGCTGTTTGTCCCCAAGGCAGATCAGCTTCAGCACGGCCTGTTGACGCTTCCCCACTGCAGTGCTACACTGCTTCCAGCTACTGGCTGATGGGGGAGTGGCGCTGTGTGTAGAGAATTCGGAGGTGGAAACGGAGGAGGAGGAGCCAATAACGTAGGTGCTGGTGGAAACCCTGATGGAGGTAGGGCCCGCAATCCTCGGCGTGGGTAGCACCCGTGCCATCCCAGGGTCCGAGTCGCTCCCAGCCTCCACGACATTCACCCAGTGTGCCGTCAGGGAAATGTAGCGTCCCTGGCCACAAGCACTTGTCCATGTGTCAGTCGTTAAGTGGACCTTCCCAGTAACTGCGTTGGTCAGGGCACGGGTGATGTTACGGGACACATGGTGGTGTAATGCGGGGATGGCACACCGGGAAAAGTAGTGGCGGCTGGGGACCGCGTACCGAGGGACAGCTGCTGCCATCAGGCTGCGGAAGGACTCAGTGTCCACAAGCCTAAATGGCAGCATTTCGATGGCCAGTAATTTTGAAAGGTGTGAGGTTAGTGCTATGGCCTGTGGGTGGGTGGCTGGGTACTTTCTCTTGCGCTCAAATGCCTGGGGTAACGACATTTGGACGCTGTGCTGGAACAGGGAAGTGGATGTGGTCGCTGATGGTGCTTCAGATGCTACAGGTGCAGGGCGGGAGGTATGCGGGCCTGCGCCTTCAACAGGCGATTGGCCGGCACCGAAAACAGGGGAAGAGGAGGCAGTGGTGTGGCCTGCAGACACAGATGGGCGATCCAGGCGTTCCTCCCACTTACTACGGTGCTTGGATGCCATGTGTCGGATCATGCTGGTGGTGGTGAGGTTTCTAGTGTTCATGCCTCGGCTCATTCTGGTGTGGCACAGGTTGCAAACTACAATTCTTTTGTCGTCCGCACTTTCCTTAAAAAAACGCCATACCGCGGAACACCTACCCCTTGGCAAGGTAGATTTACGCAAGGGGGTGCTCCGTGGAACATTTGCGGGCCGGTTTGGTGCGGTCCGCCTTCTTTCTGTAGCCATACCACTGCCTCTTCCAGCCTGTTGCGGTGCTGCAGATGGCTCACCCTCAGGACTGCTGTCATCGCTCGGCTCTACACCTTCCCAGGTGGGGTCAGTCACCTCATCGTCCACCAAGTCCTCCTCCACTTCCTCACTCTGATCATCCTCCTCAAGTCTTGATCCCACCACATACTCAGTCATTGACAACTGTATAACATTCTCCTCAACAAGGTCTTGAGACGGAAATAGTGGTTGATTTAATGGCAACTGTGTCTCATCATCATCATCATCATCCACTACTTCCTTTGACCTTAAATGCCGTTCACATCTGT
Source organism: Rhinophrynus dorsalis (assembly GCA_037306005.1). Taxonomy (NCBI): domain Eukaryota; kingdom Metazoa; phylum Chordata; class Amphibia; order Anura; family Rhinophrynidae; genus Rhinophrynus; species Rhinophrynus dorsalis. Next base: position 688,506,196 of record CM074718.1, read on the forward strand.
CATCTTCTTGTGATTGGGTAGCCTCTAGAGGTTGTGAATCAGGGCACAAGATGTCATGTTCCTCTGCAAGCGTGCTTGGAGAGAGGGTCAAATGAAGGATTGGTGATGAGACGAGCTCCTCACTATATCCCAGTGTGGGATCACTTCTTTGACCAGACCGTGTATGGTGGGAGGAAGGATGATCAGAGTGAGGATTATGTTGACCAGACTCTTGGCTACTGAGAGTGGACTTGGTGGAAGACAGGGTGGTGCTTAACCGACTGGAAGCAGTATCAGCTGTCATCCAACCGACCACCTGTTCGCAGTGGTCGGACCTCGAGAGTGATGTCCTGCGACGCCCTGTAAAATTACACATGAAGCTAGGTATGGTGGATGTCTTTCTTTCTTGTGCTCTGGCACCAGGCACAGTTTCTCCGCGTCCTGACCCACGCCCTGAACTTTCAGGATCACGTCCACTTCCCCGTCCCTTTTAACCCGCCTTCTTCATCTTACACAGAATATGTGACTTTAATATTTGAGTTTGAAAACTTAACAGTATTTCTTATTATTCTGCAACTCTGCAGAGTACACAGAATAGGCTGCTAAACGGCGGTGAAACACACTGAATGGAATATGTGACTTTAATATTTGAGTTTGAAAACTTAACAGTATTTCTTATTATTCTGCAACTCTGCACAGTACACAGAATAGGCTGCTAAACGGCGGTGAAACACACTGAATGGAATATGTGACTTTAATATTTGAGTTTGAAAACTTAACAGTATTTCTTATTATTCTGCAACTCTGCACAGTACACAGAATAGGCTGCTAAACGGCGGTGATACACACTGAATGGAATATGTGACTTTAATATTTGAGTTTGAAAACTTAACAGTATTTCTTATTATTCTGCAACTCTGCACAGTACACAGAATAGGCTGCTAAACGGCGGTGAAACACACTGAATGGAATATGTGACTTTAATATTTGAGTTTGAAAACTTAACAGTATTTCTTATTATTCTGCAACTCTGCACAGTACACAGAATAGGCTGCTAAACGGCGGTGAAACACACTGAATGGAATATGTGACTTTAATATTTGAGTTTGAAAACTTAACAGTATTTCTTATTATTCTGCAACTGTACAGAGTACACAGAATAGGCTGCTAAACGGCGGTGATACACACTGAATGGAATATGTGACTTTAATATTTGAGTTTGAAAACTTAACAGTATTTCTTCCTATTCTGCAACTCTGCAGAGTACACAGAATAGGCTGCTAAACGGCGGTGAAACACACTGAATGGAATATGTGACTTTAATATTTGAGTTTGAAAACTTAACAGTATTTCTTATTATTCTGCAACTCTGCACAGTACACAGAATAGGCTGCTAAACGGCGGTGAAACACACTGAATGGAATATGTGACTTTAATATTTGAGTTTGAAAACTTAACAGTATTTCTTATTATTCTGCAACTGTACAGAGTACACAGAATAGGCTGCTAAACGACGGTGATACACACTGAATGGAATATGTGACTTTAATATTTGAGTTTGAAAACTTAACAGTATTTCTTCCTATTCTGCAACTCTGCAGAGTACACAGAATAGGCTGCTAAACGGCGGTGAAACACACTGAATGGAATATGTGACTTTAATATTTGAGTTTGAAAACTTAACAGTATTTCTTATTATTCTGCAACTCTGCACAGTACACAGAATAGGCTGCTAAACGGCGGTGAAACACACTGAATGGAATATGTGACTTTAATATTTGAGTTTGAAAACTTAACAGTATTTCTTATTATTCTGCAACTCTGCACAGTACACAGAATAGGCTGCTAAACGGCGGTGAAACACACTGAATGGAATATGTGACTTTAATATTTGAGTTTGAAAACTTAACAGTATTTCTTATTATTCTGCAACTCTGCACAGTACACAGAATAGGCTGCTAAACGGCGGTGAAACACACTGAATGGAATATGTGACTTTGATATTTTAGTTTGAAAACTTAACAGTATTTCTTCCTATTCTGCAACTCTGCACAGTACACAGAATAGGCTGCTAAACTGCGGCGAAGCACACTGAATGGAATATGTGACTTTGATATTTTAGTTTGAAGACTTAACAGTATTTCTTCCTATTCTGCAACTCTGCACAGTACACAGAATGTGCTGCTAAACTGCGGCGACGCACACTGAATGGAATATGTGACTTTGATATTTTAGTTTGAAGACTTAACAGAATGTGCTCTAATCTGCAACTTTGCACACTAAACAGAATGTGCTCTAATCTGCAACTTTGCACACTAAACAGAATGTGCTCTAATCTGCAACTTTGCACACTAAACAGAATGTGCTCTAATCTGCAACTGTGCACACTAAACAGAATGTGCTCTAATCTGCAACTTTTCACACTAAACAGAATTTTTTTTTTTTTTTTTTTTTTTTTTTTTTTTTTTTTCCCCCACACAAAATAACCTGCTGCCCCCACACACAGTAGTCCTAAAAAGGACTTTTGGTTCTTTTTTTTCACAATTTTTTTTTTTCCTCCCTACACTGCCTTTCCCTTCCTATCCTCAGCTCTCCCTGGCTCAGACTGAGCCGAACTCGATGGTCAGGTGCTATACAGCACCCGACCATGGGTTCTGGCCAGCCAATCAGTGTAATGCCAGCAGCCAACATGGCTGCTGGCATTACACCGATGTCAGAGCCTCCCTGCACGTTTATTGGCTGCGCAGCAGCCGCAAAACGTGCGGGGAGGAGACCCGAACATGGCGGGCGAGCACATGCGGTACTCGTACGAGTACCGCCATGTGCCGAGCAGAGCGATGCTCGAGCCGATCCGAGCATCGGCCGAGCATGCTCGCTCAACACTATTCATGACCTATTTACACCTCTTTGGCTAACTGAATAAATGATTTAGAGAAAGGCTATGGTATTTTATTTATACAGTCTAATGTATGAACACACATAGTGAAGTGTAAACAAACATTAATGTGAGTTTTATTGCTGTGGAGCAATGTGATACACTTATTTAGACACCACACAGTCTGATCTATTAAAAAGAGGGACACCTGGGTGGGAAAGAGGGACAGAGAGAGTTGAGTATCAAAGAGGAACTGTCCTTCTTAACGAGGGACACTTTGGAGGTATGGAGCCCTAATATCTCCTAAAAAGGGACACTTTGGAGGTATGGACCCCTAATATCTCCTATAGAGGGACACTTGGGAGGTATGGACCCCTAATATCTCCTAAAGAGGGACACTTGGGAGGTATGGACCTAAATATCTCCTAAATAGGGACACTTGGGAGGTATGGACCCCTAATATCTCCTAAAAAGGAACACTTGTGAGGTATGTACCCCTAATATCTCCTAAAGAGGGACACTTGGGAGGTATGGACCCCTAATATCTCCTAAAGAGGGACACTTGGGAGGTATGGACCCCTAATATCTCCTAAAGAGGGACACTTGGGAGGTATGGACCCTAATATCTCTTAAAGAGGGACACTTGGGAGGTATGTACCACAAATATCTCCTAAAGACGGACACTTGGGAGGTATGGAGCCCTAATATCTCCTAAAGTGGGACACTTGGGAGGTATGGACCCTAATATCTCCTAAAGACGGACACTTGGGAGGTATGGACCCTAATATCTTCTAAAGAGGGACACTTGGGAGGTATGGACCCCTAATATCTCCTAAAGACGGACACTTGGGAGGTATGGACCCTAATATCTTCTAAAGAGGGACACTTGGGAGGTATGGACCCCTAATATCTCCTAAAGAGGGACACTTGGGAGGTATGGACCCCTAATATCTCCTAAAGAGGGACACTTGGGAGGTATGGACCCTAATATCTCTTAAAGAGGGACACTTGGGCGGTATGTACCACAAATATCTCCTAAACAGGGACACTTGGGTGGTGTGTATTTTTTTTTTCTTAGGGGTAACAAGTAGTGGACAAATCTGGTATTTCTTTTTACGATACGTGTGTATAGAAAATATCCCTGTGGCTAATGTGCTAAACCAAAGTGAAGCAAACCAGCTGCACAACAGGTGAGAAATAAACTTTTCCAAAGCTCCAATGAATTTAAATGGGACTTTTAACACATTGTTTGCTACAGAGATCTTCAACACATATAGGAGCAATGTGCTTGAGACCTGTCTAGTATTGAAATGGTTAAAATCCCAATTTAAATCAATGATACTTTTATTTCTCCCCTATGGTGCAGTGAGATTGCCCCTTAATTGCTCTACTTTTCTTTTCTTCATTGGATCCACTGATGATGTCCCAGGTAAGTGGGCGGGGCATACAGGGTGGGGTACAAGGGGCGGAGCCCAGGGGAGGCAAAATTAGGTTTTGCCTAGGGTGGCAAAAATCCTTGCAACAGCCCTGATGACAGATACAATGGATAATTTCAAGAGAGGATTAAATACCCTAAGAATATATGTGTATCAGAAGTCTTTACCTAATTAGGCGGGTTATGCACTAAAGATTGATAAGGAGATGTCTTCTCCAGTGACATCACTTCTCCACTTCCTCTGTTATTCTCTGCACTAAGGGCTCGATTCAAATGTTGGCGTCGCCAGAAAAATCTGGCGACGCTGCTTTTAACGTCAACTGAGCAATGCAAATGTTCCACTAGAAACAAGAGACGCCAGTTCTGAAACACACTTCGCCCGTCGCCAGAACAGCAAGATCTCACCCATAGAGGATAATGTACAAGCAACGCTCACCCCTGTGGCATTCAAAGGGTTACAATCAATAAAACTAGTACACCAAGCACTACACAATGCCCCCTTCCACATCCCCCCCCTTAGTATGTCACATGTATTGCATATATGTGACATACTAACCCCATCCACATCCACCTCATGGATTTCCATGTAGTGGACAAATCTGTCTTTTATTCCACAATTAACCCTTTGAGTACCAGAGAGGTAGGAAAGCATTGCTTAGCATGTTTCCTACCCCTCTGGTACCCAAAGGGTTAATAAGCAAGGTATGGACTACATACCTTGCCTGTATATATGTGTGTGTGTGTGTGTGTGTGTGTGTGTGTGTGTGTGTGTGTGTGTTTTAAACTTTTTTTTTTATTAAAATACTATTATTACACATTAGTTTAAATTAGATCTCATTCATTTTAACCTCCTACCTCCTGTGTCCCATTGCTATTAGTACTTTTGCTCCACTCTCCTTCAAACGGAGAGTGGAGCAAAAGTACTAATAGCAATGGGACAAAGGAGGTAGAACATTATAAATGGATGAGATCTAAGTTAACCCTTTGAGTGCCAGAGTGGTACGCAACGCATTCCAAAGCAATGCGTTGCGTACCACTCTGGCACTCAAAGGGTTAAAATACAATTGAGGGAGCAGGCTGCACTGTGACTGCAGCGCTTCCCTCATCTTCATTCATAAGCGCTCCCTTTGCTGCGGGTGGCTGTGAAGCCCACAGCATTATACAGTATAAGCCTGGGGACTAGAGAGCTATTGGATGAAGCGGGAGGAGGGGAGAGAGACATAGGAGGAAGCGGGTGGTAGGCTTGTATTTGCTACCTCTCCTCTCGCGTTGGCATTGTGCCCAGCTGCCTGGCGTCGCCTTGTACAATTCGTCCCTTCTCACAATGCGTTGGGGTAGGAAACATGCTAAGCAATTCTTTCCTACCTCTCTGTTACTCAAAGGGTTAATTGTGGAATAAAAGACAGATTTGTCCACTACATGAAAGTCCATGAGGTGGATGTGGATGGGGTTAGTATGTCACATATATGCAATATATGTGACATACTAAGGGGGGGATGTGGAAGGGGGCATTGTGTAGTGCTTGGTGTACTAGTTTTATTGATTGTAACACTTTGAATGCCACAGGATTTGATGTACGTGGATAGGATGTACGTTCAGTTTCACATTACAGATAGAATGAGAGTTTGTACTGTTTTGATAAACAGATGAAAGCTTGATGTTTGACGATTTGGCTCTCTAAGATATGAATGGGCAACCTTAGTTTTATAGTATATTTATCAGGAGAATGCCGTTGGGATTATACTACACTTAAACAGCTGACATGTTGTTGTCTATCAAATGTGGAGGCAAACAGCCATTTGTCTGCTGCACCAATAAATAAGTGCTGAAGTGAGACTATACTATCTCTATGTTCAAGTGATGTTGATCAGTGGAATAAGCACATATGCTGAAGTGGCACAGTGACATCACAGTGGGTTTGTGGTGTGGCTCTTTACAATGAACACATTTTTGCTGAAGTGAGATTATGACATCACAGTAGGTCTGTAATGCATTTTTATGGAATCCTGAATATAAGGCTGTGCCAAGTATCATTCCCAACTTACTTCTGCATACAGCATTCTGAGATAGCACAATGGCTCCTTCAGGTCATTCAGCAGCTAAAGGGAGAGTGATGTTCATTTATTTCTTTCTGTTACTGGTGTCTAATCCAGCACGAGCAAATGACAAAACAATACCTGACATCATCTCCAGCATGGAGGAAATACCATCTGACGAGTCAACCTTTATTTGCGGACTTCGTCTGACATTTTATTCTTTAATTTCCGCAGTAATTATGATTGGTAGCATGCTTGTATGCATTATAATTATGTTGTGTAAATCATCTCTTAAAAAGAGAGGGAAGAAGCGGTCAGATATTGAAAACAACGTTGATCATTCAACTGGGCAAGAATCTGAACCAGCATATGAAGACATTTTAGAGGATCCTTCAAAGGAACTAGAATGTAAAGCAGGATATGAGACCATTCTAGAGGATCCTGCATCGGAGAAACATCAATCACCAGCTTCTGTACTAGTTGCTGAGGATCTTTCAGCAAAGCAGGAAGCAGTGCCTGCCTTGAAAGACATTGCCACGGATCCTTCAGCAGAGAAGAAGCCACCAGGATATGAGAACATTCTAGAGGATCCTGCAGAGGAGAAACATCAATCACCAGCTTCTGTACTAGTTGCTGAGGATCTTTCAGCAAAGCAGGAAGCAGTGCCTGCCTTGAAAGACATTGCCCAGGATCCTTCAGCAGAGAAGAAGCCAACAGCAGAACCCGAAGACTTTGTTACTAATCCTTCAGCAGAGCAGGAGATAAGACCAACTGCTGCAGAAGCTGATATTTCGGAGAGTTCTGCAGATGAATATGAACTGGCTCCAGACGTACAGACACCTCTAGACGGTCCTGTAGTCATTGAAATTCCAGAGGATCCAACAAAAGAGCAAGAAACTGTACCCAAGAGCAGTTCACTGTACAACACCGCAAGGATCCTTGGTGTTTTAAGTTATCTGGGGGTCTCATTTACATACTCCAGAATGGATTCAGTGGACCTGTCCAACACTGAAATCCCTCAGAAGGAGTCTTAAAGGAGAAATCAAAGACTCCAGCCCTTGGACATCATGCAATGAAACATCATGAACAGAAGACAATGAGAACATCACAGAAATAAAGATTATATTAACTGTGACATTTGACTCCATTCAAACATTTTTTTGATTGATCAGGGTGACATTGATAGCCCAGCCCTAAAGGGCAACAATCAGATATAAGCAGGGTCATATATACTTTATATACATATTTATATTAGAATATATATATATACACTAGTGTAAAAGCTCGTGTACATGGGCCAAGGTCCGGGTAATGTTAACCATTTGAGTGCCAGAGGGGTACGCAACGCATTGCTTTCTCCTCTTGCCTCTTTCTACCCCCCCTTGCCTCTTTCTAACCTCCCTTGCCTTTCTCTCTCCTCTTGCCCCCCATGCCTTTTTTGCCACCCTTTTGCCCCATGCCTCTTTGGCAAACCCTCTTGCCCTTCCCATCACCTTCTTGCCCCCTATAGCTCTTTTGCCCCCCCATGGCTCTTTCACCACCCTCTTGCCCCCCCATACCTCTTTTGCTGCCCCATGGCTCTTTCACCACCCTCTTGCCGCCCCAATTCCTCTTTCACCACACTTTTGCCCCCCATACCTCTTCTACCCCCCCATGGATTTCACCACCCTCTTGCTCCTCATACCCCTTTTGCCCCCATGCCCATTTCACCACACTTGGGAGCCTCTCTTCTCACTGGCGGTGCTGCAGTCATGTGCAGTACCGACTGCCCAAACGTGCTGCAGCGGATACAGAGTGGGGCGCCCCGAATTCAGAGCAGAGTCCTCTCTGATCCTCTTCCTGGGACCAAGCGGTTGCAGGAAGGTCCGCAGAGAGGGTGCCGGTCTGAATTTGGACCTCCCTGCTCCGTATCCACCATGGCGCATTCGGGCAGTCAGTACTGCGCATGAGTGCAGAGTGGGCAGTCTCTATTGAGCATGATGGCATCTGACAAACATACTAGCGTCAAACATCCTAGCGAATTATAATATAAGATATTTAAAGTGACAGGATGGAGTACATTATGCCTGGTACTGTGGAACTTCTTGTATAATTTATATATTTCCTTGTTAGACTGAATTATTGAAGTATGATTTCTATTATAATTATCTGGTTAGGCTACATGATCTTGGCTGTATCTAAGTATATAGCTCCATTTTCACTAAGAATGATGCATGTTTAGTTCTGTGATTCTTTTTTGTGATTTTGCCATAAAATAATCTACAAATTCATTACAGCTGGGAAAACTATTTCTAATTTAAACACAAAGGGAGATTGATTCATTGAGTGTCAGAGGGGTGTGTTAGATATCTCTCTGGCACTCAAAGGGTTACAATAATCTATGGATAAGTGCACACTTACCTCTCGAGCACAGGGGGTGGGCAATTTGCAGCCCTCCATACAAAGAAGGATGGGATTTATAGTACAGCAAAAGCTGGAGGGCCACAGATTGCTTATCGGCACCCCTTCCCAGTCTAACAGCAGTCTAGAACCCGTCTCTGTTGGCTTAGCTCTGTCACAGGGGAACTGTCCATCTGATACCAGATGTCTGGTCTCACAAGTATCAGAGAGAAGTGTAACGTTTTGAGGTAAGAGTGTTGTCCAGTACATTATGAAATGCAAATGGTCCAATGTGAGAGAGAGTAACAGGTCTTCAGCAGAGGAATTCTTTATATTAACCCTTTGAGTTCCAGAGGGGTGACCAACGCATTGTTATGTAATGCGCTTCGTACTCCTCTGGCATTCAAAGGTTGAAAGATGGCTGGATTGTGTAATTCACTTCAGGGGATATGATGATGATGGCAGATACAATAGACCATGTGAAGAGGGAATTATATACAGTAAGAATATTTGGATCTTGATTTGTACAGACCTAGTTAGGTGTCCTCATAAGAACAATCAGTTATTTTTATTTACAGTTGTTAACCCTCTAAGGACCAGAGAGGGGCACAAAACATTGTGAAGCAATGCTTTGCACAACCCACTTTCCTCAGAAGAATATATTTCCCTTCGCTCCGTTTATCTCTGATTTTAGTCCTGAATATTTCTATCTTATGCCTTTGTTAAATCATTGCTCTATTAATACAACTAGAACATGCACAGGTCTATACCAAAAACATTGTGGGGTGCACCCAAGACCTAAACAAACATACAAGAACAAAATATCTATAGAGTAAGTTACAGAAACTAAACTCCACAAGATAAAGAGGTCCACTCATTGAGGCACTCAGAATACCCTAATAGTAATCATACATCAAAAATGTTTATTGGTGTACAAAAAACATAAAATGCACATACAAGATAAAAACACTTAAAAAGACATGGATGGATCAAGCCCTGAACATCCCTGCTGTATCATAATATAACAATCACATTACTCAGCAGGTGTCAAAAGTAAACAGGACAAGTTGTCAGAAAAATACACCATATAAATATAACAATATTTCACCAAAGGAGGTGCCTCAATGAGTGGACCTCTTTATCTTGTGGAGTTTAGTTTCTATAACGTACTCTATAGATATTTTCTTCTTTGTTAAATCATTAACACTCATGTGGAGTTTTATTGAAATTACTTTAAATGAAAGACAAGTTTGGAAAATATGAAGCTATTATCAGAGTAATGAATGAGGCCAAAAGGGCAACACATTATTACAAGACCAGGAGGGCAATATAGCACTACATCATACCAAACATGTGCCTAGAGGGAATCAGCTGCACCACACAGGTGAGACGCACATAGGCCATAGCTTACGTCTGTGGTTGTGCTGTTTCTCTCTTGTGGAGAGGATTTGCCTGACATTTCGGCGCTGGGCTGTTTGTTGGTAGGACCAGTCTGATGTGGACATGGAAGTTTCCTCTCTGCAAAGGCACACGTGAGTGAAAAACGTGACTTGTAGCACCTCTGAAAGTTCCCGGATATTGCTATCAACTGTCATGTCCGTCTCCATGGACATTGCATACAGGACCAATTAACAGTGTTATTCCTCGAATCAAGGAAAATATTAAGAGGGGGTCATTAGGATTTTTTTGGCTGTTGTAAGTTAAATGGGGGTATTATTTAGAGGCATTACTTCACCTTTAAATGGTAGAGAGTTCTCTACTGAATGACAAAGCAATGCATTGGAGATTTTGTATATTTCTGGTGTTAATATAGTGAAGACGGAAGTGCGGAATCTATATATATAGAACAATAAGCCTCAATGCATAATTTATGGTACCTCACACACAGAACATAATTTATGTCTCCTCAGAAAACAAACACACATTGAACAGAATGCCTCATTACATAATTTATGTCTCATCAGGAGACACACCTCCTACTGGTTGATTCAATGGGGACTTTACTGCTCCCATTGGGGGGTTCAATGGGGGCATGTTTATCATACAGGGAGTTGGCCCGCCCCCTCCAGCCCGCCCACCACTATCCAACTGACAAAAAAAAAATAGCTGCCACTCGCTTCTGAGGTAGGGGATATCAGTAACTTCTCCCGGTCCACACATACTCTCACTCAGGATCATGACCCCACAAACACAAAGTTTCATCTCCACCAGATAATTGTAACCCTCCATAGTACGAGGGTGTAATGTTTCCATAAAATACAACCTCAGGGATAAACGCAATAACAACTCTTTTATTTAACTCTTTTCATCTCTTCAGTCAACACCACTAACTGTCTGTTTTCAACTGTCACTCCTCCACTTCCTGCTTCCTGATTCCTGCCCTTTCTACTTAAAGGGAGAGAGATGTTTTGCTGTATGTTACAGAGGGCAAGCCTCAAACACCACTTTCTATTTGTTCCCTCAGCATATTGCTACGTTGCTTCAACTGAAGAGCCACTGTGTGTTATATTGCTATGTTACCATAACTTAACCCTGTGAGTGCCAGAGGGGTATGCAATGCATTGCGAAGCAATGCGTTGCATACCCCTCTGGCACTCAAAGGGTTAAGTAAGGAGGAGTTACTGCTCCCATTGGGTGATTCAATGGGGGAGTGATTTAAATCATGCAGGGAGTTGGCCTTCCCCCACTAACCAGCCCGACCAGCACTATCCAAGTAACTGAAAATACAAAATGGCTGCCACTCGCTCCTACACCACAGACACAAACACATCAGACAAAATACACACACACACTCACACGCACTCAAACTCAATCACACACTCACTCTCTCACTCACACTCTCTCACTCACACATTCACTCACACTCAATCACACAATCTCACTCACACTCAATCACACACGCAATCTCACTCACACACTCTCACACACTCTCACTCACACACTCAATCACACACACACACACTCTCACACACTCTCACTCACACACTCAATCATACACACACTCTCACACACTCTCACTCACACACTCAATCACACACACACTCTCACACTCTCACTCACGCACATTCAATCACACACACACTTTCACACACTCAATCACACACACTCTCACACACTCAATCACACACACTCACACTCTCTCACTCACACTTTCTCACTCACACTTTCCCTCACACTCTCCCTCACACTCTCTCATTCACACTCACTCACACACTCAATCACACTCTCTCACTCACACTCTCGTTTTCTCACTCACTCTCATACATCCTCTCACTCTCACACTCACTCACACACTCTCACTCAATCACACACTCTCACTAACACACTCACGCAATCACTCACACGCAATCACTCACACCCTGGGAGCCAGCATGATACACCTTCCACCATAGTCTCACTCACACTCATTTACACCCTGGAAGCCAGCATGATCCACCTTCTACCATAGTATTTGCAATTACCACATGCATTTTAACTACATGAATGAATGCCACTCACACACACTCATTCACACTCACTCATACCCGGGAGCCAGCAGCACGATCCACCTTCCACCATAGTATGTGCAATTACCACATGCATTTCAACTATATGAATGAATGCCACAGTGGAGGCATAAGTACAAACACAAACTCATTACAATTACACGTAAGTCACCCCCTTATGACTCACTTCTGTGTGTGTGTGTGTGTGTGTCTCTGTGTGTGCCTGTGTGTTCCTCACTGTGTGTGTTGCATGTCTGTATCACACTCAATGTGTCTGCATGTTGTGCATTGAATGTATGTGTGTATGACTGTGTCGCTCTTTATGCATCTTTATGCAGAGACACATACGCAAATGCACACGCATGCACTGTGTGTGTTTGTCTTGCATCCATGTGTGTGCATTAATTCCCTATATATCCTGACGGGCAATGCCGTCCCACATCGCTAGTATATATCCTATATAATAATTCGCTAAAATGTGTGTAACGCCGTGTCATGCGCAGTAGACACTGCTGTGCATGCTGCAGTTATGCGCAGTAGAGGCTGCCCGCGCCGCGGCTGATATAGAGCTGGACGCTCCTTTGGAGCGCGCAGCTCTGTATCAGCCGCAGCGCGGGCAGTCTCTACTGCGCGTGACTGCCCTGCGACCGGGTGGCAGTGACACTGTGGCCCGTGTAACGGGCTCTTCAACTAGTATATATATAAAAGAAGACATTTGTGTGCCTGGCAAACACACTATCACAGTGCCCGTGATTGCTCGCTCTTACTGTCAGTCAGGTGTGTGTATTCCCCATTGGCCGCCTGTTTAACGCCCGCCTAGCACTGCCTATTTAAACCAGCCTTTGGTTGCCTTTTTGTGGTGTCTCTGTACTTGCAGTGGTTTACTATCGATATGTCGCCCGACGAATAGCGCGTCTTGAATTGGCGCATCTGTTTAGGCGCGTCACTCCGAGTGGCGCATCTTTATAGGCGTGTCACTCCTAATGCCGAGTTTGATATGGTGCGCGTAAGGGAGTCGCAAAATGTGTATGTCGCGTCATTTGGATTGACGCACGTAGTTAGATGCGCATTTAAAGGGGTAGTGAAGGGCAAAAAATACAAGTAACAAAGTTAGTGAATTTAAAATTTTTATTGGTCAAAGTCAGTCATGATGGTCCGAGGGTTCAATGAAGGACAAAGCTTCTTCAACTGTGCTAGAACACTTGTGTACATGTTTGTGGTCTTCTCACTCATGAGTACGAACACAAGTGGGATAACAGTCCCAAACCGCATCGCATGTATAGTGTACATTTGCTGAAATAACATGGGACTGCTTTTGAAGGTTCCGTCTGCAAACCAGTTGTGGTTGTTTGCCAATACAGTTAAGTTGGCAAGGGTTGAAAAAATAATAAATCGTGCTAATTCGGGTCCACTGTCATGAAGAATAAAGTTGTCACCTTGTGAGTGTTTACATATTCTCCGCCAATCCTTAGGTCGTGCAAACTCGTTGGGTTAGGAAGTGGAACCGTGACACCTCTCCTCACTCTTCTGATGACGGTTCCCATTGGCTAGTCCGCTCCTCTGTATACTCCTCACTGGGTGGTGTGGTCGGCTCCTCCACGGGCTCCTGCGGCGATGCAGGCCCATAAGCTGTGTGGAGAATTGAGATTGTGTGATTAGTAAACGTAGCCATGATGGGATTAATGGGATACTAATACATGAAATGCAGAAAGGGAAATATATGTTGTGTGGTTTATCACCCTGAGTGAAACAAGGGTACTCCCACTGCTGGAGGGGGTTTTTGTTCAAAAAGACTCTCAGCTCAGAATAGAATTGCTTTGGTGCTATATCCCAGTGGCCTGAAGTTCTACATTGGCACTGTTGCTACATTATCCTATGTGAATTTATGGTGTCTGGACGTAAGCTGTCCATAGGATGGTCTAGCAACATCGCCATTGTAGAGTTCCAGGCCACTGTGATATTGCCCCTGGAGTACTCAACTATGAGCTGTGCTACTTTTTGAATGAAACACCTTTCAGCAGTGGGAATACCCTTGTTTTGCTCGGGGGATGAACCCTGCAATATATTTTTCTTTTCACATGTTAGGTATTACTATCCCTTTAACGGAATAGCAATGGTTAATTTCACCATGATGTAATATTGTAGGCATCGTAAGAGATAGATGTGGATCGATGTTAGTCCTATCCCTCCAACCCACATGGTTAGACAGATATTGCTCTATTTGACAGTCATTTTGACATGTTTGACAGTCATTTCACCACACGGAGGCTCTTCAGCAGAGCCTAAATTGCCCCATTCAGAGATGTAAACTTCATTGGAATGGTGAACAGAGTGTGCTTGCAAACCAGGCACACTTTGTTGACCATCTCAAAGATGTATTCATCTCTGAATGGGGCAATTTGGGCTCTGCTGAAGAGCCTCCGTGTGGTCTAATGACTGAAATCTCCAACTGTCAAATAGAACAATATCTGTCTAACCATGAGGGTTGGAGGGATAGGACTAACATCGATCCACATGTTGGTGAAATTAACAATTGCTATGCCATTACAGTTACATACAAGGAGAAATGGTCATATATGCATGTGGATATGTACCTTTCATATGGATATGAATATATCCTTTCCAGATATGAAGCCAGAGATCATTTCAGTAGGTGTGATTGCCTTACTGGCTATATATGTGCACCCATCAAAATATACATTGTATTGATATGATGGATATGAACATACCTCATATATACCATCTACGTAGAGTGGGATATACTAGGTATGTGTATTTAGATGGTATCAATGTAAGTTAGTTTCTGATGGATGCACATATCTGGCCAGTAGGGCAATCACAGGCAGTGAGATGATCTCTGGGTTCACATCGAGTTGTGACATATTTTGAGCCATTTGAAAGGTACATATCTGACCATTTTCCTTTGTGTGCATATCTTTTTTGAACAGATGTGCAGTGGGAATAAAGTGTTATTCAACCCTATCTTCTTAGCTGATCCCGTACAATGCACAATTTTTCATTACTTGACAGGTGACTCTCTGGTTGTCAGGATCATATCCTATGCATTGCATTGTAGGGCATGGGATACCACCCTGGCAATCAGGGATTGATGAACTGGACAGGATCCTGTCCATGTCGTGTGTTCCAGTTGAATCCTGAAGGGCAACAATCACGCCAGTAGTGAGGGATATCTTTGATTGAGGCCTGTTTTTGCTTTGAGAATGTGCCCATCCATCCTTCTGAGTGAGGCAACTGTACTCAATCCGAGATATCCATCATTCATGGCCTGTTGGTGACCAAGTTACAATGGTTGATATTTGGTTCCCATGTGTATCCTGCAAACAGTGGCTGGTGTACCATCCATCCATGGCATCAGCACCCCTGAGGATCCATGTGGGAATCAGATGTGAGATATGTCATTTCAAGTTAGAGTAAATGATTGCAGACACAACACCAAGGCCTACTTTTTCCACCTTTAATTCTGGGGTATCGTTTGAGGCCTATGTGTTGCACATACAAGCAGTTATTCTCAGTGACACTGTGATGTGTGACCTGCTCCATCCTTTTTGTGATTCAGTAAGCGGTGTTGTCGACATGATGGAGTGTACATGATGCTGACTTCTCCAGTGATCTCATTTCCCCATTTCCAGTGTTTTCTATGGAGTCTATACGATGGGACCTTAGCAACTTGATTAATGTTATTGCATATTCTCCATAGACTAACACTGGTATTGGTGAAGTGAGGATGTGTAAGGGTGAATTTCTCTCCACCATCTGTTTGTCACCGCTTAGTGAATGTCCCCTGTGTAGCATGTGATCGTTGGCCTATTGACTTGATTGTTGTCTGGTTAACCCTTTGAGTCACAGAGGGGTTGCCAAAGCATTGTTGATCGATGCATTGATGATCCCTCTAGCACTCAAGGGGTTAAGTGCTGACTTCCCAGTCAAGACATGGGTGACATTGTGTGTGAACAGTGATGATCTATGACAGTCGACATTTTGAACAGCATGGTTTGTGTATTGTGTGTGACGAGCACAGCGACAGGAGGGTTGAAGTAGGACTTGGACAGGTTTGTTCCAAGTTGGACCTTGATATTTGTCCTTCTGTTGTGTCCTGTTTTTAACCCTCAGGGTGCTGTGTTGGTGCAGTTGTGTGCATGAATGATGGGCATGTGTTGAGGTGTGACTGTGTGTGCAGCTGGTGTTGGTTGCTGTAGTGTGTTGTTCTGTAGTGTTGCACTTACCGGTAGTGTGGAGGTAGTGTGGAGGCTCCTCTCATCCCCAGTGTCAGCTCCTTCAACAACCCCCTCGATCAGGGTTGGGGACATATTCTGCTGCACCATCTCCTCCCAGCCGCAGAAGGTGATAGGGACAGGTGGGCCACCTCCAGTTCCTCGGGCGTGCTTGGCGAGTTCTGAGAGCTTGTTCTTGACCACTCTCCGGCAGTCGCCCCATCGCTTTTTGATGGACTCCACGTCCCGCCTGCATGGAGCCACCACGTTGACCCGGCTGCAGATCTGGTTCCAGGCTGACTTCCTCCTTGCTGACAGGCCAGGGACCTTCGCTGTCGGGTGGAGAACACTCTGCCTCTCCAGGACAGCTTCTACAGAGCCGTGTTCTCCTCCTCTGTATACTTGGGGTCTCTGATCCTGGCCTCGTCACCTCCGGCATGGGATGACTCAGAGCCAGAGTGCCCTGCCTGGTCTGACCCTGACTGTGTGGGGTGCTCCCCAGCAACTACCCCTCGTCCCACTGCAGGTTCTGTCCCTGTCCTGCGTGTTCCTGCTCTTGTGGGCCGGGTCCCCCTCCGCCCTGCGGATCTCCCTCTCCCACCCCTGCTCTGCTGAGGGATCCCCTCCTGAGCTTCCTCCTCCTCCACTACTCTCCCCATCCCTCTCTCCTGTCCTCCTCTCCTTGCCATCACTCACCCAGTAACACCCAGGCACTCCCACAGGCCCTTACAGACACACTCGATCCACTCACTCTCTGTCACACACTTTCACTCCCAGATTCACACTGTCAAAATAAAAAGTAAAATGTGTGAGGTGTTATAAAAAAAAGACTATGTGTATGTATGTGTATGTGTTTGTATGTGTGTATGTAATATGTGCAAAGGTGTGCTATGTGTCGTATTCTGTGCAATGCTCTCTCCAAACTCCAAAACTCCTCTACCTCCAATGAACGCTCCTGTCTCCCTCTCTCTAATCACTATCCTCCGCTCCTGGGTCCTGATATCTAGCTCTGAAGAACTCGATAACAGACAGTGTGTGACGGTTATTTTTGGGTATATATAGGTGTATTTGAAGTTATTTGATACATTGGGGCTTTGTGATTGGCTGTGTGTTTGAATTTGTTTTGGCATCAATCATGATTGCTTGACAACGGCAGCCGTTATGTTAGATGTTGTTTTGAGCGCAGTTATCGTGTGATTTGGCCGCCCGTTGTGCATTAACATGAGCGACAACGGCTTTTGTGTTACGTGTTTTTTGTGTGCCTACGCTCGATAGCTATTCTTGTAGAGTACCTATTGAATCTGCCGTAACTCCTGTATTATTTGCGAACGATGTGCCTTTTTCACTTAGCGGCTGGTTTAACGGCTGCCTTTAAATCTAACCCTGAGAGTCTTAACAAACCGTGACACACTGGCAGAAGATCACAGGCCGAAGGAAACACCAACAGGTGACTGGAGGTACAGAGACACCACGGAAGGGCAACCAAAGGGTGTCTAAGGCTGGTTTAAATAGGCAGTGCTAGGCGGACGTTAAACAGGCGGCCAATGGGAAATACAGACATCTGACTGACAGCAAGGGCGAGCAATCACGGGCACCGTGATACACACACTCATTACGCACACACACACACACAACACACTGTGCAGACAAACTCGTTAGACACACAATTATATACATAAACAAATACATACACACAATATATACACACACATATACATACACACATATATACATATATACACACTCATTACACACAGATGTCTGTGTATGAAGAATGGTTTGTTCACAGTTGAGTACAACGGTGTGTGTGTGTCTTCACTTGCACACAAGAAGAATGGTGGGCAGGTACACATTTAGGATTGCACTAGTATAAGTGTATGTACTCTTATACCTACCAACATTCCAAATGGCTAAAGGGGGCAACTTTTGTGTTAGGTGGTATTGCTGGGAGGTTTTCTGCTGAGCGGCACATTATTTAGAATTTTTAGGTTATTTCATGACCTATTTACACCTTTTTGGCTAACTGAATAAATGATTTAGAGAAAGGCTATGGTATTTTATTTATACAGTCTAATGTATGAACACACATAGTGAAGTGTAAACAAACATTAATGTGAGTTTTATTGCTGTGGAGCAATGTGATACACTTATTTAGACCCCACACAGTCTGATCTATTAAAAAGAGGGACACCTGGGTGGGAAAGAGGGACAGAGAGAGTTGAGTATCAAAGAGGAACTGTCCTTCCTAACGAGGGACACTTTGGAGGTATGGAGCCCTAATATTTCCTAAAGAGGGACACTTTGGAGGTATGGACCCCTAATATCTCCTATAGAGGGACACTTGGGAGGTATGGACCCCTAATATCTCATAAAGAGGGACACTTGGGAGGTATGGACCCTAATATCTCCTAAATAGGGACACTTGGGAGGTATGTACCCCTAATATCTCCTAAAGAGGGACACTTGGGAGGTATGTACCCCTAATATCTCCTATAGAGGGACACTTGGGAGGTATGGACCCCTAATATCTCCTAAAGAGGGACACTTGGGAGGTATGGACCCCTAATATCTCCTAAAGAGGGACACTTGGGAGGTATGGACCCCTAATATCTCCTAAAGAGGGACACTTGGGAGGTATGGAGCCCTAATATCTCCAAAAGAGGGACACTTGGGAGGTATGGACCCCTAATATCTCCTAAAGAGGACACTTGGGAGGTATGGACCCTAATATCTTCTAAAGAAGGACACTTGGGAGGTATGTACCATAAATATCTCCTAAAGACGGACACTTGGGAGGTATGGACCCTAATATCTCCTAAAGAGGGACACTTGGGAGGTATGTACCCCTAATATCTCTTAAAGAGGGACACTTGGGAGGTATGTACCACAAATATCTCCTAAAGACGGACACTTGGGAGGTATGGAGCCCTAATATCTCCTAAAGTGGGACACTTGGGAGGTATGGACCCTAATATCTCCTAAAGACGGACACTTGGGAGGTATGGAGCCCTAATATCTCCTAAAGAGGGACACTTGGGAGGTATGGACCCTAAAATCTCCTAAAGAGGGACACTTGGGAGGTATGTACCACAAATATCTCCTAAACAGGGACACTTGGGTGGTGTGTATTTTTTTTTTCTTAGGGGTAACAAGTACTGGACAAATCTGCTATTTCTTTTTACGATACGTGTGCATTGAAAATATCCCTGTGGCTAATGTGCTAAACCAAAGTGGAGCAAACCAGCTGCACAGCAGGTGAGAAATAAACTTTTCCAAAGCTCCAATGAATTTAAATGGGACTTTTAACACATTGTTTGCTACAGAGATCTTCAACACATATAGGAGCAATGTGCTTGAGACCTGTCTAGTATTGAAATGGTTAAAATCCCAATTTAAATCAATGATACTTTTATTTCTCCCCTATGGTGCAGTGAGATTGCCCCTTAATTGCTCTACTTTTCTTTTCTTCATTGGATCCACTGATGATGTCCCAGGTAAGTGGGCGGGGCATACAGGGTGGGGTACAAGGGGCGGAGCCCAGGGGAGGCAAAATTAGGTTTTGCCTAGGGTGGCAAAAATCCTTGCAACAGCCCTGATGACAGATACAATGGATAATTTCAAGAGAGGATTAAATACCCTAAGAATATATGTGTATCAGAAGTCCTTACCTAATTAGGCGGGTTATGCACTAAAGATTGATAAGGAGATGACTTCTCCAGTGATATCACTTCTCCACTTTCTCTGTTATTCTCGGCACTAAGGGCTCGATTCAAATGTTGGTGTCTCCAGAAAAATCTGGAGACGCTGCTTTTAACGTCAACTGAGCAATGCAAATGTTCCACTAGAAACAAGAGACGCCAGTTCTGAAACACACTTCGCCCGTCACCAAAACAGCAAGATTTACAAGCAACGCTCACCCCTGTGGCATTCAAAGGGTTACAATCAATAAAACTAGTACACCATGCACTACACAATGCCCCCTTCCACATCCCCCCCTTAGTATGTCATATATATATTGCATATATGTGACATACTAACCCCATCCACATCCACCTCATGGACTTCCATGTAGTGGACAAATCTGTCTTTTATTCCACAATTAACCCTTTGAGTACCAGAGAGGTAGTAAAGAATTGCTTAGCATGTTTCCTACCCCTCTGGTACCCAAAGGGTTTATAAGCAAGGTATGGACTACATACCTTTCCTGTATGTATGTGTGTGTGCGTGTGTGTGTGTTTTAAACTTTTTTTTTATTAAAATACTATTATTAGACATTAGTTTAAATTAGATCTCATTCATTTTTAACCCCCTACCTCCTGTGTCCCATTGCTATTAGTACTTTTGCTCCACTCTCCTTCAAACGGAGAGTGGAGCAAAAGTACTAATAGCAATGGGACAAAGGAGGTAGAACATTATAAATGGATGAGATCTAAGTTAACCCTTTGAGTGCCAGAGTGGTACGCAATGCATTGCAAAGCAATGCGTTGCGAACCACTCTGGCACTCAAAGGGTTAAAATACAACTGAGGGAGCAGGCTGCACTGTCACTGCAGCGCTTCCCTCATCTTCATTCATAAGCACTCCCTTTGCTGCGGGTGGCTGTGAAGCCCGCAGCATTATACAGTATAAGCCTGGGGACTAGAGAGCTATTGGATGAAGCGGGAGGAGGGGAGAGAGACATAGGAGGAAGCGGGTGGTAGGCTTGTATTTGCTGCCCGCTTCCTCCGATACCTCTCCTCTCGCATTGGCATTGTGCCCAGCTGTCTGGCGTCACCTTGTACATTTCGTCCCTTCTCACAATGCGTTGGGGTAGGAAACATGCTAAGCAATTCTCTCCTACCTCTCTGGTACTCAAAGGGTTAATTGTAGACTAAAAGACAGATTTGTCCACTACATGGAAGTCCATGAGGTGGATGTGGATGGGGTTAGTATGTCACATATATGCAATATATGTGACATACTAAGGGGGGATGTGGAAGGGGGTATTGTGTAGTGCTTAGTGTACTAGTTTTATTGATTGTAACCCTTTGAATGCCACAGGATTTGATGCACGTGGATAGGATGTACGTTCAGTTTCACATTACAGATAGAATAAGAGATTGTACTGTTTTGATAAACAGATGAAAGCTTGATGTTTGACGATTTGGCTCTCTAAGATATGGATGGGCAACCTTAGTTTTATAGTATATTTATCAGGAGAATGCAGTTGTGATTATACTACACTTAAACAGCTGACATGTTGTTGTCTATCAAATTTGGAGGCAAACAGCCATTTGTCTGCTGCACCAATAAATATGTGCTGAAGTGAGACTATACTATCTCTATGTTCAAGTGATGTTGATCAGTGGAATAAGCACATATGCTGAAGTGGCACAGTGACATCACAGTGGGTTTGTGGTGTGGCTCCTTACAATCAACACATTTTTGCTGAAGTGAGATTATGACATCACAGTAGGTCTGTGATGCATTTTTATGGAATCCTGAATATAAGGCAGTGCCAAGTATCATTCCAAACTTACTTCTGCATACAGCATTCTGAGATAGCACAATGGCTCCTTCAGGTCATTCAGCAGCTAAAGGGAGAGTGATGTTCATTTATTTGTTTCTGTTACTGGTGTCTAATCCAGCACGAGCAAATGACAACACAAAACCTGACATCATCTCCAGCATGGAGGAGCTAGCATCTGACGAGTCAACCTTTATTTGCGGACTTCGTCTGACATTTTATTCTTTAATTTCCGCAATAATTATGATTGGTGCCATGGTTGTATGCATTATAATTATGTTGTGTAAATCATCTCTTAAAAAGAGAGGGAAGAAGCGGTCAGATATTGAAAACAACGTGGATCATTCAACTGGGCAAGAATCTGAACCAGCATATGAAGACATTTTAGAGGATCCTTCAAAGGAACTAGAATGTAAAGCAGGATATGAGAACATTCTAGAGGATCCTGCAGCGGAGAAACATCAATCACCAGCTTCTGTACTAGTTGCTGAGGATCTTTCAGCAAAGCAGGAAACAGTGCCTGCCTTGAAAGACATTGCCAAGGATCCTTCAGCAGAGAAGAAGCCACCAGGATATGAGAACATTCTAGAGGATCCTGCAGAGGAGAAACATCAATCACCAGCTTCTGTACTAGTTGCTGAGGATCTTTCAGCAAAGCAGGAAACAGCGCCTGCCTTGAAAGACATTGCCAAGGATCCTTCAGCAGAGAAGAAGCCACCAGCAGAGCCTGAAGACTTTGTTACTAATCCTTCAGCAGAGCAGGAGATAAGACCAACTGTTGCAGAGGCTGATATTTCGGAGAGTTCTGCAGATGAATATGAACTGGCTCCAGAAGTACAGACACCTCAAGACGGTCCTGTAGTCATTGAAATTCCAGAGGATCCAACAAAAGAGCAAGAAACTCTGCCCAAGAGCAGTTCACTGTACAACACCGCAAGGATCCTTGGTGTTTTAAGTTATCTGGGGGTCTCATTTACATACTCCAGAATGGATTCAGTGGACCTGTCCAACACTGAAATCCCTCAGAATGAGTCTTAAAGGAGAAATCAAAGACTCCAGCCCTTGGACATCATGCAATGAAACATCATGAACAGAAGACAATGAGAACATCACAGAAATAAAGATTATATTAACTGTGACATTTGACTCCATTCAAACATTTTTTTGATTGATCAGGGTGACAATGATAGCCCAGCCCTAAAGGGCAACAATCAGATATAAGCAAGGTCATATATACTCTATATACATATTTATATTAGAATATATATATATACACTAGTGTAAAAGCTCGTGTACATGGGCCAAGGTCCGGGTAATGTTAACCATTTGAGTGCCAGAGGGGTACGCAACGCATTGCTTTCTCCTCTTGCCTCTTTCTAATCTCCCTTGCCTTTCTCTCTCCTCTTGCCCCCCATGCCTTTTTTGCCACCCTTTTGCCCCATGCCTCTTTGGCAAACCCTCTTGCCCTTCCCATCACCTTCTTGCCCCCCATACCTCTTCTGCCCCCCCATGGATTTCACCAACCTCTTGCTCCCCATACCCCTTTTTCCCCCCATGCCCATTTCACCACACTTGGGAGCCTCTCTTCTCACTGGCGGTGCTGCAGTCATGTGCAGTACCGACTGCCCAAACATGCCGCAGCGGATACAGAGCGGGGCGCCCCGAATTCAGAGCAGAGTCCTCTCTGATCCTCTTCCTGGGACCAAGCAGTTGCAGGAAGGTCCGCAGAGAGGTTGCCGGTCTGAATTTGGAGCGTCCTGCTCCGTATCCACCATGGCACGTTCGGGCTGTCAGTATTGCGCATGACTGCAGAGTGGGCAGTTTCTACTGAGCATGATGGCATCTGACAAACATACTAGCGTCAAACATCCTAGCGAATTATAATATAAAATATTTAAAGTGACAGGATGGAGTACAGTATGCCTGGTACTGTGGAACTTCTTATTCTTCTTATAATTTATATATTTCCTTGTTAGACTGAATTATTGAAGTATGATTTCTATTATAATTATCTGGTTAGGCTACATGATCTTGGCTGTATCTAAGTATATAGCTCCATTTTCACTAAGAATGATGCAAGTTTAGTTCTGTGATTCGTTTTTTTGATTTTGCCATAAATTAATCTACAAATTCATTACAGCTGGGAAAACTATTTCTAATTTAAACACAAAGGGAGAATGATTCTTTGAGTGTCAGAGTGATGTGTTAGATATCTCTCTGGCACTCAAAGGGTTACAATAATCTATGGATAAGTGCACACTTACCTCTCGAGCACAGGGGGCTTGCAATTTGCAGCCCTCCATACAAAGGAGGATGGGATTTATAGTACAGCAAAAGCTGGAGGGCCACAGATTGCTTATCGCCACCCCTTCCCAGTCTAACAGCAGTCTAGAACCCGTCTCTGTTGGCTTAGCTCTGTCACAGGGGAACTGTCCATCTGATACCAGATGTCTGGTCTCACAACTATCAGAGAGAAGTGTAACGTTTTGAGGTAAGAGTGTTGTCCAGGACATTATGAAATGCAAATGGTCCAATGTGAGAGAGAGTAACAGGTCTTCAGCAGAGGAAGGAATTCTTTATATTAACCCTTTGAGTTCCAGAGGGGTAACCAACGCATTTTTATGTAATGCGTTTCGTACTCCTCTGGCATTCAAAGGTTTAAAGATGGCTGGATTGTGTAATTCACTTCAGGGGATATGATGATGATGGCAGATACAATAGACCATGTGAAGAGGGAATTATATACAGTAAGAATACATGGATCTTAATTTGTACAGACCTAGTTAGGTGTCCTCATAAGAACAATCAGTTATTTTTATTTACAGTTGTTAACCCTCTAAGGACCAGAGAGGGGCACAAAACATTGTGAAGCAATGCTTTGCACAACCCTCTTTCCTCAGAGGATTAAATATCCCTTCGCCCCGTTTATCTCTGATGTTAGTCCTGAATATTTCTATCTTATGCCTTTGTTAAATCATTGCTATATTAATACAACTAGAACATGCACAGGTCTATACCAAAAACATTGTGGGGTGCACCCAAGACCTAAACAAACATACAAGAACAAAATATCTATAGAGTAAGTTATAGAATCTAAACTCCACAAGATAAAGAGGTCCACTCATTGAGGCACTCAGAATACCCTAATAGTAATCATACATCAAAAATGTTTATTGGTGTACAAAAAACATAAAATGCACATACAAGATAAAAACACTTAAAAAGACATTGATGGATCAAGCCCTGAACATCCCTGCTATATCATAATATAACAATCACATTACTCAGTAGGTGTCAAAAGTAAACAGGACAAGTTGTCAGAAAAATACACCATATAAATATAACAATATCTCACCAAAGGAGGTGCCTCAATGAGTGGACCTCTTTATCTTGTGGAGTTTAGTTTCTATAACTTACTCTATAGATATTTTGTTCTTTGTTAAATCATTAACACTCCTGTGGAGTTTTATTGAAATTACTTTAAATGAAAGAGAAGTTTGGAAAATAAGAAGCTATTATCAGAGTAATGAATGAGGCCAAAAGGACAACACATTATTACAAGACCAGGAGGGCAATATAGCACTACATCATACCAAACATGTGCCTACAGGTAATCAGCTGCACCACACAGGTGAGACGCACATAGGCCATAGCTTACGTCTGTGCTTGTGCTGTTTCTCTCTTGTGGAGAGGATTTGCCTGACATTTCGGCGCTGGGCTGTTTGTTGGTAGGACCAATCTGATGTGGACATGGAAGTTTCCTCTCTGCAAAGGCACATGTGAGTGAATAACGTGACTTGTAGCACCTCTGAAAGTTCCCGGATATTGCTATCAACTGTCATGTCCGTCTCCATGGACATGGCATACAGTACCGATTGACAGTGTTATTCCTCGAATCAAGGAAAATATTAAGAGGGGGTCATTAGGATTTGTTTGGCTGTTGTAAGTTAAATGGGGGTATTATTTGGAGTCATTACTTCACCTTTAAATGGTAGAGAGTAGTGATGAGCGAGCACCCCAATGCTCGGGTGTTCGGGTGCTCTGACCGAGCACCCCTGAGGCTCGAGTGCTCGGCCGAGCACCCGAGCCCCATTGAAGTCAATGGGAGGACTCGAGCATTACACCAGGCACCCCCTGCTCTGATGAGGGGAGGGTGCCTGGTCCATAGGAAAAGGGCAGAAAAGGATGGAAACACCACAGAAATGGTTCAGGGACAGCATAGGGAGGATGTCTGGATGCATCTTGGACTCCAACATCGCTGCTGGGAACGATCTTTCGCCCGTAGTACGCCATTTTTACAGACTGACCGTAAAACACACAAAAAGGAAAATAAAAACGACTTTAGGCGAAAAATTGTTACCAAACAGTATTTGCTGTATATTTACTTGTATATCATCTGCAAATTCTCCCAAAAATTTCCTCGATTTTTCTGAACTGAGGCCATGATTAAGAGGGAAACGTGCGCAGAGGCAAATTCTCCCAAAAATTTCCTTGATTTTCAGAACTGAGGCCATGATTAAGAGGGAAACGTGCACAGAGGCAAATTCTCCCAAAAATTTCCTTGATTTTCAGAACTGAGGCCATGATTAAGAGGGAAACGTGCGCAGAGGCAAATTCTCCCAAAAATTTCCTTGATTTTCAGAACTGAGGCCATGATTAAGAGGGAAACGTGCGCAGAGGCAAATTCTCCCAAAAATTTCCTTGATTTTATTGAACTGAGGCCATGATTAAGAGGGAAACGTGCGCTGAGCTGACCATCTAAAACATTATGGGTAAGGGTCTGCTGCAGAGCTGACCATCCTAAACATTATATGCGAAGGCCCGCTAGTGAGCTGACGCTATAAAACATTATATGAGAGGGCCCGCTAGAGAGCTGACCCAATAAAACATTATATGAGAAGGCCCGCTGGTGAGCTGACCTATATAAAAATTGTCAAACAGGGCCCGCTGGTGAGCTGGCCCTATATAAAAATTATATCACAGGGCCCGCTGGTGAGCTGGCCCTATATAAAAATTATAGCACAGGGCCCGCTGGTGAGCTGGCCCTATATAAAAATTATATCCCAGGGCATATGGAAGAGGAGGAGGAGGATGAGAAGATTAAGAGTCAACCATATACCCGTTTTTGGGGTGGAAGGGGTGAATGGGAATACAGAGTATTCACATCATTGTAAATAACATATATAAAGTGAGTTTATGTTCCCCCGGGGCTTTCCTCCAGTGGAGTGGAGAAGTCAGGGGAAATCCAGGCCTTGTTCATTTTTATAAGTGTCAACCTATCAGCATTGTCGGTGGAAAGGCGGATACGCTTATCTGTTATGATGCCACCAGCAGCACTAAATACCCGCTCAGACAGAACGCTGGCGGCAGGGCAGGCCAGCACCTCCAAGGCGTAGAGTGCCAGTTCATACCACGTGTCCAGCTTGGACACCCAGTAGTTGTAAGGCACAGAGGGATCATTGAGGACGCTGACACGGTCTGCTACGTACTCCTTCACCATCTTCCAAAACTTTTCCCTCCTTGTGACACTAGGCTGCGCATCAGGGTGAGGGTGCTGGCGGGGTGTCATGAAGGTGTCCCACGCCTTGGAGAGTGTTGCCCTGCCTTTCTCGGAACTGCTGTGTGCTCCCCTTTTCTCCCCTTCTCTGTTGGCCAAGGTAGCACGTACTCTGCCGCCAGCGTTGTCAGATGGAAAATTTTGGAGCAATTTTTCAACAAGAACCTTCTGGTATTGCACCATTTTGCTTGTCCTCTCCACCGGAGGAATGAGAGATGAGAAATTCTCTTTGTAGCGGGGGTCCAGAAGGGTGAACACCCAGTAATCCGTGTTGTTTAAAATGCGTATAACGCGTGGGTCACGGGAAAGGCAGCCTAACATAAAGTCAGCCATGTGTGCCAGAGTACCAACAGTCAAGATTTCGCTGTCCTCACCAGGAGGATGACTCTCAATATCCTCATCCTCTTCCTCCTCTTCTGCCCACCCACGCTGAAGAGATGGAACTAAAGTTCCATGGCTACCCTCTGTAGCGGAGGCAACCGTGTCTTCCTCCTCCTCCTCCTCCTCCTCCTCCGCCTCCTCCAATTGTCGCTGAGAAGACGAAGTGAGGGTGCTCTGGCTATCACCTTGTGTAAGCTCTTCCTCCCCCATTTCCACCTCTTCCACATGCAAAGCGTCGGTTTTAATTGTGAGCAGCGAGCGTTTCAGTAGACACAGAAGTGGGATGGTTACACTGATAATAGCGTTATCGCCGCTCACCATCTGTGTCGATTCCTCAAAATTGCGTAAAACCTCGCAGAGGTCTGACATCCATTCCCACTCCTCACTTCTGATTACAGGAAGTTGAACGGAGAGGCGACGACCGTGTAACAGCTGGTACTCCACTACTGCCCTCTGCTGCTCACAAAGCCGGGCCAACATGTGGAAGGTGGAGTTCCAGCGCGTGCTCACGTCACACAGCAGCCGGTGAGCTGGCAATTGTAAGCGCTGCTGCAGCTTCAACAGGCCGGCCGAAGCTGTAGATGACTTACGGAAATGTGCACACACGCGGCGCACCTTGGTCAAGAGATCATGCACATTGGGGTAGGTTTTTAGAAATCGCTGCACCACTAAATTAAATACATGCGCTAGGCATGGTACGTGTGTGAGCTTGCCGAGCTCCAAAGCCGCCACCAAGTTACGCCCATTATCACACACAACCATGCCTGCTTGCAGGTTGAGTGGCGAGAGCCACTGCTCGGTCTGGTGACTAATCCCCTGCAACAGCTCTGAGGCCGTGTGCTGTTTGTCCCCAAGGCAGATCAGCTTCAGCACGGCCTGTTGACGCTTCCCCACTGCAGTGCTACACTGCTTCCAGCTACTGGCTGATGGGGGAGTGGCGCTGCGTGTAGAGAATTCGGAGGTGGAAACGGAGGAGGAGGAGCCAATAACGTAGGTGCTGGCGGAAACCCTGATGGAGGTAGGGCCCGCAATCCTCGGCGTGGGTAGCACCCGTGCCATCCCAGGGTCCGAGTCGCTCCCAGCCTCCACGACATTCACCCAGTGTGCCGTCAGGGAAATGTAGCGTCCCTGGCCACAAGCACTTGTCCATGTGTCAGTCGTTAAGTGGACCTTCCCAGTAACTGCGTTGGTCAGGGCACGGGTGATGTTACGGGACACATGGTGGTGTAATGCGGGGATGGCACACCGGGAAAAGTAGTGGCGGCTGGGGACCGCGTACCGAGGGACAGCTGCTGCCATCAGGCTGCGGAAGGACTCAGTGTCCACAAGCCTAAATGGCAGCATTTCGATGGCCAGTAATTTTGAAAGGTGTGAGGTTAGTGCTATGGCCTGTGGGTGGGTGGCTGGGTATTTTCTCTTGCGCTCAAATGCCTGGGGTAACGACATTTGGACGCTGTGCTGGGACAGGGAAGTGGATGTGGTCGCTGATGGTGCTTCAGATGGTACAGGTGCAGGGCGGGAGGTATGCGGGCCTGCGTCTTCGACAGGCGATTGGCCGGCACCGAAAACAGGGGAAGAGGAGGCAGTGGTGTGGCCTGCAGACACAGATGGGCGATCCAGGCGTTCCTCCCACTTACTACGGTGCTTGGATGCCATGTGTCGGATCATGCTGGTGGTGGTGAGGTTTCTAGTGTTCATGCCTCGGCTCATTCTGGTGTGGCACAGGTTGCAAACTACAATTCTTTTGTAGTCCGCACTTTCCTTAAAAAAACGCCATACCGCGGAACACCTACCCTTTGGCAAGGTAGATTTACGCAAGGGGGTGCTCCGTGGAACATTTGCGGGCCGGTTTGGTGCGGTCCGCCTTCTTTCTGTAGCCACACCACTGCCTCTTCCAGCCTGTTGCGGTGCTGCAGATGGCTCACCCTCAGGACTGCTGTCATCGCTCGACTCTACACCTTCCCAGGTGGGGTCAGTCACCTCATCGTCCACCAAGTCCTCCTCCACTTCCTCACTCTGATCATCCTCCTCAAGTCTTGATCCCACCACATACTCAGTAATTGACAACTGTATAACATTCTCCTCAACAAGGTCTTGAGACGGAAATAGTGGTTGATTTAATGGCAACTGTGTCTCATCATCATCATCATCATCCACTACTTCCTTTGACCTTAAATGCCGTTCACATCTGTCATCTTCTTGTGATTGGGTAGCCTCTAGAGGTTGTGAATCAGGGCACAAGATGTCATGTTCCTCTGCAAGCGTGCTTGGAGAGAGGGTCAAATGAAGGATTGGTGATGAGACGAGCTCCTCACTATATCCCAGTGTGGGATCACTTCTTTGACCAGACCGTGTATGGTGGGAGGAAGGATGATCAGAGTGAGGATTATGTTGACCAGACTCTTGGCTACTGAGAGTGGACTTGGTGGAAGACAGGGTGGTGCTTAACCGACTGGAAGCAGTATCAGCTGTCATCCAACCGACCACCTGTTCGCAGTGGTCGGACCTCGAGAGTGATGTCCTGCGACGCCCTGTAAAATTAGACATGAAGCTAGGTATGGTGGATGTCTTTCATTCTTGTGCTCTGGCACCAGGCACAGTTTCTCCGCGTCCTGACCCGTGCCCTGAACTATCAGGATCACGTCCACTTCCCCGTCCCTTTTTACCCGCCTTCTTCATCTTACACGGAATATGTGACTTTAATATTTGAGTTTGAAAACTTAACAGTATTTCTTACTATTCTGCAACTGTGCAGAGTACACAGAATAGGCTGCTAAACGGCGGTGACACACACTGAATGGAATATGTGACTTTAATATTTGAGTTTGAAAACTTAACAGTATTTCTTACTATTCTGCAACTGTGCAGAGTACACAGAATAGGCTGCTAAACGGCGGTGACACACACTGAATGGAATATGTGACTTTAATATTTGAGTTTGAAAACTTAACAGTATTTCTTACTATTCTGCAACTGTGCAGAGTACACAGAATAGGCTGCTAAACGGCGGTGACACACACTGAATGGAATATGTGACTTTAATATTTGAGTTTGAAAACTTAACAGTATTTCTTACTATTCTGCAACTCTGCAGAGTACACAGAATAGGCTGCTAAACGGCGGTGACACACACTGAATGGAATATGTGACTTTAATATTTGAGTTTGAAAACTTAACAGTATTTCTTACTATTCTGCAACTCTGCAGAGTACACAGAATAGGCTGCTAAACGGCGGTGACACACACTGAATGGAATATGTGACTTTAATATTTGAGTTTGAAAACTTAACAGTATTTCTTACTATTCTGCAACTGTGCAGAGTACACAGAATAGGCTGCTAAACGGCGGTGACACACACTGAATGGAATATGTGACTTTAATATTTGAGTTTGAAAACTTAACAGTATTTCTTACTATTCTGCAACTGTGCAGAGTACACAGAATAGGCTGCTAAACGGCGGTGACACACACTGAATGGAATATGTGACTTTAATATTTGAGTTTGAAAACTTAACAGTATTTCTTACTATTCTGCAACTGTGCAGAGTACACAGAATAGGCTGCTAAACGGCGGTGACACACACTGAATGGAATATGTGACTTTAATATTTGAGTTTGAAAACTTAACAGTATTTCTTACTATTCTGCAACTGTGCAGAGTACACAGAATAGGCTGCTAAACGGCGGTGACACACACTGAATGGAATATGTGACTTTAATATTTGAGTTTGAAAACTTAACAGTATTTCTTACTATTCTGTAACTGTGCAGAGTACACAGAATAGGCTGCTAAACGGCGGTGACACACACTGAATGGAATATGTGACTTTAATATTTGAGTTTGAAAACTTAACAGTATTTCTTACTATTCTGCAACTCTGCAGAGTACACAGAATAGGCTGCTAAACAGCGGTGACACACACTGAATGGAATATGTGACTTTAATATTTGAGTTTGAAAACTTAACAGTATTTCTTACTATTCTGCAACTCTGCAGAGTACACAGAATAGGCTGCTAAACGGCGGTGACACACACTGAATGGAATATGTGACTTTAATATTTGAGTTTGAAAACTTAACAGTATTTCTTACTATTCTGCAACTGTGCAGAGTACACAGAATAGGCTGCTAAACGGCGGTGACACACACTGAATGGAATATGTGACTTTAATATTTGAGTTTGAAAACTTAACAGTATTTCTTACTATTCTGCAACTGTGCAGAGTACACAGAATAGGCTGCTAAACGGCGGTGACACACACTGAATGGAATATGTGACTTTAATATTTGAGTTTGAAAACTTAACAGTATTTCTTACTATTCTGCAACTCTGCAGAGTACACAGAATAGGCTGCTAAACGGCGGTGACACACACTGAATGGAATATGTGACTTTAATATTTGAGTTTGAAAACTTAACAGTATTTCTTACTATTCTGCAACTGTGCAGAGTACACAGAATAGGCTGCTAAACGGCGGTGACACACACTGAATGGAATATGTGACTATAATATTTGAGTTTGAAAACTTAACAGTATTTCTTACTATTCTGCAACTCTGCAGAGTACACAGAATAGGCTGCTAAACGGCGGTGACACACACTGAATGGAATATGTGACTTTAATATTTGAGTTTGAAAACTTAACAGTATTTCTTACTATTCTGCAACTCTGCAGAGTACACAGAATACGCTGCTAAACGGCGGTGACACACACTGAATGGAATATGTGACTTTAATATTTGAGTTTGAAAACTTAACAGTATTTCTTACTATTCTGCAACTGTGCAGAGTACACAGAATAGGCTGCTAAACGGCGGTGACACACACTGAATGGAATATGTGACTTTAATATTTGAGTTTGAAAACTTAACAGTATTTCTTACTATTCTGCAACTGTGCAGAGTACACAGAATAGGCTGCTAAACGGCGGTGACACACACTGAATGGAATATGTGACTTTAATATTTGAGTTTGAAAACTTAACAGTATTTCTTACTATTCTGCAACTCTGCAGAGTACACAGAATAGGCTGCTAAACGGCGGTGACACACACTGAATGGAATATGTGACTTTAATATTTGAGTTTGAACACTTAACAGTATTTCTTACTATTCTGCAACTGTGCAGAGTACACAGAATAGGCTGCTAAACGGCGGTGACACACACTGAATGGAATATGTGACTTTAATATTTGAGTTTGAAAACTTAACAGTATTTCTTACTATTCTGCAACTGTGCAGAGTACACAGAATAGGCTGCTAAACGGCGGTGACACACACTGAATGGAATATGTGACTTTAATATTTGAGTTTGAAAACTTAACAGTATTTCTTACTATTCTGCAACTCTGCAGAGTACACAGAATAGGCTGCTAAACGGCGGTGACACACACTGAATGGAATATGTGACTTTAATATTTGAGTTTGAAAACTTAACAGTATTTCTTACTATTCTGCAACTCTGCAGAGTACACAGAATAGGCTGCTAAACGGCGGTGAAACACACTGAATGGAATATGTGACTTTAATATTTGAGTTTGAAAACTTAACAGTATTTCTTACTATTCTGCAACTGTGCAGAGTACACAGAATAGGCTGCTAAACGGCGGTGACACACACTGAATGGAATATGTGACTTTAATATTTGAGTTTGAAAACTTAACAGTATTTCTTACTATTCTGCAACTCTGCAGAGTACACAGAATAGGCTGCTAAACGGCGGTGACACACACTGAATGGAATATGTGACTTTAATATTTGAGTTTGAACACTTAACAGTATTTCTTACTATTCTGCAACTGTGCAGAGTACACAGAATAGGCTGCTAAACGGCGGTGACACACACTGAATGGAATATGTGACTTTAATATTTGAGTTTGAAAACTTAACAGTATTTCTTACTATTCTGCAACTGTGCAGAGTACACAGAATAGGCTGCTAAACGGCGGTGACACACACTGAATGGAATATGTGACTTTAATATTTGAGTTTGAAAACTTAACAGTATTTCTTACTATTCTGCAACTCTGCAGAGTACACAGAATAGGCTGCTAAACGGCGGTGACACACACTGAATGGAATATGTGACTTTAATATTTGAGTTTGAAAACTTAACAGTATTTCTTACTATTCTGCAACTCTGCAGAGTACACAGAATAGGCTGCTAAACGGCGGTGACACACACTGAATGGAATATGTGACTTTAATATTTGAGTTTGAAAACTTAACAGTATTTCTTACTATTCTGCAACTCTGCAGAGTACACAGAATAGGCTGCTAAACGGCGGTGACACACACTGAATGGAATATGTGACTTTAATATTTGAGTTTGAAAACTTAACAGTATTTCTTACTATTCTGCAACTCTGCACACTACACAGAATGTGCTGCTAAACTGCGGCGAAGCACACTGAATGGAATATGTGACTTTGATATTTTAGTTTGAAGACTTAACAGTATTTCTTCCTATTCTGCAACTCTGCACAGTACACAGAATGTGCTGCTAAACTGCGGCGAAGCACACTGAATGGAATATGTGACTTTGATATTTTAGTTTGAAGATTTAACAGTATTTCTTCCTATTCTGCAACTCTGCACAGTACACAGAATGAGCTGCTAAACTGCGGCGACGCACACTGAATGGAATATGTGACTTTGATATTTGAGTTTGAAAACTTAACAGTATTTCTTACTATTCTGCAACTCTGCAGAGTACACAGAATAGGCTGCTAAACGGCGGCGACACACACTGAATGGAATATGTGACTTTAATATTTGAGTTTGAAAACTTAACAGTATTTCTTACTATTCTGCAACTGTGCAGAGTACACAGAATAGGCTGCTAAACGGCGGTGACACACACTGAATGGAATATGTGACTTTAATATTTGAGTTTGAAAACTTAACAGTATTTCTTACTATTCTGCAACTGTGCAGAGTACACAGAATAGGCTGCTAAACGGCGGTGACACACACTGAATGGAATATGTGACTTTAATATTTGAGTTTGAAAACTTAACAGTATTTCTTACTATTCTGCAACTCTGCAGAGTACACAGAATAGGCTGCTAAACGGCGGTGACACACACTGAATGGAATATGTGACTTTAATATTTGAGTTTGAAAACTTAACAGTATTTCTTACTATTCTGCAACTGTGCAGAGTACACAGAATAGGCTGCTAAACGGCGGTGACACACACTGAATGGAATATGTGACTTTAATATTTGAGTTTGAAAACTTAACAGTATTTCTTACTATTCTGCAACTGTGCAGAGTACACAGAATAGGCTGCTAAACGGCGGTGACACACACTGAATGGAATATGTGACTTTAATATTTGAGTTTGAAAACTTAACAGTATTTCTTACTATTCTGCAACTCTGCAGAGTACACAGAATAGGCTGCTAAACGGCGGTGACACACACTGAATGGAATATGTGACTTTAATATTTGAGTTTGAAAACTTAACAGTATTTCTTACTATTCTGCAACTCTGCAGAGTACACAGAATAGGCTGCTAAACGGCGGTGACACACACTGAATGGAATATGTGACTTTAATATTTGAGTTTGAAAACTTAACAGTATTTCTTACTATTCTGCAACTCTGCAGAGTACACAGAATAGGCTGCTAAACGGCGGTGACACACACTGAATGGAATATGTGACTTTAATATTTGAGTTTGAAAACTTAACAGTATTTCTTACTATTCTGCAACTCTGCAGAGTACACAGAATAGGCTGCTAAACGGCGGTGACACACACTGAATGGAATATGTGACTTTAATATTTGAGTTTGAAAACTTAACAGTATTTCTTACTATTCTGCAACTGTGCAGAGTACACAGAATAGGCTGCTAAACGGCGGTGACACACACTGAATGGAATATGTGACTTTAATATTTGAGTTTGAAAACTTAACAGTATTTCTTACTATTCTGCAACTGTGCAGAGTACACAGAATAGGCTGCTAAACGGCGGTGACACACACTGAATGGAATATGTGACTTTAATATTTGAGTTTGAAAACTTAACAGTATTTCTTACTATTCTGCAACTCTGCAGAGTACACAGAATAGGCTGCTAAACGGCGGTGACACACACTGAATGGAATATGTGACTTTAATATTTGAGTTTGAAAACTTAACAGTATTTCTTACTATTCTGCAACTGTGCAGAGTACACAGAATAGGCTGCTAAACGGCGGTGACACACACTGAATGGAATATGTGACTTTAATATTTGAGTTTGAAAACTTAACAGTATTTCTTACTATTCTGCAACTCTGCAGAGTACACAGAATAGGCTGCTAAACGGCGGTGACACACACTGAATGGAATATGTGACTTTAATATTTGAGTTTGAAAACTTAACAGTATTTCTTACTATTCTGCAACTCTGCAGAGTACACAGAATAGGCTGCTAAACGGCGGTGACACACACTGAATGGAATATGTGACTTTAATATTTGAGTTTGAACACTTAACAGTATTTCTTACTATTCTGCAACTGTGCAGAGTACACAGAATAGGCTGCTAAACGGCGGTGACACACACTGAATGGAATATGTGACTTTAATATTTGAGTTTGAAAATTTAACAGTATTTCTTACTATTCTGCAACTGTGCAGAGTACACAGAATAGGCTGCTAAACGGCGGTGACACACACTGAATGGAATATGTGACTTTAATATTTGAGTTTGAAAACTTAACAGTATTTCTTACTATTCTGCAACTCTGCAGAGTACACAGAATAGGCTGCTAAACGGCGGTGACACACACTGAATGGAATATGTGACTTTAATATTTGAGTTTGAAAACTTAACAGTATTTCTTACTATTCTGCAACTCTGCAGAGTACACAGAATAGGCTGCTAAACGGCGGTGACACACACTGAATGGAATATGTGACTTTAATATTTGAGTTTGAAAACTTAACAGCATTTCTTACTATTCTGCAACTCTGCAGAGTACACAGAATAGGCTGCTAAACGGCGGTGACACACACTGAATGGAATATGTGACTTTAATATTTGAGTTTGAAAACTTAACAGTATTTCTTACTATTCTGCAACTCTGCACACTACACAGAATGTGCTGCTAAACTGCGGTGACACACACTGAATGGAATATGTGACTTTAATATTTGAGTTTGAA
This sequence comes from Rhinophrynus dorsalis, assembly GCA_037306005.1. NCBI lineage: Eukaryota > Metazoa > Chordata > Amphibia > Anura > Rhinophrynidae > Rhinophrynus > Rhinophrynus dorsalis. The sequence continues at coordinate 688,543,218 of CM074718.1, forward strand.
AACTTAACAGTATTTCTTACTATTCTGCAACTGTGCAGAGTACACAGAATAGGCTGCTAAACGGCGGTGACACACACTGAATGGAATATGTGACTTTAATATTTGAGTTTGAAAACTTAACAGTATTTCTTACTATTCTGCAACTCTGCAGAGTACACAGAATAGGCTGCTAAACGGCGGTGACACACACTGAATGGAATATGTGACTTTAATATTTGAGTTTGAAAACTTAACAGTATTTCTTACTATTCTGCAACTCTGCAGAGTACACAGAATAGGCTGCTAAACGGCGGTGACACACACTGAATGGAATATGTGACTTTAATATTTGAGTTTGAAAACTTAACAGTATTTCTTACTATTCTGCAACTCTGCAGAGTACACAGAATAGGCTGCTAAACGGCGGTGACACACACTGAATGGAATATGTGACTTTAATATTTGAGTTTGAAAACTTAACAGTATTTCTTACTATTCTGCAACTGTGCAGAGTACACAGAATAGGCTGCTAAACGGCGGTGACACACACTGAATGGAATATGTGACTTTAATATTTGAGTTTGAAAACTTAACAGTATTTCTTACTATTCTGCAACTGTGCAGAGTACACAGAATAGGCTGCTAAACGGCGGTGACACACACTGAATGGAATATGTGACTTTAATATTTGAGTTTGAAAACTTAACAGTATTTCTTACTATTCTGCAACTCTGCAGAGTACACAGAATAGGCTGCTAAACGGCGGTGACACACACTGAATGGAATATGTGACTTTAATATTTGAGTTTGAAAACTTAACAGTATTTCTTACTATTCTGCAACTGTGCAGAGTACACAGAATAGGCTGCTAAACGGCGGTGACACACACTGAATGGAATATGTGACTTTAATATTTGAGTTTGAAAACTTAACAGTATTTCTTACTATTCTGCAACTCTGCAGAGTACACAGAATAGGCTGCTAAACGGCGGTGACACACACTGAATGGAATATGTGACTTTAATATTTGAGTTTGAAAACTTAACAGTATTTCTTACTATTCTGCAACTCTGCAGAGTACACAGAATAGGCTGCTAAACGGCGGTGACACACACTGAATGGAATATGTGACTTTAATATTTGAGTTTGAACACTTAACAGTATTTCTTACTATTCTGCAACTGTGCAGAGTACACAGAATAGGCTGCTAAACGGCGGTGACACACACTGAATGGAATATGTGACTTTAATATTTGAGTTTGAAAACTTAACAGTATTTCTTACTATTCTGCAACTGTGCAGAGTACACAGAATAGGCTGCTAAACGGCGGTGACACACACTGAATGGAATATGTGACTTTAATATTTGAGTTTGAAAACTTAACAGTATTTCTTACTATTCTGCAACTCTGCAGAGTACACAGAATAGGCTGCTAAACGGCGGTGACACACACTGAATGGAATATGTGACTTTAATATTTGAGTTTGAAAACTTAACAGTATTTCTTACTATTCTGCAACTCTGCAGAGTACACAGAATAGGCTGCTAAACGGCGGTGACACACACTGAATGGAATATGTGACTTTAATATTTGAGTTTGAAAACTTAACAGCATTTCTTACTATTCTGCAACTCTGCAGAGTACACAGAATAGGCTGCTAAACGGCGGTGACACACACTGAATGGAATATGTGACTTTAATATTTGAGTTTGAAAACTTAACAGTATTTCTTACTATTCTGCAACTCTGCACACTACACAGAATGTGCTGCTAAACTGCGGCGAAGCACACTGAATGGAATATGTGACTTTGATATTTTAGTTTGAAGACTTAACAGTATTTCTTCCTATTCTGCAACTCTGCACAGTACACAGATTGTGCTGCTAAACTGCGGCGAAGCACACTGAATGGAATATGTGACTTTGATATTTTAGTTTGAAGATTTAACAGTATTTCTTCCTATTCTGCAACTCTGCACAGTACACAGAATGTGCTGCTAAACTGCGGCGACGCACACTGAATGGAATATGTGACTTTGATATTTTAGTTTGAAGACTTAACAGAATGTGCTCTAATCTGCAACTTTGCACACTAAACAGAATGTGCTCTAATCTGCAACTTTGCTCACTAAACAGAATGTGCTCTAATCTGCAACTTTGCACACTAAACAGAATGTGCTCTAATCTGCAACTGTGCACACTAAACAGAATGTGCTCTAATCTGCAACTTTTCACACTAAACAGAATATTTTTTTTTTTTTTTTTCCCCCCACACAAAATAACCTGCTGCCCCCACACACAGTAGTCCTAAAAAGGACTTTTGGTTCTTTTTTTTCACAATTTTGGTTTTTTTCCTCCCTACACTGCCTTTCCCTTCCTATCCTCAGCTCTCCCTGGCTAAGACTGAGCCGAACTCGATGGTCAGGTGCTATACAGCACCCGACCACGGGTTCTGGCCAGCCAATCAGTGTAATGCCAGCAGCCAACATGGCTGCTGGCATTACACCGATGTCAGAGCCTTCCTGCACTTTTATTGGCTGCGCAGCAGCCGCAAAACGTGCGGGGAGGAGACCCGAACATGGCGGGCGAGCACATGCGGTACTCGTACGAGTACCGCCATGTGCCGAGCAGAGCGATGCTCGAGCCGATCCGAGCATCGGCCGAGCATGCTCGCTCAACACTAGTAGAGAGTTCTCTACTGAATGACAAAGCAATGCATTGGAGATTTTGTGTATTTCTGGAGTTAATATAGTGAAGACGGAAGTGCGGAATCTATATATATAGAACAATAAGCCTCAATGCATAATTTATGGTACCTCACACACAGAACATAATTTATGTCTCCTCAGAAAACAAACACACATTGAACAGAATGCCTCATTACATAATTTATGTCTCATCAGGAGACACACCTCATACTGGGTGATTCAATGGGGACTTTACTGCTCCCATTGGGGGGTTCAATGGAGGCATGTTTATCATACAGGGAGTTGGCCCGACCCCTCCAGCCAGCCCACCACTATCCAACTGACAAAAAAAAAATAGCTGCCACTCGCTTCTGAGGTAGGGGATATCAGTAACTTCTCCCGGTCCACACATACTCTCACTCAGGATCATGACCCCACAAACACAAAGTTTCATCTCCACCAGATAATTGTAACCCTCCATAGTACGAGGGTGTAATGTTTCCATAAAATACAACCTCAGGGATAAACGTAATAACAACTCTTTTATTTAACTCTTTTCATCTCTTCAGTCAACACCACTAACTGTCTGTTTTCAACTGTCACTCCTCCACTTCCTGCTTCCTGATTCCCGCCCTTTCTACTTAAAGGGAGAGAGATGTTTTGCTGTATGTTACAGAGGGCAAGCCTCAAACACCACTTTCTATTTGTTCCCTCAGCATATTGCTACGTTGCTTCAACTGAAGAGCCACTGTGTGTTATATTGCTATGTTACCATAACTTAACCCTGGGAGTGCAATGCGTTGTATACCCCTCTGGCACTCAAAGGGTTAAGTAAGGAGGAGTTACTGCTCCCATTGGGTGATTCAATGAGGGAGTGATTTAAATCATGCAGGGAGTTGGCCTTCCCCCACTAACCAGCACGACCACCACTATCCAAGTAACTGAAAATACAAAATGGCTGCCACTCGCTCCTACACCACAGACACAAACACATCAGACAAAATACACACACACACACTCACACGCACTCAAACTCAATCACACACTCACTCTCTCACTCACACTCTCTCACTCACACATTCACTCACACTCAATCACACAATCTCACTCACACACTCAATCACACACGCAATCTCACTCACACACTCTCACACACTCTCACTCACACACTCAATCACACACACACACACTCTCACACACTCTCACTCACACACTCAATCATACACACACTCTCACACACTCTCACTCACACACTCAATCACACACACACTCTCACACACTCTCACTCACGCACATTCAATCACACACACACTTTCACACACTCAATCACACACACTCTCACACACTCAATCACACACACTCACACTCTCTCACTCACACTTTCTCACTCACACTTTCCCTCACACTCTCCCTCACACTCTCTCATTCACACTCACTCACACACTCAATCACACTCTCTCACTCACACTCTCGTTTTCTCACTCACTCTCATACATCCTCTCACTCTCACACTCACTCACACACTCTCACTCAATCACACACTCTCACTAACACACTCACGCAATCACTCACACGCAATCACTCACACCCTGGGAGCCAGCATGATCCACCTTCCACCATAGTCTCACTCACACTCATTTACACCCTGGAAGCCAGCATGATCCACCTTCTACCATAGTATTTGCAATTACCACATGCATTTTAACTACATGAATGAATGCCTCTCACACACACTCATTCACACTCACTCATACCCGGGAGCCAGCAGCACGATCCACCTTCCACCATAGTATGTGCAATTACCACATGCATTTCAACTATATGAATGAATGCCACAGTGGAGGCATAAGTACAAACACAAACTCATTACAATTACACGTAAGTCACATCCTTATGACTCACTTCTGTGTGTGTGTGTGTGTCTCTGTGGTGCCTGTGTGTTCCTCACTGTGTGTGTTGCATGTCTGTATCACACTCAATGTGTCTGCATGTTGTGCATTGAATGTATGTGTGTATGACTGTGTCACTCTTTATGCATCTTTATGCAGAGACACATACGCAAATGCACACGCATGCACTGTGTGTGTTTGTCTTGCATCCATGTGTGTGCATTAATTCCCTATATATCCTGACGGGCAATGCCGTCCCACATCGCTAGTATATATATATATATAAAAGAAGACATTTGTGTGCCTGGCAAACACACTATCACAGTGCCCATGATTGCTCGCTCTTACTGTCAGTCAGGTGTGTGTATTCCCCATTGGCCGCCTGTTTAACGCCCGCCTAGCACTGCCTATTTAAACCAGCCTTTGGTTGCCTTTTTATGGTGTCTCTGTACTTGCAGTGGTTTACTATCGATATGTCGCCCGCCGAATAGCGCGTCTTGAATTGGCGCATCTTTATAGGCGTGTCACTCCTAATGCCGAGTTTCATATGGTCCGCGTAAGGGAGTCGCAAAATGTGTATGTCGCGTCATTTGGATTGACGCACGTAGTTAGATGCGCATTTAAAGGGGTAGTGAAGGGCAAAAAATACAAGTAACAAAGTTAGTGAATTTAAAATTTTTATTGGTCAAAGTCAGTCATGATGGTCCGAGGGTTCAATGAAGGACAAAGCTTCTTCAACTGTGCTAGAACACTTGTGTACATGTTTGTGGTCTTCTCACTCATGAGTACGAACACAAGTGGGATAACAGTCCCAAACCGCATCGCATGTATAGTGTACATTTGCTGAAATAACATGGGACTGCTTTTGAAGGTTCCGTCTGAAAAACCAGTTGTGGTTGTTTGCCAATACAGTTAAGTTGGCAAGGGTTGAAAAAATAATAAATCGTGCTAATTCGGGTCCACTGTCATGAAGAATAAAGTTGTCACCTTGTGAGTGTTTACATATTCTCCGCCAATCCTTAGGTCCTGCAAACTCGTTGGGTTAGGAAGTGGAGCCGTGACACCTCTCCTCACTCTTCTGATGACGGTTCCCATTGGCTAGTCCCCTCCTCTGTATACTCCTCATTGGGTGGTGTGGTCGGCTCCTCCATGGGCTCCTGCTGCGATGGAGGCCCATAAGCTGTGTGGAGAATTGAGATTGTGTGATTAGTAAACGTAGCCATGATGGGATTAATGGGATACTAATACATGAAATGCAGAAAGGGAAATATATGTTGTGTGGTTTATCACCCTGAGTGAAACAAGGGTACTCCCACTGCTGGAGGGGGTTTTTGTTCAAAAAGTCTCTCAGCTCAGAATAGAATTGCTTTGGTGCTATATCCCAGTGACCTGAAGTTCTACATTGGCACTGTTGCTACATTATCCTATGTGAATTTATGGCATCTGGACGTAAGCTGTCCATAGGATGGTCTAGCAACATCGCCATTGTAGAGTTCCAGGCCACTGTGATATTGCCCCTGGAGTACTCAACTATGAGCTGTGCTACTTTTTGAATGAAACACCTTTCAGCAGTGGGAATACCCTTGTTTTGCTCGGGGGATGAACCCTGCAATATATTTTTCTTTTCACATGTTAGGTATTACTATCCCTTTAACGGAATAGCAATGGTTAATTTCACCATGATGTAATATTGTAGGCATCGTAAGAGATAGATGTGGATCGATGTTAGTCCTATCCCTCCAACCCACATGGTTAGACAGATATTGCTCTATTTGACAGTCATTTTGACATGTTTGACAGTCATTTCACCACACGGAGGCTCTTCAGCAGAGCCTAAATTGCCCCATTCAGAGATGTAAACTTCATTGGAATGGTGAACAGAGTGTGCTTGCAAACCAGGCACACTTTGTTGACCATCTCAAAGATGTATTCATCTCTGAATGGGGCAATTTGGGCTCTGCTGAAGAGCCTCCGTGTGGTCTAATGACTGAAATCTCCAACTGTCAAATAGAACGATATCTGTCTAACCATGAGGGTTGGAGGGATAGGACTAACATCGATCCACATGTTGGTGAAATTAACAATTGCTATTACAGTTACATACAAGGAGAAATGGTCATATATGCATGTGGATATGTACATTTCATATGGATATGAATATATCCTTTCCAGATATGAAGCCAGAGATCATTTCAGTAGGTGTGATTGCATTACTGGCTATATATGTGCACCCATCAAAATATACATTGTATTGATATGATGGATATGAACATACCTCGTATATCCCATCTACGTAGAGTGGGATATACTAGGTATGTGTATTTGGATGGTATCAGTGTAAGTTAGTTTCTGATGGATGCACATATCTGGCCAGTAGGGCAATCACAGGCAGTGAGATGATCTCTGGGTTCACATCGAGTTGTGACATATTTTGAGCCATTTGAAAGGTACATATCTGACCATTTTCCTTTGTGTGCATATCTTTTTTGAACAGATGTGCAGTGGGAATCAAGTGTTATTCAACCCTATCTTCTTAGCTGATCCCGTACAATGCACAATTTTTCATTACTTGACAGGTGACTCTCTGGTTGTCAGGATCATATCCTATGCATTGCATTGTAGGGCAAGGGATACCACCCTGGCAATCAGGGATTGATGAACTGGACAGGATCCTGTCCATGTCGTGTGTTCCAGTTGAATCCTGAAGGGCAACAATCACGCCAGTAGTGAGGGATATCTTTGATTGAGGCCTGTTTTTGCTTTGAGTATGAGCCCATCCATCCTTCTGAGTGAGGCAAGCGTACTCAATCCAAGATATCCATCATTCATGGCCTGTTGGTGACCAAGGTACAATGGTTGATATTTGGTTCCCATGTGTATCCTGCAAACAGTGGCTGGTGTACCATCCATCCATGGCATCAGCACCCCTGAGGATCCATGTGTGAATCAGATGTGAGATATGTCATTTCAAGTTAGAGTAAATGATTGCAGACACAACACCAAGGCCTACTTTTTCCACCTTTAATTCTGGGGTATTGTTTGAGGCCTGTGTGTTGCACATACAAGCAGTTATTCTCAGTGACACTGTGATGTGTGACCTGCTCCATCCTTTTTGTGATTCAGTAAGCGGTGTTGTCGACATGATGGAGTGTACATGATGCTGACTTCTTCAGTGATCTCATTTCCCCATTTCCAGTGTTTTCTATGGAGTGTATACGATGGGACCTTAGCAACTTGATTCATGTTATTGCATATTCTCCATAGGCTAACACTGGTATTGGTGAAGTGAGGATGTGTAAGGGTGAATTTCTCTCCACCATCTGTTTGTCACCGCTTAGTGAATGTCCCCTGTGTAGCATGTGATCGTTGGCCTATTGACTTGATTGTTGTCTGATTAACCCTTTGAGTCCCAGAGGGGTTGCCAAAGCATTGTTGATTGATGCATTGATGATCCCTCTAGCACTCAAGGGGTTAAGTACTGACTTCCCAGTCAGGACATGGGTGACATTGTGTGTGAACAGTGATGATCTATGACAGTCGACATTTTGAACAACATGGTTTGTGTATTGTGTGTGATGAGCAGAGCGACAGGAGGGTTGAAGTAGGACTTGGACAGGTTTGTTCCAAGTTGGACCTTGATATTTGTCCTTGTGTTGTGTCCTGTTTTTAACCCTCAGGGTGCTGTGGTGGTGCAGTTGTGTGCATGAATGATGGGCATGTGTTGAGGTGTGACTGTGTGTGCAGCTGGTGTTGGTTGCTGTAGTGTGTTTTTTTGTAATGTTGCACTTACCGGTAGTGTGGAGGCTCCTCTCATCCCCAGTGTCAGCTCCTCCAACAACCCCCTCAATCAGGGTTGGGGACATGTTCTGCCGCACCATCTCCTCCCAGCCGCAGAAGGTGATAGGGACAGGTGGGCCACCTCCAGTGCCTCGGGCGTGCTTGGCGAGTTCTGAGAGCTTGTTCTTGACCACCCTCCGGCAGTCGCCCCATCGCTTTTTGATGGACTCCACGTCCCGAATGCGTGGAGCCACCGCGTTGATCCGGCTGCAGATCTGGTTCCAGGCTGCCTTCCTCCTCGCTGACAGCCCAGGGACCTTCGCTGTCGGGTGGAGAACACTCTGCCTCTCCAGGACAGCTTCCACGAGAGCCGTGTTCTCCTCCTCTGTATACTTGGGGTCTCTGATCCTGGCCTCGTCACCTCCGGCATGGGATGACTCAGAGCCGGAGTGCCCTGCCTGGTCTGACCCTGACTGTGTGGGGTGCTCCCCAGCAACTACCCCTCATCCCACTGCAGGTTCTGTCCCTGTCCTGCGTGTTCCTGCTCTTGTGGGCCGGGTCCCCCTCCGCCCTGCGGATCTCCCTCTCCCACCCCTGCTCTGCTGAGGGATCCCCCTGAGCTTCCTCCTCCTCCACTACTCTCCCCATCCCTCTCTCCTGTCCTCCTCTCCTTGCCATCACTCACCCAGTCACACCCAGGCACTCCCACAGGCCCTCACAGACACAATGGATCCACTCACTCTCTGTCACACACTTTCACTCCCAGATTCACACTGTCAAAATAAAAAGTAAAATGTGTGAGGTGTTATAAAAAAAAGACTATGTGTATGTATGTGTATGTGTTTGTGTTTGTATGTGTGTATGTAATATGTGCAAAGGTGTGCTATGTGTCGTATTCTGTGCAATGCTCTCTCCAAACTCCAAAACGCCTCTACCTCCAATGAACGCTCCTGTCTCCATCTCTCTAATCACTATCCTTCGCTCCTGGGTCCTGATACCTAGCTCTGAAGAACTCAATAACAGACAGTATGTGACGGTTATTTTTAGGTATATATAGGTGTATTTGAAGTTATTTGATACATTGGGGCTTTGTGATTGGCTGTGTGTTTGAATTTGTTTTGGCATCAATCATGGTTGCTTGACAACGGCAGCCGTTATGTTAGATGTTGTTTTGAGCGCAGTTATCGTGTGATTTAGCCGCCCGTTGTGCATTAACATGAGCGACAAAGGCTTTTGTGTTACATGTTTTTTGAGTGCCTACGCTCGATAGCTATTCTTGTAGAGTCCCTATTGAATCTGCCGTAACTCCTGTATTATTTGCGAGCGATGTGCCTTTTTCACTTAGCGGCTGGTTTAACGGCTGCCTTTAAATCTAGCCCTGAGAGTCTTAACAAACCGTGACACACTGGCAGAAGATCACAGGCAGAAGGAAACACCAACAGGTGACTGCAGGTACAGAGACACCACGGAAGGGCAACCAAAGGGTGTCTAAGGCTGGTTTAAATAGGCAGTGCTAGGCGGACGTTAAACAGGCGGCCAATGGGAAATACAGACATCTGACTGACAGCAAGGGCGAGCAATCACGGGCACCGTGATACACACACTCATTACACACACACACACACACAACACACTGTACAGACAAACTCGTTAGACACACAATTATATACATAAACAAATACATACACACAATATATACACACACATATACATACACACATATATACATATATACACACTCATTACACACAGATGTCTGTGTATGAAGAATGGTTTGTTCACAGTTGAGTACAACGGTGTGTGTGTGTCTTCACTTGCACACAAGAAGAATGGTGGGCAGGTACACATTTAGGATTGCACTAGTATAAGTGTATGTATTCTTATACCTACCAACATTCCAAATGGCTAAAGGGGGCAACTTTTGTGTTAGGTGGTATTGCTGGGAGGTTTTCTGCTGAGCGGCACATTATTTAGAATTTTTAGGTTATTTCATGACTAGTGATGAGCGAGCACCCCAATGCTCGGGTGTTCGGGTGCTCTGACCGAGCACCCCCTGAGGCTCGAGTGCTCGGCCGAGCACCCGAGCCCCATTGAAGTCAAAGGGAGGACTCGAGCATTACACCAGGCACCCCCTGCTCTGATGAGGGGAGGGTGCCTGGTCCATAGGAAAAGGGCAGAAAAAGATGGAAACACTACAGAAATGGTTCAGGGACAGCATAGGGAGGATGTCTGGATGCACCTTGGACTCCAACATCGCTGCTGGGAACAATCTTTCGCCCGTAGTACGCCATTTTTACAGACTGACCATAAAACACACAAAAAGGAAAATAAAAACGACTTTAGGCGAAAAATTGTTACCAAACAATATTTGCTGTATATTTACTTGTATATCATCTGCAAATTCTCCCAAAAATTTCCTTGGTTTTCGGAAGTGAGGCCATGATTAAGAGGGAAACGTGCGCAGAGGCAAATTCTCCCAAAAATTTCCTTGATTTTCAGAACTGAGGCCATGATTAAGAGGGAAACGTGCGCAGAGGCAAATTCTCCCAAAAATTTCCTTGATTTTCACAACTGAGGCCATGATTAAGAGGGAAACGTGCGCTGAGCTGACCATCTAAAACATTATGGGTGAGGGTCTGCTGCAGAGCTGACCATCCTAAACATTATATGCGAAGGCCCGCTAGTGAGCTGACGCTATAAAACATTATATGAGAGGGCCCGCTAGAGAGCTGACCCAATAAAACATTATATGAGAAGGCCCGCTGGTGAGCTGACCTATATAAAAATTGGCAAACAGGGCCCGCTGGTGAGCTGACCCTATATAAAAATTATATCACAGGGCCCGCTGGTGAGCTGGCCCTATATAAAAATTATAGCACAGGGCATATGGAAGAGGAGGAGGAGGATGAGAAGATTAAGAGTCAACCATATACCCGTTTTTTGGGTGGAAGGGGTGAATGGGAATACAGAGTATGCCCATCATTGTAAATAACATATATAAAGTGAGTTTATGTTCCCCCGGGGCTTTCCTCCAGTGGAGTGGAGAAGTCAGGGGAAATCCAGGCCTTGTTCATTTTTATAAGTGTCAACCTATCAGCATTGTCGGTGGAAAGGCGGATACGCTTATCTGTTATGATGCCACCAGCAGCACTAAATACCCGCTCAGACAGAACGCTGGCGGCAGGGCAGGCCAGCACCTCCAAGGCGTAGAGTGCCAGTTCATACCACGTGTCCAGCTTGGACACCCAGTAGTTGTAAGGCACAGAGGGATCATTGAGGGCGCTGACACGGTCTGCTACGTACTCCTTCACCATCTTCCAAAACTTTTCCCTCCTTGTGACACTAGGCTGCGCATCAGGGTGAGGGTGCTGGCGGGGTGTCATGAAGGTGTCCCACGCCTTGGAGAGTGTTGCCCTGCCTTTCTCGGAACTGCTGTGTGCTCCCCTTTTCTCCCCTTCTCGGTTGGCCAAGGTAGCACGTACTCTGCCGCCAGCGTTGTCAGATGGAAAATTTTGGAGCAATTTTTCGACAAGAACCTTCTGGTATTGCAACATTTTGCTTGTCCTCTCCACCGGAGGAATGAGAGATGAGAAATTCTCTTTGTAGCGGGGGTCCAGAAGGGTGAACACCCAGTAATCCGTGTTGTCTAAAATGCGTACAACGCGTGGGTCACGGGAAAGGCAGCCTAACATAAAGTCAGCCATGTGTGCCAGAGTACCAACAGTCAAGATTTCGCTGTCCTCACCAGGAGGATGACTCTCAATATCCTCATCCTCTTCCTCCTCTTCTGCCCTCCCACGCTGAAGAGATGGAACTAAAGTTCCATGGCTACCCTCTGTAGCGGAGGCAACCGTGTCTTCCTCCTCCTCCTCCTCCTCCTCCGCCTCCTCCAATTGTCGCTGAGAAGACGAAGTGAGGGTGCTCTGGCTATCACCTTGTGTAAGCTCTTCCTCCCCCATTTCCACCTCTTCCACATGCAAAGCGTCGGTTTTAATTGTGAGCAGCGAGCGTTTCAGTAGACACAGAAGTGGGATGGCTACACTGATATTAGCGTTATCGCCGCTCACCATCTGTGTCGATTCCTCAAAATTGCGTAAAACCTCGCAGAGGTCTGACATCCATTCCCACTCCTCACTTCTGATTACAGGAAGTTGAACGGAGAGGCGACGACCGTGTAACAGCTGGTACTCCACTACTGCCCTCTGCTGCTCACAAAGCCGGGCCAACATGTGGAAGGTGGAGTTCCAGCGCGTGCTCACGTCACACAGCAGCCGGTGAGCTGGCAATTGTAAGCGCTGCTGCAGCTTCAACAGGCCGGCTGAAGCTGTTGATGACTTACGGAAATGTGCACACACGCGGCGCACCTTGGTCAAGAGATCATGCACATTGGGGTAGGTTTTTAGAAATCGCTGCACCACTAAATTAAATACATGCGCTAGGCATGGTACGTGTGTGAGCTTGCCGAGCTCCAAAGCCGCCACCAAGTTACGCCCATTATCACACACAACCATGCCTGCTTGCAGGTTGAGTGGCGAGAGCCACTGCTCGGTCTGGTGACTAATCCCCTGCAACAGCTCTGAGGCCGTGTGCTGTTTGTCCCCAAGGCAGATCAGCTTCAGCACGGCCTGTTGACGCTTCCCCACTGCAGTGCTACACTGCTTCCAGCTACTGGCTGATGGGGGAGTGGCGCTGTGTGTAGAGAATTCGGAGGTGGAAACGGAGGAGGAGGAGCCAATAACGTAGGTGCTGGTGGAAACCCTGATGGAGGTAGGGCCCGCAATCCTCGGCGTGGGTAGCACCCGTGCCATCCCAGGGTCCGAGTCGCTCCCAGCCTCCACGACATTCACCCAGTGTGCCGTCAGGGAAATGTAGCGTCCCTGGCCACAAGCACTTGTCCATGTGTCAGTCGTTAAGTGGACCTTCCCAGTAACTGCGTTGGTCAGGGCACGGGTGATGTTACGGGACACATGGTGGTGTAATGCGGGGATGGCACACCGGGAAAAGTAGTGGCGGCTGGGGACCGCGTACCGAGGGACAGCTGCTGCCATCAGGCTGCGGAAGGACTCAGTGTCCACAAGCCTAAATGGCAGCATTTCGATGGCCAGTAATTTTGAAAGGTGTGAGGTTAGTGCTATGGCCTGTGGGTGGGTGGCTGGGTACTTTCTCTTGCGCTCAAATGCCTGGGGTAACGACATTTGGACGCTGTGCTGGAACAGGGAAGTGGATGTGGTCGCTGATGGTGCTTCAGATGCTACAGGTGCAGGGCGGGAGGTATGCGGGCCTGCGCCTTCAACAGGCGATTGGCCGGCACCGAAAACAGGGGAAGAGGAGGCAGTGGTGTGGCCTGCAGACACAGATGGGCGATCCAGGCGTTCCTCCCACTTACTACGGTGCTTGGATGCCATGTGTCGGATCATGCTGGTGGTGGTGAGGTTTCTAGTGTTCATGCCTCGGCTCATTCTGGTGTGGCACAGGTTGCAAACTACAATTCTTTTGTCGTCCGCACTTTCCTTAAAAAAACGCCATACCGCGGAACACCTACCCCTTGGCAAGGTAGATTTACGCAAGGGGGTGCTCCGTGGAACATTTGCGGGCCGGTTTGGTGCGGTCCGCCTTCTTTCTGTAGCCATACCACTGCCTCTTCCAGCCTGTTGCGGTGCTGCAGATGGCTCACCCTCAGGACTGCTGTCATCGCTCGGCTCTACACCTTCCCAGGTGGGGTCAGTCACCTCATCGTCCACCAAGTCCTCCTCCACTTCCTCACTCTGATCATCCTCCTCAAGTCTTGATCCCACCACATACTCAGTCATTGACAACTGTATAACATTCTCCTCAACAAGGTCTTGAGACGGAAATAGTGGTTGATTTAATGGCAACTGTGTCTCATCATCATCATCATCATCCACTACTTCCTTTGACCTTAAATGCCGTTCACATCTGTCATCTTCTTGTGATTGGGTAGCCTCTAGAGGTTGTGAATCAGGGCACAAGATGTCATGTTCCTCTGCAAGCGTGCTTGGAGAGAGGGTCAAATGAAGGATTGGTGATGAGACGAGCTCCTCACTATATCCCAGTGTGGGATCACTTCTTTGACCAGACCGTGTATGGTGGGAGGAAGGATGATCAGAGTGAGGATTATGTTGACCAGACTCTTGGCTACTGAGAGTGGACTTGGTGGAAGACAGGGTGGTGCTTAACCGACTGGAAGCAGTATCAGCTGTCATCCAACCGACCACCTGTTCGCAGTGGTCGGACCTCGAGAGTGATGTCCTGCGACGCCCTGTAAAATTACACATGAAGCTAGGTATGGTGGATGTCTTTCTTTCTTGTGCTCTGGCACCAGGCACAGTTTCTCCGCGTCCTGACCCGCGCCCTGAACTTTCAGGATCACGTCCACTTCCCCGTCCCTTTTAACCCGCCTTCTTCATCTTACACAGAATATGTGACTTTAATATTTGAGTTTGAAAACTTAACAGTATTTCTTATTATTCTGCAACTCTGCAGAGTACACAGAATAGGCTGCTAAACGGCGGTGAAACACACTGAATGGAATATGTGACTTTAATATTTGAGTTTGAAAACTTAACAGTATTTCTTATTATTCTGCAACTCTGCACAGTACACAGAATAGGCTGCTAAACGGCGGTGAAACACACTGAATGGAATATGTGACTTTAATATTTGAGTTTGAAAACTTAACAGTATTTCTTATTATTCTGCAACTCTGCACAGTACACAGAATAGGCTGCTAAACGGCGGTGATACACACTGAATGGAATATGTGACTTTAATATTTGAGTTTGAAAACTTAACAGTATTTCTTATTATTCTGCAACTCTGCACAGTACACAGAATAGGCTGCTAAACGGCGGTGAAACACACTGAATGGAATATGTGACTTTAATATTTGAGTTTGAAAACTTAACAGTATTTCTTATTATTCTGCAACTCTGCACAGTACACAGAATAGGCTGCTAAACGGCGGTGAAACACACTGAATGGAATATGTGACTTTAATATTTGAGTTTGAAAACTTAACAGTATTTCTTATTATTCTGCAACTGTACAGAGTACACAGAATAGGCTGCTGAACGGCGGTGATACACACTGAATGGAATATGTGACTTTAATATTTGAGTTTGAAAACTTAACAGTATTTCTTCCTATTCTGCAACTCTGCAGAGTACACAGAATAGGCTGCTAAACGGCGGTGAAACACACTGAATGGAATATGTGACTTTAATATTTGAGTTTGAAAACTTAACAGTATTTCTTATTATTCTGCAACTCTGCACAGTACACAGAATAGGCTGCTAAACGGCGGTGAAACACACTGAATGGAATATGTGACTTTAATATTTGAGTTTGAAAACTTAACAGTATTTCTTATTATTCTGCAACTGTACAGAGTACACAGAATAGGCTGCTAAACGACGGTGATACACACTGAATGGAATATGTGACTTTAATATTTGAGTTTGAAAACTTAACAGTATTTCTTCCTATTCTGCAACTCTGCAGAGTACACAGAATAGGCTGCTAAACGGCGGTGAAACACACTGAATGGAATATGTGACTTTAATATTTGAGTTTGAAAACTTAACAGTATTTCTTATTATTCTGCAACTCTGCACAGTACACAGAATAGGCTGCTAAACGGCGGTGAAACACACTGAATGGAATATGTGACTTTAATATTTGAGTTTGAAAACTTAACAGTATTTCTTATTATTCTGCAACTCTGCACAGTACACAGAATAGGCTGCTAAACGGCGGTGAAACACACTGAATGGAATATGTGACTTTAATATTTGAGTTTGAAAACTTAACAGTATTTCTTATTATTCTGCAACTCTGCACAGTACACAGAATAGGCTGCTAAACGGCGGTGAAACACACTGAATGGAATATGTGACTTTGATATTTTAGTTTGAAAACTTAACAGTATTTCTTCCTATTCTGCAACTCTGCACAGTACACAGAATAGGCTGCTAAACTGCGGCGAAGCACACTGAATGGAATATGTGACTTTGATATTTTAGTTTGAAGACTTAACAGTATTTCTTCCTATTCTGCAACTCTGCACAGTACACAGAATGTGCTGCTAAACTGCGGCGACGCACACTGAATGGAATATGTGACTTTGATATTTTAGTTTGAAGACTTAACAGAATGTGCTCTAATCTGCAACTTTGCACACTAAACAGAATGTGCTCTAATCTGCAACTTTGCACACTAAACAGAATGTGCTCTAATCTGCAACTTTGCACACTAAACAGAATGTGCTCTAATCTGCAACTGTGCACACTAAACAGAATGTGCTCTAATCTGCAACTTTTCACACTAAACAGAATATTTTTTTTTTTTTTTTTTTTTTTTTTTTCCCCCACACAAAATAACCTGCTGCCCCCACACACAGTAGTCCTAAAAAGGACTTTTGGTTCTTTTTTTTCACAATTTTTTTTTTTCCTCCCTACACTGCCTTTCCCTTCCTATCCTCAGCTCTCCCTGGCTCAGACTGAGCCGAACTCGATGGTCAGGTGCTATACAGCACCCGACCACGGGTTCTGGCCAGCCAATCAGTGTAATGCCAGCAGCCAACATGGCTGCTGGCATTACACCGATGTCAGAGCCTCCCTGCACGTTTATTGGCTGCGCAGCAGCCGCAAAACGTGCGGGGAGGAGACCCGAACATGGCGGGCGAGCACATGCGGTACTCGTACGAGTACCGCCATGTGCCGAGCAGAGCGATGCTCGAGCCGATCCGAGCATCGGCCGAGCATGCTCGCTCAACACTATTCATGACCTATTTACACCTCTTTGGCTAACTGAATAAATGATTTAGAGAAAGGCTATGGTATTTTATTTATACAGTCTAATGTATGAACACACATAGTGAAGTGTAAACAAACATTAATGTGAGTTTTATTGCTGTGGAGCAATGTGATACACTTATTTAGACACCACACAGTCTGATCTATTAAAAAGAGGGACACCTGGGTGGGAAAGAGGGACAGAGAGAGTTGAGTATCAAAGAGGAACTGTCCTTCTTAACGAGGGACACTTTGGAGGTATGGAGCCCTAATATCTCCTAAAAAGGGACACTTTGGAGGTATGGACCCCTAATATCTCCTATAGAGGGACACTTGGGAGGTATGGACCCCTAATATCTCCTAAAGAGGGACACTTGGGAGGTATGGACCTAAATATCTCCTAAATAGGGACAGTTGGGAGGTATGGACCCCTAATATCTCCTAAAAAGGAACACTTGTGAGGTATGTACCCCTAATATCTCCTAAAGAGGGACACTTGGGAGGTATGGACCCCTAATATCTCCTAAAGAGGGACGCTTGGGAGGTATGGACCCCTAATATCTCCTAAAGAGGGACACTTGGGAGGTATGGACCCTAATATCTCTTAAAGAGGGACACTTGGGAGGTATGTACCACAAATATCTCCTAAAGACGGACACTTGGGAGGTATGGAGCCCTAATATCTCCTAAAGTGGGACACTTGGGAGGTATGGACCCTAATATCTCCTAAAGACGGACACTTGGGAGGTATGGACCCTAATATCTTCTAAAGAGGGACACTTGGGAGGTATGGACCCCTAATATCTCCTAAAGACGGACACTTGGGAGGTATGGACCCTAATATCTTCTAAAGAGGGACACTTGGGAGGTATGGACCCCTAATATCTCCTAAAGAGGGACACTTGGGAGGTATGGACCCCTAATATCTCCTAAAGAGGGACACTTGGGAGGTATGGACCCTAATATCTCTTAAAGAGGGACACTTGGGCGGTATGTACCACAAATATCTCCTAAACAGGGACACTTGGGTGGTGTGTATTTTTTTTTTCTTAGGGGTAACAAGTAGTGGACAAATCTGGTATTTCTTTTTACGATACGTGTGTATAGAAAATATCCCTGTGGCTAATGTGCTAAACCAAAGTGAAGCAAACCAGCTGCACAACAGGTGAGAAATAAACTTTTCCAAAGCTCCAATGAATTTAAATGGGACTTTTAACACATTGTTTGCTACAGAGATCTTCAACACATATAGGAGCAATGTGCTTGAGACCTGTCTAGTATTGAAATGGTTAAAATCCCAATTTAAATCAATGATACTTTTATTTCTCCCCTATGGTGCAGTGAGATTGCCCCTTAATTGCTCTACTTTTCTTTTCTTCATTGGATCCACTGATGATGTCCCAGGTAAGTGGGCGGGGCATACAGGGTGGGGTACAAGGGGCGGAGCCCAGGGGAGGCAAAATTAGGTTTTGCCTAGGGTGGCAAAAATCCTTGCAACAGCCCTGATGACAGATACAATGGATAATTTCAAGAGAGGATTAAATACCCTAAGAATATATGTGTATCAGAAGTCTTTACCTAATTAGGCGGGTTATGCACTAAAGATTGATAAGGAGATGTCTTCTCCAGTGACATCACTTCTCCACTTCCTCTGTTATTCTCTGCACTAAGGGCTCGATTCAAATGTTGGCGTCGCCAGAAAAATCTGGCGACGCTGCTTTTAACGTCAACTGAGCAATGCAAATGTTCCACTAGAAACAAGAGACGCCAGTTCTGAAACACACTTCGCCCGTCGCCAGAACAGCAAGATCTCACCCATAGAGGATAATGTACAAGCAACGCTCACCCCTGTGGCATTCAAAGGGTTACAATCAATAAAACTAGTACACCAAGCACTACACAATGCCCCCTTCCACATCCCCCCCCTTAGTATGTCACATGTATTGCATATATGTGACATACTAACCCCATCCACATCCACCTCATGGATTTCCATGTAGTGGACAAATCTGTCTTTTATTCCACAATTAACCCTTTGAGTACCAGAGAGGTAGGAAAGCATTGCTTAGCATGTTTCCTACCCCTCTGGTACCCAAAGGGTTAATAAGCAAGGTATGGACTACATACCTTGCCTGTATATATGTGTGTGTGTGTGTGTGTGTGTGTGTGTGTGTGTGTGTGTGTTTTAAACTTTTTTTTTTATTAAAATACTATTATTACACATTAGTTTAAATTAGATCTCATTCATTTTAACCTCCTACCTCCTGTGTCCCATTGCTATTAGTACTTTTGCTCCACTCTCCTTCAAACGGAGAGTGGAGCAAAAGTACTAATAGCAATGGGACAAAGGAGGTAGAACATTATAAATGGATGAGATCTAAGTTAACCCTTTGAGTGCCAGAGTGGTACGCAACGCATTGCAAAGCAATGCGTTGCGTACCACTCTGGCACTCAAAGGGTTAAAATACAATTGAGGGAGCAGGCTGCACTGTGACTGCAGCGCTTCCCTCATCTTCATTCATAAGCGCTCCCTTTGCTGCGGGTGGCTGTGAAGCCCACAGCATTATACAGTATAAGCCTGGGGACTAGAGAGCTATTGGATGAAGCGGGAGGAGGGGAGAGAGACATAGGAGGAAGCGGGTGGTAGGCTTGTATTTGCTACCTCTCCTCTCGCGTTGGCATTGTGCCCAGCTGCCTGGCGTCGCCTTGTACAATTCGTCCCTTCTCACAATGCGTTGGGGTAGGAAACATGCTAAGCAATTCTTTCCTACCTCTCTGTTACTCAAAGGGTTAATTGTGGAATAAAAGACAGATTTGTCCACTACATGAAAGTCCATGAGGTGGATGTGGATGGGGTTAGTATGTCACATATATGCAATATATGTGACATACTAAGGGGGGGATGTGGAAGGGGGCATTGTGTAGTGCTTGGTGTACTAGTTTTATTGATTGTAACACTTTGAATGCCACAGGATTTGATGTACGTGGATAGGATGTACGTTCAGTTTCACATTACAGATAGAATGAGAGTTTGTACTGTTTTGATAAACAGATGAAAGCTTGATGTTTGACGATTTGGCTCTCTAAGATATGAATGGGCAACCTTAGTTTTATAGTATATTTATCAGGAGAATGCCGTTGGGATTATACTACACTTAAACAGCTGAAATGTTGTTGTCTATCAAATGTGGAGGCAAACAGCCATTTGTCTGCTGCACCAATAAATAAGTGCTGAAGTGAGACTATACTATCTCTATGTTCAAGTGATGTTGATCAGTGGAATAAGCACATATGCTGAAGTGGCACAGTGACATCACAGTGGGTTTGTGGTGTGGCTCTTTACAATGAACACATTTTTGCTGAAGTGAGATTATGACATCACAGTAGGTCTGTAATGCATTTTTATGGAATCCTGAATATAAGGCTGTGCCAAGTATCATTCCCAACTTACTTCTGCATACAGCATTCTGAGATAGCACAATGGCTCCTTCAGGTCATTCAGCAGCTAAAGGGAGAGTGATGTTCATTTATTTCTTTCTGTTACTGGTGTCTAATCCAGCACGAGCAAATGACAAAACAATACCTGACATCATCTCCAGCATGGAGGAAATACCATCTGACGAGTCAACCTTTATTTGCGGACTTCGTCTGACATTTTATTCTTTAATTTCCGCAGTAATTATGATTGGTAGCATGCTTGTATGCATTATAATTATGTTGTGTAAATCATCTCTTAAAAAGAGAGGGAAGAAGCGGTCAGATATTGAAAACAACGTTGATCATTCAACTGGGCAAGAATCTGAACCAGCATATGAAGACATTTTAGAGGATCCTTCAAAGGAACTAGAATGTAAAGCAGGATATGAGACCATTCTAGAGGATCCTGCATCGGAGAAACATCAATCACCAGCTTCTGTACTAGTTGCTGAGGATCTTTCAGCAAAGCAGGAAGCAGTGCCTGCCTTGAAAGACATTGCCACGGATCCTTCAGCAGAGAAGAAGCCACCAGGATATGAGAACATTCTAGAGGATCCTGCAGAGGAGAAACATCAATCACCAGCTTCTGTACTAGTTGCTGAGGATCTTTCAGCAAAGCAGGAAGCAGTGCCTGCCTTGAAAGACATTGCCCAGGATCCTTCAGCAGAGAAGAAGCCAACAGCAGAACCCGAAGACTTTGTTACTAATCCTTCAGCAGAGCAGGAGATAAGACCAACTGCTGCAGAAGCTGATATTTCGGAGAGTTCTGCAGATGAATATGAACTGGCTCCAGACGTACAGACACCTCTAGACGGTCCTGTAGTCATTGAAATTCCAGAGGATCCAACAAAAGAGCAAGAAACTGTACCCAAGAGCAGTTCACTGTACAACACCGCAAGGATCCTTGGTGTTTTAAGTTATCTGGGGGTCTCATTTACATACTCCAGAATGGATTCAGTGGACCTGTCCAACACTGAAATCCCTCAGAAGGAGTCTTAAAGGAGAAATCAAAGACTCCAGCCCTTGGACATCATGCAATGAAACATCATGAACAGAAGACAATGAGAACATCACAGAAATAAAGATTATATTAACTGTGACATTTGACTCCATTCAAACATTTTTTTGATTGATCAGGGTGACATTGATAGCCCAGCCCTAAAGGGCAACAATCAGATATAAGCAGGGTCATATATACTTTATATACATATTTATATTAGAATATATATATATACACTAGTGTAAAAGCTCGTGTACATGGGCCAAGGTCCGGGTAATGTTAACCATTTGAGTGCCAGAGGGGTACGCAACGCATTGCTTTCTCCTCTTGCCTCTTTCTACCCCCCCTTGCCTCTTTCTAACCTCCCTTGCCTTTCTCTCTCCTCTTGCCCCCCATGCCTTTTTTGCCACCCTTTTGCCCCATGCCTCTTTGGCAAACCCTCTTGCCCTTCCCATCACCTTCTTGCCCCCTATAGCTCTTTTGCCCCCCCATGGCTCTTTCACCACCCTCTTGCCCCCCCATACCTCTTTTGCTGCCCCATGGCTCTTTCACCACCCTCTTGCCGCCCCAATTCCTCTTTCACCACACTTTTGCCCCCCATACCTCTTCTACCCCCCCATGGATTTCACCACCCTCTTGCTCCTCATACCCCTTTTGCCCCCATGCCCATTTCACCACACTTGGGAGCCTCTCTTCTCACTGGCGGTGCTGCAGTCATGTGCAGTACCGACTGCCCAAACGTGCTGCAGCGGATACAGAGTGGGGCGCCCCGAATTCAGAGCAGAGTCCTCTCTGATCCTCTTCCTGGGACCAAGCGGTTGCAGGAAGGTCCGCAGAGAGGGTGCCGGTCTGAATTTGGACCTCCCTGCTCCGTATCCACCATGGCGCATTCGGGCAGTCAGTACTGCGCATGAGTGCAGAGTGGGCAGTCACTATTGAGCATGATGGCATCTGACAAACATACTAGCGTCAAACATCCTAGCGAATTATAATATAAGATATTTAAAGTGACAGGATGGAGTACATTATGCCTGGTATTGTGGAACTTCTTGTATAATTTATATATTTCCTTGTTAGACTGAATTATTGAAGTATGATTTCTATTATAATTATCTGGTTAGGCTACATGATCTTGGCTGTATCTAAGTATATAGCTCCATTTTCACTAAGAATGATGCATGTTTAGTTCTGTGATTCTTTTTTGTGATTTTGCCATAAAATAATCTACAAATTCATTACAGCTGGGAAAACTATTTCTAATTTAAACACAAAGGGAGATTGATTCATTGAGTGTCAGAGGGGTGTGTTAGATATCTCTCTGGCACTCAAAGGGTTACAATAATCTATGGATAAGTGCACACTTACCTCTCGAGCACAGGGGGTGGGCAATTTGCAGCCCTCCATACAAAGAAGGATGGGATTTATAGTACAGCAAAAGCTGGAGGGCCACAGATTGCTTATCGGCACCCCTTCCCAGTCTAACAGCAGTCTAGAACCCGTCTCTGTTGGCTTAGCTCTGTCACAGGGGAACTGTCCATCTGATACCAGATGTCTGGTCTCACAAGTATCAGAGAGAAGTGTAACGTTTTGAGGTAAGAGTGTTGTCCAGTACATTATGAAATGCAAGTGGTCCAATGTGAGAGAGAGTAACAGGTCTTCAGCAGAGGAATTCTTTATATTAACCCTTTGAGTTCCAGAGGGGTGACCAACGCATTGTTATGTAATGCGCTTCGTACTCCTCTGGCATTCAAAGGTTGAAAGATGGCTGGATTGTGTAATTCACTTCAGGGGATATGATGATGATGGCAGATACAATAGACCATGTGAAGAGGGAATTATATACAGTAAGAATATTTGGATCTTGATTTGTACAGACCTAGTTAGGTGTCCTCATAAGAACAATCAGTTATTTTTATTTACAGTTGTTAACCCTCTAAGGACCAGAGAGGGGCACAAAACATTGTGAAGCAATGCTTTGCACAACCCACTTTCCTCAGAAGAATATATTTCCCTTCGCTCCGTTTATCTCTGATTTTAGTCCTGAATATTTCTATCTTATGCCTTTGTTAAATCATTGCTCTATTAATACAACTAGAACATGCACAGGTCTATACCAAAAACATTGTGGGGTGCACCCAAGACCTAAACAAACATACAAGAACAAAATATCTATAGAGTAAGTTACAGAAACTAAACTCCACAAGATAAAGAGGTCCACTCATTGAGGCACTCAGAATACCCTAATAGTAATCATACATCAAAAATGTTTATTGGTGTACAAAAAACATAAAATGCACATACAAGATAAAAACACTTAAAAAGACATGGATGGATCAAGCCCTGAACATCCCTGCTGTATCATAATATAACAATCACATTACTCAGCAGGTGTCAAAAGTAAACAGGACAAGTTGTCAGAAAAATACACCATATAAATATAACAATATTTCACCAAAGGAGGTGCCTCAATGAGTGGACCTCTTTATCTTGTGGAGTTTAGTTTCTATAACGTACTCTATAGATATTTTCTTCTTTGTTAAATCATTAACACTCATGTGGAGTTTTATTGAAATTACTTTAAATGAAAGACAAGTTTGGAAAATATGAAGCTATTATCAGAGTAATGAATGAGGCCAAAAGGGCAACACATTATTACAAGACCAGGAGGGCAATATAGCACTACATCATACCAAACATGTGCCTAGAGGGAATCAGCTGCACCACACAGGTGAGACGCACATAGGCCATAGCTTACGTCTGTGGTTGTGCTGTTTCTCTCTTGTGGAGAGGATTTGCCTGACATTTCGGCGCTGGGCTGTTTGTTGGTAGGACCAGTCTGATGTGGACATGGAAGTTTCCCCTCTGCAAAGGCACACGTGAGTGAAAAACGTGACTTGTAGCACCTCTGAAAGTTCCCGGATATTGCTATCAACTGTCATGTCCGTCTCCATGGACATTGCATACAGGACCAATTAACAGTGTTATTCCTCGAATCAAGGAAAATATTAAGAGGGGGTCATTAGGATTTTTTTGGCTGTTGTAAGTTAAATGGGGGTATTATTTAGAGGCATTACTTCACCTTTAAATGGTAGAGAGTTCTCTACTGAATGACAAAGCAATGCATTGGAGATTTTGTATATTTCTGGTGTTAATATAGTGAAGACGGAAGTGCGGAATCTATATATATAGAACAATAAGCCTCAATGCATAATTTATGGTACCTCACACACAGAACATAATTTATGTCTCCTCAGAAAACAAACACACATTGAACAGAATGCCTCATTACATAATTTATGTCTCATCAGGAGACACACCTCCTACTGGTTGATTCAATGGGGACTTTACTGCTCCCATTGGGGGGTTCAATGGGGGCATGTTTATCATACAGGGAGTTGGCCCGCCCCCTCCAGCCCGCCCACCACTATCCAACTGACAAAAAAAAAATAGCTGCCACTCGCTTCTGAGGTAGGGGATATCAGTAACTTCTCCCGGTCCACACATACTCTCACTCAGGATCATGACCCCACAAACACAAAGTTTCATCTCCACCAGATAATTGTAACCCTCCATAGTACGAGGGTGTAATGTTTCCATAAAATACAACCTCAGGGATAAACGCAATAACAACTCTTTTATTTAACTCTTTTCATCTCTTCAGTCAACACCACTAACTGTCTGTTTTCAACTGTCACTCCTCCACTTCCTGCTTCCTGATTCCTGCCCTTTCTACTTAAAGGGAGAGAGATGTTTTGCTGTATGTTACAGAGGGCAAGCCTCAAACACCACTTTCTATTTGTTCCCTCAGCATATTGCTACGTTGCTTCAACTGAAGAGCCACTGTGTGTTATATTGCTATGTTACCATAACTTAACCCTGTGAGTGCCAGAGGGGTATGCAATGCATTGCGAAGCAATGCGTTGCATACCCCTCTGGCACTCAAAGGGTTAAGTAAGGAGGAGTTACTGCTCCCATTGGGTGATTCAATGGGGGAGTGATTTAAATCATGCAGGGAGTTGGCCTTCCCCCACTAACCAGCCCGACCAGCACTATCCAAGTAACTGAAAATACAAAATGGCTGCCACTCGCTCCTACACCACAGACACAAACACATCAGACAAAATACACACACACACTCACACGCACTCAAACTCAATCACACACTCACTCTCTCACTCACACTCACACTCTCTCACTCACACATTCACTCACACTCAATCACACAATCTCACTCACACTCAATCACACACGCAATCTCACTCACACACTCTCACACACTCTCACTCACACACTCAATCATACACACACTCTCACACACTCTCACTCACACACTCAATCACACACACACTCTCACACTCTCACTCACGCACATTCAATCACACACACACTTTCACACACTCAATCACACACACTCTCACACACTCAATCACACACACTCACACTCTCTCACTCACACTTTCTCACTCACACTTTCCCTCACACTCTCCCTCACACTCTCTCATTCACACTCACTCACACACTCAATCACACTCTCTCACTCACACTCTCGTTTTCTCACTCACTCTCATACATCCTCTCACTCTCACACTCACTCACACACTCTCACTCAATCACACACTCTCACTAACACACTCACGCAATCACTCACACGCAATCACTCACACCCTGGGAGCCAGCATGATACACCTTCCACCATAGTCTCACTCACACTCATTTACACCCTGGAAGCCAGCATGATCCACCTTCTACCATAGTATTTGCAATTACCACATGCATTTTAACTACATGAATGAATGCCACTCACACACACTCATTCACACTCACTCATACCCGGGAGCCAGCAGCACGATCCACCTTCCACCATAGTATGTGCAATTACCACATGCATTTCAACTATATGAATGAATGCCACAGTGGAGGCATAAGTACAAACACAAACTCATTACAATTACACGTAAGTCACCCCCTTATGACTCACTTCTGTGTGTGTGTGTGTGTGTGTCTCTGTGTGTGCCTGTGTGTTCCTCACTGTGTGTGTTGCATGTCTGTATCACACTCAATGTGTCTGCATGTTGTGCATTGAATGTATGTGTGTATGACTGTGTCGCTCTTTATGCATCTTTATGCAGAGACACATACGCAAATGCACACGCATGCACTGTGTGTGTTTGTCTTGCATCCATGTGTGTGCATTAATTCCCTATATATCCTGACGGGCAATGCCGTCCCACATCGCTAGTATATATCCTATATAATAATTCGCTAAAATGTGTGTAACGCCGTGTCATGCGCAGTAGACACTGCTGTGCATGCTGCAGTTATGCGCAGTAGAGGCTGCCCGCGCCGCGGCTGATATAGAGCTGGACGCTCCTTTGGAGCGCGCAGCTCTGTATCAGCCGCAGCGCGGGCAGTCTCTACTGCGCGTGACTGCCCTGCGACCGGGTGGCAGTGACACTGTGGCCCGTGTAACGGGCTCTTCAACTAGTATATATATAAAAGAAGACATTTGTGTGCCTGGCAAACACACTATCACAGTGCCCGTGATTGCTCGCTCTTACTGTCAGTCAGGTGTGTGTATTCCCCATTGGCCGCCTGTTTAACGCCCGCCTAGCACTGCCTATTTAAACCAGCCTTTGGTTGCCTTTTTGTGGTGTCTCTGTACTTGCAGTGGTTTACTATCGATATGTCGCCCGACGAATAGCGCGTCTTGAATTGGCGCATCTGTTTAGGCGTGTCACTCCGAGTGGCGCATCTTTATAGGCGTGTCACTCCTAATGCCGAGTTTGATATGGTGCACGTAAGGGAGTCGCAAAATGTGTATGTCGCGTCATTTGGATTGACGCACGTAGTTAGATGCGCATTTAAAGGGGTAGTGAAGGGCAAAAAATACAAGTAACAAAGTTAGTGAATTTAAAATTTTTATTGGTCAAAGTCAGTCATGATGGTCCGAGGGTTCAATGAAGGACAAAGCTTCTTCAACTGTGCTAGAACACTTGTGTACATGTTTGTGGTCTTCTCACTCATGAGTACGAACACAAGTGGGATAACAGTCCCAAACCGCATCGCATGTATAGTGTACATTTGCTGAAATAACATGGGACTGCTTTTGAAGGTTCCGTCTGCAAACCAGTTGTGGTTGTTTGCCAATACAGTTAAGTTGGCAAGGGTTGAAAAAATAATAAATCGTGCTAATTCGGGTCCACTGTCATGAAGAATAAAGTTGTCACCTTGTGAGTGTTTACATATTCTCCGCCAATCCTTAGGTCGTGCAAACTCGTTGGGTTAGGAAGTGGAACCGTGACACCTCTCCTCACTCTTCTGATGACGGTTCCCATTGGCTAGTCCGCTCCTCTGTATACTCCTCACTGGGTGGTGTGGTCGGCTCCTCCACGGGCTCCTGCGGCGATGCAGGCCCATAAGCTGTGTGGAGAATTGAGATTGTGTGATTAGTAAACGTAGCCATGATGGGATTAATGGGATACTAATACATGAAATGCAGAAAGGGAAATATATGTTGTGTGGTTTATCACCCTGAGTGAAACAAGGGTACTCCCACTGCTGGAGGGGGTTTTTGTTCAAAAAGACTCTCAGCTCAGAATAGAATTGCTTTGGTGCTATATCCCAGTGGCCTGAAGTTCTACATTGGCACTGTTGCTACATTATCCTATGTGAATTTATGGTGTCTGGACGTAAGCTGTCCATAGGATGGTCTAGCAACATCGCCATTGTAGAGTTCCAGGCCACTGTGATATTGCCCCTGGAGTACTCAACTATGAGCTGTGCTACTTTTTGAATGAAACACCTTTCAGCAGTGGGAATACCCTTGTTTTGCTCGGGGGATGAACCCTGCAATATATTTTTCTTTTCACATGTTAGGTATTACTATCCCTTTAACGGAATAGCAATGGTTAATTTCACCATGATGTAATATTGTAGGCATCGTAAGAGATAGATGTGGATCGATGTTAGTCCTATCCCTCCAACCCACATGGTTAGACAGATATTGCTCTATTTGACAGTCATTTTGACATGTTTGACAGTCATTTCACCACACGGAGGCTCTTCAGCAGAGCCTAAATTGCCCCATTCAGAGATGTAAACTTCATTGGAATGGTGAACAGAGTGTGCTTGCAAACCAGGCACACTTTGTTGACCATCTCAAAGATGTATTCATCTCTGAATGGGGCAATTTGGGCTCTGCTGAAGAGCCTCCGTGTGGTCTAATGACTGAAATCTCCAACTGTCAAATAGAACGATATCTGTCTAACCATGACGGTTGGAGGGATAGGACTAACATCGATCCACATGTTGGTGAAATTAACAATTGCTATGCCATTACAGTTACATACAAGGAGAAATGGTCATATATGCATGTGGATATGTACCTTTCATATGGATATGAATATATCCTTTCCAGATATGAAGCCAGAGATCATTTCAGTAGGTGTGATTGCCTTACTGGCTATATATGTGCACCCATCAAAATATACATTGTATTGATATGATGGATATGAACATACCTCATATATACCATCTACGTAGAGTGGGATATACTAGGTATGTGTATTTAGATGGTATCAATGTAAGTTAGTTTCTGATGGATGCACATATCTGGCCAGTAGGGCAATCACAGGCAGTGAGATGATCTCTGGGTTCACATCGAGTTGTGACATATTTTGAGCCATTTGAAAGGTACATATCTGACCATTTTCCTTTGTGTGCATATCTTTTTTGAACAGATGTGCAGTGGGAATAAAGTGTTATTCAACCCTATCTTCTTAGCTGATCCCGTACAATGCACAATTTTTCATTACTTGACAGGTGACTCTCTGGTTGTCAGGATCATATCCTATGCATTGCATTGTAGGGCATGGGATACCACCCTGGCAATCAGGGATTGATGAACTGGACAGGATCCTGTCCATGTCGTGTGTTCCAGTTGAATCCTGAAGGGCAACAATCACGCCAGTAGTGAGGGATATCTTTGATTGAGGCCTGTTTTTGCTTTGAGAATGTGCCCATCCATCCTTCTGAGTGAGGCAACCGTACTCAATCCGAGATATCCATCATTCATGGCCTGTTGGTGACCAAGTTACAATGGTTGATATTTGGTTCCCATGTGTATCCTGCAAACAGTGGCTGGTGTACCATCCATCCATGGCATCAGCACCCCTGAGGATCCATGTGGGAATCAGATGTGAGATATGTCATTTCAAGTTAGAGTAAATGATTGCAGACACAACACCAAGGCCTACTTTTTCCACCTTTAATTCTGGGGTATCGTTTGAGGCCTATGTGTTGCACATACAAGCAGTTATTCTCAGTGACACTGTGATGTGTGACCTGCTCCATCCTTTTTGTGATTCAGTAAGCGGTGTTGTCGACATGATGGAGTGTACATGATGCTGACTTCTCCAGTGATCTCATTTCCCCATTTCCAGTGTTTTCTATGGAGTCTATACGATGGGACCTTAGCAACTTGATTAATGTTATTGCATATTCTCCATAGACTAACACTGGTATTGGTGAAGTGAGGATGTGTAAGGGTGAATTTCTCTCCACCATCGGTTTGTCACCGCTTAGTGAATGTCCCCTGTGTAGCATGTGATCGTTGGCCTATTGACTTGATTGTTGTCTGGTTAACCCTTTGAGTCACAGAGGGGTTGCCAAAGCATTGTTGATCGATGCATTGATGATCCCTCTAGCACTCAAGGGGTTAAGTGCTGACTTCCCAGTCAAGACATGGGTGACATTGTGTGTGAACAGTGATGATCTATGACAGTCGACATTTTGAACAGCATGGTTTGTGTATTGTGTGTGACGAGCACAGCGACAGGAGGGTTGAAGTAGGACTTGGACAGGTTTGTTCCAAGTTGGACCTTGATATTTGTCCTTCTGTTGTGTCCTGTTTTTAACCCTCAGGGTGCTGTGTTGGTGCAGTTGTGTGCATGAATGATGGGCATGTGTTGAGGTGTGACTGTGTGTGCAGCTGGTGTTGGTTGCTGTAGTGTGTTGTTCTGTAGTGTTGCACTTACCGGTAGTGTGGAGGTAGTGTGGAGGCTCCTCTCATCCCCAGTGTCAGCTCCTTCAACAACCCCCTCGATCAGGGTTGGGGACATATTCTGCTGCACCATCTCCTCCCAGCCGCAGAAGGTGATAGGGACAGGTGGGCCACCTCCAGTTCCTCGGGCGTGCTTGGCGAGTTCTGAGAGCTTGTTCTTGACCACTCTCCGGCAGTCGCCCCATCACTTTTTGATGGACTCCACGTCCCGCCTGCATGGAGCCACCACGTTGACCCGGCTGCAGATCTGGTTCCAGGCTGACTTCCTCCTTGCTGACAGGCCAGGGACCTTCGCTGTCGGGTGGAGAACACTCTGCCTCTCCAGGACAGCTTCCACAGAGCCGTGTTCTCCTCCTCTGTATACTTGGGGTCTCTGATCCTGGCCTCGTCACCTCCGGCATGGGATGACTCAGAGCCAGAGTGCCCTGCCTGGTCTGACCCTGACTGTGTGGGGTGCTCCCCAGCAACTACCCCTCGTCCCACTGCAGGTTCTGTCCCTGTCCTGCGTGTTCCTGCTCTTGTGGGCCGGGTCCCCCTCCGCCCTGCGGATCTCCCTCTCCCACCCCTGCTCTGCTGAGGGATCCCCTCCTGAGCTTCCTCCTCCTCCACTACTCTCCCCATCCCTCTCTCCTGTCCTCCTCTCCTTGCCATCACTCACCCAGTAACACCCAGGCACTCCCACAGGCCCTTACAGACACACTCGATCCACTCACTCTCTGTCACACACTTTCACTCCCAGATTCACACTGTCAAAATAAAAAGTAAAATGTGTGAGGTGTTATAAAAAAAAGACTATGTGTATGTATGTGTATGTGTTTGTATGTGTGTATGTAATATGTGCAAAGGTGTGCTATGTGTCGTATTCTGTGCAATGCTCTCTCCAAACTCCAAAACTCCTCTACCTCCAATGAACGCTCCTGTCTCCCTCTCTCTAATCACTATCCTCCGCTCCTGGGTCCTGATATCTAGCTCTGAAGAACTCGATAACAGACAGTGTGTGACGGTTATTTTTGGGTATATATAGGTGTATTTGAAGTTATTTGATACATTGGGGCTTTGTGATTGGCTGTGTGTTTGAATTTGTTTTGGCATCAATCATGATTGCTTGACAACGGCAGCCGTTATGTTAGATGTTGTTTTGAGCGCAGTTATCGTGTGATTTGGCCGCCCGTTGTGCATTAACGTGAGCGACAACGGCTTTTGTGTTACGTGTTTTTTGTGTGCCTACGCTCGATAGCTATTCTTGTAGAGTACCTATTGAATCTGCCGTAACTCCTGTATTATTTGCGAACGATGTGCCTTTTTCACTTAGCGGCTGGTTTAACGGCTGCCTTTAAATCTAACCCTGAGAGTCTTAACAAACCGTGACACACTGGCAGAAGATCACAGGCCGAAGGAAACACCAACAGGTGACTGGAGGTACAGAGACACCACGGAAGGGCAACCAAAGGGTGTCTAAGGCTGGTTTAAATAGGCAGTGCTAGGCGGACGTTAAACAGGCGGCCAATGGGAAATACAGACATCTGACTGACAGCAAGGGCGAGCAATCACGGGCACCGTGATACACACACTCATTACGCACACACACACACACAACACACTGTGCAGACAAACTCGTTAGACACACAATTATATACATAAACAAATACATACACACAATATATACACACACATATACATACACACATATATACATATATACACACTCATTACACACAGATGTCTGTGTATGAAGAATGGTTTGTTCACAGTTGAGTGTGTGTGTCTTCACTTGCACACAAGAAGAATGGTGGGCAGGTACACATTTAGGATTGCACTAGTATAAGTGTATGTATTCTTATACCTACCAACATTCCAAACGGCTAAAGGGGGCAACTTTTGTGTTAGGTGGTATTGCTGGGAGGTTTTCTGCTGAGCGGCACATTATTTAGAATTTTTAGGTTATTTCATGACCTATTTACACCTCTTTGGCTAACTGAATAAATGATTTAGAGAAAGGCTATGGTATTTTATTTATACAGTCTAATGTATGAACACACATAGTGAAGTGTAAACAAACATTAATGTGAGTTTTATTGCTGTGGAGCAATGTGATACACTTATTTAGACACCACACAGTCTGATCTATTAAAAAGAGGGACACCTGGGTGGGAAAGAGGGACAGAGAGAGTTGAGTATCAAAGAGGAACTGTCCTTCCTAAAGAGGGACACTTTGGAGGTATGGAACCCTAATATCTCCTAAAGAGGGACACTTGGGAGGTATGGACCCCTAATATCTCCTATAGAGGGACACTTGGGAGGTATGGACCCCTAATATCTCCTATAGAGGGACACTTGGGAGGTATGGAGCCCTAATATCTCCTATAGAGGGACACTTGGGAGGTATGGACCCCTAATATCTCCTAAAGAGGGACACTTGGGAGGTATGGACCCTAATATCTCCTAAATAGGGACACTTGGGAGGTATGGACCCCTAATATCTCCTAAAGAGGGACACTTGGGAGGTACGGACCCCTAATATCTCCTAAAAAGGAACACTTGGGAGGTATGTACCCCTAATATCTCCTAAAGAGGGACACTTGGGAGGTATGGACCCCTAATATCTCCTAAAGAGGGACACTTGGGAGGTATGGAGCCCTAATATCTCCAAAAGAGGGACACTTGGGAGGTATGGACCCCTAATATCTCCTAAAGAGGGACACTTGGGAGGTATGGACCCCTAATATCTTCTAAAGAGGGACACATGGGAGGTATGTACCCCTAATATCTCTTAAAGAGGGACACTTGGGAGGTATGTACTAGAAATATCTCCTAAAGACGGACACTTGGGAGGTATGGACCCTAATATCTTCTAAAGAGGGACACTTGGGAGGTATGTACCACAAATATCTCCTAAACAGGGACACTTGGGAGGTATGGACCCTAATATCTTCTAAAGAGGGACACTTGGGAGGTATGGACCCCTAATATCTCCTAAAGAGGGACACTTGGGAGGTATGTACCACAAATATCTCCTAAACAGGGACACTTGGGTGGTGTGTATTATTTTTTTCTTAGGGGTAACAAGTACTGGACAAATCTGGTATTTCTTTTTACGATACGTGTGTATAGAAAATATCCCTGCGGTTAATGTGCTAAACCAAAGTGGTGCAAACCAGCTGAACAACAGGTGAGAAGTCAACTTTTCCAAAGCTCCAATGAATTTAAATGGGACTTTTAACACATTGTTTGCTACAGAGATCTTCAACAATGTGCTTGAGACCTGTCTAGTATTGAAATGGTTAAAATCCCAATTTAAATCAATGATACTTTTATTTCTCCCCTATGGTGCAGTGAGTTTGTTCCTTAATTGCTCTACTTTTCTTTTCTTCATTGGATCCACTGATGATGTCCCAGGTAAGTGGGCGGGGCATACAGGATGGGGTACAAGGGGTGGAGCCCAGGGGAGGCAAAATTAGGTTTTGCCTAGGGTGGCAAAAATCCTTGCAACAGCCCTGATGACAGATACAATGGACGATTTCAAGAGAGGATTAAATACCCTAAGAATAAATGTGTATCAGAAGTCCTTACCTAATTAGGCGGGTTATGCACTAAAGACTGATAAGGAGATGATTTCTACAGTGACATCACTTCTCCACTTCCTCTGTTATTCTCGGCACTAAGGGCTCGATTCAAATGTTGGTGTCGCCAGAAAAATCTGGAGACGCTGCTTTTAACGTCAACTGAGCAATGCAAATGTTCCACTAGAAACAAGAGACGCCAGTTCTGAAACACACTTCGCCCGTCACCAAAACACCAAGATCTCACCCATAGAGGATAATGTACAAGCAACGCTCACCCCTGTGGCATTCAAAGGGTTACAATCAATAAAACTAGTACACCAAGCACTACACAATGCCCCCTTCCACATCCCCCCCTTAGTATGTCACATATATTGCATATATTTGACATACTAACCCCATCCACATCCACCTCATGGACTTCCATGTAGTGGACAAATCTGTCTTTTATTCCACAATTAACCCTTTGAGTACCAGAGAGGTAGTAAAGAATTGCTTAGCATGTTTCCTACCCCTCTGGTACCCAAAGGGTTTATAAGCAAGGTATGGACTACATACCTGGTCTGTATATGTGTGTGTGTGTGTGTTTTAAACTTTTTTTTTATTAAAATACTATTATTAGACATTAGTTTAAATTAGATCTCATTCATTTTTAACCCCCTACCTCCTGTGTCCCATTGCTATTAGTACTGTTGCTCCACTCTCCTTCAAACGGAGAGTGGAGCAAAAGTACTAATAGCAATGGGACAAAGGAGGTAGAACATTATAAATGGATAAGATCTAAGTTAACCATTTGAGTGCCAGAGTGGTACGCAACGCATTGCAAAGCAATGCGTTGCGTACCACTCTGGCACTCAAAGGGTTAAAATACAACTGAGGGAGCAGGCTGCACTGTCACTGCAGCGCTTCCCTCATCTTCATTCATAAGCACTCCCTTTGCTGCGGGTGGCTGTGAAGCCCGCAGCATTATACAGTATAAGCCTGGGGACTAGAGAGCTATTGGATGAAGGGGGAGGAGGGGAGAGAGACATAGGAGGAAGCGGGTGGTAGGCTTGTATTTGCTGCCCGCTTCCTCCGATACCTCTCCTCTCGCATTGGCATTGTGCCCAGCTGTCTGGCGTCACCTTGTACATTTCGTCCCTTCTCACAATGCGTTGGGGTAGGAAACATGCTAAGCAATTCTTTCCTACCTCTCTGGTACTCAAAGGGTTAATTGTGGAATAAAAGACAGATTTGTCCACTACATGGAAGTCCATGAGGTGGATGTGGATGGGGTTAGTATGTCACATATATGCAATATATTTGACATGCTAAGGGGGGATGTGGAAGGGGGCATTGTGTAGTGCTTGGTGTACTAGTTTTATTGATTGTAACCCTTTGAATGCCACAGGATTTGATGTACGTGGATAGGATGTACGTTCAGTTTCACATTACAGATAGAATAAGAGATTGTACTGTTTTGATAAACAGATGAAAGCTTGATGTTTGACGATTTGGCTCTCTAAGATATGGATGGGCAACCTTAGTTTTATTGTATATTTATCAGGAGAATGCAGTTGTGATTATACTACACTTAAACAGCTGACATGTTGTTGTCTATCAAATGTGGAGGCAAACAGCCATTTGTCTGCTGCACCAATAAATATGTGCTGAAGTGAGACTATACTATTTCTATGTTCAAGTGATGTTGATCAGTGGAATAAGCACATATGCTGAAGTGGCACAGTGACATCACAGTGGGTTTGTGGTGTGGCTCCTTACAATCAACACATTTTTGCTGAAGTGAGATTATGACATCACAGTAGGTCTGTGATGCATTTTTATGGAATCCTGAATATAAGGCTGTGCCAAGTATCATTCCCAACTTACTTCTGCATACAGCATTCTGAGATAGCACAATGGCTCCTTCAGGTCATTCAGCAGCTAAAGGGAGAGTGATGTGCATTTATTTCTTTCTGTTACTGGTGTCTAATCCAGCACGAGCAAATGACAACACAAAACCTGACATCATCTCCAGCATGGAGGAAATACCATCTGACGAGTCAACCTTTATTTGCGGACTTCGTCTGACATTTTATTCTTTAATTTCCGCAGTAATTATGATTGGTGCCATGGTTGTATGCATTATAATTATGTTGTGTAAATCATCTCTTAAAAAGAGAGGGAAGAAGCGGTCAGATATTGAAAACAACGTGGATCATTCAACTGGGCAAGAATCTGAACCAGCATATGAAGACATTTTAGAGGATCCTTCAAAGGAACTAGAATGTAAAGCAGGATATGAGAACATTCTAGAGGATCCTACAGCGGAGAAACATCAATCAACAGATTCTGTACTAGTTGTTGAGGATCTTTCAGCAAAGCAGGAAACAGTGCCTGCCTTGAAAGACATTGCCAAGGATCCTTCAGCAGAGAAGAAGCCACCAGGATATGAGAACATTCTAGAGGATCCTGCAGAGGAGAAACATCAATCACCAGCTTCTGTACTAGTTGCTGAGGATCTTTCGGCAAAGCAGGAAGCAGTGCCTGCCTTGAAAGACATTGCCACGGATCCTTCAGCAGAGAAGAAGCCACCAGCAGAACCTGAAGACTTTGTTACTAATCCTTCAGCAGAGCAGGAGATAAGACCAACTCTTGCAGAAGCTGATGTTTCGGAGAGTTCTGCTGATGAATTTGAACTGGCTCCAGACGTACAGACACCTCAAGACGGTCCTGTAGTCATTGAAATTCCAGAGGATCCAACAAAAGAGCAAGAAACTGTACCCAAGAGCAGTTCACTGTACAACACCGCAAGGATCCTTGGTGTTTTAAGTTATCTGGGGGTCTCATTTACATACTCCAGAATGGATTCAGTGGACCTGTCCAACACTGAAATCCCTCAGAATTAGTCTTAAAGGAGAAATCAAAGACTCCAGCCCTTGGACATCATGCAATGAAACATCATGAACAGAAGACAATGAGAACATCACAGAAATAAAGATTATATTAACTGTGACATTTGACTCCATTTAAACATTGTTTTGATTGATCAGGGTGACATTGATAGCCCAGCCCTACAGGGCAACAATCAGATATAAGCAAGGTCATATATACTCTATATACATATTTATATTAGAATATATATATATACACTAGTGTAAAAGCTCGTGTAAATGGGCCAAGGTCCGGGTAATGTTAACCATTTGAGTGCCAGAGGGGTACGCAACGCATTGTTTTCTCCTCTTGCCTCTTTCTACCCCCCCTTGCCTCTTTCTAACCTCCCTTGCCTTTCTCTCTCCTCTTGCCCCCCATGCCTTTTTTGCCACCCTCTTGCCCCATGCCTCTTTGGCAAACCCTCTTGCCCTTCCCATCACCTTCTTGCCCCCCATAGCTCTTTTGCCCCCCCATGGCACTTTCACCACCCTCTTGCCCCCCATACCTCTTTTGCTGCCCCATGGCTCTTTCACCACCCTCTTGCCCCCCCCAATTCCTCTTTCACCACACTTTTGCCCCCCATACCTCTTCTGCCCCCCCATGGATTTCACCACCCTCTTGCTCCTCATACCCCTTTTGCCCCATGCCCATTTCAGCACACTTGGGAGCCTCTCTTCTCACTGGCGGTGCTGCAGTCATGTGCAGTACCGACTGCCCAAACGTGCCACAGCGGATACAGAGCGGGGCGCCCCGAATTCAGAGCAGAGTCCTCTCTGATCCTCTTCCTGGGACCAAGCGGTTGCAGGAAGGTCCGCAGAGAGGGTGCTGGTCTGAATTTGGAGCGCCCTGCTCCGTATCCACCATGGCGCGTTCGGGCAGTCAGTACTGCGCATGAGTGCAGAGTGGGCAGTCTCTACTGAGCATGATGGCATCTGACAAACATACTAGCGTCAAACATCCTAGCGAATTATAATATAGGATATTTAAAGTGGCAGGATGGAGTACAGTATGCCTGGTACTGTGGAACTTCTTGTATAATTTATATATTTCCTTGTTAGACTGAATTATTGAAGTATGATTTCTATTATAATTATCTGGTTAGGCTACATGATCTTGGCTGTATCTAAGTATATAGCTCCATTTTCACTAAGAATGATGCAAGTTTAGTTCTGTGATTCTTTTTTGTGATTTTGCCATAAAATAATCTACAAATTCATTACAGCTGGGAAAACTATTTCTTATTTAAACACAAAGGGAGAATGATTCTTTGAGTGTCAGAGGGGTGTGTTAGATATCTCTCTGGCACTCAAAGGGTTACAATAATCTATGGATAAGTGCACACTTACCTCTCGAGCACAGGGGGTGGGCAATTTGCAGCCCTCCATACAAAGAAGGATGGGATTTATAGTACAGCAAAAGCTGGAGGGCCACAGATTGCTTATCGCCACCCCTTCCCAGTCTAACAGCAGTCTAGAACCCGTCTCTGTTGGCTTAGCTCTGTCACAGGGGAACTGTCCATCTGATACCAGATGTCTGGTCTCACAACTATCAGAGAGAAGTGTAACGTTTTGAGGTAAGAGAGTTGTCCAGTACATTATGAAATGCAAATGGTCCAATGTGAGAGAGAGTAACAGGTCTTCAGCAGAGGAAGGAATTCTTTATATTAACTCTTTGCGTTCCAGAGAGGTAA
Source organism: Rhinophrynus dorsalis (assembly GCA_037306005.1). Classification (NCBI taxonomy): domain Eukaryota; kingdom Metazoa; phylum Chordata; class Amphibia; order Anura; family Rhinophrynidae; genus Rhinophrynus; species Rhinophrynus dorsalis. The sequence goes on from CM074718.1 coordinate 688,582,065, forward strand.
CCAACGCATTGTTATGTAATGCGATTCGTACTCCTCTGGCATTCAAAGGCTTAAAGATGGCTGGATTGTGTAATTCACTTCAGGGGATATGATGATGATGGTAGATACAATAGACCATGTGAAGAGGGAATTATATACAGTAAGAATATATGGATCTTAATTTGTACAGACCTAGATGGTGTCCTCATAAGAACAATCAGTTATTTTTATTTACAGTTGTTAACCCTCTAAGGACCAGAGAGGGCACAAAACATTGTGAAGCAATGCTTTGCACAACCCTCTTTCCTCAGAGGACTAAATATCCCTTCGCTCCGTTTATCTCTGATTTTAGTCCTGAATATTTCTATCTTATGCCTTTGTTAAATCATTGCTATATTAATACAACTAGAACATGCACAGGTCTATACCAAAAACATTGTGGGGTGCACCCAAGACCTAAACAAACATACAAGAACAAAACATCTATAGAATAAGTTATAGAAACTAAACTCCACAAGATAAAGAGGTCCACTCATTGAGGCACTCAGAATACCCTAATAGTAATCATACATCAAAAATGTTTATTGGTGTACAAAAAACATAAAATGCACATACAAGATAAAAACACTTATAAAGGCATTGATGGATCAAGCCCTGACCATCCCTGCTATATCATAATATATCAATCACATTATTCAGCAGGTGTCAAAAGTAAACAGGACAAGTTGTCAGAAAAATACACCATACAAATATAACAATATCTCACCGAAGGAGGTGCCTCAGTGAGTGGACCTCTTTATCTTGTGGAGTTTAGTTTCTATAACTTACTCTATTGATATTTTGTTCTTTGTTAAATCATTAACACTCATGTGGAGTTTTATTGAAATTACTTTAAATGAAAGACAAGTTTGGAAAATAAGAAGCTATTATCAGAGTAATGAATGAGGCCAAAAGGGCAACACATTATTACAAGACCAGGAGGGCAATATAGCACTACATCAGACCAAACATGTGCCTAGAGGGAATCAGCTGCACCACACAGGTGAGACGCACATAGGCCATAGCTTACGTCTGTGCTTGTGCTGTTTCTCTCTTGTGGAGAGGATTTGCCTGACATTTCGGCGCTGGGCTGTTTGTTGGTAGGACCAGTCTGATGTGGACATGGAAGTTTCCTCTCTGCAAAGGCACATGTGAGTGAAAAACGTGACTTGTAGCACCTCTGAAAGTTCCCGGATATTGTTATCAACTGTCATGTCCATCTCCATGGACATGGCATACAGGACCGGTTAACAGTGTTATTCCTCAAATCAAGGAAAATATTAAGAGGGGGTCATTAGAATTTCTTGGCTGTTGTAAGTTAAATGGGGGTATTATTTGGAGACATTGCTTCACCTTTAAATTGTAGAGACTTCTCTACTGAATGACAAAGCAATGCATTGGAGATTTTGTATATTTCCGGTGTTAATATAGTGAAGACGGAAGTGCGGAATATATATATCTATATATATAAAAGAGAAAGGCTCATTGCATAATTTATGTCTCCTCAGGAGACACACACACACCCAGGGGTGGCAATAAGGAGGGGTTACTGTTCCCATTGGGTGATTCAATGGCGGTGTGATTTTCACACCAATTGCAGTGGCCGAAGGGAGTTGGCCCACCCCCACTGTGCAGCCCGCCCACCACTATCAAAGTCAGAAAAAAACAATATGGCCGCCACTTGCTCCTACACCACAAACACACACATGCCCCACTCACACACATGCCCCACTCACACACACACACATGCCCCAATCAAACACACACAAAAGCCAGAAAGAAATATGGCTGACACACAGTCACTCACCCTGACTCCCAGTGGCCTCAGCAGGACCTGTACTACAGCCACCGAGGAACAAAATGGCACTCAAAGGGTTAAGGTAGGTCCTCATTGCTCAATTATTTCTTCACTGTCATCATTTGCCATGCAAGACACAGGACAGACAGCCATCAGGTACTCACTTAACCCACTGACTGCCACAGGGTTGTGTATCAAGTTTTAGCCCTCAGCTAGTGTGTTCAAACCTCTCACACTGTAAACTTGCATTTCTCTCCCACTTCTCCTCCTTCCCCAGCCTATTACTAACACTTCTCCACATTTCACTTAAGCCCCGCCCCCTACTCACGATTAAGCCCCGCCCCCTTTAACCCAAATTGACCCATTGCTCTCTCCACATCAGCACCACATGAGGGACTCCACAAGTAAAAGCTCCCAGGTATTACACAGACATGCCCCACTCACACAGCACCACACACACAAAGCCAGAAAGAAATATGGTTGACACACAGTCACTCACCCTGACTCCCAGTGGCCTCAGCAGGACCTGTAGTATAGCCACTGAAGGGTGCTGCATCACCAGGGGAACAAAATGGCACTCAAAGGGTTAAAGTAGGTCCTGATTGCTGAATTATTTCTTCACTGTCATCATTTGCCATGCAAAACACAGGACAGACAGCCATCAGATTCACACTTAACCCACTGACTGCCACAGGGTTGTGTATCAAGTTTTACCCCTCAGGGAGTGTGTTCAACACCTTCACACTGTAAACTTGCATTTCCCTCCCACTTCTCCTCCTTCCCCAGCCTATTACTAACACTTTTCCACATTTCTCTTAAGCCCAGCCCCCTACTCACGATTAAGCCCCGCCCATTTTTAACCCAAATTGCCCCATTTGTCTCTCCACATCAGCACCACATAACTCCCCTTCAGAGACAACACAAATCAAAGTTCCCAGGTATGAACACACTTCCCACTGCTATTTAACTCTGACATGCCTCTGTATAACTTAACCATTTGAGTACCAGAGGGGTGCACAACTCATGCGTGCATGTGTTTCTGCGCATATATGTTGTGTGTGTGTGTACATCTCTGCTACATATTTGTGTGCATGTGTGCATCTCCGGTGTGTGTGTGCATGTCTTTTGCATGTCTCTGCCACTCACTGTGTGTCTGTGTCTGCCTGTGTGTTGCATATATCTGTGTTTATCAGTGTGTCTACATTTCACACACACACACACACACACGTGCGCCCAACGGTCATAACATGACGGCCAAAGCCGTCCCACATAGTGTATAAGTGCCCAACATGTGTCACTAAACCCTTTCACTGCCAGAGGACTATACAACTCATTACACAGCAATGTGTTGCGTACCTGTCTCACACTAACAGTTAAAGTGCTTCACTCCAACCAACTGCTACACTATGTCTGTATAATGCAGTAACCCTACAGCCCTGTATTTCATGTCTACTTCACTGTCTATGTATAGTCATTTCTCCCCCTCACCCATTACTTTACTGTAACACTTCACTGTCCCTTTTCTCCTCAATCTCTCATCTCCTCCTCCCTTGTCATCCCCACTCAGCTATCCCCTTGCCATTCATCCATAGTCCCAATCTCGCCATTTTAGTCCCACATCACTATTACATTATCAATCACTGCATCTGTCACTTAACCCTCTGTCTGCCAACCTATTTCTTCAAATGTACTGCAGTATCCACTGCTGTAATCTAAATTATTCCTTTACTCACAAACATCTTCTCACTGTGACCTTCACCAAGTACATAGCACACTCACTTCAACTGTAAGGAAACAGGGCCTTATTCATCAAGTAACACAGCACTCTCACTTCAACTGTAAGGATACAGGGCCTTATTCACCGAGTAACACAGCACACTCACTTCAACTGTAAGGATACAGGCCCTTATTCACCAAGTAACACAGCACACTCACTTCAACTGTAAGGATACAGGGCCTTATTCATTAAGTAACATAGCACACTCACTTCAACTGTAAGGATACAGGACCTTATTATCAAGTAACACAGCACACTCACTTCAACTGTAAGGATACAGAACCTTATTATCAAGTAACACAGCACACTCACTTCAACTAGGCTTGCCACCCAGCCGGTATTTTACCAGCACAGCCAGTAATTAGGACCTTAGATCCGGTGCCGGTATATCTACCGGTATTTGTTTGTGCGACGTGTCCAGAGTCAGTCTCCTCCACTCAGCCCTATATGCCAGCTGCTCATGTGGCTCGCTTAAAGTCATCAGCGTCCACGCGCCATCACCAGCCAATGAGTGAAGAGTATTTGGACATCAATGGTCCTCATTGGCTGGCTGGTGTGTCACGCTTGCCTGGTGTATGTGTCTGAGTCTTGTGACTGACAACGGGGAGTCAGGGATTGTGGCAGTATGCATGCGCTGTGAGAGTGTCAGTGCTCAGAGACTGTGGTGCACTGTGCACAGGAGGCAGTCTAGTCGGAATCCACTGGACCACTCTATGTGTGCAGCCTACACGGTTCAGTTCACCCTCGGTCTCTCCTGCTCCCCGGCTCCAGCCCTGGCAGAACTTGGAAGTAAACAGCACCGCCCTCAGCACGCACACATTTCCAGGTATGACGTGACAGAGGTTGGTAGAAGGCCAGAAGAAGCGGGCCTAGTGTTAATAATCCCTTATTGGTAGGCACTCAGTTGTCCTTGGCCAAGTGTAGACAACCTACAGCTCTTCAGCTATAGCTGACTGGTGGAGAGGATGGTAGCCGATTTTTAACAAAGTTAAACCATCCCCAAACATGTATTTACAACTTAAAAAAGTGCTACAGCCCATCTGCAAAAACCTTAGAAAAAAAATATATTACAGTATGTAACTGATGACCTTTATGATGGTCGCTCTGCTTTATTTTACACAGATACATATGGTTACTGAGACAGTTCAGGGCATCTCTGTGATGAATCTTAGCAATAACTGATAATGTCACTGCTACAATTGTCTTAATGGGATGTAGATATTTGTGTATTTAAGATCTTAGTGATTTGTACAGGTAACACAATGTGCATCAATGTCACACCTGTAGTACACATGTACTGAGCGAGAAAAGTAAGTAAATGTTGTGTCCTGTCTGTGTACAAACAATGGGCCTTATATATACAGGCAAAGTAGATCCGTTCTTGCCAAACCATCTGCACTATAGAGGACAAATAGGGCCTTCAATGCAGCGCAATGTATTACAGTATTCAAGCAACTTGACTAGGCCTCAAAGGCTTAATTGGTAGGTCTGATCACCTTTGTGTGTAGGGGATTCTTCACCACTCTGGCCTGGGAGAGCTTAGTTTGAGAGAGAGAGTGAGTGCTTAGTCTGAGAGAGACAGAGTGTTTAGTCTGATAGAGAGAGACAGAGAGCACTTAGTCTGAGAGAGAGAGAGAGCACTTAGTCTGAGAGAGAGAGAGAGAGCGCTTAGTCTGAGAGAGACAGAGAGCGCTTAGTCTGAGAGAGAGAGTGAGTGCTTAGTCTTAGAGAGAGTGAGTGCTTAGTCAGAGAGAGAGAGAGTACTTAGTCTGAGAGAGAGAGTGAGTGTTTAGTCTGAGAGAGAGAGTGAGTGCTTAGTCTGAGAGAGAGAGTGCTTAGTCTTAGAGAGAGTGAGTGCTTAGTCAGAGAGAGAGAGAGAGTGCTTAGTCTGAGAAAGACAGAGAGTGCTTAGTCTGAGAGAAAGTGAGTGCTTAGTCTGAGAGAGACAGAGAGCGCTTAGTCTGAGAGAGAGAGAGAGTGCTTAGTCTGAGAGAGAGAGAGAGTGCTTAGTCTGAGAGAGAGAGTGAGTGCTTAGTCTGAGAGAGACAGAGAGCGCTTAGTCTGAGAGAGAGAGAGAGAGAGAGAGTGCTTAGTCTGAGAGAGAGTGAGTGCTTAGTCTGAGTGAGAGTGCTTAGTCTGAGAGTGGTCATGCAACATTGAGTGGTTCTGCCCCTTTTTTGGCTCCTCCCTTTTGTGACTCCGCCCTCACACAGCTATGGTCGGTATTTTTTTAGGAAAAGGTGGCAACCCTAACTTCAACTGTAAGGATACAGGGTCTTATTCATCAAGTAACACAGCACACTCACTTCAACTGTAAGGATACAGGGCCTTATTTATCAAGTAACACAGCGCACTCACTTCAACTATAAGGATACAGGAACTTATTCATCAAGTAACACAGTGCACTCAATTCAACTATAAGGATACAGGGTCTTATTCATCATGTAACACAGCACACTCACTTCAGCTGTAAGGATACAGGACCTTATTATCAAGTAACACAGCACACTCACTTCACCTGTAAGTATACAGGGCCTTATTCATCAAGTAACACAGCACACTCACTTCAACTGTAAGGATACAGGGCCTTATTCATCAAGCTGAAGAGCTGCAATTAAAACATTTTTTACAACTCTTATCAGCATATCTACATCACCACTGCATCTGTCACACACTTTCTACATATCTGACATACGTCATGTATGTGTGTGTCTTTCTGTATGTATGCGTTTCACAGTGTGTGACACTCTCTGTCTCTTTAAGTGCGTGTCTGTAACACTGCATATTTCTGTTTCACACAGTGTGTCTCTCTCTGTGTAAATAATATAACGGGCAACGCCGTCCCACATTGCTAGTATATATATATAAGAAGAATTCAGTGTGCCTGGCAAACACACCCAGGGGCAACAGTAAGGAGGAGTTATTCAAAATACCTCTATACTACCTATTCTATTGGGCCAACCATGGGGGCATGCTTTTGCTGCATGGAGGTGCAGGGGCTGCAATACAGACAAACACACTGTCACGGTTTGTTATGACTCTCAGACACAGAGTAAGATAAAAATCAAACTTTATTGAAAAGTTTAATAGGAACCCCCATGGGTCAGTACATACACATATATCAGTGATACAATTTGGGCGCAAACAGTAGTAGCAAGATACGGCAGTATATGCTCTACCGGCCTTGCTAATATATCGGGCAAGGTAGCCAGTAAGATGGTACAACAGAATGTAATTAGGTTCTACCAGCCCTGCCAATATACTGGGCAAAGCAGCCAGTAATATGGTACAACAGAATGTAAATAGGCTCTACCGGCCCTGCCAATATACCAGGCAAGGCAGCCAGTAAGATGGTACAACAGAATGTAAATAGGCTCTACCGGTCCTGCCAATATATCGGGCAGGGCAGCCAGTAAGGTGGTACAACAAAATGTAAGTAGGCTCTACCGGCCCTGCCAATATATCGGGCAGGGCAGCCAGTAAGGTGGTACAACAAAATGTAAGTAGTCTCTACCGGCCCTGTCAATATATCAGGCAAGGCAGCCAGTAAGGATAAGAGGACAGTGGAATAGCCCAACCGGGTCTATGCAACAAAGTCTACAACCGGTAATTGGAGTAAACCAGCAGCACGTACTGGAGCCACTGAAATGCCCAACCGGTTCTATGCACTGGGATTAGCAACTGGATCTATGGAGTGAACCAGTACCGTGCACTGGAGCAAAAGTAACGCCCAACCGGTTCTAAGCACTGGGATCAGCAACCGGATCTATGGAGTGAACCAGTACCACGTACTGGAGTAAATGGAACGCCCAACCGGTTCTATGCACTGGGATCAGTAACCGGATAAATGGAGTAAACCAGCAACACGTACTGGAGCAAATGGAACGCCCAACCGGTTCATGTAACGGGTCACAACCGGTAATTGGAGTAAACCAGTAACAAGTACTGGAGCAAATGGAATGCCCAACTGGTTCAATGTAACGGAATCAGCAACTGGCAAGATGGAGTAAACCAGTACAACAACACAATGAAATGGAATGCCCAACCGGTACTATTCAGCAGGATCAGCAACCGGTATATAGAGTAAACCAGTACCGCATACTGGAGCCACTGAAATGCCCAACCGGTTCTATGCACTGGGATTAGCAACTGGATCTATGGAGTGAACCAGTACCGTGCACTGGAGCAAAAGTAACTCCCAACCGGTTCTAAGCACTGGGATCAGCAACCGGATATATGGAGTAAACCAGTACCGCGTACTGCAGCAAATGGAACGCCCAACCGGTTCTATGCCCTGGGATCAGCAACCGGATATATGGAGTAATCCAGTACCGCACACTGGAGCAAATGGAACGTCCAACCGGTTCTATGCACTGGGATCAGTAACCGGATATATGGAGTAAACCACTACCGCGTACTGCAGCAAATGGAACGCCCAACCGGTTCTATGCCCTGGGATCAGCAACCGGATATATGGAGTAATCCAGTACGGCACACTGGAGCAAATGGAACGTCCAACCGGTTCTATGCCCTGGGATCAGCCACCGGATAAATGGAGTAAACCAGTACCGCGTACTGGAGCAAATGGAACGCCCAACCGGTTCTATGCACTGGGATCAGCAACCGGATAAATGGAGTAATCCAGTACCGCGTACTGGAGCAAATGGAACACCCAACCGGTTCTATGCACTGGGATCAGCAACCGGATATGTGGAGTAAACCAGTACCGCGTACTGGAGCAAATGGAATGCCCAACCGGTTCTATGCACTGGGATCAGCAACCGGATATGTGGAGTAATCCAGTACCGCGTACTGGAGCAAATGGAACACCCAACCGGTTCTATGCACTGGGATCAGCAACCGGATATGTGGAGTAAACCAGTACCGCGTACTGGAGCAAATGGAATGCCCAACCGGTTCTATGCACTGGGATCAGCAACCGGATATATGGAGTAAACCAGTACCGCGTACTGGAGCAAATGGAACGCCCAACTGGTCTATGCCCTGGGATCAGCCACCGGATAAATGGAGTAAACCAGTACCGCGTACTGGAGCAAATGGAACGCCCAATCGGTTCTATGCCCTGGGATCAGCTACCGGATATATGGAGTAAACCAGTACCGCGTACTGGAGCAAATGGAACGCCCAACTGGTCTATGCCCTGGGATCAGCCACCGGATAAATGGAGTAAACCAGTACCGCATACTGGAGTAAATGGAAAGCCCAACCGGTTCTATGCACTGGGATCGGCAACCGGTATCTGGAGGAGACCACAAGATGAGAATGTCGCCCAAGCGACAGGCAGCCAGAAGCAGAGAATCAGGATACAACACGGGAACAGGTTGCCCTCCAGGACAACTGCAGGAACGGCAGGACGGCCAACCGGGTCAGGAATGGAAGCAGGAACAATGCCAGGACCGGAGCAGAGCAGAGTCAGGACCACCGGACAACCGGATCTGGAACGAGGACAGGAACCATGGAAACGTTATACAGGTGTCTGCAGGTACAGAGACACCACGAAAGGGCAACCAAAGGGTGTCTCAGTCTGGTTTAAATAGGGAGTGCTAGGCAGGCGTTAAACAGGCAGCCAAAGGGAAATACAGACATCTGAATGACAGCAAGGGAGAGCAATCACGGGCACCGTGATAGTATCCCCCTCTCAAGGACCCCCCCTTCTAGAAGAGGGACCTGGCTTTTGGGGGTACCGAGAGTGAAAGATCCGCAGTAATTTGGAAGCATGAAGGTTCTTACTATCCACCCATGATCGATCCTCAGGACCATAACCTTTCCAATGTACCAAATACTGCAGCTTTCCTCTAAATCTGCGAGAATCAATAATACTTTGAACTTCATTCTCCTCCTGACCCTCTACCTCAATCGGTCCTGGCACCACAGGATTAGTAGTATAGCAGTTACATACCAGGGGTTTGAGGAGGGATACATGAAACAAATTGTGGATACGCATGGACACAGGGATGTCCAATGCATAGGAAACAGGGTTGATTTTACGGATCACCCTGTACGGACCAATAAACCGGGAAGCCATTTTGTTAGACGGGACTTGTAGCTTAAGGTTTCTGGAGGATAACCATACCCTGTCCCCAACCTGGAAAGAGACTGGGGAGGTGTCTAGGGGTCTTGGAACGGGCACAAGTGGCACAGGCATTGGTAAATGCAGCACAATCTGCTCTCAAGGAGGGCCACCAGAACACTTGTGAGAGAGACCATATCAATTGATCCCTACCAATACGCCCAGCAGCCTTAGAGGAGTGGTAGGTTTCAAGTAGTCTAGTGCGAAATGGCTCGTCCACATAACACTTGCCCACTGGGGTGTCTGGAGGAGCAGTAGCCTGGGTGGCCAATATTTTTTCCCCCAGTGGCGAAGTGATACTGGTGCGTAAAGTTGCAAGTATACGACTAGGCTGAATGATAGGTGCTGGGACCTCGCTCTTGTCGGTCTCAGGCTCAAATTGTCTCAACAGGGCATCGGCCCTCACGTTCTTGGAACCCGGCAAGTAGGAAACAATGAAGTTAAATCGAGAAAGGAACAGTGCCCATCTGGCCTTACGAGAAGACAATCTTTTAGCTACTGATAGATAAGTCAGGTTTTTATGGTCTGTGAGAATTAATACAGGATTTCTGGTACCTTCCAATGAGTGATGCCACTCCTTAAGAGAGAGAATGATAGCCAGTAATTCTCTGTCCCCTATCTCATAATGACTCTGGGCCACCGACAATTTCTTTGAGAAAAATTCACAAGGTCTAAGTGTACTGCCCTTTTCTGGTCTTTTGGAAAGTACTGCCCCAACCCCGATTTCTGAGGCATCGACCTCTAACGTGAACGGAAGGGCTGGGTTGGGGTGGGATAATACTGGAGCAGCTGAAAATTCAGGGATTCAGCTCCCTCAGACCATTGGGAAGGATTAGCGCCCTTATGGGTCAAGTCAGACAATGGTTTAACAATCGAGGAAAAGTTCCTAATAAATTTCCTATAATAATTGGCAAAGCTCAGAAATTGCTGAATAGCCTTTAAACCTTTAGGCCGTGGCCATTGCAAAACAGCCGCAAGTTTCTCCTGATCCATGGCAATACCCTCCTTGTCATTCACAAACTCCAAAAAGGGCACGCTGGATATATGAAACTCGCATTTTTCCAATTTGCATTATAATTTGTTCTTACGTAGGCGTAGTAATACTTCTGACACATCCCTGATGTGTTGTGACAAGTCCTTAGAGTGAATAAGTATATCGTCCAGGTAGACCACCACACAGGACTGAAACATATCCCTGAGGATGTCATTAATTAGTACTTGGAACACTGCGGGTGCATTACAGAGACCAAACGGCATTACTAGATATTCATAGTGACCGGATCTAGCCGTTTTCCGCTCATCACCAGCTCTGATCCGAATCAGGTTATAAGCTGCCCTTAGATCTAATTTTGTGAAAATTGAGGAACCCTTAAGTCTGTCAAATAGTTTGGTGATGAGTGGTATCGGATACGCATTTTTAGGCATCAACTTATTTAGGCCACGGTAGTCAATGCGTGGTCTTAATTCGCCACTTTTCTTTTTCACAAGAAAGAACCCAGCTCCTGCTGGTGAAGTGGATTTCCTGATTATCCCTCTCTTGAGGGCATCTGAAATATATTCTTCCATAGCTTGATTCTCCTCGCAAGACAAAGGATAAGTACGACCCCTAGGGGGCACCACCCCCTGGGGCAGCTCAATGGCACAATCATAAGGTCTGTGCTGAGGCAAAGTGCCAGCCTCCCCTTTGCTGAACACATCACTGAATTGTTGGTACTCATCTGGCAATGAAGAAGAGGTACATAAGATCTTTACTGGATGAGACACACAATGCTCCATACAATATTGGGACCAGGCAGAAATCTCACACTTTTGCCATTCAAACTGGGGATTATGTAGTTGCAACCACGGGAACCCCAAAATGACTGCATGGTGAGGAGAATTGATTATCTGAAATTGTTGTTCCTCTTTGTGTAATGCCCCAATAGTCATGGGAAGTGGTATTGTTTCAAAGGTCACCTGGGCAGGCTGCAGTGGTCTGCCATCAATAGCCTCGATAGCCAGAGGAGTTTCTCTTTCAACCAACGGAATTTTATGCCGATCAGCAAAGGCATTATCCATGAAATATCCAGCTGCACTGGAGTCAATCAGGGCCAGAACCTCCACTGAGTGATCTGCCCATGAAAATACCACCTGGACGGTGGCTGTTTGAATGCTCGAACCTGGGGACGGGTGAACACCACCTAGGGCCTGTCCCCCAAGGTACCCTAGGTGTGTTCGTTTCCCGGACAAATAGGACAATTACGTAGCAGGTGCCCAGATTTGCCACAGTATAAACATAACCCCTGCCTCCTGCGAAGTGCTCGTTCTTCTTTGGTTAGCCTTGTAAACCCTACATGCATAGGTTCACCAGGTTCCCATGCATGGTCATTGGGTGTAGGCAATGAGGGATGGGTGGGTGGGGAAAATGAACTGCTAATCAATATATTCATCCAAATCATTAAGCAGCTCCCTAGCTGCAATTTCGTCTTTGATATAATCGCCCAGGCCTTGAGCAAAGGCAGCCAACAATGCCTCATTATTCCAACCTACCTCTGCTTCTAGTGTACGGAATTCTATGGCATACTTGCCCACAGTCCGTTTGCCCTGTCGGATTTCCATTAGACGTTTAGCAGCAGAGGTGGTCCTCCCAGGGATCTCGAATACTCTCCGAAATGTTTGCACAAATTCTCTGAAACTCCTTGTGCAAGGTTTAGCATTTTCACATAAGGGATTGGCCCAAGCCAGAGCAAGCCCGGTCAATAAAGATATCATAAACCCCACTTTGCTGAGCTCATTGGGGAATGCATGAGAGATTAATTCCAGAAATATCTCAAGTTGATTGATAAACCCTCTGCACAAACTGGGTTCGCCATCATATCTGAGTGGCAATGGTGCGGAAGCGGATAGCCCTTTAACTGCAGCCACAGAGTTAATAGTATCATTCTACGGAGTTGAAACTGGGGAGACCACCGGACTTGAAACAGACTTATCAGTAAGTACCGTACACTCAAGAATAGTTTGGATGGCCAATGCCAACTGATCCAAATGCTGCTCATGTACATCCATCCTCCAATGGATGTTCTGTGTGTTACCTTCACTCTTACTGTCTGAGGTCATGGCCCTTTCGTACTGTCACGGTTTGTTATGAATCTCAGACACAGAGTAAGATAAAAATCAAACTTTATTGAAAAGGTTAATAGGAACCCCCATGGGTCAGTACGTACACATATATCAGTGATACAATTTGGGTGCAAACAGAAGTAGCAAGATATGGCAGTATAGGCTCTACCGGCCTTGCCATATACCGGGCAAAGCAGCCAGTAAGAGGGTACAACAGAATATAATTAGGCTCTACCGGCCCTGCCAATATACCGGGCAAGGCAGCCAGTAAGATGGTACAACAGAATGTAAATAGGCTCTACCGGCCCTGCCAATATACCGGGCAAGGCAGCCAGTAAGATGGTACAACAGAATGTAAATAGGCTCTACCGGCTCTGCCAATATACCGGGCAGGGCAGCCAGTAAGGTGGTTCAACAGGATGTAAGTAGGCTCTACCGGCACTGCCAAAATACCGGGCAAGGCAGCCTGCAAGGATAAGAGGACAGTGGAATAGCCCAACCGGGTCTATGCAACAAAGTCTACAACCGGTAATTGGAGTAAACCAGCAACACGTACTGGAGCAAATGGAACGCCCAACCGGTTCATGTAACGGGTCAGCAACCGGTAATTGGAGTAAACCAGTAACACGTACTGGAGCAAATGGAATGCCCAACTGGTTCTATGTAACGGAATCAGCAACCGGCAGGATGGAGTAAACCAGAAAAGCAATAGAATGAAATGGAATGCCCAACCGGTACTATGCAGCAGGATCAGCAACCGGTATATAGAGTAAACCAGCACCGCGTACTGGAGCCACTGAAACGCCCAACCGGTTCTATGCACTGGGATTAGCAACCGGATATATGGAGTAAACCAGTACCGCGTACTGGAGCAAAAGTAACGCCCAACCGGTTCTATGCACTGGGATCAGCAACCGGATATATGGAGTAAATCAGTATAGCGTATTGGCGTAAATGGAACGCCCAACCGGTTCTATGCACTGTGATCAGCAACTGGATAAATAGACTAAACCAGTACCGCGTACTTGAGCAAATGGAACGCCCAACCGGTTCTATGCCCTGGGATCAGCAACCGGATAAATAGAGTAAACCAGTACCGCGTACTTGAGCAAATGGAATGCCCAACCGGTTCTATGCCCTGGGATCAGCAACCGGATAAATAGAGTAAACCAGTACCACGTACTGGAGCAAATGGAACGCCCAACCGGTTCTATGCACTGGGATCAGCAACCGGATATATGGAGTAAACCAGTACCGCGTACTGGAGCAAATGGAACGCCCAACCAGTTCTATGCACTGGGATCAGCAACCGGATATATGGAGTAAACCAGTACCGCGTACTGGAGCAAATGGAACGCCCAACCGGTTCTATGCCCTGGGATCAGCAACCGGATATATGGAGTAAACCAGTACCGCGTACTGGAACAAATGGATCACCCAACCGGTTCTATGCACTGGGATCAGGAACCGGTATCTGGAGGAGACCACAAGATGAGAATGTCGTCCAAGCGACAGGCAGCCAGAAGCAGAGAATCAGTATACAACACGGGAACAGGTTGCCCTCCAGGACAACTGCAGGAACGGCAGGACGGCCAACCGGGTCAGGAATGGAAGCAGGAACAATGCCAGGACTGGAGCAGAGCAGAATAAGGACCACCGGACAACCGGATCTGGAACGAGGACAGGAACCATGCAGCAGCAGCCCTGACAGTGGAGAAACGCTGACACTATATCACGGTGCCCGTGATTGCTGCAATTCTCTGTCTATCACCTGCAGGGGGCTCCCATTGGCTGTCTGTAGTCAGCCCGCCTCACATTGCCTTTTTAAACTCAGTCTGGGCACCCTTTAGTTGTCCTTTCGTGGTGTCTCTGACAGCATCCACTTCGTGCTGCCTGCTGTAGCTGTTTGGGCCTGTTCCTGAGCTCCTGAGTACCTGAGTTACTGAGTCGACCTGTTCCTGTGTTCCTGCCTGCTTGTCAGTTCCAGTCCGGTTCCGGTTGTTCTCTTCGTTTGCTGATGTTCCGGTTGCCAGTCGGCTTAGCGGTTCTTGACCCAGTTAATCCTCTGCCTGGTTCCTGTGGTTTCCTGTTTCCAGTTGCTGAGGCGACATTGCTCTCCTTTCGCTCTGGCGACATTATCGTCTGTTGGTTCCAACGTGCGGACGCTGGTTTACTCCATTAGCCTTGCGGCTCAAATTACTGTTTGTTGGTCCCAGCGTGTGGACGCTGGGTTTTTCCGTTTGCCTTATGAGTCACATCTTGCCAGTATGTTCCTAACGTAGGGCGCTGGTTTACTCCCTGACTTGCAGTCAGGTACTTGGAGGTTCCAAGTGTCCTGTCCAGTCCTAACAGCATTTAATCCTGCAGTCTACAGGCACGAGTCTTTCTGCTTGAGTGAGACCGCTGACCGAGTAACTCTATTTTCCATCGTACTGTCATTGTCATCTGACAGTTATTTGGTCTCAGTGGTGTCTCCCTTCTTGGGCTGCCCTGCCCGGCATTGGTAAGGCCGGTAGAAACTTTCACGTGCCACCCTTAGGTTGCCTTACCCGGTATTTGCAGGGCCGGTAGAGCCTATTCCTTGTGCATCCCTCAGGCTGCCTTGCCCGGTATTGGTAAGGCCGGTAGAACCGGTACGTTGCCATCTTACGGTTGCCTTACCCGGTATTGGTAGGGCCGGTAGAGCCTACCTCCCACTATTCTATCAGTGTCACCTGGGTTGCTTTGCCCGGTATTATTGGCAAGGCCGGTAGAACCTATCTCTATTGTCATTTGTTTCTATGTATTGTTTGTATGTGTATGAAAACCCTATGGAATTACCTTAACTTTTCAATAAAGTTATGTTTTTACCTAAACCTTACGTCTGAGAGTCTTAACAAACCGTGACACACTGACAGAAGATCACAGGCAGAGGGAAACACCAACAGGTGACTGCAGGTACAGAGACACCACGAAAGGGCAACCAAAGGGTCTCTAAGGCTGGTTTAAATAGGCAGTGCTAGGCGGACGTTAAACAGGCGGCCAATGGGAAATACAGACATCTGACAGCAAAGGCGAGCAATCACGGGCACCGTGATACACACACTCATTACACACACATACACACACAACACACTGTACAGACAAACTCGTTAGACACACAATTATATACATAAACAAATACATACACACAATATATACACAAACACACACATACATACACACATATATATACATATATACACACTCATTACACACAGATGTCTGTGTATGAAGAATGGTTTGTTCACAGTTGAGTACAACGGTGTGTGTGTGTGTCTTCACTTGCACACAAGAAGAATGGTGGGCAGGTACACATTTAGGATTGCACTAGTATAAGTGTATGTATTCTTATACCTACCAACATTCCAAATGGCTAAAGGGGGCAACTTTTTTTAGGTGGTATTGCTGGGAGGTTTTCTGGTGAGCTGCACATTATTTAGAATTTTTAGGTTATTTCATGACCTATTTACACCTCTTTGGCTAACTGAATAAATGATTTAGAGAAAGGCTATGGTATTTTATTTATACAGTCTAATGTATGAACACACATAATGAGTTTTATTGCTGTGGAGCAATGTGATACATTTATTTAGACACCACACAGTCTGATCTATTAAAAAGAGGGACACCGGGGTGGGAAAGAGGGACAGAGATAGTTGAGTATCAAAGAGGAACTGTCCTTCCTAAAGAGGGACACTTTGGAGGTATGGAACCCTAATATCTCCTAAAGAGGGACACATGGTAGGTATGTACCCCTAATATCTCCTAAAGAGGGACACTTGGGAGGTATGGACCATAATATCTCCTAAATAGGGACACTTGGAAGGTATGGACCCCTAATATCTCCTAAAAAGGAACTCTTGGGAGGTATGTACCCCTAATATCTCCTAAAGAGGGACACTTGGGAGGTATGGACCCCTAATATCTCCTAAAGAGGGACACTTGGGAGGTATGGACCCTAATATCTTCTAAAGAGGGACACTTGGGAGGTATGTACCCCTAATATCTCTTAAAGAGGGACACTTGGGAGGTACGTACCACAAATATTTCCTAAAGACGGACACTTGGGAGGTATGGACCCTAATATCTTCTAAAGAGGGACACTTGGGAGGTATGTACCCCTAATATCTCTTAAAGAGGGACACTTGGGAGGTATGTACCACAAATATCTCCTAAAGACGGACACTTAAAAGGTATGGAGCCCTAATATCTCCTAAAGTGGGACACTTGGCAGGTATGGACCCCTAATATCTCCTAAAGAGGGACACTTGGGAGGTATGGAGCCCTAATATCTCCTAAAGAGGGACACTTGGGAGGTATGGCCCCCTAATATCTCCTAAAGACAGACACTTGGGAGGTATGGACCCTAATATCTTCTAAAGAGGGACACTTGGGAGGTATGTATCACAAATATCTCCTAAAGACGGACACTTGGGAGGTATGTACCTCTAATATCTCCTAAAGTGGGACACTTGGGAGGTATGGAGCCCTAATATTTCCTAAAGATGGACACTTGGGAGGTATGTACCCTAATATCTCCTAAACAGGCACACTTGGGTGGTGTGTATTATTTTTTTCTTAGGGGTAACAAGTAGTGGACAAATCTGCTATTTCTTTTTACGATACGTGTGTATAGAAAATATCCCTGTGGCTAATGTGCTAACCCAAAGTGGAGCAAACCAGCTGCACAACAGGTGAGAAATAAACTTTTCCAAAGCTCCAATGAATTTAAATGGGACTTTTAACACATTGTTTGCTGCAGAGATCTTCAACACATATAGGAGCAAAGCGCTTGAGACCTGTCTAGTACTGAAATGGTTAAAATCCCAATTTAAATCAATGATACTTTTATTTCTCCCCTATGGTGCAGTGAGATTGCCCCTTAATTGCTCTACTTTTCTTTTCTTCATTGGATCCACTGATGATGTCCCAGGTAAGTGGGCGGGGCATACAGGGTGGGGTACAAGGGGCGGAGCCCAGGGGAGGCAAAATTAAGTTTTGACTAGGGTGGCAAAAATCCTTCAAACGGAGAGTGGAGCAAAAGTACTAATAGCAATGGGACAAAGGAGGTAGAACATTATAAATGGATGAGATCTAAGTTAACCCTTTGAGTGCCAGAGTGGTATGCAATGCATTGCAAAGCAATGCGTTGCGTACCACTCTGGCACTCAAAGGGTTAAAATACAACTGAGGGAGCAGGCTGCACTGTCACTGCAGCGCTTCCCTCATCTTCATTCATAAGCACTCCCTTTGCTGCGGGTGGCTGTGAAGCCCGCAGCATTATACAGTATAAGCCTGGGGACTAGAGAGCCATTGGATGAAGCGGGAGGAGGGGAGAGAGACATAGGAGGAAGCGGGTGGTAGGCTTGTATTTGCTGCCCGCTTCCTCCGATACCTCTCCTCTCGCGTTGGCATTGTGCCCAGCTGTCTGGCGTCACCTTGTACATTTCGTCCCTTCTCACAATGCATTGGGGTAGGAAACATGCTAAGCAATTCTTTCCTACCTCTCTGGTACTCAAAGGGTTAATTGTGGAATAAAAGACAGATTTGTCCACTACATGGAAGTCCATGAGGTGGATGTGGATGGGGTTAGTATGTCACATATATGCAATATATGTGACATACTAAGGGGGGATGTGGAAGGGGGCATTGTGTAGTGCTTGGTGTACTAGTTTTATTGATTGTAACCCTTTGAATGCCACAGGATTTGATGTACGTGGATAGGATGTACGTTCAGTTTCACATTACAGATAGAATAAGAGATTGTACTGTTTTGATAAACAGATGAAAGCTTGATGTTTGACGATTTGGCTCTCTAAGATATGGATGGGCAACCTTAGTTTTATAGTATATTTATCAGGAGAATGCAGTTGTGATTATACTACACTTAAACAGCTGACATGTTGTTGTCTATCAAATTTGGAGGCAAACAGCCATTTGTCTGCTGCACCAATAAATATGTGCTGAAGTGAGACTATACTATCTCTATGTTCAAGTGATGTTGATCAGTGGAATAAGCACATATGCTGAAGTGGCACAGTGACATCACAGTGGGTTTGTGGTGTGGCTCCTTACAATCAACACATTTTTGCTGAAGTGAGATTATGACATCACAGTAGGTCTGTGATGCATTTTTATGGAATCCTGAATATAAGGCAGTGCCAAGTATCATTCCCAACTTACTTCTGCATACAGCATTCTGAGATAGCACAATGGCTCCTTCAGGTCATTCAGCAGCGAAAGGGAGAGTGATGTTCATTTATTTGTTTCTGTTACTGGTGTCTAATCCAGCACGAGCAAATGACAACACAAAACCTGACATCATCTCCAGCATGGAGGAAATACCATCTGACGAGTCAACCTTTATTTGCGGACTTCGTCTGACATTTTATTCTTTAATTTCCGCAATAATTATGATTGGTGCCATGGTTGTATGCATTATAATTATGTTGTGTAAATCATCTCTTAAAAAGAGAGGGAAGAAGCGGTCAGATATTGAAAACAACGTGGATCATTCAACTGGGCAAGAATCTGAACCAGCATATGAAGACATTTTAGAGGATCCTTCAAAGGAACTAGAATGTAAAGCAGGATATGAGAACATTCTAGAGGATCCTGCATCGGAGAAACATCAATCACCAGCTTCTGTACTAGTTGCTGAGGATCTTTCAGCAAAGCAGGAAACAGTGCCTGCCTTGAAAGACATTGCCAAGGATCCTTCAGCAGAGAAGAAGCCTCCAGGATATGAGAACATTCTAGAGGATCCTGCAGAGGGGAAACATCAATCACCAGCTTCTGTACTAGTTGCTGAGGATCTTTCAGCAAAGCAGGAAGCAGTGCCTGCCTTGAAAGACATTGCCAAGGATCCTTCAGCAGAGAATAAGCCACCAGCAGAACCTGAAGACTTTGTTACTAATCCTTCAGCAGAGCAGGAGATAAGACCAACTGTTGCAGAAGCTGATATTTCGGAGAGTTCTGCAGATGAATATGAACTGGCTCCAGACGTACAGACACCTCAAGACGGTCCTGTAGTCATTGAAATTCCAGAGGATCCAACAAAAGAGCAAGAAACTGTACCCAAGAGCAGTTCACTGTACAACACCGCAAGGATCCTTGGTGTTTTAAGCTATCTGGGGGTCTCATTTACATACTCCAGAATGGATTCAGTGGACCTGTCCAACACTGAAATCCCCCAGAATGAGTCTTAAAGGAGAAATCAAAGACTCCAGCCCTTGGACATCATGCAATGAAACATCATGAACAGAAGACAATGAGAACATCACAGAAATAAAGATTATATTAACTGTGACATTTGACTCCATTCAAACATTGTTTTGATTGATCAGGGTGACATTGATAGCCCAGCCCTAAAGGGCAACAATCAGATATAAGCAAGGTCATATATACTCTATATACATATTTATATTAGAATATATATATATACACTAGTGTAAAAGCCCGTGTACATGGGCCAAGGTCTGGGTAATGTTAACCATTTGAGTGCCAGAGGGGTACGCAACGCATTGCTTTCTCCTCTTGCCTCTTTCTACCCCCCTTGCCTCTGTCTAACCTCCCTTGCCTTTCTCTCTCCTCTTGCCCCCCATGCCTTTTTTGCCACCCTTTTGCCCCATGCCTCTTTGGCAAACCCTCTTGCCCTTCCCATCACCTTCTTGCCCCCCATAGCTCTTTTGCCCCCACATGGCTCTTTCACCACTCTCTTGCCCCCCCATAGCTCTTTTGCCCCCCCATTGCTCTTTCACCACCCTCTTGCCCCCCCCAATTCCTCTTTCACCACACTTTTGCCCCCCATACCTCTTCTGCCCCCCCATGGATTTCACCAACCTCTTGCTCCCCATACCCCTTTTGCCCCCCATGCCCATTTCACCACACTTGGGAGCCTCTCTTCTCACTGGCGGTGCTGCAGTCATGTGCAGTACCGACTGCCCAAACATGCCGCAGCGGATACAGAGCGGGGCGCCCCGAATTCAGAGCAGAGTCCTCTCTGATCCTCTTCCTGGGACCAAGCAGTTGCAGGAAGGTCCGCAGAGAGGTTGCCGGTCTGAATTTGGAGCGCCCTGCTCCGTATCCACCATGGCGCGTTCGGGCAGTCAGTATTGCGCATGAGTGCAGAGTGGGCAGTTTCTACTGAGCATGATGGCATCTGACAAACATACTAGCGTCAAACATCCTAGCGAATTATAATATAAAATATTTAAAGTGACAGGATGGAGTACAGTATGCCTGGTACTGTGGAACTTCTTATTCTTCTTATAATTTATATATTTCCTTGTTAGACTGAATTATTGAAGTATGATTTCTATTATAATTATCTGGTTAGGCTACATGATCTTGGCTGTATCTAAGTATATAGCTCCATTTTCACTAAGAATGATGCAAGTTTAGTTCTGTGATTCGTTTTTTTGATTTTGCCATAAATTAATCTACAAATTCATTACAGCTGGGAAAACTATTTCTAATTTAAACACAAAGGGAGATTGATTCATTGAGTGTCAGAGGGGTGTGTTAGATATCTCTCTGGCACTCAAAGGGTTACAATAATCTATGGATAAGTGCACACTTACCTCTCGAGCACAGGGGGCTTGCAATTTGCAGCCCTCCATACAAAGAAGGATGGGATTTATAGTACAGCAAAAGCTGGAGGGCCACAGATTGCTTATCGCCACCCCTTCCCAGTCTAACAGCAGTCTAGAACCCGTCTCTGTTGGCTTAGCTCTGTCACAGGGGAACTGTCCATCTGATACCAGATGTCTGGTCTCACAACTATCAGAGAGAAGTGTAACGTTTTGAGGTAAGAGTGTTGTCCAGGACATTATGAAATGCAAATGGTCCAATGTGAGAGAGAGTAACAGGTCTTCAGCAGAGGAATTCTTTATATTAACCCTTTGAGTTCCAGAGGGGTAACCAACGCATTGTTATGTAATGCGTTTCGTACTCCTCTGGCATTCAAAGGTTTAAAGATGGCTGGATTGTGTAATTCACTTCAGGGGATATGATGATGATGGCAGATACAATAGACCATGTGAAGAGGGAATTATATACAGTAAGAATATATGGATCTTAATTTGTACAGACCTAGTTAGGTGTCCTCATAAGAACAATCAGTTATTTTTATTTACAGTTGTTAACCCTCTAAGGACCAGAGAGGGGCACAAAACATTGTGAAGCAATGCTTTGCACAACCCTCTTTCCTCAGAGGACTAAATATCCCTTCGCTCCGTTTATCTCTGATTTTAGTCCTGAATATTTCTATCTTATGCCTTTGTTAAATCATTGCTATATTAATACAACTAGAACATGCACAGGTCTATACCAAAAACATTGTGGGGTGCACCCAAGACCTAAACAAACATACAAGAACAAAATATCTATAGAGTAAGTTATAGAAACTAAACTCCACAAGATAAAGAGGTCCACTCATTGAGGCACTCAGAATACCCTAATAGTAATCATACATCAAAAATGTTTATTGGTGTACAAAAAACATAAAATGCACATACAAGATAATATAACAATCACATTACTCAGCAGGTGTCAAAAGTAAACAGGACAAGTTGTCAGAAAAATACACCATATAAATATAACAATATCTCACCAAAGGAGGTGCCTCAATGAGTGGACCTCTTTATCTTGTGGAGTTTAGTTTCTATAACTTACTCTATAGATATTTTGTTCTGTGTTAAATCATTAACACTCATGTGGAGTTTTATTGAAATTACTTTAAATGAAAGAGAAGTTTGGAAAATAAGAAGCTATTATCAGAGTATTGAATGAGGCCAAAAGGACAACACATTATTACAAGACCAGGAGGGCAATATAGCACTACATCATACCAAACATGTGCGTAGAGGGAATCAGCTGCACCACACAGGTGAGACGCACATAGGCCATAGCTTACGTCTGTGCTTGTGCTGTTTCTCTCTTGTGGAGAGGATTTGCCTGGCATTTCGGCGCTGGGCTGTTTGTTGGTAGGACCAGTCTGATGTGGACATGGAAGTTTCCTCTCTGCAAAGGCACACGTCAGTGAAAAACATGACTTGTAGCACCTCTTAAAGTTCCTGGATATTGCTATCAACTGTGATGTCCGTCTCCATGGACATTGCATACAGGACCGATTGACAGTGTTATTCCTCGAATCAAGGAAAATATTAAGAGGGGGTCATTAGGATTTGTTTGGCTGTTGTAAGTTAAATGGGGGTATTATTTGGAGGTATTACTTCACCTTTAAATGGTAGAGAGTTAACATCTTCCCTACTTTATTAGATCTATAGTAGTACTTCTGTTTCAAAGCCTTGAGTTTCCTAGTCACCCTCTCCTGTTCCCGCGCCGTAATATCCAGTCTAATTTTCTTTATCTCTCTCTCATACTCCCCGCAGGGAGACAATTTGTTTTTACTTTCCATCTCATAAAGAGAGAGATAAAGACTAGCCAGACTTCCTCCTCTCATCCTTTTTGCTTTTATCCCCATCTTAATCAAGTGCCCTCTCACCACACACTTATAGGCACACCAAAGTGTGGCCCTAGACTCAACAGACCTTATATTCTCTTTAAAATAATCTCTAGTCACCTCCTCTAACTTTTCTTTATTATCTTTATCCTGCAGCAAATAATTACTCATTTTCCACTCCCTATAATTTTGCCCCCCATTATCACCTACTAATTGCCAAATTACCGCATTATGGTCAGACCACACTATATCCTTGATAAGTACTCTTCTAATATTATCAACCAAAATGTTATTCCCCACCACCAAATCAAGCCGTGCATATGAATTATGTGCTGATGAATAATGAGTATAGTCCCGATCCATAGGATGGAAAACTCTCCACACATCAAATAGTTGCTCTTTTCTCAAAAAATTGGCCAGAGCCCGAGCATTTCTTACACATCTTGAATCTACACTTTGTCCCTTCCCCAGCATTTTATCTGTCAGTGGATCTGGTACACAATTGAAGTCACCGGCCAATATCACAATTCCTACCGCTATATTTTCCACTCTACCCCACATTTGTTTCAAAAATGACACTTGGTTACAATTTGATAGATATACATTTACCAGAGTATACAAGATATTGTTAATCTTACATATCATAATAATATACCTGGCATCACTATCACATTCCTTATAGATAATCTGTAGGTCTACACCTTTTGTCACCATTATCGCCACCCCTCTTTTTTTCTCCTCCTCAAGAGAGGCGGTGATAACATGTGCAAATCTCTTATCCATAAGCAACTCTGTCCGCCCAATCCAATGCATCTCCTGGACCACACAGAGATCTATTTTTTCTTTACGAATCAAATCATATAACATTGACCTTTTATAGGGAGAATTCAAACCCTGGGTATTTAGAGAAAGAAATCTCATTAACCTTCACACATCTCCATACACCACTGAAGTGGGTGTCTACAGGCCCCTATCATTCCACCACTCGCACACACAAACATACCACAATAGGGGGCACACTCCTCTCCCCTCTTTTACCCCTCTCCCCACAAAGGGCACAGACCAATTTAAGCTAAACTTTAGCTAAATAGATGGCTCGTTACCCAGAACTCCCCATTATATCTCGTACATTGCGAGGAATTATTACAGGAAAGAGGAGGGGTTACCAAGACAAAAAAGGGGGGGAGAAGAAAAAAAAAAAAAAAAAAAAAAAAAAACCTTCATATAATAATCCCAAATACCCACACCCTCTAGACTCAAATCCCCTAAAAAAAAAAAAAAAAAAAAAAAAAATACTATATCCCCTCCTTCAAGTCATCTCCCCCCTCCCCTATACCACCACAAACTAATATCCTATTCTTCAACGCCCTACTGCTCCCCCAACCACTCTAAAACTGCAGATGGCTCCGTAAACCCTTTCCATCCTTCCCTTGAAGAGACCAACAACTTAAAGGGAGACCCCCATCTAAACTTTATATGTTTAACTCTCAACTCTCCTATAACAGATGTAAATTGTCTCATTTTATTCCTGGTGGCCCAGGATATATCTGGCAAAATCCTTATAGAGTCAAATTTTTCTGCCATCTTCTCCTTCACCCTGTATAGATTCCATATCTGTTCTTTCACACTATATGAATGCAGACAGACAATCACATCCCTTGACGCCCCCTCAGGTGCATTCTTAGGTTTATTCAACCTGTAAAGTCTATCCATCATCTCTTCCTGATTGCCAGATCTTACTCCTAAAGCAGAAAAATAATCCAACAGAAATTGCTTCAGCTCATTACTCCCAATCTCCTCAGGGATCTTACGCAGCCGTAGATTACATCTTCTTGCTCTATCTTCCAGGCCATTTAGCCTATCCTCCAAATCCTCACAGCGTTTATTCAACTGCTTATAATTATCCTGAATGGATGCCCATTGAAATTCCAAGGATTCAATCTTATCCTCTATCTTTTGTACATTATGCACCACCCGGGCCATATCTGCCCGTAAATCTTGAGTGCTGACATTTATCTCTCTTTTAATTTTTTCAAACTGGGCCGTTAGCCCTTTGTCCAACATTTCTGCCCAAATCCCAGCATGCTCCAGGGATACTACATGATCTTTAACCTGGCTTTCTGGGCTATTCAGCAGTTGGGAGGGGTAATAATCAGACATTCTCTTATCAGCCTTTAAATCTTTAACCTCTTTTTTATTCTTCTTCCCCGACATTGCAGGCTCCTGAGTCTTCCTAGCAGCCATCTCCAGTCAGTAGTATAAAGGCTAATAATTATCATACATTTCTTCTAGCCCAGCCAGCTCTTCCACCCCACTGTATACCGGCCATTCTGAAATGCTTAATTACACATACCTCCTTAATATACTTGTCTATACAAGGAGTTCTTCCGATCCGTGCTTTTCCACACGAATCCCACAGCTACCACGCCGTTCACTCCACTGACCGCGGCTCTCTCAGGGCCTGCTGCCTTATCATAATTCACCTTTTACTTTCCACGGCTGCATCCACTCCTCCGCCTTCCCTCCGATCGCACCCCTTCCAAACAGCCGCCCTTCACGATCCGGGCACTCCTTTACTGCCCCCGGCACCTCCAACCTCCTCAGCCGGCCAGCACGCCAGCCCAGTCAATAGAGCCCTCGCTCCGTACGCCACGCCAGCCTCACTCTTCCTGGGGATCACGCGCCATCCGAGCTACGCACGCATCACCCTCATATACTAGTACTATATATAAGATTAGGGAAGGAGAGAAGATATTTATGAGACCTGAGGAAATAGGGAAGTGTTTTGAGAAATATTATAGATCTCTGTATAATATACCCACGGGAGTAACAAAACAACAGGTGAAAGAATTTGTTGGCAAGTATCCAATACCCAAGATTAATGAGGTAGACGTTGAAGGGATGAATGGTGGGTTTTCGGCACGGGAGGTGATGGAAGCAATCAATAAGTTGAAAATAAATAAGTCCCCGGGGCCGGATGGTTTTGGTGCATTATTTTATAAGAAACTTAAGATGGAAATCTCACCCTACTTGGCGCAGATGTTTAATTGTTTGAGTGAATAGACGATTTGCCCGGTAGAATTATTGAGAGCACATATTGTCCCTATACTCAAGCAAGATAAGGATCCAACGGTGGTTACAAGTTACCGGCCGATATCACTGTTGAATGTGGATGTAAAAATTTACGCCTCTATTATTTCGGAGAGACTTAAGGGGGTGATAGGCAAAATTATACATTCAGATCAAATCGGGTTCACACCAGGTCGATTGTCATACCATAATATAAGAAGGATGATTAATGTGATAGATCATGCAAATGTGGGGGGGTGCCAACTCTGTTGATTGCATTTGATGCAGAAAAGGCATTCGACCGTGTTGGATGGGATTTTATGTTTGAGGTTTTATCAGCGGTGGGGATAGAGGGCCGTATGATGAGGGCGATAGAGTCACTATATAGTGAACCTGGTGCTAGAATCGTAGGGAAGAATTTCAAGTCAGACTGGTTTGAGATTCATAATGGCACTAGACAGGGTTGCCCTCTATCCCCACTGCTGTATATTTTGACAATAGAGTTATTGGCGGTCGTTATAAGGGAAGATGGAAGAATAAGGGGTTGTATAATGGGGGGTGAGGAATATAAAATATCTTTGTACGCAGATGATTTGATGGTTACCTTGGAGGAACCACAGAGGTCACTGCCCGGGCTCTTGGAGGTGGTGGAGGCGTATTCTTGTGTATCTAATTATAAGTTAAATGTAGATAAATCAACAATTCTTCCTATCCAAGTGGGTAATAAAGAATGTAAAGAGTTACAAGCAAAATTTGGTTTTAATTGGAATTTAAGTGAAGTACGATATCTAGGGATATATTTGACTTCTAAGGTAGATGATTTGATGGAAAAGAATGTAATGCATATGTTTAGAGAAACAAAGATTTTACTGAATGGTTGGCAGAGTATGGAGATTTCATGGTTGGGGAGAATTGATGTTATAAAGTCGTATATATTACCAAAATGGAGTTATGTATTTGGACACTTGCCACTGCGCATGCCTGAGGCTTGGCTGAAGATGATACAGGATAGTTTTGGAAGATTTATATGGAAAAATAAGAAACCCAGGGTTGGGATAAAAGTATTAATGAAAAATACTAAGAGGGGAGGGTTAGGAGTACCAATTATTGATCAATGTTATAAAGCCAATATTGTCAGACATGTGCAGATGATGCAAGTGGAGGACTATAAGAAAGAACCTTGGTATAAAATGGAATGTAATAGTATTTCTGCCAACTCTCTCTCCCCATTAATCTGGATGCCAAGTGCAATCTACAAGAAAGTAGGGAGTAAGAATAATTTTATTTTGGGAAATTTATTTCCGGAATGGAGGAGGATAAAACGGTTGTGGGGTTTGGAGAATAGGATACCAGAGTTTGTCCAGGTAAAAGATTTGATGTGGTGGGTTGAGGAGATGGATTTGAGAAATTGGATAAGTAGGGGCATCGTAGAGATACGAGATTTGTTAGAGGGCTGTGGGATCAAATCATTTGATCTGTTGCAGAATCAATATGGAATGCCTGGTAGGGATCTATTTAAATATATACGTATTAAGTATTTTCTGCAAAAATATTTGAATATCGGGGATCGAGTTGGTTGTAGGGCTATAAATCACATTTTTAACGGAAACTGTGTTGCAAAGGTGTTATCAAAATGCAATGGTCTAATTCAGATGACGATTGAAGACGGGACCCCGACAGCGGTGGGGAAATGGTCTACTGAATTGAAAATGCCCATAGATAGGGATGAATGGAATTGGGGATATAGGAATGTTTGTGAACAAGTTCATTGCGTGTGTATTAAGGAAAACCAGTTTAAAGTAATGAACAGATGGTATTGGGTACCTAAAAGGTTGGCAGCTATAGATTCGCAGAATTCGGATTTATGTTGGCGCTGTCAGAAGGAAGTTGGCTCACAATTACATATTTGGTGGATGTGTGATAAATTGAAGCCATTTTGGATGGAGGTTTTTGATCACCTAGATATATTGGGTAGAGTCAAATTGAAGAGGAAACCGGAGGTGGCATTACTACATATCGGGTGGCCAAATATGGATAGAGCACAGAGGTTGATGGTTACCCGTTGTATGGTTGCGGCTAAGGTGGTGATAGCAAGATTTTGGCAGACCTCAGTGATAGGTTCTTGGGTACAGGTGGCTAGACAATTGCATTTTCAATTAAGTATGGAGGCTGGTTTGTGGTGGGTAAGTCGATCAATGGGGAGAGTGAGTAAAGTGGCGGAAGAGTGGTTGAAACATGACCTGTTTAAGCATATACAGGAGAATTTTATAGGGGAAGAGATGAATGAAGAATGATAGGAAATTTTGTGGGTGTCTACGGGCAGTGTGGATGTATGGATTGTGGAAGTATTGTGTATGTTATGTTATATGTGTAGAATGTATATTTGTATTGTGATATGTCTTAATAAAGAAATTAAAAAAAAAAAAAAAAAGGAGATAAATGGTAGAGAGTTCTCTACTGAATGACAAAGCAATGCATTGGAGATTTTGTATATTTCCGGTGTTAATATAGTGAAGACGGAAGTGCGGAATCTATATATATATATAGAAGAATAAGCCTCATTGCATAATTTATGGTACCTCACACACAGAACATAATTTATGTCTCCTCAGAAAACAAACGCACATTGAACAGAATGCCTCATTACATAATTTATGTCTCATCAGGAGACACACCTCCTATTGGGTGATTCAATGGGGACTTTACTGCTTCCATTGGGTGATTCAATGGGGGCATGTTTATCATACAGGGAGTTGGCCTGTCCTCTCCAGCCCGCCCACCACTATCCAACAGACAAAAAAAAAAATATAGCTGCCACTCGCTCCTGAAGTAGGGGATATCAGTAACTTCTCCCGGTCCACACATACTTTCACTCAGGATCATTACCCCACAAACACACTGTTTCATCTCCACCAGATAATTGTAACCCTCCATAGTACGAGGGTGTAATGTTTCCATAAAATACAACCTCAGGGATAAACGTAATAATAACTCTTTTATTTAACTCTTTTCATCTCTTCAGTCAACACCACTAACTGTCTGTTTTCAACTGTCACTCCTCCACTTCCTGATTCCTGATTCCCGCCCTTTCTCCTTAAAGGGAGAGAGATGTTTTGCTGTATGTTACAGAGGGCAAGCCTCAAACACCACTTTCTATTTGTTCCCTCAGCATATTGCTACGTTTCTTCAACTGAAGAGCCACCGTGTGTTATATTGCTATGTTACCATAACTTAACCCTGTGAGTGACAGAGGGGTATGCAATGCATTGCAAAGCAATGCGTTGTATACCACTCTGGCACTCAAAGGGTTAAGTATGGAGGAGTTACTGCTCCCATTGGGTGATTCAATGGGGGAGTGATTTAAATCATGCAGAGAGTTGGCCTTCCCCCACTATCCAGCCCACCCACCACTATCCAAGTAACTGAAAAAACAAAATGGCTGCCACTCGCTCCTACACCACAGACACAAACACATCAGACAAAATACACACACACACTCACACACACTCACACTCAATCACACACTCACTCACTCACTCACACTCTCTCACTCACACATTCACTCACACTCAGTCACACAATCTCACTCACACACTCAATTACACACACACATTCTCACTCACACACACTCACACACTCTCACTCACACACTCAATCACACACACTCTCACACACTCAATCACACATACTCTCACACACTCTCACTCACACACTCAATCATACACACACTCTCACACACTCTCACTCACGCACACTCAATCACACACACACTCTCACACACTCAATCACACACACACTCTCACACACTCACTCACACACTCAATCACACTCTCTCACTCACACTCGTTTTCTCATTCACTCTCATACATCCTCTCACTCTCACACTCACTCACACACTCTCACTCAATCACACACTCTCACTAACACACTCACGCAATCACTCACACGCAATCACTCACACCCTGGGAGCCAGCATGATCCACCTTCCACCATAGTCTCACTCACACTCATTTACACCCTGGAAGCCAGCATGATCCACCTTCTACCATAGTATTTGCAATTACCACATGCATTTTAACTACATGAATGAATGCCCCTCACACACACTCATTCACACTCACTCATACCCGGGAGCCAGCAGCACGATCCACCTTCCACCATAGTATGTGCAATTACCACATGCATTTCAACTATATGAATGAATGCCACAGTGGAGGCATAAGTACAAACACAAACTCATTACAATTACACGAAAGTCACCCCCTTATGACTCACTTCTGTGTGTGTGTGTGTGTCTCTGTGTGTGCCTGTGTGTTCCTCACTGTGTGTGTTGCATGTCTGTATCACACTCAATGTGTCTGCATGTTGTGCATTGAATGTATGTGTGTATGACTGTGTCACTCTTTATGCATCTTTATGCAGAGACACATATGCAAATGCACACGCATGCACTGTGTGTGTTTGTCTTGCATCCATGTGTGTGCATTAATTCCCTATATATCCTGACGGGCAATGCCGTCCCACATCGCTAGTATATATATATATATAAAAGAAGACATTTGTGTGCCTGGCAAACACACTATCACAGTGCCCGTGATTGCTCGCTCTTACTGTCAGTCAGGTGTGTGTATTCCCCAATGGCCGCCTGTTTAACGCCCGCCTAGCACTGCCTATTTAAACCAGCCTTTGGTTGCCTTTTTGTGGTGTCTCTGTACTTGCAGTGGTTTACTATCGATATGTCGCCCGCCGAATAGCGCGTCTTGAATTGGCGCATCTGTTTAGGCGCGTCACTCCGAGTGGCGCATCTTTATAGGCGTGTCACTCCTAATGCCGAGTTTGATATGGTGCGCGTAAGGGAGTCGCAAAATGTGTATGTCGCGTCATTTGGATTGACGCACGTAGTTAGATGCGCATTTAAAGGGGTAGTGAAGGGCAAAAAATACAAGTAACAAAGTTAGTGAATTTAAAATTTTTATTGGTCAAAGTCAGTCATGATGGTCCGAGGGTTCAATGAAGGACAAAGCTTCTTCAGCTCTGCTAGAACACTTGTGTACATGTTTGTGGTCTTCTCACTCATGAGTACGAACACAAGTGGGATAACAGACCGAAACCGCATCGCTTGTATAGTGTACATTTGCTGAAATAACATGGGACTTCTTTTGAAGGTTCCGTCTGCAAACCAGTTGTGGTTGTTTGCCAATACAGTTAAGTTGGCAAGGGTTGAAAAAATAATAAATCGTACTAATCCGGGTCCACTGTCATGAAGAATAAAGTTGTCACCCTTGTGAGTGTTTACATATTCTCCGCCAATCCTTAGGTCGTGCAAACTCGTTGGGTTAGGAAGTGGAGCCGTGACACCTCTCCTCACTCTTCTGATGACGGTTCCCATTGGCTAGTCCCCTCCTCAGTATACTCCTCTCTGGGTGGTGTGGTCGGCTCCTCCACGGGCTCCTGCTGCGATGGAGGCCCATAAGCTGTGTGGAGAATTGAGATTGTGTGATTAGTAAACGTAGCCATGATGGGATTAATGGGATACTAATACATGAAATGCAGAAAGGGAAATATATGTTGTGTGGTTTATCACCCTGAGTGAAACAAGGGTACTCCCACTGCTGGAGGGGGTTTTTGTTCAAAAAGTCTCCCAGCTCACAATAGAATTGCTTTGGTGCTATATCCCAGTGGCCTGAAGTTCTACATTGGCACTGTAGCTACATTATCCTATGTGAATTTATGGCGTCTGGACATAAGCTGTCCATAGGATGGTCTAGCAACATCGCCATTGTAGAGTTCCAGGCCACTGTGATATTGCCCCTGGAGTAGTCAACTATGAGCTGTGCTACTTTTTGAATGAAACACCTTTCAGCAGTGGGAATACCCTTGTTTTGCTCGGGGGATGAACCCTGCAATATATTTTTCTTTTCACATGTTAGGTATTACTATCCCTTTAACGGAACAGCAATGGTTAATTTCACCATGATGTAATATTGTAGGCATCGTAAGAGATAGATGTGGATCAATGTTAGTCCTATCCCTCCAACCCACATGGTTAGACAGATATTGCTCTATTTGACAGTCATTTTGACATGTTTGACAGTCATTTCACCACACGGAGGCTCTTCAGCAGAGCCTAAATTGCCCCATTCAGAGATGTAAACTTCATTGGAATGGTGAACAGAGTGTGCTTGCAAACCAGGCACACTTTGTTGACCATCTCAAAGATGTATTCATCTCTGAATGGGGCAATTTGGGCTCTGCTGAAGAGCCTCCGTGTGGTCTAATGACTGAAATCTCCAACTGTCAAATAGAACGATATCTGTCTAACCATGAGGGTTGGAGGGATAGGACTAACATCGATCCACATGTTGGTGAAATTAACAATTGCTATGCCATTACAGTTACATACAAGGAGAAATGGTCATATATGCATGTGGATATGTACCTTTCATATGGATATGAATATATCCTTTCCAGATATGAAGCCAGAGATCATTTCAGTAGGTGTGATTGCATTACTGGCTATATATGTGCACCCATCAAAATATACATTGTATTGATATGATGGATATGAACATACCTCGTATATACCATCTACGTAGAGTGGGATATACTAGGTATGTGTATTTAGATGGTATCAATGTAAGTTAGTTTCTGATGGATGCACATATCTGGCCAGTAGGGCAATCACAGGCAGTGAGATGATCTCTGGGTTCACATCGAGTTGTGACATATTTTGAGCCATTTGAAAGGTACATATCTGACCATTTTCCTTTGTGTGCATATCTTTTTTGAACAGATGTGCAGTGGGAATCAAGTGTTATTCAACCCTATCTTCTTAGCTGATCCCGTACAATGCACAATTTTTCATTACTTGACAGGTGACTCTCTGGTTGTCAGGATCATATCCTATGCATTGCATTGTAGGGCATGGGATACCACCCTGGCAATCAGGGATTGATGAACTGGACAGGATCCTGTCCATGTCGTGTGTTCCAGTTGAATCCTGAAGGGCAACAATCACGCCAGTAGTGAGGGATATCTTTGATTGAGGCCTGTTTTTTTCTTTGAGTATGAGCCCATCCATCCTTCTGAGTGAGGCAACCGTACTCAATCCAAGATATCCATCATGCATGGCCTGTTGGTGACCAAGGTACAATGGTTGATATTTGGTTCCCATGTGTATCCTGCAAACAGTGGCTGGTGTACCATCCATCCATGGCATCAGCACCCCTGAGGATCCATGTGGGAATCAGATGTGAGATATGTCATTTCAAGTTAGAGTAAATGATTGCAGACACAACACCAAGGCCTACTTTTTCCACCTTTAATTCTGGGGTATTGTTTGAGGCCTGTGTGTTGCACATACAAGCAGTTATTCTCAGTGACACTGTGATGTGTGACCTGCTCCATCCTTTTTGTGATTCAGTAAGCGGTGTTGTCGACATGATGGAGTGTACATGATGCTGACTTCTCCAGTGATCTCATTTCCCCATTTCCAGTGTTTTCTATGGAGTCTATACGATGGGACCTTAGCAACTTGATTCATGTTATTGCATATTCTCCATAGGCTAACACTGGTATTGGTGAAATGAGGATGTGTAAGGGTGAATTTCTCTCCACCATCTGTTTGTCACCGCTTAGTGAATGTCCCCTGTGTAGCATGTGATCGTTGGCCTATTGACTTGATAGTTGTCTGGTTAACCCTTTGAGTCCCAGAGGGGTTGCCAAAGCATTGTTGATCGATGCATTGATGATCCCTCTAGCACTCAAGGGGTTAAGTGCTGACATCCCAGTGGGGACATGGGTGACATTGTGTGTGAACAGTGATGATTTATGACAGTCGACATTTGGAACTGCATGGTTTGTGTATTGTGTGTGATGAGCACAGCGACAGGAGGGTTGAAGTAGGACTTGGACAGGTTTGTTCCAAGTTGGACCTTGATATTTGTCCTTGTGTTGTGTCCTGTTTTTAACCCTCAGGGTGCTGTGTTGGTGCAGTTGTGTGCATGAATGATGGGCATGTGTTGAGGTGTGACTGTGTGTGCAGCTGGTGTTGGTTGCTGTAGTGTGTTGTTTTGTATTGTTGCACTTACCGGTAGTGTGGAGGCTCCTCTCATCCCCAGTGTCAGCTCCTCCAACAACCCCCTCGATCAGGGTTGGGGACATGTTCTGCCGCACCATCTCCTCCCAGCCACAGAAGGTGATAGGGACAGGTGGGCCACCTCCAGTGCCTCGGGCGTGCTTGGCGAGTTCTGAGAGCTTGTTCTTGACCACCCTCCGGCAGTCACCCCATCGCTTTTTGATGGACTCCACGTCCCGCCTGCATGGAGCCACCGCGTTGACCCGGCTGCAGATCTGGTTCCAGGCTGCCTTCCTCCTCGCTGACAGGCCAGGGACCTTCGCTGTCGGGTGGAGAACACTCTGCCTCTCCAGGACAGCTTCCACGAGAGCCGTGTTCTCCTCCTCTGTATACTTGGGGTCTCTGATCCTGGCCTCGTCACCTCCGGCATGGGATGACTCAGAGCCGGAGTGCCCTGCCTGGTCTGACCCTGACTGTGTGGGGTGCTCCCCAGCAACTACCCCTCATCCCACTGCAGGTTCTGTCCCTGTCCTGCGTGTTCCTGCTCTTGTGGGCCGGGTCCCCCTCCGCCCTGTGGATCTCCCTCTCCCACCCCTGCTCTGCTGAGGGATCCCCCTGAGCTTTCTCCTCCTCCACTACTCTCCCCATCCCTCTCTCCTGTCCTCCTCTCCTTGCCATCACTCACCCAGTCACACCCAGGCACTCCCACAGGCCCTCACAAATACAATGGATCCACTCACTCTCTGTCACACACTTTCACTCCCAGATTCACACTGTCAAAATAAAAAGTAAAATGTGTGAGGTGTTATAAAAAAAGACTATGTGTATGTATGTGTATGTGTTTGTGTTTGTATGTGTGTATGTAATATGTGCAAAGGTGTGCTATGTGTCGTATTCTGTGCAATGCTCTCTCCAAACTCCAAAACTCCTCTACCTCCAATGAACGCTCCTGTCTCCCTCTCTCTAATCACTATCCTTCGCTCCTGGGTCCTGATATCTGGCTCTGAAGAACTCAATAACAGACAGTGTGTGACGGTTATTTTTGGGTATATATAGGTGTATTTGAAGTTATTTGATACATTGGGGCTTTGTGATTGGCTGTGTGTTTGAATTTGTTTTGGCATCAATCATGGTTACTTGACAACAGCAGCCGTTATGTTAGATGTTGTTTTGAGCGCAGTTATCGTGTGATTTAGCCGCCCGTTGTGCATTAACATGAGCGACAAAGGCTTTTGTGTTACGTGTTTTTTGTGTGCCTACGCTCGATAGCTATTCTTGTAGAGTCCCTATTGAATCTGCCGTAACTCCTGTATTATTTGCGAGCGATGTGCCTTTTTCATTTAGCGGCTGGTTTAACGGCTGCCTTTAAATCTAGCCCTGAGAGTCTTAACAAACTGTGACACACTGGCAGAAGATCACAGGACGAAGGAAACACCAACAGGTGACTGCAGGTACAGAGACACCACGGAAGGGCAACCAAAGGGTGTCTAAGGCTGGTTTAAATAGGCAGTGCTAGGCGGACGTTAAACAGGCGGCCAATGGGAAATACAGACATCTGACTGACAGCAAGGGCGAGCAATCACGGGCACCGTGATACACACACTCATTACACACACACACACACACAGCACACTGTACAGACAAACTCGTTAGACACACAATTATATACATAAACAAATACATACACACAATATATACACACACATATACATACACACATATATACATATATACACACTCATTACACACAGATGTCTGTGTATGAAGAATGGTTTGTTCACAGTTGAGTACAACGGTGTGTGTGTGTGTCTTCACTTGCACACAAGAAGAATGGTGGGCAGGTACACATTTAGGATTGCACTAGTATAAGTGTATGTATTCTTATACCTACCAACATTCCAAATGGCTAAAGGGGGCAACTTTTGTGTTAGGTGGTATTGCTGGGAGGTTTTCTGCTGAGCGGCACATTATTTAGAATTTTTAGGTTATTTCATGACCTATTTACACCTTTTTGGCTAACTGAATAAATGATTTAGAGAAAGGCTATGGTATTTTATTTATACAGTCTAATGTATGAACACATATAGTGAAGTGTAAACAAACATTAATGTGAGTTTTATTGCTGTGGAGCAATGTGATACACTTATTTAGACACCACATAGTCTGATCTATTAAAAAGAGGGACACCTGGGTGGGAAAGAGGGACAGAGAGAGTTGAGTATCAAAGAGGAACTGTCCTTCCTAAAGAGGGACACTTTGGAGGTATGGAGCCCTAATGTCTCCTAAAGAGGGACACTTTGGAGGTATGGACCCCTAATATCTCCTATAGAGGGACACTTGGGAGGTATGGACCCCTAATATCTCCTAAAGAGGGACACTTGGGAGGTATGGACCTAAATATCTCCTAAATAGGGACACTTGGGAGGTATGGACCCCTAATATCTCCTAAAAAGGAACACTTGTGAGGTATGTACCCCTAATATCTCCTAAAGAGGGACACTTGGGAGGTATGGACCCCTAATATCTCCTAAAGAGGGACACTTGGGAGGTATGGAGCCCTAATATCTCCAAAAGAGGGACACTTGGGAGGTATGGACCCCTAATATCTCCTAAAGAGGGACACTTGGGAGGTATGGACCCTAATATCTTCTAAAGAGGGACACTTGGGAGGTATGTACCACAAATATCTCCTAAAGAAGGACACTTGGGAGGTATGGACCCTAATATCTTCTAAAGAGGGACACTTGGGAGGTATGTACCCCTAATATCTCTTAAAGAGGGACACTTGGGAGGTATGTACCACAAATATCTCCTAAAGACGGACACTTGGGAGGTATGGAGCCCTAATATCTCCTAAAGTGGGACACTTGGGAGGTATGGACCCTAATATCTCCTTAAGACGGACACTTGGGAGGTATGGACCCTAATATCTTCTAAAGAGGGAAACTTGGGAGGTACGGACCCCTAATATCTCCTAAAGAGGGACACTTGGGAGGTATGGACCCTAATATCTTCTAAAGAGGGACACTTGGGAGGTATGTACCACAAATATCTCCTAAACAGGGACACTTGGGTGGTGTGTATTTTTTTTTTCTTAGGGGTAACAAGTACTGGACAAATGTGCTATTTCTTTTTACGATACGTGTGTATTGAAAATATCCCTGTGGCTAATGTGCTAAACCAAAGTGGAGCAAACCAGCTGAACAACAGGTGAGAAATAAACTTTTCCAAAGCTCCAATGAATTTAAATGGGACTTTTAACACATTGTTTGCTGCAGAGATCTTCAACACATATAGGAGCAATGTGTTTGAGACCTGTCTAGTACTGAAATGGTTAAAATCCCAATTTAAATCAATGATACTTTTATTTCTCCCCTAGGGTGCAGTGAGATTGCCCCTTAATTGCTCTACTTTTCTTTTCTTCATTGGATCCACTGATGATGTCCCAGGTAAGTGGGCGGGGCATACAGGGTGGGGTACAAGGGGCGGAGCCCAGGGGAGGCAAAATTAGGTTTTGCCTAAGGTGGCAAAAATCCTTGCAACAGCCCTGATGACAGATACAATGGATAATTTCAAGAGAGGATTAAATACCCTAAGAATATATGTGTATCAGAAGTCCTTACCTAATTAGGCGGGTTATGCACTAAAGATTGATAAGGAGATGACTTCTCCAGTGACATCACTTCTCCACTTTCTCTGTTATTCTCGGCACTAAGGGCTCGATTCAAATGTTGGCGTAGCCAGAAAAATCTGGCGACGCTGCTTTTAACGTCAACTGAGCAATGCAAATGTTCCACTAGAAACAAGCGACGCCAGTTCTGAAACACACGTCGCCCGTCACCAGAACAGCAAGATCTCACCCATAGAGGATAATGTACAAGCGACGCCAAAAGCTATTCAAATGTTGGAGTTAGGGCTAACGCGCGTTAAATTGCAACATTTCTCTCCAGAAAACTAACGCCTATTTTTTTTGGAGAATAGCACTGGAGGAAGAGTAAAAATCCACGTCGCCAGTTCTGAACAGCATTCTCTGTGCTTTTCCCTACCCAGCCACTAGGGGAACACAGAGGTGGCTTTCAGCACCATGGACAGCTTTGAATGCCATAGGGATGTGCAATGCTCACCCCTGTGGCATTCAAAGGGTTACAATCAATAAAACTAGTACAACAAGCACTACACAATGCCCCCTTCCACATCCCCCCTTAGTATGTCACATATATTGCATATATGTGACATACTAACCCCATCCACATCCACCTCATGGACTTCCATGTAGTGGACAAATCTGTCTTTTATTCCACAATTAACCCTTTGAGTACCAGAGAGGTAGGAAAGAATTGCAGAAGGGACGAACTGTACAAGGCGACGCCAGGCAGCTGGGCATAATGCCAACGCGAGACCCTACCACCCGCTTCCTCCTATGTCTCTCTCCCCTCCTCCCGCTTCATCCAATAGCTCTCTAGTCCCCAGGCTTATACTGTATTATGCTGCGGGCTTCGCAGCCACCCGCAGCAAAGGGAGCTCTTATGAATGAAGATGAGGGAAGCGCTGCAGTCACAGTGCAGCCTGCTCCCTCAGTTGTATTTTAACCCTTTGAGTGCCAGAGTGGTATGCAACGCATTGCGTACCACTCTGGCACTCAAAGGGTTAACTTAGATCTCATCCATTTATAATGTTCTACCTCCTTTGTCCCATTGCTATGAGTACTTTTGCTCCACTCTCCGTTTGAAGGAGAGTGGAGCAAAAGTACTAATAGCAATGGAACACAGGAGGTAGGGGGTTAAAAATGAATGAGATCTAATTTAAACTAATGTCTAACAATAGTATTTTACTAAAAAAAAAGTTTAAAACACACACAAACACACACACACACATATATATACAGGCCAGGTATGTAGTCCATACCTTGCCTATTAACCCTTTGGGTACTAGAGGGGTAGGAAACATGCTAAGCAATTCTTTCCTACCTCTCTGGTACTCAAAGGGTTAATTGTGGAATAAAAGACAGATTTGTCCACTACATGGAAGTCCATGAGGTGGATGTGGATGGGGTTAGTATGTCACATATATGCAATATATGTGACATACTAAGGGGGGGATGTGGAAGGGGGCATTGTGTAGTGCTTGGTGTACTAGTTTTATTGATTGTAACCCTTTGAATGCCACAGGGATGAGCAGTGCACATCCCTATGGTATTCAAAGCTGTCCATGGTGCTGAAAGCCATCTCTGTGTTCCCCTAGTGGCTGGGTAGGGAAAAGCACAGATAATGCTGTTCAGAACTGGCAACGTAGGTTTTGGATTTTCTGACTGAACTTGATACTTTGCAGTGCTGTGATTGGCTGTGGTGCTAGGTAACATTTTTATTGTGTGTTTTTAGGTAAGATTTTCTATGCGACACAGGTTTAAGGTTAACGTGTATTTTGTTGGTTATCGCTCGTTAGCCTTTCTGGGTAAGGAAGATTTGAATCTCACGTTACCTGGTCTTGCTTAACGAGCGAATGCAGTTTTTTTCTTCAGGTTGGTTTTAACGCCAACATTTGAATCGAGCCCTAAGATCTCCAAAACGGATGAAATCTTAGTGCATAGGCTCCATAGAATAACATAGGAATTGGAGAAGTGATATCACTGGAGAAGTTATCTCCACTTTATCACCTCTTTATCACTGCCTCACTGCATAACCCCAAAGTGTTCTTCTAAGAACAGTCAATTATTTTTATTTACTGTTAAATAGTCTGTTTTTTTCTGTTTATTTATTTTTTAGTCATTAATGTTGCTATCTTAAGGATTGTTACCACTTGAAATGACTTTAAATCACAGGACATTTTCAAAGAGATGAAGCACTTATTCCTAATGCCTTGGATTGGATGTACGTTCAGTTTCACATTACAGATGGAATAAGAGATTGTATTGTTTTGATAAACAGATGAAAGCTTGATGTTTGACGATTTGGCTCTCTAAGATATGGATGGGCAACCTTAGTTTTATAGTATATTTATCAGGAGAATGCAGTTGTGATTATACTACACTTAAACAGCTGACATGTTGTTGTCTATCAAATGTGGAGGCAAACAGCCATTTGTCTGCTGCACCAATAAATAAGTGCTGAAGTGAGACTATACTATCTCTATGTTCAAGTGATGTTGATCAGTGGAATAAGCACATATGCTGAAGTGGCACAGTGACATCACAGTGGGTTTGTGGTGTGGCTCTTTACAATGAACACATTTTTGCTGAAGTGAGATTATGACATCACAGTAGGTCTGTGATGCATTTTTATGGAATCCTGAATATAAGGCAGTGCCAAGTATCATTCCCAACTTACTTCTGCATACAGCATTCTGAGATAGCACAATGGCTCCTTCAGGTCATTCAGCAGCTAAAGGGAGAGTGATGTGCATTTATTTGTTTCTGTTACTGGTGTCTAATCCAGCACGAGCAAATGACAAAACAATACCTGACATCATCTCCAGCATGGAGGAAGTACCATCTGACGAGTCAACCTTTATTTGCGGACTTCGTCTGACATTTTATTCTTTAATTTCCGCAATAATTATGATTGGTGCCATGGTTGTATGCATTATAATTATGTTGTGTAAATCATCTCTTAAAAAGAGAGGGAAGAAGCGGTCAGATATTGAAAACAACGTGGATCATTCAACTGGGCAAGAATCTGAACCAGCATATGAAGACATTTTAGAGGATCCTTCAAAGGAACTAGAATGTAAAGCAGGATATGAGAACATTCTAGAGGATCCTGCAGCGGAGAAACATCAATCACCAGCTTATGTACTAGTTGCTGAGGATCTTTCAGCAAAGCAGGAAACAGCGCCTGCCTTGAAAGACATTGCCAAGGAT
Organism: Rhinophrynus dorsalis; assembly: GCA_037306005.1. Taxonomy (NCBI): domain Eukaryota; kingdom Metazoa; phylum Chordata; class Amphibia; order Anura; family Rhinophrynidae; genus Rhinophrynus; species Rhinophrynus dorsalis. The sequence goes on from CM074718.1 coordinate 688,623,336, forward strand.
CCTTCAGCAGAGAAGAAGCCACCAGGATATGAGAACATTCTAGAGGATCCTGCAGAGGAGAAACATCAATCACCAGCTTCTGTACTAGTTGCTGAGGATCTTTCAGCAAAGCAGGAAGCAGTGCCTGCCTTGAAAGACATTGCCAAGGATCCTTCAGCAGAGAAGAAGCCACCAGCAGAACCTGAAGACTTTGTTACTAATCCTTCAGCAGAGCAGGAGATAAGACCAACCGTTGCAGAAGCTGATATTTCGGAGAGTTCTGCAGATGAATATGAACTGGCTCCAGAAGTACAGACACCTCAAGACGGTCCTGTAGTCATTGAAATTCCAGAGGATCCAACAAAAGAGCAAGAAACTGTGCCTGAGAGCAGTTCACTGTACAACACCGCAAGGATCCTTCGTGTTTTAAGTTATCTGGGGGTCTCATTTACATACTCCAGAATGGATTCAGTGGACCTGTCCAACACTGAAATCCCTCAGAATGAGTCTTAATGGAGAAATCAAAGACTCCAGCCCTTGGACATCATGCAATGAAACATCATGAACAGAAGACAATGAGAACATCACAGAAATAAAGATTATATTAACTGTGACATTTGACTCCATTCAAACATTGTTTTGATTGATCAGGGTGACATTGATAGCCCAGCCCTAAAGGGCAACAATCAGATATAACCAAGGTCATATATACTTTATATACATATTTATATTAGAATATATATATATACACTAGTGTAAAAGCTCGTGTACATGGGCCAAGGTACGGGTAATGTTAACCATTTGCGTGCCAAAGGGGTACGCAATGCATTGCTTTCTCCTCTTGCCTCTTTCTACCCCCCTTGCCTCTTTCTAACCTCCCTTGCCTTTCTCTCTCCTCTTGCCCCCCATGCCTTTTTTGCCACCCTTTTGCCCCATGCCTCTTTGGCAAACCCTCTTGCCCTTCCCATCACCTTCTTGCCCCCTATAGCTCTTTTGCCCCCCCATGGCACTTTCACCACTCTCTTGCCCCCCCATACCTCTTTTGCTGCCCCATGGCTCTTTCACCACCCTCTTGCCGCCCTAATTCCTCTTTCACCACACTTTTGCCCCCCATACCTCTTCTGCCCCCCCATGGATTTCACCACCCTCTTCCTCCCCATACCCCTTTTGCCCCCATGCCCATTTCACCACACTTGGGAGCCTCTCTTCTCACTTGCGGTGCTGCAGTCATGTGCAGTACCGACTGCCCAAACGTGCCGCAGCGGATACAGAGCGGGGCGCCCCGAATTCAGAGCAGAGTCCTCTCTGATCCTCTTCCTGGGACCAAGCGGATGCAGGAAGGTCCGCAGAAAGGTTGCCGGTCTGAATTTGGAGCTCCCTGCTCCGTATCCACCATGGCGCGTTCAGGCTGTCAGTACTGCGCATGAGTGCAGAGTGGGCAGTCTCTACTGAGCATGATGGCATCTGACAAACATACTAGCGTCAAACATCCTAGCGAATTATAATATAAGATATTTAAAGTGACAGGATGGAGTACAGTATGCCTGGTAGTGTGGAACCTCTTGTATAATTTATATATTTCCTTGTTAGACTGAATTATTGAAGTATGATTTCTATTATAATTATCTGGTTAGGCTACATGATCTTGGCTGTATCTAAGTATATAGGTCCATTTTCTCTAAGAATGATGCAAGTTTAGTTCTGTGATTCCTTTTTGTGATTTTGCCATAAAATAATCTACAAATTCATTACAGCTGGGAAAACTATTTCTAATTTAAACACAAAGGGAGAATGATTCTTTGAGTGTCAGAGGGGTGTGTTAGATATCTCTCTGGCACTCAAAGGGTTACAATAATCTATAGATAAGTGCACACTTACCTCTCGAGCACAGGGGGTGGGCAATTTGCACCCCTCCATACAAAGAAGGATGGGATTTATAGTACAGCAAAAGCTGGAGGGCCACAGATTGCTTATCGGCACCCCTTCCCAGTCTACCAGCAGTCTAGAACCCGTCTCTGTTGGCTTAGCTCTGTCACAGGGGAACTGTCCATCTGATACCAGATGTCTGGTCTCACAACTATCAGAGAGAAGTGTAACGTTTTGAGGTAAGAGTGTTGTCCAGGACATTATGAAATGCAAATGGTCCAATGTGAGAGAGAGTAACAGGTCTTCAGTAGAGGAATTCTTTAAATTAACCCTTTGAGTTCCAGAGGGGTGACCTACGCATTGTTATGTAATGCGTTTCGTACTCCTCTGGCATTCAAAGGGTTAAAGATGGCTGGATTGTGTAATTCACTTCAGGGGATATGATGATGATGGCAGATACAATAGACCATGTGAAGAGGGAATTATATACAGTAAGAATATATGGATCTTAATTTGTACAGACCTAGTTAGGTGTCCTCATAAGAACAATCAGTTATTTTTATTTACAGTTGTTAACCCTCTAAGGACCAGAGAGGGGCACAAAACATTGTGAAGCAATGCTTTGCACAACCCTCTTTCCTCAGAGGATTAAATATCCCTTCGCTCCGTTTATCTCTGATTTTAGTCCTGAATATTTCTATCTTATGACTTTGTTAAATCATTGCTATATTAATACAACTAGAACATGCACAGGTCTATACCAAAAACATTGTGGGGTGCACCCAAGACCTAAACAAACATACAAGAACAAAATATCTATAGAGTAAGTTATAGAAACGAAACTTCACAAGATAAAGAGGTCCACTCATTGAGGCACTCAGAATACCCTAATAGTAATTAGTGTTGAGCGAGCACCACGATGCTCGGGTGCTCGGGTGCTCTGACCGAGCACCCCCTGAGGCTCGAGTGCTCGGCCGAGCACCCGAGCCCCATTGGAATGAATGGGGCGACACCAGGCACCCCCTGCTCTGATGAGGGGAGGGTGCCTGGTCAATGCCCCCTTCATCTCCGCTATGCCCCCTTCATCTCCGAATGCCCCCTTCAGCTCCGCAATGTCCCCCTTCAGCTCCGCTATGCCCGTCTTCCACAATGTGCCCCTTCATCTCCGCTATGCCCCTCTTCCACAATGTGCCCCTTCATCTCCTCTATGCCATAGAGGAGATGAAGGGGGACATTGTGGAAGAGGGGCATAGCGGAGATGAAGGGGCACATTGTGGAAGAGGGGCATAGCGGAGATGAAGGGGCACATTGTGGAAGACGGGCATAGCGGAGATGAAGGGGGACATTGTGGAAGAGGGGCATAGAGTCTATGCCCCTCTTCCACAATGTCCCCCTTCATCTCCGCAATGCCCCCTTCATCTCCGCAATGCCCCCGTACCTCCAGTACCTGGTGGTCCAGCGGAGCTTCTTTTCTTCGGATCTGTGCCTCTTCCGGCACAGATCCCCGCCACCCGAACATGTCGGGCGAGCACATGGCGGTACTCGACGAGTACCGCCATGTGCCGAGCAGAGCGATGCTCGAGCCGATCCGAGCATCGGCCGAGCACGCTCGCTCATCACTAATAGTAATCATACATCAAAAATGTTTATTGGTGTACAAAAAACATAAAATGCACATACAAGATAAAAACACTTATAAAGGCATTGATGGATCAAGCCCTGAACATCCCTGCTGTATCATAATATAACAATCACATTACTCAGCAGGTGTCAAAAGTAAACAGGACAAGTTGTCAGAAAAATACACCATATAAATATAACAATATCTCACCAAAGGAGGTGCCTCAATGAGTGGACCTCTTTATCTTGTGGAGTTTAGTTTCTATAACTTACTCTATAGATATTTTGTTCTTGTATGTTTGTTTAGGTCTTGGGTGCACCTCACAATGTTTTTGGTATAGACCTGTGCATGTTCAGAATGCCTCATTACATAATTTATGTCTCATCAGGAGACACACCTCCTATTGGGTGATTCAATGGGGACTTTACTGCTCCCATTGGGTGATTCAATGGGGGCATGTTTATCATACAGGGAGTTGGCCCGCCCCCTCCAGCCCGCCCACCACTATCCAACAGACAAAAAAAAATATATCTGCCACTCGCTCCTGAAGTAGGGGATATCAGTAACTTCTCCCGGTCCACTCACACTCTCACTCAGGATCATGACCCCACAAACACACTGTTTCATCTCCACCAGATAATTGTAACCCTCCATAGTACGAGGGTGTAATGTTTCCATAAAATACAACCTCAGGGATAAACGTAATAACAACTCTTTTATTTAACTCTTTTCATCTCTTCAGTCAACACCACTAGCTGTCTGTTTTCAACTGTCACTCCTCCACTTCCTGCTTCCTGATTCCCGCCCTTTCTCCTTAAAGGGAGAGAGATGTTTTGCTGTATGTTACAGAGGGCAAGCCTCAAACACCACTTTCTATTTGTTCCCTCAGCATATTGCTACATTTCTTCAACTGAAGAGCCACCGTGTGTTATATTGCTATGTTACCATAACTTAACCCTGTGAGTGCCAGAGGGGTATGCAATGCATTGCAAAGCAATGCGTTGTATACCCCTCTGGCACTCAAAGGGTTAAGTAAGGAGGAGTTACTGCTCCCATTGTGTGATCCAATGGGGGAGTGATTTAAATCATGCAGGGAGTTGGCCTTCCCCCACTATCCAGCCTGCCCACCACTATCCAAGTAACTGAAAAAACAAAATGTCTGCCACTTCCTCCTACACCACAGACACAAACACATCAGACAAAATACACACACACACTCACACACACTCAAACTCAATCACACACTCACTCACTCACACTCTCTGACTCACACATTCACTCACACTCAGTCACACAATCTCACTCACACACTCAATCACACACACAATCTCACTCACACACACTCTCACACTCTCTCACTCACACACTCAATCAATCACACACACTCTCACTCACACACTCAATCATACACACACTCTCACACACTCTCACTCACGCAGACTCAATCACACACACACTCACACACTCAATCACACACACTCACGCTCTCCCTCACACTCTGTCATTCACACTCACTCACACACTCAATCACACTCTCTCACTCACACTTTCGTTTTCTCACTCACTCTCATACATCCTCTCACTCTCACACTCACTCACACACTCTCACTCAATCCCACACTCTCACTAACACACTCACGCAATCACTCACACGCAATCACTCACACCCTGGGAGCCAGCATGATCCACCTTCCACCATAGTCTCACTCACACTCATTTACACCCTGGAAGCCAGCATGATCCACCTTCTACCATAGTATTTGCAATGACCACATGCATTTTAACTACAAGAATGAATGCCACTCACACACACTCATTCACACTCACTCACACCCGGGAGCCAGCAGCACGATCCACCTTCCACCATAGTATTTGCAATTACCACAAGCATTTCAACTATATGAATGAATGCCACAGTGGAGGCATAAGTACAAACACAAACTCATTACAATTACACGAAAGTCACCCCCTTATGACTCACTTCTGTGTGTGTGTGTGTGCCTGTGTGTGCCTGTGTGTTCCTCACTGTGTGTGTTGCATGTCTGTATCACACTCAATGTGTCTGCATGTTGTGCATTGAATGTATGTGTGTATGACTGTGTCACTCTTTATGCATCTTTATGCAGAGACACATACGCAAATGCACACGCATGCACTGTGTGTGTTTGTCTTGCATCCATGTGTGTGCATTAATTCCCTATATATCCTGACGGGCAACGCCGTCCCACATCGCTAGTATATATATATATAAAAGAAGACATCTGTGTGCCTGGCAAACACACTATCACAGTGCCCGTGATTGCTCGCTCTTGCTGTCAGTCAGGTGTGTGTATTCCCCATTGGCCGCCTGTTTAACGCCCACCTAGCACTGCCTATTTAAACCAGCCTTTGGTTGCCCTTTCGTGGTGTCTCTGTACTTGCAGTGGTTTACTATCGATATGTCGCCCGCCGAATAGCGCGTCTTGAATTGGCGCATCTATTTAAGAGCGTCACTCCGAGTGGCGCATCTTTATAGGCGCGTCACTCCTAATGCCGAGTTTGATATTGTGCGCGTAAGGGAGTCGCAAAATGTGTATGTCGCGTCATTTGGATTGAAGCACGTAGTTAGACGCGCATTTAAAGGGGTAGTGAAGGGCTAAAAATACAAGTAACAAAGTTAGTGAATTTAAAATTTTTATTGGTCAAAGTCAGTCATGATGGTCCGAGGGTTCAATGAAGGACAAAGCTTCTTCAACTCTGCTAGAACACTTGTGTACATGTTTGTGGTCTTCTCACTCATGAGTACGAACACAAGTGGGATAACAGTCCCAAACCGCATCGCATGTATAGTGTACATTTGCTGAAATAACATGGGACTGCTTTTGAAGGTTCCGTCTGCAAACCAGTTGTGGTTGTTTGCCAATACAGTTAAGTTGGCAAGGGTTGAAAAAATAATAAATCGTACTAATCCGGGTCCACTGTCATGAAGAATAAAGTTGTCACCCTTGTGAGTGTTTACATATTCTCCTCCAATCCTTAGGTCGTGCAAACTCGTTGGGTTAGGAAGTGGAGACACACCTCTTCTGATGACCTGCTTTAAATTAGTTACTGTGGGTAACTGGGCAGCAACAGCAGGTGTGGCTGATTGTGACGTGACAGCCACCAGTTGATGTGTGCTATACTGTGTAGTAGCTGCCATTTGATTCATTTCTCCAACCAACCTCTTTGCGTGAACTTTAGCAATGTCAGGGACATGGTTGTGTTCGTCAGGTCCTTTGCAAATCATATCATCCTTAGTATGGCACCTGGAACCGCAATGTCCACTGCTGTATTCTATGCATTTCCAGATCCTCTTTCCGTTGATGACTTTTTCTTGATGGAAGGTGCATCCTTCCACCAGCAGCAGTTCAGCTCCCTTCTTGCTTGTGATAAATTCCAAAGGCATGGTTATTTCACAGTATTGACGCCTGAAGTACAGGCAAGTATCCTTGGAAGTTCCAGAGGTAATACAGCTTCCACTCAGTAGGCAGGAGCATTTATACACAGTGATATAAAACGCCGCCCATTTGACGTCTAATTTGACACCCATTTGACGCCTGGCAACATTGGTATGCAAATATTGCCGCGGAGGCGACACTTTGTTATTTTAATCCTATATTCATTACATGCTAATGTATTGACTACTTTGAAGTTGTAGTGTATTACTGGTTAAAAGTTATAACTGTATCTATCTCTCTCTCTCTCTCTCTATATATATATATATATATAGACACACATATATATAGATAGCTACATATACATATCTATATATATACTTATATATACTTATACATATCTATCTATCTATCTATCTATCTATCTATCTATCTATCTATCGCTATATATACATATACTTATCTATATATCTATATATGTAAAAGAAGACTTTGTGCCTGCCAAAACACACCCAGGGGTGGTATTAAGGAGGTGTTACTACTCCTATTGGGTGATTCAGTCATGCAGGGAGTTGGCCCGCCCCCACTATGCAGCCCGCCCACCACTATCAAATTCAGAAAAAAATAAAATGGCCGCCACGTGCTCCTACTCCACAGACAAACACACATGCCCCACTCACACAGCACCACACAAACACACACACACATGTCCCACTCACACACACACATGCCCCCACTCACACACACACACATGCCCCCACTCACACACACAGCACCACATACACCACATACACACACAAAGCCAGAAATAAATATGGCTGACACACACACACAGTCACTCACCCTGACTCCCAGTGGCCTCAGCAGGACCTGTAGTGCAGCACCAGGGGAACAAAATGGCACTCAAACGGTTAAGGTAGGCCCTCTGCTGAATTATTTCTTCACTGTCATCATTTGCCATGCAAGACACAGGACAGACAGCCATCAGGTACACACTTAACCCACTGACTGCCACAGGGTTGGGTATCAAGTTTAACCCCTCAGGGAGTGTGTTCAAACCCCTCACACTGTAAACTTGCATTTCCCTCCCACTTCTCCTCCTTCCCCAGCCTATTACTAACACTTTTCCACATTTATGTTAAGCCCCGCCCCCTACTCGCGATTAAGCCCCACCCACTTTCAACCCAGATTGCCCCATTTGTCTCTCCACATCAGCACCACATCAGTCCCCTCTAGGGACTCCACAAATCAATGTTCCCAGGTATGAACACACTTCCCACTGCTATTTATCTCTGACATGCCTCTGTATATCTTAACCCTTTGACTGCCAGAGGGGTGCACAACTCATGAGTGCATGTGTTTCTGCTCATATATGTTGTGTGTGTGTGTGTGTGTGTGTGTGTGTGTGTGTGTACATCTCTGTTACATATGTGTGTCCATGTGTGCATCTCCAGTGTGTCTGTGTGTACATGTGTTTTGCATGTCTCTGCCGCTCACTGTGTGTATGTGCATACCTCCCAACATTTCACATGGCCAAAGAGGGACACTGTACTTTTAGGTGATATTTTTGGCGGCGTGGCTGGTGGGCGGGGCATTAGTAAGAATTTTTAGGTTATTTCATGACCTATTACTGGCTATTTATGTAACTTAATAAATGTTTAGTGCAATACCAAAGTATTTTATTTGCACAGACTAATGTATAAACACATATACGGAAGTTTATTGCTTTATTGCTGTAGAGCAAAGTAATACACACCACACAGTCAGGGCTGCAGCAAGGATTTTGCCACCCTAGGAAAAACCTAATTTTGCCGCCCATTTCTCTCCGCCCCTTGTGTCCCACCCCTTTATACCCCGCCTACTTATACCCCACCTCTTTTCATGATTGTTCTCTCTCTGCCCCCTGGGCCAGTCTGCCCCTGGTCTGGAGATGCCTCCCACCAGCTCCAACTTGCCCCTTATCAGCTCCACTTTGGCCCTATCACCTGCACTTTGCCCCCCATCAACTCCAACTTGCCCCCATCAACTCCAACTTGCCCCCATCAGCTCCACTTTGCCCCCATCAACTCCAACTTGCCACCATCAGCTCCACTTTGCCCCCCACCAGCTCCACTTTTTCCCCACCAGCTTCACTTTGCCCCCCATCCGCTCCAACTTGCCCCCACCGGCTCCACTTTGCCCCCCATCAGCTCCACTATGCCCCCAGCAGCTCCAACTTGCCCCCATCAGCTCTACTTTGCCCACCATCCGCTCCAACTTGCCCCCAGCAGCTCCACTTTTGCCCCCCCTTCAGCTCCAACTTGCCCCTGTCAGCTCTAACTTACCCCCATCTGCTCCAGTTTGCCCCCCAGCAGCTCCACTATGCCCCCAGCAGCTCCAACTTGCCCCTATCAGCTCCAACTTGCCCCTATCAGCTCCAACTTGCCACCAACAGCTCCACTTTGCCCCCCATCCGCTCCAACTTGCCCCCTTCAGCTCCACTTTGACCCCCATCCGCTCCAACTTGCCCCCATCAGCTCCACTTTGACCTCCATCCGCTCCAACTTACCCCTATCAGCTCCACTATGCCCCCTCAGCTCCAACTTGCTCCTATCATCTCCACTTTGCCCCCCATCCTCTCCAACTTGCCCCCAGCAGCTCCACTATGCCCCCTATCACATACCTGTAGCTCCCGCGCAGTCTTCTCTTCAGTAATGCAGAGCGCGGCGGGGGATCATGACTCCCAGCGCGCTCTGTATTTCTAAAGATCCGACCCAATGAGGGAGCGCAGTAGAGACACAGACCTGACTGTGTTGTGGTTCCCGGTGTGGTGTGTGCGGGCGCAGCTCTTCTCCGCTGCATGCCCGCGCCCCCAGTACCTGTGCGCCCTAGGCCGGTGCCTACCTCGCCTATAGGTGGAGCCGGCCCTGCACGCAGTCTGACCTCCTAAAAAGAGGGACAACAGGGTAGGAAAGAGGGACAGAGGGATTTGGCCCTCAAAGAGGGACTGTCCCTCCTAAAGAGGGACACTTGGGATGTATGGTATGTGTCTGCCTGTATGCTGCATATGTCTGTGTTTATCAGTGTGTTTGCATTTCACACACGTGCGCCCAACTGTCATAACATGACAGGCAACGCCGTCCCAAATTGCTAGTATACTTATATATACTTATACATATCTATCTATCTATCTATCTATCTATCTATCTATCTATCTATCTATCTATCGCTATATATACATATACTTATCTATATATATACTTATACATATGTATCTGTCTATCTGTCTATCTATCTATCTATCTATCTATCTATCTATCTATCTATCTATCTATCTATCTCTATATATACATATACTTATCTATATATATATATATACTTATAAATACTTATACATATGTATCTATCTATATACATACTTATACATATACAATATACATACTTCACTGTTTAAAATAATGAGGAAAACATATAAGGTAACCAAAAAATGTTATTTATGAAACAACATTTCTCTAAAGCGGTACATTTCCCTGTTAAGGGTGTCCATTTTCCTCTCCAGTACCAGGAAGGCCCACTGTAATTCCCTCAGGGAGGGATGGTGGTGAGGTTGAGGCTGGGAGGTGGAGGGGTGAGCTTCAGAGGTGGAGGGTTGGGATTGGGAGGTGAAGGGGTGCGCTTCAGAGGTGGAGGATTGGGATTGGGAGGTGAAGGGGTGCGCTTCAGAGGTGGAGGGTTGGGTTTGGGAGGTGAAGGGGTGTGCTTCAGAGGTGGAGGGTTGGGATTGGGACGTGAAGGGGTGTGCTTCAGAGGTGGAGGGTTGGGATTGGGAGGTGAAGGGGTGCGCTTCAGAGGTGGAGGGTTGGGATTGGGAGGTGAAGGGGTGTGTGTCAGAGGTGGAGGGTTGGGATTGGGAGGTAAAGGGGTGCGCTTCAGAGGTGGAGGGTTGGGATTGGGAGGTGAAGGGGTGCGCTTCAGAGGTGGAGGGTTGGGATTGGGAGGTGAAGGGGTGTGTGTCAGAGGTGGAGGGTTGGGATTGGGAGGTAAAGGGGTGCGCTTCAGAGGTGGAGGGTTGGGATTGGAAGGTGAAGGGGTGTGTGTCAGAGGTGGAGGGTTGGGATTGGGAGGTGGAGGGGTGCGCTTCAGAGGTGGAGGATTGGGATTGGGAGGTGAAGGGGTGCGCTTCAGAGGTGGAGGGTTGGGTTTGGGAGGTGAAGGGGTGCGCTTCAGAGGTGGAGGGTTGGGATTGGGAGGTGAAGGGGTGCGCTTCAGAGGTGGAGGGTTGGGTTTGGGAGGTGAAGGGGTGCGCTTCAGAGGTGGAGGGTTGGGATTGGGAAGTGGAGGGTGCGCTTCACAGGTGGAGGGTTGGGATTGGGAGGTGAAGGGGTGAGCTTCAGAGGTGGAGGGTTGGGATTGGGAGGTGAAGGGGTGAGCTTCAGAGGTGGAGGGTTGGGTTTGGGAGGTGGAGGGGTGCGCTTCAGAGGTGGAGGGTTGAGTTTGGGAGGTGAAGGGGTGCGCTTCAGAGGTGGAGGGTTGGGATTGGGAGGTGAAGGGGTGCGCTTCAGAGGTGGAGGGTTGGGATTGGGAGGTGAAGGGGTGCGCTTCAGAGGTGGAGGGTTGGGATTGGGAGGAGAAGGGGTGTGCTTCAGAGGTGGAGGGTTGGGATTGGGAGGTGAAGGGGTGCGCTTCAGAGGTGGAGGGTTGGGATTGGGAGGTGAAGGGGTGTGCTTCAGAGGTGGAGGGTTGGGATTGGGAAGTGAAGGGGTGTGCTTCAGAGGTGGAGGGTTGGGATTGGGAGGTGAAGGGGTGTGCTTCAGAGGTGGAGGGTTGGGATTGGGAGGTGAAGGGGTGCGCTTCAGAGGTGGAGGGTTGGGATTGGGAGGTGAAGGGGTGCGCTTCAGAGGTGGAGGGTTGGGATTGGGAGGTGAAGGGGTGCGCTTCAGAGGTGGAGGGTTGGGATTGGGAGGTGGAGGGGTGAGCTTCAGAGGTGGAGGGTTGGGATTAGGAGGTGGAGAGGTGCGCTTCAGAGGTGGAGGTTTGGGATTGGGAGGTGAAGGGGTGCGCTTCAGAGGTGGAGGGTTGGGATTGGGAGGTGGAGGGGTGCGCTTCAGAGGTGGAGGTTTGGGTTTGGGAGGTGAAGGGGTGCGCTTCAGAGGTGGAGGGTTGGGATTGGGAGGTGGAGGGGTGCGCTTCAGAGGTGGAGGGTTGGGATTGGGAGGTGGAGGGGTGCGCTTCAGAGGTGGAGGGTTGGGATTGGGAGGTGAAGGGGTGCGCTTCAGAGGTGGAGGGTTGGGATTGGGAGGTGGAGGGGTGCGCTTCAGAGGTGGAGGGTTGGGATTGGGAGGTGAAGGGGTGTGCTTCAGAGGTGGAGGGTTGGGATTGGGAGGTGGAGGGGTGAGCTTCAGAGGTGGAGGGTTGGGATTGGGAGGTGGAGGGGTGCGCTTCAGAGGTGGAGGGTTGAGTTTGGGAGGTGGAGGGGTGCGCTTCAGAGGTGGAGGGTTGGGATTGGGAGGTGAAGGGGTGCGCTTCAGAGGTGGAGGGTTGGGATTGGGAGGTGAAGGGGTGCGCTTCAGAGGTGGAGGGTTGGGATTGGGAGGTGAAGGGGTGCGCTTCAGAGGTGGAGGGTTGGGGTTGGGAGGTGAAGGGGTGCACTTCAGAGGTGGAGGGTTGGGATTGGGAGGTGAAGGGGTGCGCTTCAGAGGTGGAGGGTTGGGGTTGGGAGGTGAAGGGGTGGGCTTCAGAGGTGGAGGGTTGGGATTGGGAGGTGAAGGGGTGCGCTTCAGAGGTGGAGGGTTGGGATTGGGAGGTGAAGGGGTGCGCTTCAGAGGTGGAGGTTTGGGATTGGGAGGTGGAGGGGTGCGCTTCAGAGGTGGAGGGTTGGGATTGGGAGATGAAGGGGTGTGCTTCAGAGGTGGAGGGTTGGGATTGGGACGTGAAGGGGTGTGCTTCAGAGGTGCAGGGTTGGGATTGGGAGGTGAAGGGGTGTGCTTCAGAGGTGGAGGGTTGGGATTGGGAGGTGAAGGGGTGTGTGTCAGAGGTGGAGGGTTGGGATTGGGAGGTGGAGGGGTGCGCTTCAGAGGTGGAGGGTTGGGATTGGGACGTGAAGGGGTGTGCTTCAGAGGTGGAGGGTTGGGATTGGGAGGTGAAGGGGTGTGTGTCAGAGGTGGAGGGTTGGGATTGGGAGGTGGAGGGGTGCGCTTCAGAGGTGGAGGGTTGGGGTTGGGAGGTGAAGGGGTGCACTTCAGAGGTGGAGGGTTGGGATTGGGAGGTGAAGGGGTGCGCTTCAGAGGTGGAGTGTTGGGATTGGGAGGTGGAGGGGTGCGCTTCAGAGGTGGAGGGTTGGGATTGGGAGGTGAAGGGGTGTGCTTCAGAGGTGGAGGGTTGGGATTGGGAGGTGGAGGGGTGAGCTTCAGAGGTGGAGGGTTGGGATTGGGAGGTGGAGGGGTGCGCTTCAGAGGTGGAGGGTTGAGTTTGGGAGGTGGAGGGGTGCGCTTCAGAGGTGGAGGGTTGGGATTGGGAGGTGAAGGGGTGCGCTTCAGAGGTGGAGGGTTGGGATTGGGAGGTGAAGGGGTGCGCTTCAGAGGTGGAGGGTTGGGATTGGGAGGTGAAGGGGTGCGCTTCAGAGGTGGAGGGTTGGGGTTGGGAGGTGAAGGGGTGCACTTCAGAGGTGGAGGGTAGGGATTGGGAGGTGAAGGGGTGAGCTTCAGAGGTGGAGGGTTGGGATTGGGAGGTGAAGGGGTGTGCTTTCAGTGGTGGAGGGTTGGGATTGGGAGGTGAAGGGGTGCGCTTCAGAGGTGGAGGGTTGGGATTGGGAGGTGAAGGGGTGAGCTTCAGAGGTGGAGGGTTGGGATTGGGAAGTGAAGGGGTGCGCTTCAGAGGTGGAGGGTTGGGATTGGGAGGTGGAGGGGTGCGCTTCAGAGGTGGAGGGTTGGGATTGAGAAGTGGAGGGGTGAGCTTCAGAGGTGGAGGGTTGGGATTGGGAGGTGAAGGGGTGTGTGTCAGAGGTGGAGGGTTGGGATTGGGAGGTGGAGGGGTGCGCTTCAGAGGTGGAGGGTTGGGATTGGGAGGTGAAGGGGTGTGTGTCAGAGGTGGAGGGTTGGGATTGGGAGGTGAAGGGGTGTGTGTCAGAGGTGGAGGGTTGGGATTGGGAGGTGAAGGGGTGTGCTTCAGAGGTGGAGGGTTGGGATTGGGAAGTGGAGGGGTGAGCTTCAGAGGTGGAGGGTTGGGATTGGGAGGTGAAGGGGTGTGTGTCAGAGGTGGAGGGTTGGGATTGGGAGGTGGAGGGGTGCGCTTCAGAGGTGGAGGGTTGGGATTGGGAGGTGAAGGGGTGCGCTTCAGAGGTGGAGGGTTGGGATTGGGAGGTGGAGGGGTGCGCTTCAGAGGTGGAGGGTTGGGATTGGGAGGTGGAGGGGTGCGCTTCAGAGGTGGAGGGTTGGGATTAGGAGGTGGAGGGGTGCGCTTCAGAGGTGGAGGGTTGGGATTGGGAGGTGAAGGGGTGAGCTTCAGAGGTGGAGGGTTGGGATTGGGAGGTGAAGGGGTGCGCTTCAGAGGTGGAGGGTTGGGATTGGGAAGTGGAGGGGTGCGCTTCAGAGGTGGAGGGTTGGGATTGGGAGGTGAAGGGGTGCGCTTCAGAGGTGGAGGGTTGGGATTGGGAGGTGGAGGGGTGCGCTTCAGAGGTGGAGGGTTGGGATTAGGAGGTGGAGGGGTGCGCTTCAGAGGTGGAGGGTTGGGATTGGGAGGTGAAGGGGTGAGCTTCAGAGGTGGAGGGTTGGGATTGGGAGGTGAAGGGGTGCGCTTCAGAGGTGGAGGGTTGGGATTGGGAAGTGGAGGGGTGCGCTTCAGAGGTGGAGGGTTGGGATTGGGAGGTGAAGGGGTGCGCTTCAGAGGTGGAGGGTTGGGTTTGGGAGGTGAAGGGGTGCGCTTCAGAGGTGGAGGGTTGGGATTGGGAGGTGAAGGGGTGAGCTTCCGAGGTGGAGGGTTGGGATTGGGAGGTGAAGGGGTGTGCTTCAGAGGTGGAGGGTTGGGATTGGGAGGTGAAGGGGTGTGCTTCAGAGGTGGAGGGTTGGGATTTGGAGGTGAAGGGGTGTGTGTCAGAGGTGGAGGGTTGGGATTGGGAGGTGAAGGGGTGTGTGTGTCAGAGGTGGAGGGTTGGGATTGGGAGGTGAAGGGGTGTGCTTCAGAGGTGGAGGGTTGGGATTGGGAAGTGGAGGGGTGAGCTTCAGAGGTGGAGGGTTGGGATTGGGAGGTGAAGGGGTGTGTGTCAGAGGTGGAGGGTTGGGATTGGGAGGTGGAGGGGTGCGCTTCAGAGGTGGAGGGTTGGGATTGGGAGGTGAAGGGGTGCGCTTCAGAGGTGGAGGGTTGGGATTGGGAGGTGGAGGGGTGCGCTTCAGAGGTGGAGGGTTGGGATTGGGAGGTGGAGGGGTGCGCTTCAGAGGTGGAGGGTTGGGATTAGGAGGTGGAGGGGTGCGCTTCAGAGGTGGAGGGTTGGGATTGGGAGGTGAAGGGGTGAGCTTCAGAGGTGGAGGGTTGGGATTGGGAGGTGAAGGGGTGCGCTTCAGAGGTGGAGGGTTGGGATTGGGAAGTGGAGGGGTGCGCTTCAGAGGTGGAGGGTTGGGATTGGGAGGTGAAGGGGTGCGCTTCAGAGGTGGAGGGTTGGGATTGGGAGGTGGAGGGGTGCGCTTCAGAGGTGGAGGGTTGGGATTAGGAGGTGGAGGGGTGCGCTTCAGAGGTGGAGGGTTGGGATTGGGAGGTGAAGGGGTGAGCTTCAGAGGTGGAGGGTTGGGATTGGGAGGAGAAGGGGTGCGCTTCAGAGGTGGAGGGTTGGGATTGGGAAGTGGAGGGGTGCGCTTCAGAGGTGGAGGGTTGGGATTGGGAGGTGAAGGGGTGCGCTTCAGAGGTGGAGGGTTGGGTTTGGGAGGTGAAGGGGTGCGCTTCAGAGGTGGAGGGTTGGGATTGGGAGGTGAAGGGGTGCGCTTCAGAGGTGGAGGGTTGGGATTGGGAGGTGAAGGGGTGCACTTCAGAGGTGGAGGGTTGGGATTGGGAAGTGGAGGGGTGCGCTTCAGAGGTGGAGGGTTGGGATTGGGAGGTGAAGGGGTGCGCTTCAGAGGTGGAGGGTTGGGTTTGGGAGGTGAAGGGGTGCGCTTCAGGGGTGGAGGGTTGGGATTGGGAAGTGGAGGGTGCGCTTCAGAGGTGGAGGGTTGGGATTGGGAGGTGAAGGGGTGAGCTTCAGAGGTGGAGGGTTGGGATTGGGAGGTGAAGGGGTGCGCTTCAGAGGTGGAGGGTTGGGTTTGGGAGGTGAAGGGGTGCGCTTCAGAGGTGGAGGGTTGGGATTGGGAAGTGAAGGGGTACGCTTCAGAGGTGGAGAGTTGGGATTGGGAGGTGGAGGGGTGAGCTTCAGAGGTGGAGGGTTGGGATTGGGAAGTGAAGGGGTGCGCTTCAGAGGTGGAGGGTTGGGATTGGGAAGTGGAGGGGTGAGCTTCAGAGGTGGAGGGTTGGGATAGGGAAGTGGAGGGGTGCGCTTCAGAGGTGGAGAGTTGGGATTGGGAGGTGAAGGGGTGCGCTTCAGAGGTGGAGGGTTGGGATTGGGAGGTGGAGGGTTCAGCGGAGAAATCTGAAATGCAAAATGGAAATATCAGAATATTAGTGTAGAATAACATGCCACATATGAAAAGGATACGTTGTAGATATAGATATAGATATATATATATATTTTTTTTTTTTTTTTTTGGAACAGGTTCCCCATTGTGACAGTGTGTATTTTGTGCACTATGAAGGTGTGTCCACAAATCAAAATGTGCATGCAAATCAAAGGCTGGGTGTGTTCCTTAAGATGTGTGACTTCACATGACTTCAGACGTGCTAATTAGTGCACATGAGCACAGCAAAATTTGTACTTTGTTATTACAGTGTCCAGCACTACACATTTATGTTGAATACCTATTAGAAAGCAATTTGTTTTTTGAGCTACAATGTGCTTTACAATGGTACTTACAAGGAGGATGAAGCGGATAAGCTGGCCTAGAGATACTTTGCGATGCAGAGCGGCCTATAAAAAACAATAGTAAGAATGTATGTAGTTTATGTAGCATAATTGAACATTGTTGTGTATTGTATACATGTTTAAAAAAATTACTTACTGGTAGGCTGCAGGGAACAGTGATGGGTGGCCAGCTGAGGACCAGGAGATGATCTCAGAGATGATCTCCGGGGTGGTTCCGGACCTAGGAGGATATGTATTAAACGAAATGTTTAGAAAAGTGTAACATATATTAAGTACAGTTCTATTGTAAGCAACACCAGATAAAGTACAGTAATAACCATACCTGCGCGAAAATTCTGCAGCAATCGAAACTCACGCCTCTTCAGGTCGGACCACCGCCGAAGAATTTGTCTCCTGGTCCTAGTGATGCCTTGTCTGCAGTTTCATATTCAGGTGTTAGGTATAAAACATATCACTGACCCACATCCTAATAATAGCTCCCCAAACTTTTCTTTCTGTGTTCAGAATATTCTAATGGTCCCCACGGGTTTTATTCTTGTGACTTTATTTAAGATATAACATTTTCAATGAGTCCTCAGTGTCATGTCAGACATATGACAATTGCCGGCAGTTTTTCAAACGCAGGCGGATTTCATAAGCCTACTTAACTCTTTAAGGTCCAGGCTCTCCAAAGGAGCGTGCAGTGAAGTATGATGCAATGCATTGCACTTTCCTTTTGTCCTTAAAGGGTTAAGATTACCACGTGCGGCAAGACAAGTCTGAAGGCCTTGGACATGACATCCAACACTGATCAAGGTCTTATCTCTTAAACAAGGGAAAATGCATAGGGGCTACTAGGATTTTCTGGACACAGTCAGGTAAGTAGGAGGTAATTATTAGGGGGTGTTGATTTTCCTTTAAGACTTTTGGCAATGGTGGTGACTTCACTCTATCACTGGCGTTAGAATGCACACAATTATTAAAGGGATTGTAATAATGTTGTGGGGTTTATTCCCTTGAGTAAAACAAGGGTACTCCCACTGCTGAAAGGTGTTTTATTTAAGTTATTACAGACAAAACTTAATTTAATTTAATTCCCATATTAGAGGTAGCCTCCACCATCTGAACGAGTGATGACTAGTGGTACCCGTAGGTGGGGTTCCTTGTGTGTCCACGCGAACAGCACAGATTTTCCTGTTTTTTCTGTGTTTATTTGGTATGGGATTGTGGTGCCTGAGACATAAGGATAAGTGGAGGTGGATCCTGTATGAGGTTGAAGGGTATACTCGGAAATACACCGGCAGGTAAATGACATCCGAGTTGATTTTTATTTTTGGGTACATACACTTTTATATTTTTATGCATTTTCATTGTTTTGACAGAATCTCTACCTCTAGTCCTTTACTGCCTAATAGCAAACCAAACCTTGGATGCAATATTGTAATATCAGCAGTACCTTTTTGAGGAATGGACCCCAGGAGTAGAGGTCGGAGGAGATGCAGGAGGAAGCTTCTTCTATGAGGAGGCTGAACAGTGCTGCTAGACTGAGATACTAGAGACTGGAGTCAGCCCTTGCTGTACCCATGAGCTGAATGTTAGTGGAACTGACCTCAGTCCAGCTGAGCCTTCGCCAGATAAGGCTGTATTCACTTAAGGGTCAAGTGGTAGTTGAGGCAACCTAGATCCTCAGATCTGGAAGTGACAAATCCCAATCATAAAACAGGAAGCATGGCCAGGATAGAACCAAACATCGGGCAAGCGAAAAAGTTTCATAGGCAATAGGCAGGCCAAAAGTTCTATGGAGGGCAGGACAGATGTTTCTCAATCTGAAGGTCTGGGCAGGCAAATATTGAGTGTGTAGACTATCCAAGGTCCTATTATCAGTATAATAGCACTTAATCATAGAGAAAACTCTTTGCACATACAAGAGCCAAATGAGGGTAGGCCAATTATATAGATGGTAGCAACAGATCACATTCAAATGTGCACCAAAAATTATGTAACCAGGAGTCAAAAAGGGTGTATAAAGGTTGTTAAAAATCTGTGCAAGCACATGAGCACAGTAGAAGACTGAAACTTGAAGAACAAAGACTCCAGAGGTGTGTATGACACCATTCTCATCAACGAGTGACCAGGCTTGTCTGTACAGGTGCAGTGAACATGGGAAAGGGAGTGGACATCAGTAACAGGCATTATTTGTGGCCATAACCTTCCTAGTTAATAAGATATTGCAGTGTACCTCAGACCAAAATGTGAATTTGTAAACACAAACTCCTCCAGACCATCAAGCAAGAAGAGACCAAAAGGATGAGGAGAAGTGTGGATATGCACGATAGGAGACTAATCCAGCCAAACGGTCACATAATTGACTTGGGAGTACAACCTTAAAAGGCACAATTAAAATGGTCCCAACTTTGGAGAGGGCTGTTGCAAGGTAACATTTGCAGGAGAGCCAAACCTCCTCACATTCTTGAAACACAGGAGAAACCAGATGGTGTTTATTAGAGTCTAAAAGATTCCAATGACTTCAGAAGGATAGTGTTCCACAGATGGTGTAAGTAATTGACCCAGGAATCCACTAGAATTGTACCAAGAAGATGCAGGGGAGGCAGAAAATGAGGATGGTACCCCATAGTTGCAAAGAATGGGAATCACTACAGAGACCCATAACAAGGGTTATTAAAGTACACTCTGCCAAAGTTAAATAACCCACCCATCCATATTGTTGGAAGTTGATAAACAAATGGATGTACTGATCCAGGGACTGGTTAGTGCCTTCATTGCACTCATTTATCTGGGGGTGGTAGACCAAGGAGAAAAGCAGTCCAATGCCCAGACATTTACAGAAGGCATTACAAAAACCAAAGATGAATTGGAGTCCCTGTTATAGAAAATGTATAGAGGTAGACCATGAAGACAGAATTCCTCCTCAATAAAGATATTAGCCAACTCTGAAGGTTCAAGACAGTATAGAAAGGGGGATAAAGGTCACCTACCTTATTAAATGGTCCATAACAACCAGAACAATAGTGCACCAGTGGAAGGAAAAAAGGTTGACACTGAAGTTTATTTTCAAATGTGTCCAAGGATAAAAAGAAGCAGGGAAGGGATGGAACAATCCTGTAGCTCTCTTTCAAGGAACCTTGTTCTGAGCAGGTGTTGCAGAACTGAAAAGTATCCCCCTTTTCAGGGAGGGAAGGCCTCAAGAACTGTCACTGAGTCTACTCAATGGATTTCTTAATTCCTTAGGGACCATAGTGTATAGATGGGGGAAAATATAACAACTAAGAGGAGTCTGAAGATTCTGGGGTGCTATTGGTATCCTGAATATTTTAAAGGAGAGAAGAGCACCCGGCCGAGACAATGCACTCAGGAGCAATGATGGTCTCAGGTTTGGCAGCAGAGACAAAAATAGATCCTTTGAGATATACAAATAAAGGAGAGTGCTTCTAGAGCTATAACATTAATAAGAAAATAATATAAATGTAAATTTATTAATAAAAAAAATATACACTAGACATAGGATGACAAACAGCATAAATGAATTTCCCAAGAAAACATAAAAAGTCCAAAAAATCCTAAGTAGGATAAAAATAAGATTGAAAAATATCTAAATACATATTGACAAGAAAAGCTAAACCGATATCAACCAAAAAAAAAAAAAAAAGAGATAAAGGCGCACACAATCTGAGTGTAAACTGTTATAAGAAACTGTCCTTTATTATTGTTCCTCTTCACCAAGGTGAGTTCCTTACTTTTCAATTCAATCAATTACTTCCTTCACTGTGAAAAAACACCTTTCAATGGGGTTTTGTAACGGTTTTCAGTACATTCAGAGGCAGGCAATTTGGTAAACCACAGTTTTATTGAAACCAGACAGAATAAAGTAACCCTCGCGGGTCCAGCAATAGTAACAAACAGTAATGACACAGGACAGGTTACAAAATAACATTAACCCACACGGGTCCAGTATACATATATCAGAGAGCAATACATATACTGACACAGGTCAGGAACAGTTTGTGTGATATAGTGAGACACTGATGGTAAATGCTATTAGGCCAGGAGGCTGGGAGGCCCTAATAGCGAGGCCAAAGAAGGACTCTGTGGATGAGTGCCAAAATAGCGGCTAGGTCCAGGAAGGGTGAGTGAGGCCCAGATGGATCACGACTACCAGTAGTACTGGTACGCCCAGGAATACACACAGACTGCAACCCAGGGTAACGGTACCGGACAATAGAATAACGCTAGTCTCGATGGCAACTGCCGGGTGACAGAGCCGACTGAGGTGCCCCGGAGACCAACCTCAATAACGGAGTAGTGACTAGCCTGCGTATAATGTGCCAAAGAATAGCTCCTACCCGGGTGAGTACCGGACAGCCCATGTAACGGGCGCTTGGCTTGTTGGCGACTGACAAGAGCGGAGACTATCTGCAGCGCCCAGGAGGCCAACCACAGTGGTAACAATAACAAGCCAAACGTATAATGAGCAAGTGAGATCAGCATCAGCCCTGAGTATGGAAGAAGGAGGCAGCAAGGCACAAATTGGTCGCAGTCACGGAACGGTAATGCAGTACTCAAGGCAACCAACTGGGCCAACACACTCAAGACAGCGCACAGGAGATACTCTCTACCGGTTGCGGTAGTGCACCGGACTGGAGGCACAGAACAGGAACGTCAGCCAGGCTGGGTCGCTACACGGGGCAGGAACGTCAGCCAATCTAAGTCGATACACAGAGCAGGAATGTCAGCCAGGCTGGGTTGGTACACGGAGCAGGAACGTCAGCCAATCCAAGTCTGTACACGGAGCAGGAATGTCAGCCAGACCGGGTTGGTACACGGAGAAGGAACGACAGCCAGTCCGGGTCGGTACACGGAACAGGAACAGGATCAGAGAGAGTAGTCAGGCAGTCTGGGTCACAGGATATCACACGTTAACGGCAGCAAGCTCTAAGCAACGGGAACCCCACGAAAGGGCCCTGTATGAGTGACAGGGCACAGTACTTAAAGGCTACCACTGTGTGTAGTAATCACATGCTAGCCAATAAGAAAGCATCAGAAATCATGTGTCAAAATGTCGCCAGCAATACACGGACACCGTGAAAGGTTTATTGCAGACTCACCTTCTGATGGGGCAAGCCAGCCTCTTAGTATGTGAGCTTCCACTGGATAACCCCCAGTGATGGTACCTTTACGTCCTCTCCTTCCCCTCACCTCTCCTGGGTCCTCGATGGTAATTAAGAATACCTCACCGCAGGCTCAGTACAAATCCCCGCTACCCTCTATCTAGGGTTGGTGGTCTATTCTATAAGACCCTGTTAGGTTATGGGGACATAAGATTATGGACGAAAATATTGTGATATACACAATTATTTATTAAACATACAAATAATATAAAATATATTTAGAAAAAAAAATATATATATATATCTGCACAGATACAATATCTAAAACCAGTATAATATGTAGGCCCCTGATGAAGCAGCGCAAGCTGAGAAACGCGTTGGGCGTAGTGCTTGAGAATATTATACTGGTTTTAGATATTGTATCTGTGCAGATATATTTATCGCACTGGGGGTTATTCAGTGGAAGCTCACATACCAAGAGGCTGGCTTGCCTCATCAGAAGGTGAGTCTGCAATCAACCCCATTGAAAGGTGTATTTTCACGGTGAAGGAGGTGATTGAATTGAAAAGAACTCACTTTGGTGAAGGGGAACAATTATAAAGGACAGTTGCTTGTAACAGTTTACACTCAGATTGTGTGCGCCTTTCTCTCTCTTTTTTGGTTGAAATTGTCTTTGAGAAATAAGGGCTTAAAGGGATAGTAATACTTAAAATGTAAAAAAAAAATGTTGTAGGGTTTATCCCCCTGAGTAAAACAAGAGTACTCCCACTGCTGAAAGGCGTTTCATTCAAAAGTTATTAATTTTCAAAGTTGAATTTTTTAGGTGCAATATCAAAGTGGCCTGAAATTGTACAGTGGCGCTGTTGCTACACCATCCTATGGAGATTTATGGTCCCGGGACCAGAGCTGTCCATAGGATCGTGTAGCAACAGCGCCATTGTACAATTTCAGGCCACTGTGATATTGCACCTAAAAAATTCAACTTTGAAAATTAATAACTTTTTAATGAAACGCCTTTCAGCAGTGGGAGTACTCTTGTTTTACTCGGGGGATAAACCCTACAACATTTTTTTTAACATTTTAAGTATTACTATCCCTTTAACTGGGAGCCCAGAAGAGAGGGCTGCACTGCTGGTGGAATTCACGGAAGATCTCAAAAGAACTTATACAGGTTATGCTATTAATTCATAGTCCCTATTCTGTTTATTAAATTGGTATATTAGCGCTTGGAATTTTTTGTGGAAATAGAGGGAGACTATATATGTTTATGTCAATCACAGATAGGATAATGCTCACAGTTCCAAGACAAAAATATCTGATGATAAGATCTGCTGTAGCTTTTTCTCTCCAGTACTGATGTAGTGGAAGCAAAATATGCCAACAGCGGGCAGAGTGGTCTTTGTTATATGTAATGACTCAAGAGCCAAAATATCTTATGCCAATATCTTAGGGACAATAGCAGGCATAGATCATGATGTACCATGAAGATCTTCTCCAATCTGTATAGATAATGACTCTCAGGATTCACATATTGTGTCATCTATGTTATATATCTAGAAGCACTATCCTTTATTTGTAACATAGTAACATAGTAATTTAGGTTGAAAAAGACTTGCGTCCATCTAGTTCAACCCTTTTCCTATTCCTGTTTACCATCGTTGATCCAAAAGAAGGCAAAAAAAACCCTCAATATAGCAATTTAAAATTCTGCCTTGAATAGGGGGTGGAATTCCTTCTTGATTCCAAATGGCAATCAGATTTCTCCCTGGATCAACAAGGACTAACTAAATGTTAATCCCAATACTAACGTACATAGCCCTCTATGCAAAAAATATGGTGATGAATGGCGCTCTATCTATACATTATTATAAAATTAGATCCAGCTGCTCTATTTCACTGTGACCAAGGAGCCAATAGTCACTGTCAAGTAGCAAAAACAAACACAGAAGTGCTCATAGTTCTAGCACGAAACGCGTCAGAATTTTATACTGTATATTACTGTACCAGCAAGTGACTTTTTATTATCAATGTCCCTCTGAGGATAGAAGGATATTTGTGCAGCTCTAAAAGCTCTAATAGCTTGTAAGTGAGTTTCCATATATGGATTAAGCCTACATCTATCTTAAGGAAAGGAGCAACACCTGCTACCTGAGCAGGTTACATCACCAGATTGCTTCAGCATACCTGAAAATAGAGAGAAAGATCTTATAAGGACTTCACAAGTACCCGCTCATAGTCGGGGGGAACAAGGTTACCTGCCCGTGTAAAAGGAGTGGAGGGGGAAAAGTCGAGAGGATCATAAACCTGGCAAGTACATATTTGATACCGGGAAATTTGTTACCTGCTCGCGCCCTGACAGTGAGTCCTAACAGAAGGGTTTGAAGCAAATACTGTTTCTATTGAATTAACCATATGTTGCCCTTACCTTCATCTGCTTAATCACTGAATACAACAAAGGAACTGGCTTCAGAAGTAATTCACAACAGCTATACAGCTGCATGTTATCCTTCCCTTTATTCTCAGTCTGAAGATAGATCTTGATTCTTTTGGGTCTTTTTATTATTGTCTAGACATTATTGTCTAGATATTTCTGGTATATTTGCATTTAATATTGTATACTTATTATGTGTAGTTTATAACTATTTTACATTTTTTATTGTTTAAAATAAATATATTTAGTTTGTATCTTTGTGCCATTTACATTTTATATTTTATATATATATATATATATATATATATATATATATATATATATATTTTATTTATTAGATCTAAGCGCTTATTTCCTTTGTACATAGCCCTCTATGTTATGCTCTTTTAAATAAGTATCCAGGCCCCTTTTAAGGGCATCTAATGTATTCGATGGCACCACCTCCTCAGGCAGTGAATTCCATACCTTTATTGTCCTTACTGTAAAGAAACCCTTCCGCTGTTGTAGATTAAATCTCCTTTCCTCAAGTCTAAGCGGGTGGCCCCTTGTCCTGTGTACTGTTCTGTTAATGAACAGGTCTTTGGAGAGCCCTTTATACAGGCCTTGAACATACTTATATAGTGTTATCATATCCCCTCTAAGACGCCGTTTCTCTAGTGTGTACAAGTTTAACTTTTCTAGCCTTTCTTCATAACTAATTTGTATATCTTTTAGAATTTGACTAAAATAAGATAGTAGCTAGCTCCTTTTATCCTAGCCATATCATATTGTTACTATTTTAGAGATAGCTTGAGCTCCATCTTCAGTATCTTTCTTTAGTCTCTATTGATATATTTTGATCCTGGTTCATAAGACATGATGTAATTGAATCAGGTAAAGAACAACTCCCATTTTGCTGACCTTGAGTCCAAGCAACAAGCACATTTTTTTGTAGGAAATGTTCTAGCTGCCAATCAAAATTGTAATAGGGATAGAGGATAGGGATAAGAGGCATTGACATTTATCAAGGTCATTTAATTGACTCCTGATTTCATAGTTTATCTCCTCAGAAATAAATTGCTTGTAAAAGAATGAGCGTGGATGGAGGTGACTGGACTTTTTGTTTCTGAGAGAGTATGAGTCATGTCCCTATATCTGAAACTTTGACTTTCACAACAAAAGGCTGTGATGATTTCAGATAATGATGAAAAGGAGCTGAGGAGAAAGCTTTCTTTAACTTAGCAAAAGCTGCCATTACTCCAGCCAAGAGGCTGGAAAAAGATTTTCCTAGATCAGGGCTTAAATAGTAAGGGTAGCCTTATAAAAATGATGAATTAATCTGTGGTGCCAATTAGTGAACCTTAAAACACATTGGACGGCCTTCATATTTTTAGGTATGGGCCAATGAATGACTGCAAAAACCTTTGAAGATTCTATTTAAAAAAATAGGTCTGCTATGATACAACCGAGAAATAATAGACAGTCCTTTACAAATTCACATTTCTCACCATGGCAAATACGGAATTTTCTTGTAAATGTTGCAGAAACACCTTCATATGCTAACGAAGTTGGTAGATGTGTGAAGAAAAGAACATGATGTCATCAACAAACACCAGAACATGACATTCAAGCATGTCTCAAAGGACTTACTTCATGAGGGCTTGGAAAACAGAGGGTGCATTACAGAGCCCAAAGGGCATTACTTGATATTTGTAATGGCCAAAACAGATGTTAAAGGTATAATAACACAATATGTAGTAAAATATATATTGTAGGGTGTATCATCCTGAATAAAACAAAGGTACTGCCCACTGCTGAGTGTTTTATTCAAAAGTAATTGCAGCTCAAACTTGATTTTTTTAGGTGAAGTATTTCAATGACCTGAAAAATGTACAGTGGTGCTCTTGCTACACCATCCTATGAAGGTTTCTGGTCAACTGACCAGAGGTTTCCATAGGATGATATAGCAACAGCACCACTGTAAAACTTCAGGCAATTGAGATATTGCTCCTAAAAAATTTAAGTTTGAGCCACGATAACTACTGAATAAAACACTCAGCAGTGGGAGTACCTTTGTTTTACTCAGGAAGATAAACTTAACAATATATATATCTTTTACATAGTAAGTGTTATTATCCCTTACATTTTCTGAACCAAATTTAATTCCTTCAGAGATCCAATTTCAAAGACTTTGGCTCTGTGATCAGGGGTACGGGTAAGGATGGGCAAAAAGTCTTGTTTTGTTCCTGATATAATTTTCATAAAAAAACAAGATGTTCCCACAAGAATACCAGACCATAAAGAGACCCACAGATTTCCACCATTTTGCTAACACCATAGAATTTTCCAGAATGTTTCCACTTCCCACTTATGGATTCCAATGACAGAAAAACTTCTCACCTCCTTGTTATCAAAACCCAGAATTTCCTACCATGCTGTGTGGGTGTGATTTAGGAGAGAGAGTGGGAGCAGACAGAGAGAGAGGGAAAGAGAAAAAAATAGATGAACATGGAAGTTAAAATAAAAATTAAGTTGTTTGGAGTCCTGGGTGGCTAGCATTAAACTATGACAAGGACTCTGCTGCTGATACTGGTCCTGATACAGTGGAGAATGAAAGTCAGCAACACCAGCAGTAAAGAGAGCCCACGTTCCCTTCACCCAATGTACCCAGTCCCTGACATTATCCCTTGGAATGTGGGAAACTGTTCTGAAGAATGGCAGCACGGTGGCTCAGTGGTTAGCACTGTAGCCTTGCAGCGCTGGGGTCCTGGGTTCAAATCCCACCAAGGACAACATCTGCAATCAGTTTGTATGTTCTCACCGTGTTTGCGTGGGTTTCCTTCGGGTACTCCGGTTTCCTCCCACACTCCAAAAACATACTGATAGGTGAATTTAGATTGTGAGTCCCAATGGGGACAAGAACCAATATGAGTGTAAAGCGCTGCATAATCTGTGTGTGCTATATAAATAAAGATTATTATAATGTAGACCTGGCAGGCAGTGTGAGCAGCACACAGACATCAGATGTCTGTGCCTGCTGCTACTGCTGCCGGTTTGCCTTGTTGTCAGGGGATGGAGAGTGTGACAGCAGGGCACCCTCTGTCATGCTTCTTTGCTAAATGTTTTGAATAACCTGAGAAGAAGGAAGATGTCAAAGGTAATTATGACAGGTATGAGATACTGGAAGTATAGGATAGACTAATACAGTACAGAAGGCTATGGATGAAGAGAATGGAGACAGTATGTATGCCAAAAATATTAAAATAATTGAATTTTTGTTGGTTCATGGAAATCAACATAATGCGTTTTAATTAAAAAAAAAGTACATTCATTAATATTAAAGGAAGTTGGTGTATTAATGAAAAGCATACCTGTTCATTAAAAAACAAAAAATATCTGATGGGGAAGGTAGTTATTATGGTGCATTACCTTAGAGAAGTCATCAGTATTAGTAAATAATTATGCTCCAACAATAATTAATTTTCAGCTGGACACTATTAATAAGTAATTCACAGAGGAAATGTAAATATAAACCAAGGCTCAATTACATTGCTGATAACCAAATAATTAAAGTGCTTGGCAGTAGAACAAATTAATTTAAAAAAACATCCTACGACCTATGAAAACATTGAGGATACATTCTTTAGTTTTTAAATTACTGAAATCATATTAACACATTGTTAACTAATATGCCATTCACTTACTAACACTATAGTGACAGTTACTAGAAGAATAATTTGGATTCTTCATTTAATTGCTGATTAAAAACCAAGCAGCAAGAAACAAACAAGATAAATATTTCCAACAAAATGATTTGTTCTCAGCAGAGGAAAAAACCCACTTGGAATATAAGAATTATCGTCAATGTTCCTATTTTATTTACTTGTCCTTTACTGCTATAACACAGTTGCAAAATGTTGTATATATATGCAGCCAGACTTAACCTTGCGATTTATCTGGAACTTCTGCACCACTTCTGGTTAAAGGGATAGTAATGTTTCATAATAAAAGCAGGTCTAATTAATCATCATAGTATTTGGACTTTGGAGAGTGTTATTTCAATACTGTCAGAGTTGTAGTTCAAGAGTAATTCAGTGACAAAGTATCCACCTCCCGCCCCTTTTACTGATGTAACACTGCTCAGCCAGATCAGAAGGGAGGTGCCCAGGTAGACTGCAGAGAGGGACAATCTTCAATTAAGATAAGGGAAAACCTGAAAAACTTGTCAAGGGTGGCAGGGCTTTCATTGTTCTCATAGGAAGAAGATTGTCCCCTTCTGTTATCTGTCTGATCTATGGACTGCATTCCAGATCTGAGAAGAGATGGCTTACACTAGGTAAAAGGGGTGGGATGGGAAATTTTGCACGTGAATATCTCTCAAACCGTAAAGGTTTGAGAGATAAGACTCATATTTTTCTTCATGTTTTTTTAATGCCTACAAAATAAAATAAAGATAAAACAAAGTATTAGTATCCCTTTAACTAAACAAACGGTTACACTTATGCAAGTCAGTGGATGTTGTTCAGATCAAAATAACATTATGAAAAAAAGTCTGAAAAAAAATCTAATAAACAAATTAGAGTAGAAGTAGTGTACCTTTGGCATGCCAGCTGTTTGAGCCACGAATAGCATCACCCAAAACCAACCAGATTTTTGGGATTTTTTTTTATGTTATCACTTGTCTAGATTTTAGGAATGAAACAAAACATATATCTGTAGAAATATAAAAACGTGTTATAAAACGTCTTGAGAGCTGGTACTTTAAGCCAAAAATTATGTGGGATTCCCTTGTATCACAGATTCAGGAATTTTCCATGTCCAAGTCACGGTATAAAAAACTTGCTCAGAATTAAGCAGTTCTCATGTATAATGTCATAAATATATGAATGGTTTCAAGCATATAAATATATATATATAGTTCAAAATAAGAGACACCAATCTTGGCTACAACACAGTATTTGTCACTCACTGATGAACTATGAAGACACGGTGCAAAGTGGAAAGACGAGCAGATACATCCATAGCTTGTACATATGAAGAAGAAATCCACTGCACTTAAACATTCTTCATTAAAATCACTTCTGTTTATTAGTAATGGAACACAGAACACCAGGGAATCATACTCTTACACGTTTCGCGCTATAGTGCTTACTAAGACTATGAGTAAGCACTGTTGTGCGAAACGTATAAGACTATAATTCCCTGGTGTTCTGTGTTCCATTACAAATAAACAGAAGTGATTTTAATGAAGAATGATTAAAGGGATAGTAATGTTTCATAATAAAAGCAGCTCTAATTAATCATCATAGTATTTGGACTTTGGAGAGTGTTATTTCAGTTCTGTCAGAGTTGTAGTTCAAGAGTAATTCAATGACAAAGTATCCCCCTCCCATCCCTTTTACTGATGTAACACTGTTCAGCCAGATCAGAAGGGAGGTGCCCAGGTAGACTGCAGAGAGGGAAAATCTTCAATTAAGATAAGGGAAAAACCTGAAAAACTTGTCAAGGGGGGCAGGGCTTTCATTGTTCTCATAGTAAGAAGATTGTCCCCTGCTGTTATCTGTCTGGTCTATGGACTGGATTCCACATCTGAGAAGAGATGGCTTACACTAGGTAAAAGGGGCGGGAGGGGAAACTTTACTTGTGAATATCTCTCAAACCATAAAGGTTTGAGAGATAAGACTTATATCATTCTTCACTTTTTTAATGCCTACAAAATAAAATAAAGATACAACGAAGTATTATTATCCCTTTAAGTGCAGTGGATTTCTTCTTCAGCATATAAATAAACGTTTTGTTCCCTACTTGTCCTCACTTTTAGTTGTTAATTATTGGTTCACCTTTTCTGTTTTATGGCAACTCTTCCTTTAGGTTGCCCTCTCCATCTCTTGAACTCCCAACTCTTGACTCTGCATCAAGCATTATTGTGCTTTTCTCCACTTCCGCCTTCAAGTGCCTTAAAAAAATTGACATTGATGTTTTAAGAATAAGTGGTGCAATTTGGGGTTGCCAACTGCACCGAGACACACAAACAACACTTCCTAGAATCTCCATTAATTTCCATTAGACTTTTAACACATTGAATGCTAGTAAGGCCTCAATCTCATTGCTTCTCATTGCTTCTCAAGGAGCTGAAAGTTCCCTTTAAAAGGAAAGTGATGCTTGAAAATAACTTTATTTAAATCTGTTGTTAATCATTTATGAGTGTGTCTGTTGCCAGCCCTTATCAAAGTTTTATTTTCCCCACATAAATCTAAATATAAGAATATTTTTAGGGTCAGATATTTTGCATTGCAGCTGAAGCTGAATGCCTGAATTGGCACTTCTCACGCCAGCTGAATATGTTGACAGCTCCGAATACATCCAAGTTTCATCAGTTTTCCAAAAGTAAAAATGTAAGTATCATAACATCTCTAGTAACAATTTCTAAAGAGTTCTTTTCAATTAGTTCCAATATTATAAAATGTCAAAACACCTGCTTTTTATGCAGATAATCCACATGGGATAAGAAATAGAGACACAAATTGCACAAGAGTATTAAAATGTTTTTAGATTAGCATGAGGGGAAAATTGCCAAAATATTAAAAGTGGCTTTGTCAGTATTGGATTAAACAGCATGCCAACTGAAATGCAAATCGCTCTGATTTAGCTGCATCTAAAATTTGGACTTTTTGAGTCACTGAATGGTGATGTGTTACTCTGAACATCTGTTTCCAAAATAAGTGAGAGAACGGTGTTTTTTTTTTTTTTCTTCATTTCCACCAATTCTCTACTCAGCACTATTTTGTGTACTGTCAGCCAAATCAGCTGGAAGTAGCATACACAAAGGATCAGTGTGACATATGTCAGCATGAAAGTTTGGCCAACAGCACTTTTTTCATTCCATAAACTTTTTTGCTAGTTGAGAAGAAGGGAAGTGAAACATGCGCTTGCAATTTCCCTCTCTTGACTTTACATAATTTAAACTTATTTTATATGATCTACATCCAATTCATAATCTGTAATTGAATATTTTACAGTTTTAGGGCAGGTGTACTAAATTGTTAGACTTCCATCTGTTGGAAACCACAACTCCCATCAGTTCCTAATCAAAGGATGCTATGTTTTGAGCTATTATTTATTTTGTATTTTATTAATAAACATTTTACACTAGTTACATCAACCACCGTAACTTACTTTTTTTTTTATTATGGCATGAGGATTCCAGAGAGAAGTGTACCTTAGCAGGGAAGGATTTAACTCCTACAAGTACTATTACTGGCTGTGACCTTCAAGCTTGTTATGGCTTACAAGGAACTCATATCATTCATTATCAGTTATTCTTGTACACTGATTTATTTATTAGTGCCCCAACTGGTGTTTGTGTTTGTTAACTCTCATCGATGGCTGGTTGGGGATGATGAAATTTATAGCCCCCATCAGTTGTAGATTACAGAATTATCTACCCCTTTCAGGTTTTCAAGACCTGTGCTTCTATGTAATGTCCCATAAAAACGTTTTATAGAGCCTTAGAAAATAAGCAGAATGGTGCAAACCACATCTCTCAAACCGCTATGGTTTGAGAGATATAGGGATTCAAAGTTCCCCTCTCCCTCTCCTTCTCCTGATGTCAGCTGTGAAACTGACAGCAGAATCGAGTCGTACGATTCAAGGAGGCTCTGCAGCAGAGCCGAGATCACTTTATCTATAAAGAATTCATTCACTGAAAAGATCTACAAAGTGTGCTTGAAAACCAAGCACATTTTGTAGATCTTTTCAGTGAATGAATTCTTTATAGATAATGTGATCTCGGCTCTGCTGCAGAGTCTCCTCGAGTCGTACGATTCGATTCTGCTGTCAGTTTTACAGCTGACATCAGGAGAAGGAGAGGGAGAGGGGAACTTTGAATCCCTATATCTCTCAAACCATAGCGGTTTGAGAGATAGGGTTTGCACCATTCTGCTTATTTTCTAAGACTCTATAAAATTATGAAAAGTTTTTATGGGACCTTACTGTCCCTTTAAAGCGGAACTACCACCTGACACAATCTTTAGCTTCACTAAGTCCCCATCTGATGACTAGCTGCTTAGTAGCGCTAGTCGCCAGAATAATTACCTTATTTAATAGATTTCTGCTCTCTTCCATGGGTGACAGGCAGGATGAGCGCAGACATCTTGCCATTGTGACGTCCACGCGCCTGCCCTGTCAGTCCCAGCTGGACCCAAATGGCTCCTAGCAGTGCCTCCTAGACCCGGCTGGGACTGACAGAGCAGGTGCGTCAGCGTCACAATGCAAAGATGCCTGCGCTCTGTCCTGCATGTCACCCATGGAAGACAGCAGAAATCTATTAAATAAGGTAATTATTCTGGTGACTAGCGCTACTAAGCAGCTAGTCACCAGATGGGGACTTAGTGAAGCTAAAGATTGTGTCGGGTGGTAGTTCCACTTTAACAATTAAAAAGATTATATCCAATATTAAATTAAACCTAATTAACAAACTATTGTTAACACTTATTTGGAATCTTTTTTTTTGTTTTGATGAGTTTACATTTCTATATTTTTGTATTGTATCTGCAGGTGCTTGTATTTACTGAGCTCCAGTTACATACTAACATAGCTGATGAGGCTCAATAAAGACATGTGTTCATCAAGTTCAGCCCATGTCATATCACCCTTGGTGATCCAGGTGAAGGAAAACATAACTAAGTAAACAAACTTTGAAGCAATTTCCAATGTAAAAAAATTCCTACCTGACTACAAAATCCATGCAACTATATCTGCAAGCACAGGGTCCCGAGGCAAAGAATTCCATAACTTTACTGCACTTACTTTAAAACATCCCATCCTTTGTTTTAGTCTAAAGCAGCTTTCCTCTAGTCTTAATAGATGACCTCTTGTTTTCGTGCTCAATACTTTGAGTAAATAGTTCCTTAAAGAGTTATTTGAATTGACCTTCAATATATTTGTAAATATCAATCATATCACCCCATTCTCACTTCAATAATGTATTTTTTTAAGAACTGGTGTCCAAAACTGTAATCCATATTCTAGATGAGGCCTTACCAAGGATTTATATAGAGGTAGAATTATATTTGCATCCCGTACATCTATACCCCTTTTTATGCAGGATATTACTCTATTTGCTCTTGCAGCAGCTGAGGGACACTGCATGTTGCAGTGAAGTCTATTGTCTATTAATACTCCCAAATTTTTCTCTAATGAGGATTCAAGTTGTATCCCATTTATTGTATATGTATCATGTTTATTTCTACAGCCCAACTGCATAACCTTACATTTATCTACATTAAACCACATCTGCCAATTTTCTGCTCATTCACTCACTTTATCTAAATCCTTCTGCAGATAAAAAACATCGAGCTCTGTATGTATTTCCTTACACAGCTTAGTGTCATCAGCAAAGACTGAGATGCTACTTTCAATTCCCACTTCTAGATCATTAACTAACAAATCTAAAAGATTTCGGCTCAGGACTGAACCCAGAGGCACCCCACTTACAACTTTAGACTAACTTGAAAAATGTTCCATTTCAAACAACTCTCTGCTTTCTATCATTAAACCAGTTATCTATCCATTCACACATATCGCTTTCCAAATTGAAGTCTTTTAACTTTTGGAATAACCTGTTATAAAGTACAGTATCAAAGGTTTTTGCAAAATCCAGTTATGCTACATCAACAGCATACCCTTTCGTAAAATACAAGTACATTAGTTTGGCATGATCTATTCTTCATAAAACCATAATGGTTCCTACTAATAATGGTTATCACATAGTCCTGAATACTACCAGTTAGTAACCCTTTTAATATCTTGCCCACGATGGAAGTCAAGTTCACAGGTCTATAATTTCCCCCATTGTGAATAATGGTAGTACATCTGCTTTCCTCCAATCACTGGGCACTATGACTGATGATAGTGAACCAATAAACATTTAGTATAAGTACCTTGCTATTAATGAACTAAGTTCCTTAAGTACATTTAGGTGTATGCCATCCGATTCCGGTGCTTTATTCATCATAGTATTTTTCAGTCTCTTTTTCAGTCTCTTTTGTACTTTGTCCTCAATAAGTTATGTACATGATGTATGAAATTGTGTGATTTTCTCAAATTAAATCCCCTGTCTCAGTTTTAGAGGACCAATATTAACCTTAATTATTTTGCCGTTTATATACTGGTAGAATTGCTTAGGCTTAACCATGCTCTCTTTTTCAATACTTTTCTCTTTTTTGATTTTAGCTAACCTAATTGCTTGTTTGAAGAATCTATTACATTATTTATATTTTTTAAATGATGCATCTGAACCGTTGACAAACATTTTAAAAGAATTCTTCTTATTTCTTATGTCACTGAATACCTCTTTATTAAGCCACACAGATCTTAATTTGCTCCTCTTGTATTTATTCCACAGTGGTATATCCTGACATGCATATTTACCTAAGAATTTTTTAAACAAATTACATATTTCTTGTGTATTTCTGTCTGAAGATTACATGATGTATTTTACTAATATTTTTAGCTTTCTAAACTTAGCCTTTTTTAAACTTGAATGTTTCAGCAAATTTCAAAGGATATCATATTGTGGTTATCACTGCTGCCTAAATGTTTCCTTACCTGTATATTGTTTACCATATCAGAATTGTTTGAGACCACTAGGTTAAGCAAAGCCTCTTTTCTAGATGTCTCCTCTACTAGTTGGGAATGACATGACATTGTCATTAATCATACTTAGAAAATAATTTCCCTTTTTGTGCTGGAAGTCATATTTCTGCAGTCAATTTCAGGGTAGTTTAAATTTCCCATCATTATTGCATTTTCTGACTGAGAAGCCTTTTCCATTTGTAGTTACAGTTGGGCTTGTTCAAAGTTCCCAATATTAGGTCTCTTGTAGCAAATTCCCATTAACATCTTTATGTTATGTATGCCCCAGTGTGTATTTCAACCCACAAGGCCTCAACATTCTCACTGAACACTTAATATATTCCCTCATACTAGGTTTTAAGACATGCTTTACTTATAGACATACCCCACCCACCTCTTTAATTAACCTTATCACTCTAAAAAGTGAATAACCCTATAGAGTGACTACCCAGTCATGCAAAGATCTAACCAGGTTTTACTAACACCAATTAAATCTATCATGTTGCCCGTGATTATTGCCTGACTGGTATGGATGCCTGTCCTGTTCCCTCTGGTGAGCAGGCAGCGGCGTTGCCATATCCCAGCACATAACTGCTCTAGTGTATATCCTGAAGTGTAGGCACATGAGTAGGAAACCAGTTCCCCAGCACAGAACTGCTCTAGTGTATATCCTGAAGTGTAGGCACATGAGTAGGAAACCAGTTCCCCAGCACAGAACTGCTCTAGTGTATATCCTGAAGTGTAGGCACATGAGTAGGAAACCAGTTCCCCAGCACAGAACTGCTCTAGTGCATATCCCTAAGTGTAGGCATATGAGTAGGAAGCCATATCCCAGCACATAACTGCTCTAGCGTATATCTTGAAGTGTAGGCACATGAGTAGGAAACCAGTTCCCCAGCACAGAACTGCTCTAGTACATATCCCTAAGTGTAGGCACATGAGTAGGAAGCCAGCATTCCAGCATAGTACTGCTGTAGTGCATATCCTGAAGTGTAGGCACGTGAGTAAGAAGCCAGCATCCTAACACAGTACTGCTCTAGTGCATATCATGAAGTGCAGGCATATCAGTAGGAAACCAATACCCCAGCACAGATCTGCTCTAGTGCATATCCTGAAGTGTAGATTCTTGAATAGGAAGTCAGCATTCCAGCACATAACTGCTTTAGTGCATAATGTAGGCACAAGAGTAGGATGCTAGAATCCCAGCACAGAACTGCTTTACTGCATATCCTGAAGTGTACACCCATAAGGGGGAAATCAGCATCCTAGCATAGAACTGTTCTAGTGCATATCCAAAGTCTAAGCACATGAGTAGGAAGTCAGTGTCCAAGCACATAACTGCTCTAGTGTATATCCTGAAGTGTAGGCACATGAGTGGGAAACCAGTTCCCCAGCACAGAACTGCTCTAGTGTATATCCTGAAGTG
The DNA here is from genome assembly GCA_037306005.1 of Rhinophrynus dorsalis. NCBI lineage: Eukaryota > Metazoa > Chordata > Amphibia > Anura > Rhinophrynidae > Rhinophrynus > Rhinophrynus dorsalis. Next base: position 688,659,767 of record CM074718.1, read on the forward strand.
TACACCCGTAAGGGGGAAATCAGTGTCCTAGCACAGAACTGCTCTAGTGCATATCTAGAAGTGTAGGCACATAAGTAGGAAGTCAGTGTCCAAGCACATAACTGCTCTAGTGTATATCCTGAAGTGTAGGCACATGAGTTGGAAACCAGTTCCCCAGCACAGAACTGCTCTAGTGTATATCCTAAAGTGTACACCCGTAAGGGGGAAATCAGTGTCCTAGCAAAGAACTGCTCTAGTGCATATCCAGAAGTGTAGGCACATGAGAAGGAAGCCAGGACCCCACAACAGAACTGCTCTAGTGCATATCCAGAAGTGTAGGCACATGAATAGGAAGTCATTGTCCTAGCACATAACTACTCTAGTGTATATCCAGGAGTGTAGGCACATGAGAAGGAAGTCAGTGTCCTAGCACATAACTGCTCTAGTGCATATCCAGAAGTGTAGGCACATGAGAAGGAAGTCAGTGTCCTAGCACATAACTACTCTAGTGCATATCCAGAAGTGTAGGCACATGAGTAGGAAGTAAGTGTCCCAGCACATAACTACTCTAGTGCATATCCAGAAGTGTAGGCACATGAGTAGGAAGTCATTGTCCTAGCACATAACTACTCTAGTGCATATCCAGGAGTGTAGGCACATGAGAAGGAAGTCATTGTCCTAGCACAGAACTGCTCTAGTGCATATCCAGAAGTGTAGGCACATGAATAGGAAGTAAGTGTCCCAGCACATAACTACTCTAGTGCATATCCAGAAGTGTAGGCACATGAGTAGGAAGTAAGTGTCCCAGCACATAACTGCTCTAGTGCATATCCAGAAGTGTAGGCACATGAGTAGGAAGTCAGTGTCCTAGCACATAACTGCTCTAGTGCATATCCAGGAGTGTAGGCACATGAGAAGGAAGTCAGTGTCCTAGCACATAACTACTCTAGTGCATATCCAGAAGTGTAGGCACATGAGAAGGAAGTCAGTGTCCTAGCACATAACTACTCTAGTGCATATCCAGGAGTGTAGGCACATGAGAAGGAAGTCAGTGTCCTAGCACAGAACTGCTCTAGTGTATATCATGAAGTGTAGACACATGAGTAGGAAGTAAGTGTCCCAGCACATAACTGCTCTAGTGCATATCCAGGAGTGTAGGCACATGAGAAGGAAGTCAGTGTCCTAGCACATAACTGCTCTAGTGCATATCCAGGAGTGTAGGCACATGAGAAGGAAGTCAGTGTCCTAGCACATAACTACTCTAGTGCATATCCAGGAGTGTAGGCACATGAGAAGGAAGTCAGTGTCCTAGCACATAACTACTCTAGTGCATATCCAGAAGTGTAGGCACATGAGAAGGAAGTCAGTGTCCTAGCACATAACTACTCTAGTGCATATCCAGAAGTGTAGGCACATGAGTAGGAAGTAAGTGTCCTAGCACATAACTGCTCTAGTGTATATCCAGAAGTGTAGGCACATGAGTAGGAAGTAAGTGTCCTAGCACATAACTACTCTAGTGCATATCCAGAAGTGTAGGCACATGAGAAGGAAGTCAGTGTCCTAGCACATAACTGCTCTAGTGCATATCCAGAAGTGTAGGCACATGAGAAGGAAGTCAGTGTCCTAGCACATAACTACTCTAGTGCATATCATGAAGTGTAGGCACATGAGAAGGAAGGAAGTGTCCTAGCACATAACTACTCTAGTGCATATCCAGAAGTGTAGGCACATGAGAAGGAAGGAAGTGTCCCAGCACATAACTACTCTAGTGCATATCCAGAAGTGTAGGCACATGAGTAGGAAGTCATTGTCCTAGCTAGTGATGAGCGAGCACCCCAATGCTCGGGTGTTCGGGTGCTCTGACCGAGCACCCCCTGAGGCTCGAGTGCTCGGCCGAGCACCCGAGCCCCATTGAAGTCAATGGGAGGACTCGAGCATTACACCAGGCACCCCCTGCTCTGATGAGGGGAGGGTGCCTGGTCCATAGGAAAAGGGCAGAAAAGGATGGAAACACCACAGAAATGGTTCAGGGACAGCATAGGGAGGATGTCTGGATTCATCTTGGACTCCAACATCGCTGCTGGGAACGATCTTTCACCCGTAGTACGCCATTTTTACAGACTGACCATAAAACACACAAAAAGGAAAATAAAAACGACTTTAGGCGAAAAATTGTTACCAAACAATATTTGCTGTATATTTACTTGTATATCATCTGCAAATTCTCCCAAAAATTTCCTTGATTTTCAGAACTGAGGCCATGATTAAGAGGGAAACGTGCGCAGAGGCAAATTCTCCCAAAAATTTCCTTGATTTTCAGAACTGAGGCCATGATTAAGAGGAAAACGTGCGCAGAGGCAAATTCTCCCAAAAATTTCCTTGATTTTCAGAACTGAGGCCATGATTAAGAGGGAAACGTGCGCAGAGGCAAATTCTCCCAAAAATTTCCTTGATTTTCATAACTGAGGCCATGATTAAGAGGGAAACGTGCGCAGAGGCAAATTCTCCCAAAAATTTCCTTGATTTTCAGAACTGAGGCCATGATTAAGAGGGAAACGTGCGCTGAGCTGACCATCTAAAACATTATGGGTGAGGGTCTGCTGCAGAGCTGACCATCCTAAACATTATATGCGAAGGCCCGCTAGTGAGCTGACGCTATAAAACATTATATGAGAGGGCCCGCTAGAGAGCTGACCCAATAAAACATTATATGAGAAGGCCCGCTGGTGAGCTGACCTATATAAAAATTGTCAAACAGGGCCCGCTGGTGAGCTGGCCCTATATAAAAATTATATCACAGAGCCCGCTGGTGAGCTGGCCCTATATAAAGATTATATCACAGGGCCCGCTGGTGAGCTGGCCCTATATAAAAATTATATCCCAGGGCATATGGAAGAGGAGGAGGAGGATGAGAAGATTAAGAGTCAACCATATACCCGTTTTTTGGGTGGAAGGGGTGAATGGGAATACAGAGTATTCCAATCATTGTAAATAACATATATAAAGTGAGTTTATGTTCCCCCGGGGCTTTCCTCCAGTGGAGTGGAGAAGTCAGGGGAAATCCAGGCCTTGTTCATTTTTATAAGTGTCAACCTATCAGCATTGTCGGTGGAAAGGCGGATACGCTTATCTGTTATGATGCCACCAGCAGCACTAAATACCCGCTCAGACAGAACGCTGGCGGCAGGGCAGGCCAGCACCTCCAAGGCGTAGAGTGCCAGTTCATACCACGTGTCCAGCTTGGACACCCAGTAGTTGTAAGGCACAGAGGGATCATTGAGGACGCTGACACGGTCTGCTACGTACTCCTTCACCATCTTCCAAAACTTTTCCCTCCTTGTGACACTAGGCTGCGCATCAGGGTGAGGGTGCTGGCGGGGTGTCATGAAGGTGTCCCACGCCTTGGAGAGTGTTGCCCTGCCTTTCTCGGAACTGCTGTGTGCTCCCCTTTTCTCCCCTTCTCTGTTGGCCAAGGTAGCACGTACTCTGCCGCCAGCGTTGTCAGATGGAAAATTTTGGAGCAATTTTTCAACAAGAACCTTCTGGTATTGCACCATTTTGCTTGTCCTCTCCACCGGAGGAATGAGAGATGAGAAATTCTCTTTGTAGCGGGGGTCCAGAAGGGTGAACACCCAGTAATCCGTGTTGTTTAAAATGCGTATAACGCGTGGGTCACGGGAAAGGCAGCCTAACATAAAGTCAGCCATGTGTGCCAGAGTACCAACAGTCAAGATTTCGCTGTCCTCACCAGGAGGATGACTCTCAATATCCTCATCCTCTTCCTCCTCTTCTGCCCACCCACGCTGAAGAGATGGAACTAAAGTTCCATGGCTACCCTCTGTAGCGGAGGCAACCGTGTCTTCCTCCTCCTCCTCCTCCTCCTCCGCCTCCTCCAATTGTCGCTGAGAAGACGAAGTGAGGGTGCTCTGGCTATCACCTTGTGTAAGCTCTTCCTCCCCCATTTCCACCTCTTCCACATGCAAAGCGTCGGTTTTAATTGTGAGCAGCGAGCGTTTCAGTAGACACAGAAGTGGGATGGTGACACTGATAATAGCGTTATCGCCGCTCACCATCTGTGTCGATTCCTCAAAATTGCGTAAAACCTCGCAGAGGTCTGACATCCATTCCCACTCCTCACTTCTGATTACAGGAAGTTGAACGGAGAGGCGACGACCGTGTAACAGCTGGTACTCCACTACTGCCCTCTGCTGCTCACAAAGCCGGACCAACATGTGGAAGGTGGAGTTCCAGCGCGTGCTCACGTCACACAGCAGCCGGTGAGCTGGCAATTGTAAGCGCTGCTGCAGCTTCAACAGGCCGGCCGAAGCTGTAGATGACTTACGGAAATGTGCACACACGCGGCGCACCTTGGTCAAGAGATCATGCACATTGGGGTAGGTTTTTAGAAATCGCTGAACCACTAAATTAAATACATGCGCTAGGCATGGTACGTGTGTGAGCTTGCCGAGCTCCAAAGCCGCCACCAAGTTACGCCCATTATCACACACAACCATGCCTGGTTGCAGGTTGAGTGGCGAGAGCCACTGCTCGGTCTGGTGACTAATCCCCTGCAACAGCTCTGAGGCCGTGTGCTGTTTGTCCCCAAGGCAGATCAGCTTCAGCACGGCCTGTTGACGCTTCCCCACTGCAGTGCTACACTGCTTCCAGCTACTGGCTGATGGGGGAGTGTCGCTGCGTGTAGAGAATTCGGAGGTGGAAACGGAGGAGGAGGAGCCAATAACGTAGGTGCTGGCGGAAACCCTGATGGAGGTAGGGCCCGCAATCCTCGGCGTGGGTAGCACCCGTGCCATCCCAGGGTCCGAGTCGCTCCCAGCCTCCACGACATTCACCCAGTGTGCCGTCAGGGAAATGTAGCGTCCCTGGCCACAAGCACTTGTCCATGTGTCAGTCGTTAAGTGGACCTTCCCAGTAACTGCGTTGGTCAGGGCACGGGTGATGTTACGGGACACATGGTGGTGTAATGCGGGGATGGCACACCGGGAAAAGTAGTGGCGGCTGGGGACCGCGTACCGAGGGACAGCTGCTGCCATCAGGCTGCGGAAGGACTCAGTGTCCACAAGCCTAAATGGCAGCATTTCGATGGCCAGTAATTTGGAAAGGTGTGAGGTTAGTGCTATGGCCTGTGGGTGGGTGGCTGGGTACTTTCTCTTGCGCTCAAATGCCTGGGGTAACGACATTTGGACGCTGCGCTGGGACAGGGAAGTGGATGTGGTCGCTGATGGTGCTTCAGATGCTACAGGTGCAGGGCGGGAGGTATGCGGGCCTGCGCCTTCAACAGGCGATTGGCCGGCACCGAAAACAGGGGAAGAGGAGGCAGTGGTGTGGCCTGCAGACACAGATGGGCGATCCAGGCGTTCCTCCCACTTACTACGGTGCTTGGATGCCATGTGTCGGATCATGCTGGTGGTGGTGAGGTTTCTAGTGTTCATGCCTCGGCTCATTCTGGTGTGGCACAGGTTGCAAACTACAATTCTTTTGTCGTCCGCACTTTCCTTAAAAAAACGCCATACCGCGGAACACCTACCCTTTGGCAAGGTAGATTTACGCAAGGGGGTGCTCCGTGGAACATTTGCGGGCCGGTTTGGTGCGGTCCGCCTTCTTTCTGTAGCCACACCACTGCCTCTTCCAGCCTGTTGCGGTGCTGCAGATGGCTCACCCTCAGGACTGCTGTCATCGCTCGGCTCTACACCTTCCCAGGTGGGGTCAGTCACCTCATCGTCCACCAAGTCCTCCTCCACTTCCTCACTCTGATCATCCTCCTCAAGTCTTGATCCCACCACATACTCAGTCATTGACAACTGTATAACATTCTCCTCAACAAGGTCTTGAGACGGAAATAGTGGTTGATTTAATGGCAACTGTGTCTCATCATCATCATCATCATCCACTACTTCCTTTGACCTTAAATGCCGTTCACATCTGTCATTTTCTTGTGATTGGGTACCCTCTAGAGGTTGTGAATCAGGGCACAAGATGACATGTTCCTCTGCAAGCGTGCTTGGAGAGAGGGTCAAATGAAGGATTGGTGATGAGACGAGCTCCTCACTATATCCCAGTGTGGGATCACTTCTTTGACCAGACCGTGTATGGTGGGAGGAAGGATGATCAGAGTGAGGATTATGTTGACCAGACTCTTGGCTACTGAGAGTGGACTTGGTGGAAGACAGGGTGGTGCTTAACCGACTGGAAGCAGTATCAGCTGTCATCCAACCGACCACCTGTTCGCAGTGGTCGGACCTCTAGAGTGATGTCCTGCGACGCCCTGTAAAATTACACATGAAGCTAGGTATGGTGGATGTCTTTCTTTCTTGTGCTCTGGCACCAGGCACAGTTTCTCCGCGTCCTGACCCGCGCCCTGAACTATCAGGATCACGTCCACTTCCCCGTCCCTTTTTACCCGCCTTCTTCATCTTACACGGAATATGTGACTTTAATATTTGAGTTTGAAAACTTAACAGTATTTCTTACTATTCTGCAACTGTGCAGAGTACACAGAATAGGCTGCTAAACTGCGGTGACACACACTGAATGGAAAATGTGACTTTAATATTTGAGTTTGAAAACTTAACAGTATTTCTTCCTAGTCTGCAACGGTGCAGAGTACACAGAATAGGCTGCTAAACGGCGGTGACACACACTGAATGGAATATGTGACTTTAATATTTGAGTTTGAAAACTTAGCAGTATTTCTTACTATTCTGCAACGGTGCAGAGTACACAGAATAGGCTGCTAAACTGCGGTGACACACACTGAATGGAATATGTGACTTTAATATTTGAGTTTGAAAACTTAACAGTATTTCTTCCTATTCTGCAATGGTGCAGAGTACACAGAATAGGCTGCTAAACGGCGGTGACACACACTGAATGGAATATGTGACTTTAATATTTGAGTTTGAAAACTTAACAGTATTTCTTACTATTCTGCAACGGTGCAGAGTACACAGAATAGGCTGCTAAACTGCGGTGACACACACTGAATGGAATATGTGACTTTAATATTTGAGTTTGAAAACTTAACAGTATTTCTTCCTAGTCTGCAACGGTGCAGAGTACACAGAATAGGCTGCTAAACGGCGGTGACACACACTGAATGGAATATGTGACTTTAATATTTGAGTTTGAAAACTTAACAGTATTTCTTCCTAGTCTGCAACGGTGCAGAGTACACAGAATAGGCTGCTAAACGGCGGTGACACACACTGAATGGAATATGTGACTTTAATATTTGAGTTTGAAAACTTAACAGTATTTCTTCCTAGTCTGCAACGGTGCAGAGTACACAGAATAGGCTGCTAAACGGCGGTGACACACACTGAATGGAATATGTGACTTTAATATTTTAGTTTGAAGACTTAACAGTATTTCTTCCTATTCTGCAACTCTGCACAGTACACAGAATGTGCTGCTACACTGCGGCGAAGCACACTGAATGGAATATGTGACTTTGATATTTTAGTTTGAAGACTTAACAGTATTTCTTCCTATTCTGCAACTCTGCACAGTACACAGAATGTGCTGCTAAACTGCGGCGAAGCACACTGAATGGAATATGTGACTTTGATATTTTAGTTTGAAGACTTAACAGTATTTCTTCCTATTCTGCAACTCTGCACAGTACACAGAATGTGCTGCTACACTGCGGCGAAGCACACTGAATGGAATATGTGACTTTGATATTTTAGTTTGAAGACTTAACAGTATTTCTTCCTATTCTGCAACTCTGCACAGTACACAGAATGTGCTGCTACACTGCGGCGAAGCACACTGAATGGAATATGTGACTTTGATATTTTAGTTTGAAGACTTAACAGTATTTCTTCCTATTCTGCAACTCTGCACAGTACACAGAATGTGCTGCTACACTGCGGCGAAGCACACTGAATGGAATATGTGACTTTGATATTTTAGTTTGAAGACTTAACAGTATTTCTTCCTATTCTGCAACTCTGCACAGTACACAGAATGTGCTGCTAAACTGCGGCGAAGCACACTGAATGGAATATGTGACTTTGATATTTTAGTTTGAAGACTTAACAGTATTTCTTCCTATTCTGCAACTCTGCACAGTACACAGAATGTGCTGCTAAACTGCGGCGACGCACACTGAATGGAATATGTGACTTTGATATTTTAGTTTGAAGACTTAACAGAATGTGCTCTAATCTGCAACTTTGCACACTAAACAGAATGTGCTCTAATCTGCAACTTTGCACACTAAACAGAATGTGCTCTAATCTGCAACTGTGCACACTAAACAGAATATATATATATTTTTTTTTTTTTTTTCCCCACACACAAAATAACCTGCTGCCCCCACACACAGTAGTCCTAAAAAGGACTTTTGGTTCTTTTTTTTCACAATTTTGCTTGTTTTCCTCCCTACACTGCCTTTCCCTTCCTATCCTCAGCTCTCCCTGGCTAAGACTGAGCTGAACTCGATGGTCAGGTGCTATACAGCACCCGACCACGGGTTCTGGCCAGCCAATCAGTGTAATGCCAGCAGCCAACATGGCTGCTGGCATTACACCGATGTCAGAGCCTCCCTGCACGTTTATTGGCTGCGCAGCAGCCGCAAAACGTGCGGGGAGGAGACCCGAACATGGCGGGCGAGCACATGCGGTACTCGTACGAGTACCGCCATGTGCCGAGCAGAGCGATGCTCGAGCCGATCCGAGCATCGGCCGAGCATGCTCGCTCAACACTAGTCCTAGCACATAACTACTCTAGTGCATATCCAGGAGTGTAGGCACATGAGAAGGAAGTCAGTGTCCTAGCACAGAACTGCTCTAGTGCATATCCAGAAGTGTAGGCACATGAGTAGGAAGTAAGTGTCCCAGCACATAACTACTCTAGTGCATATCCAGGAGTGTAGGCACATGAGTAGGAAGTAAGTGTCCCAGCACATAACTACTCTAGTGCATATCCAGGAGTGTAGGCACATGAGAAGGAAGTCAGTGTCCTAGCACATAACTACTCTAGTGTATATCCAGGAGTGTAGGCACATGAGTAGGAAGTCATTGTCCTAGCACATAACTACTCTAGTGCATATCCAGGAGTGTAGGCACATGAGAAGGAAGTCAGTGTCCTAGCACATAACTACTCTAGTGCATATCCAGAAGTGTAGGCACATGAGTAGGAAGTCATTATCCTAGCACATAACTACTCTAGTGTATATCATGAAGTGTAGGCACATGAGTAGGAAGTCAGTGTCCTAGCACATAACTACTCTAGTGTATATCCTGAAGTGTAGGCACATGAGTAGGAAGTAAGTGTCCCAGCATAGAACTGCTTTAGTGCATGTTCTGAAGTTCCACACAGACAATTATCTACATTGTCAGATTCTTACAGTACCCTCCTTTCATTGGTGCTTTTAATATTTTAAAGATAGCTCTTTAAAAATGAAGTCTTAGTTTACCTTATAAAGTTTTTTTTTTTTTCAAACTAATTTCAAATAAAAACCATTAAAATTGACTTCTAAAGAAATATTTTACAACTAAACCAAACTATTTTTAAAGCAAATGCAATAGCCTTGGCTGGATATGTGAAAACTGACTACTGTCCATCAGCTTGCATGTGACAGCTCCTTATTTTGAAGCCATTCTCAGGTCTATAATTCCTACTTTCCTTTTTCCCTTTTGGCCTTTTTATGTGAGTAGGACCAAGCAAACACTGACTAAGGTAATTTATCTTCTGACCTTTTAGTTCTTTCAAAGCAAAGTGATTTAATAGCACTTAATCTGTCAAGGGCCTGAAGCTTTGCAATAACATTTTATTAAGACGTTTTTCACGGAGCATTAGCAGGAGTCTTCAACACTCAAACAGAATTTTTACACAATGACTTTTTTGTAGGATTTTTCAACAGAAACAAAAATTAGGCTATCAGTACTTATCCCAATATGTAATCAACACAGAGGACATGAAAATCAACAACATTCCCGAACATTGAAGGACCTGTAGTGGATCAGTTTGTATTCACTTATCCAGAACATCTTAGTACCATCTTGGAACTGGAATCCTGACTAGGGGTGGGCGGAAGGTGTCTTTGTGAAAAAAATCCACAAAAACCACGTGGTTGTTTGATTTTCCGCAGGATAATTTGCTTTAAATAAAGACTTTAAAATTTTCGCCGTTTTACACAATTGTCAAAACAATTTTGCTATTATTCTATTGGCGACAAATTTTTTGCCCCTTTACTCTCATGTACTTCGAGTTTGCATGCCAAAAACATGATGTTTCCAGGAAACAGAACACAATACAAGCAGCTGGGGGGGTGCTAGGTGTTGTGCTGTGAGTTATTTAGCAAAATTGAGGAAGGAGAGGCTCATAGTGAATGCTATCAATATGAACAGCATGAATACAAATAAAAGAAGGAGCTGGCTACATGTTGCTAGGTATGATGGAGACCCAGACTTGGTTGATGCATTCTTTTCAAGGTGTTCTTTCTAATCATCCATTCACCTATATGTTCCCTGGATTTGAAGACTTTGACATGCCATACATCTCCTTTCCATCATTCCCTCCCCCCTTTTTTTCTCTCCTTTCATATATCCCTCCATCTCTCCTTCCTTCACTCCCTCTTTCTCCTTCACTCTTCTTGTCTTTCTCTTATCCAACTCTCTGCTATTCTTTTCTTGAAAGTCTATTTTTATCTCCTGATGCAAGTTCATTCTCTATGTTGGTATTGTTTCGCCGCTATTTTTTTTAGCTAAGGCTGTTCTAATTTACTAGTAGCTATGTCCTGCTATATGCCGCAATGCCGTATTACACCTGCATTTTCTGGGATCTGGATACTATGCTAATGTCATGCTTCTCTGTATGTTTCTAGTCTTCTTCTTATTTGGTTATCTGGCTTGTATTTCTGATTTTCTTCAATAAAGCTTTAAAAAAAAAAGGAGGAGCTGGAAGGACAGTTATGTGTCCAGTGAGTCGTAGGGGGTTGAGGAGGAGGTGACCACTACCAGCATTGAAAGGTCTGGAAGCTCTGATTCCCCAGACCCAATGATGGCCTGTCCCACTGCGTCACCCCTAGGGATCTTGGGTAATATAGTGTCACAGGCAGAGGAAAAGAGGGTAGCAGTGTGAGCAGGACAGGTCAGCTACCTGTGCCTGCAAATAGTGCTGTCAGTGTGCCTTCTGATTCACAAGGAGGGGGGAAGGAGATAATGGCAAGTGTTACAGAAAGGTACCCTAAGTCAAACTTGCCATCCTCAAGCAGTCCCACTACTACTACTACTAAGATCCAGCAGCTACAGACAGAGTGTTGGGAGTATGGTAGGGGGGATGATAGTGATAAAGGCTGATGAGACTGAAATTGATTTGGTTGCTGTTAGTGATAGTGAAGCCACTGGTGGGACTAACGTGATTTCAGCAGATCCTCCTGCTGATGCTGAAGTGGAAGCGCAAACAATGCATAGAGGTCAAATTAATGGTCAGGGGAGCCCAAAACATCTTCCCGACCCTGTGACTCCCTTTCTTTCCACCAATATTGTGCCTTTGAGAGATGAGTCTGAGGAAAGCAGAACTAGCTAACAGCTATTGATGAACAAGAATAACCCCTTTGATGCTGGAGGATTAAAAGAGAAATTATTTTCTTTGGGACATAATAGTATCGGAAGTTCATCCCTGAGTTTTATCTCTTCCTATATCCGAGCATGGAAAATGAAATACAAACAAATGTTATAGCGGGTACCAGCAGATGTTTGTGGGCGGTAGAGGACACTTGATCTAGACTTTCTAAAATCACAAAATTGTTCACAACGGATGATCTAGAGATTGATAACACTGAGGATGTTATTACATTACCCCCTCTGTTTCAAGATTTGGAGAAGTTGATGTCCAAGGAAACTCAAATTTGGTGGGGAAATTACCACTTTACAACAGTATATTCAAGTGAAAAGGATTCCACGAGGATTGCGCATCAGGAAGATACCTACTTTCATAAAAGATGATATTGATTTTATGGAGAAGTGGAATAATGTACTTACTCAATGCTCCAATATGCTTATGGAGCTTATAATTAAATACAAACAAGATATGCTTAGCAAACTACAGGAAGAAATTATACAAAAGCAGATTAAAGTGGAAAATTTGAAAGAGGATCCTGAATTTGCAAATTTGGATGAAAAACTGTCAATATATCTTGAAAAACTTGAAAAATCAGTTACAGAGATGAAACAGAAGAAGTTTTTTATGGGATAATGTGGATTATGAATCAGGAAATGTATATATATATATATATATATATATATATATATATATATATATACCGACTATAAGGGAAGAGGCTTCCATAAGTCGATCTTGAAACAGAAAAGAGCAAGCTTCTCAAGTTTGGATTTAGATTAATCTGATCCTGATCAAGAGTTATTTATGGTTTTATCAGCTTCGAATGTGTCAATGGAACCCTCTAGTATTCCATCTATTTCCTCCTTCCCTTCCTCCTCTTTTTTATCCAACAACAAGGGAGGAGAGGAAGACTCAGGTTTTATCAGAGAAAGAGAAGGTAACAAACATGTCATTAGAGGAATACCTGTTGGCCTGTTCATACGCTTATGGCGTATCTGTACTACTAATGATTTATTTGAACTGATAGTGTGTGAACTGTACAATAGGTTTGTACAGAGAGGGTATCCACAATGGACATTGGATAGAGCGTTGTCTATAGAAAGGGTTGTAATCTTGAATATAGTCCCTTGTAATCCCTTATAGCAGTTTTAGTTCCCTTCTTAAATAGAGGCACTACAATGGCTCTTTGCCAGTCTTGTGGCATTGAGCCTGTGGTGAGAGAATCTTTAAAGAGTTAATACAGGGCTTTTGCCAACACTGCACTGAGTTCCTTAAGAACCCTTGGATGTATACCATCAGAACCCGGTGCTTTATCAGTCTTAATTTTGTTCAGTCTTCCCATGACATCTTGAGTTAACCCAATATCTATTAATTGTATTGTTTTAATTAGTTACTTGTTGAGGCTCTTCTACCATTCCTTGCTCCCTTGTATATACTGATGCAAAGAAAGTGTTTAGAACATCAGCCTTTTCCTTATCCTCTCTAATCAACTCATCCATCTCATTTTTAATGGTCCAATGTACTCCCTCTTAAGTTTTTTGCTATTTATATATTTGAAAAACTTTTTTGGATTGGTCTTACTTTCTCTTGCAATTCGAGTTTCATTTTCTATTTTTGCCACCCTAATTGCCTTTTTGCAATCTTTGTTGCACTCCCTGTATTTTAAGAAAGAATGATCAGTTCCTATAGACTTAAATAGTTTGAATGCTTTTTTTCCTTGCCATTTCCTCCTTTACATGTGTAGTTAACCACATTGGCTGTGACTTACTTCTTTTGCATTTGTTCCCCATTGGTATACACTGTTGGGTACATTTCCGCAAACTAAATTTGAATTCTGACCATTTATCTTCAGTATTTTTGTCTTTAAATAATGTATCCCAGTCTACGTGTTGTATTGAAGCCCTTAATAATTTGAATTTAGCTTTTTTAAAATTAAGAGTTTTGATTGAATCTATACAGTTTTGATTTGCTAAACTGATCTCAAATGTAACCATGTTGTGATCACTGTTTCCCAAATGTTCACTTACCTTAATATTGGATACCATTTCTGTGTTATTCGTTATCACTAGGTCCAATACATTGTTATTTCTTGTCGGCACTTCCACCATTTGTGACTTGTAGCTTTCACAAAGTATGTCCACAAACCAGCTACCCTTAGCACTCTGACAGGTCTCATTTTTCCAGTTGTTATCTGGATAATTAAAATCTCCCATAATTATAGTATGCCCAAGCTGGGCAGCTTTCCTCATTTGCAATAGCAGTTGGGTCCTAACATTGTCATCAATATATACCCACCAACACCTTTTTTTACCTTTTACACCACATTTAGTCTCAATTTCTACCCACAAGGACTCCACATTTTGGCCAGTCTCCTCACTAATATCACCCTGCAAAACTGGATTTAGCTCTGGTTTCAAATATAAGCACACACCTCCGACCTTCTATTAATCCTGTCTCTCCTAAACAGGGAATACCCCTGTATATTTACAGCCCAGTCATGTGCATCATTCCACCATTTTTCTGTTATACCAATTATGTCCAATTGATCATTATCCACCAGCAATTCTAGTTCTCCTATTTTATCTACCATACTTCTTGCATTTGCTAGCATGCAATAAATTTTAAGTCTTTATACATAATACTCCCTACATGACTTTATTCTACATCTTCATTTACTATGAGTTCCTCCCTATTGACTAAATTTATCCCCACCCTTTCTCCACCCCCCTGATCATTTACTTGGAGCTGGTTCCTATCTGCTCCATCTACCCAATTTTTGCTCCTCCAAGCTTCTTAGCATTCACCCCCTAGCACAGAGGCTCCTCTACCATTTAGGTGCAATCCATCACTTCCATATAGATTGTACCCAAGAGCAAAGTCAGCCCAGTGCTCTAAGAACACAAAACCCTCTTTCCTACACCATTGCATGAGCCATGCATTAAGCTTCCTGAGCTCCCTCTGTCTACCTGCACTGACGCATGGCACAGGTAGTATTTCAGAAAATACTACCTTAGAGGTCCTTGCCTTGAGATTGCACCCTAAGTCCCTGAAATCATTCTTTAGGGACCTCCATCTTCCTCCTACTCTGTCATTGGTACCAATATGTACCAAGACAGCTGGATCACTTCCAGCCCTTCCAAAAAATCTGTCAGCCCTGTCTGCAACATGCCAAACCCGAGCACCCGGGAGGCAGCATACTGTTCTGCATTCATGTTCCTTGCGGCAGATTACCCTATCTACCCTCCTAATAATAGAGTCCCCTATTACCACCACCTGCCTTGGTGTCTGCCTACTCTGCATCCCATCTAGCCTGGAAGGAGGACTGTTTCCCTGGCTGCTAGAGGAATTAGCCCTCTCCAATTATCACGGTCCCCGTGATCCTTCATTTCACTCTCAACTGTGCTGCTCCCTGATTGGTTGAGCTGTGTTGGCCCGCCCCTGGTTATCTGTTTTAATCCGGCCACTGGCACCTGTCAGGTGCCCTTTCGTGGTGTTTCTGAGCCAGCGTTGCTGTTGCAGTATTCTAGTATCCTGATCTACCGTGTACCAACTAGGCCTGTCCGACAACGTTCCTGT
Organism: Rhinophrynus dorsalis; assembly: GCA_037306005.1. NCBI lineage: Eukaryota > Metazoa > Chordata > Amphibia > Anura > Rhinophrynidae > Rhinophrynus > Rhinophrynus dorsalis. Next base: position 688,674,911 of record CM074718.1, read on the forward strand.
GTTCCTGTTCCGTGATTGACCCGGCCTGGCTGACTTCCTGCGTGTTCCTGATCTGGCTTGTCTGCGAATCTCCTACGGCATCTGACCCGGACTGGCTGACGATCCTTCTCCGTTACTGATCCGGCTTGTCTGCGAATCTCCTGCGTATCCTGACCCGGCCTGGCTGACTACTGACCACTCATTGCATTGTTCCTGCTATCCTGACGGACGATTCCCGTTGTCGCCTCGGCGACATTCTGATACTGCATAGTGTGACTGAGCCTTCGCTCCTCCGTTGCTGAGCCTTTGCTGAGCCTTCCATTGTTTGCCTTTCGTGCGCTGAGTCCAGACCCTTACTGTGCTGTGTCGTTTTCTGTACATAGACGCTGGTGTTGTTTCATCCGATTACTGCTACTCTTCCACCTATTGCCTCATCCTGTTTCGCTGTTTCTGTGAGCCGGCCACTTGTGGGCCTCAGTAGTCGGCGGCTCTACCTTGACAGAGCAGCGGTTCCGTTACGCCCGTTAGCTGTTGGCGAGCAGTACCGTACCCAGTGGTCTCTGTTACGCCTGTGGGGGCTATTGGCTCAAGCAATCACGATACTGTTGTCTCCGGTTACGCCCGTGGGGGCTATTGGCTCAAGCAATTATGATACTAGTAGTCTCCGGTTACGCCTGTGGGGGCTATTGGCTCAAGCAATCACAATACTAGTAGTCTCCGGTTACGCCCGTGGGGGCTATTGGCTCAAGCAATTATGATACTAGTAGTCTCCGGTTACGCCTGTGGGGGCTATTGGCTCAAACAATCACAATACTTGTAGTCTCCGGTTACGCCCGTGGGGGCTATCTCCTTATCACTTGCAGTTCCCGTTCAGTCATAGCTTTATGCTACAGCTTCACACAGTGAATGGACTTGGGTGCTATCTTACAGCACATATCAGTATATGCAGCACCAAGGGCATGCCTAACACCACATTTGAGACTGATAACCAGTACTATTAACCTCTTGTTCCCTGTTTTGTGTTTCCATACTTAGTGAAGTATTACCTGTTGCACCAGGTATCTCTGCCTTTATTCTGCTTATGCCAATACCGCCCCAGTAGCGACCTTGTCATTTATTTTTCTTTAATAAAACTCTATTTGTTTGATCTAACACTGTCTGAGAGTCTGAAAACCGTAACACCAATGTTGGCAATTCTGAGCTATCCTCACCCACATCTTCACACAATCTTGCAAATCTGTTGGACTGAGTCAACTCAGAACTGGCCTTCCTCTTCCTCTGCCTCTGCCCACTACCTCCCCTCCTTACTGTTACCCAGTTGCCTACCTCTTGCTCCTCTTCTACAACTCCACCCTCTTCACCACTAACCCCACATACTATCTGCTCTGTGAGTTCTAAAATCCTTTCCAGGTTTCCAGTGTCTCGCAATGTTGCAATATATCTTTCAAAATCCAATATCTTAAACTCTAAAAAGAAAATATGCTCACACTTGGCACAGCGTTATGACACTTAGAAGGATTGCTCCAAGTGTTGAAACGTGACAAGAAGTGCACTGCGTGAGATTGTCTAACCTGCTATCACTCATGCTTGGTTTTACAATTCAATAAGATTTATACTGTCCTCTAAAGCTCACTCTAAAGTAAGTAACCAACTTTCAATATTAATGCAGTAACTCCCTTGAAATTATTGTCACCTCAGAGCTCTGCTGATTTCCAACTCCTGATTCTATTCCAACTCCAGATTTTTTTCTAACTCCTCTTCCCTTTTCTGCAGTCACAAGAAATGCAGTCTCAAAGAGCCTGGGGACTGTATTTATAGTAACACTGCAGCCAGGTGACTTCCCTTAGCCAATCACCCTTAATCACACAGGCCAGAGAAAATACCAATTAACAGTTAGTTTATTTAACCCTCACAATACCCACACAAAATGAAAAAAACTTTTTTTTTAAACCTTAATAAAACACCAGGAATAGGAAAAGGGTTGAACTAGATGGACGCAAGTCTTTTTTCAACCTAAATTACTATGTTACTATGTTACCAAACACACTCGCATATACTTAACTAGATTTTTTCTAATTCCTCTTCCCTTGTCTGTAGTCACAAGAAATGCAGTCACAAAGAGCCAAATTGTTAGTGATAGTGAAGCCACTGGTGGGACTAGCGTGATTTCAGCAGATCTTCCTGCGAGTTCCATAACAAATTGTGTGATAGTGAAGCCACTGGTGGGACTAGCATGATTTCAGCATATCTTCCTGCGAGTTCCTTAACAAACTGTGTACAAGTGTACCTAGAAGAATTTATGCTGTTTTGATGGCAAAGAGTGGCCACACCAAATATTGATTTGATTTAGATTTTTCTTCTGTTCCCTCACTATGCATTTTGTGAATTGATAAATATAAACTATTAACATGTCTATTTTTGAAAGCATTCTTACTTTACAGGATTTTTTCACACCTGCCTAAAACTTTTGCACATTAATGTATGTATGCCTGTTTGCATGGTGTCTGTCTGTTTGCATGTATGTCTGTTTGCATGGTGTCTGTCACAAACTTTGTGATAGTGAAGCCACTGGTGGGACTAGCATGATTTCAGCAGATCCACCTGCCGAGTTCCTTAACAAACTGTGTGCAAGTGTACCTAGAAGCGTGATTTCAGCTGATGCTGAAGTGGAAGCGGAAACTATGCATAGAGGCCAAATTAATGGTCAGGGGAGACCAAAACATCCTCCTGACCCTGTGATTCCCTATCTGCCAATATTGTGCCTCTGAGAGGTGAGTCTGAGGAAAGCAGAACTAGCTAACAGCAGTAATACCATGAACACAGATCAGCTGCCTGTGCTTACTGCTAGTGCTGACAGTCTGCCTTCTTAAACTCAGGAGATGGCAAGTGTTAGAGTAGAGGACCCTCTGTCACATTTGTCATCATCTCCAACTAGTAAGACTCTAATTGATCAGCAGCAAAGAGGGACTGGTGGTGGTGATGATGATGAGGGTGATGGTGGAACAGCTGGGGCAGAAGCAACATTAATGGTTTTTCTAGCCTAAAGTGAGAAGGAATAGGAGACTGATTTATAAATGGGGATGGGCATCACCACCACCACCAGCAGTGAGATTGCAGAATTTGTGGTGTTTGCTGCTGCCATAATTCTGCTTGATGTGAGTGCAGATGTGCTCATTTCCCCAGTCCTTCCCCTATGTTCTACACACTGTGCACACTGAAGTTGCTGATGAGGGGCACAGATCCTGCTCTCTAGGTAAAAATTTATGTTCCAACAACACACCCATGATTTTGGAGAAGGGGGAGCAGGAGAAGCATTATTGCCCAACTTCTTGACTCAGGCGCAATAGCTGGCTGGCTGATCTTGAGACTTTTCTGACAGACACCATGCAAACAGACATATATACATTAAGGTGCAAAAGTTTTAGGCAGGTGTGAAAAAATCCTGTAAAGTAAGAATGCTTTCAAAAATAGACGTTAATAGTTTATATTTATCAATTCACAAACTGCATAGTGAGGGAACAGAAGAAAAATCTAAATCAAATCAATATTTGGTGTGTCTACCCTTTGCCTTCAAAACAGCATTAATTCTTCTAAGTACACAGATTGTTAAGGAACTCAGCATGCAGGTTCTTCCAAACATCTTGGAGAACTAACCACAGTTCCTCTGTGGATTTAGGCACCTCAGTTGCTTCTCTCTCTTCGTGTAATACCAGACAGACTCAGTGATGATGAGATCAGGGTTCTGTGGGGGCCATACTACCACTTCCAGGACTCCTTGTTCTTCTTTACGCTGAAGATAGTTTTTAATGACTTTGGCTGTATGTTTGGGGTCGTTGCCATGCTGTAGATTAAATCTGATGATGGTTAAGTATCTTCCTGTACTTCTTGACATTGAGGAGACCATTAAATTTGACCAAATACCCAACTCCATTTGCAGAAATGCAGCCCCAAAGTTGCAATGCTTCACTGTTGCCTGCAGACAAGCATTCTTGTACCGCTCTGCAGTCCTTTGGGAACAAACTGCCTTCTGCTACAGCCACATATTTAAAATTTTGACTCATCAGTTCAGAGCACCTGCAGCCATTTTTATGCACCCCAGTTCCTGTGTTTTCGTGTATAGTGGATTCTCTTGGCCTTAATTCTTCATCAGAGGTATGGCTTCCATGAAGACCACTTCTGAACATATTTCTCTGGACAATAGATGAGTATACCAGGGTACCACTGTTTTCTGCCAGTTCTGTGCTAATGGAACTGCTGGACATCTTCCAGTTGTGAAGAGAAGTAAGCATGAAGTTTCTTTCATCTACTGCACTGTTTGCTTGGCCAACCACTGTGTCTACGGTCCTCAACATTGCCCGTTTCTTTGTGCTTCTTCAAAACACCATGGGAAGCACATCTGGAAACCACTGTCTGCCTTGAAATTTCTTCCAGAGAGAGACCTTGCTAATGCAGTATGACTAACTTGTGTATTGTTGCTATGTTCAGTCTTGCCATGGTGTATGACTTTTGACATTAAACTGCCTTCAGCAACCTCACCTTGTTAGCTGAGTTTTATTCCTCCTACGCAGCTGTTTCTGTTTCAGTTAATGATTGCTTTTCAAACTACATATTAAATTGATGATCATTAGCACCTGTTTGGTATAACTGTTTAATCATACACCTGACTATATACCTAAAAATCCCTGACTTTGTGCAAGTGTATCTAGAATAATTGATGCTGTTATGAAGGCAAAGGGTAGTCACACCAAATATTCACTTGATTCAAATTTTTCCTCTGTTCACTGACTATGCATGTTGTTAATTGATAAATATAAACTATTAACATGTCTATTTTTGAAAGCATTCTTACTTTACATCATTTTCACACCTGCCTAAAACTTTTGCACATTACTGTATATCATATATTCCAGGCAAGGCAGAAAGGTACAAGTTCAACTTTACATATTGTGATCCTTTCACTCCTACATCCACAAAAACAAGAGGGACAAGTATATACTTCATTGTGGTGGTACTGTGCCATCTGCTGTGCTTAATCCTTGTAAGCTGCTGATTCTGAAGCTAAAAGGTCTATCCTGTACTGTTGTCTAAAAACTGACACTAGCTAAAGGCAATCAGGCAAAGAGGGGGAAGCTGCTTGTGTTTGCATGGAATGTAGGTGTGATTTGTAGACAGCAATACTGACAGTAACACACATGAAGAGCTTCAAAATAAAAATAAACAACTTTTGATTTGACAGGCAGGATATCCTACAGGTAAGCGGAGACTGAGGGTGACAGCTTAGCTGTAGGATATCCTGCCTGTCAAATCAAAAGTTGTTTATTTTTATATATATATAAATATATCATACATCAGGGCTCAAAATTTCCACTCACCACTAGCCAATGGTGAGTGAAAATTCAGCCCTGGCGAGTAGAAATTCAGCCCTGGTTGGTATGTTTTGGCTTGCAGTGGCGAGTAACTTTTCAGGTCTGGCTAGTAGCAAAGGACTTAAAATTATAAGCCCTGTCATACATTATTTGCAAACAGATAACATATGACTTCATATACTATGTGTGTTACAATTAAAATCAACACCACTTTTATTATAGACAACAACTGTGCTAGGGGCAAGAGGTAAGGGATAAGGAGTTGCAGCAATGTATGGATGTGTTGGTGGCAATAAAGCAGTGCTATAAAACTGACTTTGACCATGGTTGCCGTAACTTGTGGAATAAATGATAATAATCTTTCTCCTCTCGAGGAGGCTGTTTGTAAAAGTGACATAAAAACGTTCCAGAGGTAATTCTGTGGTAAATTGCCCATACCCCATTCCCACAGAAACCACAATATCAAGGTGTAAGAAAGTCTATCTAGCCCCTCTTACCGAGGGTACAATTGTCCTTTGGGGTAGGTTGTAACTAAGAAACACACAGATAAGGGATAATAATAAAGATGATTGTATTATGTACAGAATCAAAATACTGTTACAGTTTGGATGATATATACATAAATTGAACAATATTGTAGATTACAGGTATGGAAAAGATGGAATTGAACTGGATGCCAGTAAATTAAATGATGAAAATCTCCTCACACCCTCCAGCACAAATCTTGGTTTCTGGTCTCTTATCTGCTGGTCTTACATCAGGACAGGAATCAGGACTGCTGGACTCATGTTGCTCTCATTCTGTTCTCCTCTGATCTCATCTCCTCTGCTCTTCTCTCATGTTCTCCTCAAGTTCTTCTTCCATCCCAAAAATACTGCTCCTTTATACAATTCTTCATATCACTTAGGTCTGGTGTAAACTGGTTGGCTCAACTGACCTTTCCTCACCACACCCACTTGCAAATTCATGGTGACATCAAAGAGATATTACTGATGGGGAAGATTCCAGGAACAGGTTTATCAGAAGTATTTGGTTTCTTATCTGAACTCTTTATTTAGTTGCCAAAGAGAAACAAAAGACTGTTCATCAGTCCTCACTCCTTTCTTATGTAACTAGGAGAGACCTTTCTTTGATTTCTCAAACACCTAACCAAGGAAGGACATCCTGAAAAAACCCTTTGAAGCAACCTCCTGCAGTTTGGGACAGCTGAAATTGTCTTGAATTCTTAATTAGGCAAATAGAATTCCCACTGTTCGAAGCCATAATACAGATCTATACCCATGCATTTTACAGCTGTAAATAAATATTAATATATATACATATGTGTATGTATATATATTATATAAATATAGACACGCACATACACATGTCTATATCCATATAGATATAGACATGTATGCGTACATAAACACACATATACATTTCCACAGACAAACCCCTGTTATAAGTCATATTTGATTAACTTATATACCCAGAAACCAGATGATGAGGAGAAAGAAATGCCCACATCATACGAAAAGCTAGTCTTTAACAAAAGAGGCACTCTACACAGGAGTAATCAAAAAGCATCACATCATCAGGCAAGGTACAATAAAAACATTTAAAAACAGATGGAAGAGAGGGACACTATCTGGAACTCCCAATATAAAAAAAAACACATCACCCACATACTGGTAAACATGAATAATATAGTCCAATCCAACTATGAAGCCGGAGATAACACCAGAACTACCATAAATGCTAATTCAAGATCTCCATTTTCAGATGTGAATACACCAGGAATATATCCAAACTGAGGTGGTAATTATAAACAAACTATATTAGATGATAAGAAAAATGTATACTCATCATCAATAATGGTAAAAGTGAAGTACCAGTCGTAGAGCCCTCTCTAGACACAGCCCTCCCAACGCGTATCGCCCATCATCATCCGGTGAGTGTGAGTGTATGAGTGCACCACCCTATCTATGGGTTTATAAATTGGGGTAAGAACATACATATATACCGTGCCGGCTTTCCATCCTTGTATAAAAATATTTGATTAACTTGACTTCCTTACAAAGTACAAATTCTCCTGTGACTCATCTAATGTTGTTTACCTCATCATGTCATATCATGTGTGTGTGAAATATCCCCAAACAGGGTTATATGTTGGTGAGACATGATGGACCCTAAGAAAAAGGATGAATTCTCATAGGACCAGTGTGAACAACAAAGGAAACAACCCTGTTGGTCAACATGTTTGCAGAACGCATCACAGCATCAGAGATCTCACAGTGACTATACTGATGGGAAATTTTAAGACACAGAAAGACAGAAAGATCTAAGAGTATAAACTGATAACCAAGTTCAACACGCTCAAGTGTGACTTGAACAATGACAAGGAATTTATGTCACATTATACCACAAGATAAAAATATTTTGGTTCCTTTGGATGCTGGGGGGCTGCACATCTCATTGTGAGCGATGGGTTGGGCATCCCTCTGGTGTTTGGAAGGATAACCCATACACATTCTAAGCTATCTCGTACATTTCACTGGAACTGTTAAAAAGGTAATTAATCTTGTTTACAGTTCCTAGTCAACTTTATTAAGCTGATACAGAGGCTAGAGTTTAATTTATGGCCCATACTGAGTATACACATTCTACTAATGGTAATTGACCCTTGGGTTACACAAAAGGTATCCAATCAGCAGTGTGGTGGATGCGAGAGGCAGACAAGGGGTTGATGTTAAAACTATATGTATGTGTTTTAAAGTCATGTATTGTGCATTCACCCTTTATTCTTATTATGCTCAAAGAAGAGACCTGGTTGTCATGAAAGCTTGCATCCAAAGCCAACCAGTTAGTTAATAAAGGTATCATTTTTATTCCACCAGTCTTCTGGTATTCTACCAGTCCAATCCACGCTTTACCCCGATTTAGAATATGTCTCTCCACTGTCCTCCCCTCCTTCTGATAGAGAGCAATTAGAGAGTGAGAGCCACGATGATATAACCAACACATTAGCTGAAAGGAAAAAGGCTCAGTCTTCCACTACTGGAAAAGAGCAATATTTATTTATGACATTTTTTATTAATTTATTTGTGTATGTATGTATTCATTTATTTATTTATTAAAGGGGATGTATCACCTTATAAAATATTTTTAGCACAGGTTTTGTTAATAAAGTAGTAATAGGAAAGCTGGTTTTTATTATTTTTTTGAATGCAAGTGTTTTAAAAGATATCCTATCTTCAAGCTTTGCCGGTCAGCATAATTGTCACTGTTTTTTATGACTCTCAGACACAAGTTTTAGGTAAAAATCAATTTTATTGAAATAATAAATTGATAATGTAGGATGGCATTCACATACATACAGATATATACAGAATATAACAAAGACAGAAGGCAGACTCTACCGGTCCTGTCAATATACCGGACAGGACAGTCTGAAGTAATAGAATGTTAGGCTCTACCGGCCTTGCCAATACCGGGTAAGGCAACCTGCAGATGGAATAGCATAATGGTTCTACCGGCCTTACCAATACCAGGCAAGGCAGCCTCCATAGATTTACAATGTAGGCTCTACCGGCCCTGCCAATACCGGGTAAGGCAACCTCAGATGGAATATGGCAAACGGTTCTACTGGCCTTACCAATACCGGGCAGGGCAGCCCAGAGATAGTAGCAGCAGTCAGATGGTAATGGCAAATTGACAGGATCGTAAGCAACCCAGTGTACACACACTGAGACACACACTGAGACCAACTGGGGAATCGTAAAGTCGCAAGAATTTTGGAGCAAACCAGCGTCCGCATGCTGGGACAAACACAGAATTGTATAGCTGATAGGCTTTGGAGCAAACCAGTGACCACACACTGGTGTAACAAGCGAGTTTGTATAGCCGCAAGGCTTTAGAGCAAACCAGTGACAGCACACTGGTGTAACAAGCGAGTTTGTATAGCCGCAAGGCTTAGGAGCAAACCAGCGTCCGCACGCTGGGACCAACACAGGATTGTATAGCCGATAGGCTTTGGAGCAAACCAGTGACCGCACACTGGTGTAACAAGCAAGTTTGTATAGCCGCAAGGCTTAGGAGCAAACCAGCGTCCGCACGCTGGTGTAACAAGCAATGTCGCCGACGCGACCAGGCAGGAGGTCGCCAGGATACAGGAGACAGGCGATGAGAACACAGGAACCAGCAACGATCAGTCAGGTCAGGAAACAGCAGAGAAGAAGTTCAGCAGGAACTGCAACACCAGAGACTAGGCCGGAACCAGGACTGGAAGTAGTCAGCATGCAGGAAACACTGGAACAGCAGAGATCAGGAACTCAGGAACACATGAGATCAGGAACTCAGGAACACTGGAACAGAGGCCCAGCTATCACTGGCATAGGTCAGAAACAACACGAAAGGGCACCCAAAGGGTGCCCAATCCAGGTTTAAATAGGCAATGAAAGGCGGGCTATCTGCAGACAGCCAATAGCAGCCCCCTACTGGTGACAGACAAGGAACTGCAGCAATCACGGGCACCGTGATAGTACCCCCCCTTCAAAGACCCCCTCTCCTAGAATAGGGTCTAGGTTTCTGTGGGTAATTGGCATGAAAGGCCCTACTTAGCCTAGGTGCATGAAGGTCCGTACTATCCACCCATGATCGATCCTCAGGACCATACCCTTTCCAATGTACCAGGTACTGTACCCTTCCTCTAAGCCTACGGGAATCAATAATGCTCTGAACCTCGTACTCCTCCTGGCCCTCGACCTCAACAGGTCCTGGCACCACAGGTGTGGTAGTATAGCGATTGCAAACCAGAGGCTTAAGAAGGGACACATGGAACACATTATGGATACGCATGGATGCAGGTAGGTCTAGTGCATAGGAGACAGGGTTAATTTTGCGAATAACTCTGTATGGACCAATAAACCGGGGAGCCAACTTATTAGACGGAACCTGCAGCTTGAGATTTCTGGAGGAAAGCCATACTCTATCCCCAACCTGAAAGGAAACCGCTGGAAGCCTTCTGCGATTAGCATGGCGCTGATGACGCTGAAATGACTGACCAAGTGCCCTCTGAACTTGTGCCCATGTGGAACGGAGTTGCTCGATATGCTCATCCAGAGCTGGAATCTGTTGCGTCTGAAATGAGTCTGGAAGCAAACAGGGCTGGAACCCATAATTAATCAGAAATGGAGAGCTCCCAGATGAAGAATTGACCGCACAGTTCCTGGCGAACTCTGCCCAAGGCAACAATTCGGACCAATTATCATGATGGTCAGTAACGAAACAACGGAGAAATTGTTCCAAGCCCTGATTAGCTCGTTCAGCGGCTCCATTGGTCTGGGGATGGTAGGCAGAGGAGAAGGACAGCTGTATGCCCATCTGTTGGCAAAATGCCCTCCAAAATCTAGACACAAACTGGCTCCCCCTGTCAGACACCAGTACCCTAGGCACTCCATGCAACCGGAATACTTCTCTGGCGAACACCATTGCCAATTCCTTCGCTGAAGGAAGACCACGGAGGGGCACGAAATGAGCCATTTTAGAAAACCTGTCCACCACCATGAATATAAAGGAGTACCCCTTGGACATAGGCAACTCTCCCATAAAATCAATGGAAACATGAGACCAGGGGCATTCGCCATTAGGCACCGGTTGAAGCAAGCCCACAGGGAGATGTCTCGGGGTCTTAGCGCGGGCACAGGTGGCACAGGCATTCGTAAATTCGGCACAATCGTTTCTCATGGAGGGCCACCAAAATAACTGAGAAAGGGACCATAACAATTGGTCTCTACCAATATGTCCCGCAGCCTTAGAGGAATGGTAGGTTTCAAGCAGCCTAGTACGAAATGGTTCATCGACAAAACATTTGCTCACTGGAGTTTCATGGGGAGCGGACCCCTGAGAGGCCAGGATCTCCTCCCCTAAAGGAGAAGTGATACTCGTGCGTATAGTAGCCAGTATTCTATCAGGTTGGATGATGGGTGCTGGTGCTTCCACTCTGTCACTGTCGGCCTCAAATTGTCTTGACAGTGCATCAGCCCTGATATTCTTTGACCCCGGTAAGTATGATACAATGAAATTAAATCGAGACAGGAACAGTGCCCACCTGGCCTGACGGGAGGACAATCTCTTGGCCTCCGAGAGATAAGTCAGATTTTTATGATCTGTTAGGATTAATACGGGAGTCTTGGTACCTTCAAGCAAATGACGCCACTCCTTAAGAGCGAGGATAATGGCCAATAATTCTTTGTCACCAATCTCATAGTGGCCTTGAGTGACAGTCAACTTCTTTGAGAAAAACCCACAAGGTCTGAGAGTACCACCTTTCTCGTGTCGTTGCGAAAGTACTGCCCCAACCCCAATATCTGAGGCATCCACCTCTAACGTAAATGGAAGTAGAGGATTGGGGTGGGATAACACAGGAGCCGCAGCAAATGCCAGCTTCAAATTCTCAAAGGCATTCTCAGCAGATACCGGCCAACAAGAAGGATTAGCGCCCTTGTGCGTAAGATCGGACAAAGGTTTGACAATGGAAGAAAAGTTCTTAATAAACCGCCTATAATAATTAGCGAAACCCAGGAAACGCTGTATGGCTTTAAGCCCCTTGGGTTTTGGCCAGTGTAAGACAGCTGACAACTTATCCTTGTCCATGGCAATGCCTTCATTGCCAATTATGAACCCCAAGAATGGCACACTGGTTCTATGAAAGTCACATTTTTCCAGTTTACAAAATAATTTGTTCTCACGGAGTCGTAGCAATACTGCGGATACATCTTTGATGTGCTGTGCCATGTCTTGAGAGTAAATCAATATATCGTCCAGATAAACCACAACACATATCTGTAACATATCTCTCAGAACATCGTTTATCAGTTCCTGGAAAACTGTGGGGGCATTACATAGCCCAAATGGCATTACAAGATACTCGTAGTGCCCAGCTCGAGTATTAAAGGCAGTTTTCCACTCATCACCTGCTCGAATGCGCACCAGATTGTAAGCGGCCCGTAGGTCCAATTTGGTAAAAATCGAAGCGCCCTTAAGCCTGTCAAAAAGCTCGGTGATGAGTGGTATTGGGTATGCGTTTTTTGCCATTAGTTTATTCAAGCCCCGGTAGTCAATGCATGGTCTTAATTCGCCATTTTTCTTTTTTTACAAAAAAGAACCCAGCCCCAGCTGGAGAGGTAGATTTTCGTATGATCCCTCTAGCAAGGGCATCAGAAATGTAATCCTCCATAGCCTTATTTTCCTCACAAGATAATGGATAAGTGCGTCCTTTCGGAGGTACTGCCCCAGGCTGCAATTCGATGCAACAATCATAAGGTCTATGCTGAGGTAGCAAACTGGCCTCTCCTTTGCTAAAAACATCGCCAAACTGTTGGTACACATCCGGTATAGCCGAGGAGGTGCACAGGACCTTAACAGGCTGGATGACGCACTTGTCCATACAAAACTGGGACCAAGCAGCAATTTCACACTTTTTCCAATCAAATTGTGGGTTATGTAACTGTAACCACGGAAAGCCCAATATTACCGCATGGTGCGGAGAATTAATCAGTTGAAACTGCTGCTCTTCTCTGTGAAGTGCCCCAATAGTCATAGACAGTGGCATAGTTTCAAACATAACCTGAGGCGGTTCTAAGGGTCTGCCATCAATCGCTTCAATAGTCAAGGGATTTTCTCTTTCAATGCGTGGAACTCCGTGCAATTCAGCAAAGGTATTATCCATAAAATACCCTGCTGCACCAGAGTCAACCAAGGCCAAAACCTCCACAGAGCGTTGTGCCCAAGATAATACCACCTGTATGGTGGGTTTCATTGTGCCCGACACTGGGGACGATTGTACACCACCTAGGGCCTGTCCCCCAAGGTACCCTAGGTGTGTGCGTTTCCCGGACGTACCGGGCAGGAATTTAGCAAGTGCCCTTTTTTACCGCAGTATAAACACAACCCTTGCTTCTTGCGATAAAGTCTCTCTGCCTTGGTTAGTCTAGTGAAGCCTATTTGCATAGGTTCACTTGTTTCCCGTACAGGTTCACTAGACTTCAATGCCAGGGGAGGGATGGGTGGGCAAAATATGCTACTAGGCTCATTATTTTTTGACCGTGTTTTACGATCTCTGGCAATTGATCTCTCACGTATTCTGGAGTCAATTATCATAACATACTCAATGTAATCATCTAGATCAATAGGTAGATCTTTAGCAGCGATTTCGTCTTTAATGTGGTCATTCAGGCCTTGAGAAAAAGCTGCCAATAATGCCTCGTTATTCCAACCTACCTCTGCTGCCAATGTGCGGAATTCGATGGCATAGTCGCCCACTGTACGCCTGCCCTGTTGTATCTCCATAAGGCGTTTGGCAGCAGAGTTGGTTCTACCAGGAGGCTCAAACACTCTTCGAAAGGATTGCACAAATTCTCTGAAGTTCTTAGTACAAGGTTTAGCATTCTCCCACAAGGGGTTAGCCCAGGCCAATGCTCTGCCAGTGAGCAGTGATATCGTGAACCCCACTTTACTACGATCATTGGGAAATGCGTGTGCCGTCAATTCCATAAAGATTTCAAGTTGGTTGATGAACCCTCTGCAGAGACTAGGGTCACCATCATATCTTAGCGGCAAGGGTGCAGAAGCCGTTAACCCTTTAACAGTACCCTCTAGGGGCCTGGTATCACTTTCCGGTATCTGACTTGGCGAGACCACCGGACTAGAGCTCGATTTGTCAGCGAGTACCGTGCTATCAAGGATCGTTTGAATTGCAACTGCCAACTGATCCAAACGTTGCTCGAGCACATCCATCCTCCAATGGATATTCTGTGCGTTACCTTCACCCTTGCTGTCTGAGGTCATGGCCCTTTCGTACTGTCACGGTTTTTTATGACTCTCAGACACAAGTTTTAGGTAAAAATCAATTTTATTGAAATAATAAATTGATAATGTAGGATGGCATTCACATACATACAGATATATACAGAATATAACAAAGACAGAAGGCAGACTCTACCGGTCCTGTCAATACACCGGACAGGATAGTCTGAAGTAATAGAATGTTAGGCTCTACCGGCCTTGCCAATACCGGGTAAGGCAACCTGCAGATGGAATAGCATAACGGTTCTACCGGCCTTACCAATACCAGGCAAGGCAGCCTCCATAGATTTACAATGTAGGCTCTACCGGCCCTGCCAATACCGGGTAAGGCAACCTCAGATGGAATATGGCAAACGGTTCTACTGGCCTTACCAATACCGGGCAGGGCAGCCCAGAGATAGTAGCAGCAGTCAGATGGTAATGGCAAATTGACAGGATCGTAAGCAACCCAGTGTACACACACTGAGACCAACTGGGGAATCGTAAAGTCGCAAGACTTTGGAGCAAACCAGCGTTCGCACGCTGGGACAAACACGGAATTGCATAGCTGATAGGCTTTGGAGCAAACCAGTGACCACACACTGGTGTAACAAGCGAGTTTGTATAGCCGCAAGGCTTTGGAGCAAACCAGTGACAGCACACTGGTGTAACAAGCGAGTTTGTATAGCCGCAAGGCTTAGGAGCTAACCAGCGTCTGCACGCTGGGACCAACACAGGATTATATAGCCGATAGGCTTTGGAGCAAACCAGTGACCGCACACTGGTGTAACAAGCAAGTTTGTATAGCCGCAAGGCTTAGGAGCAAATCAGCGTCCGCACGCTGGGACCAACACAGGATTGTATAGCCGATAGGCTTTGGAGCAAACCAGTGACCGCACACTGGTGTAACAAGCAAGTTTGTATAGCCGCAAGGCTTAGGAGCAAACCAGCGTCCGCACGCTGGGACCAACACAGGATTGTATAGCCGATAGGCTTTGGAGCAAACCAGTGACCGCACACTGGTGTAACAAGCAAGTTTGTATAGCCGCAAGGCTTAGGAGCAAACCAGCGTCCGCACGCTGGGACCAACACAGGATTGTATAGCCGATAGGCTTTGGAGCAAACCAGTGACCGCACACTGGTGTAACAAGCAAGTTTGTATAGCCGCAAGGCTTAGGAGCAAACCAGCGTCCGCACGCTGGTGTAACAAGCAATGTCGCCGACGCGACCAGGCAGGAGGTCGCCAGGATACAGGAGACAGGCGATGAGAACACAGGAACCAGCAACGATCAGTCAGGTCAGGAAACAGCAGAGAAGAAGTTCAGCAGGAACTGCAACACCAGAGACTAGGCCGGAACCAGGACTGGAAGTAGTCAGCATGCAGGAAACACTGGAACAGCAGAGATCAGGAACTCAGGAACACATGAGATCAGGAACTCAGGAACACTGGAACAGAGGCCCAGCTATCACTGGCATAGTGATAGCAAGAAGGTCAGAAACAACACGAAAGGGCACCCAAAGGGTGCCCAATCCAGGTTTAAATAGGCAATGAAAGGCGGGCTATCTGCAAACAGCCAATAGCAGCCCCCTACTGGTGACAGACAAGGAACTGCAGCAATCACGGGCACCGTGATAATAATGCAACACGCTGATTCTTCGGCACAGCTCTTCTTGACTTCCTAATTCTCCATCCTAGCTGCCCCAGGGAGTATGTTCACACTTCTCTTTGGTGTGGTGTGAATAGCTTCTATCATTATATCAAGCTCCGGTTAACATTCTACTGCGCTTGCAAACTCAGTGTGATGCTAACCGGAGCTTGATCTAACGATAGAAGCTATTCACAGTACACCGAAGGGAAGCATGAACGCACTCCCTTGGGCAGCTGGGAGGGATGTGGGAGGAGAAGAAGAGCTGTGATGTGCCCATTATGTGGAAGTGCAGTCAGTTAAGGACCACAAAGCATTTTTTTTTTATACCCATTCGATTCCGGACTCCGCAAACGGCGTGCAGCGGCACGGGGAGCCCGGAATTCCATGACATACATGTACGTGCTTGCTCCTTTAGGGACTGCAACCTTATGATGTACATGTACATCATGCATCGTTACGGGGTTAAAAGTACTTCCATTTTTGAAAAAAAAACTGTTTTCTGGAACCTTATCTGTGAGATGCATCTGATCTATCTAGGCAATTGTGAGATTGTAATCTGGGTGGGATACCAGTACTGCCTAGCTGAGCATCTCTGCCCACTACTTTACGTATATCTGCCAACCTGCACTGGACCATTAAGGTGTATTATCGTCCATTCCCTTAGCATGGTTTCACAACAAAAAATGTCCCTCAGTCCCTTGCAGCTTGC
This sequence comes from Rhinophrynus dorsalis, assembly GCA_037306005.1. Taxonomy (NCBI): domain Eukaryota; kingdom Metazoa; phylum Chordata; class Amphibia; order Anura; family Rhinophrynidae; genus Rhinophrynus; species Rhinophrynus dorsalis. The sequence continues at coordinate 688,691,440 of CM074718.1, forward strand.
TCTCTAATATCTAAGGCAGCAGAAGACCAGAAGGTGTTAAGAGTCACAGAGTTCTATCAGGCTCCCTTTGGTCTTTAGACATTGGAATGCTTAACATTCAATCTATGAGTACAGATTCACCATTAGAGGAACTAGTACAAGAACTGAATAACATCAAATGGGACATTATAGGTTTATGTGAGATTTGTAAAAAAGATGGACACTGGCTATACTATAAAGGAAACAATGATGGATGATGTGGAGGTGTCAAATTCTTGATTAAGAAAAGACTAACAGACTCAATCGTAAAAGTAGAAGGTATTTTTGAAAGAATTGCTTCCTGTGCTATCAAACGAAACAGTCGCATTATGTTCATCAAATCATTCATGTTTATGTGTCTACAACAGAGGTTCTCAGCCGGTGCCCTCTGTGGCCACTAACAGGCCAGGATTTGATGATTTCCTAGTAAGACCACAGGTTAGTTAATCAATGTAAATGAGCCTCTGATCAACACACTTGTGTTCTAGCAGGGGAATTCCTAAGTCCTGGCCTGTTAGTGGCCACTGAGGGCATGGGCTGAGAACCTCTGGTCTATAAGTAGCCACAATGATGGTGAAGTTATGGAACTGCAAAAAGACACAATAGTGAAAAACAACTGATTGAATTTGCAGAAAAACAAAACTTGATCGCCAATCAATATTTTCTCTGGATTTTTCTTATTTATTGCTTATTACATCTAGACACAACAATCATCATATAACCTAGGATATAACGAGGATATAGTTGGATTAATATAGGTATTCATTTGTAGCCAATAAAAATACTTTTGAAATGATGACATTGTCGAATATAAACATGTGTCTAAATGTAATAAGTAATAAATAAGAAAAATCTGCATAAACTATTGATTGGAGATCGGAGAAAATAAGATGATTACAGTGAGAAATGTGTTTACTCTTATTCATAAGGATTCATTATATATGTTGCTTCTTGGAGGAGTTATAAGTTAATATAAGGATTTATAAGTTTAAAAAATATATATCCTTTTATTACATTCATATGGTGACAATGTATTGTGATTTTATGTACATTGTTTTTATGGCTTTGGGAGTTTCTTGACTAACATTGTAAGGGTCACTGTAGTAGTTAAAATGAGATCTTGGGAAACAAGGCTTTGGCATGTCAATCATCATATGGCTGTTTTTGTTTTGGAAACATAGAAATGTGGATGTGAGTGGTTCGTTCAAACCCATCATGGATGGTGATTGGTATGATTGGACAAAGGATACGTTGCTAATAGCTATATAATCTAAGAGGGAATGCACATTAGATTTGTCATATGAATAAGTGATAGATTCACGGAACGTGTTAAGTGGCTAACGTGTATATTATGTTTGCTCCCATTCATGTCAGGCGCCCCTGCTGGCTGCCACACTTTTCTCATGCTCCTGACCTCTCCAGGAATTACCTTCATTATAACCTCCTTGCTTTCAAAATTCACCAAAAATATTCCAAGGACCAAGCTCTACTCCACATTCCACATACCTGGACTTACCAAAATTCAACGGATGGCATTATAACACTGAGATATACAGCGGATTGAAATATACTTCCCCTGGACCCTCTGCTAAGAAGAGATAACTCCACTGGAACACCACAAACAAGGTACATTGAAACTATAAAACTAACTCTCCTCCAGTTGTTATTTGGGTTTTGTATTTGATCATCCATTCAGCAATGCTCAGATTTCATTTCTAAACACTCAGAAAACTTATTGATGAAATATATATATTTATATATATTTCACTGAAGCACACTGGTTTTGAACTCCTGTAATCTGACCTGCATGCATGCTTTCTTATCTATGTTATCTACAAAGCAGCCTGAAGTGCAAAATTCCACACCTCACACTGGCCTGCATCCTATAGAACAGGACAATGTGACCATCACCCACAGCTGACATCCCTGCAAAAGTTAGATGCTATTTTATCCCTATGAATGCTAAGGGAATGATCACCTATACTCACCTTCAGTTAATTGGGTTTTGGATTTGATCATCTATTCAGCAATACTCAGATTTAATTTCTACACTGTGAAAACTTATTGACGAACAAAAAAACAAAGAAACAAAAAGAAAAAATGTCAACTATATATTTCACTGAAACATATTTGAAACTGCAATCTGACCTGCATAGATGCTTTCTTATCTGTTATCTACAAAGCATCCTGAAGTGCAAAATTCCACACCTCACACTTGCCTGCATCCTAAAGAACAGGACAATGTGATCATCCCCCACAGCTGACATCCCTGTAAAACTCAGAGTCTATTTTAACCCCCTCACTGCTGAGGGAATGATCACCTATTCTGCCTCATATCTGTTTTCCCTACAACCCCAAAAAGTGGTCTCTCCGCTCAGCCCCTCGCAAGTGGTTACCTTAAAATCACTTGGCATCTTCAAAGGCACTCACAGGGGCTGCCGTGGTGGAAAATCAAAACTTAAAGTTCAATCTCCTGACACTCTCATAGCCACTCCGCCACTTCTACCTGCAAACCCAATTGAAGTGATTCAATCCAGAAGCCACAAAAAGCGCACATTCAAATCAAGGAAACCTCTTTGTGTGATCCCCATAAGAAGATGCATTGTTTCCAAAGTACAGAGCAAGAACTCAGAACCCCAAGACTATCCTATCAGATCAATCCTGTGCAATGCCAGATCAATAAAGAACAAAACAGCTATTATCGCCAACCTTATTGAAACATGTGAATTAGCGTGCATTACAGAATCTTGGCTAGATGACAATGCGGGGCCTATCCTAGCAGCAGCTGTTCCAGGCAATTATACAGTGTTCCATCGACCGAGACAAGAACGCAAGGGAGGTGGAGTAATGATTTGTGTCAAATCATCCTTAAACCCCAGGCCAATATCAGTCCACACACCCCAATCTTTTGAATGTGTAGCTGCTAGCATCTCAATAGATAGAGGATTTCGGATACTGTTAATATACAGACCCCCAGGAGATGGGAAGAGATTTCTTCAAGAGCTCTCAGACCTTTTGACTGGTTTAATCCTTGAACATCCTAGATGGATTATATTGGGAGACTTCAACATTTGGATTGATGACACACTATCCCAACTGGGGCAGGACCTCCTCAGCCTGATGAGTGCACTCGGCTTCATACAAATAGTTGCCACTTCCACCCACAGAAAAGGTCATACACTTGATCTAGTGTTCCAGTGTGGACTAGAAGTGTCGCCAGTAACTGTAAATCCAGTTGTATGGTCAGACCACCACTCCATACACTTTTCCATTGGATCACAATCAGCCAAACCACAGCCTCAGAACCTGGTCAAACACCGCTCATTAAAAGGGGTGACCCCACTGGACGTAACATCAAATATGGATCTAAGTAAACTCATGGACACTTGTGAAGACCCTGGCTCCTTAGTCCAACTCTACAACAAAACCATAAGGGACACCCTAGAAAGCATTGCACCATCACGCATATGCAATATCAAAACTCACAATAATGCACCTTGGTTTGATAGCACCATCAGAGAATTGAAGAGAACAGGCCGTAAACTCGAGAGAAGGTGGCGCAGGACTCATGACCCAGAGGACAAAGTTGCTCTTATCAATCACTTAAATGAATATCAAGTTAAGATAACTCAGAAAAAATCCTCATTTTTGTCACGCGAAATCACACTTTCCCGCAACAGACCCAGGCAACTGTTTCGCACAGTAGAAAGGCTCTGCAAACCAGCATGCATGCATATACCCAACAACTTTTCTCAAGATAAGTGTGAAGAATTTGCAACCTTCTTCACAGACAAGATTTCCTCCATCCGAGCCTCCATCACAGCAGGCCAACCAGTTACCCACCAGAACTACTACAGTGTAAGACCAGATTCCCCCAGTTTATGGTCTACTTTTACAAATGTGGATATAGAGACCATGCACAAGTTGCGCCCCACTACGTGTGACTTAGACCCTGCCCCAACTCGTCTTATATCTGCATGTACTGAAACCCTTGCCCCAGCCCTCACAAAAATAGTGGAGTGTTCACTAAAAACTGGAATCTTCCCAGATCCTCTAAAACAAGCAGTGGTAAAACCCCTCCTAAAGAAACCCTCACTAGACCCAGACTGCATAGCAAATTACAGACCAGTATCCAACCTTCCATTTCTGGGGAAACTCATTGAAAAAGTAGTGGCAACTCAACTGGAGGCCCATCTATCAAGCTATAACATCTTTGATCCTTTCCAGTCAGGTTTCAGATGCCGCCACAGTACGGAAACAGCGCTAGTCCGAGTGCTAAATGATCTCCTTTTGGCAAGAGACAAAGGTGATTACTCCATCCTAATCCTCCTGGATCTCTCAGCTGCATTTGACACCATTGACCATGGGATTTTAATAGCGCGCTTGCAGCACATCTGTGGTCTAGGAGGCACAGTTCTTAACTGGTTTAAATCTTTCCTCACTGGTAGATCACAGAGAGTAACATCAGGATCTTGCTCATCGGCACCAACAGAATTAGCCTGCGGAGTTCCACAAGGTTCCATCTTGTCTCCTATGCTATTTGAAATTTACTTACTACCACTGGGAGACATCATCAGAAGACACGGCCTAAGATATCATTGTTACGCAGATGACACACAACTCTACTTCTCCTTTGATCCAGATACTAAAGACCCAACATGCCTCATCAACAGTTGCTTAGCAGACCTCATAGAGTGGATGAATGCTAGTTGGCTTAAAGTGAACCCTGACAAAACAGAGTTACTCTTGGTGAGGGGACCCCGGGCAACAAGAATATCTCAGGATCACCCAACTGGCCTGGAACTTGGAGGCTCTGAACTCATTAGTTCAACAGAGGTACGAAGTCTCGGAGTGATGATTGACTCTGGACTGTCATTTAAACAGCAGATCTCTTCTGTAATAAAATCTGCCTTCTTTCATCTGAGAAACATAGCCAGGATACAACACTTAATTCCACCAGATGATATGCCAACATTAGTCCATGCATTTGTGTCTTCTCGGCTAGATCACTGTAATGCACTCTACTTGGGCCTCCCAGAAAAAGAACTCCATCGCCTACAAACAGTACAAAATGCAGCAGCCAGACTACTGACCAATAAAACTCGCTCATGTCACATAACACCCATTCTCCACTCCCTGCATTGGCTTCCAATTAAATGGCGAACATATTTTAAAATTGGCCTGCTGACCTTCAAAGCCTTAAATAATCAAGGCCCACAGTACCTGAAAGCTCCTGACACCCTATATTCAATCCCGCTCAGTGCGGTCAGCCAACAGATCCCTCCTGTCAGTGCCCAGAATAAAGACAACCTCAGGTTCCCGGGCATTCAGCCATGCTGCCCCCACATTCTGGAACTCTTTACCGTCCTCAATCAGAGAGGCACCATCATTACAGACTTTTATAAAAAAGATAAAGACCCATCTCTTTTATCAGGCATTCAGTCACCTCATCTAACCATAAGGAACCCTTACATTTTATGTCTGTTTATAGAATTATAAAGCGCTTTGAGTCTCACAGGGAGAAAAGCACTATAAAAATCACAAATTATTATTATTATTATTATATGTTAATACACTTCAAAAAGCTATTTTTGTTTTTAATCCCGATACAATAAAACTGAGTTTTTACTGAACACTTTGTAGTATGTGGCTGTTTAAATATTGGTGGATCAGTGAAAGCTCACACCTTCTGTGTTGTCTTATATGTCGGAGTCTTTGGCCGTGGCTGTGGGGCGGTGCTTTGGGCCAGCGGGCTGGGTGCCGTTTGGTGAGTTTGATATGCATAATATGATTGTGATATATATGGTTCATTGTATTGTTTCTGTTTTGAATCTATCACTGCCAACAGTTAGTTAAAACACAGGTTGAAACTGTAATAATTCTGGGAATATGCATCTATCAGCAGTAGGAGTACCTTTATTTTACTCATCAGGAAAAGTCATACAAAATATATATTTTTTCAATAAAAATGTTTACTGCTTCTTTAAAAGGAAATTATCAAGATAGAAGACATCAGAAAGCCTGTTGTTGTACTGTGCAGTCTACTGGTGCAGTAGGACAAGGCTGGAGGTAAGTATGTGTGGTTCTATGTCTACCAATGCAGTGGGACAATGTTGGGGGTCAGTGTGTGTGCGTGTGTGTGGTTCTATGTCTATCAATGCAGTGGAAGGAAGCTGTGGGGTCAGTATGTGTGGTTCTATTCGTATCAGTGCAGTGAGACAAGGCTAGGGAGTCAGTAGTTGTGGTTCTAGGTTACCAGTGCAGTGGGACAAGGCTGAGAATCAGTCTATCGTTGCAGTGCAACAAGGTTGGATGGGGTCAGATTGTGTGGTTCTATGGTTGCCATTGCAGTGGAACAAGGCTGGGAGACAGCATATGTGATTCTGTGGTTACTGTGTAAAAAGGCTGGGGAGACCAGTATGTGTGGTTGTATGGCTGCTGTGGAACAAGGATGGATGAGTCAGTATGTGTGTAGTTCTACGGCTACCAGTGGAGTGGAACAAGTCTGAGGGGTCAGTATGTGTAGTTCTATGGCTACCAGTGCAGTGCTGGATCAGTATGTATGTATGTATGTATGATTCTATGGCTACCAGTGCAGTGCAAAAAGCTGAGGGGTCAGTATGTGTAGTTCTATGGCTACCAGTGCAGTGCAGGGTCAGTATGTATGATTTTATGGCTACCAGTGCAGTGCAGGGTCGGTATGTGTAGTTATATCGCTTGCAGTGCAGTGCAGGGTCAGTATGTATGATTTTATGGCTACCAGTGCAGTGCAGGGTCAGTATGTGTAGTTATATGGCTACCAGTGCAGTGCAGGGTCAGTATGTATGAATTTATGGATACCAGTGCAGTGCAGGGTCGGTATGTGTAGTTATATCGCTTGCAGTGCAGTGCAGGGTCAGTATGTATGATTTTATGGCTACCAGTGCAGTGCAGGGTCAGTATGTGTAGTTATATGGCTACCAGTGCAGTGCAGGGTCAGTATGTATGATTTTATGGATACCAGTGCAGTGCAGGGTCAGTATGTGTAGTTATATCTCTTGCAGTGCAGTGCAGGGTCAGTATGTATGATTTTATGGCTATCAGTGCAGTGGAACAAGTCTGAGGGGTCAGTATGTGTGGTTCTATGGCTACCAGTGCAGTGCAGGGTCAGTGTGTGTGTAGTACTATGGTTACCAGTGCAGTGGAACAAGTCTGAGGGGTCAGTATGTGTGGTTCTATGGCTAACCTGAGACAATGAAGAGGGTCCATTCAATGCATGGAAAAATGTGGAAAAACTTCATTTTTCTCTGGAGTTCTAGGGGGCTGCAAAAAGTGCTGTTTTTCGTATGCCTCTCTTTTTTTACACAAAAGCTGTCACCCATTCCTACTCACAATGCAGTCATTGATTGGCAAGACTTCCAGTGGGGCTCTTTAACAAAATGAAGACCCAAAGATTAGTAAAATCCCATAAAAGCTTCAGACATCTTCACCGCATTGCACTGAAGATGTCTCTAGCATCCAAAGTGTTAAAATAATTAATCTCTGGTTCTTCATTTTGTTAATAAAAGTGGAATCTGCAATCTCAAATACCAATTATAGTTCTGCTTATGGTAATGATGAATCCCCAGAGAGATCATTTTTATCAGAGCTTGGAGAAAATGAAAGAAACAAAATTGGTGAGAACACATCATAACTCATTAGTTCATTGAACATAAAAATCCAGAACAATGTGTATTTTAGTGCTAAAATGTTCATTCTATTAAATAGAGTGGATGCTAACTCTAGCCTCGAAGCTCCCCCTACAGGCCACAATATTAGAATGAGTTTTGATGCTCTATCACAGGGGTAGACATTATGCATCCTGTGGCACTTGAGCTGTTGGGGAATACAATAGCAATCATCCAACTAACATTGTAGCCCCCCTGTCACTGGTGAATTAGGTGTGATGAGAGTTGTAGTCTTAGGGGATTCGTGGGTTGCTTACACCTGATCTATCAAACTGAAATGCCACTGATCGTGCAAGCACTAGAAATAAATAAAGATTGTTGCTCGGGCAAAAAAAAAAAAAACTGCTTCATTTATGAAAATTAAATGTTGCCAAATCACCACTGATTTAAAGGAATCTTTTAACTCCTTGAATTATAATGAGGTCCCCAATGCATTCTGAAACAACTTATTGGAGTGCTCTCTAGCATTCAAGAGGTTAAATATTCATTTTAACCCTTTGATTGCGAAAGAGATGTGCAGTGCATTGCAGAGAGCAATCTTTTGCAGCCCCTCTGGCACTCGAACGGTTAAATCAATGGGAATGTTTATTTGTTGTGTATTGTGCAATGGGTTTTGCTCCAGAATTGCTCCAGTTCTTGTGATATCAGTCTCAGTGAGTATGTTTGGAGCAAACCAACTGCACATTTAGCATTTTCCCCAAATTCTTATCCATTTAAAGGGGAACTACCACCCCGCAATAACTTTACATTAATTAATTCTTCATCTAGCGACTAGCTGCTTAGTATCGCTAGTTGCCAGAAATATTACCTGGTCTCAAAGATTTTCCAGTTTATCTGAGGCTCACAGTAGCAGGAAGCACAGACATCTCGTCATAGTGACTTCCATGCACCTGCGCTGTCAGTCCCTTTTGGAGCCGGCCCAGCTGGGGTGGTAGTTCCCCTTTAAATGAAGCCTTTATTCCTTTGAATGCCAGAAGGGTAGCCAACACATTGCAAAGCAGCACTCTGCCTACCCGTCTGGCAATCTAAGGGTTAAGCTCCTTATTAGAGATAGGTGATCCGCTGGTTGTTTTATGGATTCATTGGGTGGACCTTATGGATAAAATTCTGCTTCCTCTGAATCAATTTGGGAACGAATTACAGAGCAGCAGAGAGAGATGGGGGATTGAACAAGGGACAGTTCGAGAAAGGGACAGTGAACAAACAGAAATGGAGAGAGGAAGGGAAGGATGGGAGAGGCTGAAAACAGTAAAGGGTTAAAGTGGGGGAGAGAGAATGAGACATTGAGGGAGAGGGTAAGAGCAAGAGAGGGCGAAAACAGGAAAGGGTTACAGTGGCAGAGAGAAGGGGGAAGAGTTACAGTGGGAGAGAGAAGGGGGGAGAGTTACAGTGGTAGAGAGAAGGGGGAAGAGTTACAGTGGGAGAGAGAAGGGAGAGAGAAGGGGGAAGAGTTACAGTGGGAGAGAGAAGGGGAAAGAGTTACAGTGAGAGAGAGAAGGGGGAAGAGTTACAGTGGGAGAGAGAAGGGGGAAGAGTTACAGTGGGAGAGAGAAGGGAGAAGAGTTAAAGTGTGAGAGAAGGGGGCAGAGTTACAGTGGGAGAGAGAAGGAGGCAGAGTTACAGTGGGAGAGAGAAGGGGGAAGAGATACAGTGGGAGAGAGAAGGGGGAAGAGTTACAGTGGGAGAGAGAAGGGGGAAGAGTTACAGTGAGAGAGAGAAGGGGAAGAGTTAAAGTGTGAGAGAAGGGGGCAGAGTTACAGTGGGAGAGAGAAGGAGGCAGAGTTACAGTGGGAGAGAGAAGGGGGAAGAGATACAGTGTGAGAGAGAAGGGGGAAGAGATACAGTGGGAGAGAGAAGGGGGAAGTGTTACAGTGGGAGAGAGAAGGGGGGAGAGTTACAGTGGGAGAGAGAAGGGGAAGAGTTATAGTGGGAGAGAGAAGGGGGCAGAGTTACAGTGGGAGAGAGAAAGGGGAAGAGTTACAGTGGTAGAGAGAAGGGGGAAGAGTTACAGTGGGAGAGAAAAGGGGGAAGAGTTACAGTGGGAGAGAGAAGGAGGCAGAGTTACAGTGGGAGAGAGAAGGGGGGAGAGTTACAGTGGGAGAGAGAAGGGGGCAGAGTTACAGTGGGAGAGAGAAGGGGAAGAGTTATAGTGGGAGAGAGAAGGAGGCAGAGTTACAGTGGGAGAGAGAAGGGGGCAGAGTTACAGTGGGAGAGAGAAGGAGGCAGAGTTACAGTGAGAGAGAAAGGGGAAGAGTTACAGTGGGAGAGAGAAGGGGGAAGAGTTACAGTGAGAGAGAGAAGGGGGCAGAGTTACAGTGGGAGAGAGAAAGGGGAAGAGTTACAGTGGGAGAGAGAAGGGGGAAGAGATACAGTGGGAGAGAGAAAGGGGAAGAGTTACAGTGGGAGAGAGAAGGGGGTAGAGTTACAGTGAGAGAGAGAAGGGGGGAGAGTTACAGTGGGAGAGAGAAGGGGAAGAGTTATAGTGGGAGAGAGAAGGGGGCAGAGTTACAGTGGGAGAGAGAAAGGGGAAGAGTTACAGTGGGAGAGAGAAGGTGGTAGAGTTACAGTGGGAGAGAGAAGGGGAAAGAGTTACAGTGGGAGAGAGAAGGGGTAAGAGTTACAGTGGGAGCGAGAAGGGGAAAGAGTTACAGTGGGAGAGAGAAGGGGGAAGAGTTACAGTGGGAGAGAGAAGGGGAAAGAGTTACAGTGAGAGAGAGAAGGGGGAAGAGTTACAGTGGGAGAGAGAAGGGGGAAGAGTTACAGTGGGAGAGAGAAGGGGGAAGAGTTAAAGTGGGAGAGAGAAGGGGAAAGAGTTACAGTGGGAGAGAGAAGGGGGCAGAGTTACAGTGGGAGAGAGAAGGGAGAGAGAAGGGGGAAGAGTTACAGTGGGAGAGAGAAGGGGAAAGAGTTACAGTGAGAGAGAGAAGGGGGAAGAGTTACAGTGGGAGAGAGAAGGGGGAAGAGTTACAGTGGGAGAGAGAAGGGAGAAGAGTTAAAGTGTGAGAGAAGGGGGCAGAGTTACAGTGGGAGAGAGAAGGAGGCAGAGTTACAGTGGGAGAGAGAAGGGGGAAGAGATACAGTGGGAGAGAGAAGGGGGAAGAGTTACAGTGAGAGAGAGAAGGGGAAGAGTTAAAGTGTGAGAGAAGGGGGCAGAGTTACAGTGGGAGAGAGAAGGAGGCAGAGTTACAGTGGGAGAGAGAAGGGGGAAGAGATACAGTGTGAGAGAGAAGGGGGAAGAGATACAGTGGGAGAGAGAAGGGGGAAGTGTTACAGTGGGAGAGAGAAGGGGGGAGAGTTACAGTGGGAGAGAGAAGGGGAAGAGTTATAGTGGGAGAGAGAAGGGGGCAGAGTTACAGTGGGAGAGAGAAAGGGGAAGAGTTACAGTGGTAGAGAGAAGGGGGAAGAGTTACAGTGGGAGAGAAAAGGGGGAAGAGTTACAGTGGGAGAGAGAAGGAGGCAGAGTTACAGTGGGAGAGAGAAGGGGGGAGAGTTACAGTGGGAGAGAGAAGGGGACGAGTTATAGTGGGAGAGAGAAGGAGGCAGAGTTACAGTGGGAGAGAGAAGGGGGCAGAGTTACAGTGGGAGAGAGAAGGAGGCAGAGTTACAGTGAGAGAGAAAGGGGAAGAGTTACAGTGGGAGAGAGAAGGGGGAAGAGTTACAGTGAGAGAGAGAAGGGGGCAGAGTTACAGTGGGAGAGAGAAAGGGGAAGAGTTACAGTGGGAGAGAGAAGGGGGAAGAGATACAGTGGGAGAGAGAAAGGGGAAGAGTTACAGTGGGAGAGAGAAGGGGGTAGAGTTACAGTGAGAGAGAGAAGGGGGGAGAGTTACAGTGGGAGAGAGAAGGGGAAGAGTTATAGTGGGAGAGAGAAGGGGGCAGAGTTACAGTGGGAGAGAGAAAGGGGAAGAGTTACAGTGGGAGAGAGAAGGTGGTAGAGTTACAGTGGTAGAGAGAAGGGGTAAGAGTTACAGTGGGAGCGAGAAGTGGAAAGAGTTACAGTGGGAGAGAGAAGGGGGAAGAGTTACAGTGGGAGAGAGAAGGGGAAAGAGTTACAGTGAGAGAGAGAAGGGGGAAGAGTTACAGTGGGAGAGAGAAGGGGGAAGAGTTACAGTGGGAGAGAGAAGGGGGAAGAGTTAAAGTGGGAGAGAGAAGGGGAAAGAGTTACAGTGGGAGAGAGAAGGGGGCAGAGTTACAGTGGGAGAGAGAAGGAGGCAGAGTTACAGTGGGAGAGAGAAGGGGGAAGAGTTACAGTGGGAGAGAGATGGGGGAAGAGTTACAGTGAGAGAGAGAAGGGGGGAGAGTTACAGTGGGAGAGAGAAGGGGGAAGAGTTACAGTGGGAGAGAGAAGGGGGGAGAGTTACAGTGAGAGAGAGATGGGGGGAGAGTTACAGTGGGAGAGAGATGGGGGGAGAGTTACAGTGGGAGAGAGAAGGGGGAAGAGTTACAGTGAGAGAGAGAAGGGGAAGAGTTATAGTGGGAGAGAGAAGGGGAAGAGTTACAGTGGGAGAGAGAAGGGGGAAGAGTTATAGTGGGAGAGAGAAGGGGAAGAGTTATAGTGGGAGAGAGAAGGGGAAGAGTTACAGTGGGAGAGAGAAGGGGGAAGAGTTACAGTGGGAGAGAGAAGGGGAAGAGTTACAGTGAAAGAGAGAAGGGGGAAGAGTTATAGTGGGAGAGAGAAGGGGGAAGAGTTACAGTGGGAGAGAGAAGGGGGAGAGTTACAGTGAGAGAGAGAAGGGAAAGAGTTACAGTGAGAGAGAGAAGAGGGAAAAGTTACAGTGAGAGAGAGAAGGGGGAAGAGTTACAGTGAGAGAGAGAAGGGGAAGAGTTACAGTGGGAGAGAGAAGGGGGAAGAGTTACAGTGGGAGAGAGAAGGGGGGAGAGTTACAGTGAGAGAGAGAAGGGGGAAGAGTTACAGTGGGAGAGAGAAGGGGGCAGAGTTACAGTGGGAGAGAGAAGGGGGGAGAGTTACAGTGAGAGAGAGAAGGGGGAAGAGTTACAGTGAGAGAGAGAAGGGGGAAGAGTTACAGTGGGAGAGAGAAGGGGAAGAGTTATAGTGGGAGAGAGAAGGGGAAAGAGTTACAGTGGGAGAGAGAAGGGGGAAGAGTTACAGTGGGAGAGAGAAGGGGAAGAGTTACAGTGAAAGAGAGAAGGGGGAAGAGTTACAGTGGGAGAGAGAAGGGGGAAGAGTTACAGTGAGAGAGAGAAGGGGAAGAGTTATAGTGGGAGAGAGAAGGGGAAAGAGTTACAGTGGGAGAGAGAAGGGGGAAGAGTTACAGTGGGAGAGAGAAGGGGAAGAGTTACAGTGAAAGAGAGAAGGGGGAAGAGTTATAGTGGGAGAGAGAAGGGGGAAGAGTTACAGTGGGAGAGAGAAGGGGAAGAGTTACAGTGGGAGAGAGAGAAGGGGGAAGAGTTACAGTGGTAGAGAGAAGGGGGAAGAGTTACAGTGGGAGAGAGAAGGGGAAGAGTTACAGTGGGAGAGAGAGAAGGGGGAAGAGTTACAGTGGGAGAGAGAAGGGGGAAGAGTTACAGTGGGAGAGAGAAGGGAGAAGAGTTACAGTGAAAGAGAGAAGGGGAAGAGTTATAGTGGGAGAGAGAAGGGGAAGAGATACAGTGGGAGAGAGAAGGGGGAAGAGTTACAGTGAGAGAGAGAAGGGGGAAGAGTTACAGTGAGAGAGAGAAGGGGAAGAGTTATAGTGGGAGAGAGAAGGGGAAGAGTTACAGTGGGAGAGAGAAGGGGGTAGAGTTACAGTGAGAGAGAGAAGGGGAAGAGTTATAGGGGGAGAGAGAAGGGGAAGAGTTATAGTGGGAGAGAGAAGGGGAAGAGTTACAGTGGGAGAGAGAAGGGGGAAGAGTTACAGTGAGAGAGAGAAGAGGGAAGAGTTACAGTGAGAGAGAGAAGGGGGAAGAGTTACAGTTGGAGAGAGATGGGGGGAGAGTTACAGTGAGAGAGAGAAGGGGAAGAGTTACAGTTGGAGAGAGAAGGGGGAAGAGTTACAGTGGGAGAGAGAAGGGGAAGAGTTACAGTGGGAGAGAGAAGGGGGAAGAGTTACAGTGAGAGAGAGAAGGGGGAAGAGTTACAGTGGGAGAGAGAAGGGGGAAGAGTTACAGTGAGAGAGAGAAGGGGGAAGAGTTAAAGTGGGAGAGAGAAGGAGGAAGAGTTAAAGTGGGAGAGACAAGGGGGAAGAGTTACAGTGGGAGACAGAAGGGAGAAGAGTTACAGTGGGAGAGAGAAGGGGAAGAGTTACAGTGGGAGAGAGAAGGGGGAAGAGTTACAGTGGGAGAGAGAAGGGGGGAGAGTTACAGTGAGAGAGAGAAGGGGGAAGAGTTACAGTGGGAGAGACAAGGGGGCAGAGTTACAGTGGGAGAGAGAAGGGGAAGAGTTAAAGTGGGAGAGAGAAGGGGGCAGAGTTACAGTGGGAGAGACAAGGGGAAGAGTTACAGTGGTAGAGAGAAGGGGGGAGAGTTACAGTGGGAGAGAGAAGGGGAAGAGTTAAAGTGGGAGAAAGAAGGGGGAAGAGTTACAGTGGGAGAGAGAAGAGGGAAGAGTTACAGTGGGAGAGAGAAGAGGGAAGAGTTACAGTGGGAGAGAGAAGAGGGAAGAGTTACAGTGGGAGAGAGAAGGGGGAAGAGTTACAGTGGGAGAGAGAAGGGGGAAGAATTACAGTGAGAGAAAGGCAAGCATGAAAGGGAAAGGAAGGGGTGAAAGAGTCTTTCCTTTTAAGTAGTAGCAGTAACTGAAGTAGGTCTATCACCTTATTGAACTAGACAGAGACCTTTTATGACTTTGAGGGTATACAGAACTGTTATTTTTTTTTGGACATTATATGATGACTGGTTCAAAAGTGAAATGAAAATTAAAATGAGATTCCATTTTGTGTTATGTGACACACCCTGTTACATAGAAATACCAAACACAGAGACGTTTTCATTCATCCATCACATGCCTTCGACAGGTTTACAAATGTTCACATCTCATCGACAATGGCCTATTTCCATTTGGAAATGCAGCATAAAGAGTCAGTTCTATATGAAAATGCAGGATAATGATCCATTATCATATTCACTGGGGGTTTATATGTTAATGTGGCACTTCACCACATGCACTAAACTCCGATAAAAGCCTCTGTTGTCAGAGCTCATAGTCCCAACTTCCCTTACTTAAAGGGATAGTAATGTTTCATAATAAAAGCAGCTCTAATTAATCATCATAGTGTTTGGACTTTGGAGAGTGTTATTTCAGTTCTGTCAGAGTTGTAGTACAGGAGTAATTCAATGACAAACTATCCCCCTCCTGCACCTTTTACTGATGTAACACTGCTCAGACAGAGCAGAAGGGAGGTGCCCAGGTAGACTGCAGAGAGGGACAATCTTCAATTAAGATAAGGGAAAAACCTGAAAAACTTGTCAAGGGGGGCAGGGCTTTCATTGTTCTCATAGGAAGAAGATTGTCCCCTTCTGTTATCTGTCTGGTCTATGGACTGGATTCCACATCTGAGAAGAGATGGCTTACACTAGGTAAAAGGGGCGGGAGGGGAAACTTTGTTTGTGAATATCTCATAAACCATAAAGGTTTGAGAGATAAGACTTATATCATTCTTTATGTTTTTTTAATGCCTACAAAATAAAATAAAGTTAAAATGAAGTATTACTATCCCTTTAAGGCTTGTGAAGTTGGGATCTCCCTGTATTTCCTATGCAGTAACAGCACTCAATCAATCAGAAGAATGGAAGGTTGTCAAACTGCTGACAATGTGGAAGGGATGCTCTCCCTGCAACCTGACGGCATTCTCTCTACTTCCCCACTTGGTCCCCATTGCGCACCCCTGTGGCACTCAAAGAGTTAGGAAAGTACACTAACCAGTACCCAATCAACCCCTCAACCTTGTGTCATTTTTTATAGCTATATTTGTGGACTCTCATGGGAACAAGGCTGGGGGTAAGGCAGTGTCCATGGGGATTTGTGGCTAACAGCTGACCCCTAGCCTTGGTCCCTTGCCCACTGGTAACCATGGAACCTCATGTACACTGAATGTCAAACACAAGCATTGTGAGGCAGAATGGGGAACATCACCATTATTTGTTAGCTCACATACAATGACTGACACCCCCCAGCCTTGTTCCCTTGCCCAGGCAGTGTGCATGGGTATTTGTGGCTACCAGTAGGCAAGAGAGCAAGGTTGAGGGAGTCAGACAGTGTACATGGGGATCTGTGGCTACCAGTGGGCAAAGGAACAAGTCTGGGGGCCAGGTAGTACACAAGGGATTGTATGGCTACCAGTAGGCAAGGGAATAAGGCTGGGGGCAGCTGGTAGTCACAAATCCCCAAGGATGCTGCCTGACCAAATTCTTTTCTCCTGGGAGTGCACAACAAATATGACTATGAAAAATAACACAGACTTTAGGGGATGATTGTGTACTGGCTGGTGTACTTTTCTAACCATTTGCATGCCACAGGGGTGTACAATGCACATCACTATAGTACTCAGAAGAGTATGGGACTGATTCTGTTTGTGGTGCTGAAACGATCCTCTACACTCCACTACTGACCAAGTGGGACAGCAGAGAGGATTGTCATACTGCTGGTGTTGTTTTAGGTAGAGCATCCCTTCCATATCACCAGCAGGTCGACAACCCTGTATGCTAATGGGGAACTTTCCATCTCCTTCCCTTCCATCCCCAAATTTTATGCATATGGCGATGTGTGTCTACATTGAAAAGGCAAAGTACTTTACACACATAGACAAAATTATATTGCCACAGTATCGACCTTTAGTGCATCTCAGACCTTATCTTCGAAACATA
Organism: Rhinophrynus dorsalis; assembly: GCA_037306005.1. Lineage (NCBI taxonomy): Eukaryota > Metazoa > Chordata > Amphibia > Anura > Rhinophrynidae > Rhinophrynus > Rhinophrynus dorsalis. Next base: position 688,707,963 of record CM074718.1, read on the forward strand.
TCAAGATATTTTATTATGCCAAATCCATACTTTACCAATAGCTGGAGGTTCAACAACTAACTTAATCCTAGACTAAGCATTGTAGCTGTGTCAGAAAAAAAAAGCCAATGGATGAGGAGTGAGGAAATGGCCAAGGACAGGGCTTGGGTCACCGGAAATATAAATATACCCCTGTAAGCATGCATGTTCTGATCAAGGGCTTCCCAGAACTGAGGCATCCTTGATTAGAAAATTTGGAACTAAGTCAGTCAAAACTAGCAGTGTTACTCTAAGTAGCTGATTGAACATATTTGGACAGAATCCAATGTAGTTTTCTCATCACTATTTAATGACTTTTTAGAAAAAAAAAAGAGTAAGGAGAATTGATTACAAATAAATAGATCTCTCTATAATGTATTTCAACATGGAAAAAGTTGAAGCCTTCCAGATGCTTGCCTGCAGTAAGTGTTTCTGGCTGTTAGTTCTGCTAGGTCATTACTGCATTAATTTGGTGTTTAATTAAATGCCTGTGCAACAGACCATTTATTTGTTATCTAATATTAGCTTTAGTTCTTATCAATTAAATGCCAGCTGAGGGCTTGATTCACTTACGTTTTATGTGTTCTTACTCAGTCTTTATAAACAAACCTGCTCCCACGGGAATAAGTTTACTGCGAGTGATTTATAGGCCATTGTTGCCTGTGTTCCATCTCATGTTCTAAACAGATATGTTAACAACACAACAGGAAAAATCAGGTAAGCTGGCAATGACAACATTATTCTCTACATTTCAAATTGTTCAATTTTCTAAAATTGGAAAATACTTAATAAACAATATAACCTGCAGTGGAATCTAAGTGGCTTGTAGGAGAAACTCAAAATACTCAAAGAAACTCAGAGGTGAAAGGGGTGCAGCTCAACTGCAGTATATTCACCCTATTACATTTCAAACAAAGAAAAGCTTAATTTCTCCGAAAACAATTGGCCACAGGATTAAATAGGTTCCTTACTAGTGTTGAGCGAGCACCCCGATGCTCGGGTGCTCGGGTGCTCTGACCGAGCACCCCCTGAGGCTCGAGTGCTCGGCCGAGCACCCGAGCCCCATTGAAATGAATGGGGCGACACGAGCATTACACCAGGCACCCCCTGCTCTGATGAGGGGAGGGTGCCTGGTCAATGCCCCCCTTCATCTCCGCTATGCCCCCTTCATCTCCGAATGCCCCCTTCATCTCCGCAATGTCCCACTTCATCTCCGCTATGCCCCCTTCATCTCCGCTATGCCCCTCTTCCACAATGTCCCCCTTCATCTCCGCTATGCCCCTCTTCCACAATGTCCCCCTTCATCTCCGCTATGCCCCTCTTCCACAATGTCCCCCTTCATCTCCTCTATGCCATAGAGGAGATGAAGGGGGACATTGTGGAAGAGGGGCATAGCGGAGATGAAGGGGGACATTGTGGAAGAGGGGCATAGAGGAGATGAAGGGGGACATTGTGGAAGAGGGGCATAGCGGAGATGAAGGGGGACATTGTGGAAGAGGGGCATAGAGTCTATGCCCCTCTTCCACAATGTCCCCCTTCATCTCCGCTATGCCCCTCTTCCACAATGTCCCCCTTCATCTCCGCAATGCCCCCTTCATCTCCGCAATGCCCCCGTACCTCCAGTCCCTGGTGGTCCAGCGGAGCGTCTTCAGATCTGTGCCTCTTCTGGCACAGATCCCCGCCACCCGAACATGGCGGGCGAGCACATGGCGGTACTCGACGAGTACCGCCATGTGCCGAGCAGAGCGATGCTCGAGCCGATCCGAGCATCGGCCGAGCACGCTCACTCAACACTATTCCTTACTGAAAAATGAACGCGAACCCAAGGAGAACCCATCTGAAAGATTACGCACCCTGTGAAACTCACACTACCTTCATGCATTCAAATGCCCAGGATTTGGGGCAAATAGGTGAGATAGTAAATACTCCAGATGCAGTAACTGTTCAAAGGCTCTAACCCCCACAGGGATGACTCAGCCCTTCCTCCATCCAATGTAAATATAATGAGCACTATTGCAATTGTTAATATTAATAACTATGCATCAGCTGCTACAATTTAGATAATTTCAAGGCTATGGGAATATGAATTAAAAGCCATTCTTACTATTTTTTCAATTGTTGTTAAATCATCCCAGCTGGTGATAACATCAGGTTTTATTTATAAATGACAAAGGGCATAGTTATGAATATATATATATAAATATTAACACCTGGGAGGGATGTACTAATGTGTGATAAAGATGTGATAACAAATGTGATAATGCGGAGATAATGTTTCCAGTGAAATTGTATCTCCTCATCAGATGCATTTTTCTATGTTGATCTGAACATTATCATTGTTGACCTGTATTGATGCAGCTGTATTTCCATATGTTGATTGGAGGATATTGTTGTAAGTTCTCTTTATTTCCTTAGTTGATTAGGGCATCTATTATTGCTTGCTTTTTCACTGAGTCAAAGACCTTTTAGTAGTCAATGAAGGCTATGCATAATTGAAGGTCGTGTTCATTATACCACTCTATAACTTGTTGCACTGTCTGGATATATCGCACTGGAATCACTTACGACGCATACTTTTTCATTAGGTTGTACTGCATTGTGTCCATTCTTCTTGATAGTAACTTTGTGAAAACCTTTCAGACGATTGGTTGGTAGTTTTTAGATCCGCCTTATCACCTTTATTGTGCAGTAGGATGACTTCTGCATTTTTCCACATTGATGAGTAGTAGGTATCTTGAAAATAGTTTAGCTAGGGCTTCGAATAAGGGTTGACTTCTGTTTTCGATATTTTAATAGTGACTTTATCAGGTTCAGCTGCTTTGGCATTTTTATTGATTTTCTTTCAGCTTCTACTTCTTCTACCAAAACTTCTGGTACAGATGCCGCCTCTGACACTGCTCCATTTGTTGTCCTTCATCCTTATAAATATCTGAATACAATTTATTCTGCTATTTGTTGTTGAGTTTTTGGTGTTATACCATTTTCAAGCTGTAATGCAAACACTTGGCTATCATGTGTGGTTGTCTTTTGTTTTGCTTTCTTTAGCCCTCGATTTTCTTCCAGTGACCTTTTGATGAGCTCAGCATTGAATTTGCATGTTTCTCCTTTTATGAACTTCCTTACGATCTTGCATATTTTTGCATATTCTACCCTGTTTCTAATATTACCATTTTGCTTAATTTCTCAATGCTTTTTCATCATGGTAGCTGTTTCTTTTGAACTTCGGGTTGTTCTACAATTGTCTACAATAGTCTCATTAACGTTCATCGTGGGATGAAATGTCTGTGTATGGAAGGTCTTGCAGAACACTGAAGCAATTATACAGTGCTATCTCCAAATTCTTATAATTTTTCGATAGCTGTTAATGTTGATCTTCACATTTTATGACTTGATCATTTTCTTTCTTTCTTGCAGTCAATTTAGATTTTTACTCTGACTAGACGATGGTCACTTCAAAAGTTAAAATGATTTAAGCAGTCAGTGAATATTGTTTTTTTATTTGCAAATATGACGTTGATTTCAGTTGTGTCACCATTGGGGCTTTCCATGTCCATTTTCTCTGGGTCTTTTTCCTGTAGAATGAAATCCTGATGCACAACTCAAGAATCTGATTCCTCCATATCATCCATCATTGGTTTCTTATAGTATGGCCAGTGTCAGTCTTGTAATGCAAACACTTGGCTATCATGTGTGGTTGTCTTTTGTTTTGCTTTCTTTAGCCCTCGATTTTCTTCCAGCGACCTTTTGATGAGCTCAGCATTGAATTTGCATGTTTCTCCTTTTATGAACTTCCTTATGATCTTGCATTTTTTTTACATATTCTACCCTGTTTCTAATATTACCATTTTGCTTAATTTCTCAATGCTTTTTCATCATGGCAGCTGTTTCTTTTGAACTTCGGGCTGTTCTACAATTGAGAAGCAAGATCCCCCAAGGTCCAGGCACCCACTGCAGTTCGAGGACTGCACAGTGCATTGTTGGACCATCTCTCTGCAACACCCTGCACCCTTAATTAGCAAGAAGAAAATGAACCAATTTTGGGGCAGGACACATCATAGAAGATAAATAAATATTAGCCAAATGGGCATTGATTTTAATAGAGCTTTTAATCCCATGGATACAACAGAGGTCTGCAACATTTTGCAAAGCAATATGTTGGAGATCTCCCTGCAAATCAACAGGCTGAAACATAGGAATGGGTGAAAATGTATGTTATTTGTATGAAAAAGCCACAATTTGACACATTTTCCCATGGAAATTCCAGCAAATTCAAAATATATAATTCCTGCCTTCCAGCTACCACCACTGAATTTCTCACAGGAAAGTTGTATTTTCCTGCTTATTCTCTCAATGGCTGCCAAAATTCCACCCCAAATCAGGAACGTTCTGTCATACTGTGACATTTAGTTGAGAGAGCTGTAGAATCAGAGAGATTGAGTTACTGGACTACTACTGTTGATGTGGTGGATTCCGGTAGCAGCAGTTCTAATAGCAGCAGTGGTCAGTAAAGCCCACCAGCAGATAATGCTGCCATCAGCACCACTATTTAAGCCCTGTTGCGTTTGCTGGCGCTATATAAATAAAGAATAATAATATTACCACATCCTCTGTGACCAGTCTTCCATTTAAGGTGACCACAGTTGAGCATCTTAGAACTGAAATAGTCAGAGAAGTGTTTATACATGGATGCAATGGAAAAGCAGATACACCATGCAATCCTGCCCAGTATTAATTACTCTTTATCTCTCATTGTTGAGCTACTCTCCAGTGCTCACTTTAGAAAGAACAATGCCTGTGACTCAATGATGTCATAGTCTATGAGCACCATATTCCATGTGACTCAGAGAAATGAGAACCAACTGACAAATTATACTTCCACCCACACCACATCCCCGCAAACAAAGGCACATCTAAAAGTAAAATCTTTAACCAAATATCATAAGCAAGAAGTACAAAAAACTCACCAGACAACCAGTGTCTGAGAGCAAGGAATCTCCCAGTCCTGATAGCCTCGAACCACCCGCCCTCCGAAGTCTGAGCCCAGGAACTTTTGGATGTCGTCCCCTAGCACTGTTCTGTAGTCCCAGTCTTCTCCTCTGTTTCTGGGGGAAAGATGTTTTTCTTTTCTCCTGGAAAAACACCAAGTACCAGCGATCCAATCACTCTAACACCATTACGGTGTACACAACTTCCATCACCGGAGCCCGGGCGTCTAGCGGGGGGCGTGACCTGGAGATACTCTTGTCACAATGAGGTCTGCTTTCAATAATTCACCCTATGCGTACACGTGGTATTATTTCTATTCCAGAACAGACTTTATATACATAGTGTTGTTATAATTTTTATATTGACTAGATGGGCTCCTTGTATGGTGATACGTTTCTTTCAATTTGTTTTATTTATTTATATATTGTATTTTTGTCAGTTACAGTACGCGGAGTGGAGGTGCCTCTGCCTGGGTGTACACCGATAGGAGGACTCTGGATACATATTGTTAATACAGAGTTTGCCCAAGGTTGGATATCCTGGTACTGACACTTGTCCACATCTCTAATAAGACTACTCTCACTATGATCCATATCCATCCCCAATTAAAAGAATGACATTGCACAAAAAAAACTCACACAAAATGCATGAGACAAAGCTTCACCAGCTCATTACTTCAACACTGTTACCTGTGTGATCATCATCTAGTACTAGGGTAAGGGGTTCAGCTACTATTAATATGCCATTTGTCTCCCCAGGCATCCTTAGGCTCCTCCTCCTCAGCACTGTCACTGACAAAGTTCCCAACAGTGCTACCAGCAGAGAGTGAATCTGTAGATGTCAGGATCTGGCAATATGTCTCCATATTCTACACACTGTGTAGTGCAATGACCACACATGGCAATGTGATAGAGACCACTAGAGTGAAGGGAACAAAGGAGAATCTGCTAGCTGTCTACCATGCAGAATATGACAGGCTCATATTGCTTAATTTTTATTGAGTGATAATGACCCTTTGGGAAGTGCCAGTCATCATCTACCACCACCAGTCACTTGTTTTTGCTGGACTGAAAAGAGGACCAGTTACTGACACTACTTGATTTCTTGGGGAACAGTTTAACACTGGCAACATGCAATTACTGTGGATATGTCATGGTGTGTGATAACAATATATATATATTGTTTGGTTCATCTTCGGGAGCAAAACAAGCGTACTCTTACTGCTGAGAGGTGTTTCATTCAAAAGTTATAACAGCTCAAACTGTAACTATTTGTGTTTAGTATCTCATTGGCCTGAAATGTTACAGTGGTGCTGTTGCTATATCATCCTATGGAAAGCTCTGGACAATTGACCATAAAATTAAATAGGATGGGTTAGCAACGGCACCACTGTAAAATTTCAGGACATCAGAAACTAAGAATTTCAAATTTGAGCTACAATACAACACCACTGAGCAGTGTGAGCACTATTGTTGTACTCAGGAGGATACACTGTACAGTACAAATTTTACTTTATATTAAGTGTCACTACCCCTTTAAACCAAAATACAATTGTGTATACAAGTCACAATATACAGAAAAGAAAAAAAAGGAAAAACAAAGGTACTTTGTAGGGCACTCAAGTGATAGTGTAACCAACAGACAGATTCTATATAATATGTAAACTTGAGGTGAAAATATTAAAACTTAACTTTTATTCTTAAAAGAAAAAAATAAAACATTGTTATATAACTAAAACAATCCCCAAGATATCGCTTGAAACCAGCTAAGAACCTAAGTGAAACAAGTAATACTTTTGTTCCTCAAAATCTTAAAGGAGCAGTAAACTTTTTTTATGAAAACATATTTTATAGAGCATTTCCTGCTGAATAAAACAAGGTCACTCCCATCGCTGTCAGATGTTTTATTCAAAATTTATAGCAGTTCAAATAATCAGGAAGTGAATTTACTGTGTTTACTTCCTGATAGTTCTAACTGACAGGAAGTGACTCAGCAGTTTCTATCACATTCTAAGGAGAACTGTAAGTCACTGACTTTTCTGACTTTCCTCTCCATTAGAATGTAAGAGGAAAACTAATTAGAATTTGACCACTAGAGGGCACCACTAATATAAAAAACATGGGTTTAAACCGTAATGACTCTGGAAATATAAATCTCTCAGCAGTGAGAGTACCCTTATTTTACTCAATAGGAAAATCCCTACAATATATATTTTTTCAAAAAAAGTTTACTGTTCCTTTAAAAGAAAAAAATAAAACATTGTTATATAACTAAAACAATTCCCATTATATCATCGAAACCAGCAAAGAACCTAAGTGAAACAAGGAATACTTTTGTTCCTCAAAATCTTAAGGTATAAAATTGAAACTAATGAATAACTAGATCAAAATTCTGATGCTACAAATTGAGACATGTGCTTCTCTTTACTGTTAAGCTATTGTAGTTCACCAAGGACATATGTGTCAGAAATATGCCTCAAATTACCACTAAAAGTTTAGGGAACAATAAACTGTTAGAGCTCCCCAATTTATCAACTGCTTTTCACAGAAAACAGGTGATAATTGCACCAAACTTCTCTGTTACTGCAACAGTTCTCATAAATAAAACCAGCAGTCCTAAGAGTAATGGGGGGAATCCAGACATGGACCTCTTGCTCACAGTGCCTAGAAGGATCAGCTGCACCTCACCGACGAGGCCCAATAAGGCCGAAATGTACATCTGGGATTAGTTGTGTCCCTTGTTCAGAGAGGAATTGTCTGGCATTTTGTGGCTGGACTGTCATTTGGCAGGACCAGTATGATATGCTTCAGAAGATTTCCTCTCTGTGTTTGGCACTGGTGAGCTAAAAGAGATTGTACCCTGGGTGCGAGGACACAGTCCCAGTGAGCTTCTTGCATGTATTTGCCAGCTCATGACCCTAGTTGAGCATCTCTGACCTTTCTTTCTACAAACTATCAAGTCCCTTAATTATTCCTGCAGTATGAGAGTTTGTGCAACATTGTAGCTACTTTGGAAAAATCCTCCTGATTCAGTGTGTTCTTGGAGTTAAAATATATTTTCTAAGCTCTCCATTCAGCCTAACCATCCTATACTAGGTATAGAGTAACCTGGTATAAGGGCACTAATTATAAGAGTTATTAGTTTATATAATGTATTGAATTAGGCATCCTGGATCTCTGAAATAAAACGCTGACGCATTTTTCACCATAAGGCTTTATCAAGTAAGCCAGTAAGAACAGACTGAACCAGAAGGATTTCCAAAGTAAATACAATGTTGCACAAACTCTCATACGTCAATAATTGAGGGACTAGATAGTTTGTTGTAAACCAACAAGGACTGCTGGATTTATTTAGGAGAACTGTCTCAGTAACAGAGACGTTTGATGCAATTATCACCTGTTTTCTGTGAAAAGCAGTTGATAAATTGAGGAGCTCTAACAGTTTATTGTTCCCTAAACTTTTAGTGGTAATTTGGGGCATATTTCTGACACATGTGTCCTTGGTGAACTACAATAGCGTAACAGTAAAGAGAAGCACATGTCTCAATTTGTAGCATTAAACTTCCTTGAGGTATACAGAATGTTGATCTAATTATTCATTAGTTTCAATTTTCTACCTTAAGATTCTGAGGAACAAAAGTATTGCTTGTTTCACTTATGTTCTTTGCTGGTTTCAGTGATATATTGGGAACTGTTTTTAGTTATATAACAACTAGTTGAAGAGCCCGTTACACAGACCACAGTGTCACAGCCACCCGGTTGCGGGGCAGTCATGTGCAGTAGAGACTGCCCAAGCCATGGCTGATACAGAGCTAGACACTCCTTCAGAGCGTCCAGCTCTGTATCAGCTGCGGCGCAGGCAGTCTCTACTGCGCATGACTGCGTGGCTACACAGGTTTTAGCGAATTATTATGTAGGATGTTTTATTTTATCTTTTAAGAATAAAAGTTAAGTTTTAATACTTTCTCCATAAGTTTACATATTATATAGAATCTGTCTGTTGGTTACACTATCACTTGAGTGCCCTACAACATATCTTTGTTTTTCCTTTTTTTTCTTTTCTGTATATTATCAAGATCTTAGATACAGGTGCACGGTGCCATCCTATATAATAATTTGTTAAATCGTGTGCAACGCCGCGACATGCGCAGTAGAAACTGCTGCGCTTGCTGCAGTCATGCGCAGTAGAGACTGCCCGCGCCGCGGCTGATATAAAGCATCCAGCTCTGTATCAGCCGTGGCGCGGGCAGTCTCTACTGAGCGTGGCTGCCCCGCGACCGGGTGGCTGTGACACTGTGGCCCGTGTAACGGGCTGTTCAACTAGTTACTAAATAAAGTAATAAGTGGCCTCTTAGATTGATTAACTCTGTCATTTCTCCAGTTCTATATTTGTATTTTATAAATAGGTATACAAGTCACCACCAGATAACACTATGACATTATGGTGTATGGAAAGCTTTTGATCTGGGATCAAGACTTGTTTGCAAAATCCTAGAACTTCATTACCTTATTGTACTATTACAACAGTTTTTATTTCCTGAGGTATATAAATTAAATTTATGTCTTTTTTCCCCATGGTTCTGGTTAGTCACTTAGCTTCACTTTGTCATGAAAGGAGCTGTAAATTTTTTTATGAATACCTATACTTATAGGGCTTTTTCTGATGAGTAAAACAAGGGTACTCCTACTACTAAGAGTTGTTTTTTTAATAAATTGTAACAGCTCCAACTGTCAGTACGTAACAAATGCATTCATTCCTGAAAGATCGGACAGGAAGTGATAAAGCTGTTTGTATGATATTTTATGAGGAACTGTTGTCAGTGACTCAGCTCTCCCGTATAATGCAACAGAATAACTATCTGAAATCTGGCCACTGAACAGCAATGCTAATCTAAAAACCCAAAATGTTAAACTGTAATATCTCTGGGGGAAAAAATCTCCCAGCAATATATAACTTTCTTTTATTCAGCAGGAAAAGTCATATGACGAAAAGTGAGAAAAATGTATTGTTTTCTCCATTGCAAAATGTTCCTCCTTTTCGCCTAATCCAGCAAGTTTTTCACCTATTCCAATACATTATTCTGCTATTCTAACACATTTTTCTCCTATTATAACACATTCCAACACATTATTCTCCTATTCCAACACATTTTTCTCCTATGTTTAATATGATGCAACATTTTCCAGCACAATATTACTTCTGAGGTCTGTATTGGATAAATAAGTAGCTGGAAGTCAAAGTTGTGAGTCCTACAGCAACATACACCTTGAAAAATGTGTTAGCATGCAGAGTGCATTTGTCCTTTGTCCACAACACTAACTTCCTGCTTAAGTGACACTGGTGCATATTCATGATGATGTCAAGTGATTAAAAAAAATAAATAAAGTACAGCTTACAATGTGGCAGATGTGTATGGTAGTAGTGGTGAGGGACTGGTGTGGTGTGATTGGTGGGACCTTGACAAACTGCATCCACCCCAGGAGGAGAGGAATCATCATCATTCATTACACATGCTGCACAAAAAAATATATATAACTAAAAAACAAAATCAACAACTTCTTTCCCCAGACTTTCCCAGCCCAGATACAATACAAGTAAAATCAACAAGCAATCTGGACCCCAGCTGCCTGTGTCTTGCCAGTCAGTCTCACCAAATTTGTATTAGGGAAATCTAGCAGCACTCTAGGGGAGAAGATGGGAGAAAAGAGGTCCAATTACCCCCAAAATTCCATGTGACTGATTTGATTTGAAAGGCACAGGCAGCTGCAGTCCAAGCAATTTCATTATGGATCATGCTGTTATTGTCTCTGTGTTGGATGTCTCTGGGGCTGCGAGAAGAGAACAAATGAGCTTGACCACAAATACCCCAACATTCTGTCTGACTGATTTGATTTGAAAGACACAGGCAACTGCGGTCCAAACAATTTCTTCACTGATCTTGCTGCTATTGTCTCTGTGCTGGGGAAGTCTGGAAAAAGAAGTTGGTGACTTTATTTTTTTAGTTATAAATTCTTTTTTGGACAAAAAAAAAAAAAAAAAAAAAAAAAATATATATATATATATATATATATATATATATATATATATATATATATATACACACATATATTAGGTGACAGCTGACTGGGAGATGGACATGATCTATGTGACTGAGGCAGAATAGATAGACAGCAGACAACATTGAGAATTTTGTTGAAGGGCAAGGTAAGACGTCACACTCCATTAGTTGTGTTGTGAGCTGTAAAGTAAAAACCTATACAGTATTTGAGTAATATGCAGCAAACGCACAAGGGGCAGGGGGAGGGTGAAAGGTGGAGTAGTGAAGAGATGTAAAATGATATTTCAAAAACTGATGGCAGCCATGGTTGCTGCAGCTTGTGAAATAAAAGATGATGATCACTTTCCTCCTTCTATTTTGCTGAATAAGTCCGCTTTATGGACGTAAACCAGTTTATTCTGCAGCCACCAGCAGGCAACAGTGAAGATATCTTAGAAGAAAGTTACCTCAAAGTCTGCGCTGTCTGTCCTGTGCACTACTCAGATTGGTGTGACGTTCCTTGTTTATCTTAAAGGAGCAGTAAACTTTTTTTTATGAAAACACATATTTTACAGAGCATTTCCTGCTGAATAAAACAAGGTCACTCCCATCGCTGTCAGATGTTTTATTCAAAATTTATAGCAGTTTAAATAATCAGGAAGTGAATTTACTGTTTACTTCCTGATAGTTCTAACTGACAGGAAGTGAATTTACTGTGTTTACTTCCTGATAGATCTAACTGACAGGAAGTGACAGGCAGTTTCTATCACATTGTATGGAGAACTGTATGTCTGACTTTCCTCTCCATTAGAATCTAACAGAAAATCTAATTAGAATTTGACCACTAGAGGGCACTGCTAGTGTAAAAAAACATGGGTTTAAACTGTAATAACTCTGGAAATATAAATCTCTCGGCAGTGAGAGTACCCTTATTTTACTCAATAGGAAAATCCCCTCAATACATATTTTTTCATAAAAAAAAGTTTACTGCTCCTTTAAGGCAACAGAAGTTGCTGATGGCGCAGGTGCACAGAGCTTCTCTTGTAAGCTCTCTGCCCTGGATGCCTGCAGATGAAGTTGATTTTCTTCAATAACATGGATTTATTCAACATAAAAGAAGTATGCCTTTGCCTATTGCAATATTAGTAATGGATTGGGGGCAATGTTATTATGTTGATAGTTCCGCTTTAAGGACTGGAGAAGACATTAACACATTGCAATGATCTGCAATGATCGTTAAAGCATTAAGATTACAATGTGCAGTGGGGCAGAGTTATGATGTATATTTCTGCTACTGTCGTGTCTGCCTCAAACTGATATGACACCCAGCACTGGCGGAAGGTGTTGTCCCTTAAACAAAGGCATTAGGGCAAAGTTCATAGGCGATATTACATTGTTCTTTATATCATGATGTAAGTGGGAAATTATTATTCGTAGATGTTACTTTTCCTTTAAAGGGATAGTAGTACTTTGTTTAATCTTTATTTTATTTTGTAGGCATTAAAAAAACATGAAGAACGATATAAGTCTTATCTCTCAAACCTTTATGGTTTGAGAGATATTCACAAGAAAAGTTTCCCCTCCCGCCCCTTTTACCTAGTGTAAGCCATCTCTTCTCAGATTTGGAATGCAGTCCATAGACCAGACAGATAACAGCAGGGGACACTCTTATTCCTATGAGAACGATGAAAGCCCTGCCCCCCTTGACAAGTTTTTCAGGATTTTCCCTTATCTTAATTGAAGATTGTCCCTCTCTGCAGTCTACCTGGGCACCTCCCTTCTGATCTGGCTGAACAGTGTTACATCAGTAAAAGGGGCGGGAGTGGGATACTTTGTCATTGAATTACTCTTGAACTACAACTCTGACAGAATTGAAATAACACTCTCCAAAGTCTAAATACTATGATGATTAATTAGAGCTGCTTTTATTATGAAACATTACTATCCCTTTAATGTATCTTCTTTATCCAAACTAATTCTCCAATCCAAAATGTTTTGAGAGTATACCTATTGTTTGAATGTTGTTTACAATGAACAGGCTTTTTCCATTTTATTGTGTAGTATATATCACTGGGGCACTACCCCATGCTGTGAATTAAAAGGGAATGTCTGTCTAATTTGCTTGTGAATGAAGCATACAAGTTGATTACAATATGTTATCTATATATCAGCCAACAGGAATCCTCTTTTATAACATTTTAAGGTGAACGCAACAGTTGTCTAGAGCCTACAAATATGCTACGGGCATATGTTATATTTTCAATGTCCTTGTGATTTAGAAAAGTCAGTGAAATTGAATCGTCACTATTAACCCTTTGGATGCTAGGTATGCCTCCATTCTATTGCAACAAAATGAATTTGAGCTTGCACAGGGTTTAGCTACAGAAATACAAAAACAAATCTAAGGATAAAAACATAAAGAACGTAGGGCAACAGAAAAAATTATCCAGGCTCTTAGTTCATTTGTATAAATAGCGAACACACAATATATACAGAAATCTCAAAGCAAAAAACATAAATAAAAGAATGTAATTTTCAATTTTGAAAAAGAAAAAAAGAACGAGTTGTCACAATCTTCTGTTCCAGACACAGAGAATGTGATGATTAAAGCTGCCTTATATTGAATGTGCACTTTGGGTTTTGGCTCAATGTTTCTTGGGGGGATTGGAGAACCCTCTCATTCATTGCTGCTATCTAAATGCCAGTTATTTAAAGGGATAGTGACCCCCCCAAAAAAACATGAAGCCAAATGCTAGGAATCATCAAAACATACTTAACTCCCATATTCCCATCTCTTAAACCGTTATGGATTGAGAGATCTAATGACATAAAGACCTCCGCTCCCTCCCCCTTCTCATGCTTCCTCTGTACAGCGGACGTCATGAGATCCTGCTTCTGGGACCAGACGGCGGCTCTTCAGGAGCTCTGTCATCTAGATATCTCGTATTATGACTTCATCGGAATGGTCTACAACGTGTGCCTGGCTTGCAAGCACATGTTGTAGACCATACCGATGAAGTAATTATACAGACATATCTAGATGTCAGCGCTCCTGAAGAGCCGCCTACAGTCGGGCGACCGGATTCTGCCTCTGACAGCTTTACAGCTCGTCAGGCAGAAAGGGGAGGGAACGGAGGACTTTATTTTCTTACATCTCTCAAACCATAACGGTTTGAGAGATGGGAATAAGGGAGTTAAGTATGTTTTGATGATTCCTAGCATTTGGCTTCACGTTTTTCGGGGGGGGGGGTTACTATCCCTTTAACACTTTTTTATTCATACTCTACATGTATTTATTATGGTGAGATAGTGCTATGGGCTTTTTTTGTTTCTTGCTCATTCAAGCTGCTTTTCACCCTTTTTCACCACTAATACACATATAATGATATTTCATTTTTTTTTCTCTTAAAGGTCCTTAAAGGCATGTTATTTGGCCTGCTTTATATTTAAATACCTTGTCTGTCCAAAGTTGTTATTCCTTATTTGGCCTGTGGGGGTGGTAAACACTGGCTTATAAATGAGATTGAAGGACCCACAATCCTCTTTTGCCAGTATCCACATCCTGCAGGCCAAGGAAGTTCTATGCCAAGCAAGTCATCTCTCACACCTTCTAAATTAGTAGAGCGTCCTTTTGTTTTTAATTGCATACACTGTGTTATAGAATTAGGTACACGTTTCCTTATAACATCTTCAGCTGCTTTATCAAACCCAGAATTTTAATTTATTTTAATGTTAGATAGGAATTAAAGGTGCAGTTGAGTAGGTACTTGCCAGAATTTGAGATACCTTGACGGGTTTGGAAAGCTTACATTCTTTGGCCAAATGATGGACTAAATTCTCAGTCTTTAATAATTTAGTATATATACCTAGGTTGGGTACACATAAATACACATTTTTATTATATATGCCTAAGTCAGGGCACACATTTACACATAGGTATGGAGGAGCGCAGGTTTGTTCTTTGGTTTGTAAAGCTGCCTTATAGTTCATTTTCCATACTGGAACATTGGCTTCCTACTCACAAGTACAGGTTATGGCCCACGCTGTGGCTAAAGGCCTTGGGAATTGCATCTGGGATTTGCCGGTGTTTTATGTAGGGATCAGATAAATAGATTTAATCCCTTAACTCTTGGGGAGGGGAGATTCACTTAGATGTGATAAAGAGGTGATAGAATGGAGATAACTTCTCCAGTTTATCACTTCTCCAATGTTATTCTATGGATCCTATGCATTAAAGTGTTAGTAATGTCTAAAAAAACTTTTTTTGCATTTAGAAGAGCTTAAAAAGCTGATCTAAATGCAAAAAACCGTATCTCTCAAACCGCTATGGTTTAAGAGATACGGGCGTTTAAAGTTTGATTTCTCCTACTGACAGCTGTAAAGCTGTCAGCAGGAGATCCGTGTCGGTCGACAGAAGTGCCAGCGTGTCGACCGACACGGATCTCCTGCTGACAGCTTTACAGCTGTTAGTAGGGGAAATCAAACTTTAAACACCCGTATCTCTTAAAACATAGCGGTTTGAGAGATACGTTTTTTTGCATTTAGATCAGCTTTTTAAGCTCTTCTAAATGCAAAAAAGTTTTTTTTAGACATTACTAACACTTTAAGAGCACCAGAAAGGTTTCAGACCCCCATCTGGCACTGAAAGGGTTAATAAAAGCTGTGAAGTCTTTGTTGCTTACACATGTAAGTTTTTTTGTTGGTATACTGCATGCATATATTAGTGTTGTCCTATACAGAAGGATGCATTTGGTAAAGGTTTGAGCTGTAAAAACTGTTGAGTGAAACATTTTCTACCTTTGGAACTAGCTGTTTACTCAGCAGGAAACTTTGCTGTTGGTATTGGTTTTGTTATTGGCAGAGATACACTAACAGTTTTCAAAATACATCCTAATTTGTCCATTTTATAGGTAAAATAAAAATAGTAGGCAAAACAGAATGGACGTTATTAAATAAAATAATGGAGATGTACTAATATAATTCTGCTATATTACAGGTGTTAACATAACGTGTACAAGTCAAGGCAGTGGGACAACACTTGGGAATCTGAGCATGTTATGTTCCTCTATTCCTTAACTCCTTGAAGAAGCAAGACACAGGGTAAATCAGATTTAAAAAATAAACAAACAGCGCAGAAGATTCCTCTAAGCATAGTATTTAAAATCCTCAATCCCTCACCAACACCACATAACATTTGGAAATATACTCACACTTTTCAGAGGCTCATCTGCCTCCAAGCAATGCTGTCATGCGCAAATAGAATCCCGGAAGAATTTACTTGTTTTCATCAAGTTATTTTGTCACGTGGGGAAGTCATGTGCATTGCTCTATCAGGAAGAACTAATTTGGCTGGTTTATGGGAGCTGGGCCGTTTGTTAACGGGAGTCTGTGACCGCGGACTGAGGCTAACGGTCTGTTCTTTTCTTGTTTTTTCTCAGTTGTTTGGTTGGCTAGTTTAAATGTTTATCTACATTCTGGTAGACCAATCGATATAGTTTTTAGGATATTTATAACTGACTCACCGCCATATGAACTTTTTTTGGGCTTCTGATGAAGTGGCTTTAGTGCCACGAAACGCGTTAAGCCAGTTATTTATATCTTCCAAGTGATAACCTATTATAGGGTATATTTTTAACATTGTTTATTTTATTGTACTTGTTCATTTTTGTATTTTATTTATTTTTAATAAATTTGGATAGATTAAGATTATTATCTCACATTATTTTCACTGGCATCACTGTTAGAATCCCCTACTGTGGGGTGCTTGGCTATACCTAGTAACATAAGATCAATTAGGTTGTGTTGGCTTTAGTGTTGGGTTCGGATATACCCATTACTTGCCAATACTTCCACATTCATTTCAAATTATTGGAGGAGTTGATCCGATTCTAGGAGCACCATACTGGGGTGTGAGCCAGTGCAGGGGAGATTTCTTGGAGTCAGATGAGCCTCTGAAGAGTGTGAGTATATTTCCAAATATTATGTGGTGTTGGTGAAGGATTGAGGATTTTAAATACTACACTTAGAGGAATCTTCTGCTCCATTTGTTTATTTTTTGTCTTCTAGTCTACTGTCTGTGCGAACCCTAACCACTGAAAACGAGCGGTGAGGATCCATCTTGTGGACTTTTGATTACCAGATATTATTCTATTTGGATGTTATTGGTTTGTTGATACATATACATACTGTAATATAACTTGTGCCTATTTGATTTATCTCTTAGGTTTAGGTGAAGCGCAGCAGTATATTTTTTAAATCAGATTTAAAACACTTATTTACTGGTCCTAAAGCAAACACGCTGACTAGCTCAAAAACCCAACAGGGTTAAGAGGGTTAACATGCCATGCTCACCGGTCATAAATAAGAGTACATAGGTTCCAGAGAAAGAGATGATCCACATATCCCAGTGTGTGTGCAATGGTGTAATCAGCACTCTCTAAACTTTGTACAGCAGTGTTAAAACTTTATTATAAGATACACTGAAACAGCAAATCACATGGGAGAGAGATAAACACTAGTGATGAGCGAGCACCCCAATGCTCGGGTGTTCGGGTGCTCTAACCGAGCACCCCCTGAGGCTCGAGTGCTCGGCCGAGCACCCGAGCCCCATTGAAGTCAATGGGAGGACTCGAGCATTACACCAGGCACCCCCTGCTCTGATGAGGGGAGGGTGCCTGGTCCATAGGAAAAGGGCAGAAAAGGATGGAAACACCACAGAAATGGTTCAGGGACAGCATAGGGAGGATGTCTGGATGCATCTTGGACTCCAACATCGCTGCTGGGAACGATCTTTCGCCCGTAGTACGCCATTTTTACAGACTGACCATAAAACACACAAAAAGGAAAATAAAAACGACTTTAGGCGAAAAATTGTTACCAAACAATATTTGCTGTATATTTACTTGTATATCATCTGCAAATTCTCCCAAAAATTTCCTTGGTTTTCGGAAGTGAGGCCATGATTAAGAGGGAAACGTGCGCAGAGGCAAATTCTCCCAAAAATTTCCTTGATTTTCAGAACTGAGGCCATGATTAAGAGGGAAACGTGCACAGAGGCAAATTCTCCCAAAAATTTCCTTGATTTTATTGAACTGAGGCCATGATTAAGAGGGAAACGTGCGCTGAGCCGACCATCTAAAACATTATGGGTGAGGGTCTGCTGCAGAGCTGACCATCCTAAACATTATATGCGAAGGCCCGCTAGTGAGCTGACGCTATAAAACATTATATGAGAGGGCCCGCTAGAGAGCTGACCCAATAAAACATTATATGAGAAGGCCCGCTGGTGAGCTGACCTATATAAAAATTGGCAAACAGGGCCCGCTGGTGAGCTGGCCCTATATAAAAATTATATCACAGGGCCCGCTGGTGAGCTGGCCCTATATAAAAATTATATCCCAGGGCATATGGAAGAGGAGGAGGAGGATGAGAAGATTAAGAGTCAACCATATACCCGTTTTTTGGGTGGAAGGGGTGAATGGGAATACAGAGTATTCCCATCATTGTAAATAACATATATAAAGTGAGTTTATGTTCCCCCGGGGCTTTCCTCCAGTGGAGTGGAGAAGTCAGGGGAAATCCAGGCCTTGTTCATTTTTATAAGTGTCAACCTATCAGCATTGTCGGTGGAAAGGCGGATACGCTTATCTGTTATGATGCCACCAGCAGCACTAAATACCCGCTCAGACAGAACGCTGGCGGCAGGGCAGGCCAGCACCTCCAAGGCATAGAGTGCCAGTTCATACCACGTGTCCAGCTTGGACACCCAGTAGTTGTAAGGCACAGAGGGATCATTGAGGACGCTGACACGGTCTGCTACGTACTCCTTCACCATCTTCCAAAACTTTTCCCTCCTTGTGACACTAGGCTGCGCATCAGGGTGAGGGTGCTGGCGGGGTGTCATGAAGGTGTCCCACGCCTTGGAGAGTGTTGCCCTGCCTTTCTCGGAACTGCTGTGTGCTCCCCTTTTCTCCCCTTCTCGGTTGGCCAAGGTAGCACGTACTCTGCCGCCAGCGTTGTCAGATGGAAAATTTTGGAGCAATTTTTCAACAAGAACCTTCTGGTATTGCACCATTTTGCTTGTCCTCTCCACCGGAGGAATGAGAGATGAGAAATTCTCTTTGTAGCGGGGGTCCAGAAGGGTGAACACCCAGTAATCCGTGTTGTCTAAAATGCGTGTAACGCGTGGGTCACGGGAAAGGCAGCCTAACATAAAGTCAGCCATGTGTGCCAGAGTACCAACAGGCAAGATTTCGCTGTCCTCACCAGGAGGATGACTCTCAATCTCCTCATCCTCTTCCTCCTCTTCTGCCCACCCACGCTGAAGAGATGGAACTAAAGTTCCATGGCTACCCTCTGTAGCGGAGACAACCGTGTCTTCCTCCTCCTCCTCCTCCTCCTCCTCCTCCTCCGCCTCCTCCAATTGTCGCTGAGAAGACGAAGTGAGGGTGCTCTGGCTATCACCTTGTGTAAGCTCTTCCTCCCCCATTTCCACCTCTTCCACATGCAAAGCGTCGGTTTTAATTGTGAGCAGCGAGCGTTTCAGTAGACACAGAAGTGGGATGGTTACACTGATAATAGCGTTATCGCCGCTCACCATCTGTGTCGATTCCTCAAAATTGCGTAAAACCTCACAGAGGTCTGACATCCATTCCCACTCCTCACTTCTGATTACAGGAAGTTGAACGGAGAGGCGACGACCGTGTAACAGCTGGTACTCCACTACTGCCCTCTGCTGCTCACAAAGCCGGGCCAACATGTGGAAGGTGGAGTTCCAGCGCGTGCTCACGTCACACAGCAGCCGGTGAGCTGGCAATTGTAAGCGCTGCTGCAGCTTCAACAGGCCGGCTGAAGCTGTTGATGACTTACGGAAATGTGCACACACGCGGCGCACCTTGGTCAAGAGATCATGCACATTGGGGTAGGTTTTTAGAAATCGCTGCACCACTAAATTAAATACATGCGCTAGGCATGGTACGTGTGTGAGCTTGCCGAGCTCCAAAGCCGCCACCAAGTTACGCCCATTATCACACACAACCATGCCTGGTTGCAGGTTGAGTGGCGAGAGCCACTGCTCGGTCTGGTGACTAATCCCCTGCAACAGCTCTGAGGCCGTGTGCTGTTTGTCCCCAAGGCAGATCAGCTTCAGCACGGCCTGTTGACGCTTCCCCACTGCAGTGCTACACTGCTTCCAGCTACTGGCTGATGGGGGAGTGGCGGTGTGTGTAGAGAATTCGGAGGTGGAAACGGAGGAGGAGGAGCCAATAACGTAGGTGCTGGTGGAAACCCTGATGGAGGTAGGGCCCGCAATCCTCGGCGTGGGTAGCACCCGTGCCATCCCAGGGTCCGAGTCGCTCCCAGCCTCCACGACATTCACCCAGTGTGCTGTCAGGGAAATGTAGCGTCCCTGGCCACAAGCACTTGTCCATGTGTCAGTCGTTAAGTGGACCTTCCCAGTAACTGCGTTGGTCAGGGCACGGGTGATGTTACGGGACACATGGTGGTGTAATGCGGGGATGGCACACCGGGAAAAGTAGTGGCGGCTGGGGACCGCGTACCGAGGGACAGCTGCTGCCATCAGGCTGCGGAAGGACTCAGTGTCCACAAGCCTAAATGGCAGCATTTCGATGGCCAGTAATTTGGAAAGGTGTGAGGTTAGTGCTATGGCCTGTGGGTGGGTGGCTGGGTACTTTCTCTTGCGCTCAAATGCCTGGGGTAACGACATTTGGACGCTGTGCTGGGACAGGGAAGTGGATGTGGTCGCTGATGGTGCTTCAGATGCTACAGGTGCAGGGCGGGAGGTATGCGGGCCTGCGCCTTCGACAGGCGATTGGCCGGCACCGAAAACAGGGGAAGAGGAGTGTCACGGTTTATTATGACTCTCAGACACAAGTTTTAGGTAAAAAAAATCAATTTTATTGAAATAATAAATGATAACTTAGGATGGCAATAACATACATATATATATATACAGAATATAGCACAGACAGAAGGCAGACTCTACCGGTCCTGTCAATATACCGGACAGGACAGTCTTTAGGCTCTACCGGCCTTGCCAATACCGGGTAAGGCAACCTGCAGATGGAATAGCATAACGGTTTTACCGGCCTTACCAAATTACCGGGCAAGGCAGCCTCAATAGATACACAATGTAGGCTCTACCGGCCCTGCCAATACCGGGTAAGGCAACCTCAGATGGAATGTGGCAAAAGGTTCTACCGGCCTTACCAATACCGGGCAGGGCAGCCCAGAGATAATAGCAGCAGTCAGATGGAACTGGCAAATTAGCAGAATCGTTAAGCAGCAAGGCTTTGGAGCAAACCAGCGTCCGCACGCTGGAAACAACACTGAATAGTATAGCCGTTAGGCTTAGCGAGCAAACCAGTGACCGCACACTGGAGTAACAAGCGAGTAGTATAGCCGCAAGGCTTAGGAGCAAACCAGCGTCCGCACGCTGGGACCAACACAGATTTGTATAGCTGAAAGGCTTTGGAGCAAACCAGTGACCGCACACTGGTGTAACAAGTGAGTTTGTATAGCCGCAAGGCTTAGGAGCAAACCAGCGTCCGCACGCTGGGACCAACACAGAATTGTATAGCTGATAGGCTTTGGAGCAAACCAGTGACCGCACACTGGTGTAACAAGCGAGTTTGTATAGCCGCAAGGCTTAGGAGCAAACCAGCGTCCGCACGCTGGGACCAACACAGATTTGTATAGCTGAAAGGCTTTGGAGCAAACCAGTGACCGCACACTGGTGTAACAAGCGAGTTTGTATAGCCGCAAGGCTTAGGAGCAAACCAGCGTCCGCACGCTGGGACCAACACAGATTTGTATAGCTGAAAGGCTTTGGAGCAAACCAGTGACCGCACACTGGTGTAACAAGCGAGTTTGTATAGCCGCAAGGCTTAGGAGCAAACCAGCGTCCGCACGCTGGGACCAACACAGAATTGTAGCAATGTCACCAACGCGACCAGGCAGAAGGTCGCCAGGATACTGAAGACAGGTGATGAGATGACAGGAACCAGCAACGATCAGTCAGGTCAGAAAACAGCAGAGAAGTTCAGCAGGAACTGCAACACCAGAGACTAGGCCGGAACCAGGACTGGAAGTACTTCAGTATGCAGGAAACACTGGAACAGTAGAGATCAGGAACTCAGGAACACATGAGATCAGGAACTCAGGAACACTGGAACAGAGGCCCAGCTATCACTAGCATAGTGATAGCAAGAAGGTCAGAAACAACACGAAAGGGCACTCAAAGGGTGCCCAATCCAGGTTTAAATAGTCAATAAGAGGCGGGCTATCTGCAGACAGCCAATAGAAGCCCCCTACTGGTGACAGACAAGTAACTGCAGCAAATCACGGGCACCGTGATAGTACCCCCCTTTCAAAGACCCCCTCTCCTAGAATAGGGTTTAGGTTTCTGCGGGTAATTGGCATGAAAGGCCCTAGTTAACCTAGGTGCATGAAGGTCCGTACTATCCACCCATGATCGATCCTCAGGACCATACCCTTTCCAATGTACCAGGTACTGCACCCTTCCTCTAAGCCTACGGGAATCAATAATGCTCTGAACCTCGTACTCCTCCTGGCCCTCGACCTCAACAGGTCCTGGCACCACAGGTGTGGTAGTATAGCGATTGCAAACCAGAGGCTTAAGAAGGGACACATGGAACACATTATGGATACGCATGGATGCAGGTAGGTCTAGTGCATAGGAGACAGGGTTAATTTTGCGAATAACTCTGTATGGACCAATAAACCGAGGAGCCAACTTATTAGACGGAACCTGCAGCTTGAGATTTCTGGAGGAAAGCCATACTCTATCCCCAACCTGAAAGGAAACTGCTGGAAGCCTTCTGCGATTAGCATGGCGCTGATGACGCTGAAATGACTGACCAAGTGCCCTCTGAACTTGTGCCCATGTGGAACGGAGTTGCTCGATATGCTCATCCAGAGCTGGAATCTGTTGCGTCTGAAATGAGTCTGGAAGCAAACAGGGCTGGAACCCATAATTAATCAGAAACGGAGAGCTCCCAGATGAAGAATTGACCGCACAGTTCCTGGCGAACTCTGCCCAAGGCAACAAGTCGGACCAATTATCATGATGGTCAGTAACGAAACAACGGAGAAATTGTTCCAAGCCCTGATTAGCTCGTTCAGCGGCTCCATTGGTCTGGGGATGGTAGGCAGAGGAGAAGGACAGCTGTATGCCCATCTGTTGGCAAAATGCCCTCCAAAATCTAGACACAAACTGGCTCCCCCTGTCAGACACCAGTACCCTAGGCACTCCATGCAACCGGAATACTTCTCTGGCGAACACCATTGCCAATTCCTTCGCTGAAGGAAGACCACGGAGGGGCACGAAATGAGCCATTTTAGAAAACCTGTCCACCACCATGAATATAAAGGAGTACCCCTTCGACATAGGCAACTCTCCCATAAAATCAATGGAAACATGAGACCAGGGGCGTTCGCCATTAGGCACCGGTTGAAGCAAGCCCACAGGGAGATGTCTCGGGGTCTTAGCGCGGGCGCAGGTGGCACAGGCATTCGTAAATTCGGCACAATCGTTTCTCATGGAAGGCCACCAAAATAACTGAGAAAGGGACCATAACAATTGGTCTCTACCAATATGTCCCGCAGCCTTAGAGGAATGGTAGGTTTCGAGCAGCCTAGTACGAAATGATTCAGCGACAAAACATTTGCCCACTGGGGTTTCATGGGGAGCGGACCCCTGAGAGGCCAGGATCTCCTCCCCTAGAGGAGAAGTGATACTCGTGCGTATAGTAGCCAGTATTCTATCAGGTTGGATGATAGGAGCTGGTGCTTCCACTCTGTCACTGTCGGCCTCAAATTGTCTTGACAGTGCATCAGCCCTGATATTTTTTGACCCTGGTAAATATGATACAATGAAATTAAATCGAGACAGGAACAGTGCCCACCTGGCCTGACGAGAGGACAATCTCTTGGCCTCCGAGAGATAGGTCAGATTCTTATGATCTGTTAGGATTAAGACAGGATTCTTAGTACCTTCAAGCAAATGACGCCATTCCTTAAGAGCAAGGATAATGGCCAATAATTCTCTGTCACCTATCTCATAGTGGCTTTGAGTGACAGTCAACTTTTTAGAGAAAAACCCACAAGGTCTGAGAGTTCCACCTTTCTCGTGTCGCTGCGAAAGTACTGCCCCGACCCCAATATCTGAGGCATCAACCTCTAACGTAAATGGAAGTAAAGGATTGGGGTGGGATAACACAGGAGCCGCAGCAAATGCCAGCTTCAAATTCTCAAAGGCTTTCTCAGCAGATACCGGCCAACAAGAAGGATTAGCACCCTTGTGCGTAAGATCGGACAGAGGTTTGACAATGGAAGAAAAGTTCTTAATAAACCTCCTATAATAATTAGCGAAACCCAGGAAACGCTGTATGGCTTTAAGACCCTTGGGTTTTGGCCATTGTAGGACAGCTGACAACTTTTCTTTGTCCATGGCAATGCCATCATTGCCAATTATGAACCCCAAGAATGGCACACTGGTTCTATGAAACTCACATTTTTCCATTTTACAAAATAATTTGTTCTCACGGAGTCGTAGCAATACTGCGGATACATCTTTGATGTGCTGTGCCATGTTTTGGGAGTAAATCAGTATATCGTCGAGGTACACCACAACACATGTCTGTAACATATCTCTCAGAACATCATTTATCAGTTCCTGGAAAACTGCGGGTGCATTACACAGCCCAAAAGGCATTACTAGATACTCGTAGTGCCCAGCTCGAGTATTAAAGGCAGTTTTCCACTCATCACCTGCTCGAATGCGAACCAGATTGTAAGCGGCCCGTAGGTCCAACTTGGTAAATATCGAAGCGCCCTTAAGCCTGTCAAAAAGCTCGGTGATGAGTGGTATTGGGTATGCGTTTTTTGACATTAGTTTATTCAAGCCCCGGTAGTCAATGCATGGTCTTAATTCGCCATTTTTCTTTTTTACAAAAAAGAACCCAGCCCCAGCTGGAGAGGTAGATTTACGTATGATCCCTCTAGCAAGGGCATCAGAAATGTAATCCTCCATAGCCTTATTTTCATCACAAGATAATGGATAAGTGCGTCCTTTCGGAGGTACTGCACCAGGCTGCAATTCAATGCAACAATCATAAGGTCTATGCTGGGGTAGCATACTAGCCTCTCCTTTGCTAAAAACATCGCCAAACTGTTGGTACACATCCGGCATAGCAGAGGAGGTGCACATGACCTTAATAGGCTGGATGACGCACTTGTCCATACAAAACTGGGACCAAGCAGCAATTTCACACTTTTTCCAATCGAATTGTGGGTTATGTAACTGTAACCACGGAAATCCCAATATCACCGCATGGTGCGGGGAATTAATCAGTTGAAACTGCTGCTCTTCTCTGTGAAGTGCCCCAATAGTCATAGACAATGGCATAGTTTCAAATATAACCTGAGGCGGTTCTAAGGGTCTACCATCAATCGCTTCAATAGTCAAGGGGTTTTCTCTTTCAATGCGTGGAACTCCGTGCAATTCAGCAAAGGTATTATCCATAAAATACCCTGCTGCACCGGAGTCAACCAAGGCCAAAACCTCCACAGAGCGTTGTGCCCAAGACAATACCACCTGTATGGTGGGTTTCATTATGCCCGACACTGGGGACGATTGTACACCACCTAGGGCCTGTCCCCCAAGATACCCTAGGTGTGTGCGTTTCCCGGACGTACCGGACAGTAATTTAGCAAGTGCCCTTTTTTACCGCAGTATAAACATAACCCTTGTTTTTTGCGATATAGTCTCTCTGCCTTGGATAGTCTAGTGAAGCCTATTTCCATAGGTTCACTTGTTTCCCGTACTGGTTCACTAGACTTCAATGCCAAGGGAGGGATGGGTGGGCAAAACATGCTACTAGGCTCATTATTTTTTGACCGTAACTTACGATCTCTGGCAATTGATCTCTCACGTATTCTGGAGTCAATTATCATAACATACTCAATGTAATCATCTAGATCAATAGGTAGATCTTTAGCAGCGATTTCGTCTTTAATGTGGTCATTCAGGCCTTGAGAGAAGGCTGCCAATAATGCCTCGTTATTCCAACCTACCTCTGCTGCCAATGTGCGGAATTCGATGGCATAGTCGCCCACTGTACGCCTGCCCTGTTGTATCTCCATAAGGCGTTTGGCAGCAGAGGTGGTTCTACCAGGAGGCTCAAACACTCTTCGAAAGGAACGCACAAATTCAATAAAGTTCTTAGTACAAGGTTTAGCATTCTCCCACAAGGGGTTAGCCCAAGCCAATGCTCTGCCAGTGAGCAGTGATATCGTGAACCCCACTTTACTACGATCATTGGGAAATGCGTGTGCCGTCAATTCCATAAAGATTTCGAGTTGATTGATGAACCCTCTGCAGAGACTAGGGTCACCATCATATCTTAGCGGCAAGGGTGCAGAAGCCATTAACCCTTTAACAGTACCCCCTAGGGGTCTGGTATCACTTTCCAGTGTCTGACTTGGCGAGACCACCGGGCTAGAGCTAGATTGGTCAGCAGGTACCGTGCGTTCAAGGATCGTTTGAATTGCAACTGCCAACTGATCCAAACGTTGCTCGAGCACATCCATCCTCCAATGGATATTCTGTGCGATACCTTCACCCTTGCTGTCTGAGGTCATGGCCCTTTCGTACTGTCACGGTTTATTATGACTCTCAGACACAAGTTTTAGGTAAAAAAAATCAATTTTATTGAAATAATAAATGATAACTTAGGATGGCAATAACATACATATATATATATACAGAATATAGCACAGACAGAAGGCAGACTCTACCGGTCCTGTCAATATACCGGACAGGACAGTCTTTAGGCTCTACCGGCCTTGCCAATACCGGGTAAGGCAACCTGCAGATGGAATAGCATAACGGTTTTACCGGCCTTACCAAATTACCGGGCAAGGCAGCCTCAATAGATACACAATGTAGGCTCTACCGGCCCTGCCAATACCGGGTAAGGCAACCTCAGATGGAATGTGGCAAAAGGTTCTACCGGCCTTACCAATACCGGGCAGGGCAGCCCAGAGATAATAGCAGCAGTCAGATGGAACTGGCAAATTAGCAGAATCGTTAAGCAGCAAGGCTTTGGAGCAAACCAGCGTCCGCACGCTGGAAACAACACTGAATAGTATAGCCGTTAGGCTTAGCGAGCAAACCAGTGACCGCACACTGGAGTAACAAGCGAGTAGTATAGCCGCAAGGCTTAGGAGCAAACCAGCGTCCGCACGCTGGGACCAACACAGATTTGTATAGCTGAAAGGCTTTGGAGCAAACCAGTGACCGCACACTGGTGTAACAAGTGAGTTTGTATAGCCGCAAGGCTTAGGAGCAAACCAGCGTCCGCACGCTGGGACCAACACAGAATTGTATAGCTGATAGGCTTTGGAGCAAACCAGTGACCGCACACTGGTGTAACAAGCGAGTTTGTATAGCCGCAAGGCTTAGGAGCAAACCAGCGTCCGCACGCTGGGACCAACACAGATTTGTATAGCTGAAAGGCTTTGGAGCAAACCAGTGACCGCACACTGGTGTAACAAGCGAGTTTGTATAGCCGCAAGGCTTAGGAGCAAACCAGCGTCCGCACGCTGGGACCAACACAGATTTGTATAGCTGAAAGGCTTTGGAGCAAACCAGTGACCGCACACTGGTGTAACAAGCGAGTTTGTATAGCCGCAAGGCTTAGGAGCAAACCAGCGTCCGCACGCTGGGACCAACACAGAATTGTAGCAATGTCACCAACGCGACCAGGCAGAAGGTCGCCAGGATACTGAAGACAGGTGATGAGATGACAGGAACCAGCAACGATCAGTCAGGTCAGAAAACAGCAGAGAAGTTCAGCAGGAACTGCAACACCAGAGACTAGGCCGGAACCAGGACTGGAAGTACTTCAGTATGCAGGAAACACTGGAACAGTAGAGATCAGGAACTCAGGAACACATGAGATCAGGAACTCAGGAACACTGGAACAGAGGCCCAGCTATCACTAGCATAGTGATAGCAAGAAGGTCAGAAACAACACGAAAGGGCACTCAAAGGGTGCCCAATCCAGGTTTAAATAGTCAATAAGAGGCGGGCTATCTGCAGACAGCCAATAGAAGCCCCCTACTGGTGACAGACAAGTAACTGCAGCAAATCACGGGCACCGTGATAAGGAGGCAGTGGTGTGGCCTGCAGACACAGATGGGCGATCCAGGCGTTCCTCCCACTTACTACGGTGCTTGGATGCCATGTGTCGGATCATGCTGGTGGTGGTGAGGTTTCTAGTGTTCATGCCTCGGCTCATTCTGGTGTGGCACAGGTTGCAAACTACAATTCTTTTGTCGTCCGCACTTTCCTTAAAAAAACGCCATACCGCGGAACACCTACCCCTTGGCAAGGTAGATTTACGCAAGGGGGTGCTCCGTGGAACATTTGCGGGCCGGTTTGGTGCGGTCCGCCTTCTTTCTGTAGCCACACCACTGCCTCTTCCAGCCTGTTGCGGTGCTGCAGATGGCTCACCCTCAGGACTGCTGTCATCGCTCGGCTCTACACCTTCCCAGGTGGGGTCAGTCACCTCATCGTCCACCAAGTCCTCCTCCACTTCCTCACTCTGATCATCCTCCTCAAGTCTTGATCCCACCACATACTCAGTCATTGACAACTGTATAACATTCTCCTCAACAAGGTCTTGAGACGGAAATAGTGGTTGATTTAATGGCAACTGTGTCTCATCATCATCATCATCATCCACTACTTCCTTTGACCTTAAATGCCGTTCACATCTGTCATCTTCTTGAGATTGGGTAGCCTCTAGAGGTTGTGAATCAGGGCACAAGATGTCATGTTCCTCTGCAAGCGTGCTTGGAGAGAGGGTCAAATGAAGGATTGGTGATGAGACGAGCTCCTCACTATATCCCAGTGTGGGATCACTTCTTTGACCAGACCGTGTATGGTGGGAGGAAGGATGATCAGAGTGAGGATTATGTTGACCAGACTCTTGGCTACTGAGAGTGGACTTGGTGGAAGACAGGGTGGTGCTTAACCGACTGGAAGCAGTATCAGCTGTCATCCAACCGACCACCTGTTCGCAGTGGTCGGACCTCGAGAGTGATGTCCTGCGACGCCCTGTAAAATTACACATGAAGCTAGGTATGGTGGATGTCTTTCTTTCTTGTGCTCTGGCACCAGGCACAGTTTCTCCGCGTCCTGACCCGCGCCCTGAACTTTCAGGATCACGTCCACTTCCCCGTCCCTTTTTACCCGCCTTCTTCATCTTACACAGAATATGTGACTTTAATATTTGAGTTTGAAAACTTAACAGTATTTCTTATTATTCTGCAACTCTGCAGAGTACACAGAATAGGCTGCTAAACTGCGGTGAAACACACTGAATGGAATATGTGAGTTTAATATTTGAGTTTGAAAACTTAACAGTATTTCTTATTATTCTGCAACTGTACAGAGTACACAGAATAGGCTGTTAAACGGCGGTGAAACACACTGAATGGAATATGTGACTTTAATATTTGAGTTTGAAAACTTAACAGTATTTCTTATTATTCTGCAACTGTACAGAGTACACAGAATAGGCTGTTAAACGGCGGTGAAACACACTGAATGGAATATGTGAGTTTAATATTTGAGTTTGAAAACTTAACAGTATTTCTTATTATTCTGCAACTGTACAGAGTACACAGAATAGGCTGCTAAACTGCGGTGAAACACACTGAATGGAATATGTGACTTTAATATTTGAGTTTGAAAACTTAACAGTATTTCTTATTATTCTGCAACTGTACAGAGTACACAGAATAGGCTGTTAAACGGCGGTGAAACACACTGAATGGAATATGTGACTTTAATATTTGAGTTTGAAAACTTAACAGTATTTCTTATTATTCTGCAACTGTACAGAGTACACAGAATAGGCTGTTAAACGGCGGTGAAACACACTGAATGGAATATGTGACTTTAATATTTGAGTTTGAAAACTTAACAGTATTTCTTATTATTCTGCAACTGTACAGAGTACACAGAATAGGCTGCTAAACTGCGGTGAAACACACTGAATGGAATATGTGACTTTAATATTTGAGTTTGAAAACTTAACAGTATTTCTTATTATTCTGCAACTGTACAGAGTACACAGAATAGGCTGTTAAACGGCGGTGAAACACACTGAATGGAATATGTGACTTTAATATTTGAGTTTGAAAACTTAACAGTATTTCTTATTATTCTGCAACTGTACAGAGTACACAGAATAGGCTGTTAAACGGCGGTGAAACACACTGAATGGAATATGTGACTTTAATATTTGAGTTTGAAAACTTAACAGTATTTCTTATTATTCTGCAACTGTACAGAGTACACAGAATAGGCTGCTAAACTGCGGTGAAACACACTGAATGGAATATGTGACTTTAATATTTGAGTTTGAAAACTTAACAGTATTTCTTATTATTCTGCAACTGTACAGAGTACACAGAATAGGCTGTTAAACGGCGGTGAAACACACTGAATGGAATATGTGAGTTTAATATTTGAGTTTGAAAACTTAACAGTATTTCTTATTATTCTGCAACTGTACAGAGTACACAGAATAGGCTGCTAAACTGCGGTGAAACACACTGAATGGAATATGTGACTTTAATATTTGAGTTTGAAAACTTAACAGTATTTCTTATTATTCTGCAACTCTGCAGAGTACACAGAAAAGGCTGCTAAACTGCGGTGAAACACACTGAATGGAATATGTGACTTTAATATTTGAGTTTGAAAACTTAACAGTATTTCTTATTATTCTGCAACTCTGCACAGTACACAGAATAGGCTGCTAAACGGCGGTGAAACACACTGAATGGAATATGTGACTTTGATATTTTAGTTTGAAGACTTAACAGTATTTCTTCCTATTCTGCAACTCTGCACAGTACACAGAATAGGCTGCTAAACTGCGGCGAAGCACACTGAATGGAATATGTGACTTTGATATTTTAGTTTGAAGACTTAACAGTATTTCTTCCTATTCTGCAACTCTGCACAGTACACAGAATAGGCTGCTAAACTGCGGCGAAGCACACTGAATGGAATATGTGACTTTGATATTTTAGTTTGAAGACTTAACAGTATTTCTTCCTATTCTGCAACTCTGCACAGTACACAGAATGTGCTGCTAAACTGCGGCGAAGCACACTGAATGGAATATGTGACTTTGATATTTTAGTTTGAAGACTTAACAGTATTTCTTCCTATTCTGCAACTCTGCACAGTACTCAGAATGTGCTGCTAAACTGCGGCGACGCACACTGAATGGAATACGTGACTTTGATATTTTAGTTTGAAGACTTAACAGAATGTGCTCTAATCTGCAACTTTGCACACTAAACAGAATGTGCTCTAATCTGCAACTTTGCACACTAAACAGAATGTGCTCTAATCTGCAACTTTGCACACTAAACAGAATGTGCTCTAATCTGCAACTGTGCACACTAAACAGAATGTGCTCTAATCTGCAACTTTTCACACTAAACAGAATATTTTTTTTATTTTTTTTTTTTGTTTTTTTCCCCCCACACACAATATAACCTGCTGCCCCCACACACAGTAGTCCTAAAAAGGACTTTTGGTTCTTTTTTGTCACAATTTTTGTTTTTTCCTCCCTACACTGCCTTTCCCTTCCTATCCTCAGCTCTCCCTGGCTCAGACTGAGCCGAACTCGATGGTCAGGTGCTATACAGCACCTGACCACGGGTTCTGGCCAGCCAATCAGTGTAATGCCAGCAGCCAACATGGCTGCTGGCATTACACCGATGTCAGAGCCTCCCTGCACGTTTATTGGCTGCGCAGCAGCCGCAAAACGTGCGGGGAGGAGACCCGAACATGGCGGGCGAGCACATGCGGTACTCGTACGAGTACCGCCATGTGCCGAGCAGAGCGATGCTCGAGCCGATCCGAGCATCGGCCGAGCATGCTCGCTCAACACTAATAAACACGCTCCAGTCCATCTAATGCATTTCACACAGACTGGTGCTTACTCATAGACAGATTTAACTATCTCAAATGTTATACACTTGCTATAAAGTGGAAGATCAAGGCTTGTTTGCAATAGAGTCTTAATGATGGGGTCATACTTAGGTACTTTCAAAATGAACTGACGCTGAGGTCTTTGAAACATTAACCCTTGGATTTTCACAGATTCTGGGAGATAGTTTCCTACTTGCTCCAACCCAGAGATCTTTAACTTCTGAAGGATGAGAGGCATTAATGACTAATACAGCCTAGTGTGTGTGTCAGATACAAGCATTCCACTCTCCCTCCCAACTGTCACTTTCAGGAAGTACTGGTTACTTTGAATAAACTGACAAATAAATAAGGCTAAGTAAATAAAGAATGTATATATATATATATATATATATATATATATATATATATATATTTACTAGCAATGTGGGACGGCGTTGCCCGTCATATTATTTACACAGAGAGACATTGTGTGAAACAGAAATATGCAGTGTTACAGACACGCACTTAAAGAGACAGAGGGTGTGACACACTGTGAAGTGCATACATACAGAGAGACACACACATACATGGACATATGTCACATATGTAGACAGTGTGTGACAGACGCAGTGGTGATGTAGATATGCTGATAAGAGTTGTAAAAAGATTTTAATTGCAGCTCTCCAGCTTGATGAATAAGGCCCTGAATGTGCTGCATATCATCTCTGCTACTCCAAGGGTTAATGGGCTTAACCCTCTGAGTGCCAGAGAGGTAGAGAGGTATATATATATATATATATATGTATATATATATATACAGTTTTGTAGTTCAAGGACCGCACTCACAGGACTTCCAGATGCTTCAAAATTGTGCAAAGTTTATTATCAACGTTTCGGCCCTGCCTTGGGCCTTTGTCAAGATAGAATCAAGATATCTTGACAAAGGCCCAAGGCAGGGCCAAAACATTGATAATAAACTTTGCACAATTTTGAAGCATCTGGAAGTCCTGTGAGTGCGGTCCTTGAACTACAAAAATGTATGTATCTTTGATGGAACCAGGCAGCCAGGCCATTGATTTTGATTGAAAGAGTGCTAGGACTTATATGTTTGGTATATATATATATATATATATATATATATATACCCACACACACAAACACTCATAATTACGTGTGCGTGTATACATGTGGTTTTGTCTCTTTCAAAATCAGCTACGTTGTTACCAATTTTATCTCTTATTAAATGTTAGTGAAGTCTCCAGTTCAGTACACTGGAACCTCGCTGGGATTCACTGAGTTAAAAAAAAAAAGAAAATTAAAGCACTGGGAATTCTGAAGAAGTTGTAATTGTCCCCTGTGTTGTGCTGTGATTCACCCTAGAATTTCTCTACTTTGTCTTTGCACATGAGGTCTGTTGCTTTCTCTGAATTGTCAGCATATGCTTGGAATTGCCTTGCATTCTGCATTGTGTCAGGGAGTGTCAGATGTCTCGTGCAAGGTAATATAGAAGATGAATGTGAGTCTATCATCATACTGTCAAGATGAAAAACTGACAGCTCATAATGAAAAGAAAAATAGTTTCCATTTTGGGTCACTGTAAGTAAGAAAGAGTCATATGAGCTCCGGAGCTGGAAAATTGTGCTTTTGACAGACATGCCTGTAAGTGAAAGTGCACTGAGTATAATGTTATCCATTATATAGGAGATAATGATTATTTTAGGGCCTGCATGGTTTTGAATAAATCCTCAAATGTCCCATAGGATTGGAAATAAAGGCAAGGACAACGTGCCATTATTAGAGGCATTATAAACAAATGACTTGCTCTATTTTCTTCTGCAGACTAAGGGTCAGTGCAATCAGAAAAGAGAAACACAATTTTTATGCTGTTAACCTTGGCATCGGCAGTGACTGGCAAGGGATGTCTAATAGCGATGATAATCAAAGTAGCAAAGACACAGGCTGTGCTTTGATTGAATAAAGATAATGGTATTTCGGGTTCAACAATGCACATCAGACGCATTATCCTGAGATGCATATATATTGGGGCTATTAAAGGAGCAGTACATTTTTAAGAAAATAAATATACGTATAGGGCTTGCCCTGATGAATAAGGAAATACTACCATAAAATCTCGGGTATAATACGCACAATTTTACCCAATTTCACCTTATGTGAAGTGGGGGGGGGGTGCGTATTATACATAAGAGTTTTTTTGGGTTATTTTTACTTGTGCTGACAGATACCCTCCCGCGGCCCAATTTGCTCTGACGATAATGCTTACTTCCCCCATTGACGTCCCCACTGAAGTCCGCGCTGACAATGAGGCTTAGGGTACTTCCTTACCCATCTTCCCAGTGGGCGGCAAGCTTGCATTTGCCGCCCGCTTCCTTCATGGGCTTTCAGGACCTTCCGCTTCTATTACCATTGGCTGGAGGCAGAAGGTCCTGAAAGCCCATGAGGGAAGCGGGCGGCAAATGCAAGCTTGCTGCCCGCTGGGAAGATGGGTACTTTAGTGGAAGGAAGTACCCTAAATCTCATTGTCAGCGCAGACTTCAGTGGGGACGTCAGTGGGGGAAGTAAGCATTATTGTCAGAGCGAACTAGTCCGCGGGAGGGAGGGAAAGGTTCTGGCCGGCTTAATTTTTTTTTCCATAAGAGGGGAAAACAAGGGTGCGTATTATACACAAGCACTCTTGTTTTTCCCTAAAATCTTAGGTGCGTATTATACCTGAGATTTTACAGTACTTTAACAGATGGGATTTTGCTTTATTCGGGTCACATTGATAATGTCACACGCAAAAGAGAGTGCGATAGAAAGGCGTAGAAACCAGGCTGACTTGATGAAAAGGGTGACATGAGAATCTCTCCCTGCATAAAAAGCATGAGATTCTTATTTTGACACATTAAAGGGATAGTAATGTTTCATAATAAAAGCAGCTCTAATTAATCATCATAGTATTTGGACTTTGGAGAGTGTTATTTCAATTCTGTCAGAGTTGTAGTTCAAGAGTAATTCAATGATAAAGTATCCCCCTCCCGCCCCTTTTACTGGTGTAACACTGCTCAGCCAGATCAGAAGGGAGGTGCCCAGGTAGACTGCAGAGAGGGACAATCTTCAATTAAGATAAGGGAAAAACCTGAAAAACTTGTCAAGGGGGGCAGGGTTTTCATTGTTCTCATAAGAAGAAGATTGTTCCCTTCTGTTATCTGTCTGGTCTATGGACTGGATTCCACATCTGAGAAGAGATGGCTTACACTAGGTAAAAGGAGCCGGAGGGGGAAACATTGCTTGTGAATATCTCTCAAACCATAAAGGTTTGAGAGATAAGGCTTAAATCGTTCTTCATGTTTTTTAAAGTCTACAAAATAAAATAAAGATAAAATGAAATATTACTATCCCTTTAAATGTTGCTTCAACCCAAAAAGCTCCGTCTCTCTTTGTGATTATGTTTTATGTCCTTTATAAATTAATTACAAGCACTGCACAAGCACACACACTGTATAAAAATCTATCAGATGGAGGTGACCTATCCCATCTCATTAGAAGTAGTCTCCCCTCAATGTATATCTGAGCTCCAAGCTGGGGATGATGGGATTTGTAGTCAGCTGTCATTCTGCATGGAGAGAAGGGGAGAAGAGAGATCCATATCTGAGCACTGAGCTGGGATCTCTCTCCAAGCAGAATGACAGCTGACTATAACTCCCATCATCCCCAGACCGGCACAGCACTCAGATATGTATGTGTACTAGTACTTCTAATGAGCTGGGATACGTAACCTACATCTTGTGAATGCACAGTGCTTGTAATTAATTTAAAAAGGACAGAAAACATAAATGCGAAGAGAGATGGAGCTTTCTGGGTTGAAGCGTCGACATGAGAATCTCGCACTTTTTATGCAGAACGAGATTCTAACATCTATGATCATGACTAGGCATGTAGTATGTGAAACGCGTTGATCGGCAAGATGCTACATTGCCACATCTACTGGTTTGCAGCTCCATGACTGTAAGCCTCTCCATACAGTGTATGAATATGTGACAA
Organism: Rhinophrynus dorsalis; assembly: GCA_037306005.1. Classification (NCBI taxonomy): domain Eukaryota; kingdom Metazoa; phylum Chordata; class Amphibia; order Anura; family Rhinophrynidae; genus Rhinophrynus; species Rhinophrynus dorsalis. The sequence goes on from CM074718.1 coordinate 688,744,088, forward strand.
AAACTACATTTTTGGAGGCACTTGAAAAATTTTAATCCATGCACTACAATAAAGGTTGTTTTATATACATGGATTTGTATATGGAAGTGAGTTTTTTCCTGTTTTTGCAAATATGTGTTTTTTTAGCTGAGAGGGAAAGTTCTTTGAATGCACCCAAACCACAAGTCCGTTTTGAATGTGGAAAGCACAAGTTGTAACAAAACCACATGAAGATTGTTAGTTTGAAGTGAGACCTTTCCTGAATTAACACATTCTGGTAACTGGCAGTAAGAGTTGCTGAATGCTGTGTGGTGTTTACAAGATTCTCACATCGCCCTTTTCATCAAGGTGACCTGGTTATTGTGCCTTTATATTGCACGCTCTTTCGTGTGCAACTTTTTCGAAGGATACCATTTTATTCAAGGGAAGTATCCCTTTATTTTTCATTCCATAATTTGCAAGTGCAATCTATGTAAAATCAAATTGCCTATGCTTTTGATTTATTTATTTTTCTCATCTTCAATTTTTTTTTTTCACTTTCATGTCCCTGACAGTAAGCTCCCTGAATCTCCATTTCCATATAATGTTATGGCAAATCAAACATCAAAGCAGGATAGTGATATAACATAATGTGGTAGAGTAAAGAAAATACATCTATAGGCACTCGCAACTCAGTTTGGTTAATGGTAGACACAGTAAATCCAAAAACGAAATAAAATGTAACATTTATTAAATACTGAATGATAAAATAAATAAAATATATAAATGTATACATAGGGATTATAAATCGCGTATACTGCACAGGGCCATTCCACACAACTAAATAATATGCTGACTGCCCGCTACTTCAACAACAAAAAATATATTGGTAGTAATTGTATTTATCAAAACAATGTCCCAGTAGTATTGATCTGATGTATTAGAGCTTTTGGACTAAATTTGCAGTCCTGCCATGCATGCTTATAAATGATTGGTATTTAACCAAAGTGGAGAATGTCCTAAACATATTGATATTAACCATTTGAGTGCCAGAGGAGTAAGTAACATATTGCTACTACATACATGTCTGGCACTCAAAGAGTTAAGTGTTTGGAGGTTTTGACTTTATTAAGCACTTATGGATATTATAAGTTAATAGGCAACATGCTTGGTACTTGGTACTAAACCAAGTTTGAAAATATCACAAGATTTTTGTAACAATGGCCTTTATTTACAGTCCATTTCTTAAGTACTTTCAGCAGAGAATATGCTTAAAGGGACAGTAATGTTTCACAAACACAGCAGCTCCAATTAATCTTCATAGTATATGAGCCATGTAGAGTGTTATTTCAATACTATCAGAGTTGTAGTACAAGAGTAATTGAAGGATAATGTTTCCCCTCCTGCCCCTTTTACCTAGTGTAAGCCATCTCTTTTCAGATGTGGAATCTGGTTTTAAGACCAGACAGATAACAGCAAGGGACAATCTTCTTCCTATGAGAACAACGAAGCCCTGCCCCCCTTGACACATCTTTCAGCTTTTTCCCTTATCTTAATTGAAGATTGTCCCTCTCTTCAATCTACCTGGGCACCTCCCTTCTGATCTGGCTGAGCAGTGTTACATCAGTAAAAAGGGTGGGAGGGGGATTCTTTGTCATTGAATTACTCTTGAACTACAACTCTGACAGAATTGAAATAACACTCTCCAAAGTCCAAATACTATGATGATTAATTAGAGCTGCTTTTATTATGAAACATTACTATCCCTTTAATAAAAGCAGGTGTTTGTACGCCAAACCCATTACAGGAGCACAATGAATGCAACCTTCTGTTATGAATAGCCTTCAATGACTACGAAAAGGTCTTTGATTCAGTGAAAAAGCAAACAAGAATTTATGTCACGATAAACCAAGGAACAGAAGAGATTACATCAATATCCTCCAATCAATATAATAAAATGCAACTGCATCAATACAGGCCAACAATTATAAAGTTTAGATCAACATAGAAAAAAGATACATATCTCCCAAAACTATTTTCTGCTTGTCTAGAAGAAATTTTCCACTTTTCCAATTTTTTGGGGGACAAAAAAAAAAGACTTAAGAACAATGGATATTACCTACATCATTTACCGTAAAATCTCACGTATAATACGCACCTGTGTATAATAAACAGATTTTAGGGGAAAACAAGAGTGCCTATGTATAATACGCACCCTTGTTTTCCCCCTTGTTTGCCTGCAAATACCTTCCCTTCCTCCCCCCAGCACAATCCGCTCTTCAAAAAGCTTAATTTCGTCCCACATAAGTCCCCCATCTTCCCTTCACATAAGGTGGAGAGGGGTAAAATTGTGTGTATTATACCCAAGATTTTATGGTACATTTTGAAGACAATATCATACTCTTTGCTAGTAGTCCTGAAGAACTGCAAGAATGCATTAAAAAGCTACAACATGAAAGCAAAAATGTTGGGCTGAGGATGAATATCAACAAAACTCAATTTATGTTTAACAAACTTACCATACCAAGGAAAATCACAGTAGATGGACAAGAACTAGAAGACAAGAGTGGACAAGTATGTTTACCTTGGGCAATAAACAGATGGAAACACCATGATGGAACTTGAGCATCAAATAAAATTGGGGTGGCAAAAATTTGAAAAACTGGGATAGTAATGTTTCATAATAAAAGAAGCCCTAATTAATCTTTTCTGTTATTGCACATATTTCTCCTTTAGCTCACTTTAGCAGCTTCTCATTTTATCCACTTAAATCACATAGATAAAAACACATTATTACTTTACTTTATTTCACCATTCCTTTCCTTTTCTATCCCACTTGGCCTTTAAGAACTAGGCTGCTTGGCCTGTTCCATTGTGTATATCCCCTGTCAGTTTGGTATCAACCATCCCTCACATGACTTTTGGGGAAGGTTACAAATGGAACATAGTTCTCTATGTTATCACTTTATTAGTGCAGGCCTATAAGGTTCCTGCACCAGGTAAGTCCTTCCTCTATACCTTTTTTATTTTATTGTATGTCTGTTGTTTTTAATTGCACTACATTGGGACCTACAAATAAGAATAAAAACATCAAAATAACATTTAAGAGGTCCCCTCCGGCGCGTTTCAAAATAACATCTTTCTTCAGGGATTTTTAATTTAGATAGTATTTGTAAGTGTATTAGAGTAGGACTTACCATAAAGTGAGATACCTTGACGTTGGTGGTAAGCTTACACATGGATTGGCCAATTCGTGGGACGAAATTCTCACTTATTTTACTTAGATTTACTAAGGATTATTATATATGCCCATTACAGGGCACACATTATTCACAGCATATAGAGGAGCGCAGATTTGGTTGTTTGTATGTGAAAACTCAATTTATGTTTAACAAACTTACCATACCAAGGAAAATCACAGTAGATGGACAAGAACTAGAAGACAAGAGTGGACAAGTATGTTTACCTTGGGCAATAAACAGATGGAAACACCATGATGGAACTTGAGCATCAAATAAAATTGGGGTGGCAAAAATTTGAAAAACTGGGATAGTAATGTTTCATAATAAAAGAAGCCCTAATTAATCTTCATAGTATTTGGGCCATGGAGAGTGTTATTTCAATACTGTCAGAGCTGTAGTTCAAGAGTAATTGAATGATAAAGTATCCTCCTCCCATCCCTTTTACTGATGTAACACTGCTCACCTCAAAACAGAAAGGTGGTGTCAAAGTAGACTGCAGAGAGGGACAATCTTCAATTAACATAAGGGAAAAACCTAAAAAACCTGTTAATGGGGGCAGGGCTTTCATTGTTCTCACAGTAAGAAGATTGTCCCTTGCTGTCATCTGTCTGGTCTGTGGACCAGATTCCACATGTGAGGGGAGGTGGCTTACACTAGGTAAAAGAAGATGGAGGAGGATACTGTATCATTCAATTACTCTTGTACTACAACTCTGACAGTAATGAAATAACCCACTACATGAAGATTAATTGGAGCTGCTTTTATTGTGAAACATTACTATCCCTTTAATAGTACTGTCTTTAAAGGGATAGTAATACTTCATTTTAACTTTATTTTATTTTGTAGGCATTAAAAAAACATGAAGAATGATATAAGTCTTATCTCTCAAACTTTTATGGTTTAAGAGATATTCACAAGCAAAGTATCCCCCCCCCCCCCGTTCAGCCAAAGCAGAAGGGAGGTGCCCAGGTAGACTGCAGAGAGGGACAATCTTCAATTAAGATAAGGGAAAAACCTGAAGAACTTGTCAAGGGGAGAAGGGCTTTCATTGTTTTAATACAAAGAAGACTGTCCCCTTCTGTTATCTGTCTGGTCATACAACCAGATTCACATCTGAGAAGAGATGGCTTACACTAGGAAAAAGGGGCGGGAGGGGGAAACTTTGCTTGTGAATATCTCTTAAACCATAAAGGTTTGAGAGATAAGACTTATATCATTCTTCATGTTTTTTTAATGCCTACAAAATAAAATGAAGTTAAAACGAAGTATTACTATCCCTTTAAGACAAATTTACCATTCTGCCTCAAGAGAAAGGTTTTTGACCAGTGTGTCGTCCCAATTCTTATGTATGGCTGTGAAACATGGACACCGAATACCAAAGCCATACAAAAACTGACGGTTACACAGAGAAGTGTGGAGCAACAAATTCTAAATAGAACAAAAAGAGACGAAAAAACGTGTGTATGGATTCGTCAACAAACAAAGGTCTATGACATCATTGGAAAAGTAAAGCACCAGAAATGGAACTGGGCAGGCTTCACAGCAAGAAGACCTGAAGGTAGATTGACCAACCAAATTTTGGAATGGATTCCACTCAGTACAAAACATCCAAAAAGAAGACCAGAGACAAGATGGGTAGATGAAATTACCAAATTTATCGGTACAGGTGGCAACAAAAGGCACAGGACCGAAGTTGTTGGAGACTTGCTGAGGACACCTTCATCCTACAGTGGATGGACAACGGCTGATGATGATGATGAATGATAATTCATACCTGCAATAATGACCAAAGTAACCACAGATCTGAAATTGTCAGTACCAATTTATTGATCCTAAACTCACTTGTATGAGATATTAGTAAGTATGCACCTTGGAATATCAGTGTAATTGTTGTGTATCGAATCCTCTTGTAACCACAATAGCTTGATACACAGCTGCCATTAGCTTAACCCAGGTCCACAACAGGTGTACTCAAATAAAATATTTGAAGCCTCTCCAGTAATTTAATATAAATTTATTAATAAATTTAAAAATAAAATGAACAAAATTAAAATTCCCATTTCAAAAGCGTTTTTCAGTGCTAAACGCTGCTTCCTCAGTGATGCAGGTTATCCAAAGAACCTGAAAGCTGGCTGAATCGGCTATTTAAACTTACCAGCGTTTGGTTCATTGGTCAGAAGGATGGGCATAGCTCCATTTACAACCTGTAATTACACCATTAAGCCATCTGGTACCACACAGCCACAGCCGACCTTCTGATATTAATATCAAATAATAATAATGTTGCGGACCTGGAAAATGGATTCTGTTGGAGACTGGAGGGAGTTTTGGCAGTGGATTCAAAACAACTGTGTACCGAGCAGGGGCGGTAAGATACCCCTGTAATGCTATTGTAGCTGTATATTCACATTCGTGTCTATATAGCCATAATTAAATGTGAGTAATATTCTATTGCTTTACATCTCTATATGATCTGTCAGATCTAAGCACTATTTGGCGCCCCTTGTGTTTTTTGTTTTTGTATCTAACAGTAAGAAGATTGTCCCTTGCTGTGATCTGTTCGGTCAAGTGACCAGATTCCACATCTGAGGTGAGCAGTGTTACATCAGTAAAAGGGGCAGGAGGGGGATACTTTATCATTCAATTACTCTTGTACTACAACTGACAGTATTGATATAACACTCTCCATGGCCCAAACACTATGAAGATTACTTGGACCTGCTTTTTTTTTGTGAAAGTTTACTATCTCTTTAAATGCTAAATTTGAATCGTATCTCATATTTATTTTGTTCCATAATTTTCTCTACACCTTCCTGAACAATGCCTACCGTGCAGAATATCCTACAAGAAAACGTTCCTTTCTTTTTGATACTTGCCGGTTCTTAGAAATATTGAAATAACTTTTTTAGATGAGAAATAATTGCTTGGTGCATTCATCCAAAAAAACTATATGTTCAAAAGATTAAGAGTAATTTCACCAAATATTTAGATACACTAGCAATGCTTGATAAGTCATGTGGATACATCAAATGGATCTCTGACATCCAAAGAGATTGTTCTAAAGTAAAATTCATGAAGTGTAGCAACCTAATGTTAGACCAGTTCCGCTAGAAGGCCACTCGGCATTGTTATAGTTCTGATCTCATTACACAATACTTACTGAATGTCCTTTTACACATTAAATTCTAATAGTTTCTTATATTAATAAGCAATAAGTAAATGAAGCACTAAAAAAATTACAATGTTGCTGGCCGTAAAGATTGAGCCTACTGAAAGTAAAAAAAAAAAAAAAATCTTAATGAACTTTTTCGGATTCCTTATCAGCCAAGCTGAAATTACAAATCTCATTTAGAAGCTTTTAAGTTAGGAATAATTTATTGTCATGCATTTATTATGGGTTTTCTAAATGGGGAGCTCCTATGGCACTCACCTGCATGGCATCTAGGAGTCCCGAGCTTCTGTCTTTTTAACTCAAAGGTTTAACTCCTTAAAGATGTATGACATGCCAGGACTGTCACACCAGTCCGGACATTAAAGATTAGTGACGGTCCTGGAACGTCGTGAAACTCTGGAATTGCAAAGCGGCGGCACACCGATCTGCCATCCCAGAATTCATTGCAAAACACCCCCCACACACACACTGCTGTCCTTAACGGCTGCCCATCGGCCAAATCTGGAGGTCATTAACGGGTTAAAGAAGGTAAAAAAGAGTGAGATCAAGTTAAAATGTTAACAGTACCTCCACTTTGAAGAATACTAACACTCCTTTATACTAAGCCCCTGCTTATCTTACTATCGCTAGAAAATGCTAATGACCCCTATTCATATAGCTTCTGTGCTTTAGTTCGAGTGGTGACATTCTCAATCAGTCCTGGATGTGACGGAGGTGGATATGATTCCTGTTGTCAGGACTCTTGGACTCCAAACCCCACCCATTAAAACATTTTCTTTTCTTCAGTGAGTTAATTTTGTGTACTTATGTATGGATGTGTGTATGTTTATATGTGTGTGTGTATATGTGTGTGTGTGTATTTGTGTGTATGTATGTGTGTGTGTATTTGTGTGTATATGTGTGTGTATGTATATGTGTGTGCATTTGTGTGTGTTTATATGTGTGTGCATTTGTGTGTGTATATGTGTGTGTGTGTGTGTATGTGTGTGTGGGTGCATTTGTGTGTGTATATATGTGTACATGTATATGTGTGTATGTGTGTGTATATGTGTGTATATGTGTGTTTATATGTGTGTGTGTATGTGTATGTGTGTATATGTGTGTGTATATGTGTGTGTGTATGTATGTATGTGTATGTGTGTGTATGTATATGTGTGTATGTATGTGTATGTATATGTGTGTATGTGTGTGTATGTGTGTCTGTATGTGTGTGCATTTGTGTGCATTTGTGTGTGTATATGTGTGTGTATATATGTGTGTGTGTGTATATGTGTATATGTGTGTATGTGTGTGCATTTGTATGTGTATATGTGTTTGTGTGTATGTATGTGTGTATGTGTGTGTATGTGTGTGTGATACCCCTCTGGCACTCAAAAGGTTAGCATGCAATTTAACTCATTTCTCACATTCTTGATAAAACATGTAATTTAACCCTTTGTGTCTCAGAGAGATATCCAACACATTGCAAAGCCATGTATTGGATATATCTTTGGCACTCAAAGGGTTAATGCAATAATTACTTGTAATTACCATATATTAGCAAGTATTCAGTTAAGAAGACAAATTAAATCTAGGAGGCAGTAATATACAACACAGATAATGCAGGAGAAGTGGGCGGGAAGTGGGTGGGAAGTGAGAGGAACAGGGTGGGAAGTGGGAGGAACAGGATAAGAAGGAGGCGAATTGGGTGGGAAGTGAGAGGAACAGGCCGGGAAGAAGAAGAAGTGGGTGGAACAGGGTAAGAAGGAGGCGAATTGGGTGGGAAGTGAGAGGAACAGAGTGGGAAGTGGGAGAAGTGAGAGGAATAGGGTGGAAAGGAGGAGAGGTGGGTGGGAAGTGGCCAGAACAGGGTGGGAAGTGGGTGGAACAGGGTGAGAAGGAGGAAAATTGGGTGGGAAGTGAGAGGAACAGGGTGGGAAGTGGGAGAAGTGGGATGAATAGGGTGGAAAGGAGGAGAGGTGGGTGGGAAGTGGGCAGAACAGGGTGGGAAGTGGGTGGAACAGGGTGAGAAGGAGGAAAATTGGGTGGGAAGTGAGAGGAACAGGGTGGGAAGTGGGAGAAGTGGGATGAATAGGGTGGAAAGGAGGAGAGGTGGGTGGGAAGTGGGCAGAACAGGCTGGGAACACGAAGAAGTGGGTGGAACAGAGTAAGAAGGAGGCGAATTGGGTGGGAAGAGAGAGAAACAGGGTGGGAAGTGGGAGAAGTGGGAGGAATAGGGTGGAAAGGAGGAAAAGTGGGTGGGATGTGAGAGGAACAGGATGGGAAGAAGAAGAAGTGGGTGGAACATGGTAAGAAGGAGGAGAATTGGGTGGGAAGTGAGAAGAACAGGGTGGGAAATGGAAGAAGTGGGAGGAATAGGGTGGAAAGGAGGAGAGGTGGGTGGGAAGTGAGAGGAACAGGGTGGGAAGTGGGAGAAGTGGGAGGGATAGGGTGGAAAGGAGGAGAGGTGGGTGGGAAGTGAGAGGAACAGGATGGGAAGTGGGAGAAGTGGGATGAATAGGGTGGAAAGGAGGAGAGGTGGGTGGGAAGTGGACAGAACAGGATGGGAAGTGGGAGAAGTGGGATGAATAGGGTGGAAAGGAGGAGAGGTGGGTGGGAAGTGGGCAGAACAGGCTGGGAACGAGAAGAAGTGGGTGGAACAGGGTGACAAGGAGGAGAATTGGATGGGAAGAGAGAGGAACAGGGTGGGAAGTGGGAGAAGTGGGAGGAATAGGGGTGCAAAGGAGGAAAAGTGGGTGGGAAGTGAGAGGAAAAGGGTGGGAAGAAGAAGAAGTGGGTGGAACAGGGTGAGAAGGAGGAGAATTGGGTGGGAAGTGAGAAGAACAGGGTGGGAAATGGAAGAAGTTGGAGGAATAGGGTGGAAAGGAGGAGAGGTGGGTGGGAAGTGAGAGGAACAGGGTGGGAAGTGGGATGAATAGGGTGGAAAGGAGGAGAGGTGGGTGGGAAGTGAGAGGAACAGGGTGGGAAATGGAAGAAGTGGGAGGAATAGGGTGGAAAGGAGGACAGGTGGGTGGGAAGTGAGAGGAACAGGGTGGGAAGTGGGAGGGATAGGGTGGAAAGGAGGAGAGGTGGGTGGGAAGTGAGAGGAACAGGGTGGGAAGAAGAAGAAGTGGGTGGAACATGGTAAGAAGGAGGCGAATTGGGTGGGAAGTGAGAGGAACAGAGTGGGAAGTGGGAGAAGTGAGAGGAATAGGGTGGAAAGGAGGAGAGGTGGGTGGGAAGTGGCCAGAACAGGGTGGGAAGTGGGTGGAACAGGGTGAGAAGGAGGAAAATTGGGTGGGAAGTGAGAGGAACAGGGTGGGAAGTGGGAGAAGTGGGATGAATAGGGTGGAAAGGAGGAGAGGTGGGTGGGAAGTGGCCAGAACAGGGTGGGAAGTGGGAGAAGTGGGATGAATAGGGTGGAAAGGAGGAGAGGTGGGTGGGAAGTGGCCAGAACAGGGTGGGAAGTGGGTAGAACAGGGTGAGAAGGAGGAAAATTGGGTGGGAAGTGAGAGGAACAGGGTGGGAAGTGGGAGAAGTGGGATGAATAGGGTGGAAAGGAGGAGAGGTGGGTGGGAAGTGGGCAGAACAGGGTGGGAACACGAAGAAGTGGGTGGAACAGAGTAAGAAGGAGGCAAATTGGGTGGGAAGAGAGAGAAACAGGGTGGGAAGTGGGAGAAGTGGGAGGAATAGGGTGGAAAGGAGGAACAGTGGGTGGGATGTGAGAGGAACAGGATGGGAAGAAGAAGAAGTGGGTGGAACATGGTAAGAAGGAGGAGAATTGGGTGGGAAGTGAGAAGAACAGGGTGGGAAATGGAAGAAGTGGGAGGAATAGGGTGGAAAGGAGGAGAGGTGGGTGGGAAGTGAGAGGAACAGGGTGGGAAGTGGGAGGAATAGGGTGGAAAGGAGGAGAGGTGGGTGGGAAGTGAGAGGAACAGGATGGGAAGTGGGAGAAGTGGGATGAATAGGGTGGAAAGGAGGAGAGGTGGGTGGGAAGTGAGAGGAACAGGATGGGAAGTGGGAGAAGTGGGAGGGATAGGGTGGAAAGGAGGAGAGGTGGGTGGGAAGTGAGAGGAACAGGATGGGAAGTGGGAGAAGTGGGATGAATAGGGTGGAAAGGAGGAGAGGTGGGTGGGAAGTGGACAGAACAGGATGGGAAGTGGGAGAAGTGGGATGAATAGGGTGGAAAGGAGGAGAGGTGGGTGGGAAGTGGGCAGAACAGGCTGGGAACGAGAAGAAGTGGGTGGAACAGGGTGACAAGGAGGAGAATTGGATGGGAAGAGAGAGGAACAGGGTGGGAAGTGGGAGAAGTGGGAGGAATAGGGGTGGGAAGGAGGAAAAGTGGGTGGGAAGTGAGAGGAACAGGGTGGGAAGAAGAAGAAGTGGGTGGAACAGGGTGAGAAGGAGGAGAATTGGGTGGGAAGTGAGAAGAACAGGGTGGGAAATGGAAGAAGTTGGAGGAATAGGGTGGAAAGGAGGAGAGGTGGGTGGGAAGTGAGAGGAACAGGGTGGGAAGTGGGAGAAGTGGGATGAATAGGGTGGAAAGGAGGAGAGGTGGGTGGGAAGTGAGAGGAACAGGGTGGGAAATGGAAGAAGTGGGAGGAATAGGGTGGAAAGGAGGAGAGGTGGGTGGGAAGTGAGAGGAACAGGGTGGGAAGTGGGAGAAGTGGGAGGGATAGGGTGGAAAGGAGGAGAGGTGGGTGGGAAGTGAGAGGAACAGGGTGGGAAGAAGAAGAAGTGGGTGGAACATGGTAAGAAGGAGGAGAATTGGGTGGGAAGTGAGAAGAACAGGGTGGGAAATGGAAGAAGTGGGAGGAATAGGGTGGAAAGGAGGAGAGGTGGGTGGGAAGTGAGAGAAACAGGGTGGGAAGTGGGAGAAGTGGGAGGAATAGGGTGGAAAGGAGGAGAGGTGGGTGGGAAGTGGGAGGAACAGGATGGGAAGTGGGAGAAGTGGGAGGAATAGGGTGGAAAGGAGGAGAGGTGGGTGGGAAGTGAGAGGAACAGGGTGGGAAGTGGGAGAAGTGGGAGGAATAGGGTGGAAAGGAGGAGAGGTGGGTGGGAAGTGAGAGGAACAGGATGGGAAGTGGGAGAAGTGGGAGGAATAGGGTGGAAAGGAGGAGAGGTGGGTGGGAAGTGAGAGGAACAGGATGGGAAGTGGGAGGGATAGGGTGGAAAGGAGGAGAGGTGGGTGGGAAGTGAGAGGAACAGGATGGGAAGTGGGAGAAGTGGGAGGGATAGGGTGGAAAGGAGGAGAGGTGGGTGGGAAGTGAGAGGAACAAGATGGGAAGTGGGAGAAGTGGGATGAATAGGGTGGAAAGGAGGAGAGGTGGGTGGGAAGTGGGCAGAACAGGATGGGAAGTGGGAGAAGTGGGATGAATAGGGTGGAAAGGAGGAGAGGTGGGTGGGAAGTGGGCAGAACAGGCTGGGAACGAGAAGAAGTGGGTGGAACAGGGTGAGAAGGAGGAGAATTGGATGGGAAGAGAGAGGAACAGGGTGGGAAGTGGGAGAAGTGGGAGGAATAGGGTGGAAAGGAGGAAAAGTGGGTGGGAAGTGAGAGGAACAGGGTGGGAAGAAGAAGAAGTGGGTGGAACAGGGTGAGAAGGAGGAGAATTGGGTGGGAAGTGAGAAGAACAGGGTGGGAAATGGAAGAAGTTGGAGGAATAGGGTGGAAAGGAGGAGAGGTGGGTGGGAAGTGAGAGGAACAGGGTGGGAAGTGGGATGAATAGGGTGGAAAGGAGGAGAGGTGGGTGGGAAGTGAGAGGAACAGGGTGGGAAATGGAAGAAGTGGGAGGAATAGGGTGGAAAGGAGGACAGGTGGGTGGGAAGTGAGAGGAACAGGGTGGGAAGTGGGAGGGATAGGGTGGAAAGGAGGAGAGGTGGGTGGGAAGTGAGAGGAACAGGGTGGGAAGTGGGAGTGGGAGGTGGGGGGATAGGGTGGAGAGGTGGGTGGTGGGTGTGGAAAGGGTGGGAGAGAAGAGTGGGTGGAACATGGTAGAAGGAGGTGATTGGGTGGGATGGTGTTGTTATGGGTGGGAGGTGTGTGGGTGGGAGTGGGTGGGTTGGTGGAGTGGGGGTGGGAGTGGGTGGAATGGTGGAAGGTGGGAGTGGGAGGTTGGTGGAGTGGAGGAGGAGGGTGGGAGTGGGAAGGGTGGAGGAAGTGTGGGTGGAATGGTGGGAGGTTGGTGGAGGAGAGGTGGGTGGGAAGTGAGAGGAACAGGGTGGGAAATGGAAGAAGTGGGAGGAATAGGGTGGAAAGGAGGAGAGGTGGGTGGGAAGTGAGAGGAGCAGGGTGGGAAGTGGGAGAAGTGGGAGGGATAGGGTGGAAAGGAGGAAAGATGGGTGGGAAGTGGGCAGAACAGTCTGGGAACGAGAAGAAGTGGGTGGAACAGGGTGAGAAGGAGGAGAATTGGGTGGGAAGTCAGAGGAACAGGATGGGAAGTGAGAGAAGTGGGAGGAATAGGGTGGAAAGGAGGAGGGGTGGGTGGGAAATGGGCAGAAGAGGCTGGGAACGAGAAGAAGTGGGTGGAACAGGGTGAGAAGGAGGAGAATTGGGCGGGATGTGGGAGGAACATGGTGGGAAGGAGAAGTGGGCTGGAGAATCACTGTCGGTCCCCGGAGACCCGATAATTCACTGTGAAAACCATAGTCTCCTTGGGAAAATGCAGAGAGTTGCCATGCATGGCCATATGTTCAACAGGAGCAAAGGTTTCTAGTCTGGCGTCTGTCTTGGCACCTGGATGCCCCTTGTCAGTTTGTTCTCTGATGTGCCCTAGATTATGTGAAACAGTGGTGCAAGTTGTGATTATTAAATGGGAGCTCGTATCTGCTCTTAGCACCATCACACATACCTCTGGCCAGAAAATCCTCTAAGAACTTTGCTCCTTGGTTCAAGTGACAACATCTTCATTAAAAGGATAGTAATACTTAAAATGTAAAAAAAAAATATGTTGTAGGGTTTATTCCCCTGAGTAAAATAAGAGTACTCCCACCGCTGAAAGGTGTTTCATTCAAAAGTTATTAATTTTCAAAGTTGAATTTTTTAGGTGCAATATCACAGTGGCCTGAAATTGTACAGTGGCGCTGTTGCTACACGATCCTGTGGACAGCTCTGGTCCCGGGACCATAAATCTCCATAGGATGGTGTAGCAACAGCGCCACTGTACAATTTCAGGCCACTGTGATATTGCACCTAAAAAATTCAACTTTGAAAATTAATAACTTTTGAATGAAACACCTTTCAGCAGTGGGAGTGCCCTTGTTTTACTCAGGGGGATAAACCCTACAACATATTTTTTTTTACATTTTAAGTATTACTATCCCTTTAAGGTATTACATCCAGGGAGGCAGACATGCCAGTTTCTGGCATGAACACAGGACCTTATACTTAGCTCACTGCATATAGTAATCTTAACCCTTTAAGGACCAGAGCCATGCAACAAATTCCTTCTCAAGGAGTTCCCCCCTGGTCTGGTCCTTCCAGGTTTAACCTTTTAAGTGCCAAAGAGGATTCAAATACCTCTCTGGCACGTAAAGAAGTCAGCATTCTGCATTCTTCAGTTTGAAAAATCCTGCCAGCATCTGTCATGTCCGCCTCCAGGCACATAAAATCCAGGACTGATTTAAGATGGTATTTCTTGATAAAAGGCATAAGCGCATTAGTACGCTTGGTCATAGTTAGATAAGTGCGGGGAAAATGATAAGGAAGTGTTAGTTCTCATTTAACCCTTTGAGTGCCAGAGGGGTGCGCGATGCATTGCTCCGCAATGCGTTGTGTACACCTCTGGCACTCAAAGGGTTAAGGCCAGGAGGGATTCCAACAAAGAAAGTAAAAGATACCTGACAATGTAGAGATGAATAGACCAGAATTCATTTCATGTCATATCCATCAGAGTTTTCATCTTGATTGATGTCCTCGGAGTTATTTATTAATATTTTACTCACACAACATCAGCTTTCGCATTTTAGTGCCACTGTTAGCTGCTTCGAAACTGGAAAGTTCAATTTCACAGATGATTGAAGAGGAGGAGGTGATCACAAATCTACAAAAAAATAGATTCAACATGTGTCTGCATATGACTCCATCCATTCCTAGATAACACACGATTCCATCTTTCTCCTGTCCTTTCCTCTGATGTCTCCAACCCCGACATACAAGAAGAGTTCAGATGGGGACTGGGGACTGGGGGAGATGCACTAAGGCAGTGGTTTCCAATGTTTGTTCACAATTCCCAACTGTCGTTTTTTCACCAAACCTTGCCACCCCTTCTTTGTATTATTAAAATAAATGTAACCTTTTGTTTGGGGAAGCTAGTCAGTGGTCTATGTCCTAGGACATTGCTTCACAAGATGTTGGAGACAAGTATGGGATTCAAGAGGTTAAAAGTCCATTTAAATCAAAGGATATATTTATTTGTTCCCTGTGATGTAGCTTATTTGCACTAGTATTACTGCATTTTGGCTTTGTACATGTGCCTAGTCTTAAAGGGATAGTAATGTTTCATAATAGAAGCAGCTCTAATTAATCATCATAGTATTTGGACTTTGGAGAGTATTATTTCAATTCAGACATAGTTGTTGTTCAAGAGTAATTCAATGACAAAGTGTCCCCCTCCCGCCCCTTTTACTGATGTAACACTGCTCAGCCAGATCAGAAGGGAGGTGCCCAGGTAGACTGCAGAGAGGGACAATCGTCAATTAAGATAAGGGAAAAACCTGAAAAACTTGTCAAGGGGGGCAGGGCTTTCATTGTTCTCACAGTAAGAAGATTGTCCCCTGATGTTATTTGTCTGGTCTTACAACCAGATTCCACTCTAGTGTTACACTAGGTAAAAAGGGCGGGAGGAGGATACTTTATCATTCAATTACTTTTGAATTACAACTCTGACAGTACTGAAATAACACTCCCTGAGGCTCAAATACTATGAAGATTAATTGGACCTGCTGTTTTTATGAAACATTACTATCCCTTTAAAGACTGTATCACTATGTTTACCATGTATATACAAGAAGCAGACCACTTGAGTTTGCAACCCATACAAAACCAAACATGGCATTTGCAATATCTAGAGAAACTGACTCAGTTTGCATTCTACAAAGAAAAAAATCACATCATTTGCAATCTACCTTGACCCACTGCTTTTTTTTTCCATAGATACTAAACTTCAAAGATCCAAAATTCATATATACAACCACAGAGTTTCCGAGGGGAAAGTGAGCCCAAAGTTTGAAATGTTATGAGACAGCACACAAAGCACTTGTGGGCGGAATGCAGGAACAGGGGAGGGCTGGCAACTTGTAGCCTGGAGGGCAACTACAATCAAGTTGCCCGATTTTACGATTGTTCCAGCCCACAGTCCCAGACCCCTCCCTTTTGTTAATTTTAAAATTGCCATTAACCCTTTGAGTGCCCGAGGGATATGCCACACATTGCTTTGCAATGAGTGGCATACCCCTCTGTCACTCAAAGAGTTAGTGTTGTGAAGTAAGACGAGCAATACCACAAAGTTTACAATTGAAATGGGGTTACACTGGTGCAACTACAGAGCTTACAGTGTAAGTAACGCTTTTGGGCAGGGTCCTCGCACCCAATGTTTCACTCTACAAAGCACCTGTAACCCTGTGTTGTTTAAACCCTGAAATTGTAAAGCGCTGCATACACTTGTGGCACTATATAAATAAACATATTCATTCACTAGAGATACTATATTATTTACAGGAGAAACTGGTTATGCTACTAGTGCATCTCCATTTCAATTGTAAGCTCTGTGATATCACTAGTGTACATCCATTTTAATTGTAAGCTCTGTGGTATCACTAGTGTAGATCCATTTCAATTGTAAGCTCTGTGATATCACTAGTGTAGCTCCATTTCAATTGTAAGCTCTGTGGTATCACTAGTGTAGATCCATTTCAATTGTAAGCTCTGTGATATCACTAGTGTAGCTCCATTTCAATTGTAAGCTCTGTGGTATCACTAGTGTAGATCCATTTCAATTGTAAGCTCTGTGATATCACTAGTGTAGCTCCATTTCAGTTGTAAGCGCTGTGGTATCACTAGTGTAGCTCCATTTCAGTTGTAAGCTCTGTGGTATCACTAGTGTAGATCCATTTCAGTTGTAAGCTCTGTGGTATCACTAGTGTAGATCCATTTCAGTTGTAAGCTCTGTGGTATCACTAGTGTAGATCCATTTCAGTTGTAAGCTCTGTGGTATCACTAGTGTAGATCCATTTCAGTTATAAGCTCTGTGATATCACTAGTGTAGATCCATTTCAGTTGTAAGCTCTGTGGTATCACTAGTGTAGCTCCATTTCAGTTGTAAGCTCTGTGGTATCACTAGTGTAGCTCCATTTCAGTTGTAAGCTCTGTGGTATCACTAGTGTAGATCCATTTCAGTTATAAGCTCTGTGATATCACTAGTGTAGATCCATTTCAGTTGTAAGCTCTGTGGTATCACTAGTGTAGATCCATTTCAGTTGTAAGCTCTGTGGTATCACTAGTGTAGCTCCATTTCAGTTGTAAGCTCTGTGGTATCACTAGTGTAGATCCATTTCAGTTATAAGCTCTGTGATATCACTAGTGTAGATCCATTTCAGTTGTAAGCTCTGTGGTATCACTAGTGTAGATCCATTTCAGTTGTAAGCTCTGTGGTATCACTAGTGTACATCCATTTCAATTGTAAGCTCTGTGGTATCACTAGTGTAGATCCATTTCAGTTGTAAGCTCTGTGGTATCACTAGTGTAGATCCATTTCAATTGTAAGCTCTGTGGTATCACTACTGTAGCTACATTTCAATTGTAAGCTCTGTGGTATCACTAGTGTAGCTCCATTTCAGTTGTAAGCTCTGTGGTATCACTAGTGTACATCCATTTCAATTGTAAGCTCTGTGGTATCACTAGTGTAGCTCCATTTCAGTTGTAAGCTCTGTGGTATCACTAGTGTAGATCCATTTCAGTTATAAGCTCTGTGATATCACTAGTGTAGATCCATTTCAGTTGTAAGCTCTGTGGTATCACTAGTGTAGATCCATTTCAGTTGTAAGCTCTGTGGTATCACTAGTGTAGATCCATTTCAGTTGTAAGCTCTGTGGTATCACTAGTGTACATCCATTTCAATTGTAAGCTCTGTGGTATCACTAGTGTAGATCCATTTCAGTTGTAAGCACTGTGGTATCACTAGTGTAGATCCATTTCAATTGTAAGCTCTGTGGTATCACTACTGTAGCTACATTTCAATTGTAAGCTCTGTGGTATCACTAGTGTAGCTCCATTTCAGTTGTAAGCTCTGTGGTATCACTAGTGTAGATCCATTTCAATTGTAAGCTCTGTGGTATCACTACTGTAGCTACATTTCAATTGTAAGCTCTGTGGTATCACTAGTGTAGCTCCATTTCAGTTGTAAGCTCTGTGGTATCACTAGTGTACATCCATTTCAATTGTAAGCTCTGTGGTATCACTAGTGTAGCTACATTTCAATTGTAAGCTCTGTGGTATCACTAGTGTAGCTACATTTGCAGCAACAAGCAGCAGTGGCCCACCAGCCCAGACATATGACCGGCCCAGGGGGCAATTGCCCCCCTGGCCAGCCCTCCCCTGTGCAGGAAACATCCGCAATCGCTATTTCCAGTGTGAAAACCACTAGCAAATAGGTTTGCATATGATTTTGTTGAATTGCGCATGCAAAATCATGATTGTCAAACAGCTGCACATCATTTTTTGTGGGCGTGGTCAGAATTAACAAATCTGTCTGTGTGGAATAACAAGTGCTCTTAATGAAGAAAGTGCTTTTGCGAACAATCTTATACATCGGTGTAGTTTTGTCTTAACCCTTTGAGTGCCAGAGGGGTACGCAACGCATTGCTTTGCAATGCGTTGCGTACCCCTCTGGCACTCAAAGGGTTAAAAGCTCATTTTTCATGCTTAATTCAAGAAGCATTCAGTATATGACTCACTTCATTAGACCATTTGGAATATCTGTCTGCACATGAAAAATGCCTTCAGCGCATGCGCACATTTCTTGTATTCTGCCATTAGAATCCAAACACTCAATTCATCAGGGAAACCGATCCAGAAAATTTACAGTCTGTGACACAGATGAACAAAAATATTGAACATTTAGATGCCTATGATAACTTTTAGGGGTGTGTGTATGATCTACGATGCTACAATACAACTCCTATACACAATATGTCTCCCAGAACCCATCATCAGTACCTGCAAGCTCTCAGAACATCTTAGAACCTCCATCATCTCCACTAGACCCTCTACATTAACCCTTCACTAAGACCTTCCAATCAATTCCCCATAATCACACACAATTATGTTTAAAATTCCTGATCTGCTGTATAAATGCTGCAAAACTTCCCTTCGGTCCACCAATCCCCTACAGTAGTAAAGTGCAACCTGAGACTCTTTAACATCAGTCATCCACAGTCAGCCATAGGCTGACAGAGGATAATGGGAATCATAGCCATGAACAGCTGGAAGGCCTCAGGATGCCTTCCACTGCCCTGTACCATTTTTATCATATCCGCTTCCCCACTCTATCATCACCAGCCAAGCGATCCTCTTGAGTGCCATAATGTGCAGTGTATTGTACTGAAATGCAGTGCACACACCCATATAGTACTCAGAGTGCTAAGTTTTATATATTCATGCCCATAATGTTTGTACCTCGGTGGTCAGGAAACTGAGTTTTAGTAAATAAGTCTGATTTAAAGGGATAGTAATACTTCAAACTTACTATCCCTTATATTGAAGCCCTTAAAAAACTGAATTAAATGACACCGGCAGCATCTCTCAGACCTTTATGGTTTGCGAGATAGCTGCTTTTAAACTTCGCTCCCCCTGCCTCTCCCCTGACGTCAGCGTTCTTGCTGCAGCAGGGGAATTCGTTCATTGAATCAAGCGGAGGCTCTTCAGCAGAGCCAGATCTCGTTATAGAAGAAATGATCCTTCACTAAAACGGTCTTCTACGTGTACTTGGTAACCAATCACACGTAGAAGACCATTTTAGTGAAGGATCTTGTCTTCCATAATGAGATCTCAGCTCTGCTGAAGAGCCTCCGATTGATTCAATGAACTGATTCCCCTGCTGCAGCAAGAACGCTGACGTCAGGGGAGAGGCAGGGGGAGCGAAGTTTAAAAGCAGCTATCTCGCAAACCATAAAGGTTTGAGAGATGCCGCCGGTGGCATTTAATTCAGTTTTTTAAGGGCTTCAATATAAGGGATAGTAATTTTGAAGTATTACTATCCCTTTCATCAGTTAGCACCCATGTGCAGTTTATCATCCTCTTCCTGTTGTGGAGGGAAGGTGGACACACCTCTACTCTGTAATTGGCTGCCAGGGAGCAATAACATCTGATCAGAACCTCATTGGTAGAAGGTCAGCTCTGTGCCAGCAGTGATGAGATGTACACAATACTCTAGGTGAGGTCTAACTAGAGATCTGTATGGCATGACCACTTCCTTTTTCTGCTACTAATGCCCCAGCTATAGAACCCAGCACCTTGCTTGCATTCCCTACTGCTTTATTACATTGCCTGCCTACCTTTAAGTCATTAGAAATAATTACTCCCAAATCCCTTTCTTCTGTTGTCTCTGACAGTACAGTACCCTTAATAGTATATTTTTCCTTTGGATTTTTATGTCCCAAGTGCATTGTTTTACATTTTTCAACGTTAAACTTCATCTGCCGCACTCTTGACCATTCTTCTAATTTACCTAGCAAAGACTCTGGCAATGGAAAAAGCCTCATGAAATCCAACCTGATAAAGATGATGGAGATAAACAGAGTCTCCTCACAGTGGCTGAGATCAACTCCAAAATGGATAACTTCACCACAGCATATAAAGGAACTCTTCATATTTCTGATCCTGTAACTGGGAAATGTTTCCTGACAACTACTGAGATTGACTCCAATATAGATAATCCCTGTCCCTTACTGTTAAACTCATATTCACTGGATCAAATTGATCTTGCTGCTCTTTCAATGGACAAGTTTAATCATCATTACAAAAAAAAAATAAAGAAATAAATAAACCCTGTCCATCCAATTCTACTCTCAACCACCCATCTACACAAATGTTTGCTGGCAAATTGCAGCAATCTTATTCTACTGGTCGTTATCCGTCATTAATTTAAAAACTAATAATAATAATAAAAGAAAATGGACAAAATTATTAAAATTGGGGTTTAAAACACTACTCCACCCATCTCTCCATAACTTCACCCCATTGCTCACTTGATTACCCTCCCAGTCACAACCACTTTCCCAAACCCAGGAAATATACCCTTAGCCAAGGAAACCAGATATCCCTTTAAGAACATTCTGCAGGAATCTGTTCAACAGTGACCAGAAAAAATGTATGTAAAGTGGAAAATAAATTTGCCTTAAAGGAGCACTAAACTTGTTTTTATGAAAACACATATTTTACAGATCATTTCCTGATGAATAAAACAAGGTCACTCCCATCTCTGTCAGATGTTTTATTCAAAATTTATAGCAGTTTAAATAATCAGGAAGTGAATTTACTGTGTTTACTTCCTGATAGTTCTAACTGACAGGAAGTGAATTTACTGTGTTTACTTCCTGATAGTTCTGACAGGAAGTGAATTTACTGTGTTTACTTCCTGATAGTTCTAACTGACAGGAAGTGAATTTACTGTGTTTACTTCCTGATAGTTCTAACTGACAGGAAGTGAATTTACTGTGTTTACTTCCTGATAGTTGTAACTGACAGGAAGTGAATTTACTGTGTTTACTTCCTGATAGTTGTAACTGACAGGAAGTGACTCAGCAGTTTCTATCACATTCTATGGAGAACTGTAGGTCTCTGACCTTTCTGACTTTCCTCTCCATTAGAATCTAACAGGAAATCTAATTAGAATTCGACCACTAGAGGGCACTGCTAATGTAAAAAAAACATGGGTTTAAACTGTAATAACTCTGGAAATATAAATCATTCGGCAGTGGGAGTACCCTTATTTTACTCAATAGGAAAATCCTTACAATACATATTTTTTCATAAAAAACGTTTACTGCTCCTTTAATAAACCAGGAGTGGGTGTCTTGTACAAGGATAACATTTTTAAGACACCTCAGGTGCATAACCAATGCTTAGTTTTCTTTTGATCGGTATGAAATTCGTTGTTCAACTTTAACAGCCCCAACTTGTTTTTTCTCACTCTGTAAGTCTTGCCTCTAAGGTCTTCTGTCTATGCAGGTACGATTTTTAATTTTGTGCACAATACACTTTGATGATTTTACTAAGCTTTTGGTGTAATTGACAGACAACAGAAACATTATTTAGCAGTGGTACATATCACTGATTATTATATTGTGTTTTGGAAGTTTGAGGGAAACTTCGATCTGCATATTGCTCAAGTTTCATCTGTTCACAACACCAAGGTTTTGCCTCATTATTTTGCTGAGTTCTCTCTACTTTGTATTTTATATATGTGTGTGGTCATTTCACAATGGAGCCACTAGATTTTGTTTTTGTTTTGACTACAAAAAAATCTCCCTTGGAATGTGTGATGGTGACCTGGACAGTGAACTGTTAAAAAGAGAAAGTAGGTTTTCTCCTTGGAACAATGACCCCTTTGGGTCTGAATGAAGAAATGCAGTTGAGTGTTCACCTATTACTAACCATATTGATAACCATAACTAGAAGAAAGGAGAGCACATAGCATGTGTAAGGATTTATTAGCATTTACTCACAGTACTCATCTTTGTGGATTTATTTATAAGTCCATAATGCATACAATAATATGCTGTATTCCTATATGGACAATGTGATTTACTACTGTGTATTCATGTATTTATTTATTTATTTATTTAGTAACTAATTTAAATCTTTGGATACAGATAGATAGATAGATAGATAGATAGATAGATATGAGATAGATAGATAGACAGACAGACAGATTGATATGAGATAGATAGATATGAGAAATATTGATAGAAATGAGATAGATAGATAGATAGATAGATAGATAGATAGATAGATAGATAGATAGATAGATATGAGATAGATAGATAGACAGACAGACATATTGATATGAAATAGATAGATATGAGAAATATTGATAGATATGAGATAGATAGATAGATAGATAGATAGATAGATAGATAGATAGATATGAGATAGATAGATAGATAGATAGATAGATAGATAGATAGATAGACTGATATGAGATAAATATGAGAAATATTGATAGATCAACATGAGATAGATAGATATGAGTTAAATAGATAGATAGATATTTAGATAGATAGATAGATAGATAGATAGATAGATAGATAGATAGATATGAGTTAGATAGATAGATAGATAGATAGATAGATAGACATGAGATAGATAGATAGATAGATAGATAGATAGATAGATAGATAGATAGATATGAGATAGATAGATAGATAGATAGATAGATAGATAGATAGATTGATATGAGATAGATAGATTTGAGAAATATTGATAGATAGATAGATAGATAGATAGATAGATAGATATGAGATAGATAGATAGATAGATAGATAGATAGATAGATAGATATGAGATAGATAGATAGAAGAGAGATAGACAGACAGACAGACAGATTGATATGAGATAGATAGATATGAGAAATATTGATAGATAGACATGAGATAGATAGATAGATAGATAGATAGATAGATAGATAGATATGAGTTAGACAGATAGATATTTAGATAGATAGATAAATAGATAGACATGAGTTAGATAGATAGATATATAGATAGATAGATAGATAGATAGATAGATAGACATGAGATACATAGATAGATAGATAGATATGAGATAGATAGATAGATATGAGATAGATAGAAGAGAGATAGATAGACAGACAGACAGACAGATTGATATGAGATACATAGATATGAGAAATATTGATAGACATGAGATAGATATGAGATAGATAGATAGATAGATAGATAGATAGATAGATAGATAGATAGATAGATAGATAGATAGTTAGATATTAAGTTCTTACAGAGAATGTTCAATGCACACTAAAAATATATAGTTAATCAATACAGTGTGTCTGATACTGTGCAAAAAAAATTTTTTTTGACAAATTACAATAATAATAATAATAATAATAATCCTTTATTTATATAGCGCACACAGATTCCGCAGCGCTTTACACTTATATTGGTTCCTGTCCCCATTGGGGCTCACAATCTAAATTTACCTATCAGTACAAGAATTAAATACAACAAACAGGGCACTCTGAATACCTAACCACATCATCTGATACCAGCGAAAGTAATATTACAATAAAGAAGGTACTGTGATCATAGATTTAGGCAGTGCACCATAAAATAATGAGAGGATATTTGAAGGAAAGATGCGGAAACAATTTATAAACCGAAGTGGGCTACAAAGGTGAAAAGATATTTATGGGCAATTTATGAAAGAGAACCAGCATTAGTGTGTATTATAGAATCAAATTTTAAAACCAGAAAGCTAAAATATGTGACAGTAGATGGAAAGTGAAAAGGTCAGGGATGTAGACAGCATATGATTCATGAGATGTTTTTATTTATTAAAATGTCATGTTTCCAAGAAGTTGAGGCACATTATAAGACGAAATCTTTTTTTTTTCCATCTTAGCAATTTTTGCAATGTGCTGCCACTGATCGTTTTACTGTCTTGAGTAAGAGATGTTGGTTTTATACATCCCTGATGGTAGCAAGTGCTATCATTTAATGAAAAAATGATTATGATACATTAATTTTGAAAACCACAATAGATAAAGAAACTGAATATATCTCACAAATCAGTTAACAGTGTTCTACGCAGTCGGGTAGAGATAGTCAATGTTTGGAACTCCAACTTTTGGAGGAACTGTAAGTCCCGATATGAACTTCCCTGAGTTATGATTTTCTAAAATCAAGCCGAAGTCAATTAATATAATGTGGTGAGTGAAAGACAATGGTTCTTAGCTAAATCAGGTGTTAAGATCAATTTTAAAGGAATAGTAATGCTTTGTTTTATTTTTATTTTATTTTGTAGGCATTAAAAAAACATGAAGAACGATACAAGTCTTATCTCTCAAACCTTTATGGTTTATGAGATAGTCACAAGCAAAGTTTCCCCTCCTGCCCCTTTTACCTAGTGTAAGCCATCTCTTCTCAGATGTGGAATCCAGTCCATAGACCAGACGGATAACAGCAGGGGACAATCTTCTTCCTATGAGAACAATGAAATCCCTGTCCCCCTTGACAAGTTTTTCAGGTTTTTCCCTTATCTTAATTGAAGATTGTCCCTCTCTGCAGTTTACCTGGGCACCTCCCTTCTGCTCTGGCTGAACAGTGTTACATCAATAAAAGGGGAGGGAGGGGGATACTTTGTCATTGAATTACTCTTGAACTACAACTCTGACAGTATTGAAATAACACTCTCCAATGTCCAAATACTATGATGATTAATTAGAGCTGCTTTTATTATGAAACATTACTATCCCTTTAAGACTCTGCACTAGCTTAACACCAATTTACTGAGCTACGTAAGACAAAAATTCTTCCACATAATACCACTTGTGCCAAGGAAGAGACAATGAAAGTCTATGGATGTTTCAGGGAGTTATTTTTTCTATATGCCTTGCTTAATGCAACATATTAAAAAATGCACAGAGAAAATGATGCGATTTTATGCCATAACTCTGTGAATGATATTAAGCAGGCATATGGGGTTTGCTGGAGGAATTTAAAACATAAAGATGGCAGACATTGTCCACCAGTATGCACTACATGGCTAATAGCCTTTAGTGCATAACCTCAACTACAACCACTGGTTCAGCTAGCTGCATTGGCAAATTTGTACATCCCCCAAATATAAATATTTAAGTAGAATATCAAAATAGGTTCATATCAGTTTTCACATTGTCTACATAAAATAGTGAAAATGAGCAAAAGAAAAAAGTGTTTGGTTCACAAACCACTGTACCAGTTGCAATCCAGCACTTCAGCAATTTTAAATGTGTTTTTTTTCTTTGGGTGTGCTTACCAAAACCTGGACTGGCATTGCATTTTTTTAAGTTTTGACCAGCTTCTATTGGTTTAAGCACCTCTTCCACCCCCGGTGCAATGGTCATTGTCTTAAGGACACTATATAATGCCTGTTAGAGAGTGTCTCTCCATCAATGAGTGCAGCAGACAAAGACTCTGCTCTTATGATAAAGTAAAGTAATGTTTCATAACAAAAGCGGCTCTAATAAATCATCATAGTATTTGGACTTTGGAGAGTGTTATTTCAATTCTGTCAGAGTTGTAGTACAAGAGTGATTCAATGATAAAGTGTCCCCCTCCCGCCCCTTTTACTGATGTAACACTGCTCAGCCAGATCAGAAGGGAGGTGCCCAGGTAGACTGCAGAGAGGGACAATCTTCAATTAAGATAAGGGAAAAAACTGAAAAACTTGTCAAGGGGGGCAGGGCTTTCATTGTTCTCATAGGAAGAAGATTGTCCCCTTCTGTTATCTGTCTGGTCTATGGACTGGATTCCACATCTGAGAAGAGATGTCTTACACTAGGTAAAAGGGGCGGGAGGGGGAAACTTTGCTTGTGAATATCTCTCAAACCATAAAGGTTTGAGAGATGAGACTTATATCGTTCTTCATGTTTTTTAATGCCTACAAAATAAAATAAAGATAAAACGAAGTATTACTTTCCCTTTAAGGTTAGTAAATGTCTAAAGCAGGAGAGATTCAGCTCATAAGACAAAGCATATTAAGGTTAGGAACTTGCCTATAAGAATGAGGTACCTTGGCGAGGTGGCAAGCTTAGCATTCTATGGCCTTAAGTGACTACATCCTCATCTTTAATATAGTAGTGATATGCAGGCAAAATGCCGCAGACTAAAGGATTAATAATGATTAAAATTTGGATGTGCACCAATACTTTGTGTATTTGCTTTTAGCTATTTTGGTCAAAATTGGTTGCACTCCAGCAATTTTAAATGTTTTTATTTTTTATTTGGGTGTGCTTACCAAAACCTGGACTGGAATTATATAAATATATATATATATATATATATATATATATATATATAATTTTTTTATATATATTTTATAGATGGATGGAATTCCCTATAGAAGTGAATAATATCTTACTTAGGAGAAGACATAGAAGCACACTAGTGTAACTGATAAATGCTCACTTCCCATTTCCACTCAATTTGATGAATACTCTCTTCCTAATGTACAAATAATCTTTATGATCCATGTAAGCAGATCTGATGATATGCAGCTGAGCAATCTACTAGAACAGAAATATCTGTCTCTTTGATGTTTTGCACAGGGCTTTTTGATGAAGTCGGTATCA
Source organism: Rhinophrynus dorsalis (assembly GCA_037306005.1). Lineage (NCBI taxonomy): Eukaryota > Metazoa > Chordata > Amphibia > Anura > Rhinophrynidae > Rhinophrynus > Rhinophrynus dorsalis. The sequence continues at coordinate 688,770,784 of CM074718.1, forward strand.
TCAGCTATTAAGTTAATATCTAGTCTTAATAATGTCCTTTGCTTTCTATCTTCACACTGCTGGGGCTCAAATTAATTGCTTAAAATGAATGTCTCTGCATGTATACCTAATCTTCTTAAGAGGATAAAAGTTTCCATGGAGAGGGAAGAAGTGCAGTAACGTAATTAGTTGGTTATTTTGCATAAAAAGCAACTATTGGGTCAAACAAACTTGTCTCAGAGCAACACATCATAAGTTAAATTATGTTAGACTCTTCAGAGTAAATTCATTTTAGTTATAAGCTGAAATACACTCGGTATGTGACAAAAAAAAAGAAAAATGTGTGGCTTGCCGATTTTTGTTGAACTGCAGCTCTCACCAACTTCGGGTGTCTGAGGTGAAGGAAGTTTTATTGCAACAGCAGTTCATTATCTGGCATGTGTCTGAGACCTCTAGAATTCAGAGTGTTAAAGGAGCACTAAACTTTTTTATGAAAAAATATATATTGTAGGGATTTTCCTATTGAGTAAAATAAGGGTACTCCCACTGCCGAGAGATTTATATTTCCAGCGTTATTACAGTTTAAACCCATGTTTTTTGTACACTACCAGTGCCCTCTAGTGGTCAAATTCTAATTAGATTTCCTGTTAAATTCTAATGGAGAGGAAAGTCAGAAAAGTCAGAGACATAACAGTTCTCCATAGAATGTGATAGAAACTGCTGAGTCACTTCCTGTCAGTTAGAACTATCAGGAAGTAAACACAGTAAACTCACTTCCTGTCAGTTAGAACTATCAGGAAGTAAACACAGTAAATTCACTTCCTGATTATTTAAACTGCTGTAATTTTTGAATAAAACACCTGACAGCGATGGGAGTGACCTTGTTTTATTCAGCAGGAAAAGCTCTATAAAATATGTGTTTTCATAAAAAAAGTTTACTGCTCCTTTAAAGTTCTTATTCAAATGCATGTCTGCTTTTGTATCCACTCTGAACTATTAGAAATGGTTTTAGTGTTTGCCTTTCTATAGTCTAGTTGATACTTTTATTGTCTAACTAAACAGATTTAGGAGGCAAGCTTTCAAGACCTCTTAGGTCTCTTCCTCAGGCATGTTATACAGATAAATATGAAAACATCTCTCTTATATACAATTACACATTGCATTGTTTAGAATGGAAATCAGATAAGAAAGCTCAATCCAGAACCAGGTGCTTTGATCAGTCAATGTTAGAGGAGAGTGATGTAAATTGCAGCCTTCCTCTGAGGAGTCAAAGGTATGTACGATCCCAGTGGGACTGATGTAAAGATTAATCCGCAATGTGATAACATGATAGGAATTCTCTCTGTTCAGACCATTATCTAAAGTATTAAACTACAGCATTAATTTAACCTATCATATGTTTCTGTCTCTCTGAATGTGAAACCATCCAATCAGCACAGTCAATTTAATGACTCTGATACTTTGTCTATTTGGCAAAAATGTTCTCCTACTGGTGTCTCTGTGTTTTTGTGAACGCTGGATCTGTGGGTATTAAACCTTTTATATAATGGCTGTCCAGTTTCACCCACATAAAGAGCTGTTGGGCATTTTGCACACATGATGAGGTATATTACAGTGTATGATTTGCAGGTGAAGGTGCCATTGATCTTGTGGTGTAACTGGGTGTTTGGAATGGATATCTGCATTTTTCAGGAGCAATTTTATTAAATAAACAATGGAAGTTGGTAATACAGGAGGTCAATTTTATTGGCTAACTAAGCAGATTTAGGATGCAAGCTTTCAAGACCTTTTAGGTCTCTTCCTCAGGCATGTTATACAGATAAATATAAAAGCATCTCTCTTATATACAAGTACACATTGCATTGTTTAGAATGGAAATCAGATTAGAAAGCTCAGTCCAGACCCAAGTTCTTTAATCAGAAACGGAGATATGGTAAAGGTTAAACATAGTGTGCTCATGCCATTTTTAAAATCTTATGAACTATTTGACGCCTATTGTCAGTTCATTTGTCCCATAATTGCTTCAATTCTTGTTAGTACATTAGCCACCCAGAGAACATAGCTAACTCTTTAAATGCCAACATCATACCATTTTCAAGGTTGGAAAAGTAGTATTGAAAGGCTAACCCCCTTAAAGCAGAACTATGACTCCAATTAAAGTGCTCCCCAAATAATTATTCATATAGTGATAAGCATAGCAATACTAGTATTATACTGTCATATGTCTCTGGGTTTTGCTGTCTTTTCCAGCTATTTTGTTTATCCTACCTGTCTCTTGTTGGAACCACCTTGTTCTGGTTACAGCCTTGTCTGGGCCTATATCAAGCACCAACACCTTTGTGTCAGAATGTGATCAAAGTGTTCTGTGTATCAAGTTTGAAATTATTGTTCCTAGAGTTTTCCAGTGTTTGAACCGGCTTTCCTCAACTATGTCTCTTGCCTCCTGATTCTGCTATGACTCCTGTGTTGGTTTTGACCTCGGCCTGTTATTTGACTTCTCTTCTGCCTGCTGACTTGGTACCGTGTTGCCTGACTAGTTTTGACCCTGGCTTGTTCGACTATCCTTTTGTCCCATCCTAGGTACCGTCTTTGCCTGTCCTTTGCTGACCTGGATTGTCGACCATGCAACCTCGAAAGGTTCTCGTGTTCGATGTTGTCAACCCTCCAGTCAAATTCGACACTTTCGACTATCCTAGGTTCAAAGTCCAGTCACACAGTACTCTTGTGACCCCCGGTGCTGCTGAACTTTGACACTTTCAACTATCCCAAGTTCGACTTACAGTCACACGGTAACCTTGCAACCCCCGGTGCTGCTGATCCAGTGTCGACAGAGGCAGCTATACTTCTGCTAGGTTTAATACGCTGATTTCTGACCTGGTGAGTAACTGTCTGTGTCCTAGGTGGTCATCCTACCAACAGGCTCCGCGGCCTGCATCACCACCTAGCTCTGGCCACAGTAAGGCTTCCTGGGAACAGTCACCAACTGCTAACAGTGCTCTCAAATCTGCAAAACCTAAAATATTCAACTAAACCAATTTTTGCAGTACACTCTAAAGATCTTGGGGTACAAAGTTTGTGTAATTGAACATTTTTTTTATCTTATTTACCCAAGCCGTATAGATGGGTGAAAGCCCAGAAAAGTATCTGATTCTTGTACTCCCCCTGCTGGAGGGCCACTAGGTAGTCATTTATTTTTTGTACATTTATTTACTGATTGATTTATCGATCGGGTGCACTTTATACAATTTTTCAATCATCTAACATAGTCTTTATTATTGTATTTGAATATGAGCCACACAGCTCTGTGTATGCTCATGAATTATGAATTGCTATGTAAAAAAAAAAAGTATTGCACTTGCACACCACCATAAGTTTAAACCTAAACATCTCAGGTAGGGGCAAATGTCTTTTACACACTAAACAAACGCAGATAGATTCCCATAAAATCTGTCTATGGTCTAGATTCCATTTCGTAATACAAAAATCTACTGAGCGGCTTCTTGCAGTGTCATTACAAATTTTTGGGTGGCCAAATTTGCTATCACATTATGGCCAAGGCAGGAACTCAACAGCGGAATTTTGTCCATTTGAAAAAAAAAAACAAAAAAAAAAACTTTTTTTAGAATCCAAAACAAGACCCATACATCTCAAGGTAAGTAGCCAGAAATCAGAATCTCCCAGGATCAGGCAAGAACATCCCGAGGGACAATAGCCGACACATTCCATGCTTGATTACAATTGTCACAAGCACCCTCCCCACAGACATATCCCAGTAAACCTCTCTGTTGCTGGATTATAGCAATTCCTCTATAACTGAGGGGTTAACCTAGATGTAAATGAAAAAAATGCCCCCATCATCCCAACCAAAGATATAATTCCCTCTCCATTCTTTTGCTGCTAGAATTAGCCATACTGGCAATGGGCTGGTTAATCTGTATAAATCATCAGCAACAGCTGTTTTGTATTCACTGCAGGATGAAGGCCTCCTCAGCAAGCCTTCAAGAACTTCAGTAATGTGGCTTTTGTTGCCACAGTTTACCAACAAATTTTGCAATTACATCTACCCATCTTAATTTTGTCTTCTTGGAACTCATCCCAAAATTTACAGTCAGGTCTTTCTGTTATGTGGCATGCCTATTTTCATTTAAGGTGCTTTACTCTTTCTATAATTTCATAGACCTTTGTTGCTGAGGAATGCATGCACACATTTTTCAGTGTCTTTTTTTTTGTTATGTTTAGAATTCTTTGCTCCATGCTTCACTATGTAACCTTTATTTTTTTGTATGGCTTTGGCATTCAGTGCCCATGTTTCACAGCCATACGTAATGTCTGAGGGTCTATTTTTAACTGAACGGGAAATGGTTAAGAGGATATCCAGAAAGCATTTTGTCTGTATATATGAGGCCTGTGTGTTTAAGAAAACTTAGTTTCAGTTCTCTAGAAATGGATTTTGAAACTTACATACAGTGAGAGCATGCTTGTACCATTGAAATATCCTCTTTCCTTCCATGAACAGGAATTTTATAGGTAGAGGTTAGTTTCACATTCCTGAAAGATGCCACTTACCCAGTTATTTTCTTATCTATATGCTTGTTAATGTGATTGATGTCTATGTTCTTTCCTGTAGATTTCTGGTAGTAGACTGACATCTAGTGGCATGAAGGATTATTTCCTTCAAGTCTATATGTAGATTTGGGTATATGCTATTTATCAATCAGGAAGCTTTAGAGATTACCTAATATTCTAATTATCTAAGGAGTGACCTATGATAGAAGAATGGGTGTAACTTTCTGTTAAGGGGGGTTAGCTAACATAAGTACTGTAATGCTTCTACAATTATTATAAACCAGTTTATTTTGGGATAGCTTCCTTCGTATACTCCCCAGTACACTTGGCCTCTCTGCTGAAAACTATTACATAGTGGCCATTTGGCTGTAAAGTTAAAATAATTTTTAGCAGTCATACAGCCCATTCATAGTCACAATTGGGTAAGTTCAGACTGATAACAATTTAGACCATTCAGAGTTACTTAGTTAGCTAGCATTGCTGACACCTATAGAGCCACTTGTTTGTTATGTGTGTGTGTAAGTCTGCATATGGATGCTGTGGGATGTGCTTGAGACCCACCACAAGCATGTGCAGACGATTCACATAGTGTTGTTCTGAGATGGTCGCTGTGCTCCATTGATGGTGTTCTTTATTAACCCTTGTATTGCTGTCTGGGAAGTTTTCCTTCTCTTTCTTTTGTTGTATGTGGTTCTGGTGGGAGATTCCATTGTTATGTTTGCTCACTTCATTGTATGAGTGTGGGTATCAGTGCATGATCTTGATCTTTTGAAGATAGTCAAATGTGAAAATCATAACAGAACAAGGCAGCGTACATCATTTTGGATTGAGTCATGGCTGGTCCTTGCTTTCTATAGTTCTGCTTAACCCCTGCATTGCTTTATTGTGTAACAGACATGATTTTGCCATTATAATCTTAATGGTGTATGTTGCATTGATATATTCATATTAACCTTGATTTTCTATAACCATACGTTGTTATTATTATTGCTTAGGATTATAATGTGATAATGCAAATTGCTACTGGCAAAATGTATTTCATTATTCTGTGTTACATCCAGTAGGTATGCATTCTGAAAATAGCAGATAAATAGTTAAATTCTATTTAGCAGATGTGGGACATTTTGTCTTTCAGATAGGTTGTTAATTCTTACAATATTATGCATGTGGTTTTTAAAGGGTTGTTACACAACATGTGGCCCTATTGAGCACATCTCATGTGATAAATCTCTTGCCACTTAGTTGCCCTAGTACATACAGATGGGGTAGGTACTTGTATGCTGTCACCAGTTGTAAGTAATTGTAAGGAAAAATTAACCTTTTCTATTGTGCTATTATTGCTAGTAGGGGTGGGCAAAAAGTGATAAAAATTTCCCACATTATTTTTTTACGAAAAACGGACGATTTTTCACTTTTTTCATGAAGGTTTTCTCTTTTTCTCCAATGCAAAATGTTCTTCCTTTTCGCCTATTCCAACACATTATTCTCCTATTCTAACACATATCTTGCATAGTCTAACACATTTTTTCTCCTATTCAACACATTTTTCTCCTATTCCAACATATTTTTTATTATTACAACACATTTTTTCCTATGTTCAATATGGTGCAACATTTCTCAGCACAATATTACTTCTTCTGAGGGTTGTAGTGGAGAAATAAGTAGCTGGAAGTCAAACTTGTGGGTCCTAAAGCAACATATACTGTGAAAAATGTGTTAGCATGCAGAGTGTCTTTGTCCTTTGCCCACAACTCTTACTTCCTGCTTAAGTGACACTAGCACGTATTCATGATGATGTGAAGTGATTAAAAAAAAAAAAGTACAACCTACAGTGTGGCAGATGTGTATGGTAGTTTTGATGGGGGACTGGCGTGGTGTGATTGGTGGGACCTTGACATCTACCCCGGGAGGAGAGGGATCATCATCATTTATTGCACATGTTGCAGTAATGATTGCTGCAGTCAGATTTGCACTAACACTCCCACACTCCTGCACTTCCTCCACCTTTCCCCCTCTTGCTTGTTCATTTGCTAGACATTACTTAACTACTGTGTGTTTTTACTCTCTAAAGTACACGTGTGATGGTGTATGATGTCATGCCTTCGCACTCAACAAAATTTTCAATATAGCATGCTGTCTATCAAGTCTGCCTCAGTCACAGTGCTCCCAGCCAACTGTCTAATAAATGTATTTGTTTAATTATTTGTGTTTTTCATTTTTAATTATTTATTTTTTAATTGTCCACCACATTTTATCACAGTTAGTCCCAAAAAAGGTATATAATCAACAATTTATTTCCCCAGACTTCCCCAGCACACAGACAATAAAAGTAAAATCAGTAAGCAATCTGGACCCCAGCTGCCTGTGTCTTGCCAGTCAGTCACACCAAATGTTGGCGTATTTTGGGTTAACCTGTCATGGAGTGACTAAGAAAAACAACACTGACAAGTACAGATACAGTAAAATCAATATCTTTATTGAAAAAAGGAAAAGAAAAGATACGATCAGTAATTCCCCAACCCTCACAGGACCAGGTGTGGAGACAGTGCAAAAACATTTCCCCAACCCTCACTAGCCAGATATGGAGGCAGCACAGGATCCACTGACAGAAGAGAGGCTGATCCAAATCTGACTATAGGCGTAACTGGTAGAAAGTATAGTAGTAGCTACTAGTGCGTGTGAAGCGGAAACACCCAAGCAAAGCAAGAGAAACTTCCCTAGAATGCTAGGGTAAACCTACAGGAAATGGCGACTCATGAGTACCCTAGAACGCTAGGGTAGCGATAGGCAGTGGTGACTGAAATCCCTAGAATGCTAGGGTAGCGATAGGCAGTGGTGACTGAAATCCCTAGAACGCTAGGGTAGCGATAGGCAATGGTGACAGAGATCCCTAGAGCACTAGGGAGTACCAAAAGGCACTAACTGGTAGAAACAAGCAGGATGGAATAGCCAGAGACAAGGCCCGGCACAGCGGGAGGAGAATAGCTTGTACCAGAGGGAACAGCTAGAGCACGGTCTAGCGAGAGAGAGGAGTCAGTCAGGCCAAGGATCGAGAACACAGAGCAGTAAGTCAGCCACTCCAAGATCAGTACTGTATCAGATAGTCAGCCAAGCCGGGTCAGCACAGAGCGGATAGTCAGACGGAGCCAAGGGTCAGACCAGAGCGGGTTGTCAGATGGAGCCAAGGGTCAGACAGGAGTGGGTAGTCAGATGGAGCCAAGGGTCAGACCAGAGCAGGTAGTCAGACAGAGCGAAGGGTCAGACCGGAGCAGATGGCAACAAGTCAGGGATCAAACGTAACCGGAGTCAGACGTAGCCAGAGGTCATACACGGAACAGATCATAGGAATATCACAAGAGCAAATGCGCAGGTACACCAAGAAAGGGCAAAGGAGGCCTATAATGCCTATCAAGTAGGCGGAGACTCATTCTGGCAATTAACTATAGGACTATAAGAATAGCGAATGCGCATAAGCGTGACACTCAGGAAGTGAAAGACAATGTTGCCCGCACCTCGCAGGAGCGCTCTCTGAGGGCAATCATGGGCACCATGGTATAACCTCCTTTCTCCCTTCTTCTACCCATTGTGCTCCCAGACTCCTCTACTACCACAGAGCACATTTTTGAGCTAGAGAAGTTAAAAGTAACTTTGAAGCTTAGTTTAGGGAGTCTTTTAGGTAGGACATTTGTTCTCTGTATTAGGGGAGTCTGAGGGCACTCTGGGGGAGAGGAAGGGAGAAAGGAGGTTGATCTTATTTATCACAGTTTGGTGTGACTGACTGACTATTAAACTGTGAGCAAGTTGTCATTTGTCCTTAGTGGGGTCTGGACAAGGGGTATAGTGACAGCAGAAGTATTGTCAGAGACATTGCCCGGATGGGGAGGAAATGGTTAATTTTTCTTATAAGCCAAATTCTCTGAAAGTCTGTTTTAGGTGTGTGTAATGATCTCATGTTAAGACAATGGCTCTTTGCTTCAATATGGGGGTGAAATATTTGAGTGAGTGATTCTGTGTTAGACACCAAGTCTGAAGAAAGATGTACTCCTATATGGGAAAGTCAGCTAGGGTGACAGATTTATATCAAATGTGATAACCTTTTTGACATTTTTATCTGATGATGGAATCCAGACAAATTCCTGTCTATTAATAAGAAAATAATTATCAGGGAAAATGTCTGTACAGTGTTGCGGTGCCATCTTCTAGTTTCATAGATTTATTACTGGAAGAATGCATGATTCATATGGAAATTATGATTGTGAGCGCGACAGAGATTGAGTTTTGTAATCATATGGAAATTAGAAATTTAGAGTGTCCAAATAGATAATACTGATGATGTTACTGCATAATGAGATGGATCTTTATCCAGAGGGCATTTTGTAAACAGGAATTTTACATGATAAACATATGAGTTTTGAGAGAGAAAGGGGTGGTCTTTGTCTTGTGGCTGAGTTCCTGATCATCTTAATCTAGGCTTCCTGGTTCTGTTTGCTGAAGTACTACTGCCAGGCCCCAAAGAAAATCTAATAAGATCCTACACTTATTGACTGGTAATTCTAACTTTTCTTATTTACTTCTGCAAAATTTTGGAATCAAATATATATTTCTTCTATATTTGAAGAAACATAAATATTTCTTATGGACTGGCCGCCCATATTTAGAAAGTATAATAAGCCATATTGGCTGTAGTAATTCTGGAATTAAGCAGAATTGATTAATTAATTTGCAATATTTTGTCAGATAAGTGTAATATAGTTGATAGCAGTTAGATCTATATAGCTTGGTTTATATATTAGTTAATATAATTCTTGATATTTCTAGAATAAAATATATTGTGTTTCTGGAACGGTTATTTTAGCTGATATCTGATCTGGGGAATTGTTTGAATTCATTTATTAACCCTTCAACTGCTATTTGTCAATTTATTTTGAGGTGTTTCTTTGGATTTCTTTGTGTATATATTAATAAGTGGATTAACTCTTGGAGTACCCTATAGGTTTTACATAGGATTGTTATGGTCATGTTTATGATATATGTTGCATGAAGTTTGGTATACTGTCTAGACATATACTATTAGATTTGATTCTAAGTATATTCTTGGTATAATCTATTATTGACTATATTAAAGGGATAGTAATGTTTCATAATAAAAGCAGCTCTAATTAATCATCATAGTATTTGGACTTTGGAGAGTGTTATTTCAGTTCTGTCAGAGTTGTAGTTCAAGAGTAATTCAATGACAAGGTATCCCCCTCTCGCCCCTTTTACTGATGTAACACTGTTCAGCCAGATTAGAAGGGAGGTGCTCAGGTAGATTGCAGAGAGATAAAGCTAAAAACCTGAAAAACTTGTCAATGGGGGCAGGGCTTTCATTGTTCTCATAGGGAGAAGATTGTCTCCTCCTGTAATCTGTCTGGTCTATGGACTGGATTCCACATCTGAGAAGAGATGGCTTACACTAGGTAAAAGGGACGGGAGGGGAAACTTTGCTTGTGAATATCTCTCAAACCATAAAGGTTTGAGAGGTAAGACTTATATCGTTCTTCATTTTTTTTTAATACCTACAAAATAAAATAAAGCAAAATATTACTATCCCTGTAAATGCAATTTATATGTTTTATTCAGAAGGTATGCAATATTTGAAATCAGCACATAATCAAATTATAGTGATCTTAGTCTGGGATGTTATTCCAGTTAGTTTCTCTAAATTCGGTTATTGCATATGGTATAAGGAAATTGTCAGAGGACCTGGCTTAATATTAAAGCCTACTCACCTGATATCATACCTTAAACCTCAATTAGCATAGTTTATACAGTTTCTGGGGCAGATGTATTCATATATGCTGCTACCAACTATATTTTAATTCTTGTAAGGACCAATTATCCTTTGTTATGCTACTGGGTTAAATTATTGTTATTTAATACCTCTGAATATTACACTTTATATATATATATATATATATATATATATAGTGGTAGATACAGATTTAAGACACAACTCAGGAAGAGACACAAAGCCAGTAAACCACTCATGGACAGCTATTTTGTTGTTAATGCAACTCATCAGCATGTGGTTGGTTTTACTGGCTTGCTATTGAGGCTTGGTGCACATGCGAAGGGGTTGCATTAAAAACGAAACGACTGTCCATGAGTGTTTACTGGCTTTGCATCTCTTCCTGAGTTGTGTCTTAAAGCTGTTGCTCATCATACACATACTCTAACATTTTCAGTTTGTGCTCTCTCTCTTTCTCTCTCTGTCTCTCTCTCTCTCTCTCTATATATATATATATATATATTTTACTTAAATTATATATATTTTTGCACAAATATGCGTGATAGATTATTTTACTCAGTTCTTTACTGTGAAGTAGCGTATCAATACCTAATATAGTGTAAAGTTGTAAAATGTATTATTTAGCTATTTATGTGAAGATATGCAACCTAACTGGGCCTTCTGTTAATCCTATCCTATCTGAATATCTTCAACAGTATTTGGGTTCTGGTGTCATGGTGTTTGTATACAGTTGTGTTATTTACCACACATACACTGTGCACATTGCAGTTGCTGATGAGAGGCACAGTTTCTGCTCTCAAGGGAAAAATGTCTATTATAATAACAACTAACCCATGATTTTGGAGGAGGGACAGGTGAAGGAAAATTATTGGTCAACTTCTTCTTTTCTCTACATAGACTGGGAGCTACTTATTGTGCTGCTACTTCCTAAGATGCATCACTGGAGCTAGCCGTGGCAAGTGGAACCATAATCATCCGTCAACCCTGTTACTGCTGTTGTTGATCCCATTCCCTTTCAGTTGATTAACCATCCTGCTTCTTAAACATCTCAGCAGGAGCAGCATGAACAACACTCACAAATTCCACATTTGCATCAGGGCATTTGACAATAGCCAGTGGCCACTGGCCAACAGGACATCACCTGCTGGCAATAGGCCAGTAGGGAATGTTTTTGTTCCTCAGGACATGTTCTTTAAAAAAAAAAATCATAGTCCTACAATAAAAAATAAGCAATTTTGTTGGTTTGTTTCTAACAAGCCTAAGTCCTACAAATCAATGTTTCCTCAGGGCTTGGGCCTCTAACAACAAATCAATGTTTCCTCAGGGCTTGGGCCTCTAACAACACATCTACCAAAACATCCTCTACAAAATACTCAAGTCAAGTATTAGTCCATCCCTTTGGCAGCTTATGTCAGGGGGTTCCTATCTCTATCACTTTACGTACAATGTTCTTATTTTATTTAATTTTATTAACTGTCCCTCCATTACCAGTCAAGAAACCCCCCCAAAACAAATTCCTGTTCAACTGATTAATTCCCCAGACTCCACCCACCAACACAGGCACCCTCCTCAGACCCCTTTTATACCATGTCTTATGGGGTTTTTATTTGTATTTAGGATTTATTTTGTATTAACTGCCCCCCAATCTCAGTAAACAAACCACCCCCAAAGAACATTCCCTGTTAACTGATTCTTTCCCCACATTTCCCCATCACAGGCACACTCATGCACCTTTTATACTATGACTTTGGGAAATAAAAAATATTTGCTATGTGTTGTGCATAACTTCAATGTTTCCATTGAATGAGCTAGGTGAAAAAAGCAGAACATCGGCACCTTTCACAGGAAATTGGGGCCATATTTGATTCCTCTCTTTCCTTCTCCCCTCACATTAACTCCGTGGCTAGATCATCTCGCTTCTTTCTCCCCAACATTGCTAAAATCCGCCCGTTCCTCTCCCAACAAACTACTAAAACTCTTGTACATGCCCTCATTCTGTCTCGCTTAGACTATTGCAGTATCCTACTAACTGGCCTCCCTGCTACTCATCTTTCACCTATACAATCTGTTTTAAACTCTGCTGCACGAATCACCACACTCTCCTAAAAAAACTGAACCTGCTCACATAATTCTCAGACATCTGTCATAGCTCCCGATTCAGCAGCGCATCAATTACAAAGCCCTTCTTCTCACCTTTAATGCTCTCCACACTGCCACCCCTCCTTACATCTCTTCCCTCATCTCCTCTTATGTTCCTGGCCGCTTCCTTCGCTCAGCACATAACGTCCTTCTTGTTACACCATCCACACCCTCTGCCCTATCTCGTCGCAAACCTTTCTCACTGTCTGCTCCCTACCTATGGAACTCCATACCCCTCTCCCTACGTCTTGAAAAATCCCCCTCTGTCTTTAAGTCTACCCTGATATCTTATCTTCTGGAGCACTAGGACCATGCACTGCCTTTGGCCAAACTCAGCATTTGTAATCTCAGCACTTAACACCCACTTACCCCATTGTCTGTCTCCTTTTACCCATTTAGACTGTAAGCTCCTTGGGGCAGGGACCTCTCTCCCATTGTTTCTATGAATGTCACACTTATTTCATCCCCTCTTATTTATTGTAACATATGTCTATTGTAAGACGCTGCGTACACTGTGTGGCGCCATATAAATATATACATACATACATACAAGCGGAAAGTGCCATTATTTGCTGATTTCAGTTTGAAGACTAAGATGAAGCTGATACCTTAGGACCTCCACATCCAGATGATTATGTACACACACACTCACACATACAATCACACACTTACATTTAACCCTTTAAGGGCGGCCGATCGCTCATGCGGACATCACTTAAGGACCACAGACCATTATTTTTTTATGTCCACATCTGGTTCATGGCTCCTCAAATGGTGTGCAGCCACGCGTGGACCCCTGAATTCCATGACGGTCCTGGCACATCAGTAGATTTGCATTAAGGACCCATGACGTGCCGGGACCGTCATGAAATTCAGGGCTCCCCGTCAAGGGTCATTAAGGTGTTAAGCCTCAGGGGATATCGTTAAGTGTAGGAAAGAGAATAGAAGAAGGGACGTCAAGAGGGGGTTTTTGCCTTTTGCAGCAGACTAGACTTTGTTCCTCATTTATGAAAAACTGAATCCAGAACCTGGAATCATATGTTACGTCTCCCCTATTGTATCTTAAGCGCTAGAAATTGTTTCAGCAGCACAGGCTATTTTATTTATCTTAAACCTTTAAAGGGATAGTAATACCTAAAATGTAAAAAAAAATATGTTGTAGGGTTTATCCCCCTGAGTAAAACAAGAGTACTCCCACTGCTGAGAGGTCTTTCATTCAAAAGTTATTAATTTTCAAAGTTGAATTTTTTAGGCGCAATATCACAGTGGCCTGAAATTGTACAGTGGCGCTGTTGCTACACGATCCTATGGACAGCTCTGGTCTCAGGACCATAAATCTCCATAGGATGGTGTAGCAACAGCGCCACTGTACAATTTCAGGCCACTGTGATATTGTGCCTAAAAAATTCAACTTTGAAAATTAATAACTTTTGAATGAAACATCTTTCAGCAGTGGGAGTACTCTTGTTTTACTCAGGGGGATAAACCCTACAACATATTTTTTTTTACATTTTAGGTATTACTATCCCTTTAAGAACCTGAGTGGTGGGCATTTTATTGTGTAGCCCTTAAAGGGTTTACTAAAGCTATCAGAACTTATGTATGCATACATTTAAAGGGATAGCAATGTCTTCATTATATAAAAAATAATATGGTAGAGCATAAAATAAGAAATCCAACAATGCAATTCCTATCTCTCAATCCTTTACGGTTTGAGAGATAGAGCATTCTTCAGTTCCCCTCTCCCTGATATCAGCTGTAACGATGACAGAAGGAGATCTGTCTTGGCCGACTCAAGGAGGCTCTTCAGCAGAGTGTGATTTAAAAAGAAATACTTCTTTGGAACGGTCTAAAAAGTGTGCTTGCAAACCAAGCACACTTTGTAGACCGTTCCAGTGAAGTATTTCTTTTTAAATTGCACTATTTTGGCTCTGAAGTAGATCCGCCTGTCGGTCCCTGGACCAGGATCTCCTGCTGTCAGCTTACAAGTTGACGTCAGGAGAAGGGAAGGGAGAGGGGAACCTTAGAACACTCTATCTCTCAAACCATAAAGGTTTGAGAGATAGAAATTGCATCTTTGGATTTCTTATTTTATGCTGTACAATATTACTTTTTATATACTTAACACATTACTATCCCTTTAAATGTTGCTATATAATCGCAAGTTAAATCAATAAATTGTTTTGTTACACAAGAGAAAATACTTCTCCAATAAAGAAACTATAATTATCTCTTCCCTTTATTTCTCTGTTATAATTACTTTGTTTTTCTAGTGTGAGAGAAACAAATTCTCTTTTTTCCAAAGTCAAAATTATTCATATCTCACCCGTTAGCAACAGCACCACCTGGTGTCCAAAAGGCAAATGCATTTTGTACAATACTCTCTGGGAGAGCTTGAGGCATTGGCTAGTTCTCTCCTGAATAAGTGAATGTAACAAAACCACCTGATGATCATGAAAGAAAATTGCAGATTAGTGTAAACTGAAAATAATTTGACTTGTGATAATGTTTAAATGGAAATTATCCCAGAAGTTGGATTACGTTGGTTGCTTTCAGCAGGAAAAACTCTATAACATCATTTACTGCTCATTTACAGCAGTGGTTTAATTAGTGATTGAAGGACCCTGATGTAAACACTTTATTTGGCTCCTATAACTAGGGGTGGGTGAAAAGTGTGAAAAATTTCCCGCCAAAAATTTCACGAAAAGTGCCAATTTCTTGCTTTTCCCATGAAAAATGTTGCCTTTCCACCTATGCAAAAATTTCCTCCTTTTCACCTATTTTAACTAATTTTCTGCCTATGTTAACACATTTTCCTCCTATTTTAACACATTTTCGCCTATATTTCCTATAGGTACTACATTTCCCACTGTAATATTACTTTTTCTGAGGGTTGAAGTTTAGAAATAAGTGGCTGAAAGTCAAAGTTGAGAGTCCTACAGCAACATATGGCTTGAAAAATGTGTTAGCATGCAGAATGCATTTGTCCTTTGCCCACAAAACTTTCTTGCCTAAGTGACACTGGCACATATTCATGATGATATCAAGGAATTAAAAAAAATAAAGTACAACCTACAATGTGGTCCCAGTCAATGCAGTGGTCCCATCTGTCCTCCACCTCCTCATCTGTGCTGCTGTTAATATATTTGTCCTGGCTTTGTCTGTTATGTGTAGTTTCTTTTACTACTACTACTGGAGCTGGATTTTGATGTAACTCTACTGCCACTACTACTAGGTGTCAAAGGTGCAGCACTTACACCAGCAGCACCAGAGGTACTCTTCATATATAACACTGTGGATGTTAACCTGTGTTGCTGTTGCTGGGTACTCAAAACAGGTGTGTGTGGCTGAGTGGGAATTGGACTTTGAAGAGGTGATGATGCTGAGGATGACTGATAGGGTGACTGTGTGCTTTTTGACATCTGTACTTGTCCAGGGTCAAACTTTCCAATGGCTTTCTCAAACAATTTATAGACAGGTACAGTGCTCCTTAAAAGTGGTGGAAGATACAGCTTTTGACTTTCTGCTAACCTTATAGCCCTGTCACCATCCTCACTCTCAACTTCATCTGTATCTGAACAAGAGAAGGATGCTGGAGGGATATATTCTAGATCTGTATCATCATCAGTCATTATTAGACCATCCTCAGCAGCATCAGCATCACCTGACAGTTCTTACCCACTACTACCCTTATATTCCTCTAAGCTTTTGGAAGTCTCAAACAACTTATTTTTTACTTTTACTATAACGAAATTCACTACTACTTTGAGGACAGGTGTTTTGGTGTCTCTGTCTGATGCAGCAGGCGGTTCAGCTGCTACACCTTCCTCTATTATGTTGTTGCCATCATCATCAGCAATTGAAT
This sequence comes from Rhinophrynus dorsalis, assembly GCA_037306005.1. Lineage (NCBI taxonomy): Eukaryota > Metazoa > Chordata > Amphibia > Anura > Rhinophrynidae > Rhinophrynus > Rhinophrynus dorsalis. Next base: position 688,787,124 of record CM074718.1, read on the forward strand.
GTGACTTGTTGTCATCTTCAGTGTTCTTCTTATATGGTTCTTTATTTCTACTGGCACTGGTGGTTCTGGACCTAGTTTTGCTGGGGCCTTGACAAACTGTATCCTGTAGAGGGATAATCATCAATGACTGCACACGCTGCAACAACCATTACTGCAGTCAGTTTTTGAACTACTACTTTACTCTCACATCCCTGTACTGCTCCACCCCTCCCTCTTCCCCTTGTGCGTTTGCTGGACATTACGCAACTACACTGTGTTTTTTTACTGTACAGTACACAACGCAACTGATGGAGCTGTATGATGCCTTGCCTAAGCCTAGGCAGCTGTCTGTCACTGTCACCTAAGATATTTCGTTTTTTATTATTTTTTATTTTATTTTATTTTTGTAAGTTGCCCACCCTGTTGTCTTATCACAGTCTGTCCAAAACAAAATTATAAAAAAAGAAAATCAACAATGTCTTTCCCCACCCAGCACAGAGACAATAACAGCAAGATCAGCAGGCAAATAGGTTGCCTGTGTCTTGCCTGTCAGTCACATGGAATTTTGGAGTATTTGGGGGACAACCTCCTTCCTCCCTTCTTATCCCCTAGACTGCCCCCAGACTCCCCTAATACAGAGAACAAATGTCCTACTTAAATGACTTCCTAAAATAAGCTTCAATTCCCCTTTATTTTCCTATCTCCTCTAGCTAAAAAACATGCTGCTCTCTCCTCTCACACAGAATGGCTGCTGTGAGAGCCTGGCACCCTTTTAGCTGTAGAAAACTTTTCTTCCCATTGATTTCAATGGGCGGAAAAGGCGGGAAAAAGCTGAACAACGGCACTTTTCTCAGGAAATTTTTCGCCAAGCGGACAGTGGCATTATTCACAGATTTCAGTTTGAGGCGAAAATTTTCGCCCATCCCTACCTATAACAAACATATTTTCACAGAGGTATAACTGGAACATATTAGACCCTGTGACAGATAGGGCCCCCTTGGATCCTGGAGGCCAGCACAATTGCACTATCTGCAACCCCTGTAGTAATGCCCCTGCCACTGGTAGGATTGAGGAGCTCCTCAAATATAGGGCAACATTTAGGATGCTCTTATGGTTAGATGTAATCTTTTTTTTAACTTCCTACCTGTGAGAAAAGCCAGTCATATTTTTACTATAAATCCAGAATAGCTTCACTCCTCCTTTACTATCTAATCACAGGATTTCATTGGTTAAGCCTTGTATATATGGGACTGTTGGAAACCCATGGTGAGGCTTCTGGAGTGTCACTTGACACATAATAAAGCATCACAGTTGGTCAAATTAGAATCCTAGCTGGTCATGTGATAGAGCCAATAATGAGGTGATTGGTCAAATGGAATACCAACAGGAATTGGTGCATTATGGATCTTATATTTGCTATGCACATATCTGGAATATTTTCCTTTATTCCTTAATCAGCGGTCTATGATTAAACAAAATGAATATGGGAAACATGTTAGATCTAAAAGCCATGCGGACTGAGTTAGACATAGTGGAGGTGAGAATGGAGGAGTTTCGTGTAAAAAGTGTGTTTTTTTTAGGATAAAAAATCATCAACAGAGGATTCATTATGATGTAGGTTTGGCTCTGTTACTATGAACACTTGGTACACACATGCATTAAAATTAGTGTTGAGCGAGCACCACGATGCTCGGGTGCTCGGGTGCTCTGACCGAGCACCCCCTGAGGCTCGAGTGCTCGGCCGAGCACCCGAGCCCCATTGAAATGAATGGGGCAACACCAGGCACCCCCTGCTCTGATGAGGGGAGGGTGCCTGGTCAATGCCCCCTTCATCTCCGCTATGCCCCCTTCATCTCCGAATGCCCCCTTCAGCTCCGCAATGTCCCCCTTCAGCTCCGCTATGCCCGTCTTCCACAATGTGCCCCTTCATCTCCGCTATGCCCCTCTTCCACAATGTGCCCCTTCATCTCCGCTATGCCCCTCTTCCACAATGTCCCCCTTCATCTCCTCTATGCCATAGAGGAGATGAAGGGGGACATTGTGGAAGAGGGGCATAGCGGAGATGAAGGGGGACATTGTGGAAGAGGGGCATAGCGGAGATGAAGGGGCACATTGTGGAAGACGGGCATAGCGGAGATGAAGGGGGACATTGTGGAAGAGGGGCATAGAGTCTATGCCCCTCTTCCACAATGTCCCCCTTCATCTCCGCAATGCCCCCTTCATCTCCGCAATGCCCCCGTACCTCCAGTCCCTGGTGGTCCAGCGGAGCTTCTTGGGATCTGTGCGTCTTCCGGCACAGATCCCCGCCACCCGAACATGTCGGGCGAGCACATGGCGGTACTCGACGAGTACCGCCATGTGCCGAGCAGAGCGATGCTCGAGCCGATCCGAGCATCGGCCGAGCACGCTCGCTCATCACTAATTAAAATGCCCCTGCATCTCTATTATATGCACATGAGATTTAAATAGTCTTCACTTTGTCAATCAGACTGAGCTTGTTTCTCTATAAATTCAAGTTAGGATTAGGAAAACAAACTAATTATATACTAAGGGAACAAAACTAAATAAAATATTAAAAAGACCTGTTTTAGAAATCATTATTGTTATTTTCCTATGCCAAAGAAATTACTTTCACGCATGATAATTAGTCTGACTTTAAACAAAAGTGAAATCAGAATCTGCTAAGTGCCACATAAGAAGTCTGAGCTTTTGGATAATTTTGCTCAATTTGTACCACTTAAAAATCAATGAAAACTAATCAAAGAGAACTTCATTCTTTGCTATTAGGAAAATTATTTTATTCATTTTTTTTTCTTGTAAATGCATTATGTTTTCTCAGTTTGTTTTAACTACTAACCCTTTGAATGCCAGAGGGGTACACAACGCATTGCAAAGCAATGCTTTGCTTAATTAAAACTGAACAAATTATTGTGATAACCGAATGTCATGATTTTGTTTTTGTTGGTTTATGCATTTGGCTACTTGAGACATAACACACACGTGGAACAAATTCTGGAGGGAGGGTATAGGGTGATAGAAGGACAAAGGAGTGAAGAAAAAGTATACAGAAGGGCAAAGGTAGGAGAGAGCAGAGGTCAAAGGGCATGCCACTAAAGATGGTATGGGAGCTAGACATAAAAACTTGAAGGGAGGGAAGTGGGCATATTAGATTTAAAGGAGCAGTAAACTTTTTTTATGAAAAGTATATATTGTAGGGATTTTCCTATTGAGTAAAATAAGGGTACTCCCACTGATGAGAGATTTATATTTCCAGAGTTATTACAGTTTAAACCCATGTTTTTTTTACATTAGCAGTGCCCTCTAGTGGTCAAATTCTAATTAGATTTCCTGTTAGATTCTAATGGAGAGGAATGTCAGAGACATACAGTTCTCCATAGAATGTGATAGAAACTGCTGAGTCACTTCCTGTCAGTTATAACTATCAGGAAGTAAACACATGGTAAATTCACTTCCTGTCAGTTAGAACTATCAGGAAGTAAACACAGTAAATTCACTTCCTGTCAGTTAGAACTATCAGGAAGTAAATACAGTAAATTCACTTCCTTATTATTTAAACAGCTATAAATTTTGAATAAAACATCTGACAGCGATGGGAGTGACCTTGTTTTATTCAGCAGGAAAAGCTCTATAAAATATGTGTTTTCATTAAAAAAAAAAGTTTACTGCTCCTTGAAAGGAACGGCATGGACAAAGGAGACTGAGGGGAGGGAAGCAGACTAGAAGGGAATGAAGGGAAGGGAGCATGGAACAAATGGAACATGTGGAACAAATTCTGGGGGGAGGGGACAAGGGAGCAAAGAAAAAAGTATACAGAAGGACAGATGCTCCAGTTCTGGAGCAAATCAATTGCACCAAAGGGGCAAATAAAAAAATAGACAAGTTTCCCAGACCCCATGAATCAAAAACAGATTTCTGTAATGCTTCGAAATGTATTGGAGACCTCTCTAGCACTGAAGGAATTAAAAATCTCAATTTAAACCAATAGAAACTGTATATGTCCCCCATGAATTCCCACCCCCACTTCCCACTGTCATTAACCCTTTGAGTTCCAGAGTTCCACACAATGCATTTTGGCACTCAAGGGTTAAATCAGCCTTTAAAGTGTTAGTAATATCCGCTTATAAGTTGATGCAATATTGAAAATTAAGAAAAAAAAATATCTGGGGCAAGTCCCATCTCTCAAACATTTATGGTCTGAGAGAGCTAATGTTTTAACCCTTTGAGTGCCAGAGTGGTACGGAATGCATTGCAAAGCAATGCATTCCGTACCACTCTGGCACTCAAAGGGTTAAAGTTCCCCCCTCCCTCCCCTTTCCCTGATGTGAGCTTTAAAGCTGAGAGAAGGAGGTTTGTGTCGGCCGACTCCAGGCGGCTCTTCAGCAGAGCAGAAATACCACAATCTAAAAAGAAATAATTCATTGGAACAGTCTACAAAGTCGGTTTGCAAACCAGGCACCCTTTGTAGACCGTTCCAATGAAATTTTTCATTTTAGGTTGTGGTATTTCAGCTTTGCTGAAGAGCCGCTGGCTGGTCCTGGGACCAGGATCTTCTTCTGTCTGATGCCACTGCAAGGGTAAGGAGAGGGGAACTTTAAAAGATGGGACTTGCTCCATATATATATATTTTTTTTTTAAATCTACAATATAGCATGAAATTATGAGTGGGCATTACTAACCCTTTAAAGGGATAGTAATACTTTGTTTTATCTTTATTTTATTTTGTAGGCATTAAAAAACATGAAGAACGATATAAGTCTTATCTCTCAAACCTTTATGGTTTGAGAGATATTCACAAGCAAAGTTTCCCCCTCCTGTCCCTTTTACCTAGTGTAAGCAATCTCTTCTCAGATGTGGAATCCAGTCCATAGACCAGACAGATAACAGCAGGGGACAATCTTCTTCCTATGAGAACAATGAAAGCCCTGCCCCCCTTGACAAGTGTTTCAGGTTTTTCCCTTATCTTAATTGAAGATTGTCCCTCTCTGCAGTCTACCTGGGCACCTCCCTTCTGATCTGGCTGAGCAGTGTTACATCAGTAAAAGGGGAGGGAGGGGGATACTTTGTCATTGAATTACTCTTGAACTACAACTCTGACAGAATTGAAATAACACTCTCCAAAGTCCAAATACTATGAAGATTAATTAGAGCTGCTTTTATTATGAAACATTACTATCCCTTTAAGAATCTACAATTCTGTATATACACCTAAATATTTTCCTAAACACTAAATAATATATTTGTCTAAATTGCATTTGATATTTACATAGTATGTCACAGCAAGAGGAACTACTGAGAACATATTAACCGTGCCAGTGAGGTGTCCAACGCAGTACAAGTCAGTGCATTAGATAACTCTCCAGCACCCAAATGGTTAAAGGGCACACAGTGTGTCCTTGTGCCTGCAGAGCATTCATCTCAGTGCAATAGACATCACCAACTCTTTGCTTTGTCTGCCTGTCAGCTTTTCTCAAATACAAAATGCAGAGTTTAGTAAATAAAGACAAATGATAGTGCTCCTTCTATGCGGACCCTGAAGCTAAAATGCACAAGCCTCTTATGGCTTGGACCTGCTTCATTGACTGTTCAGACAGCCCAGTAATACGACAGATGTAGCCAGCCGTTGCCTCTTTCCCGCTGTCCAGAAGATTATGATCATTTTATGTGAGATGCCATTATAATTCTCAAGGTCAAAGAAGTCAGACAGAAAATAGGAGCAAGGCAATTCATTTTTCCATAAATTGTCACGTTCATAAAGAGGCAGGTAAAAGATTTCTCAAACTATACAATCTGCTTAACGTAATGTATAAATGAAAATGATAAAATATCATAACTAAATGTTTCTTACATTAAAGAATCTTTCCAGAATTACAATATTTGTTAGATTTAAAGAATAAATGTGTAGTATTAAGTTTGGTAGGTGAATAATAATCTTTCAAACATAATAATATTCAATTAAAAAAATGTTCTAGTATTATAATATTTGTTAGATTAAAAACATATTCTTATATTATAAAATGTGTTAAGTTAAAAATAATTGTAACGTATTTTCTCACCTCCTGATTGATGATAGTGAAAACAAAAATATAGACATTCATATCATTCTTAACCAGCTGAATGCCAACTAGTTCATTCCTTGTGAGGCATGTAAGGGAATAAATAAGATATATTCAGTTTCTTAGTTTTCTAAGGTCTTGGTCTCAAGAAAAACACAAGCTAATCAGCTGAAAATGGAACAAATGTGGCTGTATACATTTTAGCTTATTGCTTCATGTGACCCAGATCCAAGCAACTTGCTACAACTTCCTTGAATTCATAGACCACTATAAGAAGAGTTCACACTGCAGACTTTGAGAATGTAATGCTGATCACAGTCCTTAACAAATGGACCACCCCCATGGGTACAAATAAATCATGTTTGGATGATGTCGTTGTGTGCCAGCCATCAGTCACCCCTCCCATATGATGGGTTGGCTGAAGGAACACATGAACGGGTATGTACTAATATGGTTTATCACTAATAAAGATACTGCAACCGATTGTTGCATACCGTGCCAGCCTAATGTCAAATACATTCAAGGTCAATACAAAGAACTATCCAATGAATTATTTATGCAAAGAGCTGAGCTAAGAACAAGAAGTCATCCATTAGGACTAGAGGAAAGGCGCTTTCAACTAAAACAAAGGCAGGGATTCTTTACAGTAAGGACGGTAAGACTATGGAATTCTTTGCCTCGGGATGTTGTGCTTGCAGATAATGCAACTGCATTCAAAAAAGCAATGGATGCCTATCTAGCACAGAATAATATAGACAATTATGACAGATGGCTTCAAAGCAGATAGGATATTGATCCGGGGAATTATTTGACTACCAATTGGAGTCAGGAAGGAATAATTCCCCCCCCACACACACACACACACTTGGGACTAGATTGGAAATGGCTCCAGAGGGCTTTTTGCCTTCCTGTAGATCAACAGGGGTGTTTTGGCATGGGCTGGACTTGATGGACGCATGTCTGTTTTTCAGCCTTATCTACTATGTTACTATGTCTGTTTACTAAACTACTTATACTGAAAATTGGCTTCTTTACAACTACTACATCAATTGCATTGAAGTATACGATTGGATAGATGTTTCAGGGTGTTCCTGTAGGCCTTGTTTAATGGTATAAGGCTAAATGAAAATGAGTGATATTTATACCATTTCTTTTCACATGCTATAGCAGCGACTTTTTGAGCTAATCAAAAAGTCATCAAAATGAAAAAAAAAAATGTCAGATTATGAGTTGCTGGTAAAACAAGAACAGTTTTTTCAAAAGTAAATCTGTAACTGAAAATTTGTTGTAAACAATTAAAAATGGCGATAAGTAGAGCTTGATATCTATTGCACATAACAATTCTGAAGTTATAGATGTATTTGCCTTTGTCTTTAAAATGAAAATGGATAAAATCTCATGGATAAAATCTCAACATGCTAGAAGGCACTGATGTTGTACAATGAACGCTCTTATAAATAATTTACTTTACTGATGTCCTCTGTCATCATCAGAACTAGCACTGTATTCAGCACTTGACCCTAATGTACTCTGTATGTCTCCCATTACCACTTTAGATTGTAAGCTTTCGGGCAGGGACCTCCCACCCAATGTTTCACTCTACAAAGCACCTGTAACCCTGTATTGTTTAAACCCTTAAGCCCTTAAGGACTACATGATGTACTATGACCATCATGGTCCTTAAATACTTAAGGAACGATTACGGTCAAAGTACGTCACGTACGTTTTACTTACAGAGCTCCACCGGGAGAGCTGTAAGAAAAAATGGGACCTAAAATTGACCGCTTCAAGACTGGAGCGATCTCTTTTAGGCCCCAAAGCGGCGTGCTGATACACGCAACAGGTCACATGTACTGGCACGTCGGCAAGGATCAAAGCGGGCCTTATGGGACACAAATGTCCAGGACCGCTGGTCCTTAAGGGGTTAAATTATAAAGCACTGCATACACTTGTGGCACTATATAAATAAACATATTCATTCATTCATTCAAAGAAATAAAATACTTTCTTTTTCTTTAATTCCTTAAGGACTAGTGACATGCAAGGACCATCACCAGTGTCCTCGCCTTAAAGGGATAGTAATACTTCGTTTTAACTTAATTTTATTTTGTAGGCATTAAAAAAACATGAAGAATGATATAAGTCTTATCTCTGAAACCTTTATGGTTTAAGAGATATTCACAAACAAAGTATCCCCCCCCCGTTCAACCAGATCAGAAGGGAGGTGCCCAGGTAGACTGCAGAGAGGGACAATCTTCAATTAAGATAAGGGAAAAATCTGAAAAACTTGTCAAGGGGGGAAGGGATTTCATTGTTTTCATACAAAGAAGATTGCCCCCTTCTGTTATCTGTCCTGTCATACAACCAGAGTCACATCTGAGAAGAGATGGCTTACAGTAGGTAAAAGGGGCGGGAGGGGGACACTTTGCTTCTGAATATCTCATAAACCATAAAGGTTTGAGAGATAAAACTTATATCATTCTTCATGTTTTTTTAATGCCTACAAAATAAAATAAAGTTAAAACGAAGTATTACTATCCCTTTAAGGACTGGTGACAGTCATGGCATATCAAGGGCTAACTCTCCCATTGCCTCTGCAGAGCCTGATGGAAGAGCAGGGTGAAGGCTGTTACTAAGTGCTCCAGTACTGGATCACTTAGTCTCTGCACATTGTTGCCACATATGATTCACTAAAATAGCAAATTATATTTGTCAGGAGTAAAATGACAGAGACAATGCCCCTGTCACTTTTCTCCATCTCCCTCCTCTCACACACATCATGAGGAGAAGAGAGACAAAGAAAAATTGTGACTAGGAGCGGATGAAAAGTCAGAAGAATGTCCTGCATGACTTTTCACGAAATACCAAAGATTTCTTGTTTTTTGCTTACGTTTTCTCCTTTTTGCCAAAGTATTCTCCTTTTCTGCCTTTGCCAATAATAGTTCATCTATGTTTCCTATGACTACACCATTTCCCACCACAATATTACTTCTTCTGAGGGCTGAAGTGGAGAAACGAATGGGTGAAAGTCAAACTTGTGAGTCCTACATTGTTTTGATAAAGGTCCGGCACAGGGATCGAAACGTCGACCAATTCTTGTTGCTGATTTGCCCAATAAATTATTATTTAGAAGTCCCAATGGTGCTGCCTTTCTTTCTTTTCTATACATGTTATCACTATTGAGGAATGTGCATCTGGACATACATTATGGCAGAGTGAGTGCTTCCAACCAACCCTACATATATATATATATATTACCACAATTGTTTGTTTTTACAGATTTATGAAAAAATAGCTGTGCTGAAAACTCAAAAATTCTACTGATGAATTTCTCTATATTGTCTGCTTTTATGAAACATATAATTTTGTGGGGCATTTTCGGGTTTTCACACAATCAACTAAGCTATGATCTTCACATGCCAAATACTGAAAAACGACAGATTGTAAATAATGGTGTCAGTCTTGCAATAGTTACCCTGTAAATGTGAAAAAGGGATTGAAATACTAGGCATACGGGGTACTCCCATACTCAGGAAAAGCAAATTAATATATTTGGTGGTATTTCTTTCAAATGGACTAATAGTATACAAATCCAGATGGGAAAACTTATACAAAATGTTGTGGTGTTTCCCTCCTTTTATATGGGAAAATATGGTTGAATAAACACATACTCAAAAGTTTAGAGCAGTTTAATTTTTTTGGGGGAAAAAAATTACAATAATCAGACAAAAAAAAGTGACCGCTTAAAGATTTTTTTTTTTCCCTCTAAAAATACCTCACAATGTGATTGTAGATTAAACCACGCCCACTTTTGAGACTGATTTCTCCCTTTGACAGAGATGGCAGAAATAGATGCAAAACAAACATGGTAATATGTCTGAGAATTGAGGGACCGTGGCCTAAGAACTGTTTAATTATGATTACAGACAATTTCAGTTACCAGAACGTTTTAAACATATTGCCCTTAAAGGGATAGTAATACTTTGTTTTATGTTTATTTTATTTTGTAGGCATTAAAAAAACATGAAGAACGATATAAGTCTTATCTCTCAAACCTTTATGGTTTAAGAGATATTCACAAGCAAAGTTTCCCCTCTCGCCCCTTTTACCTAGTGTAAGACATCTCTTCTCAGATGTGGAATGCAGTCCATAGACCAGACAGATAACAGCAGGGGACAATCTTCTTCCTATGAGAACAATGAAAGCCCTGCCCCCTTCAGGTTTTTCCCTTATCTTAATTGAAGATTGTCCCTCTCTGCAGTCTACCTGGGCACCTCCCTTCTGATCTGGCTGAGCAGTGTTACATCAGTAAAAGGGGCGGGAGGGGGATACTTTATCATTGAATGACTCTTGAACTACAACTCTGACAGAATTGAAATAACACTCTCCAAAGTCCAAATACTATGATGATTAATTAGAGCTGCATTTATTATGAAACATTACTATTCCTTTAACGATGGTACAGTGCGTGCAACGGCATGCACTAAAGGAGGCAATCTGATACCCAGCAGATTTGGAGGATTACAATTCCCATTATTTCTGCCTATCCTGATATGATTAGCATTTAGACGAATGTGCAATCTTGTCCTTATATTTATAAAATGTTTTTTTTTTGACATGATAAATTTATTGCCAGGCCAGCTGGAATGCATTAATTCAACGAGTTTCCTTCCAGCCAGGAACGGTGTGCCCTGTAAGGCCAGTTAACCTCTCAGATACAGTACTTTGCAAAGAAATGCACAATAATGCATTGTGAGCAGTATTCCCTCTGAGGTAAACACAGGTCAGCAATGAAAGAGTTAAAGGGGATCTCTCACCCCTATAAAAGTTAGGCTTATTAGGTACAGTATATAGTGATAGCGATGAAGACATTATTTATTTAAAAAAATTTATATTATTTGGGATAAAATTATTGGTTACATAGTGCCCTGAGCCCTACTTCCACATACACTGGTCTTGCCGCTCTGCCTCTGCTCCTTCCCATTACCCAGACTCCTCCGATGACAGAGGCTTTCTGTTTGTAAGTTGGAGCGATCTCACTGGCAGAGATCACTATCTAGCCAATGAGATTGCTCCAGCTTACAGGCAGAAAACTTCTGTCATCGGAGGAGACTGGGTAATGGGAAGGGAGCAGAGGCAGTGAAGTAGGGCGCAGGGCACTATGTAACTAATAATTTTAGCCCAAATAGGCAATGGCGTAACAATAGGGGTCGCAGGGATCGCACCTGCGACCGGGCCCGTCACTCTCAGGGGCCCGGCCGCCCCCTGTGACACCCTCGCCACATGCGCGCAGCACAACTGATCTCCCGGCAGCCAGCGCTCTGTATTACTAAGAGCCGCGCGGGAGCTTGCGATGCAGAAGTCTGTGCCGAATGAGGCACAGATCTGTCATCGCGCACCGCTAGACCACCAGGGACTCGAGGTAGGAGGAGGGGGGCGGTCAGTAGGGGCATTAAGGAAGGATCAATGTGGAGAATGAGGGGGACTGTGGAAGAGGCATTATGGACAATGAGGGGCATTGTGGAAGGAGCATTATGGGGATTGAGGGGCAATGTGGAGATGGGGGCATTGTGGAAGGGGCAATGTGGAGAATGAGGGGCATAGTGATGGGGGCATTGTGGAGAATGAGGGGCATAGTGATGGGGGCATTGTGGAAGGGGAAATGTGGAAGGGACATTGTGGAGAATGAGGGGCATTGAGATGGGGGCATTGTGGAGAAAGAGAGGCATTGTGATGGAGGTATTGTGGAAGGGGCAGTATGGAGAATGAGAGGCATTGTGGAGATAAAGGGGCACTGTGGAGAATGAGGGGCATTGTGAAAGGGGCAATGTGGAAGGGGCAATATGGAGGTGGCCAATGTAGTTGAGGGGGGCCAATGTGGAAGGGGCAATGTGGAGATGGGGGACAATGTGGAGGTGGCCAATGTGGTCGAGGGGGCCCATGGCAATTCTTGCACCAGGGCCCCGTGGCTTCTAGTTACGCCTCTGCAAATAGCATTTTTTTTTTTAAATAAATAAAGTTTTCATCGCTATCGCTAAATACTATACCTAATAAGCTTAACGTTTATAAGGGTGAGAGATCCCATTTAAAGAAGATTGCTTACACAGAACTGCAATGCAATAACAGATGCACCATGCTGATCTGTCCAGTTTTAATTACTCTTTCAGTGCTGGGTCTTACACCTTCAAAAGAACACTGATTGCTAGCTGCCTGGCATTGAAAGAGATAACCCTTTGAGGTATACAGTGCATTGCAGAGTATACCTCTCTGGCACTCAAGGGGTTAAGCGGGTGAGTTTAGGGAAGCTGTTTGGGTGCACTTAGGGGTGCTGCAGGAAACCGTGGAGGTCACGACCTATTACAACCAAATTAGCCCTTTTTTCTGGAGTTGGACAGGCCTGAGCTGCTGAATCTGATATGTCCCGTCCAACCTCATAAGAGAACATTGCAAAAGGTCATTCGGATACAATGTAACAGCTGAATCGCCATGGGCATTGGGTTTTTTGTACACAATAGAATAGCGGCTCAGATCGAAAATAGGGATAACTTGTGCATTCCCTTAAATTAATGTCTTATATATGCAATGATAAATGTTTATTAGTAAAACCAGTGATAAAGTCTGTGAGTATGAAAATAGATGTGCTGGTTACTTGGGCTCCCCGACCCCTCACAAGGACAATCTTTGGAAATGTTACCACACCATCTTCAAATCAAATCATGATTAAGAGTTAAGACGCAAAACATGTAGATTAAGTTTGTCATCTTGCTACAACCCGGCAACTGCCCTCCAAATCCTGTGTCATCTTGAAATACAATTGTTATTAATGACAAGGAATAAAGGTATATGCATTTTGGATTTTACATTGTCTGATGTTGTGTGATTTGAAGATGGTGCGGTAACATTTCCAAACATTGGGTTTTTTGGACATTTATGTATGTATCAAAAGCCTGAGAATATACCAGATTTAATGCAATGGAATAATTTGGAAAAAAAAAAAAAACTTTCTCCAGGTATAAAGGCATCCAGCCCTAAATAACACTTTCCATGCCAGGACGTTAAAACAGCATGAAACCTTTTGGAGGGACCTGAAACTCTGCTCACTGAACATGGTAATCTTAACCCTTTAAGAATCAGTAAGGTGTGCGATGCATTGCTTTGCATGCGTCTGGCTCCTAAAGGGTTAATCAAGTTCATGCATGCCGCCTGTTTCCATCTGAAAAAAAACTACCAGCAACTGTCATGCTCGCCTCCACAGACATGACATCCATCACTAAATAAAGAGCCTGTCTCCTGAACAATGGCACAAATCAGAGGGGCCATTAGGATTTTCTGACAATAGTTAGGTAAATGGGGCAGTTATTATTAGGAGGTTTTTGTTACCTAGAATTATACATTTTGACTGTAGAAAGGAGACCCCTGGAAGAGGCATAGAAGTCACCGGGCCCTGGTGCAAAAATTGTCAAGGGCCCCTTCCCGACCACATTGCCCCCCATTGGGTATCTCTGCATTGGCCCCTTTGACCAACTCCAAATTGCCCCCAATATCCACCTCTCCACATTGCCACATTGCCCCCAATGTCCACCTCTCCACATTGCCCCCAATGTCCACCTCTCCACATTGCCCCCAATGTCCACCTCTCCACATTGCCACATTGCCCCCAATGTCCAACTCTCCACATTGCCCCCAATGTCAACCTCTTCACATTGCCACCTTGCCCCCAATGTCTACCTCTCCACATTGCCACATTGCCCCCAATGTCCACCTCTCCACATTGCCCCCAATGTCCACCTCTCCACATTGCCCCCAATGTCCACCTCTCCACATTGCCCCCAATGTCCACCTCTCCACATTGCCCCCAATATCCACCTCTCCACATTGCCACATTGCCCCCAATGTCCACCTCTCCACATTGCCCCCAATGTCCACCTCTCCACATTGCCCCCAATGTCCACCTCTCCACATTGCCACATTGCCCCCAATGTCCAACTCTCCACATTGCCCCCAATGTCAACCTCTTCACATTGCCACCTTGCCCCCAATGTCTACCTCTCCACATTGCCACATTGCCCCCAATGTCCACCTCTCCACATTGCCCCCAATGTCCACCTCTCCACATTGCCCCCAATATCCACCTCTCCACATTGCCACATTGCCCCCAATGTCCAACTCTCCACATTGCCCCCAATGTCAACCTCTTCACATTGCCACATTGCCCCCAATATCCACCTCTCCACATTGCCACATTGCCCCCAATGTCCAACTCTCCACATTGCCCCCAATGTCTACCTCTCCACATTGCCACCTTGCCCACAATGTCCACCTCTCCACATTGCCCCCAATGTCCACCTCTCCACATTGCCGCATTGCCCCCAATGTCCACCTCTCCACATTGCCCCCATTGATCCCCACTGTCCATCTCCTACCTCTCTGGTGGTTCAGCGGCTTGGCAGGAGAGGTCTGTGGTGCTTTCTGTACAGACCTCTATTAGCAGCTGGCGCTCCCACACGGTCCTCTCTCTGGTAATGCAGAGTTCTGGGAGATGATGTCCTCTCCCAGAGTTCTGTATTACTATAGTGCAGGAGACAGCGGGAGCTCAGCTGCTAGTAGAGGTCTGTGCCGAAAAAGGCACAGACCTCAGCTTGTTGCGGGCTCCTGTGCGGGAGTTGCAGGGGGTGGCCAGGCCCTGGAGTGACGGGCCCTGTCGCAGTTGCTACCCCTATCATTAAACCACTGCCCCCTGACCCACCCACTCTGCCCATTTCCTTATCTTATTTAACATCTTAGATACTTCTCAGAATAGACATGTCTTTACAGGAATTTCTGAGTTTAATAGCAGCAGGAGTTAGGGAGTAAAGGAGTAGTTCTCATTTAACCTTTTGACTATCAGAGGGGTATGCGCTGTGTTGGGTACCCCTCTGGCACTTAAAGAGATAGTAATGTTGCTATTAAAGTGTTGTTCTGAGTCCTCATTATGATTTTTATAACATGTTGCACTACATTTATTTTCTTATATATTTGTAGTTTAAACACTATTCAAGCTGAAAGTATCCCCCATCCCACCCCTTCTGCCCCCCCTCCAGTAGTGGGACCGGACGTATGCAGCAAGGGACAATCTTCATACAGTAATTATAAGGAAAATCCTGACTCCCCACTCCTTGAAGAAGGAGGGAAGGATTTTCCTTTTGCTTACTGAAGATTGTCCCTCACCGCACGCCATCCAGACCAGACAGAGAGGCAGCGAAACACAGGGAAAGGGGTGGGAGAGGGATCCTTTCAGGTTGAATAGCATTTAAACTACTAATATGTAAGTAAAGAAATATAGATCAACATGTTACAAAAACCATAGAGAAGACATGAGTGAGAGAAATTTAGCTGCCCCCTTCTACAGTTCAGTCTCCTGTTTTTTGAGCTAACTTTTTTCTGGGACCCCCCATCAATCTCAATGTAACCTCCAATGTTGCTCATATGAAAGGTCTGCATACAGAGCACTAGATCACTATATAGATCTGTCCTGCTTCGGTTTTTAGTATACAACAGTAAACGTGCAGCATGTTGGACTTTAGTGAGTTTATATGAGGCTATAGGCATTCTCATGAAAGGCAACTTACTCCAGCAACTTACTTTTCAGCATGGGTGACATAACCAATGTGTCATTCCTGTTCCTGACAATCCTTTGTCCTTCTTCGGGATTTCATCGTTTCCACACAGCCAACTCTGAGTACAACAACTCTAGATGTAGAACTTCCATAAAAACATGAATCCACTGGACGCTTTTCCCAACATTCCAAGTGATCCATCATAACAAATGTATCAAACAAATGCAACATGAGTTATGGCACATTGCCACATTGCCCCCAATGTCTACCTCTCCTCATTTCCACATTGCTCCCAATGTCCACCTCTCCACATTGACCCCAGTGTCCACTTCTCCACATTACCCCCAATGTCCAACTCTCCACATTGCCCCCAATGTCCACCTCTCCACATTGCCCCCATTGACCCCCAGTGTCCATCTCCTACCTGTCTGGTGGTTCAGCGGCTTGGCAGGAGAGGTCTGTGCTGCTTTCTGTACAGACCTCTGTTAGCATCTGGAGCTCCCATGCTGTCCTCTCTCCAGTAATGCAGAGTTCTGGGAGATGATGTCCTCTCTCACAGTTCTGCATTACTATAGTGCAGGAGACAGCGGGAGCTCAGCTGCTAATAGAGGTCTGTGCCGAAAAAGGCACAGACCTCAGCTTGTTGCGGGCTCCTGTGCGGGGGTTGCAGGGGGTGGCCAGGGCCCTGGAGTGACGGGCCCTGTCGCAGTTGCTTCCCCTATCATTAATCCACTGCCCCCTGACCCACCCACTCTGCCCATTTCCTTATCTTATTTAACATCTGAGATACTTCTCAGAATAGACATGTCTTTACAGGAATTTCTGAGTTCAATAGCAGCAGGAGTTAGGGAGTAAAGGAGTAGTTCTCATTTAACCCTTTGACTGTCAGAGGGGTATGCGCTGTGTTGGGTACCCTTCTGGCACTTAAAGGGATAGTAATGTTGTTCAGAGTCCTCGTTATGTTGCACTACATTTATTTTCTTATATATTTGTAGTTTAAACACTATTCAAGCTGAAAGTATCCCCCATCCCACCCCTTCTGCCCCCCCTCCAGTAGTGGGACCGGACGTATGCAGCAAGGGACAATCTTCATACAGTAATTATAAGGAAAATCCTGACTCCCCACTCCTTGATGAAGGTGGGAAGGATTTTCCTTTTGCTTACTGAAGATTGTCCCTCACCGCACGCCATCGGACGAGACAGAGATGCAGCGAAACACAGGGAAAGGGGTGGGAGAGGGATCCTTTCAGGTTGAATAGCATTTAAACTACTAATATGTAAGTAAAGAAATATAGATCAACATGTTATAAAAACCATAGAGAAGACATGAGTGAGAGAAATTTAGCTTCCCCCTTCTACAGTTCAGTCTCCTGTTTTTTGAGCTAACTTTTTTCTGGGACCCCCCATCAATCTCATTGTAACCTCCAACGTTGCTCATATGAAAGGTCTGCATACAGAGCACTAGATCACTATATAGATCTGTCCTGCTTCGGTTTTAGTGTACAACAGTAAACGTGCAGCATGTTGGACCTTAGTGAGTTTATGTGAGGCTATAGGCATTCTCATGAAAGGCAACTTACTCCAGCAACTTACTTTTCAGCATGGGTGACATAACCAATGTGTCATTCCTGTTCCTGACAATCCTTTGTCCTTCTTCGGGATTTCATCGTTTCCACACAGCCAACTCTGAGTACAACAACTCTAGATGTAGAACTTCCATAAAAACATGAATCCACTGGACGCTTTTCCCAACATTCCAAGTGATCCATCATAACAAATGTATCAAACAAATGCAACATGAGTTATGGCACATTGCCACATTGCCCCCAATGTCTACCTCTCCTCATTTCCACATTGCTCCCAATGTCCACCTCTCCACATTGACCCCAGTGTCCACTTCTCCACATTACCCCCAATGTCCAACTCTCCACATTGCCCCCAATGTCCACCTCTCCACATTGCCCCCATTGACCCCCAGTGTCCATCTCCTACTTGTCTGGTGGTTCAGCGGCTTGGCAGGAGAGGTCTGTGCTGCTTTCTGTACAGACCTCTGTTAGCATCTGGAGCTCCCATGCTGTCCTCTCTCCAGTAATGCAGAGTTCTGGGAGATGATGTCCTCTCTCACAGTTCTGCATTACTATAGTGCAGGAGACAGCGGGAGCTCAGCTGCTAATAGAGGTCTGTGCCGAAAAAGGCACAGACCTCAGCTTGTTGCGGGCTCCTGTGCGGGGGTTGCAGGGGGTGGCCAGGGCCCTGGAGTGACGGGCCCTGTCGCAGTTGCTTCCCCTATCATTAATCCACTGCCCCCTGACCCACCCACTCTGCCCATTTCCTTATCTTATTTAACATCTGAGATACTTCTCAGAATAGACATGTCTTTACAGGAATTTCTGAGTTCAATAGCAGCAGGAGTTAGGGATTAAAGGAGTAGTTCTCATTTAACCCTTTGACTGTCAGAGGGGTATGCGCTGTGTTGGGTACCCTTCTGGCACTTAAAGGGATAGTAATGTTGTTCAGAGTCCTCGTTATGTTGCACTACATTTATTTTCTTATATATTTGTAGTTTAAACACTATTCAAGCTGAAAGTATCCCCCATCCCACCCCTTCTGCCCCCCCTCCAGTAGTGGGACCGGACGTATGCAGCAAGGGACAATCTTCATACAGTAATTATAAGGAAAATCCTGACTCCCCACTCCTTGATGAAGGTGAGAAGGATTTTCCTTTTGCTTACTGAAGATTGTCCCTCACCGCACGCCATCCAGACCAGACAGAGAGGCAGCGAAACACAGGGAAAGGGGTGGGAGAGGGATCCTTTCAGGTTGAATAGCATTTAAACTACTAATATGTAAGTAAAGAAATATAGATCAACATGTTATAAAAACCATAGAGAAGACATGAGTGAGAGAAATTTAGCTTCCCCCTTCTACAGTTCAGTCTCCTGTTTTTTGAGCTAACTTTTTTCTGGGACCCCCCATCAATCTCATTGTAACCTCCAACGTTGCTCATATGAAAGGTCTGCATACAGAGCACTAGATCACTATATAGATCTGTCCTGCTTCGGTTTTAGTGTACAACAGTAAACGTGCAGCATGTTGGACTTTAGTGAGTTTATGTGAGGCTATAGGCATTCTCATGAAAGGCAAGTTAGTCCAGCAACTTACTTTTCAGCATGGGTGACATAACCAATGTGCCATTCCTGTTCCTGGCAATCCTTTGTCCTTCTTCGGGATTTCATCGTTTCCACACAGCCAACTCTGAGTACAACAACTCTAGATGTAGAACTTCCATAAAAACATGAATCCACTAGACGCTTTTCCCAACATTCCAAGTGATCCATTATAAGAAATATATCAAACAAATGCAACATGAGTTATGGCACATTGCCACATTGCCCCCAATGTCTACCTCTCCTCATTTCCACGTTTCCCCCAATGTCCACCTCTCCACATTGCCCCCAATGTCCACTTCTCCACATTTCCCCCAATGTCCAACTCTCCACATTGCCCCCAATGTCCACCTCTCCACATTGCCCCCATTGATCCCCACTGTCCATCTCCTACCTCCCTGGTGGTTCAGCGGCTTGGCAGGAGAGGTCTGTGCTGTTTTCTGTACAGACCTCTATTAGTAGCTGGAGCTCCCACGCTGTCCTCTCTCCAGTAATGCAGAGTTCTGGGAGATGATGTCCTCTCCCAGAGTTCTGCATTACTATAGTGCAGGAGACAGCGGGAGCTCAGCTGCTAATAGAGGTCTGTGCCGAAAAAGGCACAGACCTCAGCTTGTTGCGGGCTCCTGTGTGGGGGTTGCAGGGGATGGCCAGGGCCCTGGAGTGACGGGCCCTGTCACAGTTGCTACCCTAATCCACTGCCCCCTGACCCACCCACTCTGCCCATTTCCTTATCATCTGAGATACTTCTCAGAATAGACATGTCTTTACAGGAATTTCTGAGTTCAATAGCAGCAGGAGTTAGGGAGTAAAGGAGTAGTTCTCATTTAGCCCTGCTTCGGTTTTAGTGTACAACAGTAAACATGCAGCATGTTGGACTTTAGTGAGTTTATATGAGGCTATAGGCATTCTCATGAAAGGCAACTTAGCCCAGCAACTTACTTTTCAGCATGGGTGACATAACCAATGTGCCATTCCTGTTCCTGGCAACCTTTGTCCTTCTTCGGGATTTCATCGTTTCCACACAGCCAACTCTGAGTACAACAACTCTAGATGTAGAACTATGAATCCACTAGACGCTTTTCCCAACATTCCAAGTGATCCATCATAACAAATGTATCAAACAAATGCAACATGAGTTATGGCACATTGCCACATTGCCCCCAATGTCTACCTCTCCTCATTTCCACATTGCTCCCAATGTCCACCTCTCCACATTGACCCCAGTGTCCACTTCTCCACATTACCCCCAATGTCCAACTCTCCACATTGCCCCCAATGTCTACCTCTCCACATTGCCACCTTGCCCCCAATGTCTACCTCTCCACATTGCCACATTGCCCCCAATGTCCACCTCTCCACATTGCCCCCAATGTCCACCTCTCCACATTGCCCCCATTGATCCCCACTGTTGTAACCTCCAACGTTGCTCATATGAAAGGTCTGCATACAGAGCACTAGATCACTATATAGATCTGTCCTGCTTCGGTTTTAGTGTACAACAGTAAACGTGCAGCATGTTGGACTTTAGTGAGTTTATATGAGGCTATAGGCATTCTCATGAAAGGCAACTTAGCCCAGCAACTTACTTTTCAGCATGGGTGACATAACCAATGTGCCATTCCTGTTCCTGGCAATCCTTTGTCCTTCTTTGGGATTTCATCAGGTTCCACACAGCCAACTCTGCGTACAACTCTAGATATAGAACTTCCATAAAATCGTGAATCCACTAGATGCTTTTCCCAACATTCCAAGTGATCCATCATAACAAATGTTTCAAACAAATGCAACATGAGTTATGGCAAAAATATTGCTATTATTATAAAATAATGAGCCTTATAAATGACATCATTGGGAGTTATAGTCATGTTGTTCCATTCGTGTTTGAAAATGTATGAGTATAACAAAGATTTATGCTGTTTGACAAAGCTTAAAAATAATTGCTTTTTAATTATGCACAGTGTAATGCAAAAAGCTTATTTTCTATTATTTTTCTATTACTAAAATTCAAGTTCTCTAGCAATGTACTTTGTGGGAAATTGAACTAATTTGCTTTATGCTATCGTAGCGACCACAAATAATGATTTTTAGTCATAAATATTTTTGTGTTTACAAACCCCCTTCATTAGTTCTGAGCAATCTTTTTCCTTTAAAGCAGTACGTGTGAAAAGATGTGCTTTTAAATTCCAAGTGGAATAAAGCAAACAATTTATTTAATTCATATAGATCTAGGATTTCTTAGTTTACTTATCATAAATGCAATGAATCAAACTTTGGCTGCCAAAAAGAAATACCAAGTTTTCAGAATGTCTTTTGTTTACGACTCTCCCTGTGCCGGAAATTGTTTTTATGTTAATTTTAAAGGGACCCTTTCGCCAAAAAAACAACTTCGGTGACTTTGAGATCTCCTTCAAAACCCTGTATATGTTGTGTTTGCCATCATTTATTTATAAAACTAGATTTTGTGTTATTTCAATTTATAGATTATGGTAATTAATGCATGTAGTGCTGGCACATCCCTCTGATCCCAGCATTACCATCCCCACTCAGTGACACTTAAAATGTTTAGTGCTAAGTGATGTGGCAATGCATTGCTGAAAAGTGTTAGTGAATGGGGGAGGTAATGTGGGGATGAGACAGGAAGTCAATGATAGGGGAGGTCGGCAATGTATTGTTAAGTAGTGTCCCTGAGTTAGTGTTAGTGGAGGTGAGCCATGCATTGCTGAGAAGTGTCAGTGAGTGAGGAGTTAATGTAGGGATAAGACAGGAATGCAGTGCTAGGGGAGGAGGGCATTGCATTGCTGAGAAGTGTCAGTGAATGGAGAGGTAGGGATGAGACAGGAAGTCAATAATAGACGAAGTGGGCAGTGCATTTTTTGAGCAGTGCCCGTGAAAAGGGGGAGGTAATGGAGGTATAAGATAGGAAGTCAGTGCTAAGGAGGTGGACAATGCATTGCTAAGCAGCATCATTGAGTCAGTATTAACCCCTTAAGGACTGGTCGTGCTCACACACATCCGGCACTTAAGAACCACAGACCATTTTTTTGATTTTGCCCGATCTGATTCAGGGCTCCCTGAACGGCGTTCAGCCACGCAAGGAAAGCTGAAATCCATGATGGTTCTGGCACGTCAACGTGCCAGCACTGTTGTGGGTCCTTAAGGGGTTAATGGAGGTTGGTCATGCATTGCTGAGCAGTGTCAGTAAGTGGGGGAGGTAATGCGGGGATAAGACAGGAAGTCAGTTCTAAGAGCTTTATGCAGTTCATTGATGAGCAGTGTCAGTTAGTGGGGAGATAATGTAGGGATAAGAAAGGAAGTCGGTTCTAGGGGAGATGGGTAATGCATTGCTGAGCAGTTTCAGTGTGTGGGAAGGTAATGTAGGGATAAGACAGGAAGCCTGTGCTAGGGGAGGTGGGCATTGTATTGCTGAGCAGTGTCAGTGAGTGGGGATAATGAAGGGATAAGATAGGAAGTCTGTGCCAGGGGAAGTGGGCAGTGCATGGCTGTGCAATGTCAGAGAGGGAGGGAGGTAATGTAGAGAAAGTCAGGAAGCCAGTGCTAGGGGAGATGGGCAATGAATTACTGAGAATTGTCAGTGAGTGGGGGAGGTAATGTAGTGGTAAGACAGAAAGTCAATGCTGGGGAGGTGGGCAATGCATTGTTGAATGTCAGTGACTGGGTAGATAATATAGGAATGGGAAGTCAGTTCTAGGGGAGTTGGGCAATGCATTGCTGAGCAATATTAGTGAGTGGGGGAGGTAATGTAGGCATAAGATAGTAAGTCAGTTAGTGGAGGTTAGTCATACATTGCTGAGCAGTGTCAATCAGTGGGGGAAGTAATGTATGCTTAAAGGGATAGTAATGTTTCAAAATAAAAGCAGCTCCAACTAATCTTCATAGTATTTGGGCCATGGAGAGTGTTATTTCAATACTGAGATATAGTACAAGAGTAATTGTATGATAAAGTATCCCCTCCCACCCCTTTTACTGATGTAACACTGCTCACCTAAGAGCAACAAGACTGTCCGGATGGATGATAGAGAGGGATAATCTTCAGTGAGCATAAGGAAAAACCTGTCAAGGGAGTCAGGGTTTTCCTTATGCTCACAGTAAGAAGACTGTCCCATCCTGTGAGATGCCTGGTTCCAGGACCAGATTCCACATCTGAAGGAAGGTGGCTTACATTAGGTAAAAGGGGTGAGAGGGGTATACTTTATCATTCAACTACTCTTGAAATATAACTCTGTCATGGTTTGGCTGAGCTGCTCTGATCTGCTGTTAACTACTGCTGCCTGAGCTACTCTAGAGCTCTCCTGTTGATTACAGCTGCCTTTCTTTCTCCTGTCAGGCTGATGCTTAACGAACTGCCTTGACCTCTCAGTTTCCATGGTTACTCACTGATTGTTACCAGCAAACCCCTTCCAGGGTATGTAAAGCAGCTTGGCTAACTTCCTCCTTGCCCTTGTGTCTGATTCTGACTGTAAGAGCATTCTACTGAGCTCCTGATTATCTGTACATGACTTGGCTTCCTCTGATGTCCCTTCTGGCTCCTGATTCCTGGCTTGTTCCTGACATCGCTGATCTCCGTATTTCTGACCCCAGCTGGTCTGAGTATCTGTCTTGGTTCCTGACCCCGGCTTGTCTTTTGGTTTACGATTCTGGATCAAGATTTTGCTTGATTCGCTTTTGTTATTTTAATAAAGGCTTTTTGCATTTTACATTTTTGCATCTGTCTGTTTCCTGGTGTGTGTTATTGAAATAACACACTCCATGGCCCAAATACTATGAACAAAAAAAAAACAGCAGGGGGAGAGCATCATAGTGTAACTATCTTGAAAATGTAGAACAAATCCAAAAGTGATGATAATCTTACTCACATTTCCTCAAGGCTATTAAATGATAATTAGCAACAACTAGGCTTGTGGAGGATATTCAAACTGCCTCCACACAGATATCCAGACAGGAACCACTCTATCACTCCAAACGTATTCCAAACGCAGAAGCTCTGGAGAACAACATAAAACCAAACACAACTCACAGGAAGAGAGCTTGGATTTCCAAATCACACTCTTTATGTTAAATGAAAACTCTCTAAGTGTATATTTACAGAGTCACTTATCACCGGCCCATATCTAATGGAAACCGGTGAAAGAGCTAGCGGGGATCTGTAGCCGGTTCTCCCCACAAAAGAAACATACTCTGTTATGGCTCACCAGGGAATGTGAACAACGCAGGATGAGAAAAAAATCAATATAAGCGGGCAAAAAAGTCAAATTAAAACAACTATATTTATTAAAATAACTTAAAATTGACAAAATCTCCTGACATGTTTCGTAGTCGCCAGACCAATTCTTCAGAGGAGCATCTGGAACACAAAGGGAAGGACAGTGGGCCAGTCTGTGGATGTTTCAGTGAGTTCCTTTCATGTATGCTTTGTTTATGGCAATAGAGAAGTGTGTGCATGCCTTTTACCTACACAGATACAGGGCTTGTTGGCATTAATAATGGAGCAGATTGTTTGCTGGTATGTACTCTAGAGATCTAGAACAGGGGAGCTCAAACATGTTTTCTAGCCTCCCCTCACATACACTTCAGGATCTCCTCCCATGAACACAGGTAAATCAATCAGTTAATTCTGAGCTATCCACCTGGGTTAACAACTCAACCTTTTGTTTAGTTGGGGAGATCCTGAAAACAGACATTGCTGGGGGAGGGGGGCTTGGTGACAGGTTTAACCTATTGAGTACCAGAATGGTAGCCAATGCAACACAATGCCTTGGATACATCTCTGGTATTCAAAGGGTTACGCACCATGCTCCAGAACACACCCAGGAGAGCAGCCAGCTAATTGTCAAATTTGCACATTCACACAACTGATTTAAATGCATTTATTTATTTTATTTATTTCAAAAATGTTTTGGCAGGAAAAATACATTGAGATTTCTCACATTTGCAAGTATATACGTCCTGGAGAGTTCACAGTAAAGAGTTACATATTTATACAAAATAGAGAAACATACACATAAACATACATACGAAAAATATATATACAGTTGCATATTGTTTTTAGATATAAATAAGCAGTTATTTTTTAAGGATTTTAGACTGGGAGAAGATCTGATTTTTCAAGTAGGTTATTCTAGACTTTCAGAACTCTGAAGGAGAAGGAAGATCGACCGGCTTCTTTCTTGTAATGTGGAATAGTCATTGAATTGTTAGCAGTGGAGTGGAGGGTATAGTTAGTATGGAGATCTGGAGTGATCACACTGCTCAGGTAGTGTGGAATAGTCAGTGAGTTGTTAGCAGTGGAGCGGAGGGTATAGTTAGTATGGAGATCTGGAGTGATCATACTGCTCAAGTAGTGTGGAATAGTCAGTGAGTTGTTAGCAGTGGAGCGGAGGTTATAGTTAGTATGGTGATCTGGAGTGATCATACTGCTCAGGTAGTGTGGAATAGTCAGTGAGTTGTTAGTAGTGGAGGTTATAGTTAGTATGGAGAGCTGGAGTGATCATACTGCTCAGATAGTGTGGAATAGTCAGTGAGTTGTTAGTAGCGGAGTTTATAGTTAGTATGTCAATCTGGAGTGATCATACTGCTCAGGTAGTGTGGAATAGTCAGTGAGTTGTTAGCAGTGGAGTGGAGGTTATAGTTAGTATGGAGATCTGAAGTGATCATGCTGCTCAGGTAGTGTGGAATAGTCAGTGAGTTGTTAGTAGTGGAGGTTATAGTTAGTATGGAGATCTGGAGTGATCATACTGCTCAGGTAATATGGAATAGTCATTTGTTAGCAGTGGAGTGGAGGTTATAGTTAGTATGGAGATCTGGAGTGATCATACTGCTCAGGTAGTGTGGAATAGTCAGTGAGTTGTTAGCAGTGGAGCGGAGGTTATAGTTAGTATGGTGATCTGGAGTGATCATACTGCTCAGGTAGTGTGGAATAGTCAGTGAGTTGTTAGTAGTGGAGGTTATAGTTAGTATGGAGATCTGGAGTGATCATACTGCTCAGGTAGTGTGGAACAATCAGTGAGTTGTTAGCAGTGGAGCGGAGGCTATAGTTAGTATGGAGAGCAGGAGTGATCATACTGCTCAGGTAGTGTGGAATAGTCAGTGAGTTGTTAGCAGTGAAGTGGAGGTTATAGTTAGTATGGAGAGATGGAGTGAGCTTGCTGTTCAGGTAGTGTGGAATATTCAGTGAGTTGTTAGCAGTGGAGCGGAGGTTATAGTTAGTATGGAGATCTGGATTGATCATACTGCTCAGGTAGTGTGATATAGTCAGTGAGTTGTTTGTAGTGGAGTGGAGGTTATAGTTAGTATGGAGATCTGGAGTGATCATAGTGCGCAGGTAGTGTGGAATAGTCAGTGAGTTGTTAGCAGTGGAGCAGAGGTTATAGTTAGTATGGAGATCTGGAGTGATCATACTGCTCAGGTAGTGTGGAATAGTCAATGAGTTGTTAGTGGAGTGGAGGTTATAGTTAGTATGGAGATCTGGAGTGATCATACTGCTCAGGTAGTGTGGAATAGTCAGTGAGTTGTTAGTAGTGGAGGTTATAGTTAGTATGGAGAGCTGGAGTGATCATACTGCTCAGGTAGTGTGGAATAGTCAGTGAGTTGTTAGTAGTGGAGGTTATAGTTAGTATGGAGATCTGGAGTGATCATACTGCTCAGGTAGTGTGGAACAGTCAGTGAGTTGTTAGCAGTGGAGCGGAGGTTATAGTTAGTATGGAGAGCAGGAGTGATCATACTGCTCAGGTAGTGTGGAATAGTCAGTGAGTTGTTAGCAGTGAAGTGGAGGTTATAGTTAGTATGGAGAGATGGAGTGAGCTTGCTGTTCAGGTAGTGTGGAATATTCAGTGAGTTGTTAGCAGTGGAGCGGAGGTTATAGTTAGTATGGAGATCTGGATTGATCATACTGCTCAGGTAGTGTGGAATAGTCAATGAGTTGTTAGCAGTGGAGCGGAGGTTATAGTTAGTATGGAGATCTGGAGTGATCATACTGCTCAGGTAGTGTGGAATAGTCAATGAGTTGTTAGTGGAGTGGAGGTTATAGTTAGTATGGAGATCTGGAGGGATCATACTGCTCAGGTAGTGTGGAATAGTCAGTGAGTTGTTAGTAGTGGAGGTTATAGTTAGTATGGAGAGCTGGAGTGATCATACTACTCAGGTAGTGTGGAATAGTCAGTGAGTTGTTAGCAGTGGAGTGGGGGTTATAGTTAGTATGGAGAGATGGAGTGAACTTGCTGTTCAGGTAGTGTGGAATATTCAGTGAGTTGTTAGCATTGGAGCGGAGGTTATAGTTAGTATGGAGATCTGGATTGATCATACTGCTCAGGTAGTGTGGAATAGTCAGTGAGTTGTTAGCAGTGGAGTGGAGGTTATAGTTAGTATGGAGAGCTGGAGTGATCATACTGCTCAGCTAGTGTGATATAGTCAGTGAGTTGTTTGTAGTGGAGTGGAGGTTATAGTTAGTATGGAGATCTGGAGTGATCATAGTGCGCAGGTAGTGTGGAATAGTCAGTGAGTTGTTAGCAGTGGAGCGGAGGTTATAGTTAGTATGGAGATCTGGAGTGATCATACTGCTCAGGTAGTGTGGAATAGTCAATGAGTTGTTAGTGGAGTGGAGGTTATAGTTAGTATGGAGATCTGGAGTGATCATACTGCTCAGGTAGTGTGGAATAGTCAGTGAGTTGTTAGTAGTGGAGGTTATAGTTAGTATGGAGATCTGGAGTGATCATACTGCTCAGGTAGTGTGGAATAGTCAGTGAGTTGTTAGCAGTGGAGTGGAGGTTATAGATAGTATCGAGAGATGGAGTGAGCTTGCTGTTCAGGTAGTGTGGAATATTCAGTGAGTTGTTAGCAGTGGAGCAGAGGTTATAGTTAGTATGGAGATCTGGATTGATCATACTGCTCAGGTAGTGTGGAATAGTCAGTGAGTTGTTAGCAGTGGAGTGGAGGTTATAGTTAGTATGGAGAGCTGGAGTGATCATACTGCTCAGCTAGTGTGATATAGTCAGTGAGTTGTTTGTAGTGGAGTGGAGGTTATAGTTAGTATGGAGATCTGGAGTGATCATAGTGCGCAGGTAGTGTGGAATAGTCAATGAGTTGTTAGTGGAGTGGAGGTTATAGTTAGTATGGAGATCTGGAGTGATCATACTGCTCAGGTAGTGTGGAATAGTCAGTGAGTTGTTAGCAGTGGAGGTTATAGTTAGTATGGAAATCTGGAGTGATCATACTGCTCAGGTAGTATGGAATAGTCAGTGAGTTGTTAGCAGTGGAGGTTATAGTTAATATGGAGATCTGGAGTGATCATACTGCTCAGGTAGTATGGAATAGTCAGTGAGTTGTTAGTAGTGGAGGTTATAGTTAGTATGGAGATCTGGAGTGATCATACTGCTCAGGTAATGTGGAATAGTCAGTGAGTTGTTAGTAGTGGAGGTTATAGTTAGTATGGAGATCTGGAGTGATCATACTGCTCAGGTAGTGTGGAACAATCAGTGAGTTGTTAGCAGTGGAGCGGAGGCTATAGTTAGTATGGAGAGCAGGAGTGATCATACTGCTCAGGTAGTGTGGAATAGTCAGTGAGTTGTTAGCAGTGAAGTGGAGGTTATAGTTAGTATGGAGAGATGGAGTGAGCTTGCTGTTCAGGTAGTGTGGAATATTCAGTGAGTTGTTAGCAGTGGAGCGGAGGTTATAGTTAGTATGGAGATCTGGATTGATCATACTGCTCAGGTAGTGTGATATAGTCAGTGAGTTGTTTGTAGTGGAGTGGAGGTTATAGTTAGTATGGAGATCTGGAGTGATCATAGTGCGCAGGTAGTGTGGAATAGTCAGTGAGTTGTTAGCAGTGGAGCAGAGGTTATAGTTAGTATGGAGATCTGGAGTGATCATACTGCTCAGGTAGTGTGGAATAGTCAATGAGTTGTTAGTGGAGTGGAGGTTATAGTTAGTATGGAGATCTGGAGTGATCATACTGCTCAGGTAGTGTGGACTAGTCAGTGAGTTGTTAGTAGTGGAGGTTATAGTTAGTATGGAGAGCTGGAGTGATCATACTGCTCAGGTAGTGTGGAATAGTCAGTGAGTTGTTAGTAGTGGAGGTTATAGTTAGTATGGAGATCTGGAGTGATCATACTGCTCAGGTAGTGTGGAACAGTCAGTGAGTTGTTAGCAGTGGAGCGGAGGTTATAGTTAGTATGGAGAGCAGGAGTGATCATACTGCTCAGGTAGTGTGGAATAGTCAGTGAGTTGTTAGCAGTGAAGTGGAGGTTATAGTTAGTATGGAGAGATGGAGTGAGCTTGCTGTTCAGGTAGTGTGGAATATTCAGTGAGTTGTTAGCAGTGGAGCGGAGGTTATAGTTAGTATGGAGATCTGGATTGATCATACTGCTCAGGTAGTGTGATATAGTCAGTGAGTTGTTTGTAGTGGAGTGGAGGTTATAGTTAGTATGGAGATCTGGAGTGATCATAGTGCGCAGGCAGTGTGGAATAGTCAGTGAGTTGTTAGCAGTGGAGCGGAGGTTATAGTTAGTATGGAGATCTGGAGTGATCATACTGCTCAGGTAGTGTGGAATAGTCAATGAGTTGTTAGTGGAGTGGAGGTTATAGTTAGTATGGAGATCTGGAGGGATCATACTGCTCAGGTAGTGTGGAATAGTCAGTGAGTTGTTAGTAGTGGAGGTTATAGTTAGTATGGAGAGCTGGAGTGATCATACTGCTCAGGTAGTGTGGAATAGTCAGTGAGTTGTTAGCAGTGGAGTGGGGGTTATAGTTAGTATGGAGAGATGGAGTGAACTTGCTGTTCAGGTAGTGTGGAATATTCAGTGAGTTGTTAGCAGTGGAGCGGAGGTTATAGTTAGTATGGAGATCTGGATTGATCATACTGCTCAGGTAGTGTGGAATAGTCAGTGAGTTGTTAGCAGTGGAGTGGAGGTTATAGTTAGTATGGAGAGCTGGAGTGATCATACTGCTCAGCTAGTGTGATATAGTCAGTGAGTTGTTTGTAGTGGAGTGGAGGTTATAGTTAGTATGGAGATCTGGAGTGATCATAGTGCGCAGGTAGTGTGGAATAGTCAGTGAGTTGTTAGCAGTGGAGCGGAGGTTATAGTTAGTATGGAGATCTGGAGTGATCATACTGCTCAGGTAGTGTGGAATAGTCAATGAGTTGTTAGTGGAGTGGAGGTTATAGTTAGTATGGAGATCTGGAGTGATCATACTGCTCAGGTAGTGTGGAATAGTCAGTGAGTTGTTAGTAGTGGAGGTTATAGTTAGTATGGAGATCTGGAGTGATCATACTGCTCAGGTAGTGTGGAATAGTCAGTGAGTTGTTAGTAGTGGAGTGGAGGTTATAGATAGTATCGAGAGATGGAGTGAGCTTGCTGTTCAGGTAGTGTGGAATATTCAGTGAGTTGTTAGCAGTGGAGCAGAGGTTATAGTTAGTATGGAGATCTGGATTGATCATACTGCTCAGGTAGTGTGGAATAGTCAGTGAGTTGTTAGCAGTGGAGTGGAGGTTATAGTTAGTATGGAGAGCTGGAGTGATCATACTGCTCAGCTAGTGTGATATAGTCAGTGAGTTGTTTGTAGTGGAGTGGAGGTTATAGTTAGTATGGAGATCTGGAGTGATCATAGTGCGCAGGTAGTGTGGAATAGTCAATGAGTTGTTAGTGGAGTGGAGGTTATAGTTAGTATGGAGATCTGGAGTGATCATACTGCTCAGGTAGTGTGGAATAGTCAGTGAGTTGTTAGCAGTGGAGGTTATAGTTAGTATGGAAATCTGGAGTGATCATACTGCTCAGGTAGTATGGAATAGTCAGTGAGTTGTTAGCAGTGGAGGTTATAGTTAATATGGAGATCTGGAGTGATCATACTGCTCAGGTAGTATGGAATAGTCAGTGAGTTGTTAGTAGTGGAGGTTATAGTTAGTATGGAGATCTGGAGTGATCATACTGCTCAGGTAATGTGGAATAGTCAGTGAGTTGTTAGCAGTGGAGGTTATAGTTAGTATGGAGATCTGGAGTGATCATACTGCTCAGGTAGTGTGGAATAGTCAGTGAGTTGTTAGTAGTGGAGGTTATAGTTAGTATGGAGATCTGGAGGGATCATACTGCTCAGATAGTCTGGTAGCATTCCAGAGATGTGGTTATAAACTAGGTAAGACAGGTGAAGAGCATGTCTAGATTAGAGTTCTAGACTATTTAGTTCTTTAAACATATGACAGTGATGGGTAGTGTAATTACATTAGAGAATAACGAGTTATACAGAGTGTTAAGTTTACCAAGATGGATTTGTGGCGCGGGAATATAGACTATGTCTCCATAGTCTATGACTTGCATTAACATCTGTTGAACAAAACATTTTCTTACCAGGGGACTTAAACAGGATTGGTTTCCAAAGTGCCTGTTTTAGGATAAAGTTTGGATGTTAGTTTATCAATATGGAGACCAAAAGTGAGGTTCTGGTCATGCTACATACCAATATATATGTGTAGAAATCCACTGGGACCAAGTTATTAGTATTAGTATTAGATTCTATTACAATGGATAGGTAGGTATTGCACAGATCATGTTCTGTGTGCCAAATACCATTGGGACCATTTAGTTGGTGTTTAAGAATAGTTTGCCATCCATCTTATAACTTCAGAGAAATCATGCTGTAATACAACTTCAAGTTGAGATAGAATGGATTATGGTGCCACCTGCATACGTGTGCACATAGATGCTTTGCAAACCGTGGGCAGATCATTTATGAACAGAGAAAAAAGCATTTAAACTTCTTGAATAGCTTTGCAATGAGTTGGAGATCTAGTTACCATTCAAGGGCTTAAAAGCCTCATTTAAATCAGTAGGAATAATGGGAATGTTAGCTATGGTGCAGTTAGTTTTCTCCCAGAATTGATCAATTTTTTTCTTTTGAAATACAGCCCTTAGAAAAGAGAGTTATTCTGTTAAGTTTGAAGTTAAAATTACAAAATTAATAGTAAGGGACTTTAAAATCCCATCATAAAACATTTCAGAAATATTATACAGTGCATTAACTTAAAGACTAATAAATCTTAGAGATATATGGATAAAATTTTACAGTGTCTCCTTTTTCCTTTTCGTGACCTTCAGAAGTTAAGTAGAATTTGATGGTATGTGAATAATATCCAGCACCAGGTGCCCGCTACTTGATATGCTAAATGATTATGCTGATTGCAATTGTCATATGCCTTTCACAAGCTCTGCTCCTAAACAAATATTAACCCCTTAAGGACCGGAGGTTATGGGACATTTCCGTCCCATAACGTCCGCATAGGGGCACTTTGACGCACCGGTACACGTGACCTGTCACGTGTATCGGCGCGTCATTATGGGGCTTGAAACAGATCGCTCCGATCTTGGAGCGGTCTAGTTCATGCCCTATTTTTACTTACAGCGCTCCCGGTAGAGCGCTGTAAGTAAAAAGTACGTGACGTACCAGGACCGTCAAGGGTCGTTCGAGCAAATTTACCCTTGATGGTCCTGGTACGTCAAGGGTCCCTAAGGGGTTAAACATTGATTTGTGCTAAGGGTCACTTTTGTGGTAAAGGTACCTCTTTGCTAGGCTGCACCTAAATATGTATGTGTGTGTAGGTATATGTGTGCATGCATTTATTTTTGTGTGTTTGTATGTATGTATTTGTGTGTGTACGTGCGTGTGTGTGTGACCCATATTTTCTCCCCCTGGACACCCAAATAGAGGGTATTTGCATATCCAGTTTTATATGGGAAGTGCACCAACAGCTATTTGTTTATATATATATATATATATTTGTAATTGTCAGATGTGCATCTGTTTTGCTTCTCTATATGCACATGTGTTTGTGTATACATATATATGTTGATAGATGTATGTATGTATCTTTATTTATAAAGAGCAATACACGTACGCAGCACTTTACAGAAGTTGAAATAGTACAATACACAAATAAGAGCATTAGGCTAAAGTGCGATCATTGCATTATTTGTGAGGGAAAGTGCAGAAAGGGAATCGTACACTGGGAAAGGGACTCTGCCCCAAGGAGCTTACAGTCTATTAAGGATTCATGACGACATGCAGAGACAGTAGGAGGAGGATCATAAGTGCAAGACGTAGTGAAGGAAGTGCAGAAGGATTCTGATGTGTCTATAGGTATGCACAGATATTGTTACAGATATTGTTACACTATGAGCAGGTGGATTTTGAGGAGATGCTTGAAAGTGATGATTGTGGATGATTGGTGAATGGTGATAGGGAGGGCATTCCAAAGTTGAGGGGCAGCCAGTGAAAAAGATTGTAGCCCAGAAACGACTCGAGTTGTGTAGGGAGAGGACAGGAAGAACCCTTGAGAAGACCGTAGGGGACGGGAAGGGGTGTAGTGGGAGATAAGAGCAGAAATGTAAGAGGGTGCTGAAGACCAGAGAGACTTACAGGAGAGGAGGAGAATTTTGTAAGGAATACAATACTTTATAGGTAGCCAATTGAGGGATTTCAGGAGGAGATGAGAGGGAAGGTATCTGAAAGCAAATGTGGTGATTCCTGCTGCTGAATTGATAACAGGTTGAAGTGGACAAAGATGAGAAGCAGGAAGACCAGCGAGTAGAATGTTTCAGTAGTCAAGTCTGGAGAGAATGAGGGCCTGAGAGAGAGTTTTTGCAGTTGACATACAGAGGAAGGAATGTATTTTGGCAGTGTTTTTCTGGTGACACCTTGGATATGGGGGAAGTAATGTTAATGTAGTGAAAGATAGATTAAGAGGCCCTACCAGCTAAAACCCCAAAGGACGTTAAGCCACAAAAACAGTCTTGTGGCTGAATGTCCGTTTTGTGCGTTTATTTCCCAAAACACCGCTAAAAGCAGCAATATTGGGAACTTCACAGTAAAAAAAAATTAGCTATTGGTGCCTGACATACTGCGAAGCATCCACTGTCCTTCTCCCTCATTTCAGCCTTCTCTTACTTTGTTCTATCTTCACTTCTTTCTTCTATCTTCTCTTCTTTCTTCTATCTTATCTTCTTTATTCCTGTTCCTGTAAAAGAAAAACGTTTATAAATACAATGCAGAATACAAGATTTAGTTTAACCCCTTGAGTGCCAGAGGAGTACACAACACATTGCAGAGCAATGCTTGCGAACCTCTCTGGGCTCAACAGGTTAAGTCAGTGCCCAGGAATATGCAAACAGAGTGCCATTATGTGTCTTAAAATAAAATATGCCCCAAAGAACAAGTGCGCAAATATGCTACATATATTAGAAATCGATAAAGTAAATTCTTAGGTTTATCATGTAACTGTCTCCGCTGCTGTGCGTGGTAGCAGAGGAGGTGGCAGCGGAGACAGTGCCGTGCGCCGCAGGTCCCCCTTCCTTTCTGGCCAGTGCCCGTTCCACATTGAGAGAAATAGAGCAGAGACTGCCTTTATATATGGGCAGCATCTTATCCAATTCCTTCACAGCCATTGGCTGAGATGTGCTTACACACACACATCCCAGGCAATCAGTTTGAAGCACAGTCACTCAAATCTGATTGGCTGGGATGTGTGTGTAAGCACATCTCAGCAAAAGCTGTGAGTGAATTGGATAAGAGGCTGCCCATATATAAAGGCTGCCCTTTCCCATTCCTGTAAAAGAAAAACATTTATAAATACAATGTAGAATACAAGATTTAGTTTAACCCCTTGAGTGCCAGAGTATTGCGTTGCGGACCTCTCTGGGCTCAACGGGTTAAGTCAGTGCCCAGGAATATGGGCATCGGCCTGAAAGGAAGTGGGACCTGTGGAGCACGGCACTGTCTCCGCTGCCCCCGCCTCTGTGGCCACGCACAGCAGGGGAGACAGTTACATGATAAAGCTAAGACTTTACTTTGTAAATTTCTAATATATGTAGCATATTTGCGCACTTGTTCTTTGGGGCATATTTTATTTTTTTCAAGACACATAATGGCACTCTGTTTGTATATTCCTGGGCACTGACTTAACCTGTTGAGCCCAGAGAGGTCTGCAACGCATTGCTTTGCAATGCATTGTCTACCCCTTTGGCACTCAAGCGGTTAAACTAAATCTTGTATTCCACATTGTAGTTATACATACTTTTCTTTTACAGGAACGAAGAAGAGAAGAGAAGAAAGAAGAGAAGATAGAGAACAGAAGGACAGAAGAGGAGCAGGGAGGTGAGGACTCTGCTGGACATCAGGATTAATGGTAGGTGTTACTTGATGTGTGATGTTTTTTACTTAGTCGGATTAACCATATGAATGCCGGAGGGGTAATTATACCCCACTGGCACTCATGGGGTTAATAATACTAACAATGGATACATTTTAGACTCTTTGGATGTATTGATGTGGGGCTTAGGGCCCCATATCAATACATCCACTGAGGCCTTTGTTTTTTTTGCCAGTTAATAGCTGTGTTAGTTGGCAAAAGATCAGATAAGGGACTTTACCGCTAAGCCAGCTGGGCCTTACGTTTTATGCAGTAAGTGAGTCCTTATCGGATGTTTTTCAGCTAACGCAGTCCTTTGAATGGTAAATTGGAGCTTTTTTTTTTTTTTTTTTTAAATGAGCCAAAACACACATTAGTGTAGCAGTTGTATTACTTGCTGAACTGCCGTTAGCAGTTAATTACATGGCCTTTTGAATGGCTTACTACACGTTAAAACACCCAGTGGACAGTTGGGAGGTATAGACCCCTAATATCTCCTAAAGAGGGACAGTTGGGAAGAATGGATCCCTACTATCTCATAAAGAGGGAAACTTGGGAGGTACGTCCCGCTAATATCTCCTATAGATGGACAACTGGGGGTATGGTACATATAATCCCTGAAAGAAGCTCTGCATCAGCTGAATTTTTAAACCAAAAAATGGCCTTTCCTTGGGGACATATGTAATTTCCAGATCTGTATATACATTGAAAGTACAGAATTGTACTGGGCAGTTCTTGTATGTGATTGCGAACTGGTGATTTATCCAAAAGCTGACACTATACCCCTGAGAGCTGATGACAGTAGAAGAAAGTTTGTTATACAATACAATACACAAACACCACACACATGCAATACACAAACACATGCACAACACACACATGCAATACACACAATATACACACTATGCACAAAACACACTATGATAAACCATAAGCTCCTGGGTGGGCATCAAGCACAGTCTAGGATATCACACAAGTCTACAGTTCTCAAAAAAGTTTTGCAGGTTTATTTTGACATTGTATCAAACACAATCAGCAGGCAGTGTTTTACAAAACAAAATGAGGATTCCCCTTCTACTTCAAGGCTGAAAAGTAACAAAAATAGCACAGGTTTAACCTACTTTTTCAAGTCCTGCTTTCTTGCACTTCTCTGCTCTGCACTTCTTGCTCACAGCAAGCCAAATTATATTCTCTTTTTACCAACTTTGTAGCCTGGGATTGCTAAACTTGCTAATTGGGACAGGTGGAGGGATAGAGGCTATGTAGGATTCTGGGTCCTAATTACCTTCCCTCTACAATCCTCCCGTCCACTTCGTCACAACACACAGACACACACACAGAACAGACAAAACTGATAGACACACAACACATATATATATATATATATATATATATATATATATATATATACAGACAGTATAACATAATCCAGACAACGTTTTACACACAGAACTATAGGATAGGCAGGTGAGGAAAGGGTAAACTGAAACATGTGATATTTTAATAACACTACAACTCCCATAACCCTTACCCATCTTCAGTGGTTGTGATGAAAAGGGTGATTTTAGAAAACTTAATTGGCTTTATTAGTGAGTGGATGTGAGGTAATCTGTGGGATGACAGCTGATAGGTGAAGGCACAATGCTCAAAACTGTAACCCTTTGAATGGCAGAGAGGTATGCAATGCATTGCTCTAATGTACTGCATACCCTTCTGGCACTCAAATGGTTAACAAAATAGTGTAAGTGCAAGTGCGAAAATCATGTCCCTGTGTATGTTGTGGAGTTGCAGTAGGGAGTTCTCTGTCCATGCACATATATCATTAATCTCCCAAGCTGAATGTGTCTGTAAATTGGTACAAAAACCATTCACTTTAAAGGGATAGTAATACTTCGTTTTAACTTCATTTTATTTTGTAGGCATTAAAAAAACATGAAGAATGATATAAGTCTTATCTCTCAAACCTTTATGGTTTATGAGATATTCACAAGCAAAGTATCCCCCTCCTGCCCCTTTTACTGATGTAACACTGCTCAGCCAGATCAGAAGGGAGGTGCCCAGGTAGACTGCAGAGAGGGACAATCTTCAATTAAGATAAGGGAAAAACCTGAAAAACTTGTCAAGGGGGCAGGGATTTCATTGTTTTCATAGGAAGAAGATTGTCCCCTTCTGTTATCTGTCCAGTCTATGGACTGCATTCCACATCTGAGAAGAGATTGTTTACAGTAGGTAAAAGGGGCGGGAGGGGAAACTTTGCTTGTGAATATCTCATAAACCATAAAGGTTTGAGAGATAAGACTTATATCGTTCTTCATGTTTTTTTAATGCCTACAAAATAAAATAAAGTTAAAACGAAGTATTACTATCCCTTTAAACCAGGAGAAGGTGTCAGAATGTGGGTGTCACCTTCACACCTGAAACGACCATATAAATTTAGCTTTAAATGCAGTAAGTAACATTCTCCCTGTCCAAACCTTAGTGCTGTAAAGAATATAGAACATGGATAGATTATTGGCTAGGGCATGTCCTGGTGGGCCAGTCAGATTTATGCATTTGAGAGCCACACATCCCACAAATACTGCTGTGGCTGAGTTGCTGCTATTCTGAGCAAAACATATTACAGACAAGGGGCCTGCTTACTCCCCATGGAATATACTTATTTTTAGCGCTCAGCCTTGCTGAAGGTGAATATAGTCAAGTTGATTCCTTTATTGGCTAACTAAACAGATTTAGGATGCAAGCTATCAGGACCTCTTAGGTCTCTTCCTCAGGCATGTTGTAGAGATAAATATGAAAGCAACGCTCTACTTTACTGCTACACAGAGAGATATGATTGAACTGGGCCACACCTGTAATAAGAGGAATAGTCTTATTACAGTTGAGATATGGCTTTTACACTACAGGTTGTATTAACTGTTGTCTTCTGTCACACCACACCATGTTCTCCCACCCATTCCATTTATTCTGAGCTTTGAACAGTTAATTTTCCTTTTTTAAAACAATACAAACAAATTAAAATTCAAAACATAATTTGCTTCTCAAACAACTGTTTCATATTTTAGAAAAACATGTTCAAATATAGTTTTACACCGTTACACTCTGTTACCTTCCAAAACTGATTTGCTGCAAACACTCCTACATGTTTTCTAAGAGAACATAAGAAAACAATCTTGCAATAACCCAATTCCTTCCCTACTGCTATAATCACTTCCCTATGAAAAATTCCTGTTTGCCCATGATGCCTTTTTCATTGAATTAATAATTTGTGACACTGCTCTATCATCATCAAAAATTAAATTCCAGATCCACAGATAATCATCTCATAATTCAAAAGTTTTCTTGAACTAAAAACCTTTAAAAACCTCAAATTACACTTTTCTCACGTGTAAGGGCATTTCAAAAATAAGTACATAATTGTCTCTTCCTGCATAAGACGAATCCCTGGAACACTTATACACAGGTGCCGATTACCTACTGTGTTGGAAACTTCTTACTTGTAGACATTAGTGATGATCGAGCACCCCAATGCTCGGGTGTTCGGGTGCTCTGGCCGAGCGCCCCCGGAGGCTCGAGTCCTCGGCCGAGCACCCGAGCCCCATTGAAGTCAATGGGAGGACTCGAGCATTACACCAGGCACCCCCTGCTCTGATGAGGGGAGGGTGCCTGGTCCATAGGAAAAGGTCAGAAAATGATGGAAACACCACAGAAATGGTTCAGGGACAGCATAGGGAGGATGTCTGGATGCATCTTGGACTCCAACGTCGCTGCTGGGAACGATGTTTCGCCCGTAGTACGCCATTTTTACAGACTGACCGTAAAACACACAAAAAGGAAGATAAAAACGACTTTAGGCGAAAAATTGTTACCAAACAGTATTTGCTGTATATTTACTTGTATATCATCTGCAAATTCTGCAAAAAATTTCATCGATTTTTCGGAACTGGGGCCATGATTAAGAGGGAAACGTGCGCAGCGTAAAGCAGGTGTTCAACGTGGTTATGGCCCGGGTAAGGTACAGCATTCAGGAACGGAGGCCGCAGCTACCACAGGTTTTACAACATGTCCGTTTGCCCTTGTTAAGTCCAAAATTTATAGTCGGTACAGTGGGGTCTGATCCATTGAGTAAAAGTGACGAAGTGACTTAGTGGATGAAGCCAAGAACTACCTTCTGCTCTGTCGAACACCCCAGCCCTATTTAATTCAATGGGAGGACCTGAGGCACTCCGATACAACCTGTATATCACAAAATGGAGGGCCTCATTCACATTGTGGTACAATAGTTCAGGTAGTGGTCCAACACTCATAAAGCCTATGCACTAAGTGAAAGGGCTGCCAAAAATTAGACTGAAATGTCACTCCAATACACCCTTTATTACACATAAAGGAGGGCATCATACACACCCTTGAAAAATTAGGATTAATGGCCTGCTGGTGACCCTCTAAAACATTAGGGGCGAGGGCATGTCGCTAAGCCGACCATCTAAAACATTATGGGTGAGGGTCTGCTGCGGAGCTGACCATCCTAAACATTATATGCGAAGGCCCGCTAGTGAGCTGACGCTATAAAACATTATATGAGAGGGCCCGCTAGAGAGCTGACCCAATAAAACATTATATGAGAAGGCCCGCTGGTGAGCTGACCTATACAAAAATTGTCAAACAGGGCCCGCTGGTGAGCTGGCCCTATATAAAAATTATATCACAGGGCGCGCTGGTGAGCTGGCCCTATATAAAAATTATATCACAGGGCATATGGAAGAGGAGGAGGAGGATGAGAAGATTAAGAGTCAACCATATACCCGTTTTTTGGGTGGAAGGGGTGAATGGGAATACAGAGTATTCCCATCATTGTAAATAACATATCTAAAGTGACTTTATGTTCACCCGGGGCTTTCCTCCAGTGGAATGGAGAAGTCAGGGGAAATCCAGGCTTTGTTCATTTTTATAAGTGTCAACCTATCAGCATTTTCGGTGGAAAGGCGGATACGCTTATCTGTTATGATGCCACCAGCAGCACTAAATACCCGCTCAGACAGAACGCTGGCGGCAGGGCAGGCCAGCACCTCCAAGGCGTAGAGTGCCAGTTCATACCACGTGTCCAGCTTGGACACCCAGTAGTTGTAAGGCACAGAGGGATCATTGAGGACGCTGACACGGTCTGCTACGTACTCCTTCACCATCTTCCAAAACTTTTTCCTCCTTGTGACACTAGGCTGCACATCAGGGTGAGGGTGCTGGCGGGGTGTCATGAAGGTGTCCCACGCCTTGGAGAGTGTTGCCCTGCCTTTGTCGGAACTGCTGTGTGCTCCCCTTTTCTCCCCTTCTCGGTTGGCCAAGGTAGCACGTACTCTGCCGCCAGCGTTGTCAGATGGAAAATTTTGGAGCAATTTTTCGACAAGAACCTTCTGGTATTGCACCATTTTGCTTGTCCTCTCCACCGGAGGAATGAGAGATGAGAAATTCTCTTTGTAGCGGGGGTCCAGAAGGGTGAACACCCAGTAATCTGTGTTGTCTAAAATGCGTATACCCTCTAGAGGTTGTGAATCAGGGCACAAGATCTCATGTTCCTCTGCAAGCGTGCTTGGAGAGAGGTTCAAATCAAGGATTGGTGATGAGACGAGCTCCTCACTATATCCCAGTGTGGGATCACTTCTTTGGCCAGACCCTCTATGGTGGGAGGAAGGATGATCAGGGTGAGGATTATGTTGACCAGACTCTTGGCTAGTGAGAGTGGACTTGGTGGAAGACAGGGTGGTGCTTAACCGACTGGAAGCAGTATCAGCTGAAATCCAACCGACCACCTGTTCGCAGTGGTCTGACCTCGAGAGTGATGTCCTGCGACGCCCTGTAAACTGAGACATGAAGCTAGGTATGGTGGATGTCTTTCTTTCTTGTGCTCTGGCACCAGGCACAGTTTCTACGCGTCCTGACCCGCGCCCTGAACTATCAGGATCACGTCCACTTCCCCGTCCCTTTTTACCCGCCTTCTTCATATTAAACGGAATATATGCCGGTAATCTGCGGGTAGGCACACGAAACAGAATGTGACGCTAATCTGCGGCTAGGCACACGAAACAGAATGTGACGCTAATCTGCGGCTAGGCACAGTGAACGGAATATGTGACGTTAATTTGTGAATTTGCACACTAAACAATATGTGACGTTAATTTGTGAATTTGCACACTAAACAATATGTGCCGCTAATCTGCGGCTAGGCACACTAAACAGAATGTGACGCTAATCTGAGGCTAGGCACAGTGAACGGAATATGTGACGTTAATTTGTGAATTTGCACACTAAACAATATGTGACGTTAATTTGTGAATTTGCACACTAAACAATATGTGCCGCTAATCTGCGGCTAGGCACACTAAACAGAATGTGACGCTAATCTGCGGCTAGGCACAGTGAACGGAATATGTGACGTTAATTTGTGAATTTGCACACTAAACAATATGTGACGTTAATTTGTGAATTTGCACACTAAACAATATGTGCCGCTAATCTGCGGCTAGGCACACTAAACAGAATGTGACGCTAATCTGCGGCTAGGCACAGTGAACGGAATATGTGACGTTAATTTGTGAATTTGCACACTAAACAATATGTGACGTTAATTTGTGAATTTGCACACTAAACAATATGTGTCGCTAATCTGCGGCTAGGCACACTAAACAGAATGTCACGCTAATCTGCGGCTAGGCACAGTGAACGGAATATGTGACGTTAATTTGTGAATTTGCACACTAAACAATATGTGACGTTAATTTGTGAATTTGCACACTAAACAATATGTGCCGCTAATCTGCGGCTAGGCACACTAAACAGAATGTGACGCTAATCTGCGGCTAGGCACAGTGAACGGAATATGTGACGTTAATTTGTGAATTTGCACACTAAACAATATGTGACGTTAATTTGTGAATTTGCACACTAAACAATATGTGCCGCTAATCTGCGGCTAGGCACACTAAACAGAATGTGACGCTAATCTGCGGCTAGGCACAGTGAACGGAATATGTGACGTTAATTTGTGAATTTGCACACTAAACAATATGTGACGTTAATTTGTGAATTTGCACACTAAACAATATGTGACGCTAATCTGCGGCTAGGCGCACTAAACAATATGTGACGCTAATCTGCGGCTAGGCACACGAAACAGAATGTGACGCTAATCTGCGGCTAGGCACACGAAACAGAATGTGACGCTAATCTGCGGCTAGGCACAGTGAACGGAATATGTGACGTTAATTTGTGAATTTGCACACTAAACAGAATGTGACAATAATCTATGGCTAGGCACACGTTTAAAATGGCCCTTTTTGTCGCTGCGTTCTAAAATAATTGGCCCTGTGCACCTAACAGAATATGTCACCTTGTCACTGCACTGTGAAATATTTGTCCCTGTGCGCCTAGTACAATGTCACCTTATAAATATCCCCCCCCACAAAAAAAAAGAAATTGTGCCCCCCCAAACAAAATATAAATGCTGCCCCCACACACAACAGTCCTAAAAAGGACTTTTGGGTCTTGAAAGAGTTCCAACAAGTTTATTCTCCCTACACTGACTTTCCCTGCCTGATCGCATTTCTCCCTGGCTAAGAATGAGCCAAACTCGCGCGTCAGGTGCTATACAGCACCCGATCACGGGTTCTGGCCAGCCAATCAGTGTAATGCCAGCAGCCAACATGGCTGCTGGCATTACACTGATGTCAGAGCCTCCCCGCACGTTTATTGGCTGCGCAGCAGCCGCGAAACGTGCGGGGAGGAGACCCGAACATGGCGGGCGAGCACATGCGGTACTCGTACGAGTACCGCCATGTGCCGAGCAGAGCGATGCTCGAGCCGAACCGAGCTTCGGCCGAGCATGCTCGCTCATCACTAGTAGACATGAATGGACCTTTGAGCACGTTTAAGAATATTCACTTATACCTTTTTCCATATCAGCTTTGTTGACTCAGTGTTAAGCCTTTCAACTGGACACACAGTCTATTTTTAAGAGTCTTTAAGACCCCCATAATTCTTCACAATTTTCTTCTCAACATCATCCAATAAATAACGTATAAGTATAATGTTCTTTTGAAAACAAATTCTGTGAAGGTGGCACATATTTCTTGAGAATAACAGCTGTATATGCAGCAGGAGCTCATTTTTAATACATATGCACAGAAAGAAATATACTTAAATTCAAGAAAACCTTTTTCCACTATTGAACAGTTGTTTCCACACCACTTCATGTTTAAAAGTTTTCATAGTAGAATTTAAGAAAAAAAACAAACACAATCTTATTATTTTCCATAACCAGTCATAATTCAGTGAGAATATTCAGAAAAAGGAGAGGAAAGAAGAAAGGACCCAAGCAATTAGTATCACAAATAATCATACTTTATAGAAGGAAAACAATAAAGTGAAGATACAATTTAAAGGGATAGTAATGTTTCATAATAAAAGCAGCTCTAATTAATCATCATAGTATTTGGACTTTGGAGAGTGTTATTTCAA
The DNA here is from genome assembly GCA_037306005.1 of Rhinophrynus dorsalis. Lineage (NCBI taxonomy): Eukaryota > Metazoa > Chordata > Amphibia > Anura > Rhinophrynidae > Rhinophrynus > Rhinophrynus dorsalis. The sequence continues at coordinate 688,830,631 of CM074718.1, forward strand.
TTCTGTCAGAGATGTAGTACAAGAGTAATTGAATGATAAAGTATCCCCCTCCCGCCCCTTTTACTGATGTAACACTGCTCAGCCAGAGCAGAAGGGAGGTGCCCAGGTAGACTGCTGAGAGGGACAATCTTCAATTAAGATAAGGGAAAAACCTGAAAAACTTGTCAAGGGGGGCAGGGATTTCATTGTTCTCATAGGAAGAAGATTGTCCCCTTCTGTTATCTGTCTGGTCTATGGACTGGATTCCACATCTGAGAAGAGATGGCTTACACTAGGTAAAAGGGGCGGGAGGGGAAACTTTGCTTGTGAATATCTCATAAAACATAAAGGTTTGAGAGGTAAGACTTATAAAATAAAATAAAGATAAAACAAAGTATTACTATCCCTTTAAATTCAAGAAAACCTTTTTCCAGTATTGAACAGTTGTTTCCACACCACTTCATGTTTAAACGTTTTCATAGTAGAATTTAAAAAAAAAACACACAATCTTATTATTTTCCATAACCAGTCATAATTCAGTAAGAATATTCATAAAAAGGGGAGAAAAGAAGGAAGGACCCAAGCAATTAGCATCACATACTTTATAGTAGGAAAACAATAAAGTGAAGATACAATTTAAAAACATATAACACATGAGAGAGAGAGATGCTCATGAATCCTGTAAATAATACTGATATATGAGGGACAGCTAAAGTCTGTAAAGCCTGACGTATATATATGCAGGGAACAGGGCCGGATTTCCCGTAAGGCAGAGTAGGCATCTGCCTACAGGCGCACCCTACAGAGGGGCGCCTGCCACTACAATTATTTTTTATTTATTTTTTTTTTTTGTACTTGCCGCGGCTTGTCATGCCGAGCCGTGCCGAGCCGCCAGCCGCCGCCTTGTAGGCTGTGAGCTCTCCCGGCTCTTTAGCAATGCAGAGCGCTGGGAGATAAAATCTCCCACCGCTCTGCATTACTAAAGGGAAGGTCGCGGGGGAGCTCCAGCAGCTCCATGTCTGTGCACAAGCACAGATCTCTCCAGCCGCTGGACCACCAGGGAGGTAAGAAACGGATGAATGAGGCTTAACCCTTTAAGTGCCAGAGTGGCACGCAACGCATTGCAAAGCAATGCGTTGCGTACCACTCTGACACTCAAAGGGTTAATCTGGGGATAATGGGAGCAATGTGAGGTCAATATGGGGATGATGGGGGGCAAGCAATGTGGAGCTGATGGGGTCAATGTGTAGCTGATGGGGGTCAATGTGGACTGATGGTGATGGGGTCAATGTGGAGCTGATGGGGGTCAATGTGGACTGATGGCGATGGGGTCAATGTGGAGCTGATGGGGGTCAATGTGGACTGATGCTGATGGGGTCAATATGGAGCTGACGGTGATGAGGTCAATGTGGAGCTGATGGGGGTCAATGTGGACTGATGCTGATGGGGTCAGTCAATATGGAGCTGATGGTGATGGGGTCAATGTGGAGCTGATGGGGTCAATATGGAGCTGATGGTGATGGGGTCAATGTGGACTGATGCTGATGGGGTCAGTCAATATGGAGCTGATGGTGATGGGGTCAATGTGGAGCTGATGGGGTCAATATGGAGCTGACGGTGATGGGGTCAATGTGGACTGATGCGGGTCAATGTGGACTGGTGGGGGTCAATGTGGAGCTGATGGTGATGGGGGTCAATGTGAGGGCAATGTTGAGATGATGGGGGCAATGTGAGTGTGATGGGGGGCAATGTGAGGGCAATATGGAGATTTGGAGCATTGTGGAGATGGCGGGGGGGGGGGGGCGCTTCAGGTATCTGTGCCTACAGGCTCCTGAGATGTAAATCCAGCCCTGGCAGGGAAGGCAATACTAATATATAACCCCATAAAAAGTGTAAATCCTCACTAATTAAAAATTACATAAGCATAACCCCTAACGTGTAGAAAAAAAATATCCAAAAGATAATTTTTACAAATGCATCACATAGACCCATGCAACAATATAAGAATAACGGCTAAATAGCCTGTAATGGGTAAGTAGACAAATGCAAACCAATGAAAAGAAATAAGAAGATCCACTCAGAGGCGTAACTAGAAGCCTCCGAGGCCCTGGTGCCTGAAGTGCCACTGGCCCCCACCACCACCACCACATTGGCCCCCCTCGACCACACTGACCCCCTATCACGGTGCCCGTGATTCCTCTGGTTGCAACATTGCTACTTCCTGGTTGTTTCCTTACAGCATTCTTATTGGTGATCAACGCTGACTCCTCCTACTGATTGCCTTTATATTCTAAGTGCTGTCATTATGGCGATGCCCTTTCGTGGTGTTCCAGTATCTAGCATTTGTTCCTGTGGTTCCTGGTATCCTGTGTATGACCCGGCTTGACTGACTACGTTCCTGTTCGATCGCCAGCACCTGACTTCCGTTGTGACCCGGCTTGGATGACTATCCTGCTCTGTGTACTGATCCGACATGGCTGACTGTCCTGCTCCATGTACCGACCTGGCTTGGCTGACTATCCTGCTCCGTGTACCGACCCGGCCTGGCTGACTCTCCTGCTCTGTGTACCAACCCGGCCTGGCTGACTATCCTGCTCCGTGTACCGACCCGGCCTGGCTGACTCTCCTGCTCTGTGTACCAAACCGGGCCTGGCTGACTATCCTGCTCTGTGTACCAACCCGGCCTGGCTGACTATCCTGCTCTGTGTATCGACCCGGCCTGGCTGACTATCCTGCTCTGTGTATCGACCCGGCTTGGCTGCCTATCCTGTTCAGAGTTCCTACTCGGCTATCTGCTTACCCTGCTCTGTGTACCAACCCGGCCTGGCTGACTATCCTGCTCTGTGTACCGACCCGGCCTGGCTGACTATCCTGCTCTGTGTACCGACCCGGCCTGGCTGACTATCCTGCTCTGTGTATCGACCCGGCTTGGCTGCCTATCCTGTTCCGAGTTCCTACTCGGCTATCTGCTTACCCTGCTCCGAATTCCAGTTGGCAAACAGCTTACACCTATGATGCCCAATGTGCCCCTCAAGTGAACTATTTAATTTGTGTTTCTTTTAATATCATGAAATATCAACCCATGGACCAGTTGCTGAAAAAATCCCCAGGGCCAGTATTTACACACAATCCAGCTCCTTTGAATAAATCTGAGTAATAATAAGCACTTATATATATGAAATATTTATCAAGCTATTCCCTCACAGAAACGCAACTCTAGATTCAGAAACACTGAATTGTCCCCTGGTGAGTTTCTTCATGTAACACAGGTAGTAGTAACAGTGTCAATCCCTGATACTGAAAAGCACATAGACAGGCTGATGTATTGAGATTAACTGGAACAATTCTGGGGTCAAAACCAGCTGTACTGTACAATTTCAGGTTACTGAGATATTGCACTGATAAATTTCGAATTTGAGCTGCAATAACTTTTGAACAAAACACCTCTTAGCAATAGGGGTACCCTTGTTTTAATCAGGAAGATAAAACCCACAACACACTTTTTATAAATTAAGTGTTACTATCCTTTTAGAAATGCATTGGATAGATATGTCTATTCTGATAAATGTGTAACACTGTGCATTTTATTTGAATAAGAAAATTGGTTCATTTGTTCTTATCTGCAGTCAGAATCTGTTTTCATATATATATATATGAGGAAATTATTTCATGCTCCAGCAATAATTCTTTAAATTGCAAATAACAAATATGGAAAAACGCACTCAGCATAATCAAACCACCATATGCATAAATAAACGTATCCATACATATATAATCATCAAGCACATTTTTTAAGCCTTATGAAAACCACGCTTAGCAGCATAAATACCATGATCTTCCTAAGATGTGCAACTTCATTAACTGGACACTGGGATCAGGCTTATCGTCACAACCTAGCATCAAAACCCAGTGTACGATTGGGGCATTAAGTGTCCATCTGGAAAAAACTGAAAGAGCCTCATAGATATATATGTATTACTCAAAATCTTTGACAAAACCTAAAATTTAACTTCTGATTCTTAAAAGTTGAGGGTATTTTATATACAAATAAGTAAATGAGCCTCTTTACTGGCTCTTAAAACCTCCTAGTTGGTTCCTAAAATGTCTCCAAAGATGTTTAGATGTGTGTAAAGAATAAGTAAGTAAAAATAAAGTATAATGTTTCATAATAAAAGCAGCTCTAACTAATCATCATAGTATTTGTACATTGGAGAGTGTTATTTCAATTCTGTCAGAGTTGTAGTACAAGAGTAATTCAATGACAAAATATCCCCCTCCCGTCCCTTTTACTGATGTAACACTACTCAGCCAGATCAGAAGGTAGGTGCCCAGGTAGACTGCAGAGAGGGACAATCTTCAATTAAGATAAGGGAAAAACCTGAAAAACTTGTCATGGGGGGGCAGGGCTTTCATTGTTCTCATAGGAAGAATATTGTCCCCTGCTCTTATCTGTCTGGTCTATGGACTGGATTCCACATCTGAGAAGAGATGGCTTACACTAGGTAAAAGGGGCGGGAGGCGAAACTTTGCTTGTGAATATCTCTCAAACCATAAAGGTTTCAGAAATAAGACTTATATTGTTCTTCATATTTTTTAATGCCTACAAAATAAAGATAAAACGGAGGGAGCTGCCAACCAGCAGTCTGCAGGAGAGAACTGCACTGAGCTCTCAGAGAGAGAGGCAAGTAAGATAGCTTGGCAAAATACACTATAGAAAGGAATACAGCCAGGAAGGCTACATGACTGATAGCAACAGAAGAACACCGAAATGCAGGAACTATAGCTACATTGCTAAATAGAAAGATAGTGGTGGGGCAGCACTCAGCAAGACTGGGATGCAACCTTTCATTACCTGACATGAGAACCTCATGATGTCATGCAGTTCGAGATTCTCATGTCCCATTTTTGTTATGGTGACATGGTTAATGGGTCAGGTGGTTGCTCGCTCTTTCATGTGCGCCCTTTGAAAAGTAAACCCCTTTTTTTACATCTTCACAAAACAATAAACTATAAGCCTGTTACTGGTTTTAACTGGGTCAGCAATAATGTAACCCAGAGAAATATGTATGTATATATAAATGTGATAATTTTACCTGTACATATACATAAATATTTCCGGTTATGAGGATCCAGGTGCAAAAGAGATGGTTCAATCAAAAACAGAATTTATTAGAACACCAATCAGAGTCTTAGATCACACGACAGGTTAATCTACACTTCCTTATAAGGAATTAAATGGCTGCACAACAGACATTAGACTAACTACAAAATACATTTAAGACTACAGAACACAGAACATTAATGCATCTTCCTCCTTCACTCCATCTTTCTCCACTGTATCTTCCTCCTTCACTGCATCTTCCTCCTTCACTGCATCTTTCTCCTTCACTGCATCTTCCTCCTTCACTCCATCTTCCTCCTTCACTGCATCTTCCTCCTTCACTCCATCTTTCTCCACTGCATTTTCATCCTGCACTCCATCTTCCTCCTTCACTGCATCTTCCTCCTTCACTCCATCTTTCTCCTTCACTCTATCTTTCTGCACTGCATCTTCCTCCTTCACTCCATCTTTCTCCACTGCATCTTCCTCCTTCACTGAATATTCCTCCTTCATTCCATCTTTCTCCACTGTATCTTCCTCCTTCACTGTATCTTCCTCCTTCACTGCATCTTCCTCCTTCACTCCATCTTCCTCCTTCACTCCATCTTTCTCCACTGCATCTTCCTCCTTCACTGTATCTTCCTCCTTCACTGCATCTTTCTCCTTCACTCCATCTTCCTCCTTCACTCCATCTTCCTCCTTCAATTCATCTTCCTCCTTCACTCCATCTTTCTCCACTGCATCTTCCTCCTTCACTGAATATTCCTCCTTCACTCCATCTTTCTCCACTGCATCTTCTTCCTTCACTGCATCTTCCTCCTTCACTGCATCTTTCTTCTTCACTCCATCTTCCTCCTTCACTGCATCTTCCTCCTTCACTCCATCTTTCTCCACTGCATCTTCCTCCTTCACTGCATCTTTCTCCTTCACTCCATATATCTCCTTCACTGCATCTTTCTTCTTCACTCCATCTTCCTCCTTCACTGCATCTTCCTCCTTCACTCCATCTTTCTCCACTGCATCTTCCTCCTTCACTGCATCTTTCTCCTTCACTCCATATATCTCCTTCACTGCATCTTTCTCCTTCACTCCATCTTTCTCCTTCACTGCATCTTCCTCCTCCTCTGCATCTTAACTGACTAAATGGAATCTAACCCCTTGTTTTATACTCTTTACTAGTCATTGCTTTCAATGTAAATAGGCCTAAACACATCACAGTGCACTTTGTGATACACAGCTGACAGGTGTGGGTGTCTAGCTTTGCTGGCAAAACCTTATTTTAAACACTTCTAAATAAGGATAATTTAAGACGTTAACTTGTCAGCTCAGGAAGGCAAACTGCTTGATGTTTATGAAAGGTAAAAACACATTACAGTGCACTTTGTGATACACAGCTAACAGGTGTGGGTACCTAGCTTGCTGGTAAAAACCTTATTTGGGACACTACTGAAAGTACCTATTTCTCTGAAGGATAAGGGAATGTCAGCCCAAGGTCAGCAACCCCCTGTCAGATATGTACATCTACACTGGTTCCCAGGACATTTGTCTTGTCAGCGAACAGGTGATACCCTCTTGAGTGGACAAAGGCAACGAGGATGATACATACATCTGATTTGTGTATATATACCATCAGTATTTGCAGAATAAATATTATGTATCAGTATTATGTGTGCACTGTAAACCATACCAGTACATCCCTTTATAACTGGTACATTTTTATTCATTCATTGACCATTCATAGATAGCATGAGTGCCCATTCTGCAAGGACACAGAACCAACCTGTTCACAAACAGGCTGACTCCTGTTATTATGGGAGTGAGAGAAACTAGATCTGCATCTTAGCATGCCTGTGGCCCAAACTGTCCAGAGATATTTGTATAAAATACAGACATATTTACCCTATCTATCTATCTATCTATCTATCTATCTCATATCTATCTCATATCTATCTACATACCAATAACATCTAATTACATTAAATGGAGATATTACACAAGCAATAACCCATCTAGTAACAAGCCGTATCACATAATCTAACAATGTGCGTTTTTAGAGCAAACCGACTGCATCATGGTGGATAAATTCAAATTCCCATCGATTTAAATAGGATTTTAACCTCTCAATTGCTAGATAGATCTAGCATTCTAGATTCACTTAAGCGGTGATAAAGAGGTGATAAAGTGGTGGTGACTCCTCCAGTTTATCACTTTTCCAATTCCTTATTCTATGGAGCCTATTCACTAAGATTTCTTCAGCATAGGAACTGGAGATGTGATATCACTAGAGAAGTAATCTCCATTTCATATAAAAAAAGAGAGAAAAAGAAGGAGTCGCTCATAGGGTTAAAACCTTCCTGGAACTTTCATAATTATTTAAAACACAATCATATGCACTCACATTTAGTTGTAGCCACAGAATGATAACTTGTGGCTAATAGGCAAGTGGGGGATATTAAACTGCCCACCACACAGATATGTCACACCAGCTGCTCCCCGGAATTCGACCTTCAAAAGAAGAAGGGAAGAAACAGGAAAACAAAAATACAACACGAGTGGGGACGCTCAATTTATGGATGAATGAATTGTATTCAAATAGTACTTAGTTACTCACAATTGGTGATCAACTGGTCCCCATTTATATTGCGGGACTCAAAAACGTCTCTAAGCCATCAATAAATGAATCTAAGCAGGCGATGAAAAGTTAAAATTCAATTTATTGAACATACACCAACGCGTTTCTGGATAGGAATCCTTTCATCAGGGTCTCAAAATCATAATATCATTTTGAGACCCTGATGAAAGGATTCCTATCCAGAAACGCGGTGTGTATGTTCAATAAATTGTATTTTAACTTTTGATCGCCAATTTGGATTCATTTACTGATTGCTTCAAGACATCTTGATTTTGAGACCCTGATGAAGGGATTCCTATCCAGAAACACATTGGTGTATGTTCAATAAATTGGATTTTAACTTTTGATCGCCTCCTTGGATTAATTTATCATAATATGATTTTGATACCCTGATGAAAGGATTCCTATCCAGAAATGCATTGGGGTATGTTCAATAAATTGGATTTTAACTTTTGATCGCCTGCTTGGATTCATTTATTGATTGCTTCGAGACATCTTAGAGTCCCGCAATATAGATGGGGAACGCCTGAACAGAGGCAGGTTGACGTCCTCTGATGCTTTATACCGGTTATAGAATATATGACCGGTTATCACTAATTGTGAGTAACTAAGTACTATTTGAATAAAATTCATTCATCTATAAATTGAGCGTCCCCACTTGTATTTTCATCTCCATTTTATCACCTCTTTATCACCGCTTACTGAATCTCCCGCAAGGAGTTATTCGTCCCTTATGTAATAGTTGGTACGCTCCAGAATTGCCCGCGTTGTGATTTTTATGTAAGACCTTAAGTACAAAATGATGCCCTTAAAACTTTTCAAGGTAAAGTTATAAACAAGATAAATAGGCATTACCTTTGAATTAGCAGAAGAGAGATTGACAAACTAATAATTTCTAATTAGAAGGTTGAAAATTACACATTAGGGAACAGAACTGAATTAAAAAGGAGAAATACAAAAAAAACCCAACTGTAATATTGAAATGTGAATATGGAAGACATTTAAATATAATTCTGTGTTCAATAGGTAATCAGGAGAGATTAATGAGCAATTCAGCGAGAGGAGAACCTTAGTTTATTTAAAATAAGAATAGCTGCGGAATTAATGATCAATTGAGCATGTGAAGGGTATTTTTAGGCAAGCTGAAAAGAGAATAGTCAATGCTGTCATCAATTTTATAAAGACCGGGGATGGAATTAAAACCCTGCGCCCATCAATATTCTTTAATGCGCAGCTGATGTAATTTAACAATAACAATAATTATATTATTAATAGCATTTATAACATCTGAATTGTGCAGCTAATTAAAGAGATGAATGTGAAAAGAAGTCTCCGGATTTAACCCCGTGGAGGAGCAGATGGACGCGGAATGCATTGCTTCACACCCCTACTGCCCTCAAGGGGTTAAAATAGGTGTAGAACAGTGCATGGGATTAACCCTTTAAGTGCCAGAGTGGCTCTCCGGCATGCAAAAGGTTAAATGTGAGCTAACACCTCCTAATCATAACACCTGCTTACTTACTATGGATAGAAAATCATAATGGTCCCTAAGAATTTTTGACTTTGTGCCTTTGTTAAAGGGATAGTAATGGTTAATTTTAAGTTGATTTAATATTGTAGACATTAAAAAAAGGTTAACATCTATGTAAGTCTTATCTCTCAAACATTTATGGTTTGAGAGATATAACTTGCTAAAGTTTCCTTTTCCTTGCTGTTTTACTCAAGTCTGCCATCTAGCTGACAGCTGCAGATTCCAGTCATTTGACCAGACAGAGGCTCTTCAGCAGAGCTGAAATCACGCTATTTAGAAATAAATACTTCATTGGAAGGGTCTATAAAGTGTGCTTGCAAACCAGGCACACTTTGTAGACCGTTCTAAATGAAGTATTTGTCTTTAGATATCGTTATATCGGCTCTGCTCACGAGCCGCATCTGGTCAAGCGACCAGAATCTGCTTCTGGCAGCTTTACAGCTCATCAAGCAGAAAGGGGAGGGAGCGGAGAAGTTTATTTTCCTATATCTCTCAAACCATAACGGTTTGAGAGATACGAATAAGTGCAAGTACTCTCTTTTGATTGTATATACCATATAGTTATTACTTTTTTTCTGACATTACTATCCCTTTAAAGAGATAATGGGCTGGATTCTATTGCGGCTGCTAAATGTATTACTGCTTTTAAAGCAGATGTATGACCTTATAAAAAGGTATTACCATCCGCTTTGTTAATTAAAGTTATTCTAGGAAAGCTGAGATTTAAAAAAAAAAAAAAATACTTATAAAGATATCCCTTCTTCTGTGCTGTGCACTTCAGTATTATGTGCACAGTACAGCTCTATAGCGCATTGTATCTCCCAGCTGCCCCAGGGACCGCGTTCACGCTTCCCTTCAGTGTGCTGTGAATGGCTCCTAATGTTACAGCAAGCTGTGATTAGCATTATACTGAGGCTGCAACCTCAGTATCATGCTTACCGGAGCTTGCTGCAACGCTAGGAGCCGTTCACAGCACACTGAAGGGAAGCGTGAACGTGGTCCCTGGGGCAGCTGGGAGGGAGGTGGGAGGAGAAATAGGAGGTGCAGAAGAGCTTTGCCAATCAACATAATGGGACACGCTGATTCTTCAGCAAAGTTCTTGTGTACTACAAGCTGGAATATCTTTTTTTTTTTTTTTTAAATATATTTTATTAACGAATCACTCCATACACATACAAAGAGAAAACAGTCAAAAAGGGAACAAAAGCATAATAATAAGGTGTACAGAGTTGATCCGGTTTTTCCATAAAAGTTCAATCCAAACTCTAAATAGCTAACCTAATCAAACTAAAGCTATACCCCTTAAACCCAATTCCTCTCTCCCCCGAACCCGCAGCCCCCCCACCCCCACCCAATAGGCAATACCGCCTCACGATCCCAGTACAAATAGAGACCAGACACAGAGATGCAAAACAAGTACATGCCATATCCATCCACCCAGTAAGTAAGTGCAAGTACATACAATCCCAAGATGGAATATCTTTAAAAGTATTTTGATTTAAAAAAAAAAAAACTCAACTTTCTTATAATAACTTTTATTAACAAAGCAGATGATAACACCTTTTTATAAGGTGATACATTCCCTTCAACTCCAGTTTTCCCCATAGACTTCAATAGGAAAAGGTTTGATAAAACGGGTGTTAACATTTATCACCTGCAATAGAATCCAGACCAACGTCTTCAGTCTGTCCTGGAACTCATATCCATGGAGGCAGACATGACAGTTGGTAGGAGGACCTCAAGCATTGTTCACTGCTTCCATTTGAAACAAACGCCAGCAACTTCCTTGTCTGATTCCATGGACATCACTTCCAGGTCTGATTGAAGATGTTATGTCTTGATCAAAGGCACAAGGACAAAAGTTGTAGGGATCATTTGGATTTTCCAGCCATAGTACGATTAATGCAGGTTTATTTATTACGATGTATTTGTTCTCCTTTAAAAAAATTATTTAAATCACCTGGGGTGAGCTTTACTTTATTAATTTCTGTACTCAATAAAAAGGTCTACATTTACAAGGGTCACACTAGTGTGGGGGGTCACACTAGTGTGGGGGGGGGTTTACACTAAAAGTTAGGACTGGGTTATATTTAATTAATAGAACAAAAAACAAAACTTTTGCATCACCATTAATGAGAATACTCAAAGCTTAAAATAAAAACATTTCTTTATTCGAATGCTGTAAAATACCTCCAGACAGTGATTGTTGAATCTCATAGGAGAATATGCAATAGTCCAGCAGCTTTATCCAAGGGGGACTCTACATAAGATCAACGTGTTTCGCGTACAAGACGCTTACTCATGATCATTAAACATCATCTGAATGAACCACCCGAAATTTAAATTCTCATCATCCAATCAGCTCTTAGTTTCGCTAACGTAATGGTGTCGGACCTGGTAGAGAACTTAGCTCCAAAATCACATGATCAATTTCATCCAGTCCCCTTCACCATTACAGATAAGCGTCATCAAGAGCGGATAATGTAAATATTACATCAAGGGCTCAGCCAGATACACGGACAACATCGTCCACACCTCATCCACACTCCACGGCCGGAAAGCAGACAGGAGCACCGCAGCGCCCAAGAAAAGCCGGTCCCAGCCAGACGCTCCGAGCCCCGCCGCGAGCCCAAGCTCCACGGAGGACATCCACATCCCAACAAGCAGGCTCGACCGGATCCAAGGCGCTACGGCGCCAACATCCACAACCGCCACCAGCCGCAGAGAGACTCCGGCCATTTGCCCCATCGGGGGTCCACTCAAAATGTGTCTAATTAAACAAAATATACACACACAAACAATAAAATAAACAAATCAAACAGTGTGAATCAGCAAAAACTTCCACACAAGCCCCACCACGTTAGACAACGTCAAAAGAAGAAAGAAAGGGCCAACCAGAGACAGGATTATATGGTTTGGAAGATATATTGATGATCTTCTCTTTATTTGGCGTGGTCAGAAATCTGAGGCTGAAGGGTTTGTGGCCTATCTCAATAATAATACCTACAACTTAGTTTTTACATCAGAGATTTCTTCGGAATCCATCTCTTTCCTGGATCTTTCAATCACCGGCAATGCTACATTAGGTTGTGTGGTCATGGATAGTTATCGAAAATCTACAGCTGGTAATTCTCTTTTGAGAGCAGACAGCTGTCATCCTGACCATATGATCAGGGGTATACCGGTGGGGCAGTTTCTCCGTTTATGGAGAAACTGCACTGATGATCATAGTTTTGAGATTCGTTCTGAAGAATTATATCAAAGGTTTTTACAGAGAGGCTACAAACCTTGGATTCTTGACAAAGCATTGGAAAGAGCTAAAACAACCAATAGAGAAGAATTGTTGTGTTATAATAAGGATAAAAAACTGTCAGATGTGACATTGACCAATCAGAAGATAGTTGTTTTTTCAACATCTTTTAGCTTGGAGTTTAATGCTATAGTGAGAATCTTGAAACGCCATTTACCAATTTTAGATGGCGATGAGGGTTTGAGAAAAGTGATTGAATGTGGTTGCAAGTTTGTCTCTAAAAAAGCACCAACGTTATCAGATTTATTATCTCCCAGTTTGTTTTGTCCAGAGAAAGTTACAACTGGACACAACTGGTTGAGTGTTAAAGGGATAGTAATACCTAAAATGTAAAAAAAAAATATGTTGTAGGGTTTATCGCCCTGAGTAAAACAAGAGTACTCCCACTGCTGAAAGATGTTTCATTCAAAAGTTATTAATTTTCAAAGTTGAATTTTTTAGGTGCAATATCACAGTGGCCTGACATTTTACAGTGGCACTGTTGCTACACCATCCTATGGAGATTTATGGTCCTGAGACCAGAGCTGTCCATAGGATTGTGTAGCAACAGCGCCACTGTACAATTTCAGGCCACTGTGATATTGCACCTAAAAAATTCAACTTTGAAAATTAATAACTTTTGAATGAAACACCTTTCAACAGTGGGAATACTCTTGTTTTACTCAGGGGGATAAACCCTACAACATATTTTTTTTTACATTTTAAGTATTACTATCCCTTTAAAGGCACGTTTAAATGTGGAGGTATATGTTGTAAATGTTGCAATTACATAGAGGTTTCACGATATTTTGCCTCTAAGGTTACAGGTGCTCAATATGAGACAAAGGAATACATCAATTGCGCCACAAAGGGAGTTATTTATTTGATTAAATGTAAAAGATGCAACATTCAATATGTAGGGAAAACCATTAGAAGTTTAAGAGAAAGGGTTAATGAACATTTAAGTAATATCAGGAATGCAGATTTTCGCTCAAATGTTGCCCTTCATTTTATCTCTGATGTTTGTAATATTAGTCATTTTTGTGTACAAGGATTGGAAAGAGTTAACGTAGGTGTAAGAGGGGGAAATTTAGATCATAAGCTGTTAAAGAGAGAGGTATATTGGATCTTCAAATTGGAGACTAGGCACCCATTGGGGTTGAATAAAAACTATGATGTTACATGTTATGTTTAAACTTAGATTGTTATAGAGTTGGGAAAATGTACCTCTCTCTCTGATCCTTATGGCAAGTATTTCATGTGAACTATTTGACTTATATGTGTTATATGACAGTATGGCTATGTATGTTCACATGCTTTAAACCTTTCTTAGTATATAGAGTAATTGGGTGAGGGCAGCACAGTGGCTCAGTGGTTAGCACTGTTGCCTTGCAGCGCTGGGGTCCTGGGTTCACATCCCACCAAGGACAACATCTGCAATCAGTTTGTATGTTCTCACCGTGTTTGCGTGGGTTTCCTCCGGGTACTCCGGTTTCCTCCCACACTCCAAAAAACATACTGATAGGTGAATTTAGATTGTGAGCCCCAATGGTGACAGGAACCAATATGAGTGTAAAGCGCTGCGGAATCTGTGTGCGCTATATAAATAAAGGATTATTATTATTATTATTCTATTCATTGTTCATTAGGTTGGCCCTTTCTTTCTTTCTTCTTTTGACGTTGTCTAACGTGGTGGGGCTTGTGTGGAAGTTTTTGCTGATTCACACTGTTTGATTTGTTTATTTTATTGTTTGTGTGTGTATATTTTGTTTAATTAGACACATTTTGAGTGGACCCCCGATGGGGCAAATGGCCGGAGTCTCTCTGCGGCTGGTGGCGGTTGTGGATGTTGGCGCCGTAGCGCCTTGGATCCGGTCGAGCCTGCTTGTTGGGATGCGGATGTCCTCCGTGGAGCTTGGGCTCGCGGCGGGGCTCGGAGCGTCTGGCTGGGGCCGGCTTTTCTTGGGCGCTGCGGTGCTCCTGTCTGCTTTCCGGCCGTGGAGTGTGGATGAGGTGTGGACGATGTTGTCCGTGTATCTGGCTGAGCCCTTGATGTAATATTTACATTATCCGCTCTTGATGACGCTTATCTGTAATGGTGAAGGGGACTGGATGAAATTGATCATGTGATTTTGGAGCCAAGTTCTCTACCAGGTCCGACACCATTACGTTAGCGAAACTAAGAGCTGATTGGATGATGAGAATTTAAATTTCGGGTGGTTCATTCAGATGATGTTTAATGATCATGAGTAAGCGTCTTGTACGCGAAACGCGTTGATCTTATGTAGCGTCCCCCTTGGATAAAGCTGCTGGACTATTGCATATTCTCCTATGAGATTCAACATTCACCGTCTGGAGGTATTTTACAGCATTCGAATAAAGAAATGTTTTTATTTTAAGCTTTGAGTATTCTCATTAATGGTGATGCAAAAGTTTTGTTTTTTGTTCTGTTATAATATGGGGTCTTTTTGGGGGATGCCCATTTTTGCACCCATTTGAGAACTAAAGCCGTTTGATGTCAGCAACATTTATATCTGGTGAATATTGTTGTGGACATTAGCTATGGGCTAAATTAGGAGTTCGAGCACACATATTTGTATGCATTGCTTATATTTAATTAATTTAATCGATGAACACAGAGTATGTGGACAATGCTTTGGCAAGGAGAGAGGGGATAGTGCAGGAGAGCTGGATCAAATTTGTAAGCGTATTAGGCAGGGAGATAGAACCATAGTATGGGACAGAGAGAGGGGGCCAGAGTATAAAGAAGGAAAGGAGGTTAGAGTGTGAGATAGAGAGTATAGGTCAATATTAGGACAGGGAAAGAGGCCAAATGTAGGACAGGGAGAGATGGCCATAGTACACAATAGACAGTAGGCCAGAGCGAGGGATTGGAAGAGGGGGGCTAAAGTGTGAGACAGTGACAAAGAGCCAGACTAAGGGACAAGAAGAGGAAGTCAGAGCATGAGACAGGAAGAGGAGGCCAGGGTATGGGACAGGAAGAAGAAGCCCAAGTATGAGACAATAAGAGGAGGTCCAACAAGAGGAGGCCAGAGTATAGGACAGGAAGAGGAACTCAGGGTATGTGTCAGGAAGAAGAGGAGTATGAGACAGGAAGAGGCCAGAGTATGGGACAGGAAGAGGCCAGAGAATTGGACAGGAAACGGAGGTCAGAGTATGGGACAGGAAGAGGAGGCCAGATTAAAGGACAGCAGTAAGAAGTCAGATTATGGGGCATTAAGAAGTCAGAGTATTGGGCAGTAAGAGGAGGCCAGCGTATTGGGCAGTAAGAGGAGGGCAGAGTGTGGGACAAGAGGAGGAGGCCATAGTATGGGACAGGGATAGGAATCCAGAGTATGAGACAGGAAGAGTAGACTAGAGTATGGGAAAGTATGAAAAACAAGTAATATCACTAAACGGTGGTGCTATATCTCTTGGCAGATTTGAGACAGAGTTAATCCTGTCTGTGACCGGTGTGATATCTATAATTATAAGAAACCGCATAAACTGTGATGGAAAGAATAATTGCGTGCATCACATATAAAAGTTACGCGTAATATATATGTGAGAAAGCTGTGATACAACATACAGACTGTACAAAGAGGAGAATATCGTATAAGTTGAATTTAGTGACGAGAAGAAGATCAGTGGAACTTACTTGTATATTACTTGTATTTTTTTATATCTTATTTTATTTTGTTTATATATTTTTCTTTTTTATTGATCATTTTTTATATTTTTTTATTAGGGATTGGGGTGGTTTGCTATTCAGGGGGTGTGAGTTAAAGAGTTAATTCTGACCCTAAACCTAGTGCCTAATTGAGACCCGGATGTTGCAAAAACGGGCTATCTTTATGGCATAGTTGTTATCAGATAGTGACCTTTTCTGATTTAACCTCACAGGGTCTGGTGTAGATTATGTATGGATATATACCGTATATAACGTTTGGTCCTGGGAGGTAATATGTGTGTGGATTTGAGATATTTGTCCCTCTGAATTTCTCACTACATATATATATCTTCAGTGAGAGTCTTATGGTAATTGGTTATTAATATTTTAAAGTATATATTAGAAAAATATACTTCACTATCATTCATGAAACATTTGATGAAGTCACACTGAATTCCAACATTTATGGAATTCACATTTGTTGTATAATTCCGTTGTTGTTAGGATAATAGCTATAGAGTTTACAGATTCTTCTGAATTGTACTGACATAAGGACTGTTGGGAACATCTGTTAACACCTTCCCGACAATGGACTTACCAGGTACGTCCCACAAAAACTGTCACTTAATGACAGAGGATGTACCTGGTAAGTCCCGGAAGTAGTAGCGGAAGTCCGGGTCTCAAGGCGGCTGCACGCCGTTAGGGGACTCCGGAATCATTTGGCAATTTTTTTTTTCTTGTATGACGGGCGTTAAGGTGACAGCCGCGGGCGGATGCGGCTGTCACTAAAGGGTTACTAAAATACTGTTTTAACTAAATAGAATTTATATGGTTATATTTGGATTCAAAATATATTTGGATACAAGGGGTATCGTATCTTAACCAAATATAATTAATTTTGTCATATTTGATATCGAATATAAACTCACTGGAGGAAGTGGTGGGACAGATTTGTTTATTATATGATATTTTGAGATCCAGTAAAAGGGAACTTGTTCCTGGCAGCAACCTACCAAGCGCCACCATTTGTGTATTACACTTGGAGATTAACTGAGATGATAGGGAAAAGATTGAACTAGCATCAGATGAGTTACCCCTTTGGGTGCTAGAGAGGCAACCAATGCATTGCAACCTCTCTGGCACCCAAAGGGTTAAAAGAAGTCAGCAGTATAAAAATATTAAGAATTAATATCGCGTTCCTACTTTTTACATTTAAAAATGCATTACGTAAGTGAATTCTCTACACCGTTGATGGAATTAATCCTAATAATTTTATCATTATACTTTTATTTTCACTTCAGATGATTCACCTTAATGAGAAATATTTCCTAAGTAGTTTTTAATGATACTTTCTACCAAATGGGGCTTTTACCTGAGATTGATGAACAAGATTGTACAAATTCATATTACATCTATTTTTAGCAAAAAAAAAAAAAAAAAAAAAAACTTAACAAATGCATGTGACAGAGAAAATAAAATCATTTTTTCTTGTGCCGGCTATAAATCTTAAAAAAAAGAAGGGACACAGGAATCCTAGATTTTAAAAAATGATGTCCATGCAGACTCCAAATTTCTGTTCGATTTTTAGACAAGACATTTTTTTTCGTTATCAAACACTTTGTGTTGTAATGTGATAAAGCTTCTTGTGCACCTGATAAAAATAATTCATCATCTATCAAGTTTACAAAAAAAAACCTTGCCTGCTTAAGTTTTCTCCCTGTAAAACTGAGACTTTTTTACATTAAAAAATACTACATTTTTAGCAAAGGTATCATCAATTCTTATACTCCAGTCTTATAATCCCTTTTGTTTGTTGATCTAGTTTATAATAAAGTCCCCTAAAACTGTTTAGAAATCAGCATGGGGGGGGTTGTACTAATCCAAATCCACATTAATATTTGTGCTGGAACCATTGTTTTGGTGCTATGCTTGCCTAATGCATATTTACTAATGTATTTATATTCAAATATTCTTAAGGGATTTAATAAAGTTCAGAGATAATCTTTTTTCAGAATAAAAGGAATATGAGAACAGGGGGGCATACACTAAAACTGCAGGTTTTAAAATAAGATTAAAGGTAAGGAAAATTACTTTACTGAATAGATAGATAGATAGATAGATAGATAGATAGATAGATAGATAGATAGATAGATTTGATATAGATAGATAGATAGATAGATAGATAGATAGATAGATAGATAGATAGATTTGAGATAGATAGATAGATAGATAGATAGATAGATAGATAGATATGAGATAGATATAAGATAGATAGATAGATAGATAGATAGATAGATAGATAGATTTGAGATAGATATGAGATAGATAGATAGATAGATAGATAGATAGATAGATAGATAGATAGATTTGATATAGATAGATAGATAGATAGATAGATAGATGATAGATAGATAGATAGATAGATAGATAGATAGATAGATATGAGATAGATAGATAGATAGATAGATAGATAGATAGATATGAGATAGATATAAGATAGATAGATAGATAGATAGATAGATAGATAGATAGATTTGAGATAGATAAATAGATAGATAGATAGATATATAGATAGATAGATAAATAGATAGATAGATAGATAGATAGATAGATAGATAGATAGATATGAGATAGATAGATAGATAGATAGATAGAGAGATAGATAGATAGATAGATAGATAGATAGATAGATATGATGAAGATAGATATGAGATAGATAGATAGATAGATAGATAGATAGATAGATAGATTTGAGATAGATATAAGATAGATAGATATGAGATAGATAGATAGATAGATAGATAGATAGATAGATAGATAGATTTGAGATAGATATGAGATAGATAGATAGATAGATAGATAGATTTGAGATAGATAAAAGATAGATAGATAGATAAATAAACAATCAGATAGATAGATATGAGATAGATAGATAGATAGATAGATAGATATGAAATAGACAGATAGATAGATAGATAGATAGATAGATAGATAGATAGACAACTTCCCAGCTAAAGTGGTTAAGGCTAAAACATTAAATGAATGTAAGTACGCCTAGGTAGCTATATGGCTATTCTAAGAATAAATTTAGCCTCAGATTACTAGATAGGAAAACAGTAGACACAACAGTACAAACGTTTTATTTAAAGGGGAACTCTCACCTCTATTAAAGCACATCTTATCTTAAAGTACTATCTTAGTTAATGTTCCATCCGTTTTTTGTTTTTGTTTTTTTAATGTAATGCAATGTCGAGATATGACCTTTTAAAAAGAAACAGTTGATGTCAGTTGGTAGGTTCCAGTATACAGATCTATACCTCAACTTGTCAATCTTTGCCTATTCCCCACCCCAGTAGAGCCTCATTCCTACCTCCTCTGATGACAGAGGATTACGGCATGTGAGCTGGAGTATTCTCTTACCAATGGGAGCGCTGCAGGTCACAGGGAGGAATCCTCCGTCAGTGTAGGAAGTGAGAACGAGGCAATACTAAGGAGAGGAAGAGTCATGCTGCGGTACAATGCACATCAACCATACGAGCCAGCACCACTTGGGTTAATATCACCATAAGACTCAGATGAAAGTAAAAACATTCATATTCTTTATTGAAATCAATTCTTCATAAAAGTACCTGTAATCGTTGCAACCCAATATCACGAGCTAGGAAAGACTTGCATGTGGTTACCAGTCAGATGAAACAGACCATAGCTTCAGATCAACGCATTTCACGCATATAGCGCTAACTCATGATCAAATCCTATATAATAATTCGCTAAATCGTGCATAACACCGTGACATGCGCAGTAGACACTGCTGTGCGTGCTGCAGTCATGCGCAGTAGAGACTGCCTCCGCCGTGGCTGATACACAGCTAGGCGCTACGAAGGAGCGTCCAGCTCTGTATCAGCCGTGGCGCGGGCAGTCTCTATGCGCGTCACTGCCCCGCGACCGGGTGGCAGTGGCACTGTGGCCCATGTAACGCGCTGTTCAACTAGTGATCAATAAAGAATATGAATGTTTTTACTTTCATCTGAGTCTTATGGTGATATTAACCCAAGTGGTGCTGGCTCATATGGTTGATGTGCATTATACTGCTTAAGTCTTGGGAGAGATTTGAGCTAGCACACGTGGACTTTGTGGGATATGGAAATATTACATTTGTCCTCTATTAGTGGAGATCGTTACAGCATTTTTTGACTACCAGTAAATATTTTATCTGGATTATGATCTCCATATAAAGGCTGAAGTAGATTTGCTCAGTGTTCTTGTGAATATATATGCTGCGGTACAGAACAGTACTGCATCATGTCCTTAACTAACATCACCTGCTTATTTTTAAAAGGCAAAATCTTGGGCTATACTGCAGTACATAAAAAAAAAACAACAAAAAAAAACAGATGGAACATTAACTAAGATAGCATTTTAAAGGGATAGTAATGCACGAAATAAAGTTTATTCAGTTTGGTAGATTTTACAAAATTAAAGTATTTGGGGAAAGTCCTATCTCTCAAACCTTTACGATTTGAGAGATATTCACCACTAAAATTCCCCCTCCTTCATGTCAGCTATAAAGCTCACAGAAAGAGATTCGAGTCATGCTACTCGAGGTGGCTCTTCAGCAGAGCCGAAATAGCGATCTTTAAAAAGAACTACTTCATTGGACCGGTCTGCAAAGTGTGCTTGCAAACCAGACACACTTTATTTTGGGCATTACTAGCCCTTTAAGATAAGATGTACTTTAACAGAGGTGAGAGTTCCCCTTTAAGCATTTTACCATGAGGAATACATTGAGATTGTCTCCCTCATTTTCATGCCTTGTGTATTTATTTTACCCCCTTCTCCGGGATGAAAGGCTGACTTGACGTTATGGGCTAGAAAACCTGTGAAACTGAGGTTTGAAGAGATTCTACAGCCAGCGCATTACCCAGCTGAGCTATATCACCCGTTCCTATCTGCTGTCAAATTCTGTGGGTTATATTTTCAAAAGAAAATTGGAGTAATTATGGAGCAAGCCAAGTGCACCATAGGGGACTATCACGGTCCCCGTGATTCCCTGTCAATCTTGCTGTGTTACCTGTGCATTGGAGGAGGCTGATTGGCCCGCCCAGGATGTTCCTTTTTATACTGGCTCTTGGGCACTTGTCAGTTGCCCTTTCATGGTGTTCCTGATCCTGCGCCTCGTTGCTGAGTTCCTGGGTATCCTGTGTACCGATCCAGCTTGTCTGACTACTCTACTGATCCTGCTCCGCGATTGACCTGGTTCTGGCTGACGACCCTGCTCCGTGATTGACCCGGTTCTGGCTGACGACCCTGCTCCGTGATTGACCCGGTTCTGGCTGACGACCCTGCTCCGTGATTGACCCGGTTCTGGCTGACGACCCTGCTCCGTGATTGACCCGATTCCGGCTGACGTTCCTGCTTCATGTATTGATCTGGTTCCGGTTGACGTTCCTGTCCTGTGTGCTGTTCCAGTGTTCCTGAGTTGATCTGGTCACTCCCGGTGACATTCTGAACTGTCTTGTGTCGCTCTGATCACCTCTCTCTACCGAGCTGTTGCCTGAGGTTGCAGAGTCTTTACGCTTTTACTGCTGAGCTGTTCTCTACTATACCAAACCATATTAACCCGTGCAGTGCCTGTAGTCTCCGTTTATGTGCCTATCCTTTACACTTGCCAAGCCTCTGGTTACCCTTAGAGCCGTTTACCATCCTGAGCCTGTGCTGTAAGACCTAGCCTACCTAACACTTGCAGAGCACTGTCCATTCCGGTGTTCAGTGTGCACCATGGCCGCGCTGGTTATCATATCCTGGGCGTTGGCTAATCAAGGACTGAGTTGCTTCAGTTTCTCCTCTTTAAACCTGTATGGCAGTGTACCACTCTATATGTTGCATAACCTTTACTTGGTCTGTATTTTGCCAATACTGATTATCCCTGTACTGGCCCCTAGGGGCACTGTTCATTTATCATTTTCTCAATAAAACTGTGTTTTTACTTTCTACCGTGGTCTGAGTGTCAGAAAACCGTAACAGGGACACATCGAAATTCACTAAATTCCTATTGATTTAATTGGGCATCGCATTGCATTGAAGACCTCTACAGCATTCAAGGGTTAAAAGCAAATTTAATTTAAATTAACAGTAAGTTGTATTTGACCCTTACGGGTGTAGATGGTTTAATCCAGAATAAACGAAGAAAGAAGAGCTCAAACCACCAAACCGATATTTCTATCCACAACCCGATATCAAATAGGACTTAATATAATACTCACAATTCGAAGTAAAATAGCTGGTGCTCCATACAACCAGCTAAAGCAAACGGGAATAGAGTGAGACCGCCCCGTTACAGTCAACCAATCTCTGCAAATGAAGCTCAGGGTCCTCCCCAAAGGCAATAAAAAAAAATTTATTCCAGATGTATAAGTATAAAATAATACTGCCATGCGAAAAAAAGTATCACTTTAGCTATTATAGCTAAACATATGACGCGTTTCGGGGACATGCCTCTTTTTCAAATAATAGTGGATAGAAATATTGGTTTGGTGGTTTGCGCTCTTCTTTCTTCGTTTGTTTCTTGTTTTCAAGGCCTTCCATCCAGAATTGAGGAGTTCTTTTAGAAGACGCAGCATCCACCTTCCCAATTGACTGAGTGGGGGGCAGTCAGATTCCTCCATCTATGTATGCTGATCACTATTAGTGATTTGGAACACTGTGAGGACGGTGTTTATTGGTGGTGGTCCTTTATTGGCAAGACTTATTGCACTAGGGAGCACCCTTCTTTTTCTTCTCGTTTGTCTGTATAATCCAGAATAACTCCAGTTTGCTTTTATAAGTATGGCCTATGTTTCTTGATCATGATGAACATTTTCCTCTTCACTACTCTTGTTCTGGAGGTAGGACAGTGAAAACGTGTTTGGGCATTTCAGACTGTCCTGTTCTTCACCTTACTTCTCACTATGTACTAACAGAGTACAGGGAATTGACATAAAATGGGTTGATATTTCCATTAAATGCTATAGCAGAGGTCATTTTGGGCTTGCCTTCATCAATATCTATGGGGTGTGCTAATATGCACGAACGTGATCATACACTCTAGTAAAGTGATTCCCAGTTCTTGGAGTCAAGAAATGACTCCAGGTCAGGTTTTTAAGCATATGCCTAATTAATCACTGGTGGTGCAATCAAAACATATGAGTCATTGATTAACCATCTGTGAACAAGCAGGGATGTATTGAAAATATGATAAATTGGTGTGTACAGAAGTCTAATGTTGAGAATCACTGCTCTAGTGCAACCATTTTTTAGATTTTTAGGTTAATGTGTAAAGTAGTGATTCTCAGCTACAGACCATCAAAAGATCAGGATTTAAGGATATCCCTAATAAAGCACAGGTAGATTGATTATAATGACGGGGCTATTGATGTCCCACCTGTGACCAAGCCTGGTTATACTGCATACCAGCACTGTTGCTGTGTCCTGAGATCTTTGAGAATTAGTGCTCTAGTACATACCCACCTGTGACCAGGTGAATATCTGCTCTGTTGCTATGCCCTGAGAACGTACATTAAGAATCACTGCTCTGATACATATCCACCTGTGACCAAGCCTGGTTATTCTGAATATCTTTGCCATGAGAACTGTTTTTGAGAATCAGTGCTCTATTATGTACCCACTTGTGACCATGTGACGATCTGCTCTGTTGCGTGCCTTGAGAACTTACGTTGAGAATCACTTCTCTAGCAGAACACACATTGAGAATCACTGCTCTAGTACATAACCACCTGTGACCAAGTCTGGTTCTTCTGAATATCTGCATTGTTGCTGTGCCTTTGAGTGCTAGAAGGGCATCCTTTGGATTATCTCTGGCAAACAAGGGGGGTGATGCACTAAGGTGGGATAAAGTGGGGATAAAGCAGGGATAACTTCTCCAGTATTATCACTTCTCCAGTTCATATATTATTCTACTAGTGTAAAAGTCTGTGTATGTGGGCGCAGCATTCTGTGCATTCGGCCCGGGTAAAGATGAAGGTGGAGGCCCAGGAATTGCTTGCGGCCCTCCCACTGCTTGTTACTGTCATTGTACTGACGGAAATCATCCAGGTACATGAGGTTCCTTCCACCCTGACCCGATTCCTGGCCTCACTGCCTCCAGGAACAAGGAACAAATGCTCCAACCGTTGTTCGGGCAGTCTCTACTGTGCATGACTGTGCATTTGAGCAGTCTCTACTGCACATGACTGCTTCTGACAAACATACATCTGGCCTTTTCTATTATAGGATGGAGCAATGCACTAAGAATAGTGAATAGGCGCCATAGAATAACATATGAACTGGAGAAGTGATATAACTGGAGAAGTTATCTCCACTTTATCACTCTATATCATACCTTAGAGCATCTTCCCCAAGAGTTAAAGTTTGTATCGTAAGCTGAAGCTGGTTTGTTCATAATTGCTCCATTTCTTCTTACTAAATTAGCCTCTAAAGGTTAAAAGAAATACAGGCATTTCTGTTCAAAGGTGTTTATAAGATGCATTGTATTCCACGGATTCAAGTGTTGCCTTTTATTCACCTTGTTTTGCATAATACACACTTACTAAGCTTGATGTTGGCTTTGTGGATTGGGTCACATATTCCCCTTATACATTGAGACATGGCTCTGAAATATGAGGACATGCCATCTTTGTGCTCAAGCAAGTGCACATTGGGATGTTAATCTATGTAGCGCCTGCATGTTGTTTAGGTTAAATATCTCATTTCAATGCGGCATGTATCTATAATCATGTTTCTTTATATCGGCTTTGGATAAGATTGGGGTCATCTTTCTAGTTCAAAGTAAACACAGTTTAAACTTTGCAGGTTTGCATTTAGAGGATGAAAACTTTTTTTCAACCATATTTTAATGTTAAAAAAAAAACATTATTGATGTAAAGGACAAAAAAGAAAGAAAGCAGTTTTCAACACATAGCGAAGAAAGGCATTGGGGATCACGCTACTAGAATTCAAGCGGAAAACCCTTTGAGTGGCAGAGGGGTACGCAACGCAATGCGTTGCGTACCCCTCTGGCACTCAAAGGGTTAAATATACTGACAGGGAGCAATGGTGTAGGGATACAGCAGCATATGTGTGAAATCAAAATCCCTGTTTAAATCAATGGGAACTGGGAGAATGTAGAACTTAAAGGGATAGTAACACTTCGTTTTAACTTTATTTTATTTTGTAGGCATTAAAAAAACATGAAGAACGATATAAGTCCTATCTCTCAAACATTTATGGTTTGAGAGATATTCACAAGCAAAGTTTCCCCTCCCGCCCCTTTTACCTAGTGTAAGCCATCTCTTCTCAGATGTGGAATGCAGTCCATAGACCAGACAGATAACAGAAGGGGACAATCTTCTTCCTATGAGAACAATGAAAGCCCTTCCCCCCTTGACAAGCTTTTCAGCTTTTTCCATTATCTTAATTGAAGATTGTCCCTCTCTGCAGTCTACCTGGGCACCTCCCTTCTAATCTGGTTGAACAGGGGGGGAAACTTTGCTTGTGAATATCTCTCAAACCATGAAGGTTTGAGAGATAAGACTTATATCGTTCTTCATGTTTTTTTAATGCCTACAAAATAAAATAAAGATAAAACAAAGTATTACTATCCCTTTAAGTCATATTTAGTGGTGATTGACTCAAAACATCCGCTATCAACTCCCAAGTGTCAGATGGATCAAGGAACAATTTTTTTATAGAGTGAGGGACAGTGTTTTTAATGAGGATGCTTCAGAGAATACAGGATATCTAGACATTAGTTCTTGTAACATACTGTATCATATTTATTAACTGTTAGAGTGCCAGAGGGGTGCCCAATGCATTGCAAGGCATTCAAAAAGTAAAAGGGGGCATTCAGGGGCAAACCATGATCCCCAAGGCAAGGCTCATTAGGTGCCCTTAGCACCACCCATGGCCACACCCCCACTCCTCACATGACCCCGCCCCCAGTCCCATCCATGGTTCCCTACCACAGAAAATACCTTTGCCCTTTAACAAGCAAGAAAGAAAAAAAGGTTTAAAACCTTGGTTCCTAGAAAGATCGGCAATGCATTGAAAATAGCTTGTACAAAACTGGCGCAGGAACACTGAAATTACACTGGCCACACCCACAATTTAGAATGTGGGTGTGGCCAGCAGCTGTGGCACCGCCCTTCAAAATTTGGAGTTCTAGGCAGTTGCCTACTCTGTCTATTGGGAAATCAGGTCATGGGGGGCATTAAGAGTTTGAGCTACTAGGATTACTAGTATTACCAGTGGCTACTGAATAAGTTATGTAATGCTGTGTTTGAAACATTTCTATGTTTTTGAAATGATAAAAGCAGATCAAACCTAATTTTCTATTTTTAAAAATATTGTACAAACTAACAATAGATATAAGACACCTATAAGAGACCAGGGGAGAGATCTACTAAAGGCCGATGCTGTGGCGATGCGATTTTGTTGTTGTTCAAAGCACTTCGACACACATTACCATATGCACTAAAATTTGGGGATGCAAGGAGAGGGGAGGAGAAGGTTTCCATTAGCATACAGGGTTGTCAAACTGCTATCAATGTGCAAGGGGTGCTCTCCCTGACACATCACCATCAGTACAACAATCCTGAAGTCTGAGAGCATTATTTCTGCATCCCCACTTGGTAGTAGGGGAGTGGAGAAGATACTTTCAGCACCATGAACAGCATTACTTCCTTATCCCTTTGAGTGCCATAGGGACCTGCATTGCTCACCCCATGGCACTTAAAGGATTACAAAAATTACTCCAAGCTGTACATAATCACCCCTCAGCTCTGCATCATATTTTATATATATTGTGCATTCTCACCAGAACAAGGCTAGGGGTCAGTCAGTGTCCATGGAGATTAGTGGCTACCAGCTGTCCTCCAGCCTTGTTCCCTTACCCACTTGTAGTCATAGAACCCCATGTACACTGCTTGGCTCCCAGCCTTGTTCCCTTGCCCACTTGTAGTCATAGAACCCCATGTACACTGCTTGGCACCCAGCCTTGTTCCCTTGCCCACTTGTAGTCATAGAACCCCATGTACACTGCTTGGCTCCCAGCCTTGTTCCCTTGTCTACTTGTAGTCATAGAACCCCATGTACACTGCTTGGCACCCAGCCTTGTTCCCTTGACTTCTGGTAGTTATAGAACCCCATGTACACTGACTGGCCCCCAGTCTTGTTCCCTTGACCACTGGTAGCCACAAATCCCCATGGGCACTGCCTGGGTAAGGCAACAAGGTTGGGGGGTACGGGTTTCACACAGTATACATGTGGGTCTAAGACACAATGGTGATGTTCCTCATGCTACTCCACAATATAGAAATTAGACATTCTGCCCCACAATGTAGAAATCCAACATGCAGCCTCCCCCAGTAAACTCCAACATGCTGCCGTCCCCCTGTAAACTCCAACATGCTGCCGTCCCCCTGTAAACTCCGACACATGCTGCTCCACAAGTAAACTCTCGCATGCTGCCCTACCCCTGTAAAGTTTGACATGCTGCCCCCCCCAGTATATTCCTACATGCTGTCTTCCTCCTGTAAACTCCGACATGCTGCCCCTCCAGTAACCTCTGACATGCCTATCCTCCCCCTGTAAACTCCGACATGCTGTCCTCCTCCTGTAAACTCCGACATGCTGCCCCTCCAGTAAACTCTGGCATGCCTATCCTCCTCCTGTAAACTCTGGCATGCCTATCCTCCTCCTGTAAACTCTGACATGCCTATCCTCCTCCTGTAAACTCTGACATGCTGTCCTCCTCCTGTAAACTCTGGCATGCCTATCCTCCTCCTGTAAACTCTGGCATGCCTATCCTCCTCCTGTAAACTCTGACATGCCTATCCTCCTCCTGTAAACTCTGGCATGCCTATCCTCCTCCTGTAAACTCTGACATGCTGTCCTCCTCCTGTAAACTCTGGCATGCCTATCCTCCTCCTGTAAACTCTGACATGCTGTCCTCCTCCTGTAAACTCCGACATGTTGTCCTCCTCCTGTAAACTCCGACATGCCTATCCTCCTCCTGTAAACTCCGACATGCTGCCCCTCCAGTAACCTCTGGCATGCCTATCCTCCTCCTGTAAACTCCGACATGCTGCCCCTCCAGTAACCTCTGGCATGCCTATCCTCCTCCTGTAAACTCCGACATGCTGCTCCCCCAGTAACCTCTGACATGCTGCCCCCCCGTAAACTCTGACATGCTGCCCCCCCAGTAACCTCCAACATGCTGCCCTCCCCCTGTAAATCCAACACATGCTGCCCTCCTCCTGTAAACTCTGACATGCTGCCCAAGAGCATATGCCCAAGAGGAAACATATACAGGAACTCAGGTGTATTTTCAATAATCATTATCTACTAAACCATTTGAAGGGATAGTAATGTTTCTTCATAGTATTTATAGTAATTCAAGAATAATTGAATGATAAAGTATCCCCCTCCCGCCCCTTTTACCTAGTGTAAGCCGCCTCCCCTCAGATGTGGAATCTGGTCTCTTGACCGGACAGATCACAGCAAGGGACAATCTTCTTACTGTGATCATAAGGAAAACCCTGCCCCCCTTTACAGGTTTTTCAGGTTTTTCCCTTATGCTCACTGAAGATTGTCCCTCTCTGCAATCCATCCGGACAGTCTTGCTGCTCTGAGGTGAGCAGTGTTACATCAGTAAAAGGGACGGGAGGGGGATACTTTATCATTCAATTACTCTTCTACTACAAATCTGACAGCATTGAAATAACACTCTCTGTGGCCCAAATACTATGAAGATTAATTGGAGCTGCTTTTATTGTGAAACATTACTATCCCTTTAAGTGCCAGAGAGGTATCCAACGCATTGAGCTGGAATGCTTGGATATATATCTGGCACTCACAAGGTTAAATGACACATTCAAGACCATCAGGTTCATAGCAAAGTAAGTGCTCATGTTCCTATATAACTGTTGACACTGTTTCTAGCTGGTCAAATTATGTCAACATCTAAGCGTTGTCAAAAAAAGAGAAAATGGCTATTTCCTACTATCTGGCTTTTCTTTGTTGATGCCACCCACAGAGACTTTCCTGGTATATTTCATCTGTCTCTGCTTTATACTGTTAAAGAGTACTTAGGACTTTTGATGAGCTCTTCTTGAAACTTTTTAAAGGGTATATTTCTGCTTCATCTCAGCATCACTCATTTCTTTTAAAAGAGGTTTTTAGAGACTGGGAGAAAATAGAAGGCAAAGCAGAATCTCCCCAGGTAATTTGCCATTTTTATCACTCTCCAAACATCTGACAGAAAATCTGATTTTTGCACTTCTATCGTAGCTCAAATGTTACACTAGCCTGGGCTCATCCTATTTGCTTTGCAATGGCTGTCTCTCACAGCAGATCCTACATTACAAGAGTATTTTCATTTCACTGCAAAATGGAAAATTTAAGAAAATCGACTTTCATTCTTTTTGGAACATTTGTTAAAGGGATAGTAATGTTTAGTTAGTAAAATAAGATTGAGTCTTCTTTATACATTTGTATACCGATGTATAGCTGTATAACTTTCTTTAAAGGGATAGTAATGTATCATAATAAAATCAGCTCTAATTAATCATCATAGTATTTGGACTTTGGAGAGTGTTATTTCAATTCTGTCAGAGTTGTAGTTCAAGAGTAATTGAATGATAAAGTATCCCCCTCCCGCCCCTTTTACTGATATAACACTGTTCAGCCAGATCAGAAGGGAGGTGCCCAGGTAGACTGCAGAGAGGGACAACCTTCAATTAAGATAAGGGAAAAACCTGAAAAACTTGTCAAGGGGGGCAGGGCTTTCATTGTTCTCATAGGAAGAAGACTGTCCCCTTCTGTTATCTGTCTGGTCTATGGACTGGATTCCACATCTGAGAAGAGATGGCTTACACTAGGTAAAAGGGACAGGAGGGGAAACTTTGCTTGTGAATATCTCTCAAACCATAAAGGTTTGAGAGATAAGACTTATATCGTTCTTCATGTTTTTTTAATGCCTGCAAAATAAAATAAAGATAAAACGAAGACTGAGTCTTCTTTATACATTTGTATACCAATGTGTAGCTGTTTAACTTTCTTTAAAGAGATAGTAATGTTTCAAAATAAATGCAGCTCCAATTATTCTTTATAGTTTTTTGGCAATGTAGAGCAGTACTATTATTCTCTACTATATGTAGCTCCAGAGTAATTGAATTATAAAGTATCCCCCTCCCGCCCCCTGTTACCTATCGTGATCCGCCTCCCCTCAGATGTGGAATCTGGTCTCTTGACTGGCCAGCTCACAGCAAGGGACAATCTTCTTACTGTGATCATCAGGAAAACACCGCCCCCTTGAAGGAGGATGGCAGGATTTTCCTAATGATA
The DNA here is from genome assembly GCA_037306005.1 of Rhinophrynus dorsalis. Taxonomy (NCBI): domain Eukaryota; kingdom Metazoa; phylum Chordata; class Amphibia; order Anura; family Rhinophrynidae; genus Rhinophrynus; species Rhinophrynus dorsalis. The sequence continues at coordinate 688,861,212 of CM074718.1, forward strand.
ACAGAAGATTGTCCCTTGCTGCTATCCATCCAGACGGTCTTGCTGTGCAGCTTTACAATAGGTAAAAGAGGTGGGAGGGGGACACTTTATGATTCAATTACTCTGGAACTGCACATCGTAGAGAATGAGAATGATAATAACACTCTACATGGGCCAAAATCTATAAAGAATAATCTGGGCTGCATTTATTTTGATACATTCATATTCCTTTATCTTTGCTGTTTTACTTTTACTCTATAATAAAGTTTTCTTTTCCCTCCTCTTTTGCATAAGTGAAGCCACTTCCGCTCAGATCTGAAATCTGGTCATCGGACCGGACAGGTCATAGCGACGGATAATCTTCTGTATATCAGTATAAATAAAACCCTGCCCCCTTGATGATGGACGGTAGGTTTTTTCCTTATGCCGAAAGAAGATTGTCCCACGTCTCGCGATCAGTCCGAACCATCTTGCTGAGGCAGTGTTACGCATGTAAAAGGGGTGGGAGGGAGAAACTTTATTACAGAATTAAGGTAAAACGGCAAAATTATAGAAGGTTATACCGCTCCACATCATTGTAAAAATGTATAAGGAAGACTTGATTGTACTTTACTAACTAAACATTACTATCGCTTTTAGGTGTACCTGTCACCCTAGGATAAGTTTAGATAATTTTGAAGATAATTAAATACTGTCTATATATTGTGGTAGCCATTTGTTTATAATATAAATCACAGCAAGGGATAATCTTCTTACTGTGAACATAAGGAAAACCTGCCCTCCTTGACATGTTTTTCAGGTTTTTCCTTATGCTCACTGAAGATTGTCCCTCTCTGTGATCCATCTGGACAGTGTTGCTACTCTGAGGGGAGCAGTGTTACATCAGTAAACGTGGCAAGAGGGGGATACTTTATCATTCAATTACTCTTGTACTACAACTCTGACAGTATTGAAATAACACTCTCCATGGTCCAAATAATATGAAGAGTAATTGGAGCTGCTTTTATTTTGAAACATTACTATCCCTTTAAAGGGATAGTAATACTTCTTTTTATCATTATTTTATTTTGTAGGCATTTATAAAACATGAAGGATATAAGTCTTATCTCTCGAACCTTTGAGAAATATTCACAAGCAAAGTTTCCCCTCCCGCCCCTTTTACCTAGTGTAAGCCATCTCTTCTCAGATGCGAAATCCAGTCCATAGACCAGACAGATAACAGAAGGGGACAATCTTCTTCCTATGAGAACAATGAAAGCCCTGCCCCCCTTGACAAGTTTTTCAGGTTTTTCCCTTATCTTAATTGAAGATTGTCCCTCTCCGCAGTCTACCTGGTCACCTTCCTTCTGATCTGGCTGAGCAGTGTTACATCAGTAAAAGGGGCGGGAGGGGGATACTTTGTCATTGAATTACTCTTGTACTACAACTCTTACTGAATTGAAATAACACTCTCCAAAGTCAAAATACTATGATGATTAATTAGAGCTGCTTTTATTATGAAACATTACTATCCCTTTAAGGGTTTTCATTATAGCATATGACTTGTATAGTGAATATTGGCAGACCCAGTGTAGGCATACCTAGGTACTGGATATGTCCTGGTTTTTAGTGTTAAAGGGATGATAATGTCTACAATAAAGTTTATCTCCAAGTATTCTCTATTCTATTTATAACACTTTTCGCTATGTTTAAAGGGATAGTAATACTTCGTTTTAACTTTATTTTATTTTGTAGGCATTAAAAAAACATGAAGAACGATATAAGTCTTATCTCTCAAACCTTTATGGTTTAAGAGATATTCACAAGCAAAGTTTCCCCTCCCGCCCCTTTTACCTAGTGTAAGCCATCTCTTCTCAGATGTGGAATCCAGTCCATAGACCAGACAGATAACAGCAGGGGACAATCTTCTTCCTATGAGAACAATGAAGGCCCTGCCCCCCTTGACAAGTTTTTCAGGTTTTTCCCTTATCTTAATTGAAGATTGTCCCTCTCTGCAGTCTACCTGGGCACCTCCCTTCTGATCTGGATGACCCGGGGGGGGGGGGATACTTTGCTTGTGAATATCTCTTAAACCGTAAAGGTTTGAGAGATAAGACTTATATCGTTCTTCATATTTTTTTAATGCCTACAAAATAAAATAAAGATAAAATGAAGTATTACTATCCCTTTAATAACTTACTGTTCTGTAGTTCAAAATATATTCAATGTAAAAGGATCCCCCTCCCGCCCCTGCTGACCACGTCATGCTGCATCTAAGCGTGGTCTGGATAGACAGTGGAGAGGGACAATCTGATTCAGTAAGCAAAGGAAAATCCTATCCTCCTTCGTCAAGGAGGGGGCAGTGTTTTCCTTCTAATTACTGACTGAAGATTGTCCCTCACTGCATCCGTCCGGTCCCCCGGACTACAGCTCAGCCAGAAAGGGCGGGACTGGGATCCTTTTACATTGAATATCTATTGAACTGCCAAACAGTAAGTTATTAAACATAGCGCAATGTGTTATGTTTACGATAGAGAAGACTCGGAGATACACTTTATCATCGACATTACTATCCCTGTAATTAAACGTTTTATGGGGACAGCGAGAGTCTCCGGCAGTGGCGAGTTTCCTGAAAAACTCTGCCCACTTCTCCTACTCACCCTGTTCAGCCCACATGCTACCCACTTCACAGCAAAATGATAACAAACCCCGCCTACCCAATTAAACCGATCCCACTTTAAGGCATGAATAATGTGACCAGACAAAGTCATTTAGAACTATAACATTTGAAATATTGATCACTGTTTTGTACATTGTGTGATATTTGGTAATAATGTGTATGGTGTTATACTGTAAGTCCTGCAAAGGGATATGGCAGTGGGGAACCAGCGTGCAAAGTGGACTGTAAAGCCCAGCACTCTGGCTTTTTTAAAGAAGCAGTAAACTTTTTTATGAAAACACATTTTACAAAGCATTTCCTGCTGAATAAAACAAGGTCACTTCCATCGCTGTCAGATGTTTTATTCAAAATTTATAGCAGTTTAAATAATCAGGAAGTTTACTTCCTGATAGTTCTAACTGACAGGAAGTGAATTTACTGTGATTACTTCCTGATAGGTCTAACTGACAGGAAGTGAATTTACTGTGTTTACTTCCTGACAGTTCTAACTGACAGAAAGTGACTCAGCAGTTTCTATCACATTCTACGGAGAACTGTATGTCTCTGACTTTTCTGACTTTCCTCTCCATTAGAATCTAACAGGAAATCTAATTAGAATTTGACCACTAGAGGGCACTGCTAATGTAAAAAAACATGGGTTTAAACTGTAATAACTCTGGAAATATAGATCTCTCAGCAGTGGGAGTACCCTTATTTTACTCAATAGGAAAATCCCTACAATATATATTTTTTCATAAAAAAAAGTTTACTGCTGCTTTAAAGTAAACTCCATGCCTCTGTAACTTTCGCTAAGGAATGTTTGGAATGTGGATTGACTCCTGCTGTGCTTCATTGACCAGTCAGGGGAGGTTATTATGGACCAGTTAAAATGTCCCTTTTTCAAGCACTAATTTGTAGTCTTATCTTGATAAGTGTCTGGAAGTGTATATAAGCAGTGTGTTTGATCAATAAAGGCTGTTCTGTTCTACCCTCCTTAATACAAGTCTTGGCTGTATTTCTGGAGGGGCTTGGGCTGGGGATTCTCACCTTAGCCACTGCTGGGGCAAATTCACTTGCCTCGCCGGTCTACTAGCGTAGGGCCTCTGTCTTTTATCTATATATTTACGCTTTATTTATATTTATTATATGGATATTTTATGATGACTTTAGCGCTGTGAGGTTTCTTCCTTTTTTTCTCCGGAAACCCCCACCTAGGGTTCTGCAGCTTAATTCACTAGATCTGCCAGTATGCCAGGGGCAGCATCCAGTTGTTCCGGCCTGAGTATCCAGGACCTCCAGGAAGCAGCAGGGTTCCAGCCGACCGTGGAAAAGGGGCAGCAGCAGTGGAGGTTCAGGAACCAATGACCCCAAAAGGGGTCCAGTAAATCCTGGTACCGTCACAAATAGCATTACTGACATACTGCTGGTCAGTCTATGAGCCCTCTCTGGGAACTCCAGAGGATGAATTTCCCAGGTATGATCGAGGGACTTTAATGCCAGCATGCCCCTTGCCATAGCATGCATAGGGAAGTGGAGTAGACGTGCATTTTCTCTGTGCCTTCCTTAATGTGCTGACCTACACCAAATGCAGTGGAAAGGACCACCCAAAAAAGCCAACAGACTGTCTCATTTCCCTCCTAGGCACAGCAAATGTTAATGGGAAGATTTTGGGTGTCTGTAGTAAATTTGTTAGTAAATTTGTTCAGGAGGAGTAGAGACAGGACACCAATTGAAACCCCTGCTATTGTACAGATTCAGATTGCTACATTCATAGTTACATAGTAACATAGTTGATGAGATTAAAAAAAGACATGCGTCCATCAAGTGTAGCCCATTGCAAAAAAACTAATGTTGATCCTGAGGAAAGAAAAAAAAGCCCACTGGAGCAATTTCTAATTCACCAAGTGGGTAAAAAAAAATCCTTTCTGACTCCAAATGGCAGACAGATAATTTCCTGGATCAACATCCTATCTGCTTTGAAGCCATTATAACTTTCAATATTATTCTGTGCTAGATAGGCATCCAATGTTATTTTTTTTTTAAAGCAGTTGCATTATCTGCAAGTACAACATTCCGAGGCAAAAAATTCCATTTGCTTTACCTCCCTTACTGTAAATAATCCCTGTCTTTGTTTTAGTCGAAAGTGCCTTTCCTCTAGTCTTAATGGATGACCTCTTGTTCTTAGCGCAGCTCTTTGCGTAAATAATTAATCAGATAGTTCTTTGTATTGACCTTGAATGTATATGTAAATGGTAATCATATCACCCCTTAGACGTCTCTTCTCTAATGTAAATAAACCCAGTTTGGCTTTTCTCTCTTTATAACTCAGATCCTCCAATCCCTTTATCAGTTTTGTTGCACGTCTCCAGTTCAACAAGGTCTTTTTTAAGAACTAGCGCCCCCAAAAATTGTACTCTATATTCTACATGAGGACTAACCAATGATTTATAGTCACCCCACTGTTCTAAGAATTAATCTAGACAGAGCTCACACACTCCACACATTTCTAATAAAACCTCAAGTGTATGTTTTGGCTCAAACAAGAATAATTAGCATACTGTGCCGAGAATTATGTGCTGCATTGTGCCACCAAAACATAAAGATTAATTTCTCCAAAATAATTTACTTTTACAGAAACAAATGGGTAATTCAACATATGCAGATTTTAAGTCACCATTAACCAAACTAAACTCATCTTAGGGTGAAAGGTCTATTTTAATTAGGATTCTGAGATGATAAGGATTTCCCTATTGGAAATTATGTTTAAGAACATTAAACTCATCTTCCAGTTCTTTGTTTCAGCATTCAGGTCTTGGGTTATTTCGTATTGAATCTATCAATGAGTTTTTCATCTTAGATACAAAGGAAGCAGCAGGGGGAATGTTTGATTCTGCTGGAAATGGTATGCTTGAGTTAACACAATGTTTCAGTCTAGCTAGATATTTTAGCTTAGCTGGTCATCTCTCATAAGAAAGCAGTGGAAAGATAAAATTGTACACTTTCCAGTTAGTTACAGTTGATATGTGTGTGTGCCAGTAACATGCATTTTCTGCATCATTTCCTATGTATTTGGATGAGGAAAGGCTGCCATCTAGTGGAATTACACAATAGTCTCACAGGCCAGCATAGCTGATTTGGAACAATTCTACACCCAACCAACAGCATTGTAGGGGACTAATACAAATCAATAATAAAGTATTATTATTTTTAATTGAACATTTTTGAATGCCAGACAAGTCTCCAGTGCACTGTTTTGCATTATTGAAGACCTATCTAGCTTGCAAGCAGTTAAAAACAGAATTGAAATCATTTGGAATGTTTATTTGTCACTTGCAAGTAAACACGTAAATCTATATACTGTTCTCTATGGGGTCTATTTTATTAACCCTTCCTGGGATGTTCCCAGATATACATTTGTATAGCTTAACCCTTTCAGTGCCAGAGGTGTATGCAATGCATTGCACATAAATATATATAATATGTATCATGTTATAGTTAGTATGGAGATCTGGAGTGATCATACTGCTCAGGTAGTGTGGAATAGTCAGTGAGTTGTTAGTACTGGAGGTTATAGTTAGTATGGAAATCTGGAGTGATCATACTGCTCAGGTAGTGTGGAATAGTCAGTGAGTTGTTAGCAGTGGAGGTTATAGTTAGTATGGAGATCTGGAGTGATCATACTGCTCAGGTAGTGTGGAATAGTCAGTGAGTTGTTAGTAGTGGAGGTTATAGTTAGTAGGGAGAACTGGAGTGATCATGCTGCTCAGTTAATGTGGAATAGTCAGTGAGTTGTTAGTAGTGGAGTGGAGGTTATAGTTAGTATGGAGATCTGGAGTGATCATACTGATCAGGTAATGTGAAATAGTCAGTGAGTTGTTAGTAGTGGGGGTTATAGTTAGTAGGGAGATCTGGAGTGATCATGCTGCTCAGTTAATGTGGAATAGTCAGTGAGTTGTTAGTAGTGGAGTGGAGGTTATAGTTAGTATGGAGATCTGGAGTGATCATACTGATCAGGTAGTGTGGAATAGTCAGTGAGTTCTTAGCAGTGGAGTGGAGGTTTTAGTTAATATGGAGATCTGGAGTGATCATACTGCTCAGGTAGTATGGAATAGTCAGTGAGATGTTAGCAGTGGAGGTTATAGTTAGTATGGAAATCTGGAGTGATCATACTGCTCAGGTAGTGTGGAATAGTCAGTGAGTAGTTAGCAGTGGAGGTTATAGTTAGTATGGAGATCTGGAGTGATTATACTGCTCAGGTAGTGTGGCATAGTCAGTGAGTTGTTAGCAGCGGAGGTTATAGTTAGTATGGAGATCTGGAGTGATCATACTGCTCAGGTAGTGTGGAATAGTCAGTGACTTGTTAGCAGTGGTGGTTATAGTTAGTATGGAGATCTGGAGTGATCATACTGCTCAGGTAGTGTGGAATAGTCAGTGAGTTGTTAGTAGTGGAGGTTATAGTTAGTATGGAGATCTGGAGTGATCATACTGCTCAGGTAGTGTGGAATAGTCAGTGAGTTGTTAGCAGTGGAGGTTATAGTTAGTATGGAGATCTGGAGTGATCATACTGATCAGGTAGTGTGGAATAGTCAGTGAGTTCTTAGCAGTGGAGTGGAGGTTTTAGTTAATATGGAGATCTGGAGTGATCATACTGCTCAGGTAGTATGGAATAGTCAGTGAGATGTTAGCAGTGGAGGTTATAGTTAGTATGGAAATCTGGAGTGATCATACTGCTCAGGTAGTGTGGAATAGTCAGTGAGTTGTTAGTAGTGGAGGTTATAGTTAGTAGGGAGATCTGGAGTGATCATGCTGCTCAGTTAATGTGGAATAGTCAGTGAGTTGTTAGTAGTGGAGTGGAGGTTATAGTTAGTATGGAGATCTGGAGTGATCATACTGATCAGGTAATGTGGGATACTCAGTGAGTTGCTGGCAGTGGAGTGGAGGTTATAGTTAGTATGGAGATCTGGAGTGATCATACTGCTCAGGTAGTGTGGAATAGTCAGTGAGTTGTTAGCAGTGAAGGTTATAGTTAGTATGGAGATCTGGAGTGATCATAGTGCTCAGGTAGTGTGGAATAGTCAGTGTGTTGTTAGCAGTGGAGGTTATAGTTAGTATGGAGATCTGGAGTGATCATACTGCTCAGGTAGTGTGGAATAGTCAGTGAGTTGTTAGTAGTGGAGGTTATAGTCAGTATGGAGATCTGGAGTGATCATAGTGCTCAGGTAGTGTGGAATAGTCAGTGAGTTGTTAGTAGTGGAGGTTATAGTTAGTATGGAGATCTGGAGTGATTATACTGCTCAGGTAGTGTGGAATAGTCAGTGAGTTGTTAGCAGTGAAGGTTATAGTTAGTATGGAGATCTGGAGTGATCATAGTGCTCAGGTAGTGTGGAATAGTCAGTGAGTTGTTAGCAGTGGAGGTTATAGTTAGTATGGAGATCTGGAGTGATCATACTGCTCAGGTAGTGTGGAATAGTCAGTGAGTTGTTAGCAGTGGAGTGGAGGTTATAGTTAGTATGGAGATCTGGAGTGATCACACTGCTCAGGTAGTGTGGAATAGTCAGTGAGTTGTTAGCAGTGGAGTGGAGGTTATAGTTAGTATGGAGAGCTGGAGGGATCATATTGCTCAGGTAGTGTGGTAGCTTTCCAGAGAAGTGGTTGTTACTAAGCAAGAAAGGTGAAGGGCACATCTAGATTCGAGTATAACCAATTTAGTTTTTTAAACATATCAAAGTGATGGGTTGTGTAATTATATTGCAATTTAAAGCAGCATAATGAGTTATTTAGAGTGTCACTTTTACCAAGATGGTTTTGAGGCGAGGGAGCATGTACTACATCCGCATAGTCTATGACTGGCATTAACATCTGTTGAACAGTATATTTTCTTACCAGGAGACTTAAGAAGGATTTGTTTTTAAACAGACCACCAGTTTTTCCATAAAGTTTGGATGCTAATTTATAAACATAAAGACCAAAAGTGAGGTTGGGGTCAAGCCGCATACCAAGATATTTCTAGTTCACTGGGCCCAAGTTTGACTGAAACTGTATTACAATGTATAGATAGTATTGTGGAGATTATATACTTTGCACTAACTACCAATTTGTCAGTGTTTGACCCCTTAAGGACCGGAGGTTATGGGACATTTCCGTCCCATAACGTCCGCATAGGCGCACTTTGACGAGCCGGTACACGTGACCTGTCACGTGTATCGGCGCGTCACTATGGGGCTTGAAACAGATCGCTCCGATCTTGGAGCGGTCTATTTCATGCCCTATTTTTACTTACAGCGCTCCCGGTAGAGCGCTGTAAGTAAAAAGTACGTGACGTACCAGGACCGTCAAGGGTCGTTCGAGCAAATTTACCCTTGACGGTCATGGTACGTCAAGGGTCCCTAAGGGGTTAAGAACAGTTTGTTATTTGCTACCCAGCTTTCAACTTCAGAGAAATCATGTTATAATATGGCTTCAAGCTGAGATACGTTTGAATTTTTAGCATTATTTATGGTGTCAGCTGCATACATGTCCACGGTAGATGCTTTGAAAAATGTGGGAAGAGCTCTTATGAATTGCAGAAATTTAAGAGGGCCAAGAATGGAGCCTTGGGAACCCCACTAGTTACTTGGAGCAAAAGGGATATATTGTCAGCAATAGACACTTATTGTGTTCTGTCTTATTAATAGTATTGGAACCAGTTTAGAGAATGATAACCCAATCCTGCGCTTTGGCATTTGTTGATCAGGTTATTTCCTTTCCATGCCAGTCTGGATATCATTGAATACTTTTAGGAGATGAGAGTTGGTACCGTGTTAGCAGTAGAAATACACGAGGCAAATATAGTCAAGTTGATACCTTTATTGGCTAAATAAGCACATTTAGGATTCAGGACTGGAGCTTAAGTGAGTAACTGGGTTCAGTGTTCACTTCACTGTTAAAACATCGCAGAATAAAATTTCATGTGGCCAGAGTGCATTAACCATGTCGCAGTGCGCTTGCTCTTTGGAATTTCATCAAAAACCTACCAAATGCTGGACTTGATTTATTTTATATCCTCTTGATAATCATTTCGTTTTGTCATGAGGCCACAAGCGAACCATAACAATACAAATACAAAACAATATGCAAGTACTAGTACACAAGTTCACACTGTACACAGGGGCCATATGTACAATTCTGGGGTAAATCCTTGGGAAGAAATCCTAATTCCCCTTGTCCCCATTGAGTTAAATGAGGCTTTTAACCCCTTCAAAGCCAGACACAGGTCTCCAATGCATTGCATCGCAATGCACTGGAAATCTTTCTGGCATTAAAAGAGTCAGCTGTGGAATTTTGCCATGGGCTCTAGTCCCAGATGTTTTTGGAACCTAGAAACGCCCCTGTTGGGAAGGATGAAAGGACCCAGTCTAGCAGAGTGCGGCTGGATGTTTTAGGATTTATGTGAGTAGGGGAGGAGATTGGCTCTGATAAGTTCATGTCTTAACCAATGAACAGGATCTTTCATTACTGGAGTCCAGCCAATTAATAGTAAAGTCTCCAAGAACCAACAGCTAATTTTCTTGTTTTGAGTGGCAATCTCATTGAGGTGGAGGCTTATGTCCAAAAGGGACTGAGCTGGCGAATTAGGCGGTTGGTAGAGGCCATCAATTATGATTTGTTTTGAAGCAGGAAGAACAATATTGCCAGCAATATATTCATAAGAATCAGAGTCATTTAAAGAGTCATTTAAAAATGTAACATTCATAGACTCTTGTGTATATATGATTATGCCTCCTCCTCGATTTGCTCAGTCTTTCTTAAAGGGATAGTAATATTTTATTATTACTATCCCCCATATTGTACATATTTGTAAAATAATGTAATAGCCCCCAGATTCATCTCTCAAACTTTTATGGTTTGAGAGATAACCGAAGGCAAAGTTCCCCCCTCCCTCCCCCTTCCCTGAGGTCAGTGTTGTGCTGACTGCAGGGATATCCAGTCTGACTTTCATCAGGCGGCTCTGCAGCAGAGCCGTGATCACGTTACCGACAAAGAATTATTTCACTGAAACGGTCTTCTACATGTGATTGCAAACCAAGCACAAACCAAGCACATGTAGAAGACCATTTCAATGAAATAATTATTTGTCACTAACGGGATCTCGGCTCAGCTGCAGAGCCACAAGCCTATCGTATAACAGACTTCCCCTGCAGTCAGTACAACGCTGAGTTCAGTGAAGGTGGAAGGAGGGGGAACTTTGCCTTCGGTTATCTCTCAAACCATAAAGGTTTGAGAGATGAATCTGGGGGGTATTACATTATTTTACAAATATCTACAATATGAGGGATAATAATAATAAAGCATTACTATCCCTTTAAACCATGAGTATCCTTGGATGGCAACAGCAGTACCAGGTATATTAGAGTTTAGCCAGGATTAAGTGAGAATAAGGATTTTCATTTTTTACGTATAAGGCCATGTTTTTAGTTCATCTGCTTTGGGCAGTATACAGTACTGCGCATGCTGCAGTGCACGAAAGAGAGACCTTTTTTAAAGGTGAAGTGCCATTTGTTACTGTTTGAGGCCCAAGCTTGGGTTCTATGTCTTTTGCCAAGGCAAGTAATAAAATGCTTAAAAATGTAGTGAGTTGATTAGGCTATTTTCATCCAAACGTTTGAGGTTTGTTCGAATTCGGACTGGTTTCTGGCTCTCTGTGGTCTAGGGTACTTGATACTTCCTCAATTCCATGAGCAACTCCCTTCCCCCCTCCTTCTCTTTTTATTCTCTCTTCTCTTGTCCTCCCTTCCGTACCCTGCTCCCTCTCTGATCGACCACTTCAGATACTTCCACTCTCCATACACTCAATATTCTTACACTTTAACGCATATACCTTCACATACCGCTACTTACCTTCCTGATGAAAATCGTTTATTCTCCTCTATCATTTGTACACTCAATACACTTCAATTCGACTCCCATACTTCACATTAATCCCAACTCCATGCTTAAGTAGGTTTCAACGTAGGGTCTTCTCATAATTTATGGTCTTCCATAGGTTATCTGAATATTTATATTGCATTTTATATTACACTTTCTAAAGCGCCTAGGTTATGTCGTTTTATACCCAATGGAGATGGAATGTTAATACTGTATAACTTGCTTCTTCATCATTATGTGCTCTGTATTACCCTTCTCTTATCGTTTCTTGTAATGTATTCTATATTTCAATAAAGATGTTGAAAAAAAAAATGTAGTGAGTTGTTCGCTATGCGCATATAATGAAGGTGCGTTAGTTGCTATAATTACTGGAGCTGGGTGAGTTTTTTTTAGTACTCTCCACCAGCACTCAGAGGGTAGTACACATGTATGGAGACGTCCATGGTGAATTAATATGTTATGGTGCAAGTGTGGAGCACGGTTGGGGAGAAAAAAGGAAAACTGTATTAAAAGTGAAAGGTTAGAACATATAGTAGTAACTACTACAATTCAATGCATTGCTCACCCCTCTGGCACTCAAAGGGTTCATTTAACGGGACTTTTTAGTTTCCTTCTGTGATGCTGTTGGTTGGCTCGGTAATCGCCGCTAGTTTACAAGCAGAAAAAGCCTTTAACCCTTCGATTGCTGGACAGGTCTCCCACACAGTGCTTTACAAGGTGTCGGGGACACCTCTAGCACTGAAGGAGTTAAAGGAGCAGTAAACTTTTTTTATGAAGAAAAATATATATCGTAAGGATATTCCTACTGAGTAAAATAAGGGTACTCCCACTGCCCAGAGATTTATATTTCCAGCGTTATTACAGTTTAAACCCATGTTTTTTACATTAGCAGTGCCCTCTAGTGGTCAAATTCTAATTAGATTTCCTGTTAGATTCTAATGAAGAGGAAAGTCAGAAAAGTCATAGACATACAGTTCTCCATAGAATGTGACAGAAACTGTCTGTCACTTCCTGTCTGTTAGAACTTCCAGGAAGTAAACACAGTAAATTCACTTCCTGGTTATTTAAACTGCTATAAATTGTTAATAAAACATCTGACAGCGATGGGAGTAACCTTGTTTTATTCAGCAGAAAATGCTCTGTAAAATATGTGTTCTCATAAAAAAAAGTTTACTGCTCCTTTAAATAGCCATTTTAAAGAACTGGAATTATGGTTTGTTACATGTGTTGCAGGTGGTTTGCTCCCCAAACTTCCTCACTTTTCGTTGTATACGTAGCCCATGATATTTTTATTTGCAAAGCAGTGTGTAGATAAGATTAAATCCTAGTTTTAAACAGGGACGAATGCCAGACAGCACAGCAATAGCCCAGCACATCACGGGCATTTGGCAGGTAAGTTCTTATGGATATTTGTGTCATCATCCCTGCTGGCAATCACCACAAATCAATTCAGCACTGAGATTTATGACTGACATTCACAATGAACGATTCCCTGGGGTAAAAACGAGTTCTTGATCAGAGCAGAAGAAAAGAACTCTAGGAACACACTCTAAAGGAGAACTTTCCCTAACAATAAGCATCTGTGTTTGTTTACCAGAAGGACTGACCTTGGTAGGTGTCCTTCAGACAACATTAATGTACATTTATTAATGACAGACAAACAGACAGACAGCTGTTCTGCAGTGCATTCATGTGGTAAATATGGTGGCAGTTTGAAATGTATTGGAATGCCTAATTTGATCTGAAACTAGGGACTTTGTTACCTAAATAGAACTCTCAATATCACCTAAATCTTGTATTAACCATTATTTATTTAGAAAACTAGTGTTTCAGTCATTTAGAATTAGACAGGGAGAGACAGACACAGATGATAGACATATATAGATATGAGATAGATAGATAGATAGATAGATAGATAGATAGATAGATAGATAGATAGATAGATAGATAGATATGAGACAGAAAGAGATAGATAGATAGATAGATAGATAGATAGAGAGATAGATAGATAGATAGATAGATAGATAGATAGATAGATAGATAGATAGATAGAGAGATAGATAGATAGATAGATAGATAGATAGAGAGATAGATAGATAGATAGATAGATAGATAGATAGATAGATAGATAGATAGATATGAGACAGATAGACATATAATAGATAGATAAATAGATAGATAGATAGATAGATAGATAGATAGATAGATAGATAGATATGAGACAGAAAGAGATAGATAGATAGATAGATAGATAGATAGATAGATAGATAGATAGATAGAGAGATAGATAGATAGATAGATAGATAGATAGATAGAGAGATAGATAGATAGATAGATAGATAGATAGATAGATAGATAGATAGATATGAGACAGATAGACATATAATAGATAGATAAATAGATAGATAGATAGATAGATAGATAGATAGATAGATAGATAGACAGATAGATGTATAGATAGATAGATAGACATATCATAGATAGATAGATAGATAGATATGAGATAGATAGATAGATAGATAGATAGATAGATAGATAGATAGATACATGCTTTGCAATGTATTGAAGACCTCCGTAGCATTAAAAAGACTCTGTTACATAAAAGAACTTTCAGAATAACCTGTATGTTGTATTGGACATTTATTCTTTAGAACACTAGTTTTTAAGATATGATGGTAATAAAGGCATGCCGTGCACAGTTCATGATCAAAATGTCTCCCACTATTGGGCGACAAAGAAAACGGCATATTAAACATGTTGCCACAATGAAAAGGGTGATATCAGAATCTCACCCCCGTTAAGTGTCACACAATTTAATAGCTCATTTTGAAAATGATAGCCTACATGCTGAACATGCGATTCAGTGTAATGTTTTTAATGAAATGATCCAATACCGATCTTACACTGTGCGCTTGTAGGAATTAAACATCCAGTCACTGATAGTGCTTCCATCCATCTATGTTAAACCTTTGAGCGTGAGAGGGGTACGCTTGTCCGGAACCACTCTCGATCCCAAAGGGTTAACATACAAGATGTAAGCATTAACAGTGGTTGGATGTGTGATTCCTACACGCACTGTGTGTAAGAGCGGTATTGGATCATTTCATTAAAAACATTGTTGTACTGAAACTCGTGTGCAGCCTGTAGGTTATCATTTTCAAAGTGATCTATTAAAATGTACAATGCTTAAGCATGTGATATCAGAATCTCACCCTTTTGATGTGAGCGAGAATCTGATATCGCTCTTTTCATTGCGCCAACATGTTTAATGTACCAATTTCTTTGTCTCCAATAGTGGGCGACCTTTCAAAAGGTTACAGCCATGCACACACTTCCTGACTTAGTCCCACGCTACCTCCCACACTCACTGGAACTTAACCCTTTCAGAACTAGGAAATACCGATGCAGCATGCCTTAACCCTTTCAGTGCCAGAGGGGTATGCAACACAATGCATTGCACCCCCTCTGGTACTCAAAGGGTTAACTAGCACAATGTATACATCTCAATAAACCAAAAACTAGTTTTCTAAATTCAAATGCAATCAAAATGACTCATTCAACATACAGGTGATTTTCAGTGTCCTTCCAAAATTACCAAATTGTCTGTTTAGATGATACAGTCCCTCAACCCTCTGAGCACCAGAGGGGTGTGAAATGTATTGTGAAGCAATGTGTTGCACATGCTCTGCCACTCAGAGGGTTAATACTAAATGATTATGCTACATTTTCAGATAACCGTTATAACAATAGTCCACGTATCCAGTGGGAGTCACAGGACCCTGTATGCACCGAGGCCAATGAACCAAGAAGGAGGAACAATTATGGAGCAAACCAGCTTATCATAGGGAACAATTCCCACATTTTCCATTGATTGAAATTGGCTTCTTTTAACCTTTGAATTCCCTATGGCTAAATGGCAACAATTCTGGAGCAAACCAGCTTATCAAAGGGAACAATTCCCGCATTTTCCATTGATTGAAATGGGCTTCTTTTAACCTTTGAATTCCCGATGACAAAATGGGAAGTTTTTGTTCACTATGATACAATTGAGTTGCTCTTTTTTCATAACCCTTTCAGTGCCAGAGAGGGTTAACCCTTTGAGTGCCAGAGGAATACAGAACTCAACTCGAGTGGATAAAAGTGCTTCCCGACTCTAAAATACAATTAGATATCAAACTATCTACATTGTAGCCGACTGTCATTTTTTTTCTGAGATGAAACTTTTTTAAACCCTTAAGTGCCAGAGTCTTACATTGCTTTGCAATGCGTTGCATACCCCTCTGGCACTCAAAGGGTTAACCCCTTATAGACCATCTGATCTGGCGCTCGGGCAGCTATTTTTTCTATTTGAATTGTGGGATGACAGACCATCATGCACAGAGGTGTAAATAGAATTCTGGTGCAAGAAGTGCCATGGCCCCCCCCTGACCACATTGGCCCCCATCGACCACAGTGGCCCCCTCAACATTTCCCCCCAGTCTCCACAATGCCCCTTAATCTGTACAATGTCCCCATCTCCAACTGCCCTGGTGGTCCAGTGTCGTGGCAGGAGAGACCGTTATGCAGGCTGAGCTCCTGCACGGTCCTCTCCAATGTGACGGTTCTGGCATGTCAAGGGTCCTTAACCCCTTCGCGTCCTGTGACGTACCCGGACTGTCACGCTGGTCCGGCACTTACAAGGATAGTAATGTTTCAAAATAAAAGCATCTCCAATTAATCTTAATAGTATTTGGGTCATGGAGAGTGTTATTTCAATACTGTCTGAGTTGTAGTTCAAGAGTAATTGAATTATAAAGTATCCCCCTCCCACCCCTTTTACCTAGTGTAAACCCCCTCCTCATAAATGTGGAATCTGGTCTTGAGACCAGACAGATCACAGCAAGGGACAATCTTCTTACTGTAAGAACAATGAAAACCCTGCCCCCCCTTGATAGTTTTTTCAGGGTTTTCCATTACGCTAATTGAACATTGTCCCTCTCTGCGATCCATCTGAACACCACCTTTCTGTTCTGAGGTGAGCAGTGTTACATCAGTAAAAGGGGCAGGAAGGGATACTTTATCATTCAATTACTCTTGAAGTACAACTCTGACAGTCCTGAAATAACACTCTCCACGGCCCAAATACTATGACAATTAATTGAAGCTCCTTTTATTTTGAAGCATTACTATCCCTTTAAGGACCAATGACGGTCCTGGTACGTAACATACTTTTACTCACCGCGCTCCTGCAGGAGAGCGAGGAGTAATAATAGGGACTGAAATTGATCGCTCCAAGACCGGAGCAAGAACTCTCAGTCCTTCATTCGACGTGCCGCCCCACGTGATCAGCCACGTGGGACGGCACGTCGAACTCGCCTATCTGGTCCTTAAAGGACCAGACACCCCGGGACCGCTGGTCCTTAAGGGGTTAAGGTCCTTATCTGCCAACACAGCCTCCAGAGGCAAAGAATTCCACATCCTTACTGCCCTAAAAAATTGACTTCTTTCAAAGCACTTCCCCTCTAGACTGGAAGGATGACCCTTGTCTTTTGCTCAGATCTTTGGATAGTAAACAAAGCATGCCGTGTATTGACCTTGAATAGTTTTGAAAATAGTACTTATACCCCCCTTCCCTTAGAGACTGCTTCTCTGGTGTAAACAAACCCATGTCTACTCTTTCTTTACAACTAAAATTTTCCAATCCATGTCTTTACTTTTTCCAATTTAATAGCATATAAGACTGTACTCCGTTTTTTAGATGATCCAACCTGTAAACTGAATGCATAACCTTACATTTATCTATATTAGATCTCATCTGCAAATTTCCTGCCAATGTACTCAGTTCATCCAAATCATTCTGCAGAGGTAAAATATCCAAGTGTGTAATTCCTGTCTTAGTTTAGTGCCATCAGCAAAGGTGGAGACATCACTTTCAAAATCCACTTCAAGATCATAAATAAATTAAAGAGCACTGGGCCCAGGGTTGAACCATGATTCACTCCACTTACACACTTACAAAAGGTTCAGTTTATAACTAATATAGAATCCCTGGTATAATATGTACTTTTATATCCCTTTTCACCTGATATGACATAAGGGATGCATATTCTAAACAAGTTATAACATAAAATAAAAAAATAAATAAAAAATGTTATCTGCACCTCATATGGTGAATCTGTTCATTGAAAGACATGATATTGTGAATCTGTGCATTGAAAGACATGTCCTGCCAGGGCATAATATGACACAAGACGTAACCAAAGCAGTGGCCTCAAAAAACCTGAGAAGGAAGAAGGCAGTAAATTCAATCATGGCACCCACTGGAAAGATCTTGTGGCTGTCTCCTAATGGGTCTTCAGTATTGAGGTGGATAGAGGGAGGGGGTGAGAGGGGAGAGAGAGAGAGAGAGAGAGAAAGAGAGGGGGAGAGAGCAAGTGAGAGGGATAGAGGGAGAGGGAGGGAAGGAAGGAAAGAGACACATGCTGTAATCGTCTGTAGAATTTATTATTATTATTATTATTATTATTCTTTATTTATATAGTGCCAACTAATTCCGCAGCGCTGTACAATTGGGGAATAGACATACAGAGGTATTAAATAGTACAATCAGATGTGGAGAACAGGAGGATCAGAGGGCCCCCTGCTGGTGAGATATTACAGTCTAGAGGAAGGAAGGTTGGACGCAGAAGGAGTAAGTGCTATTGGGTGTAAGTGCCTCCTGCCACATGAACTGCCGATCAGTAGGTGGGAGTGAGAAGTGCTGTTGAGTGCAGTGGTCCATGCAAGGGGTTAATCTTGGTGATAATGGTTATGGAGGCAGGAAGAGGTGAGTCTTCAGGGAGCGTCTGAAGACTTGAAGGCTAGGGGAGAGTCTGATGGGACTGGGGAAGGAATTCCACAGCTCAGGTGCAGCACAGGATAAGTCCTGTATTTGGGAGTGGGAGAAGTCCTGTAGGCGGGAGTGGGAGAAGTCCTGTAGGCGGGAGGATGTGATAAGAGCTGTGGAGAGCAGAAGGTTATGTGCAGAGCGAAGATGGAGGGCGGGAGTATATTTGGAAATGAGAGATGAAATATAGGGGGGCGTATATGCCTGTATATATACAAAGGTGCATTTTAGCCCACGTACAGATATTGTTTACCTAGCTGATTCATTTCAATGTATGCAGTTATCTCTTGGGAGGCACCTTAGCAAAACCCAGATATACCACATCCACAGATAAGTGGTCGATAAGTGGAATAGCCAGGGCTGGTGCAAGGATTTTTGCTACCTTAGGCAAAACCTCATTTTGCCATCCCCCTTGGCTCCTCCCCTTGTGTCCTGCCCCTTTATACCATATACACATATACAGACATTAAATGTCAAATAGAGAGATTAAAATAATAAAAAAAACTTATGGTCAATATAATATCCTTCAATATTAGAGCACTGCCATTTGCCAACTCCCGTCTGTTAGCAGAAAAATATAGGTACCCCCAAACTATATAACACAATATAGTATATGATTTATACTGTTAACCATCAAGTATCCGGAATGATTCCACTGTAAAAGCAAATGTTGGATGTCCTTGTTTGAATACTCAGCGAGTATTTGATTCACTTTACAGTGGAATCATTCCAGCATTCCAGACACTTGAAGGTTAACAGTATAAATCATGGGGGCTGATTTTGAGGTGGAGACAATTTTGTACAATTTTGCTCTAATATTGAAGGAAGCATATTAAGTTTTTTTTCTGTTTAAGGGCACTTGGATATCCACTATATTTTAGTTTGGAATTGCGGCTGTACTCTGCTGCGTGCCTGCTCCCTAGTAGATGTGTGCCCTAGGTCGGCCCAACCTCACCTATAGGTGGCACCAGCCCTGGGAACAGCCTACCAGCAGAAGTGGGAGAGGTTAATATAGGGAGGGAATGGATGCATGCAGAAGACAAGACCAAAGACCAAATAAGGTTTGAGCTTTTCATAGTAGGAAAAAAGGGCAGACTAGATGGGCTGAATGGTTCTTATCTATTATAAAATTCTATTGTTCTATATACCCTTGCCCAAATTAACACTTACCCTTTTATAGAATCAAGGTAAATTAGTTTGACATGATCTAGCCTTCATAAAACCATGCCAACCCTTACAATGATCCAGTTGTCTATTAGTAACCCTTTTTGTATTTTTCCCACCGTGGAAGTCTTTCACCCTTTTTAAATATGCTTTCCTTCAATGGCAGGGCAATATGCCTGAGGATGAATCAATACATATTAAGTAGTATGGCCTTGCCTTTACTAAACTAAGCACCACATCACATCATCACAAATGTAAAAGGATATAATCAATTCTGGCCATATATGCCTGTACCTATATATTGTATACCAGTTCAGAATAGGTTCAGATCACCAAGACCAGAAACGCTTCATTCCTAATTGGCTTCTATATTAATTGTGACATGAAGTGGTCATTAAGCATACCTATGAAATTATTGGCCTTGCTCTGGAAGTCTCACTTGTATTGAAAATCTGCACATTTTCCATACTCACTGGTCCTGTCATTAATATAACAGGTGCTAAGACTTGTTTTACATAAAGGTATACCACTCCTCCTGTTTTATGTACCCAATCTCTCTTAAAGCGGAACTACCAGCGCTAAAAAACTTGCACTCCAATAATTCCCCATCTGCCGACTAGCTGCTCAGTACTGCTAGTCGCCAGAATTATTATCTTATTAAAAAGAATTTTCCATTGTTCCTGGGCTGACAGGCAGGATGGAGTGCAGACATCGTTCACTAGTGACGTCTGTGCTCCTGCGCTGTCAGTCCCAGCAGGCTCTAGGAGGTGTTGCTAGGAGCCATTCGTCTCCAAAAGGGACTGACAGCGCAGGCGCGTAGATGTCACTATGGAAAGATGTCTGCGCTGTTTCCTGCCTGTCAGCCCGGGAACAATTGATAATTCTCCTTAACGCGGTAATAATTCTGGCGACTAGTGTTACTGAGCAGCTAGTCGCCAGATGGGGGATTATTGGAGCACAAGTTTTTTAGCGGTGATAGTTCCGCTTTGAAATGCATATTGCTCTATATTGACTGCCCAATCATGTGAATCATGCAGCCAGAGGGAAGATGCACTAAGGATCGATGCAGTAGAGAAGTGTCTGGCAATTTGTTGTGATTATCTGTTTAAGTGGAAGGGGTGATACACTTTACTCATTAGTGTATGAGGTTGATATAATGCTGGCAATGTATTGGAAAGGGCAAGTGGGGAAGCAGACCACTTTCAATCCTCCCTTAATCCTATGAGTGCCATAAGGACATGCATCTCACTGCTTTGTACATCCTTGTGGCACTCAAAGGGTTAAAACAGTTAGTTGCTTCACTTCACAGATCATTCAAATAAATAGAGAACCATCAGAGAAACTGTTAAATGTAGCAGCTTTTCTGTTGGTTCCATCTCTTCATGAATTGGCTGATCAGCTGTTTGAAGTCCACAGTGGACTATCCATCAATCAGCCGATTCATGTAAAAAGAAGACTCTTCTATACGCAGCAAGGCAAATTAAGTTACATGTAACAGCTTCTCTGTGGATTTTCTGTGTATTTGGATTATCTGGGAAGTATGGCAGAAACTGGTTATGGAACATGGGCGTATACAGCCATATGATACACAAAAGGTGTCATATTGTTTTCTCTGGCTCCATAGAATGCTGTGGGAAGATCCCAACTTCCCCATCTCTGCACTTCAAGAGCATAGACATCTGTCAGAGAGTGGTGCGTACAGTAAAATTATCATATAAACACAACCACAGGAATACCTTAAGGGAACATTAAGCTGCATTTCAATAGGCAAATGAACCAGTGTTGAAGATGACACCTCAACATCATAAACCTGGTGCAGTCATCGCGGTGTTGGTGTATTTTTGGCATATTCACAGGGATATGATGGAGAAGACATCTTATGCATATGAGAAGATGAAATTGGCGCAGATACCTCACAATATCACCATCCTGGACCCTTATCTAACCTAAGTGCATCTCCCCTGGGTTTGATTAATACCTAGAAGATCATTCATTGCAGTTTGTTCCAGTTTCCCCATTTTACTAACCAGAATAAGAGCATCATTTTTCTGAGTGTGCACTCAGTACATCTTTACCGAAAACAGGTCTTTCCAGTTGCACATATCCTCTGCTTTTATCCCAATCACCCACAGAGGTATCAATATCTCACCTTATATATAACTCGGACCAGCCATTTTCATGTAAAAGAAATCATTTTGGGAAATGAACCATTATGTCAGTGTTTCTCAACTCCTGTCCTCAGGACCCACTAACAGGCCAGTATTTGATGATTTCCTTGTTAGAACACAGGTGAGTTAATTAATGTGAATGAGCCTCTGATCACATGATTTCCTTGTTAGAGTACAGGGGAGTTAATCAGTGTGAATGAGCCTCTGATCACATGATTTCCTTGTTTGAGCACAGGTGAGTTAATCAATGTGAATGAGCCTCTGATCACATGATTCCCTTGTTAGAGCACAGGTGAGTTAATCAGTGTAAATGAGCCTCTGATCACATGATTTCCTTGTTTGAGCACAGGTGAGTTAATCAATGTGACTGAGCCTCTGATCACATGATTTCCTTGTTTGAGCACAGGTGAGTTAATCAATGTGAATGAGCCTCTGATCACATGATTTCCTTGTTAGAACACAGGTGAGTTAATCAATGTGAATGATCCTCTGATCACATGATTTCCTTGTTAGAACACAGGTGAGTTAATCAGTGTGAATGAGCCTCTGATCACATGATTTCCTTGTTAGAGCACAGGTGAGTTAATCAATGTGAATGAACCTCTGATCACCACACCTGTGCTCTAGCAGAGAAATCCCTAAGTCCTGGCCTGTTAGTGGGTCCTGAGGACAGGAGTAGAGAACCACTGCATTATGTGATGGTGGTACAGTATGTAATTAGGTTTAGGCTATACCTGCTGTGCTGTTAGAAATGCCCTCAGTGTCAACTCTGCCTAGATTTATGGTACTATTGTCCCAGCACAGAAACTGATTTGCCTAAAGTGCCGGACTGTGCCACTACAAAATACGTGTCTTAGTGTGAAAGTCTTACTTTAACCCTTTGAGTGCTAGAGAGGTAAGCAATGTATTGCGTAGCATACCTCTCTGACACTCAAAGGGTTAATTCCCAGCTATTTGATTGGAGACTGAAAGGTTCCAACACAGGAAAAGACTGAGAGCCAATGTATCATAATAAAAATAACAAATAGTTTTGTTACATAAGCATATCATTATACTTTAGTCCTTTCAGTGAAGCAATGTATTGGACAACAGCCTGCCAAAGGATTAAAACTAGGAAAGGAAAATTATAAATACACTTTAATCATTATTTTTACAAATATGTTTACACATTAATATTTTAGCAGAGAAGGAAATATAAAAATGCTTGTTAAAAGCAAATAACATTTTTTACAGGATTTTGAATATTTCAGACACATTTTTCTGCATTACATGAACATGGAAATGGTAGTTAACCTTCTGAGTGACAGTGGGTGTCCAACGCATTGGTCCTTAATGGATTAGTAACCCCTCTAGCACTCAAATCCTATATAATAATTCGCTAATGTTTGTTTGTCAGAAGCTGTCATGCTCAGTACAGACGGCTGTGTGTGCTGCAGTCATGCGCAGTACATACTGCCCGTACCGTGGCTGATAACGGTGCGAGGAGCTCCGAATTCAGACCATAGTCCTCTCTGCTCACTGTCGGTGCACGGAGAGGACTACGGTCTGAATATGTAGCATCCCGCTCCGTTATCAGCCGTGGCGCGGGCAGTCTCTACTGTGCATGACTCTACCATGGCCGTTGCTGCCTGGCACTGTGGCCCGTGTACACTGGCTGTTCAATTAGTTGTTAATAATTAGCATTTTATAAATTCAGAGCTTAAAATATAAATGTTCAGGGGAATACATGAAGGAGTAAGGAGCTCGGAGATTAGTCACCGGTTCTTCCCATGTGCTTCCTTTCCTACTGTGAACAAAATAAGGCAACAGTGAAGGATGTTAACATTACCAAGTGCATATGTGCCAACTTGAAGAAAATATCCAGTCTCCAAAAAAAAATGCAAGTTTGTCATATATTTAGAAAAAAAAAATTCAGTATTATCTCAAAAAAGGTTGTTTTCTATGTCTACATTTTATTAACCCTGGAATGTTAGATACATCCACAATCTTTTTAATGTGTGGGTATAGCCAGTGTCCACCAGTGGCCTTCTGCTTCAAGGAGGTGAATCATGGGTTACCGAGGGTCCCAGGTTTTCATCAAGGACCCAATTTAACCTTTTAAGGTTCAGTTTAACCTTTCAAGAGCAAGACAGGTATCCAGCATATTGAGTTGCAATACGCATACCTGGGAACTTTTCTTTGAGGGCTTCCTGGACAGGGGAGTCCTGTGGTGCCACCAAGGTAGATAACAGAAGCAAATTGCGTCAAAAGGGGGTGGGGCTTAATCGCAAGTGGGGGCAGGACTTTCAAAACTTGAAAAATATGTTAACAAAAGGCTGGAAAAGGAGGAGGAGCAGGCAAGGAGTGGGAGGAACACACTGCCAATGCAATATGTGGGAAGTTTCACCAATTAAGTCCCCACACCCAGAGAATCAGCCTCCGCCCCGGAGACCTGGTAATTTGCTGCCAAAACCAGAGTCTCTGAGGGAAATCTGGAGAGTTCCCAGCTATGGCAATGCGTTGGATACTTGTCTGGCACTCAGAAGAATAATACCATGATCAATAAGCAATCTTATATAATAAAACGCTAGGATGTTTGTCCAAAGCCATCATGCGCAGTAGAGACTGCCTGAACACGTCAGCCAAGGAAACAAGATGGCACAGCGGCTGATACGGAGCAGGGTGCTCTGACTTCGGACCAGAGGACTGGACTCCTCTCTGCGTATCTTCCTGGGACAATTCAGTGCGAGGGAAGCACAGTACATTGGCTCCGGCCTGAGGATGAGGGGCCACTGGGGAAGACCACCCAAGACTCCAGTGCTGCCAGTCTCCTCCTCCCCGGGACCCACCTCCTGTCTCCCCTCTCGGCTCCGGGGCACCAGCCGAGGCCGCTGGGTGGCACTGTGGCCCGTGTACATGGGCTTTTAAACTAGTTTAATATTAATTGGCCTAAGAAAGTTAACCATAAAACTGAAACCCCTGAGTGACCTGTCATAACTTCACCCCATTGTAAAGCAAGTCATTGGAGATTTGACCTGGTGAGTTTCTACAAACCTTGATCTCAGACATAGGCAGTCCTAGATGTACATTTCATTTATTCTCTGCTTGTTAAAGCATGATGTGCATGTGAAACGCGTTGCAGTATCTATTCCCGCCCGGGGGATCATATTGTGCATTAAGAACCTACAACAATATTTGGTAATGTAAGTTTATATATGTTCTTTATATGGTTCATGTAATTAAATCACTATATATTGATTGATCATATCGGTATATGTAATGGTACAAGATTTATATTTGAATAAAATACTATTTATATTTATTATAGTGTTTATTTTATTTTTTATTTTTTTTTTATATTTATTTTATTTTAAGGAGTAAATGATAAACTCTATGGGGTATTTGTATATATTATTGCTGTATAGCATTTCTATAGACCGAAGTACTGGTGTATATTATATATGTGCATATATGTGTGTGTGTATATATATATATATATATATATATATATATATATATATATATATATATATTTTTTTTTTTTTTTTTTTTTTTTTTTAAATTTCTTAGGGCTTTGGTGGAGAGAAACGTGTGTCAGAGCAGACTCTTCTACTTTTCGTTCAGTCCTAGATGGTATTTCCTAGGAGATAGACATTACTATTGCTAGCAGGATCACATGATGTTAAACACCATCCACAGCACATCATATCCTTAACCCTTTAAAGAGATAGAAATGTCAAGATATAAATGCATATCCAATTATTCCTTTAACTTTTTATAATGCACCGTACCTTTCAAAATGTCTATATCGGAGTAGTTTTATTGTAATTATATTTTAATATTCTCCCTCCTGCCCCTTTTTCCGACATCACTCTTCCTTCAAATCTGAAAGCCGGTCTGGACGGATCACAATAAGGGTCATTATTGTGTCAATGTAAAGAAAACCCTGCTGCTTTTTTTCAAGGGAGGGCAGGGTGTTCCTTATACAGACGCAGACAACAATGTCCCTCATTGCGATCGGTCTAGTCAGCTTTCAGATCTGAGGGAAGAGTGATGTTGGGAAAAGGGGTGGGAGGGTAAAGTTTTAAAATATAATTACAATAAAACTAATCCGATATATATATTTTGAAAGATACAGAGCATTATCAAAAAGTATAAGGAATAATCAGATATGCATTCATAGCACGACATTACTATCTCTTTAAAGGGATAGTAACACTTCGTTTTAACTTTATTTTATTTTGTAGGCATTAAAAAAACATGAAGAACGATATAAGTCTTATCTCTCAAACCTTTATGGTTTATGAGATATTCACAAGCAAACTTTCCCCTCCCTCCCCTTTTACCTAGTGTAAGCCATCTCTTCTCAGATGTGAATCTGGTTGTATGACCAGACAGATAACAGAAGGGGACAATTTTCTTTGTATGAGAACAATGAAAGCCTTTCCCCCCTTGACAAGTTTTTCAGCTTTTTCCCTTATCTTAATTGAAGATTGTCCCTCTCTGCAATCTACCAATCTACCTCCCTTCTGATCTGGTTGAACAGGGGGGGATACTTTGTTTGTGAATATCTCTTAAACCATAAAGGTTTGAGAGATAAGACTTATATTGTTCTTCATGTTTTTTTAATGCCTACAAAATAAAATAAAGTTAAAACGAAGTATTACTATCCCTTGAAGGACCAGAGAGGTACGCATTAGCATTGTCTTCTAGCGGTCAGATTTTGAATACTTATTTTGTTGTATTCTATGAGAGAGGTGAGCTGCCAACAAGAGTTCTCCATAGAATGTGATAGGAACTGCTGAGTCAATTCCTGTCAGTTTGAACTTTCAGGAAGTAACTCTATTTCCTGAGAGTGTAACAGAATTGAACTGTTATAACATTTGAATAAAGCAACTACTAGCAGTTGAATATCCTTGTTTTACTTAACAGGAAAAGCTCTATAAGAATAGGTTTCCAGAAAAAGGTTTATGGCTCCTTTAAGTGGTTCACTATGAAAATGTCACCCACTATTTGGCGACCAACAAAACAGCGCTTTTCAGTGTTGTCTGCTTACGTGTCGCCACCACCTGTTCCTCAACCCTCCAATGATTAATTTCAGCCACATCACAGTCAAGCTAATAAGAGGAAAAGGATAGATCACCAGATGAAGTGAACTGCCGCTCAGAGGGTTAAGATGCATACCTTCCATTTGTGCCTTAATCCTTTGCATACCAGAGAGGTCCACAACACTTTTCAATTTGTTGCAGACCCTTCTGGCACTCAAAGGGTTAATATAACTTCTGATGTGGCAGACATGCTGATGCGGGCTTGTGAGCGGAAGAGGGCATTTTAACCTTTTGAGGGGTCCACACTGCATTGCTTTGCAGTGTGTTGCGGACCTCTCTGGCACGCAAAGGATTAAGACACAGATGGAGGGTATGCATCTTAAAGGGATAGTGATGTTTCATAATAAAAGCAGCTCTAATTAATCATCATAGTATTTGGACTTTGGAGAGTGTTATTTCAGTTCTGTCAGAGTTGTAGTTCAAGAGTAATTCAATGACAAAGTATCCCCCTCCCGCTCCTTTTACTGATGTAACACTGATCAGCCAGAGCAGAAGGGAGGTGCCCAGGTAGACTGCAGAGAGGGACAATCTTCAATTAAGATAAGGGAAAAAGTTGAAAAACTTGTCAAGGGGGGCAGGGCTTTCATTGTTCTCATAGGAAGAAGATTGTCCCCTGCTGTTATCTGTCTGGTCTATGGACTGGATTCCACATCTGAGAAGAGATGGCTTACACTAGGTAAAAGGGGAGGGAGGGGAAACGTTGCTTGTGAATATCTCTCAAACCATAAAGGTTTGAGAGAAAAGACTTCTATCGTTCTTCATGTTTTTTTAATGCCTACAAAATAAAATAATGATAAAACAAAGTATTACTATCCCTTTAACCCTTTGAGCGGTACTTTACTTCATCTGGTGCGGTTATCCTTTTCTTCTTATTAGTGTCAATGTGATGTGGCCTAAATTAATCATTGGAGAGTTATGGCACAGGTGGTGGCGACACTTAAGCCTACGACATCAGAATGTCACCCTTTTGAAGTGGGAGACATTCTGATGTTACCCTTTTCATGTCAGGTGACATTTTAAATGCATCAGTTTGTTGGTCATCAAATAGTGGGCGACATTTCAGTAGGATACCCCTTTAGGTAGGTTTATAAATGCAACTATCATGCCCGCCTCCATGGACATGACACATGGGATTGGTTGCAGGTGCTACCTCTTGAAAAAAGGAACAAGGACAAAATTCTGAAGGGCCGTTAGGATTTTCTGGTCACAATAAGGTAAGTGAGGAGTTATTTCTAGAAAGTGTTAATTCTTCTTTATGGTTCCAGGGGGGTTATTGAAAGCTGAATAATTCCACCAGATAAACTAATTTGAGGTCCCCTGGCATAGCACATCCTATATTATAATTCTCTAAGTATGTTTGTCAGAAGCCGTCATGGCAGTAGAGATGGCTGCGTGCACTGCAGGCATGGCACTACAGACTGTCCGCGCCACGACTGGGAGAGGGGCAATCTGAATTCAGACCGGATTCCTCTCTGCGCGCCATCCTGGAACCACTTGGTCCCAGAAAAGTGTGCAGAGAGGACTAGGGTCGGGATTCGGAGAGCTCCACTCTGTATCAGTCGCGGCACATTTGGGCAGTCAGTATTGCACATGACTGCAGCGCAGCCAGTGTTGGCCCATGTACACGGGCTTTAAAGGGATAGTAATACTTCGTTTTAATTTTATTTTATTTTGTAGGCATTAAAAAAACATGAAGAATGACATGTCTTATCTCTCAAACCAAAGTATCCCCCCCCCGTTCAACCAGATCAGAAGGGAGGTGCCCAGGTAGACTGCAGAGAGGGACAATCTTCAATTAAGTTAAGGGAAAAAGCTGAAAAACTTGTCAAGGGGGGCAGGGCTTTCATTGTTTTCATACAAAGAAAATTGTCCCCTTCTGTTATCTGTCTGGTCTTACAACCAAATTCACATCTGAGAAGAGATGGCTCACACTAGGTAAAAGGGGCGGGAGGGGGAACTTTGCTTGTGAATATCTCTCAAACCATAAAGGTTTGAGAGATAAGACTTATATCATTCTTCATGTTTTTTTAATGCCTACAAAATAAAATAAAGTTAAAACGAAGTATTACTATCCCTTTAAAACTAGTTTATAATAAAACAGAAGTGTAGTGGATTTTAAATTATATGATTCCAAGCTTCTTTAACCCTTTGAGTGCCAGAGATGTATCCAACGCAATGCGTTAGATACCTCTCTGGCACTGAAAGTGTTATGAGTTTTTTTTATAAACAAAACATTTTGGAAATAACTGTTAAGCCGTTCTTTATGGGTCTGTTTCATAAATGGAATAGAAAAAATAATTTAATTGAAGTGTGCATTGGGATTTTAGTTGGACATGCTAACATGGCTCAGAGAACACATGTATCCAGTTGTAATTAGCACTAAGGAAATCAAGCAGAAGAGAACCTTCCTAGATTCCCTCGGAAAAAGAAACAAAGAATATAAAATAGACTACACCTGTACGGTATCAGCATCGTCCAGGGGACTAAACTTTCAGGGGCTGATTCCTAAGAAACAGAACAATTTCGGCACAAGCTAACTGTTCCATAGGGAATTTCATGTTTCATATAGGAAGGTGGCTGGCAAAGGTTGGTCCAGAAACAAAGGTCACATCACAACACAGCTGATAAACATATGAATGTCTACGAACAAAGCAGGGGTCAGTAATAGGAGGCAAGGAGATAGTGACAGAGCCAATAGCAAGCTGACTACTCTAGGTGACACTATGATCATGTGATCATGTGATGACAGTGACTATCTGAGATGACATAGTCCAAGGGGAGATGCACTAAGGTGTGAGAAACTGGTGATAAAGCAGAGATGACTTCTCCAGTGATATCATTTCACCAGTTCCTATGTTTTTCTACAGAGCCAATACACTACGTTTTTGGAAACTTTGGAGATCTTAGTGCTTATGGAATAACATAAAAACTGGAGAAGTGAAATCACTGGAGAAGTCATCTCCACTTTATCACTTCTTTATCACCGCTTATTGCATAACCCCCAAACTGTCCAGTTCTTATCTTATTCTATAGAGCCTATGCACTAAGATCCCTAAGTCTGGAGCTTTTAGTGCATAGGCGCCAAAGAATAACATAGGAATTGAAGAGTTTTTATTACTGGAGAAGTTATCTCCCTTTATCACCTCTTTATCACACCTTAGTGCATCTCCTCCCACGTGGCAGTGTGTATGTGGCGTGGGGGGAGGGGTCAGGTAGCCACAGGATTCCATGGGAGATGGCTTCTCCAGTGTGATAAACTCTCCAAGTTTTATGCTATTTTATGGAGCCGATAGACTAAGATTTCTCCAGCTTGAGTGATGTTTGTGCATAAGCTTCCATAGAATAACATAGTGTCACAACCTGTCCAGGCCTCCTGTTCGTAGGCGGAAGTAGCACTAATTACTAAGCGTCCACACCTTGTGACACCCTACTTAAACCCTGGTCCTTCCCACTATCCTTGCCCTTGGATGGTCATATACTCAGAGTCTTGTACCTGTGATCTGTGATGCGTCTGTTTCCTGTTGTGACTCGGTCTGTCCATCTTTGCTCCTGATATCTGGTTTCCTGACTCCGGCTCTACTCTACTACTACCTGTTTCTCTCCAGTGATCCGACCTACTGTGTACTGACTCCAGCTCTGCTCACTGACCCTTTGCTTCTGTCTAGTGATCCGACCTAATGTGTACCGACTCCAGCTCTGCTCACTGACCCTTTGCTTCTCTCCAGTGATCCGACCTACTGTGTACCGACTCCAGCTCTGCTCACCGACCCTCCGCTTCTCTCCAGTGATCCGACCTACTGTGTACCGACTCTGGCTCTGGCCCATGACCTTCCACTTCTCTTCAGTCATCTGACCTACTGTGTACCGACTCCATATCTGCTCGCCGACCCTCCGCTTCTCTCCAGTGATCCGAACTACTGTCTACCGACTCTGGCCTATGACCTTCTACTTGTCTCCAGTATTCAACCTTCTGTGCATTGACTTCTGACCTGCCCTACAACTATCCGCACCTCTCTACTGCTCTGACTCTCCAGGTATCGACTAACTGCATACCTCTGGTTGTTCGACTATCTGTGTACCAACTCCTGGTTGTCATACGACTACCCGCACCTCTTCTGTGTACTACAGACAGACTTCCGACCTTAGGCCTTTCGTTTGATTTCCGGACTCGGCATTAAGGTTCCAACCCTGTGTCAGTGCTTAGTGCGTCACTGCCTTTTGACATCCTCTACACACTATCTAACCCTAACCCATCCTGAGAGACTGTGATACATAGGAACGGAAGAGTTTATCACATTGTAGAAGTCATCTCCACTTCATCACCTCTTTATCACCTCTTTATCACCTTAGTGTACAACCTCCCTGGTAAAATAGGGGGAGATGAACTAAGGTGAGGTAAAGAGATAATAAAGAAGTGATAAAGAGGAGATAAATTATCCAGAGAGATTTTCCCAGTTGTTCTGTGGAGCCAATGCATTAAGAATTTTCATGTAGGAGAGATCT
This sequence comes from Rhinophrynus dorsalis, assembly GCA_037306005.1. Classification (NCBI taxonomy): domain Eukaryota; kingdom Metazoa; phylum Chordata; class Amphibia; order Anura; family Rhinophrynidae; genus Rhinophrynus; species Rhinophrynus dorsalis. The sequence goes on from CM074718.1 coordinate 688,892,520, forward strand.
TAATTAATAGGCCCCATAGAATAACATAGGAACTGGAGAGTTTATCACATTGGAAACGTTATCTCCACTTCATCACCTCTTTATCACTTCTTTATCACAACTTAGTGTATAACACCCCCTGGTAAGAGCAGGGGGATATGCACTAAGGTGAGATAAACAGGTGATAAAGAAGCGATAACGAGCAGATAAATTATCCATAAATTATCCAGAACGTTGTTCTGTGGAGCCAATGCACTATGATTTTTCAAGTGGGAGATATCTTAATTCATAAGCTCCACAGAATAACATAGGAGCTAGATAAGTGATATCACTGGAGAAGTCATGTCCTCTTGTTCATCTCTTTATCACAGCTTAGTACATTTCTCCCCTAGGAGCGGGTTCTTACAGTGATTCCATATACAAAAATAAGTAAAGAAAAGGTTTTTAGTGATAGCTTTAACACACGGCTTGTCATGTAGTGGAGGGGTTTGATTTGCAGGAAGATGTTTATGTTGATGGGGGTTTTTTATGTTGCAAGGGGGGTTTTGATGATGGGACTTTTGCTATGACATGTTATATTTGATGTTGAGGGTATATTTTGATGTGGTGTATGGCGCAGATGTTGTCCATACGTGTCACAAACATTAAAGCAATTGAACTCTTAAACCCTTTGAGTGCCCCTCTGGTGCTCACAGGGTTACGTATTAGAGGTGTGTCCCACCCAGTAGCAGCCAAAGGGTTACAAGCTTGTAAGGAGAAAAATGTGAGTAACTCATGGAATAGAAGAGCAAGCATCTATCTCTGATTCACTGAGTTACCCATCTCATCGATTTAGTACAGTAACCGTTTAGTTGCCAGAGGTGTGTGCAATGGGTTGGATCTCTGGCTTTCAAAGGTTTCAATTCTACTATCTTCACATAAAAACAATTTGCCCAGGGGCGTTATATTCTTATTCACAGATCACTTGGATTTGGGAACACCTTTATTATGTTATATTTACAAGCATTTTGTTGCATGTAGAAAAATTAAATATCAATATGCAACAATAATTGTGCTGAATTGCTCCCTCTGATGCTGCTTCCTGTTCCTGTCTCAGCCCCTCCATGAACACTGAACAGCAGATAACAGGGTGTCGTGGGTGGGCAGTCGCTGCTGAAAATTCAAGCTGCTCAATCTCGATCATTGCTACGGGGTTGTCAACGTGATTTCACAATCTAAACAAAGAGGTCTATGGGGATTTTCTCTAGGCCTCCTGACAGAGGCATGACCAATATTAACACTTTAAAGGGATAGTAATGTTTCATAATAAAAGCAGCTCTAATTAATCATCATAGTATTTGGACTTTGGAGAGTGTTATTTCAATTCTGTTAGAGTTGTAGTTCAAGAGTAATTCAATGATAAAGTATCCCCCTCCCACCCCTTTTACTAATGTAACACTGCTCAGCCAGATCAGAAGGGAGGTGCCCAGGTAGACTGCAGAAAGGGACAATCTTCAATTAAGATAAGGGAAAAACCTGAAAAGCTTGTCAAGGGGGGCAGGGCTTTCATTGTTCTCATAGGAAGAAGATTGTCCCCTTCTGTTATCTGTCTGGTCTATGGACTGCATTCCACATCTGAGAAGAGATGGCTTATACTAGGTAAAAGGGGCGGGAGGGGAAACTTTGCTTGTGAATATCTCTCAAACCATAAAGGTTTGAGAGATAAGACTTATATCATTCTTCATGTTTTTTTAATGCCTACAAAATAAAATAACGTTAAAACGAAGTATTACTATCCCTTTAAGTACTGGACTGGGTGCACAAACCACTACACAGCCCTCTGGTCCTTTTCAGATTGATCTACTTTGCACATTAGTAAAAACAACATTACAGCATTCCAGTCTGCAGAGAAGAGGGAATTGGAGTGAAGCAGAGACTCGCTGGTCAGGACACGACTAGCTTAGATGTCAGATGGCAAAGGGGGTAAGAGCTGGTACCCTGGCCATGTGCTACCATAAAGGCCTCTGAATAGTTTTCCATAGTTTTGCCATCAGTGACATGAAGGAACAGAATGCCCTGAAACCCCGCTATACTTCTCCTCTGTAAATGTAAAGAAAAGGATTTTCAGAGCAGATAGCTTAGTACAGTGGTTCTCATATTGTGTTCTGTGGAACTCCAGAGTTACCTGAAGATGTGCAAAGAATTCCCCAGAACAACTGTAAGTAATGGTGGACAGTGGAACCAGACATGGGTGACCATTGGTGTATGTGTGGTTCTGTGACTAGAAGAGGATGGGTGGAGGATTTTAAACATTTTATGGTTTACCATAATTAGCATAAGATAATTTATTAATCTCTTAGATGCAAGAGGAGTCTCAATTGCTTTGTGAAACATCCAAGGGGTTTGGTTGCTAGGATTTCAGGGAAGGGGACTTCAAATGAAACTGTAGGGTTTAACCATTGCAAACAATGGGACACCCACCATGTCCACATGTCATCTTTCATTTGTCTTTTTCCACGATATACAATATTTTTTTTAGCCCTTCACACTGGTGCCAGTGTTTTTTGTGTTTTTATATATAGGAGGGGGGGAGAGTAGGGATTAGGTAGGAGGTGTTTTGGGGTATGTTCACCATATGAAGCCTGGGGGATGTTGTGGGTTTGAAGAACTCAGTCTTGTATTTTTATTAGTCTATTTTGAGATGCTACCAATAAATTAAATTATTATATTCAATTGATATTGTGATTATTTTTTGATAATAGAGGATGAGTGCTGGTAATAGTCCTACTGTGTTTTTTTCTTCTTTTGTTTTTGTAGAGACGGACATAACTTTCGAAACTTTTTTTGCATTATAGTGATATGCTTTCAATTTCACAAATCCTTTCTAGAAACAGAATCTTGTTGCCTAGTGTAACTTTCTCAGAGCATTCTATCATAGTATAAATGTTCACTGTGCCGTAAATAATTTAATTACGTATTTTAATTATGCTACTTGTTCAAAATTATTAAGCTAAATTTTGTCAGAATAGTGTATGCTCTGCAAAATTAATTACATTTTTTTAATTGACACACTTGTTTGATTCTCAAATGTATAAAGTATTTGTAAACAGACCAGTTGATTAACCACTTGAGAAGCAGACAGATTGCAATGCATTGCTTTGACGTTCATTGCTCACACCTCTGGTTCTCAAGTGGTTAAGCAGGATTGCATCAAGAGCCCCTGTGAATCAGCAGCTGAGATAAAAGGGTCTGAAATGTAACCCCTGTGATATCCAGTCAACCCTGCAGTAGTCTCTGAACTAGGATTGCCATCCCCTGAAATAAGCTTTTGCTAACAGTATTGAAATATTTATTGGCAACATTTTTTACTGACTTATTAGTGTGAACTGCCATCTTACTCCAAAGCAGTTCATCTGTTAAATGCACCTATTTACAAAGTGAACAAAAGCAGATGAGAGAGTCTGTAGAATCAATGTAAATATTTCAACAGCATTGTGTTCCACTGATTTATAGTATATAATAACATCATCATTAATATAATGCAAAATACAGTCATGTTTTGTGTTTTTGTTAAGAATTTTTATTGCCATATCTGTTTTTTGTGATACCTTCAATTTTAGCCATTTTTACTGACTGTAAATGTACTGACAATTGACAACCCTGGGGTACCTCAGGTATCTGTACTGGAGCCCATTCTTTTTAATATTTGTATTAGTGATATTGCAAAATTTCTTCAATATAAGGTATGCCTTTTTGCAGATGATATAAAGATGTGCAATAGGGGGAATAAGCCAAATGACAAATGATTTAGGTAAATTAGAAGAATGGTCAAGAGTGTGGAAGCTGCAGTTTAATGCTGATAAATGTAAAATAATGCACTTGGGACATAAAAATCCAAAGGAAAACTATACTATTAAGAGTACTGTACTGTCAGAGACAACAGAGAAAAGGGATTTGGGAGTAATTATTTCTAATAACTTAAAGGTATGAAGGCAGGCAATGTAATAAAGCTGTGGGGAACACAAGCAGGGTGCTGGGTTGTATAGCTAGGGGCATTAGAAGCAGAAAAAGGGAAGTGGTCATGCCACTGTACAGATCTCTAGTTAGACCTCACCTAGAGTATTGTGTACAGTACTGGAGACCTAGAGTATTGTGTACAGTACAGGAGACCCCATCTCCAGAAGGATATAGATACTCTAGAGAAAATTCAGAGAAGGGCTACTAAAATGGTGACTGGCTTACAGGAAAAGAAATATCAGAATAGACTAAAGGATCTGAACATGTATAGCTTGGAGGAGAGAAGAGAGAGAGGGAATATGATAGAAGCATTCAAATTCATTAAGGGATTCAACAAAATGCAGGAGGGAAGTAAAAATGTTAGGACAAGAGGCCATAATCTAAAACTAAAGGGGTGCAGTTTTAGATGTAATGTAAGAAAGTTTTACTTCACTTTGAGGGTACTAGATAAGTGGAATAGACTACCAGCAGAAGGGGTAGAAGTTAATACAGTGACAGAATTTAAGCATGCATGGGATAGGCATAAAGCTGTCCGTAACATAAAAAAGACCAAGGACCAAAAAAGTCGCCCATTGAAAATGGGCGACTAGATGGGCCGAATGGTTCTTATCTGCTGTCAAATTCTCTGTTTCTGTGTTGTTCAGATCTGCAAGACTAAGGGCGAGATATTCAGAAAGTTGTCATAATGAAAAAATTGTTGAATTATGAGTTGGTGGTAAAAGAAGGACAATATTCTCAGAATTAAATCCGTCACGTTTGAAAATGTGTCTAAAGAATTAAAAATGACAGTAAGGAGATCTTGATGAACCTTGTGTTTAAAAATTCTCATGTTAAAAATGTCTTTGATTTTGTCTTTGAAACGAAAATCTCCAAAGAGACAAAGACATTTTTTTGTCTTTGAAACGACAAATTGCTTCTCACTCCTGCTAACGGTACTTTAATTTGTCTTCTCAAAGTTCAGATCATTATTTGTCGGGAAAAAAATTACATTAATCGGACAAACAAGTGACTTCTTTTTTCTGAAAATACCTTACAATATGACGGTAGACTAAACCACGCCCACTTTTAAGACGGCTATTTCACTTATCTACTACCCTCTCAGTGAAGTAAAATTTTCTTACATTACGTGTAAACCTGTGTCCCTCTAGTTTTAGACTATCGCCTCTTGTCCTAACATTTTTACGCCTATGACATGTACTTCCCTCCTGCACATTGTTGAATCCCTTCATGTATTTGAATGTGTCTATCATATCCCCTCTCTCTCTTCTCTCCTCCAAGCTATACATGTTCAGATCCTTTAGTCTATTCTGAAATTTCTTTTCCTGTAAACCAGTCACCATCCAAGCAGTTTATGGGGTTGCATACTCAACTTGCTTAACTCTCTAGACTTGGATATTGTCCAGGACCACTGACAGTTGTGTGACTCCCACTGTGGCTGGCAAGAGGTATTTTGGGGAAGAACAATGCAACCCCTATTTTTTTAATCTCTTTAACGACAGGGGGAGATTTGCTAAGATATGATCGTACCTGGGAACTTTTAAAATGAGCTGATCCTGAGACCTTTGAAATGTTAACCCTTAAAGCATCCCGTATTGTAGATTTTATGCAATACGTACCTGCTTGCACTAACCCAGAGGTGCTCCTGTAGGCCATCAATGAACCTTTATCCTATAACATAAAGTGATAGAATGCATCACTCCCTGTGAGCGTAACCACACATCTGCAGTAGAGACGGTGCATATGTGGTTTCTCACACAGGGAGCTTTGCTGTGAGCTGTCTGGAGCTCCCCATTGAGGATCAGCGCGTTCGGCGAGAGACTCGCCGAACCCGCTGATCAGGAGTGGCGAACCTCCAGACTGCTCACTGCCTGTCTCTGCTCAGGGGCAGCAGCCGGGTTGGCTGGGTGCACTTTAACCCGTGTATACGGGCTTTGATACTAGTCATGTTATAACTTAGAGAGATCACTGCCTAAACACAAACAAGACAACTAGGACCTGTCCCCCAGTTTCTCTGGAACAATTGTCACCAAATTAGAGACTAAAGAAACATTTAATTGCTGTAAATCATATAGTAGGTAACACAGAACTCTCTCACCCTGAGAATTTGGCCCTTCACCCTGAGACCCTGAGGTTGCGGTCGAACCCTGAGAGTTCTCAGGTATGAATATGATATATGGACTTTTATGAAAAAATGCTGTTCTTATATGAAAGAGCGTTTTGTAAAGTTCACCTATATGCATTATATGCAAAAAGGCCACATATACAAAGGTAGAACTTTGGCAATTCTGGCTTAGGGTCCCATATCAGTACATCCACAGGTCATTAGTGTAGTGATCGCTAGTTAAGCATGCTTGATTTTTTTTTAACACATTTCACTTACATCATTGGTTTGGCACACGTATTAGGGAATTCAACTCCGATTTTGGTGATAAAAGTGAATCCATTAATGCTTGTTCCTAGCCACCATGTGTAATTTAATTAAAGGGATAGTAATGTTTCATAATAAAAGCAGCTCTAATTAATCATCATAGTATTTGGACTTTGGAGAATGTTATTTCAATTCTGTCAGAGTTGTAGTTCAAGAGTAATTCAGTGACAAAGTATCCCCCTCCCATCCCTTTTACTGATGTAACACTGCTCAGCCAGAGCAGAAGGGAGGTGCTCAGGTAGACTGCAGAGAGGGACAATCCCCAATTAAGATAAGGGAAAAACTTGTCAAGGGGGGCAGGGCTTTCATTGTTCTCATAGGAAGAAGATTGTCCCCTTCTGTTATCTGTCTGATCTATGGACTGAATTCCACATCTGAGAAGAGATGGCTTACACTAGGTAAAAGGGGCAGGAGGGGAAACTTTGCTTGTGAATATCTCTCAAACCATAAAGGTTTGAGAGATAAGACTTATATCGTTCTTCATGTTTTTTTTATTGCCTACAAAATAAAATAAAGTTAAAACGAAGTATTACTATCCCTTTTACTATCCCTATTACTTAAAAATGAAATGCCTATGTCATTGATTCAAATAGGTGTGTTCGGTAGTGTGTCACAGCGCAGGTAATAGAATACCTGACTGTGATCTGAAACTACCTGTGCTACTTTTATTTTATTATTGTTGCCAATTGAATCAAGCTCCTGGAGAAGATAAGACCTACTGAATGGTGAATGGTTTACTAGATAAAAATATCAGGATAGACTAAAGGATTTGAACATGTATAACTTGGAGGAGAGAAGAGATAAGGGATACAATAAAAACATTCAAATACATAAAATGATTCAACATGGTACAGCAGGCAAATACATTTCAAAGGAGACAATATGTTAGGACAAGAGGTTATAGTCTATAACTAGAGGGACAGCGGTGTAGATGTAATGTAAGAATTTCACTGAAAGTGTAGTAGATAAGTGGAATAGCCAACCAGCAAAAGTGGTAGAGGTTAACAGAGTGATGGAATGTAAACATGGATGGGAGAGGCATAAGGCTGTCCTGAATATAAGACAAGACCAAGGACCAAATAAGGTGTGAAGGTTTTTACAATAGGAAAAATGGGCAGACTAGATGGGCTGAATAGTTCTTATCTTTCATCAGATTGTATGTTTCTGTTTGTTTCTATGGATATCAAGTCTACAGAGGAAGGCATGACCATACTCGGGAGCTCTCCGGTTTTGGCACTGCTTTACCGGGTCTCCAGGGCAGAGGCTGAGTCCTCTGGATGTGGGGAGTTTCTACTGAAACTCTACCCACTTCCACTTTTTTCCCCGGTGTAGCTCCTTCCCCCCCAGCCTTCTTTTAAGCCCTCCCCTGGCACTCGCGTTAAGACCCGCCCCTTTTTGATGCAATACGCGTCATTCTTCACACCACCCATAGCAGCAGAGTACTCCCCTCCGCGGAGACGATAATAAAAAGTTCCCAGGTATGGACATGACTCTTTGTTGTTGTAAAGCATGACTCTAAACTCCTCCCAAGTTCTGGAGTCTGGCCACAAACAACCATTCCCCCACACACACACACTCCTGGAGACATAAAATCAAGAGATAATTAAATATTAATTCTGGAGACCCAATTCATGCAGAATTGATTCATAGTCCCTATTCATATTTCCTGCCATGGCTAAAGTAAATGGGGAACGTTTTAGTTAGGTGGTATTAACCCTTTGAGCGCAGGAGGGGGTAGCCAACGCATTGCTTGGCACTCAAAAGGGTTAATACCTCCTCATTAAAAATCCCTTCAAATCAGGTGCCTCGAACTCATCAATGGCCACATCTTCAACTTTCGCTTCTGGCGAGGGCCACGCTAATTATAACAAGTAGACATTTTTCCAAATAATGCGCTGGATGCCCCTCTAGCACTCAAAGGGTTCATTTTTTTTTATTTTTTTTTTTAACCTGGCGGGAAGACGTATTTCTTCCTACCGGTATATGTCAGCAGCCAATCGTATTTCTTCAATAAAACCAAGCAAGTGCATCATTTACCTGCACAGAAGAACACATCGCTGAGTAAGCACTGATGGATTTTGAGGTGGGTTAAAGTAGTTCATTTTTATTAGCTATTAACCCTTTGAGTGCCAGAGCAATGTGTTGCGTACCCCTCTGGCACTCAAAGGGTTTAAGAAAATTAAAAACCACCTTTATATCATGCTACCCATTTACTTGTTGTATAAATAGTTCTTGAGAAATTAAAATGGCGCTATCACCCTAAATAAAGCCCCCCCCCATAATTAGTCATATAGCGATAAGCTTAGAAATAGTAGTATTATCCAGCATGAGTACAGCGTTATGAAGAAATCCTTCTTCTCCTGAGACTGACAGCCAGGCTTCTTGCTTTAGAGGTGTCTGTGCACCTGCACTGTCAGTCCCTGCCTGTTACCTTAGAGGAACAGTAAACTTTTTTATGAAAAAATATATATTGTAGGGATTTTCCCCGAGAGATTTATATTTCCAGAGTTTTTTATTCAAAATTATAGCTGTTTAAATAATCAGGAAGTGAATTTACTGTGTTTACTTCCTGATAGTTCTGACAGGAAGTGAATTTACTGTGTTTACTTCCTGATAGTTGTAACTGACAGGAAGTGACTCAGCAGTTTCTGTCACATTCTATGGAGAACTGTATGTCTCTGACTTTCCTGACTTTCCTCTCCATTAGAATCTAACAGGAAATCTAATTAGAATTTGACCACTAGAGGGCACTGCTATTGTAAAAAAAACATGGGTTTAAACTGTAATAACTCTGGAAATATAAATCTCTCAGCAGTGGGAATACCCTTATCTTACTCAATAGGAAAATCCCTACAATATATATTTTTTTCATAAAAAAAGTTTACTGCTCCTTTAAATTGTAAAGAGCAGAGTACACTTGTGGAGCTATATAAAAAAAAACATATTAATTCATTCATTCATCCATAGCTTTCAAAAAGTGTGACTTGCTTCTGTGATACCCCTGTAGAGGCGAATGAGATCCAGGGGAAGAAGCATTGCTGCTTACAGAGGAGATCTCTAAGGCTGATGTAGAGAGTATAATGGGAGGAATTCTAGAGGAAACCAAATACAGTGTAGGGGGTGCATTACAAACTGCCAAGTTTCTCATTAATTTTAATAGAGTCTTTAACTCCTATTAGAGAGGCCTCTAATGCTTTGTTGCAGACATATCTTGTATTTAAAGGGTTAAAAGCCCCATTGAAATTGACGGAACTGTTTATTTCTCCCCAGTGGTACAATTGGTTTGCTCCAGAATTACTCTAGTTCTTTTCGGTACATCCACTTTTATTAGTTTGAGTTTCTGCAATAGTTTATCTTTATACAAGAGTTTCCTAAAGATATTAAACAAGTAATAAAAAAACGCAGCTTACCTTTAAATTTGAGATAGTGAAATCAGATAATGCTGGAAGTGCAAGGATGTCGGAAAAAGCAATTAGATTACTTTGTGCTACAGGCAATCCATTTGCAATAATGATAATAGAAAGGACAGGAAAATAATCACGTTAAATGAAATATATTAACACTTTGTATCCAGAAAGAAGTGGGAGTTGGGATTTATTATTTTTAAGTAGAATGCAATGGGTCTCATTGAGCAAACAGTTAATTCTGGGGCAAACCATTTGCACCATAGGGAGAAAATTAAAATTCCCTTTAAGAGAAATGTGGCATTTAACCCCTTGAATGCTAAAACAATGAGTCAGAGGCTTCTCTAGCATTCAAGGGGATAAAAACCTAAATTTTAAATCAATGGAAGTCTGGAGAATTTTCATTTTTAACCCTACGGCACAACTGGCCTGCTCCAGAACTGTTCCATTATAGTTTGTCTGAATTTGTCTGTAGGTCCTAGGAAAAAGTGGTTCTTAAAGGGATAGTAATGTGTCACAATAAAAGCAGCTCCATTAATCTTCCTAGTATTTGGGCCATGGAGAGTGTTATTTCAATACTGTCAGAGTTGTAGTACAAGAGTAATTGAATGATAAAGTATCCCCCTCCCGCCCCTTTTACTGATGTAACACTGCTCACCTCAGAGCAGCAAGACTGTCTGGATGGATCGCAGAGAGGGACAATCTTCAGTGATCATAAGGGAAAACCTGAAAAACCTGTCAAAGGGGACAGGGCTTTCATTGTTCTCACAGTAAGAAGATTGTCCCTTGCTGTGAGCTGACTGATCTGTTGACCAGATTCCACATCTGAGGTGAGCAGTGTTACACTAGGTAAAAGGGGAGGGAGGGGGAAACTTTATCGTTCAATTACTCTTGAACTACAACTCTGACAGAATTGAAATAACACTCTCCATGGTCCATATACTATGAAGATTAATTGAAGCAGCTTTTATTGTGAAACGTTACTATTCCTTTAAGCTTTTGAGTGCAAAACAGGGTACACAACGAAGAGAAATGTTTTGCATATGCTTCTACCTCTCAAAGGGTTCATTTACTTAACAAATTGTCTCACCTAGGTTGGGCTCCTTATTATAGCTGTTATGCGTCTGTGTCATCTCTGAAGTCTGCCTTTAGTATATACCTTAGTAGTCCCATAAGGGTCAATTGTCTTCAGCATATAATAAACTGAAACAACTAACTATTGCAGTTGTCAAAACCAAAAAAAAAAAAATTAAATAGTAAATAGCGCTCTGATACTTGAAGGGTAGCTGCTTTTCAAAAATTAGATGTGAGAGTTGATTAGAGAGGATAAGGAAAAGGCCAATATTCTAAACACTTTCTTTGCATCAGTATATACATGGGAACACAGAATGGTAGAAGAGCCTCAAAAAGTAACAAATTAAACCATACCATTATCAAATATTGGGTTAACACAAGAGGACATCTGTGGTGACTAAATAAAATTAAGACTAACACTGGGTCCTGATGGTATACATACACAGTAACTCAGTGCAGTGTTAGCAAGATCCCTATATTTACTCTTTAAATGGATAGTAATGTTTCATAATAACAACATAGGTGAAATATAAGATGTGGTAGGAAGAAATTGCATAAAGCAACTCTTTTCTTGGAGGATATGAATAATGTAACACAGCTTCACTTCCAGGGGGTTATGCACTAAAGCGTGATAAAGAGGTGATAAAGCGGAGATAACTTCTCCAGTGATATCACTTCTCCAGTTCATATGTTATTTCATAGAGCCTATGCACTAAGATCTCCAAACTTGGAGAAATCATAATGAATAGGCTCCTCTGAATAACATAGGAACTGGAGAAGTGATATCACTGGAGAAGTCATCTCTACTTTATCAACGCTTAGTGCATAACCCCCCTAGAGTTTGGGTGAATCAGAAACTGAGGAGGTGATTTACTGCAGTTGTTTTAAAAGGTCATTTTTTCGTTTTAAAGGGATAGTAATACTTCGTTTTACCTTTATTTTATTTTGTAGGCATTAAAAAAACATGAAGAATGATATAAGTCTTATCTCTCAAACCTTTATGGTTTGAGAGATATTCACAAGCAAAGTTTCCCCTCCCGCCCCTTTTACCTAGTGTAAGCCATCTCTTCTCAGATGTGGAATGCAGCCCATTGACCAGACAGATAACAGCAGGGGACAATCTTCTTCCTATGAGAACAATGAAAGCCCTGCCCCCCTTTTACCTAGTGTAAGCCATCTCTTCTCAGATGTGGAATGCAGTCCATAGACCAGACAGATAACAGAAGGGGACAATCTTCTTCCTATGAGAACAATGAAAGCCCTGCCCCCTTGACAAGTTTTTCAGGTTTTTCCCTTATCTTAATTGAAGATTGTCCCTCTCTGCAATCTACCTGGGCACCTCCCTTCTGATCTGGCTGAGCAGTGTTACATCAGTAAAAGGGGCGGTAGGGGGATACTTTATCATTGAATTACTCTTGAACTACAACTCTGACAGAATTGAAATAACACTCTCCAAAGTCCAAATACTATGAAGATTAATAAAGCTGCTTTTATTATGAAACATTACTATCCCTTTAAAAATGTAATACATTGTAGCCCTTATCCTATATATTTATTTGTTAAAACATGTGTAATGCCGCAGTCATGTGCAGTAGAGACTTCCAGCTTCGGAGAGCCCCGCTCTGTATCAGCCGCGGCGCGGGCAGTCTCTACTGAGCATGACTGCAACGTGACCTGCTGGCACTGTATCAGCCACGGCGTGGACAGTATCTACTGCGCATGACTGCCCTGCGACCAGCTGGCAGTGGCACTGTGGCCCGTGTAACGGGCTCTTCAACTAGTTTCTTAATAAACAGCACAATTTATTTGTGATTTATCCATATAGAAAATGTCAGTCTTCCTATGTTGTTCTTAGTAAGTGTGATTTTGTGTATAGACATTTTGAAAAAAGTCATTTTTAAAACATAATTTTATTTGTTTTTGTTTGTACAGATTTTTCCTGCATGATATAATGGATAATAGGATGCGTATTACAGCAAGAGAAGGATGAAACAATTTTTAAGGTTAAAAGTTCTGTATAATTATAAAATGTGCTAGATGAAAGTATATTCAACTCATGTACTCTATATCAGAATAGTGATCTGTGGTCATGTGACACACAGGGGGCGTGTCTTCATGTATCTAAAACTGGGATTGTGTACATTCATCACAGCTTGACAAAGGACCAAAGCGGTCTGAGATTTTGCCTTACTATATTTCTCATGGGATAATAAATATACACTTGTAGGCAAACTTACTGGCGTCCTGGCCCTTTTATATGTTTACTTGGACACACTTGATTAACTATTAGCTGTGACCCTGTGGGTTTTCCTGGATACACCACTGAGGCCTCCAAGTGCAATTGTATAGTTTCTTTCTGATTAACATTCCAGAGCTGTGACTCTAGTTTTATGCTTTTAAAGGAGCAGTAAACTTATTTTTATGAAAACACTTATTTTATAAAGCTTTTCCTGCTGAATAAAACAAGGGTAATCTCACTGCTGTCAGATATTTTATTCAAAATTTATAGCAGTTCAAATAACCAGGAAGTGAATTTACTGTGATTACTTCCTGATAGTTCTGACAGGAAGTGAGTTTACTGTGTTTACTTCCTGATTGTTCTAACTGACAGGAAGTGAATTTACTGTGATTACTTCCTGATAGTTCTAACTGACAGGAAATGAATTTACTGTGTTTACTTCCTGATTGTTCTAACTGACAGGAAGTGAATTTACTGTGATTACTTCCTGATAGTTCTAACTGACAGGAAGTGACTCAGCAGTTTCTATCACATTCTATGGAGAACTGTATGTCTCTGACTTTTCTTACTTTCCTCTCCATTAGAATCTAACAGAAAATCTAATTAGAATTTGACCACTAGAGGGCACTGCTAATGTAAAAAAACATGGGTTTCAACTGCAATAACTCTGGAAATATAAATTTCTTTTCAGTGGGAGTGCCCTTATTTTACTCAATAGGAAAATCCCTACAATATATATTTTTTTCATAAAAAAAGTTTACTGCTCGTTTAACCTTGGCTTGTTCCAAACCAAGCTTATTTGCCACTTTCACTGACCCTCTGTTTCCACTGACAAAGCAAGTACATGTATTTTAATCCACACAGATTGCCTCTACTCTGCAGCACACACATGAGGCAGAGCTGCAGGGAGACTTTAACACTGTATCACATCCTGGTTCCTAGGCACTAGGAGGGTTAAATGGGTGATCACTGAACTCACAGCAGGACCCGCAGACTGTACCTTGCACTTCAGCCTGCAGTGCTGGCTCATGTGTGTGCTGTAGAGTAGAGGCAATCTGTGTGGAATAAAATAGCAGAGAAAGGGAGATAGAGTTGGGGACGTGCTCAGCAAGACCTTTGAAAAGTAAACCGGGATGTGACCTTTCAGTAGGCAAAATGAGAATCTTGCTCTGTCATGTAGTGCGAGATTCTCATGTCATCATTTTTATTATGGCAACATGGTTACTTTGGTATGTGTTTGCACGCTCTTTCACATGCAACCTTTTAAAAGGATACCCATGGATTCTGGTCGAGCTACAGCTCAACTGGATCTGGCTATTTGATCATCCTTGTTACCCATATTCTTACCCATGGCTAGTAGCATAAGCCAGGTCGTATTTTCAGTCAACTTAGGTCATCTCAGCTTCACCCTCAAACAGCTCTTCAGCAGCAACGGCTTTGGTCGTTTGCTCAATTTATGGTTCCTCAGATGTCCTATTCCATTCACACAAGTGAGTAGTGTTTTTTTATACTCTGCTTCCTATCCACTCATGAACCTATACTTGGCCAGCATTCCAGTGTCACTTCTACCTTCACCACTCCTTGCTGGTTTAAGATCCATGATCCAGTTCATCAAGCCAGTGCCTAGAAGTCCTCCTCTTCCCTGAAGGTCCACATCCTGTCCTATCAATCTGCCTGACATAAGAAGTGCAGAGTGTATTGTTAGTATGGCGGGGGTTGGTATCAGGCTGGCATGGGATTGGAAGGAGGGAGATAGAACAATGTGGAATATTAGTATCAGTAGGCATGCGGCTAGCACTGTCTTATTTACATAAAATGACAAATACATAACGCTAAATATCAAATAAATCATAGTATTTATTATTCGAGTGCCAAGGAGATACCCCTGTAGCACTCAAGAGTTAAATAAAAAATGGATAATATTACATATGACAGAGCAGTGTGGATGTTTGTATCAGGCATGGTGAGACAGGTACAGGAATGTAGTGTAGATTGTTTGTATCTAGTTGGCACAAAGGAACAGGTGACAAGGAGAACAGGGTGGAATGTTGAGGCTGGCAGGGAGTGACCGATAGGAGGAAGAGCAGTGTGTTAAATGTTAACACCTGGCTAGCAGGAAAAGCAGATGGGAAGGAGAGCAACGTGGAATCTTAGTATCAGGATAGAATGCTGGATAGTACCATCTAATTTGCAAAGAATGTCAAAAAGATAAAGCTAAATACCTGAAACTACTGTTTTAAATAAAAGTGGCTAAAAGAACACATATGATTTGGAAAATTCTTGTTATATGATGTTCTGCTTTAACACTTTTAATAAAATTTCAGTAAAGACCTAAGTCTTATCCTCAAACATTAATATTCAGAGTTGACGCCAACCCTGCTTTTTATCTAAATATTGCAAAATAACAAGTAAACACTACAAGAGTTGGAATGCTATAATTAAAGATGTGTCACACTGTTTTCTTAGTTCATTGGTTTCAAGCCAAACATTAGTTACAAGTCAATTTTAGTCACACCATTTCACCCTGGGAATGGCCTTGTTTCAGAGATAGCAAAGTTAATTACCCAGTCAACCGATTTCCTTCTCCCCAAACTGTGCCAATTATCTGAGCTCTAGTTTAAATAACGTACAAGAGGTTCATGTAGCATGCAGCAAGACAATCAGACACTAACACCTGAAGAAAATGAAAGCTTTTTAGACCCCAAGATCTTAGAAATGTCTCCTGAGTATGGGGAAGCAATAGTATGGGAGAAGTATAATTGTGAGCAAATTTCTTCATTTTTGTAAATTCTGTGAGTCGGTTAATTTCAAGACATTAGCAAAATTAACATTTGAATTTTTAACAAATAACACAACGGGGGAGATTCACAAAGCGGTGATAAAGAGGTAACAAAGAGGTGATAAAGTAGAGATGACTTCTCCAGTGATATCACTTCTCCAATTCCTATGTTATTCTATGGAGCCAATGAAATAAGATCTTTTCAACTTTGGAGATCTTAGTGAATAGGCTCTATAGAATAGCATAGGAATTGGAGAAGTGATAAACTGAAGAAGTCATCTCCACTTTATCACCTCTTTATCACTGCTTAGTGAATCTCCCCCAAAATGTCTCACAGAAGTTCCCATTCACAGCAAATCAAGGAAAATGGCTTGCTTAAGTTCCAGTCCAAGAAGTTTACTGATCTTGAATATTAATACATTGCTTTAAGGCAGAGCTTTCCAAACTGTGTGTCACGACACGTTAGTGTGTCGGTTGCAGTGTGTAGGTGTGTCACGTGAACATAACAAGAGTCCTTCTGAGTCTATGTGAATTTGCATTCATTTTTACACAGTAAAGGTGCCAATTAGTATGGTGCACTAGCATATTCTTCTTCCGTCGTATCTGTGTATGCGGGTCGAAACAACTGATTCCACATCACTTCCGGTGATTCTACCGCATCTGAAGTGACGCATTTGAGAAATTCCATGGGTCCAGTTTTTGGATAGAATGCCTTCTCGGCTGCTGCTCGATCGCCACTCGATTATGACAAACTGAAAGACACTGAAATGTGGAAGCTTAAAAATGCTTGATGATGAAATGCTAGTGTCTTTAATAATCCACCTAATATTCAAAAACTATGTTCATCCCATCAACCACATACATCTCATTAAAATGGTAAGAAGTAGTTATTGGTGTTATTCAAATTTTTTAAATTCTTACACATATTTACATATTGTTACTCATAAATGACAACAATCTTGGAAATGTGTGTTATTATCTTACAAATAATATATTTTTAAAAATATAAGTGAAAGGTTTTCATGAAATACGTTGTGTCCCCATACATTTCATTATTACAATTTATGTATATGTCTGTATCTCTTATAAGAGGTTAGTTTAACCTCCAGTTTGCTAGTAAACCTAAATTAATGCGCCGCAAAATGATGCATGTCTACAAAGTGTGTCACCAACATGAAAAGTTTGGAAAGCTCTGCTTTAAGGTAAAAATGACTTGTTTATGCTCAATAATCAACTTGCGTCCTATGGACTCAAACCAAGGTCTAACCAACAGAATAGTTCAGAGAACCATATGACACCTAGGTAGAGAGACACTAAAGGTCAATAAGGTGCCAGAATGGTGATATGGTGGCATATTTGTGTTGATGACATATCAACAGAATTCACTAAGATGTCTTCACCACCATATCTCTGTGAATACACCACTAATCCACCACAATCCACTTGCCATGAATCTGTCATAACTTTGACAGGTTTACAATTTTCTTGGAACATGAGATACTCTTTGGTATTGAATGCAATCAAGGGTTTGCACTGCATATTTACAAAGGGATGTATAATCAAAAACCATGAAAGAAGACCTGCTAGCACAGGATGAAATTGATACAGTTTCTCTTAATCTCAACCCGCACAGCTAATAAATTCATTCAGTGCTAGAAAGAAGTGTTACTACTGTCTGTAACTGTTCTGTAACTACAGAACACCACCCTACACATTTTGTTATAGGTGTAACTTCATCAGGGATGCATTTTAATTGATTATACTTGTATATATTTAACTTTTGTTCCATCGCTGACCGATCAAATACTTCTGTTCATCGTGGCTGTTTGTTTGCTTAGGCGGATGTCAGGTGGAGCACTGCAGGGACGTGGTAGTTCAAAAACTGACTGCAGCAATGGTAGCAAGTAATCCATGCTGGAGTTAAAGGGATAGTAATACTTCGTTTTATCTTTATTTTATTTTGTAGGCATTAAAAAAACATGAAGAACGATATAAGCCTTACCTCTCAAACCTTTATGTTTTAAGAGATATTCACAAGCAAAGTATCCCCCCCCTGTTCAGCCAAAGCAGAAGGGAGGTGCCCAGATAGACTGCAGAGAGGGACAATCTTCAATTAACATAAGGGAAAAAGCTGAAAAACATGTCAAGGGGGGAAGGGCTTTCATTCTTTTCATACAAAGAAGATTGTCCCCTTCTGTTATCTGTCTGGTCTTACAACCAGATTCACATCTGAGAAGAGATGGCTTACACTAGGTAAAAGGGACGGGAGGGGAAACTTTGCTTGTGAATATCTCTTAAACCATAAAGGTTTGAGAGATAAAACTTATATCATTCTTCATGTTTTTTTAATGCCTACAAAATAAAATAAAGTTAAAAAGAAGTATTACTATCCCTTTAAATGCTTTCTTTTTGGTTCTTTTACTGAGGCCTCTCTGTTTGCATCAAAAACATAACTTAGATGTCTCCACTTTGAAATCTGAGATAATACTGCAACATCTTCATAGCCTAAAATATTAGCCTACAGAGGAATGGGATTTTCTCTGGTGGGTTCAACAAACTATTTGTAGCTGTTGACTTTGAGTATGTTGCTAATAATTTGTTTTTTTATCAATGCAACTTGTCATTTTGAGATTATAATTATTATTGTTAATTAGTTTGACAAATTGAGGAAACATTTCTTCCATGTCAGTGCAGATTAATATGCTATCATCTATGAACTGAAGCAACAAGGAAATGAATATGTCCATTGCTTCATTAAAGATTATGTTGTCTTCCCACCACCCTAAGTAAATATTAACATAAATATGGGCACATGTGCTTGTACCTGCTGTTAATATTTGTTTTATTGTTATGTGATCTATATGACACCCCCTTAGAGGAGAGAAATATATGCACTACATTAAGGAAAACTTTAATGTTTAATGCTTGTATACAGTGCCTCAATGTCAAGACTAGCTATAAATGTGTATCATCTAAAACTATGCCTTCTATTCTTGTAACCACATCCTATGAGTAATATATGTAAGATGGAAGGGCAGTTACAAAGTGCCTTAGTGTCTTTTCCGCATAGATGCTGAATTTTTCTGTTAGAATGCCTTTTATTGAAACTGTTGGTCTACCAGGTGGTCTCTCTTTGTTCTTGTGAATATTTGGGATTGTATAGAATATAGCAATAGTGGGATTCTCAGTTAATTGGATATCAACTTTGGTTGTTGGACAATAATTCCTTCTGATAGTCCTTCAGTCAATGTTTCTTTCAGTTCAGTGATTTATTTTTCCATTGGGTCTCTGGGTAATTGCTGATAAAATGTTTGTCAGACAACAGACATTTACATTCTTGGACATAGACTTCAGTTAATAAAATAACTATATTGTCTCCATTATCTGTAAGTTTTATAATTATTTATTCATCCTCAGACAGTTCTCCTCCTTTTAATTATATGATAAATCTGCCAGTCTGAACTGGACCAACGTGACAGATTATGGTCCATTCCAGCAACATGGCTTTATAAAAACACAATGACCCTCATTCCCCGGAGACTTGCTAGCTACTTTCTATGGCAGTGGGAAGACCAGCTCAGTAGCAGAGGGTGCAAAGAATCACCGTGTTCTATCAGGCTGCCTTTGGTCTTTAGACATTGGAACGCTTAACATTTGATCTATAAGTACGGTTTCATGCTTAGAGGAACTTAATCACATCAGCTGGAACATCATCAGCTTTTGCGAGAAAAGATGAAGATTTAGTCAAATTGGAAGATGGACACTAGATGGACACTACTATAAAGGAACCAATGATTGATGATATGGAGGAATTGGATTCTTGATTAAAAAAAGACTGACAGACTCAGTCATAAAAGTAGAATGTATTTCAGAAAGGATCACTTCCTGTGTTATCAAAATGAATAGTCGCTATGTTCTTCAAATCATTTAAGTTTATACCCCTAAAAGAGACACAGTGATAATGACATTGAAGAATTTTATGATGATTTATTATGGGTCTACAAAAAGCACAATTATCACTACAAATCTGTAATGGGAGATTTCGAAAAACATAGAACTGTAAACTGGAGATGACAGAAGCAACCACCGACTGAATTTGCAGACGAACAAAATTTGTACATCATGAATTAATTCTACAGGAAAAAGTCCCACCGAAAATGGACGTGGAAAAGCTCTAATGATAATGAATGTGAAATCGACTTCATACTTGCAAATAATAAAAAGATTTTCACTGACTGCTCAGTCTTAAATTGTTTCATTATTGGAAGTGACCATCATCTAGTGAGAGCAAAAATCAAAACTGACTACAAGAAAGAAAGAAGAAAATGACCAGATCAACAAAAGTGAAGATCTACTCTAGCCAGCTATTGAAAAATCATAAGAATTTTGAGATAGCACTGTCTAATAATTTCATTGTGTTGCAAGACCTTCCAGACACAGACGTTTCAACCCACAGTGACAAAGTTATTGAGACTATTGTAGACACTGCACCTACTGTAAAACAAGAAAAAACTAACAGGAATATCAAAAGAAATGGTTGCCATGATGAGAAAGCGACGAGAAATGAAGCAAAAAGGTAATATTAGAAACTGAGTACAATATGTAGAAATGTGCAAGACCAAAAGGAAGCACATTAAAGGGATAGTAATACTTCGTTTATCTTTATTTTATTTTGTAGGCATTAAAAAAACATGAAGAACGATATAAGTCTTATCTCTCAAACCTTTATGGTTTATGAGATATTCACAAGCAAAGTTTCCCCTCCTGTTCAGCCAGATCAGAAGGGAGGTGCCCAGGTAGACTGCAGAGAGGGACAATCTTCAATAAAGAAAAGGGAAAAAGCTGAAAAACTTGTCAAGGGGGCAGGGCTTTCATTGTTCTCATAGGAAGAAGATTGTCCCCTTCTGTTATCTGTCTGGTCTATGGACTGGATTCCACATCTGAGAAGAGATGGCTTACACTAGGTAAAAGGGGTGGGAGGGGGAAACTTTGCTTGTGAATATCTCTCAAACCATAAAGGTTTGAGAGATAAGACTTATATCGTTCTTCATGTTTTTTTAATGCCTACAAAATAAAATAAAGTTAAAACGACGTATTTCTATCCCTTTAAAGAAGAAACATGCACGTTCAAAGTTGAACTCATCCGAAGGACACTGGAAGAAAATTAAAGACTAAACAAAGCAAAGCAAAAGATGGCCACACATAGGAGCCCAATGTTTGCATTAAAGTTTAAAGATGGTACAACAGCAAAAACTCAACAACAAATACTAAAACAATTGGAAGAATGTTATTCAAATCTTTATTAATATGAAGGACAACAACTGAATGCAATGTCAGAGGCTGAAGCTGTGTCAGACGTTTTGGTAGAAGAAGTAGAAGATACAATTAAATCAATGAAAAATGGCAAAGCAGCTGGACCTGATAAAGTTACTATTGAAATGTTGAAAACCAGAGGTTAAACTTTATTCAAAAGCCCTGGCTAAACTATTTTCATCATTCCTACTACTCGGCAAAGTGTCTAAAACATGGAAAAATACAGAAATCATCTTACTGCACAGAAAAAGGTGATAAGGAGGATCTAAAAAATGACAGACCAATAAGCCTAATGCCAGTGGTGTGCAAGGTTTTCACAAAGGTACTTTCAAGAAAAATGGACATATACTTAAAGGAACAGTAAACTTTTTTTATGAAAAAATATATATTGTAGTGATTTTCCTATTGAGTAAAATAAGGGTACTCCCACTGCCTAGAGATTTATATTTCCAGAGTCATTACAGTTTAAATCCATGTTTTTTTTACATTAGCAGTGCCCTCTAGTGGTCAAATTCTAATTAGATTTCATGTTAGATTCTAATGGGGAGGAAAGTCAGAAAAGTCAGAGACATACAGTTCTCTATAGAATGTGATAGAAACTGCTGAGTCACTTCCTGTCAGTTAGAACTATCAGGAAGTAATCACAGTAAATTCACTTCCTGTCAGTTAGAACTATCAGGAAGTAAACACAGTAAATTCACTTCCTGTCAGAACTATCAGGAAGTAAACACAGTAAATTCACTACCTGAATATTTAAACTGATATAAATTTTGAATAAAACATCTGAGAGCGGTGGGAGTGACCTTGTTTTATTCAGCAGGAAAAGATCTATAAAATATGTGTTTTCATAAATAAAAGTTTACTGTTCCTTTAATGTGGCACAATCTAAGACACAAGCAGGCTTCAGGAAAGGTTTCAGTACAATGGACCATATATAGAGCGACATAATGAATAGAAATTTCCATTATGCATAGCTTTCATTGACTATAAAAAGGCCTTCGACTCAATGAATAAGTAAGCAATAATTGATGCCCTGATTAGCCAAGGAATAGACAGATCTTACATCAATATCCTGCAATCAATATATGAAAAAGGCAATTGTATCAATACAGGTAAACAATGATAAAGTCCAGAACAACATAGAAAAAGGGGTCCTACAAGGAGACATAATTACCCTAAAAGTATTTTAAGCTTGTTTAGAAGAAATTTTCTGCAAACTAAATTGGGACAAAAAGGAACTTAAGATCAAAGGAGACTACCTACATCCTGCCCTGAAGAACTCAAGTGGTGAATTCTAAACATGACATAAAGAGACCAAAAAAAGTGTGTGTGGATGCATCAGCAAACAAAGATCCATGATGTAACTGAAAGAGTAAAGTGTCTGAAATCTACATGGACAGGTCACATAGCAAGTAGATGTGATGGTAGATGGACCAAATTAATTTTGGAATGCATTCCACTTGATACTAAACACCAAATAAGAAGACCAAAGACAAGTTGGGTGGATTACCAAATTTGTTGGTACACAATGTCAACAAAAGGAACAAGATCAACGTTGTGGGAGGCTTTCTGAGGAGGTCTTAATCCTGCAGTGGATCACTAATGGCTGAAGATGATTATATATATATATATATATATATTGCCCATCTTACTTGTTCCTTGTATTCATACTCTGCTATGTTCTTTGACATGGAATTTACTAGGTTCACAGAGGTCCAGGGGCTAGAGTCAACACAAAACATTATGACTGCACTGTTCTGGCCAATTGCACAATTACTAGTAGAGAGATAAGCACCACTGCATGCTCCAAATTGATTAGCTAGATGAAGCAGGGCTTTAAAGGGATAGTAATGATTCACAAAAACAGCAGCTCCGATTAATCTTCATAATATTTGGGCCATGGAGAGGGTTATTTCAATGCTGTCAGAGTTGTAGTTCAGGAGTAATTGAATGATAAAGTATCCACCTCCCGCCCCTTTTACCTAGTGTAAGCCACCTCCCCTCAGATGTGGAATCTGGTCCACAGACCACCCAGCTCACAGCAAGAGACAATCTTATTACTGTAAGAACAATGAAAGCCCTGCCCCCATTGAAAGGTTTTTCTGGTTTTTCCCCTTATGTTAATTGAATATTGTCCCTCTCTGCAATCCACTTGGACACCATCCTGCTGCTCTGAGCTAAGCAGTCTTACATCACTAAAAGGGGCGGGAGGGGGATACTTTATCATTCAATTACTCTTGTACTACAACTCTGACAGTATTGAAATAACACTCTCCTTGGCCCGAATACTATGAAGATTAATTGGAGCTGCTTAAATTATGGAACATTACTATCCTTTTAAGCATGAAACCTGGTAAGAGATGCACTAAAGTGTGAAAAAGAAGTGATACAGTGGAGGTAACTTCTCCAGTGAAATCACTTCTCCAATTCCTGTGTTATTCTATGGAACCTATACACTAAGATTTCTCAAGTGGGGGAGATCTTAGTGCATAGGCTCTATAGAATGATATATAAACAGAAGAAGTGATTTCACTGGAGAAGTCATCTCCACATTATCATCTCTTTATCACACCTTAGTGCATCTCCCCCCTGGTGTTTTAGCCCCTCAACCAGTACCTAGTAACTCCAGCATCCTTGTCAGAATCAGTGGAGATGAGGGTGAGAGAATTTCCTGCTCATCTTGTACAGATAATTTTTTAGTCTTCTTGTACATAGAGTTCCCTGCTCATCTTGCACACTACCAGTCTGGTAAATATTCTGCAGGTTTTTTTAGTACTCTCCAGATCAGAGGGTACAAACACTGTGATGTTTCATTCACTGGTTCTTTCTGGTATGGTCATAAAATCTAGATTGTCCCATTGGGGCAACTCCACAACAGCTCGCCTCCTCTTGTATGGGTTACACAGAACCTGCAGAGCATGGGACTGGTTCACAAGCTGTACATTGCTTCAGAAGAACCACAGCAGCTAGTCTGCCACACATTTTTATGCCTTCAAAAACACGTTCTTCACTTTTGAGGTCAAACTCTCAGGTCTGTAATGCCCAGGCTTTGTTTTGGTTCTCTTTTTAAATAAAGCCGGAATGTTGGCTTTATGACAATCATGTGCACTGATCCTGTGGAGATTGTCTTTAAAAGATTAACATTGCTAACATTGTACTAAGTTGCGAAAGACCTTTGGGATGGATAACATCGGGATCAGATGTTTTGTCAATCTTTTTTTCGTTCTTCCCGTGACCTCTTTTTGTGTTATGTCTCTAATGGTAATAGTACGGTTGTACTTGTTGTTTGTTGAGGCACTTCTACCATTGCTTATTGATTGAAATAATGTGTTCAGGACATCAGACTTTTCCTTCTCCTTACTAATAAACATAACTCTTTTAGTTTTGAAAGGTCCAGTGCTCTCCAGTGGTTTGCTATGTCGTTATTTCACAAATCTGTTTTGATTATTCTTGCTCTCCATTTTTCCTCCAGATTCATATTCTAATTTTGGTAACCTAATTGTATTTTAGTCATTTTTGTAGCATCCCCTGCATTCAAGAAGGAATACTCTGTTCCTTCAGACGTAAATAATCTAAATGCCATTTTCTATGCCATTTCTTTCTTGCTCATACTTCATATCGCTTCTTCCGTCAAAGAAGCATGAAAATATAAAATCAATTCTGCATTAAATCCAGTGTAGAATCGATTTGGCTCCCTAAGCCAGCCTAACATCAACCTACTAAACTGCATGCACCAGATTTACTCCTCTTAATACTGCTTAGTCAGTGCTGATTAGATGAATGTACTAAGCACAGTGTGTAGGATACGATGTATGTATACAGTCAGATGCTGTAGTGCATACCATTAAGTGCAGCCAGTGGAATACAGATAAATGCCAGTATAGACTGTCTCACATCCTTTCTCCCCATTGTTCCTCTACTACAGACATCAGTCATTTGGTCACACTGCACCCTCTGGTGGTTACTGTGCTGTGTATCTATTTTGACACTATTTAGTTTAACTGCACTCCAAAACATATTTCATTCCATCTGGTTATAATGCTGTCTTCTATTTGTGTACAGTCCAGTTACCTATATCTTCCATGGTCTACCACTCCAGTCCTGTTTTAAAGGAGCAGTAAGCTTTTTCTATGAAAAAATATATATTGTAGGGTTTTTCCTATTGAGTAAAATAAGGTGTAACGGATCCTACCCGTTACTTGAGCCCCTTGTCTGGACCTCAAACTATTTATCCAAAGACTATGGACATTTATTACTGTTTGGACTCTGTGCTGTGCCTTGGCGTACAAACTGGCCAGCTATTCCCTAAGAGAGAGACTTAAATTCATAGACTTTGGATCACATGCTATGTTTAATGTATGGCGAATGTTTTAGTTATTGTATGTAGTATGTTTGAGGGTTTACTCCAAGGGAATAGGCAGTGAGGGGTTAATTATTTCAATATGTATTGCAGACTCCCAAGCCTTTTGCTTAATTATTCAACCCCTGGCCATTGTTAAAGAAATGTATATTCTGGCCACTCAAGTCATTGTATTGTGCACTGTCCTGTGACCCCCTGCTGTGTGATTAATCCAATCATGTCTGCCCTATTATGTTTCCCTGCATCATTTGTTGTTGGTTCTTGGACCCTTTGTGGTGACTGAATTATCCCTGTGACTACCCCATTGTGTTCTGCCCTACCATCTACTGTACCCTATTGGAGGAATTGTGATTGTATTAAGTCTCATGTACTGTACTGTATATAAATATCTGTGGTTTGTGATAATAAAATGAGTTCTGTTTTGGAGTGAACAAGGAGTCCTGGAGTCTTGTATTGCTTATGGTCTAAAGTGTCCACTCTGATACCCATCTGCGCCAAGTATCCTGAATCGCCGACCGCCTGCTGCCAGCTTCCTGCGTCCAAACTTCATATGCTGTCAGGCGGCGACGTGGACTCTTCCCTGCTTCCAGCGATCCTGCGGCTGTTTCCAGTGACTGTCCATACTTCAACTGGTGCATCTGACGGCGCTTATCTGCGTCAAGAATGAGAGACCCGGGAACGACGGCGGAAGGCGACGCGGTCCCTTCCTACCTTCCGTTACATTGGTGGCTAGCGGTGGGATTTCTCCTTCATATTGGGTGCAGCAATTGAGGCATGGCAGATGAAGCAGTGATGGCAGACACTCTGGGAGCATACGACGATCGCTACAGCGCCATCCGAATACAGTGGTGGACCCGGCTGGGCGATGTTATCTACGACTTCGTTCCAGAGTTGGATGCGTGCATTACAGAGGAGCTCAGAGTACAGGAGGAGTACTGGGACTTTGTTGAATACCTGGACCAGGAATATGGATCCAAGGGCCTTTTTGACTGGTGCCCAGCCCGCTTGCGATGGGACATCCAAGGGCTGGTAAGGAACGCCTACCACATGGACTCTACTTTTGGGTGCCCTGACTCCAGCAGATACTGGGAGATCCGGGACAAAATAGAGGACCGTTTTGGTGGATACATTCCTGCAGACTGCCAGGGAAATTTGGATATTCTGGCAGGATGTGAATGGGACCTGGAGCAACTATATGCTGGGTTCATTCGAGAGGTCCGGGAATTCCAAAAAGAGGAAGAAGAATGGGGGGGTAACGCATCTGAGGAGGACTTCAGTGACTTTGAGGGCCAGGATTGTGTTACCCCTGTTCACTCCACACTGGTGAGTGGGAATTCGTTCCTCACCAGTGCCCCTGTTGTTGCCCCTGCATCAGGAAGTGGGAAAATCGTCCTTCCTGATACCCCTTTGCCCCTGAACTGTATTTTCCCTGAGCTGAGGAGTGGGAATGCGTTCCTACTCAGCCAAGAAGATGCCTCTGCATCAGGGGATGGGACAGACGTCTCTCCTGATATGCATGTTGCCCCTTTCCCTGCTTTCCCAGCTGCGGTGGATGAGATGCAGGTCCCCACCAGCAGCAATGTTGTGCCCCAACTGATGGGTAGGAGAGAGCCCATCAGTCCCTGTGACCCCCCTGCTGTGGTGAGTGTGGAAGAGCTCACCAGCTGCCCCAAAGTGATGCCCCCTGTTGTTGTGGAAAATGCCCTGGAAGCGGAGCAGTATGTGTTCTCCAGGGCCACAGAGGATGCCGCCTTGAGGGATGGGACTGCAGTCTCCCTCAAGGCAGAAAAAGGGCTTGTGAGTGATGGCCTACAAGAGGAGGACCCCAGCACGCTGGGAGAAAGCAGTGCTGCTGGCCCTTCTGAGGATATGTTGTGTGAACTGGTGGGTGGAATGGAGTGCCCCACCAGCCCCCCTGCTACCCCTGGCCTGGTGAGTAGGAGCGAGCTCACCAGGGCCTGGGATACCCCTGCTGTGGTGAAGGAGATGCAGATCCCCATCAGCAGCAATGTTGTGCCCCAACTGATGGGTAGGAGAGAGCCCATCAGTCCCTGTGAACCTCCTGCTGTGGTGAGTGTAGAAGAGCTCACCAGCAGCCCCAAGATGTTGCCCCCTGGTTTGTTGGAGAATGCCCTGGGAGCAGAGCAGTGTGTGCTCCCCAGGGTCACGGATAATGCCGCCTTGGGGGATGGGACTGCGGTCTCCCTCAAGGCAGAGAAGGGCCTTGTGTGTGATGGCCTACAGGAGGAGGAACCCAGCGGACTAGAAGAGAGCAGTGCCGCTGACCCTCCTGTGGATTTGAACTGTGAACTGATGGGTGGGAATGCGTTCCCCATCAGCACCCTTGTAACCCCTGGCTTGGTGCGTGGGAGTGAGCGCACCAGGTCCTGTGAAACTCTGGCTGGGATGAGTGGGACAACAGGCCTCATCCCCAGCCCAACATTTGTGCCACTTGAATTCTGTGACCTCGGCCTGGTGGGTGGGAATTCGTTCCCCACCAGGCCAACTGTTGACCCAGCCAAAGGGAGTGGGACCACTGTCCTCCCTAAAGAAGTTGGGTCTTGCCCTGGTTTTGCGCTGTGCCCAGAGTCTGGTTGCCCTGGGTTGGTGAGTGGGAGTGTGCTCCTCACCGGCCCTTTGGATACCCCTGCCCTGACCAAACAAATTCTCAGCGCTCTGGATGTTGCCCCAGCCCAGGAGAGTGGGAATGACATCCTTTCCTGTCCCTCTGGGGCACTGGCCCCACAAAAGGGGGGAGATGTGCCCCTCTCCCCACTACTTGATTTCCAGGCTATGGAAAGCCTAGAGACTCTGTGGACACAAAGGGGTCCACCGTATGGACTGGCTCTGGACCCTGAGCCACTGGCCCCAGACCCAGGAGGGTCTGACCCCAGCACTGCCTGGAGCATGGCCCAGGAGAAGCCTCCCAACTTGGTGCTAGCCAGGATCAGGAGGCACCAGTTTCCCTGGCCCAGAACTAAGGCCCAACATTGTATTCCTGGCCCAGGACAAGGGGTGCAGCTATTCTTTCCTGGCACAGACAAGGGGCTCCCATTTTCTCTTGGCCCAGGACAAGGGGCTTGCTTGTTGTTTCCCTGGCCCAATACAAGGGGCTCCACACTTGTGACTGGCCTAGGACCAAGGCCGCTGGACTAACAAACTGTCCAGACAAGCAGCTCACAGCAGCAAGGCTCTCCTAGAGTCCCAAGCCAGCATTTACTACCGCAACCGCTGGCTTGGTACAAAAAAGGGGGAGAAATGTAACGGATCCTACCCGTTACTGAGCCCTTGTCCGGACTTCAAACTATTTATCCAAAGACTATGGACATTTATTACTGTTTGGACTCTGTGCTGTGCCTTGGCGTACAAACTGGCCAGCTATTCCCTAAGAGAAAGACTTAAATTCATAGACTTTGGATCACATACTATGTTTAATGTATGGCGAATGTTTTAGTTATTGTATGTAGTATGTTTGAGGGTTTACTCCAAGGGAATAGGCAGTGAGGGGTTAATTATTTCAATATGTAATGCAGACTCCCAAGCCTTTTGCTTAATTATTCAATCCCTGGCCATTGTTAAGGAAATGTATATTCTGGCCACTCAAGTCATTGTATTGTGCACTGTCCTGTGACCCCCTGCTGTGTGATTAATCCAATCATGTCTGCCCTATTATGTTTCCCTGCATCATTTGTTGTTGGTTCTTGGACCCTTTGTGGTGACTGAATTATCCCTGTGACTACCCCATTGTGTTCTGCCCTACCATCTACTGTACCCTATTGGAGGAATTGTGATTGTATTAAGTCTCATGTACTGTACTGTATATAAATATCTGTGGTTTGTGACAATAAAGAGAGTTCTGTTTTGGAGTGAACAAGGAGTCCTGGAGTCTTGTATTGCTTATGGTCTAAAGTGTCCACTCTGATACCCATCTGCGCCAAGTATCCTGAATCGCCGACAGCCTGCTGCCAGTTTCCTGCGTCCAAACTTCATATGCTGTCAGGCGGCGACGTGGACTCTTCCCTGCTTCCCTGCTTCCAGCGATCCTGCGGCTGTTTCCAGTGACTGTCCATACTTCAACTGGTGCATCCGACGGCGCTTATCTGGCATCGAGAAGGAGAGACCCAGGAACAACGGCGGAAGGCGACGCGGTCCCTTCCTACCTTCCGTTACATAAGGGTACTCCCACTGCCAAGAGATTTATATTTCCAGAGTTGTTACAGTTTAAACCCATGTTTTTTTTTACATTAGCAGTGCCCTCTAGTGGTCAAATTCTAGTTAGATTTCCTGTTAGATTCTAATGCAGAGGAAAGTCAGAAAAGTCAGAGACATAAATTTCTTCATAGAATGTGATAGAAACTGCCTGTCACTTCCTGTCAGTTAGAACTATCAGGAAGTAAACCAGTAAATTCACATCCTGTCAGTTAGAACTATCAGGAAGTAAACACAGCAAATTCACTTCCTGATGATTTAAACTGCTATAATCCTATATAATAATTCGCTAAATCGTGTGTAACGCCGCAACATGCGCAGTAGACACTGCTGCGCGTGCTGCAGCCATGCGCAGTACAGACTGCCTGCGCCCCGGCTGATACAGAGCTGGGCGCTCAGAAGGAGCATCCAGCTCTGTATCAGCCGCGGCGCGGGCAGTCTCTACTGCGCGTGACTGCCCCGCGACCGGGTGGCAGTGGCACTGTGACCCGTGTAACAGGCTGTTCAACTAGTTTTTTAATAAAGCATCTGACAGCGATTGGAGTGTTTTATTCAGCAGGAAATGCTCTGTAAAATATGTGTTTTCATAAAAAAGAGTTTACTTCTCCTTTAAGCCTCAATCTGAAGTCCTACCAGCCTGTAAGTAGTGGCACTAACCTCATTGCCTTCTTCCACTTACTGCACAATCCATCCAAGTCCAGCTTCCAGTCAATTACAAGGACACACTCAATCAGCTCTACAATCTGTCAGCCCAAGACTCAGACTTCAGAATCTCAGGTCAGTATTCAGCCTCCTTCCTCTGCATTAACACTTTGCCTAAGAGAAATCTGGCCCCGACTCTATAGTTTGGTGAATGATACACCACAATCAGAGTTTACAAATAAAAAGCTTTCTCAAGAATCTCATTTTGGCTAGTAATCTGAGATGTGACCAGTTTACTCATATCTAATTCTGATTAACCCCTTAAGGACCAGCGGTCCCGGGGCGTGCCGTCCCTTAAGGACCACATAGGAAACTTTGACGTGCCGTCCCACGTGACTGATCACGTGGGGCGGCACGTCAAACGGGACCCTGGAAGAGATCGCTCCGGTCTTGGAGCGATCAACTTCAGTGCCCGGTATTACTCACCGCGCTCCTGTTGGAGCATGGTGAGTAAAAGTACATGACGTGCCAGGACCTGCCACGTCAATGGTCCTTAAGGGGTTAAATAACTAAGCTGATAGCTGGTTGTTTACATAACACTATCAGCAAAGCGAGACTTTTTTTTAAAGGAGTAGTAAACCTTTATTATGAAAACGCACTAATATTATAGGACTTTCCCTGCTGACTACATCAAGGATATCCCACTACAAGGAGATGATTTATTCACAAGTTATAACAGTTCAAACTTCACAAAGTGGTGGAGCTGTTACTATCACATTCTATGGAGGATCATGGTCACTGGCTCACCTCTCCCACAGAATGCAAAAGAGTAACTGTCTGGACATCAGGTGAATTGTCTGGACTCCAGGGGGGTTATGCACCAAGGTGTGATAATGTGGAGATGACTTCTCCAGTGATATCACTTCTCCAACTTCAATGTTTTTTTATGGAGCCTATGTACTAAGATCTCACCCACTGAGAAATCTTGGTGCATAGACTCCGTAGAATGACATAGGAAATGGAGAAATCATCTCCACATTATCACCTCCTTGTCACACCTTAGTACATCTCTCCCTGTTGCTAACAGTTTACTATAATCCCTTTGAATACCAGGGAGATATGTGTTGGTTACCTTCCTGGCACTGAAAGGGTAAAAAAACCACAACCGTTTGAACTGTAATAACTTTCAGATAACCAACCTTTACTATCTCTTTTTACTCGTGATAAAAAAGCTCTGTTATAAATGTTTTTGCACATTAATAGCGTATTGTACCTTTAAAATGATTCATGTAGTCCTCTATACAGTTTTTCGTCCTGCTGTTAAAACTATAGCAAGTTTAGGAACTGTTAAATTTTTTTACTTTCAAGTTGAGACTGAACCAGATTAGAGATAAACCTGGCACGCTGTGCAAGCAATACTGCCTCACTTTCAATTTTCATAGCTTACTCTTAATTAAGGTGGGAAGCACTTAATCCTATATGTGAGCCGGCTGACAAGGCTTATCCTGCAGGAA
Source organism: Rhinophrynus dorsalis (assembly GCA_037306005.1). Taxonomy (NCBI): domain Eukaryota; kingdom Metazoa; phylum Chordata; class Amphibia; order Anura; family Rhinophrynidae; genus Rhinophrynus; species Rhinophrynus dorsalis. Next base: position 688,924,457 of record CM074718.1, read on the forward strand.
GCATTATTTCCTTCATACAAAGCATCTTGCCTGTCTCACAATGAGACCCAAAACATACAAATGAATAAAGATGACTTAAATCCTTATTTTATTGCACAGATGGACTTAGTGTTTAGCTAAAATCTAATTTAAATTTTGTTCTTTTTATTCTGTTATCAAAGAAAATGTGATACTTTAGCTGTGTTTTGCTGAGGCAACAAAAGCTAAGATAACCGAGGAAGACGGCTTATGCACAGGCGTACAACTGAACCATCGATGAGAAAGAAATATCCCCAAAAAGTGATGTATATGTGTGTGAAGTTCTGCAGCAGAAACCTTCATCAGCAATGACAATTTTTAAATTGATAACCAATGGTTGCATTCACATTTGATCTGTCTTGGTTGTTGTGCAACTCTGGGACCCCTTTCCTAATAGCTGTTAATGCTGCACCCTCAGTCCTGATGGTGATATTCCACCAGTGTCATGGTCTGTTGTCTAATGGTAGATGGTGTAGATGCTGAAAGTTTAAGCTTTGCTGCATTCTACTGTTTATTTAGTGAATAGTGCATCTCTTATAGACCCTCCACAGAGATGAAGAGAGAGGAAGAGTGGATGCCTCCAGATTGACATGGAGAACCAATGAGAAACAGGGGATGGTTATCACAGGGACCTCCAGACTGACTTGGAGAACCAATTAGGAACAGGGGATGGTTATCACAGGGACCACCAGACTGACTTGGAGGACCAATGAGGAACAGGGGATGGTTATCACAGGGACCACCAGACTGACTTGGAGGACCAATGAGGAACTGGGGATGGTTATCACAGGGACCTCCACACTGACTTGGAGGAGCAATGAGGAACAGGGGATGGTTATCACAGGGACCTCCAGACTGACTTGGAGGACCAATGAGGAACAGGGGATGGTTATCACAGGGACCTCCACACTGACTTGGAGGACCAATGAGGAACAGGGGATGGTTATCACAGTGGGCATGGGAGTGACCCAGCACCAGCTGAGTGTAATCAGCACCATAGAGAAGGGGCCCTAGAGACACTTAACACCCAAGTTAGGGCACATGTGAGCGAAACCGTTGAAGATTATGTTATTTTTATTTGTTTCTAATAAATATTGCACTTGGTATTTTTTCTGTTTGTTTTGTACTGTATTTGTTCCAGAATTTCTTCTTGTTCCTAGGGTAATCAAGGCAACTCATTAAGTAATATAAATTGCATCCAACTGGGCATCCATTTACAATTTGTTTTGCAATGTGTTGCGAACCCCTCTTGCACTCAAAGGGTTAAAGGAAGAATAATACCTCTTAATAATAACCCTCCATACACACTTACCTTACTAGGGCCAGTAAATCCTAATGGCCTCTATGAATTTTGGCCATGATTCCAGACATAACATCAGTCCTGGATGTCATGTCCTGACAGAGGGAATGACAGTTGCTGACAATTTTCTCGAAATGAAGCAGGCAAAATGCATGTGCTTACTTAACCCTGTAAAGACCAGAGGGCTATGCAAAACATTGATTCACAATGCATTCCAGACCCCTCTGTCCTTACAGTGTTAAAATGACCATTTATAGTGTGTCCTGCAGTCCTGATAGCAACTGTCATGTCTGCCTCCTGTCAATGGAATCCAAGTCTGACTGACAATGTAAACTCTTCAAATAAGGATTAAGTAGAAAATTCAGAGTGGTCATTAGAATTCTCTGGCCATAGCAAGGTAAGTGGGGAGCAGGGCCGGCGTTAGCATAAGGCTGCTTAGGCAGCCACCTTAGGGTGCCACAGAGGAGGGGTGCAGAAACGGGAGAAGCTGTACATTTTTTTTTATGTATTTTATTTTTTCTCATGATCCAATTCCAGACCCTTCCCATTACAATCTGTGCAGCCGGGCACAATGACTCCACCACTTGCTGCCAGAGTCCAGACTGCTAGTTACTTGTCTGGCAGCAGATGGCAGCAAGCACTTCTCTCCCTGTGCCTCTTTCTCTTCTCTGAGCATGCCTGTGCGACCATTTGGTCTACACAGCATGCGCACATATGTATTGTTATCACATCCCAGCCGCACGGGCCGGGTGAGTGATGATACTGCAGTGGGGGGAGAGTGGGCCTCAGAGCCAGCACTCAATGACCACCTATCCCTCCAGCTCGCCAAGCAGTATGCAGCAGGAGTCAGACTGGGGAGTGCAGCAGTGACAGACAGTGACACTGAGACTGAGTGACAGATAGCAGCAAGCAGCAGAAGAAGACCCATCACCACATAGCCAACACAGCACAGGTAGGGGGTACTGGATGGCCTGGTACTCCTGATAGTACTGTACTCCCTAAAAAATGTGCACTTAGAAACGAAAAATTAATTTTACTGCAAAACGACAAAGCTGCAATGATTGACCATTTTTGAAAATGTGATGTACACTCAATAGCAGTGGTTCTGAACTCATGCCCGTAGGGCCAACTCATAGGCCAGGACGTGACAGTTACCCTATTTGAGTACAGGTGAGTTAAAGAGGCTCAGTCATTTTTATTAACTCACTAGTGCACAAGCAGGGTAATCCTCAAGTCCTGGCCTGTTAGTGGGTCTTATGGGCATACGATGAAACCACTGCTTGTTCTAATGCTTGCAACCAATGCTTTCAAATCTGACACATATAGGATGTTTTTGTAAATTGGAGACCCAGCTAAATTTATGTTTATGTATTTTACGACAATTGCCCTTGTTTCCACAATAGATACTACCATGTGCAATGAACTGTGCTCACCCTGTGAGCCTCTAATGGGGAAGGTGTTCAATGGAAAAAAGATAGTTAGCTCATATAGGCTTCAGCTACACTTGATGGACTAAAGCTTAAATCTTCTAGCCAGTGAATATATAGTGTGAATGCTCTATATTGCACAAACACTGGCTGTGGTGCTGAACATCGCTGTAGCTACTCCCCATTGTTAGTTACTTGTGAGTTACAGCAAGTTGAATCCATGACAGAATCCATCAAAATTACAACAGCAGAAGGGTTTCTTTACAATAAGGACAATAAAGGTATGGAATTCACTGCCTGAGGAGGTGGCGCTATCGAATACATTAGACGCCTTTAAAAAGGGCCTGGATACTTATTTAAAAGAGCATAACATAGAGGGCTATGTACGTTAGTATTGGGATTAATATTTACTTAGGGCTTGTCGATCCAAGGAGAAATCTGATTGCCATTTGGAATCAAGAGGGAATCCCCCCACCCCCCCGTTGAAGGCAGAATTTGAAATTGCTATATTGAGGGTGTTTTTTTGCCTTCTTTTGGATCAACAATGGTAAACAGGAATAGGAAAAGGGTTGAACTAGATGGACGCAAGTCTTTTTTTCAACCTAAATTACTAAATTACTATGTAAAATGGTGGACTTTGGGACTGGTGCTATAAGGTTATCTTGGGGTTATTGCGCATGGGAGACACTTTACTATGGCCTAGGTATGGGAAACAGGCAAAATCATGGTAAATAGTTTTTGTATTTTTTGTTCATTTTTCTCGTATTTATATGTTTTAAAATAAAATAATGAGTTATCTATTTATACAATATATTATGTAACAATACATAGGTGAATGGGCATATAACATTAGCAATACATTTGAAATAAAACTTAAATTTGACCTGTTCCTCCAGAGTGTTATACACTATGGTGTAATAAAAGAGAGAGAGAGAGATAAACTCTTCAGTGTGATGAACTCTTCAGTCCCTAGGTTATTATAACATGCCTATGTTCTAACATATCTGCAACTTGAATGTCTCAATTGCATAGGCTCCATATAATAACTTAGGATTGGAACTGGAGACTTTATCACAATTGAGAAGTTATCTCCTCGTTATCAACTCTTAATCAAATTAGTGCAGGCATTATTTCTCAGTTCAATTACAATGTGGAATATCTGGTCCAAATTCTGAGTTCACTACTGGAGTGCCAGAGTGGTATCTAACACATTGCAAAGCAATGAATTGGATACCTCTCTGGCATTCAAAGGGTTAAATCTGTTTGGGTTATGATCACATTATAGAGCAGGTAATGGAAACTCTTGTCTCTACAGCTGTTGACTGGTTAGTGATGATTGGCGGAGTTGTCTACAGCAGTTGTCTATTTTTTATATATATCTGCCACGAGGGAACACTGATTTACGCTACCAAGCGCTCCCTAGCAGAGTCTATCCTGGTGGCTTCGTTCTCATGAAGGCAGCAGTCCAGTCAGACACGATGAGTAGATGCGGCCTGTGATGTTAGACGCGCCGCATCTGCTCACCGCCACCGGTCACACATCAGAAAGATGCCAGAGAGCAACGCAAGTGGGAGTGGAGTGCTGCATGGTGACATAGAACAGACCCAGACAGCACAGCCCGGGGGACCTGAGAGTGGACAAGGTTGATTGTGGCAAGGTCAGAGGGGGCAGGGGATTGTGGCTGGGTCGGAGGGGGGTGGGTGTATTGGCGGCAGTGGGAAGAGGCAGGGGATTTGGGGGGATCAAAACGTACCTTCGCCTGTGTAGACAAAAATCCTTGCACCGGCCCTGGTATTAGTAGGAGAGTTCATTCCCCATTAATGGTCATCTAAGACATAAGTCATTATTATTATCATCTTCTACTGTGATCATCATCCATCCTAACATGATCTCATTATTACGGTACATCTCACCATTGCTTATCCTCCTACTGAGCAATAAAATTAAGGAACATCTGAAACTTTCATTTTGTCCTAAGATCTGTATTTATCCTTATGGTACTATTTGGATATTATTTTCTCCACAACAATACGTGTACTTACTTCTGCATTCTCTCTTCTTTAAGATGACTCTATGTGATATTGGCTCTATGTGATAAGGTCTCAGATTACTTTCATGATCAGATCATATTTCTGTTGAACTTTATCTTAAACTAAAACAGATGAATTGGCAGGAGTTCCACTGTTCCAAAAAAAAAAACTTTTTTAATGCCACAAGACAATGGAGGGCTGTATGAACACAATTCCTTGGAAAAAACACAGGAGCTGGATACAATTTCCTACCCATGTAAAATGTGAAATTACTAAACTGCTTATTGCACTAAGAGGAGACCTTATCACATTGTACAAGTATATGAGAGGTCAATACAAGGATCTCTGCGGTGAGCTATTTATTCCAAAGCCTGATCAGGTGACCAGGGGACACCCCTTGAGATTAGAGGAAAGGAGGTTTAGACTTCAGCAGAGGAAGGGGTTTTTTTACTGTAAGGTATGTTAAATTGTGGAACTCATTGCCCAGGGAGGTGGTTATGGCAGATACAATGGATACATTTAAGAGAAGATTAAATGCATTTCTTTCAAAAGGGGACATACAGAGTTATACTGTTTATCATTAGGCTGATCAGGAAGGTCTGATAAAGACTAACTTATTTGTTAGCAGGAAAGCAATAAAATTCTCAGTTACTGAGGTATGAGGCGAAGGTTGAACTTGATGGACTTGTGTCTTTATTCAACCTAATTATCTATGTTACTATGTTCACTGCCCTTAACCCTTTGAGTGCAACGCATTGCACACTCCTTTGGTACTCAAAGTGCTAATGTTATTTGCGCCAGGGGAGGGAAATTGGGTAATCCATGGACCTTTCACAGCATTCCTTTCCTTTATGCTTTTTTTAATGCTACTTATTAAACCATCACTGGGGAAATGGTGTAACATTACTCTGTTTTCCTTTTCCACCTATGAAGCAGGTATAAGAGTCTTGCTGGCACTAGCATCTTAACAGTGGCAGAGTGTGTGCACTGCTAGGCAATAATGTGTACCTTTTGGGCATGTGAGGTAATAAGCTGCTCAGTCATTTAATTTTACCACATGACAGGAGGCTTCGTATTTTGCATAATCTTTCTTTACTGAATCTCCATAGCAGCACAGTAACCAATCACAGAACAGAAACAGAAAGTATAAATAGCCTGGAATATGCAGACTACTTCCTCTTTCTTGCTGCTCCAACAAGCTGCACAGGTCAGAGTTTTTGCTCTTTTTATATTCAAGTTATTGCTCTTTATTGTAAAGATTGGGTTTTCCATTTCAAACCTTATTTAATGTACTACCTTGTTAATACTGCTATTGGTGGGGTTTGGTAATAGTTTGTCAACCTTATGTGCTTTACTTTAACTGTTTTCTATATGTACTTTTGCTTTGGCTGCCTGGTCCTCTGATTCTCTTCACGTCATAGTTTATTTCAGCTTATCTGTTTTAGGTTTGCTGCATTATAGGTTTTTATTTGCTTTTGGTCTCCTTTGGTTCCCTCGGTGGAGTTGGGGGAGGCGTTTGTATTGGGCTGTGTTGGGTGCAGGGTTCGCGGCAGTCACTGCTTGTGTTTGTATCTCCACCGGTTCATGTTCTGTTTGTTAGCGGTCCGCGGACCGTGCTGGTTCTTGCGGCGGCCATCTTGAATCTCATCTCGCGAGATTCTCAGCGGCCATCTTTAGTGTGGGCTCCGCTCTGCGGCTGGGTTGTTCCAGCTTCGGAGCGGCTCCTTCCTTCTTCCAATTGTCTCCGTTTGCTTTGTTCAAGCTGTGCTCGTAGCATAGTGGTTAGGGCACAAGCTTTTTACAGTGCTGTTGTGGGTTCAATTCCAGCTACGGTCTGGTGCAATACATAACTTAAAGAATTAACCTTTTGGGGCTAGTTCTTGGTTTCTAGCTGCTTTATCTGCTAATAAAATATCTAACTGTTGATATATGTTGCTAATTCTCTGGGTGAGCCCCGGGGTACATCTGGGGTGAGCCCCCTCACTATTATAGTGCCACATATCTATGTCCTCTATCAATGGGTGAGCCCCATTTTTCAAATCTGTGTGCACAGTTTCTTTTCCAATTCGAGGTACAACACTAATAAAGTTGTCTTATACCACTGTTCAATATTTGTGGGTGAGCCCCACTATGGTTAGGGGTGAGCCCCCTTCTGTATTCACTACTATTTCATTAACCTACGGCCATACAAGCCTGAATGCACCCAAGCCCATCCAAACTTGGAAGTGAAGCAGGTTCTGGCCTGGATAGTACCTGGATGGGGACCGCCTGGGAATACCAGGTGCCGTAGGCATTATTTTAGAGAAAAAAAAAAAAAAAAAAAACATTCGCCATCCGAGATCTTCAGAGTGGTGCCTGCCGGACCATTTAGCCCGTTTCGTACATTTCTGGCTTCGTCAGTCTATGGACCGAGAAGTGAGGGGTCGTCTTCGCGCGGAATGCCCAAGACCAGTCCTTCCGGATAAAGTTGCTGCCACGCCTGATTTTGATCCCACCGTCCTTACGTTTATGACTCGGTCCGGCGGGAACCACGGAAGGGCATAGAGAAAGGTCTCAAAGCATCTCAGGATAAATTGCTGGACATTCTTGGTCCTCTCGCCAAGATATTATTCTTTGCTGATCAGGCTCTGGAACATGGCGACTCATTGGATGCTAATGCTATTAGAGAATGGGCTCAACGATCAATATGTCTCTTGGGAAATGCCAACGCAGCCATTTCAGCAGAGAGAAGGAAGGCGGCCCTGCTGAGGATCGACCCTAAGTTGGCAGAATTGGGTTCGAAAGAATTGGGTCCTTCAGCCAACGGCTTGCTTTTTGGTGATCAATTCATTGCGGAGCTTAAACGCCATGTGAATTTATTCACCACTCTCAACAAGGCGCAGTCTTCCATGCGTCAGGTGTTCCGCCCTACATCTGCAAGGGGTGTTTTTGGAAGGGCTGGTCGGCAGCGGGGCCGTGCCACCAGCAGGTTCTGGACCTCAGGCCCCCGCTTCACTCCATCCTCGCCAGGATTCTTCCCTTCAACTCCCTACCGGGCCACTACTTTCTCCAGAGGGGCTGACAGAGCGAGAGCACACAAAGGCAGAGGCCGGGCCAAGTTTCCAACAGGTAAGCTTACCGATTTCAAACCCTGTTTCAATTACCCCAATGCAGTTTACCGCGGGAAAAATCTCTTTTCATTTGCAGGCCTGGCAAGAAATTTCATCGGACGCTTGGATTCTGCAGTGCGTTCAGGGATATGTCATCGAGTTCCAGTCTCCTCCGGTGCAGATGTACCCGCCTCCCGCTTCGCTTTATTCGACGCGGGATCAGGAATTGATAGACAAAGAGATCGTCTCTCTTTTTTCCAAAGGCGCCGTTCAGTTCGCTCCAGACGAGACAGGTTTTTTCAGCAACATTTTTCTTGTTCGCAAAAAAACAGGGGATTTCCGTCCGGTCATCAATCTGAGACGGCTCAATGCTTTTGTCGTTTACCGGCATTTCAAGATGGAAGGAATCCATCTTTTGCACGATCTTTTGATCCAGGGAGATTGGTTTGCTCGTCTGGATCTGAAAGATGCTTACCTTTCTGTTCCGATCCACCCAAGTTGCCGTCCTTTCCTTAGTTTTCGCTGGCAAGGACGTCCGTGCCAGTTTACTTGCCTCCCTTTCGGTCTCAGTTCGGCTCCATGGTGCTTCACGAAGCTACTGAAGCTGGTGGTGGCTCGTTTGCGGGCTCTGGGCGTTCGTTGTCTCATTTACCTGGACGATCTCTTGATTTTCTGCAACAATGCTGTCAGACTTCGATCTCAGATGCGCTTTGTGGTGCACTTTCTGGAGTCCTTAGGGTTTGTCATCAACGTGGAGAAATCGGCGTTGGAACCTTCTCAGGTGGTACAGTTTCTGGGCTTCGAAATAGATTCTGTCCGTTGCCTTCTTCGTCTTCCGGTGTCAAAGGTGGCGGCAATACGGAAGGAGATTCGCCGCGTTCTGCGCATGCCTCTAGTTCCATTGCGTTTGCTGGCTCGTATAGTAGGTCTCCTTTCTTCCTCAATTCAGGCAATCTTCCCGGGACCGCTTCATTATCGGGCAATGCAACGCTTGAAGGCTCACCATCTTCGTTTGGGCAGGTCCTACGATCATTTAGTGGATCTGTCTCCGGAGGTTCGTACAGAACTTCATTGGTGGCTCCTTCACATGCAGTCCTGGAACGGCCGTGCAGTTTTTGGACCTTCCCCCGACTTTGTCGTGGAATCGGACGCCAGTCTTTGGGGTTGGGGCGCCCATTGTGCAGATCTGGCCACGGGAGGTCCTTGGTCAGTGGCGGAAGAAGGTCTTCACATCAATTGCTTGGAATTGATAGCGGGGTCCTTTGCGGTTCGCAGTTTCGCCAAAGACGCCGAGGGCTGTTGCATTCTCCTACGCATGGACAATTTCTCTGCAGTGCAATATATAAACAAGCTAGGAGGCGCCAGGTCGCGTGTACTGACGGAGGCGACAAAAGACCTCTACAAGTTTTGCTTCCGCCACGTCATTTCTCTGCGGGCGGAGTATCTTCCGGGGATCTCCAACTTCATGGCGGATTGGTTCTCCCGACATTGGAGAGACACAAGCGATTGGAAGCTGGATGTATCACTGTTTCATCGTCTGTGTCTCCTCAGGGGTCCTTTACGCGTGGATCTGTTTGCTTCCAGAACCAATCGTCAACTCCCGACATACTTCAGCTGGCTCCCGGATCCAGACTCCAGGGCAGTGGATGCGTTCCTTCAGAAGTGGCCGACTCAGGGGGCGTATGCGTTTCACCCGTTTGCGATGCTGGCGAGAGTCTTACACCAGGTTCGTGTTCAGCAGGTGAGCATTCTTTTAGTTACTCCGTTGTGGCCGAGTCAGCCTTGGTACCCGGACCTGCTGGAGTTATCGTTTCAGGATCCTCTTCTTCTTCCTTTGCATCCTCTTCTCCTTTCGGACCCTCAAGGGAATCCACATCCTCTCGTCCTTCAAGAGCGGCTACATCTGGTGGCCTGGGCGATTTCAGGGGTGCTTGGGCAGTCGATGGATTATCGCAGGAGGCTAGGAATCTCTTGTGGGATTCCTGGGCCCCTGGTACAAGACGGTCTTATATGTCCGCCTGGAATGCCTGGTCTGGCTGGTGTTTGGAGAGGGGTTGCGATCCCTTTACGGCACCTGTGACGGCCATCCTGAATTATTTATCTTTTCGTTTTTCTTCAGGTCAGTCGTTTCGTTCGCTGAATGTTATTCGTTCAGCTATTTCTGCTGCTCATGTCCCGGTTGCGGGTGTTCCTGTGGGACGCGATCCCTTAGTTTGTCGGCTTTTACGGGGGATCAAGTTATCTAGACCTCCGGGGCCTAGGTATTCTAGATTTTGGGACGTGGACGTGGTTCTGCGTTTCTTACGTAATTGGCCTTCTAATGATTGTCTGTCCCTTAGACAGATATCAGCTAAACTTACCATTCTTCTTTGTTTAGTTTCTTTTCGCAGAGTTTCGGATGTCCGGGCTTTTGATGTGGACGGCTTTTCCGTTCTTCCTGAGGGGGTGTCTTTTTCTATTTCTCGGCGTACTAAGTCGGATTCTGTTTCGGTGTTTTATTCTTTTTTCCGGGAGGTCCCTCAGCTTTGTGTGGTGGAGGTCTTACTTCGTTATGTTCAAATGACGTCTTCGTTACGTCCTTCTCCTTCGGGACAACTTCTCATCTCTTATGTTAGACCTCATAAACCTGTCTCCACTACTACTTTGGCTCGGTGGATTCGTTTGGTTTTATCCTTGGCAGGGGTTGATTCTAGTTTTGGTGCTCATTCTGTCAGAGGGGCTGCTGCGTCTGGTGCAGCATTAGCTGGAGCATCTCTTGCTGACATCTTACGTTCTGCAGATTGGTCTAGGGAGCACACCTTTCGTCTTTTTTATTTTCGCCCTCCGGCTCATGCGTCACAAGTGTTGGTGTCTTAGCGTTAAAATTGCAAAATACGAAGCCTCCTGTCATGTGGTAAAATTGTAGATTATGTTAGCTTTAGTGTACTCATAATCTTAATTTTAGTAATGACAGGAGGCAAGTATTTTCCCTCCCAGCCCTTCCCCTTTTTTTCCTTATTTTGTGCTTAAGGGGTGAGTATTGACGGGTTTCTCAGGGAGTTTAGTTAGTTCAATGATTTTTAATGTTTGGATTGCCTTTTGATGCTAATTAGGATATTACATTGTTTACTTTTGTGTTGATATACATTTTCCTTGATGCAAATGCTGTTTTATTTTTTGTACACTGTGTTCTTTTATTCAGTGATCTTTCACTAGTATCTCCTTCTTTTTCAGTGTGATCTGCTTCCGGTGACGGACGACAACTCTGGGGGTTAGAGGATCGTCTGCAAGAGTTTTGTTGTTCATTTTGTTTTCCATATGTCAGCTTGTTGTTTATGCTGCGAAAGAGGAAGTAGTCTGCATATTCCAGGCTATTTATACTTTCTGTTTCTGTTCTGTGATTGGTTACTGTGCTGCTATGGAGATTCAGTAAAGAAAGATTATGCAAAATACTCGCCTCCTGTCATTACTAAAATTAAGATTATGAGTACACTAAAGCTAACATAATCTACAATTAACACTGTAAGGGCCAGCGGTCTGGAGGGAAAGTCCCATAAAGGACCAGCTAGAGAAGTTTGGCATGCCGTCACACGTGACTGATCACATGTGCCGGTAAGCCAAGCGGGGGTCTGAGAGAGAGTGCTCCAGTTTTGGAGAGGTCAATTTCAGATGAGTGTTGGTACCGTGTTAAATACTAGGGATGGGCGAAAATTTTCGCCTCAAACTGAAATCGGTGAATAATGGCACTTTCCGCCTGGTGAAAAATATCCCTAGAAAAGTGCAGTTTTTCAGCTTTTTCTGCCTTTTCCACCCTTTGAAATCAATGAGAAGAAAAATATTTCTACACCACACAAAAGTTTTCTACATCCATATAAAAGGCTGTCAGGCTCTCACAACATGCCATTCTGTGCACAGCAGCCATTTTGTGTTTGTGAGAGGAGAGAGCAGCATGTTTTTGAGCTAGAGGAGATAGGCAAATAAAGGGGAATTGAAGTTTAGTTTAGGGAGTCATTTAGGTGGGACATTTGTTCTTAGGGGAGTCTGGGGGCACTCTAGGGGATAAGAAGGGAGGGAGGTTGTCCCCCAAATACTCAAAAATTCCATGTGACTGACAGGCAAAACACAGGCAACCTATTTGCTTGCTGATCTTGCTGTTATTGTCCCTGTGCTGGGTGGGAAAGTCTGGGGGAAGATAGTGTTGATTTTCTTTTTCAGTTTTTTTTTTTTTTTTTGACAGACTGTGGTAAGACAACATGGTGGACAACTTAAAAAATATAAATAAATAAATAAATAAAAAAGAAAAAAAAGAAAAAAAACGACATATCTTAGGTGACAGTGACAGACAGCTGACTGGGCTTAGGCAAGGCATCATACAGCTCCATCAGTTGTGTTGTGTACTGTACAGTATAAAACACAGTATAGTTGCAGCAAACGCACAAGGGGAAGGGGGAGGGGTGGAGCAGTGCAGGGAAATGAGAGTAAAGTAGTAGTCCAAAAATCTACTGCAGCAATGGTTGTTGCAGCATGTGCAATCAATGATGATGATCCCGCTACTCCAAGGGAGGATGCAGTTTGTCAAAGTCCGAGCAAAACTAGTTCCAGCACCACCAATGCCAGTAGATATATAGAACCATATAAGAAGAACACTGAAGACGACAAAAAGTCACATTCAAGCGTTGATGATGCTGGCAATAGCATAATAGAGGAAGGTGTAGCAGCTGAACCGCCTGCTGCATCAGATAGTGAGACCCCAAAACACTTGTCCTCAAAGTAGTAGTGAATTTTGTTGTAGTAAAAGTAAAAATAAATTGCTTAAGACCTCCAAAAGCTTATAGGAATATAAGGGTACTAGTGGGCAAGAATTGTCAGGTGATGCTGATGCTGCTGAGGATGACCTAATGATGACTGATGATGATGCAGATCTAGACTATATCCCTCAAACATCCTTCTCTTGTTCAGATACAGAGGAAGTTGAGAGTGAGGATGATGACAGGATTATAAGATTAGCAGAAAGTCAAAGGCTGTATCTTCTGCCACTTTTAAGGAGCACTGTGCCTGTCTATAAACTGTTTGAGAAAGCCATTGGGAAGTCTGACCCTGAACAAGTACAGATGTCAAAAAGCACACAGTCACCCTATCAGTCATCCTCAGCATCATCACCTCTTCAAAGTCCAAGTCCCACTCAGCCACACATACCTGCTTTGAGTACCCTCAGGTGCTGCTGCTGTAAGTGCTGCACCTTTGGTAGTGGCAGTTGAATTACATCAACATACAGCTCCAGTGGTAATAGTAGTAGTAGTAGTAGTAGTAGTAGTAGTAGTAGTAGTAGTAGCATAAACCACACATGACAGACAAAGCCAGGACAAATATATTAACAGCAGCACAGATGAGGAGGTGGAGGACGGATGTGAAGAAGGGTTGCCACCATCTAAGGTCTTGAAAGCTGGCATCCTAAATATGCTTAGTTAGCCATAAAGGTGTCAACTTGACTATAATTGTCTCCTGTTTTTACTTATAGTGTTCCCGCAGTCCTTAAGGGAAAGAACCGGTGACTGTCCTCGCATGTTACATGGTTCTTAAAGGGATAGTAATGTTTCAAAATAAAAGCAGCTCTAATTAAACCATCATAGTATTTGGACTTTGGAGAGTGTTATTTCAATTCTGTCAGAGTTGTAGTTCAAGAGTAATTCAATGACAAAGTATCCCCCTCCCACCGCTTTTACTGATGTAACACTGTTCAGACAGATCAGAAGGGAGGTGCCCAGGTAGACTGCACAGAGGGACAATCTTCAATTAAGATAAGGGAAAAACCTGAAAAACGTGTCAAGGGGGGCAGGGCTTTCATTGTTCTCATAGGAAGAAGATTGTCCCCTGCAGTTATCTTTCTGGTCTATGGACTGCATTCCACATCTGAGAAGAGATGGCTTACACTAGGTAAAAGGGGCGGGAGGGGGAAACTTTGCTTGTGAATATCTCTCAAACCTTTTCTCTCAAACTCATGTTTTTTTAATGCCTACAAAATAAAATAAAGATAAAACGAAGTATTACTATCCCTTTAAGCAGTTAACAACCTGCGCACAAGTAGGAAAATCCTAAAAAAACAACCATTTAGGTGTTCTTGTGAGTAAGCATGGGAACCATTGTAATTTGGGAGTATACCAACTGCAACATGGAGGTGAATTGTTCATTTATTTGTATTTGAGAACAATGGGTTAACATTTCCATTTATTTCGACTGGATTCTTTTTTCTCCTGTGGTAAAGTTCAACACCAGAATTGCTTCTTTTCTGCAAAAAGGTTCTATATAGACATATGTATGTGGATAGTAGTGTGGAGATAATGTACTGAAACTTTAATTTGATTTAAACATAGTCCGTCCTTCTGTCCTCTTCTAGTGCATGCAGTATCCAGATGTCCACGCTGTTGAAGACGTCCCTGACAGCAGCATCAGCGTCTACTTTTTGGCATGTTTTCCAGGCAAGTCTCTTTGCCAGCCACAATGTTGCCTCTGGGTCTGTCACATGGAGTGTGCTATTAATGGCTGTCTGGTCTGTCTCTCCCTCACATTAGATTTTTTCCTTGGGTAAACTCAGCCACTTTGGATATTGTTTCTGCATTGAAACTTCTCAGAAAATTCCTATTTTAGATTTTATAATCATGCTGATGTCAACATCAATATTTCAGAAAGGGACAGACATGATTAATGGAGATACAATTATAGATGGGTTGTGTATTTCAGTGGATTTTGATTGTGACCCCGGGTTAATTTAACAGAATATTATAGTCAAGAAACGGCAGAAGAAAAATTGGCCTTCTGTTTGGGGAATTTGGCTTTCATTTAGTCAAATTTACTAGTAAAATTCATTTCCCCCACAACAGATTAAACTTGACAGGGTTTTTATATTAATGAACATACTTTAGAGGAGCAGTAAAGTTTTACTATGTGACTTTTCAAATATATTTATAATGTTAAATTATAAATAAATGCATATTTTAGGGCATTTCACATTGAGTAAAACAAGCAATACTCAAACTGCTGGAGATGATTTATTCAAATCTTATTATACTTCGAACTGTCACTAAGAAGTGGAGCTGTTATTATCACATTCCATGAAGTGATGTAGCCTAAGGCTAAAATCTTGTACAGAATGCAATATGTATGTGTGGACACTAGGTGGCACTGATACTAGCAGTGTAATTTTCTATAAAAATTTTAGCTGTAGTAACTTTTGAATGATATATCTAACAACCATGGGAAAACCCTGGTTTCACTCAGCAGGTATTTTTCATGATAAGTTTTACTATCCCTTTAATAATAAAAAACCCTGGGCTGATTTAACATCTCAGCCTTCTAATTGAAAGGCATGCAAGTGCCCTTAGGCCCACCCTTGTCCACACCCCCAATCCTAACATGACCCACATCCCCAGGCAATTTAATGGATGCTGCCTAGAAACATATCTCAGTTGGTTAATGCACCACCTGCAGATTCTGTTCAAACCTCAGTGTCACAGGTTCTAGTCCCGGCAAGGTCAACTCACTCTTCTGAGTTGGAGAAAAAGGTACCCAGGACCAAAAAGTCTCAATGTATTCTTCCTTGTAAATTGCTTTCATTGATAAAAAAATTTATAATGACAAGGCCCAGTCCATGTAATAAAAAAGCAAAATAAATTTGGTTAACACCCTGAATCAGGGGCAGTCAATTAATGGACATTCAGCTATTGAGAACTTCAACATGGACATCAACCAGATGTTGACTTGTTGGGAATAAAGGGAGGTGAAAGGGATAGTAATGTTTCACAATAAAAGCAACTCCAATTAATCTTCATAGTATTTGGACTTTGGAGAGTGTTATTTCAATTCTGTCAGAGTTGTAGTACAAGAGTAATTGAATGATAAAGTATCCCCCTCCCGCCCCTATTACTGATGTAACACTGCTCACCTCAGAGCAGCAAGACTGTCCGGATGGATCACAGAGAGGGACAATCTTCAGTGAGCAGAAGGAAAAACCTGAAAAAACTTTCAAGGGGGGCAGAGCTTTCGTTGTTCTCACAGTAAGAAGATTGTCCCTTTCTGTGAGCTGTCCGGTCAAGAGACCAGATTCCACATCTGACGGTGGAGGCTTACACTAGGTAAAAGGGGCGGGAGGGGGATGCTTTATCATTCAATTACTCTTAACTACAACTATGACAGTATTGAAATAACACTCTCCCTGGCCCAAATATTATGAAGATTAATTGGAGCTGCTGATATTGTGAAACATTACTATCCCTTTCACCTCCCTTCATTCCCAACAAGTCAACATCTGGTTGGGGATCATTGGGATTGTAGTACCGTACAGCTAGATGTCCAACCACTGACTATCAATGACTTGGATTATAGAGAGGTCTCCAACTCATTCCTCCTAATGCAGATGTGGACAATATGGGGTTCTCCAGCTGTTTCCAGATTACAAGTTTCGCTGGCTGGCGGACAATGATGGATTCATAGTCCAGCAATGATCTTATTGTCGTCATCTGTTCTAATGGCATTGCTTATGCTAATGGGGTCTTGGAGCCCTGAGCAATGCATTAATGGAAGAGTCCACATGGCATCCATCAGACTAAATTTCTGGCCTCAGGTAGCTAATAGTATTTCTACAGCTGCTAACATATACTACAGGGTATTTAAAGGGATAGTAATGTTTCATAATAAAAGCAGCTCTAATTATTCTTCATAGTATTTGGGCCTTGGAGAGTGTTATTTCAATTCTGTCAGAGTTGTAGTTCAAGAGTAATTGAATGATAAAGTATCCCCGTCCTTCCCCTTTTACTGATGTAACACTGCTCACCTCAGAGCAGCAAGGTGGTATCCAGGTACATTGCAGAGATCAACTATCTTCAATTAAAATAAGGGAAAAAGCTGAAAACCTGTTAAGGGGGCAGGGTTTTCCTTATGATCACAGTAAGAAGATTGTCCCTTGCTGTGACCTGTCCGGTCAAGAGACCAGATTCCACATCTGAGGGGAGGTGGATTACACTAGGTAAAAGGGGCGGGAGGGGGATATTTTATCATTCAATTACTCTTGTACTACAACTCTGACAGTATTAATATAACACTCTCCATGACCCAAATACTATGAAGATTAATTGGAGCTGCTGTGTTTGTGAAACATTACTATCACTTTAACTGTATATTTTTTTTCAAATCACTCTTGTTTGCCGGGAAATTAGCCTTTGCAATATTCCCTCCTGACATCACTTCAGGGCAGGCTGCAGTATAGTCGTTCCTCATTTCCGCCTCCTCCTCTGATGTTGGAATCCCACATGTGACCTGATGCTCTCTCTTGCCAATGAGAGCTCTCCAGGTCACACGGAGGATTCCACCGTCAGAGGGGGAGGTTGTAAGAAAACGGATTGAACATTTATTGGGAAGCCACAATCGAATAAGGATTACTTTAAAGCAGGTGAGAGTTCCCCTTTAAAGGGATAGTAATACTTCGTTTTACCTTTATTTTATTTTGTAGGTATTAAAAAAACATGAAGAACGATAGAAGTCTTATCTCTCAAACCTTTATGGTTTGAGAGGTATTCATAAGCAAGGTTTCCCTTCACTGACCAATACGGTCAAGTCTGCCATCTAGCTGTCAGATTTGGAATCCGGTCCGCAGACTGGCCGTGGCTCTGCAGCAGAGCCGAGATTGCGAGATATAAGAAGAACTACTTCATTTGAATAGTCTACAAAGTGTGCGTAGTTTGCAAGCACACTTTTTAGACCCTTCCAATGAAATAATTATTTTTATATCTTGTGATCTCGGATCTGCTGAAGAGCCACCAGTTGATCTGCGGACCGGATTCAAAATCTGACAGCTAGATGGCAGACTTGACCGTTCTGGTCAGTGAGGGGAAACTTTGCTTGTGAATATCTCTCAAACCATAAAGGTTTGAGAGATAAGACTTATATCGTTCTTCATGTTTTTTTAATGCCTACAAAATTAAATAAAGATAAAACGAAGTATTACTATCCCTTTAAACATCATTTTATTGTTCAACCCGTTGAGTACCAGAGGGGTATGCAACGCATTGCTCTGCAATGCATTGCATACCCCTCTGGTATTCAAAGAGTTAAAAGTGTTATAATTCGAATGTGACAAAGTTTTCCTACAATATAAATTTTGCAGGCAGAATGGTAGAAAACAAAACCATTGTAGAACAAAATAATTGAAGGCATCAGAAAAAAATATTTTTTAGAGTGATTCAGTATGGATCGCAAAGTCAATGCTTTTCAAAAGATGTTATTTAGGAAAAATGAATTTCTGTTGACAAAATATCAAGATGTTCCCAACCTGTGTAATATGAGTTGGAGGAACGTATGAATCATTAGGCGTTAGACTACAACTCATGCAGCTGAACCTCTGGGTCTGTTTTAGAGAACATAATCACTTTAGTGTATACAAGTGCACCCATTCTGCTGATGTTAATGCCAGCAGTACCCTGAAATCCGGCTCCCCGCGCGGCTGCGCGCCGTTCGGGGACTCCGGATTGTTTTAAAAAAAAAAAAAAAAAATGTTAGACGGGCGTTAAGTGACGGCCGCGTCTGCACGCGGCCGTCACTAAGGGGTTAAAGGAGCAGTAAACTTTTTTTTATGAAAAAATATATATTGTAGGCATTTTCCTATTGAGTAAGAAAAGGGTACTCCCACTGCTGAGAGGTTTATATTTCCAGAGTTATTACAGTTTAAACCCATGGTTTTTTACATTAGTAGTGCCCTCTAGTGGTCAAATTCTAATTAGAGTTCCTGTTAGATTCTAATGGAGAGGAAAGTCAGAAAAGTCAGAGACATACAGTTCTCCATAGAATGTGATAGAAACTGCTGAGTCACTTCCTGTCAGTTAGAACTATCAGGAAGTAAACACAGTAAATTCACTTCCTGATTATTTAAACGGCTATAAATTTTAAATAAAACATCTGACAGCGATGGGCGTACCCTTGTTTTATTCAGCAGGAAATGCTCTATAAAATATTTGTTTTCATAAAAAAAAGTTTACTGCTCCTTTAAAACCTGTCCTCAAGCCCCCAACAGGGTATGTTTTCAGGATATCCTCAGACACAAGTGAATGTTTCTAACTCAGGAAGATCCTGCAGAATGATTGAACAACTGAGTGATTCTCTCATATTTATGTGAGGAGATAGAGAAAACTTGCACCATTGATGGTGGGAATGAAGCAAGTTTCAGTGCTCCTGCTATATAGCATATGAAGGACAATGGCATAAAATAATATCACTTTCTACTGCAATTTGATAGTACATAGCCTTGAAGGGATAGTAATACTTAATGCTTAAAGGAGCAGTAAACTTTTTTATGAAAAAATATATATTGTAGGGATTTTCCTATAAAATAAGGGTACTCCCACTGCCGAGAAATTTATATTTCCAGAGTTATTACAGTTTAAACCCATGTTTTTTTACATTAGCAGTGCCCTCTAGTGGTCAAATTTTAATTAGATTTCCTGTTAGATTCTAATGGAGAGGAAAGTCTGAGACATACAGTTCTCAAAATAATGTAATAGAAACTGCGGAGTCACTTCCTGTCGGTTAGAACTATCAGGATGTAAACACAGTAAATTCACTTCCTGTCAGTTAGAACTATCAGGATGTAAACACAGTAAATTCACTTCCTGTCAGTTAGATCTATCAGGAAGTAAACACAGTAAATTAACTTCCTGTCAGTTAGAACTATCAGGAAGTAAATACAGTAAATTCACTTCCTGATTATTTAAACTGCTATAATTTTTGAATAAAACATCTGACAGCGATGGGAGTGACCTTGTTTTATTCAGCAGGAAAAGCTCTGTAAAATATGTGTTTTCACAAACAAAAGTTTACTGCTTGTTTAAATATTACTATCCCTTAAACCAAGGCACAGAGAAGAGGAATGTACCAAAATACACTTCCCTCCTGCCCTCACCTTGAGACAAGTGGAAAACAGAGGACCATTCCCTTTATATGTAGCTTAGTAAAACAGGGTTAGGAAGGCACAGCAAAATTAATAACACTACCAGTTCTTGTTTTATTCCTTTGAATGCCAGAGGGGTACGCAACATATTGCAAAGCAATGCGTTACAAACCCCTCTGGCACTCAAAGGGTTAAGATCCGAATCATGTTTGTACATTCCCTCCTCTAGTGTGGCTCATGTACTATGGAAAAATGGACAAACTAAATGAACCATAGAGATCAAATGAAAAAAAAATAAACATTGCTTTAAATGGGTATTTAACCCTATGAATACTAGAAAAGTCTCTAGCACGTTGCATATGAATTGAACGAAGACCTCTGTTGGATTCAAGTGATTAAAATACACATTTAAATCACTGGGAATTTGTTTTTTGGCAGAACTGCTTCAATTCTTCTTTGTCTAATTAGTCTCAGTGTTTAACACATTCAAACGAAGCAAAAAGAGTTATAAACACTGATGTAGTTCAATGCAAACTTTAGATAAAATTAGAATTGAATAAATGGAAATTATAATATGGTGGATGAGACTGCATTCAAATAACGTAGGGTCACAGAACACGCAGGCCCACATTTAGCTGCAAAAAATCCTGCAAATTATTTGGGATTTTTCCTTCGTTGGCAAATAAAGACTGGGTTACCGTTTTTGAGGTACTCCCCCCCCAGACTCAGATTAAAGGGATAGTAATGTTTCACAAAACAGTACATTTCTCAATACTGCAGTGCTAAAGCTTTGACTTTCCTTAAAGGGATATTAATGTTTCCCAATAAAATCAGCTGCAATTAATCTTCATAGTATTTGGGCCATGGAGAGTGTTATATCAATACTGTGAGAGCTGTAGTACAAGAGTAATTGAATGATAAAGTACCCCCCTCCCGCCCCTTTTACCTAGTGGAAGACACCACCCATCAGATGTGGAATCTGGTCTCTTGACCGGACAGATCACAGTAAAGGACAATCTTAATAATGTGAGCATAAGGAAAACTCTGCCCTCCTTGGCAGGTTTTTACTTATGATCACTGAAGATTGTCCCTCTCTGTGATCCATCTGGACACCTCCCTGCTGCTCTGAGGTGAGCAGTGTTACACTAGGTAAAAGTGGCGGGAGGGGGATACTTTATCATTCAATTACTCTTGAACTACAACTCTGACAGCATTGAAATAACACTCTCCGTGGCCCAAATACTATGCTTTTATTGTGAAACGTTACTATCTCTTTAACTGTTTAAGTGCCAGAGGGGTATGGAATGCATTGCAAATCAATGCGTTGCAAAAACCTCTGGCATTCAAAGGGTTAACACATGTCTGCTGTTTAATTCAGTAACCACCTCTTCCTCTATTCCGCAGCTAGTGCCAAGAACCAGCAGGGCAAGATGGCTGCTGAATGAAACAGCACTGCAAAGATGGAGGACTCGGTGGGTGATTAGAGAAATACAAATGCTTCATTTAATCAGGCATTCACATCCATTTATAGGACTACACTTGCCTTCTGCCAATTTACAAAACTACTTACTTGCTCCATGGTTCCTCTTTTGTTTTGTGCACAAATCTAAGTCTCTCCATGCCTGGCGAAACACTGACCCTCTGGGATCATTTGGACTAAAAGACCCAGGATATTTAACTCCTTGGAGGCTAGAAATATCTCCAATAATGAAGCAATGCATTGCAGTCATCTCTAGCAACTAACGGGTTGATGGTGCATTTTTTAAGTAAAATAGTACAGAAATTATGGCATAGATAGAGAGATAGATATGATATAGATAGATAGAAGATATCACATAGATAGATATGAGATAGATAGAAGATAGATAGATAGATAGATAGATAGATAGATAGATAGATAGAATAAAAAGAGAGAGAGAAATGGAGGGTTAGAGAGACAAATAGATGGAGCGATGAAGAGAGAGATATATACTAGAGAGAGAGACTGACACAGAGACAAAGATTAATAGAGATAAATATATAGAAGTAGAGAGAGATATATATATAGACAGAAATATAGACCTATTTAGAGAGATTTATATAGAAAGATCAATATATATAGGTACAGATAGAGACAGATAGAGCTAAATAGATAGATAGATAGATAGATAGATAGATAGATAGATAGATAGATAGATATGAGATAGATAGATAGATAGATAATTAGATATATAGATAGATAGATAGATAGATAGATAGATAGATAGATAGATATGAGATAGATAGATAGATAGATAGATAGATAGATAGATATGATATAGATATGAGATAGATAGATAGATAGATAGATAGATAGATAGATAGATAGATATGATATAGATAGATAGATAGATAGATAGATAGATAGATAGATAGATATGATATAGATATGAGATAGATAGATAGATAGATAGATAGATATGATATAGATAGATAGATAGATAGATAGATAGATAGATAGATATGATATAGATAGATATGATATAGATAGATAGATAGATAGATAGATAGATAGATAGAGAGAGAGATAGATAGATAGATAGATAGATAGATAGATAGATAGATAGATAGATAGATAGATAGAGATAAGTGCATTGCAGACCTCTCTCGCATTCCAGGGACTGAAAATCCCATTTAAATCAATGGTAATGTATAGCTCTCCCCTATGACGCAGGTGGTGTGCTCCAGAATTGCACCTATTTTCTTGGTAATCTTTACACAGTGAAATAAAGCTCCCTCCTGATCAGGTACGAAGGGGAGGAGAGGACACTGCTTCACCCACAATTCATTTTTTTTTTTTAGTTTTTCAAAAGCCCTTAATACTTGTTAAATACTAGAGCGGTCACAGCGTCACAATGTATCAGAGACTTCTCTAGCGTTCAATAGTTTATAATCTGATGGGAAACAGAAGGGAATCATAGACAAGGATGAATATTCCATGTGATATTGATCCAGAACAGCTGGAGGTGGGGGGAATACACTCTCCAAATGTAAATATCACACTGTGGAGCTGTCTAAGATATCCTGCACTGAACTGTGTCTCTAGAACTGATCTGTAAGCACACTATTGAGGCCTAACATACTACAGACGGTATTGCTGGTTATGTATCAGCTAAACCCCAAACTAGCAATACAGGGCTAGATTTAAAGGCAGCCGTTAAACCAGCCGCTAAGTGAAAAAGGCACATCGCTCGCAAATAATACAGGAGTTACGGCAGATTCAATAGGTACTCTACAAGAATAGCTATCGAGCGTAGGCACACAAAAAACACGTAACACAAAAGCCGTTGTCGCTCATGTTAATGCACAACGGGCCGCCAAATCACACGATAACTGCACTCAAAACAACATGTAATATAACGGCTGCCGTTGTCAAGCAACCATGATTGATGCCAAAACAAATTCAAACACACAGCCAATCACAAAGCCCCAATGTATCAAATAACTTCAAATACACCTATATATACCAAAAAATAACCGTCACACACTGTCTGTTATCGAGTTCTTCAGAGCTAGATATCAGGACCCAGGAGCGGAGTATAGTGATCAGAGAGAGGGAGAAAGGAGCATTCATTGGAGGTAGAAGGAGATTTTTGAGTTTGGAGTTTGGAGAGAGGTGCACTTACTAGACACATATTACACTTTTGCACATATTACATACACACATACAAACACATACATATACATACACATAGTCCTTTTTTTTTATAACACCTTACACATTTTACTTTTTATTTTGACAGTGTGAATCTGGGAGTGAAAATGTGTGACAGAGAGTGAGTGGATTGAGTGTGTCTGTGAGGGCCTGTGGGAGTGCCTGGGTGTGACTGGGTGAATGATGGCAAGGAGAGGAGGACAGGAGAGAGGGATGGGGAGAGTAGTGGAGGAGGAGGAAGCTCAGGAGGGGATCCCTCAGCAGAGCAGGGCTGGGAGAGGGAGATCCGCAGGGCGGAGGGGGACCCGGCCCACAAGAGCAGGAACACGCAGGACAGGGACAGAACCTGCAGTGGGATGAGGGGTAGTTGCTGGGGAGCACCCCACACAGTCAGGGTCAGACCAGGCAGGGCACTCCGGCTCTGAGTCATCCCATGCCGGAGGTGACGAGGCCAGGATCAGAGACCCCAAGTATACAGAGGAGGAGAACACGGCTCTTGTGGAAGCTGTCCTGGAGAGGCAGAGTGTTCTCCACCCGACAGCGAAGGTCCCTGGCCTGTCAGTGAGGAGGAAGGCAGCCTGGAACCAGATCTGCAGCCGGGTCAACGCGGTGGCTCCATGCAGGCGGGACATGGAGTCCATCAAAAAGCGATGGGGCGACTGCCGGAGGGTGGTCAAGAACAAGCTCTCCGAACTTGCCAAGCACGCCCGAGGCACTGGAGGTGGCCCACCTGTCCCTATCACCTTCTGTGGCTGGGAGGAGATGGTGCGCCAGAATATGTCCCCAACCCTGATCGAGGGGGTTGTTGGAGGAGCTGACACTGGGGATGAGAGGACCCTCCACACTACCGGTAAGTGCAACACTACAGAACAACACACTACAGCAACCAACACCAGCTGCACACACAGTCACACCTCAACACATGCCCATCATTCATGCACACAACTGCACCAACACAGCACCCTGAGGGTTAAAAACAGGACACAACACAAGGACAAATATCAAGGTCCAACTTGGAACAAACCTGTCCAAGTCCTACTTCAACCCTCCTGTCGCTGTGCTCATCACACACAATACACAAACCATGCTGTTCAAAATTCGACTGTCATAGATCATCACTGTTCACACACAATGTCACCCATGTCCCCACTGGGAAGTCAGCACTTAACCCCTTGAGGGTTCATCAATGCATCGATCAACAATGCTTTGGCAACCCCTCTGGGACTCAAAGGGTTAACCAGACAACAATCAAGTCAATAGGCCAACGATCACATGCTACACAGGGGACATTGACTAAGCGGTGACAAACAGATGGTGGAGAGAAATTCACCCTTACACATCCTCACTTCACCAATACCAGTGTTAGTCTATGGAGAATATGCAATAACATGAATCAAGTTGCTATGGTCCCATCGTATACACTCCATAGAAAACACTGGAAATGGGGAAATGAGATCACTGGAGAAGTCAGCATCATGTACACTCCATCATGTCGACAACACCGCTTACTGAATCACAAAAAGGATGGAGCAGGTCACACATCACAGTGTCACTGAGAATAACTGCTTGTATGTGCAACACACAGGCCTCAAACAATACCCCAGAATTAAAGGGGGAAAAAGTAGGCCTTGGTGTTGTGTCTGCAATCATTTACTCTAACTTGAAATGACATATCTCACATCTGATTCCCACATGGATCCTCAGGGGTGCTGATGCCATGGATGGATGGTACATCAGCCACTGTTTGCAGGATACACATGGGAACCAAATATCAACCATTGTACCTTGGTCACCAACATGCCATGAATGATGGATATCTCGGATTGAGTACGGTTGCCTCACTCAGAAGGATGGATGGGCTCATACTCAAATAAAAACAGGCCTCAATCAAAGATATCCCTCACTACTGGCGTGATTGTTGCCCTTCAGGATTCAACTGGAACACACGACATGGACAGGATCCTGTCCAGTTCATCAATCTCTGATTGCCAGGGTGGTATCCCATGCCCTACAATGCAATGCATAGGATATGATCCTGACAACCAGAGAGTCACCTGTCAAGTAATGAAAAATTGTGCATTGTACGGGATCAGCTAAGAAGATAGGGTTGAATAACACTTGATTCCCACTGCACATCTGTTCAAAAAAGATATGCACACAAAGGAAAATGGTCAGATATGTACCTTTCAAATGGCTCAAAATATGTCACAACACAATGTGAACCCAGAGATCATCTCACTGCCTGTGATTGCCCTACTGGCCAGATATGTGCATCCATCAGAAACTAACTTACATTGATACCATCCAAATACACATACCTAGTATATCCCACTCTACGTTGATGGGATATACGAGGTATGTTCATATCTATCATATCAATCCAATGTATATTTTGATGGGTGCACATATATAGCCAGTAAGGCAATCACACCTACTGAAATGATCTCTGGCTTCATATCTGGAAAGGATATATTCATATCCATATGAAAGGTACACATCCACATGCATATATGACCATTTCTCCTTGTATGTAACTGTAATGGCATAGCAATTGTTAATTTCACCAACATGTGGATCCATGTTAGTCCTATCCCTCCAACCCTCATGGTTAGACAGATATCGCTCTATTTGACAGCTGGAGATTTCAGTCATTAGACCACATGGAGGCTCTTCAGCAGAGCCTAAATTGCCCCATTCAGAGATGGATACATCTTTGAGATGGTCAACAAAGTGTGCCTGGTTTGCAAGCACACTGTGTTCACCATTCCAATGAAGTTTACATCTCTGAATGGGGCAATTTAGGCTCTGCTGAAGAGCCTCCGTGTGGTGAAATGACTGTCAAACATGTCAAAATGACCGTCAAATAGAGCAATATCTGTCTAACCATGTGGGTTGGAGGGATAGGACTAACATCGATCCACATCTATCTCTTACGATGCCTACAATATTACATCATGGTGAAATTAACCATTGCTATTCCGTTAAAGGGATAGTAATACCTAACATGTGAAAAGAAAAATATATTGCAGGGTTCATTCCCCGAGCAAAACAAGGGTATTCCCACTGCTGAAAGGTGTTTCATTCAAAAAGTAGCACAGCTCATAGCTGACTACTCCAGGGGCAATATCACAGTGGCCTGGAACTCTACAATGGCGATGTTGCTAGACCATCCTATGGACAGCTTACGTCCAGACGCAATAAATTCCCATAGGATAATGTAGCAACAGTGCCAATGTAGAACTTCAGGCCACTGGGATATAGCACCAAAGCAATTCTATTCTGAGCTGGGAGACTTTTTGAACAAAAACCCCCTCCAGCAGTGGGAGTACCCTTGTTTCACTCAGGGTGATAAACCACACAACATATATTTCCCTTTCCGCATTTCATGTATTAGTATCCCATTAATCCCATCATGGCTACGTTTACTAATCACACAATCTCAATTCTCCACACAGCTTATGGGCCTCCATCGCAGCAGGAGCCCGTGGAGGAGCCGACCACACTACCCAGTGAGGAGTGTACAGAGGAGGGGACTAGCCAATGGGAACCGTATACAACCACCACACCTCCTCCCCAACTGGCTGCATCACCACTGCCTGCCTCTCAACTGGCTGCCTCTCAACTGCCTGCCTCTCAACTGGCTGCCCCTCAACTGCCTGCCCCTCAACTGGCTGCCTCTCAACTGCCTGCCCCTCAACTGGCTGCCTCTCAACTGCCTGCCCCTCAACTGCCTGCCCCTCAACTGCCTGCCCCACCACAGGATGCTCCACAAATGTACAGCGGCTGGATTCAGGGGGAGAGATGGATGCATCCCACTACACCGGGAACTATTACCCTCCAGCAGCAGCACCACCACCACTAGGGAGGCAATGGCTGCCCGGGAATGTGGCCACCAGCCAATATGGGCCATATTCCACCGAGATGGATTTACCCTCCTGGATGGCTCCCCAGCATGGCCCCAGGTATGATCCCAGGTGGGGGCCAAGCACCTACCACTGGCCAAGGTATGACCCTTGGCCACTTGACTACCAACACTTGGGCCTGATTGGGGAGCCCCAGCGCCCTCAGCCAAGGGACTTGTTCACCCCACCACCTCAACCAGCACAGACATCAGTGGGCAGCAGTGGGTCCCTTGATGTGGTGGGCACCCACACACCGTCTGTGCAAGCCACTCCACCAACACAAACAGCAGTAGCAGCCACAGCACACCCAGTACCAGCAGAGGGGACAGCAGAGGCTGGGGAGATAGAGGCTGAGGAGACAGCTGAAGCTGGGGAAGCAGAGGCTGAGGAGACAGCTGAAGCTGGGGAAACAGAGGCTGAGGAGACAGCTGAAGCTGGGGAAACAGAGGCTGAGGAGACAGCTGAAGCTGGGCAAACAGCACATGTGTCACCGGGCACTCCCATCTCCAGCAGTCAACGCACCACAGATCTGGAGGCTGAGTGCATGGCTCTTCAAAGAGGACAGCTCCGGGCAACCCACGCCACCAACGACAACCTCACGAGGAACCGGAGGGAATCCCGGAGGAACACGAACAGGTTGGAGACCAGAATCCAAGCTCTGGAGTCAGAGGTTGCCAGGGGGAACACACAACTCCACCAGATCCATACGGGGATGATGGACATGTTTGCACAGGTGCTCGTGGAGTTGCGAGAGATTAACCGCAGGGAGAACCTGAGGATGGAGAGGGAGAACCTGCGTTCCACAGAGGGGTCCACTGCACCCACCACCCCTTCCAGTGTTACCCCAGAAGCCACACCTAGGGGACAGAGGGTGACAAGGCAATCAGCCAGGGCATCCACCTCTGGCACCAAGTCTAAACCCCCCCCCTCCAAAAAAAAAAGAAATGAAAGGCCCAACCTGTCATCTGCCCCCTCAATAAATGAAAATTGTGCTTTTGAATCCTGTCTGATCTGCTGTGTATTCAGTTATAGATTGGGTGGCAGGGTTGTCTCCAATGCATTGCCAAACAATGCAGTGAACTCAACTCCTGCCTGGGGGAAATGTTTGTGTGATGTTACAACATGGGTTCACACACACCCACACCGTTGTCCAAATTCACCTGGCAACCCATCCCTGTAGCCATATAACACGACAGTGTTACATGGCCATCATGTGTGTTAGATTTGATCAGAACATACCCCTTAGCACAACAACTGGTGCAACACTGAACATTCGTCTGCATCAATTGTTGTGTTTGAGGGGAAAACCAAACAAACAGCTATGCGAC
Organism: Rhinophrynus dorsalis; assembly: GCA_037306005.1. Classification (NCBI taxonomy): domain Eukaryota; kingdom Metazoa; phylum Chordata; class Amphibia; order Anura; family Rhinophrynidae; genus Rhinophrynus; species Rhinophrynus dorsalis. The sequence continues at coordinate 688,953,135 of CM074718.1, forward strand.
TTAGCACGGAAATAACAAGCAGGACAGATGGAACATGCATCAATATGGTCTTTAAATCAAAATTCTATTGTGCAGCTGACTTACTGGGGAACACAATGTACACCCTAGGATCTCAATGTTTGTGTTACACATTGTGATCCTAGGGTGAGCATTGTGTTCTCCAGCAAGTCAGTTGCACAACAGGAGTTTGAATCACAGCCTAACTTACTGGATAACCCAATGATCTTCCTAAGATTTCATTGTGTAGCACGCACATTGGAACCTTAGGCTGAGCATTGGCTTATGTATTAAAGGGATAGTAAACCTTGAAAATAAGTTCATTCTATATTGTAGCCCTTAAAAAAACATGTAAAATGATATAAGTCTTATCTATCTCCCAAACCATATATGTTTGGTAGATAAGACTTATATCATTTTTCATGTTTTTTAAAGGGCTACAATGTGAAATAAACTTATTTTCAAGGTTTACTATCCCTTTAAGTTGTGTTGTTGTTTAACTAAGGTTGTAACACACTTCACCAGTGATAACACTTGTCCACATGGTTGTTTGTTGATGTAGCCCATGTACTGAGATATGACAACCTACAGCAATCTCAGGACATTGATTATATTGAGCAACACACAAACCGTGGACATCACATCACAGTGGAAGTGTGTCCCCTGTATCACCAGCTAATCACTCACAACACACATCATTGTATCACTGCCATCATGTCATTGCATGTATACATCAAAGTCCACTCATGGTCAGGCAACTAGTGGACTCCTGTGATGTAAATCATGCCTTCCTTTGTATGAGGGATATTCTAGCCTTGGGTATGGTTCCACATTGACAGGTGTTTGATCCAACATTCATTCATACAGACACGGACACGGATTGAGTAGTGATGTTTCTTGTGTATTTAGCCAATATGCATTAAACACTTGTATGAGCACAAAACGGTACATCTGAACTAAATAGGAATACATTAGAAATGCTAGTGAACTGCTCATGTGTTGTCCACATAGTTTGGCATCTGTGTATGAGCAGTCTTACTGTACAGGTCTGATACCTGGATGTTAGTACACACATTAATTCGTGTCCATATGTGAATGTTCCAGTAGAGGTTGCTGTGAACATCAGGTCAAACACTGCATCACCAACACAATCACTTGAAACACTAAGGGGTGAGCTTCATGCAAGTGTTGTCCAGACTTCAGTCTAGTCATATGGAAACTCCTCTGTTCAAGGATGGATCGTGCTATGGATGCCTGTGGGACAAGAGGACAGGATTTGGAACATCACCCTCGAAGTGATCGTCATGCAACAGCTACAACATCATGATCCTCTTAATCTTTCCCGTTACATAAGTCTACACAAACCACTGCTTTGTAATGTGTTGTGTACTGGTCTATGAACCATCATGGGGGGAACTAAGGGGATGTTAACCATTCTTAGGGATATTTGTCCCTGACATGGTTACACACATCAACAAATATGTCCTAATAGCTTCCTGACAACAGTATATTTGGGCTGCCACTGTCAGAGATAGGCCAAATATGTTTGGTTCATGGAGCTAGTAGGACATATTTGTTAATGTGTGTATTTCTTTCTGGGGCACATATCACTGCACACACACACACAGGGCAGCATGGTGTCCATGGAGATGTGATCCACATTTCATGAGCTCCATGTTGTATAACACACTATTACTGTAGATCCACCCCTCTGCTGCTTTCTTCAGCTGTAGCAAGCTACTGGTCCCATGTCCCCTCGAATGCCCCCTGAACCCCTTATATGACAGAGTGCTATCCGATGCATTGGCTTGGATGAGACTCCCTCGCTACAGGGGTACCATGGTTGCTATGGGTTTGATCCTAGCAGAACACTTTAGTTGGTGCCTAGGGAGCTGTGGGATATGCTGAACAAGGTTAAAGTGTTGTACCTTGGTTTCCAGGGGGGCATGTATGATATCCTTGAGGTAGCAGTATCAACATGGATGACAGGTTGTCAGATGTATTCGGAATCTCTAGGCCCAATCTGACTGGTCCACGGAATAGTTGATGCTGATGGTCCATACTGCAGCCAGTGTCAGGGCTGTGTCACTGATCCTGTGGGGTGAAACAGAACATGTGTGTTCTGGTGGGTGTGTATGCATGGATTGTGTGCATACATGTATTATACTCACAGCAGAAGTGATCCCTGATCAATCTGTCCCTTGTCTGCATCCCTGTTGGGGTTTCCTCACACTCAACGATATCCACAGGGTCTTCAGGTCTGGGTGGGGGATGAACATCGTCGATGAGTCTGGTGTCCACCGCGATATTATGTAGGATGGCACATGCCACGATGATGTCGCAGACCTTGCCTGGTGCATACTGCAATGCTCCCCCGATTGGTCCAGACATCGGAATCGGGACTTGAGGAGGCCGAAGGTCCGCTCAATGGCATTCCGTGTTCTGGCATGAGCCTGGTTATATCGTTCCTGGGCATCGTTTTGGGGATTGGCGACCGGGGTGAGGAAAGTGAGTGACATGGAGTGACAAGGAGCACATATTGTGTGAATGATGTTTTCTGTGGTGAACGTACTAGCACATGTGTATGTGGTGTCATTTGGTGCTGTTAACTCACCCAGAAGCCATCCGCCTGTATAGGTCCCATTTTCGAAATCCCTCTGCACAGATGAATTTCTGAGTATATGTGAATCGTGACAGCTCCTGGGAAATTTTGCACAGACATTCATGATGGCCAGGTTGCTGTCACACACCATCTGCACATTCATGGAGTGGAAGTTTTTGCGGTTCAGGAACATATGTCCCTGACGTGCTGGTGCTTTGATACGGACATGGGTGCAATCTATTGCACCCATGACCCTGGGCATGCCTCCCCTTGCATAGAAGCCCTGCTTCAGATGTGTCCACTCCATATCGGTGATGGGGAAATGTATGTAGGTACTGGCCTTGGCTTTGAGGGCTGGCAAGACCTGGGCCAGCACCCTGGAGAATGTGGCCTGGGACATGCCAGATGCGTAACCCTCTGTCGACTGAAAGGTGCCACTTGCCATGAAGTGTATGACACACAGGAGTTTTTGAAGGCCAGTTAGAGCATGGTTGTGGGTGCATATGGGATCCACCTGCTCCTTGATGACCTCATAAAGGGCTATGATGCTGTGTGGCCTCAACCTGTAGCGATCAAAAACCTCGTCATCGGTCATTCCAAAAAGACAGACCCTTGGGCGGTATACCCTGGGCCTTGGTGGTCATCTATGCATCCTGGGCTGCTGCAGGGGTCCCTGTGGCAGCTGTGGAGCATCCTGTTGCTGCAGCTGTGCATCTGCAGGCAGGTGTCCTCCGGGTGGGGATGGGCTCCTGTGTGGCTGCTGAGCCAGAGCCTCCTCACTTGCAACAGGTGGAGGCTGTTGATGAGGCGTGCTTGGAGGTTGCTGATGTTCCCCAGCTCTCTCCCTTGCACGCCTTCTCCGCAGCCTTCGCAACAATATGTAACCCAACATACTGTTTGCTCTATCTGTCTCTACCTCTCTCTCTCTCTCTCTCTCTATCTATCTATCTCTCTCTATCTCTCTCTCTCCCTCCCTGAGTGGAAAACAAGCCACAAGTGATTGTGTTGAGTTGTCCCTTTAAGTACTTGCTAGGGCGTTGTGTAGGTGTGGTGATGAGGTGAGTGCTGACCAATGGTGTGTTGTTTTTGTCCAGGTAAGTGTTAGCAGGTGTGTGTGTTATAAGATGTGGTGTGTTGTGCTTGTTATGTGTGTGCCATTTGCGGGTGTGCATTTGTGGGGTGCAGGTCGCGTGTTGATGTTGCCCAGGTGAGCTTGTATTTGTAGGTGTCCACTTTGTGTGATAACCCCCATTGTTCCGTGCCATGCTGTGTTGTTGTTTTTTTTGTGTGTCGTTGTCCCTGTGGTGTTGGTTGTTGTTCTGTGTGGAGTGATTTGTGTTGTGTGTGCATGTTTTTGTGTTGTTTTGGCATTGCACGGGTTAATTTTCCCATTTACATGGTTGTGCGGTAAGCATTTTGTGTGTTTTCCTATGTAACGGGTGTTTTGGCCGTTAAGTGTCTAACGTGTGAGAAAAGTGGGTCTTAACTTTTAGCCGTTAGGTGTGTCTCTTTTTCAGCCGTTATCAGTACCGCAAGCCTTTGAATAGCTCTGGGGTATGTTGTTCCATGCGTTTTTATCTTTATTTTATTTTGTAAGCATTAAAAAAACATGAAGAACGATATAAGTCTTATCTCTCAAACCTTTATGGTTTGAGAGATATTCACAAGCAAAGTTTCCCCTCCCGCCCCTTTTACCTAGTGTAAGCCATCTCTTCTCAGATGTGGAATGCAGTCCATAGACCAGACAGATAACAGAAGGGGACAATCTTCTTCCTATGAGAACAATGAAAGCCCTGCCCCCCTTGACTAGTTTTTTCAGGTTTTTCCCTTATCTTTATTGAAGATTGTCCCACTCTGCAATCTACCTGGACATCTCCCTTCTGATCTGGCTGAGCAGTGTTACATCAGTAAAAGGGGCGGAAGGGGGATACTTTGTCATTCAATTACTCTTGTACCTCAACTCTGACAGAATTGAAATAACACTCTCCAAAGTCCAAATACTATGATGAGTAATTAGAGCTGCTTTTATTATGAAACATTACTATCCCTTTAATATGTTATCCAGTGTAACTTATTTCACATTCATGTATGCTATATATGATGTTGTTTTACGCTGTTTCTATATTGCTATCTGCTATTTGATGTTTCTTACATTTATGTCATCAATAAAAACATTTCTTTAAAAAAAGGGTATGTATTTAATCTGCTTATACTTTGTGCTTTTTGTTTTTTAGTCCGTGTAATGGTTTTCAAGATTTTTGGTTTAGTAGTTAAGGATACAATAACCTCAGTGAATCAGACATGTGCTCTTTGACCATAACCTATATATTTAATTACTCATCTGTCCTGAAATGTCCTCTCTCTGCCTCACTCCTGTTTCTGGGTTATGAGGCAAAGGTTGAACTTGATGAACTTGTGTCTTTTTTCGACCTAATTTACTATGTTACTATGTTACTCCTCCTTCTGAGGCTGCCACAGCATATCAGCTCCCATTAAAGCAGTTTACTAAATTAATGATAATGAATCATCATGCAGATCATGTCACGATGGAAGGTCCCACTGATGTACAATTTGGAAATCAGACCACCTCCACCCACTTTAACTGGGTAAGTTACAATGCTGGAATAGTGCACATTAAATGGAAATCACCCAGGGGATGTGGCTAGGTACTGGCTAAGAGAGATAATGCACAAATATTGAAAGCCCCAAGTCTCTTTTGCCAGTTTAGAGCATGCAATGGTGTTGATCTCCCTACTAGTAGTGGTGTAATTGGCCTGCAAGGCTCACTATTAATGCAGGGCTTAAACTGTGAAGTCATTTGCTACTAGCCAGACCTGAAAAGTTACTCACCACTGCAAGCCATAACATACCCACCAGGGCTGAATTTCTACTCGCCGGGGCTGAATTTTCACTTGCCATTGGCTAGTGGCGAGTGGAAATTTTGAGCCCTGATTAATGCATTAGAATGGACCAAGCTTCAGGCCTCGTGAGTACTAAGCTTCTCCCTTGAAGTCAGCATTATAAAAGTGTATCATTATAGATCTCTAAAAGAACAAAAATATGATTTTAGTGCATTTCAGAATCCATTAACCCCTTAATGACCAGCCGTGCAGCATGTGGCTAGCAGTTAAGGACCACGGGTCATCTTTTTTTTTTTTTTTTTTTTTGCCACACTGGATTTAAGGATCCTAGAGCAGCGTGCAGCCATGTGGGACCCCTGAATTCCATGACGTGCCAGAACCATCACTGGTCCTTAAAGGGATAGTAATGTTTCACAATAAAAGCACTCCATTTAATCTTCATAGTATTTGGGCCATGGAGAGTGTTGTTTCAATACTGTCAGAGTTTTAGTACAAGAGTAATTGAATGATAAAGTATCCCCCTCCCGCCCCTTTTATTGACGTAACACTGCTCACCTCAGAGCAGCAAGACTGTCCAGATGGACCGCAGAGAGGGACTGTCTTCAGTGAGCATAAGGAAAAACCTGTCAAAGGGGGCAAGGTTTCCTTATGTTCACAGTAAGAAGATTGTCCCTTTCTGTGATCTGCCTGGTCAAGAGACCAGATTCCACATCTGAGGGGAGGTGGCTTACACTAGGTAAAGGGGACAGGAGCAGAGTACTCAATTACTCTTGAACTACAACTCCGACAGTATTGAAATAACACTCTTCATGGCCCAAATACCATGTAGATTAATTGGAGCTGCTGTTTTTGTTAAACATTACTATCCCTTTTTTTTTTTTTTTTTTTTTTTTTTTTTTTTTTTTTTTTAACTGATTAGATAAAACAGCAACAACGTTGCCTCTAATTATATATTAGAGTTTGGAATATGCAACAACAATATTGGTTTTGGAGTCTTCATAAGTCCTTATAATAATTCTATGTAAATTTAGAATTTGGACAGAAAAAACAATTAATGTATCCAAGAATGATCAGAGAGAAGTAATGCAATAGCGTCTGGTTAAATCTCATATAAATAAGACTATTATCTGCTTATGAAGAGGGTCAGAAAGGTCGAGAAGCGAGATGGGTTTCATGTTAATATTACGGAACAGCCATGTGATAGAAAGCTATACCAACTGAGAAGATCATGCTGAACAGAAGGATTTGCGAGTTATCTCTAGAGTATTTCATATGCAAATTGTCATTAATTAAATGTGCCTTGTTGTTTACTAAACTATTGCTAAAAGTGCTGCATAAGGCTTTATATTTTAATTTAAAGTTTTCTGCTTTAAGACTTTTAAAAGCATAGGAAATGTAGCCCGGGTTTAGCATGCAGCTGTCAGGGATTAATACCTGATGCCTGGAGTATTTAGATTGCTCCTAAGTTTGATTAGCTGCTCAGTCAGTATTTTTTGTGTAAATCATATTCCAAATAAAAATCCTGAAAGGCTGATTTATAATATGCCTGAAAACACAGAATTTAGAGTGGCTTCTTTAATTTGATTCAACACTTGAAAAAAAAAAAAAAAAGTTAATGGTTTGGTGCTACTTAACTTTTAAGCACAGAGTCTGGTGGCTTGCACGCTTGGATCCCAGAAGTTAAAAGGTCTCAGCATAATGAACGGATTAGTGTGAGGCATTGAATGCCAGAGAGTTATCCAACGCATTGGGGAGATTCACTAAGAGATGATAAATTACTATTATTATTATTATTATTATTAATAATTTTTATATAGCGCCAATAAATTCTGCAGCGCTGTACAGTAGGGAGTAGACATACAGAGGTGTTAAATAGTACAATCAGATGTGGAGAACAGAAGGATCAGAGGGGGCCCCCTGCTGGTGAGAGCTTACAGTCTAGAGGAAGGAAGGTTGGACACAGAAGGAGTAAGTGCTATTGGGTGTAAGTACCTCCTGCCACATGACCTGCCAGTCAGGAGGTGGGAGTGATAAAGAGGTGATGAAGTGGAGATGGCTTCTCCAGTTTATCACTTCTCCAGTTCCTATGTTATTTTATGGAGCCTATGCACTAAGATTTCTTCAACTCTGGAGATCTTAGTGCATAGGTTCCATAGCATAACAAAGCAAATGAAGATCTGATATCACTGGAGAAGTCATCTCCACACTATCACCTCTTTGTCACCGTTTAGTGAATCTCCCCACAAGGGAGGATGCACTAAGGTGTGATAAAGAGGTGATAAAATGGAGTTAACTTGTCCAGGAGGGTTATGCACTAAGAGGTGATAAAGAGGCTATAATGTAGAGGTGACTTCGTCAGTGATATCACTTCTCCAGTTCCTATGTTATTCTATAAAGCCTATGCACTAAGATCCCCAAAGCTGGAGAAACCTTAGTGCATAAGCGCTATAGAATAACATAGAAACTGGAGATGTGAAATCCTTGTGGAAGTTGTCTCCACTTTATCGCCTCTTTATCACCCCTTAGTGCATAACCCTCAGTTACTATTATTCTATCTAGTTTACAGATGAGAGTTGGTACCGTGTTAGCAGTAGAAATACAGGAGGTTATAGTTTATAGTTTTTGATACCTTTTATTGTCTAACTAAGCAGACTATCTGCTTAGTTAGCCAATAAAAGGTATCAAAAACAATATTTGCCTCCTGTATTTCTACGGCTAACACGGTACCAACTCTCATCTGTTATCAGCATGGAAGATGCCCCAATGTACCGCACACAAGTGAATATGAGAAACCTCTTAAAGAAACTTTCACAACTGGATAGTGACAAATCTGCTTAGTTAGCCAATAAAAGGTATCAAAAACTATATTTGCCTCCTGTCTATCTAGTTTATGCACTAAGATTTCTGAAGTGGGACAGATCCCTCCCTACACTGGCTCCCATTAGCACACAGAATTAAATTCAAAATTCTGGTGCTTACTTATAGAGCCCTTACTAACACCGCACCCCATTACATTTCATCTCTCATCTCCAAATACACTCCGTCTCGCCATCTTCGCTCTGCACATGACCTTCTCCTCTCCACAGCTCTTATCACATCCTCCCACTCCTACAGGACTTCTCCCACTCCCGCCTACAGGACTTCTCTTGTTCTGCACCTGAGCTGTGGAATTCCCTCCCTCACCCAATCAGACTCTCCCCCAGCCTTCAGATCTTCAGACGCTCCCTGAAAACTCATCTCTTCAGGGAAGCCTATCAACTGCCTCCATAAACATCATCACCAAGATTCACCCCTTGCACGGACTACTGCACTCAACAGCACTTCTCACTCCCACCCACTGACTGGCAGTTCATGGGGCAGGAGGCACTTACACCCAATAGCACTTACGCCTTCTGTGTCCAACCTACCTTCCTCTAGACTGTAAGCTCTCACCAGCAGGGCCCTCTGATCCATCTGTTCTCCACATTTGATTGTACTATTTAATACCTCTGTATGTCTACTCCCTACTGTAAAGTGCTGCGGAATTTGTTGGCGCTATATAAATAAAGATTAATAATACTGATGATAATAATAATAATCTTAGTACATTGGCTCCATAGAATAACATAAGAACTGGAAAAGTGATATCACTGGAGAAATCATCTCTGCTTTATCACCTCTTTATCTCTGCTTAGTGATTAGCATCCAAGGGGTTCTAAACTTATAGGGAAAAACAGGGAATCATTGACAAGTAGGAATGTTCAATAGAGGCTTGTACAGGTCGGTTATTAAAGGAAGATTAAAATATCCTATTAATAAACCATCCTTTAAGTTAACCTGAGCAGGAAAACCTAACGGCCACTATTAATTAATTCTGCATGAACTGGTTTTCCAATATTCATCTTTAATTAGTATTAAATATATTGTCCATGTAGACAGGCATAATTCATGTTGCAGGATTCCAAACTTCATAATCATTACCATTCAAATAAGCAACTGGATCATTTTGAAGCTCTTAGTATTACTGCAATTACCTGCTTGTCTACATTGGCATCCTTTTAAAAAGTTGTATGCATAATAGCACGCAGCTACACACCACATTCATTATGTCGCCATAGTGAAAAGAGCAACATGAGAATCTCACCATGCATAACAGCACAAGATTCTCATGTTGCGCCATGAAAGGACACAGAGGAGATCGCCGGAATACATTGATGCACTGAACTTACACAGAACGTACACTGTTGCTTCACTGCTGCTTGATGGGATTGACAGAATACACTGATCAGGCCAGCTACGCTGCACTTACACTCCCATCATCCTGTGGTTAGTGGAAGACTCCAGTAGGGCAGACTGGGGAGAAATACCGGTGAGGCATTCCATCGAGCAGCTGTGTAAGCTCTGTGTATGTTCAGTGCAGCGTAGCTGGCCTGTTCAATGTACTCTGGTGATCTCTTTTGCAACCTTTCATGGTGCGACATGAGAATCTTGCACTGTTATGCATGATGAGATTCTCATGTCACCCTTTTCACTATGGTGACATGATGAATGTGGAGTGAAGCCACACGCTATTATGCACAAGAATTTTTAAAAGTGAACTGTCTACATTGATTCCAGCAAATCACTTTTGTTCACCTTCCATGTTGGTGAACACCCACCTTGGGATCCTTTTGCAGTGGTAGTATAGTAACAGAACATGGGTGATTCAAATATGACAGTAATGCAGCCCTGTTGGAATAGGATGTTAAATGCGAGTCTAAAATAGGGATAGATAAAATATTTCAACCCAAAAGAGAAAAATGTGAAAAAAATTCTGTCGAAAAGTGAATTTTTTTGGCTTTTTTTTCCACCACAATCCCCCACTACTCTGGTAGTCATAGACCCTCACATACTGACCTGCTGTTTCTGCTTCCGTAGTTATAGAAAAGTACATACTGACACCCCAGCCACGTTTCACTGCACTGGTAGTCGTATAACCACACATTAATATAAGAACATACTCTCCCCCCTCCCCAGCCTTTTTCCACATTACTGAGATACATAAACACTTCCTGACCCCCCAGTCCTCCATATCCTGCCAGACTACAACTTCCTTCGTGGTCTGGAAACAGCTGGAGAGTCATTGTGCATCATCCCAGCCTTGTACAGTGGTAACACACATAATGACTACCCAGCCTTATCCTCTGCACTGGTAGCCAGAGAAAATCAAATATTGACCTCCCAGGAGTCCCAGCTTTGACTCAATGCATTGGTAGCAGTAGAACTGTACATGGTTGTGGAAATGCGTAGTAATAGGCAAAAAATGGCAATGTACTTGTGGGAAATTTATTGGGGTTTAGTGAAAAGGAGGACATTTTATGTATCTTCAATGTACGGAAAATGTAATGGGAAAAGTGCAAAATTGTGAGAAAACTTTACATCAATTTGACTGAAGAATATACAACTGCAGACATTGAAAGACACACATTGCTAAATAACATTTTACATTACACCATCCTATGACTATTTATATTGATGCATTATTAGTTCTTTAAGGGGAGAACTTTCAGCTTAAAGGAGCAGTAAACTTTTTTTTAATGAAAACTTACACGTTATAGAATTTTTCCTGCTCAGTAAAACAAGTGTACTCCCACTGCTGTCGGTTGTTTTATTCACATGTTATAACAGTTCAAATTATCAGGAAGTGAATTACAGCATGATTACTTCCTGAGAGTTTAAACTGACAGCATGATTCAGCTGTTTCTATTCTATGGAGACCTGTTTGTCAGTGACTCACCTCTCCCAGAATAACTAATTGGAATTTGACCACTAGAGGGCACTATTAATATAAAAAAAAACAACAGCTAAAACGGTAATAACTCTGTAACTAGGCATCTTTCAGTAGTGGAAGTACCCTTGTTTTACTCAACAGGAAAATTATATTATATATCTATATATATTCATAAAAATGTACACTTTTAAAGGGATCGTAATACTTAAAATGTAAAAAACATATGTTGTAGGGTTTATCCACCTGAGTAAAACAAGAATACTCCCACTGCTGAAAGGTGTTTCATTCAAAAGTTATTAATTTTCAAAGTTGAATTTTTTAGGTGCAATATCACAGTGGCCTGAAATTGTACAGTGGCGCTGTTGCTACACCAGCCTATGGAGATTTATGGTCCCGGGACCAGAGCTGTCCATAGGATCGTGTAGCAACAGCGCCACTGTACAATTTCAGGCCACTGTGATATTGCACCTAAAAAATTCAACTTTGAAAATTAATAACTTTTGAATGAAACACCTTTCAGCAGTGGGAGTACTATTGTTTTACTCAGGAGGATAAACCCTACAACATATTTTTTTTTTACATTTTAAGTATTACTATCCCTTTAAATAACTTGCTAAATTGTTGTTAGGCAGGGGTAGGGCTAGAAAATCAATTCCAGTTTCTACTTTTGCAGGTAGATGTATTCTTACACTTAGCCCCAATTAATTTGGTATCCTTTTGAATGGTCGCACGCAGTAGAGCGGGCAATCATTTAACTGTTTCACCATGTCGACTGGTTAAAAATAGCGACGTGACAATCTCGCAGTGCATGACAGCGTGAGATTGTCACGTTGCCTAGTCAAAGGGCACGTTTAATAGTTAAGCTGTTCAGTCACCTTCCGTTTCAGTCACCTTCTGTTTCCAGCATCCAAGGGTTTACCATAACGTGCAACACCAGTGCAGCACTAGTGGGTATACAGTGCAGTATATGATCTCTGTAATTTTTCATTGCACAATCAGAATGTGAGCCGATCCAGCCTCTCCGCTTCTCCCTTTCATTCTGGATCGGCTGAAAATGAAAAATTACAGAGATCATATACTGCACTGTATACCCACTAGTGCTGCACTGGTGTTGCACGTTATGGTAAACCCTTGATTGCTGGAAACAGAAGGTGACTGAAACGGAAGGTGACTGAACAGCTTAACTATTAAACGTGCCCTTTGACTAGGCAACGTGACAATCTCACTCTGTCATGCACTGCGAGATTGTCACGTCGCTATGGTGAAACAGTTAAATGGTTGCACGCTCTTCTGCATGCGACCATTCAAAAGTGAACCTTTAATTCAAAGGATAATCATTTATCGGTACAGGCCCTATGCAAAATACAACGTGGACAATAGTTAAAGTGACAGTCAACTTTCAGTTTGCCTTCACATATTCTGCAAGTGCAAAATATGTGAAGTAATACTGCATGTACATTTAGTTTTAATCTTTCACCCTGTTTTTTAAGATTTTTTGTTTGGCAGTGACATCAGTGATTCTATCTTCCTTGAGAGATCCCCGCCGAGAACAAAAAAAGCATGAATCATGCCACAATGTATCTGTACCCTCTCCTTCCAGTCCATCAACTTTTGGCATGCTGGAGGGTACAATGACTACAGCATATCAATGAAGCCTGGTTCTAGAGCCTGGTGCCTGCTCCGGATATGCACGGAATTCTATTTATGCATTCCCCTTAGAATGTCTAAAGCTATGAACCCCATCTACTTAAAGGGATAGTAATACTTCGTTTTATCTTTATTTTATTTTGCAGGTATTAAAAAAAAACATGAAGAATGATATAACTCTTATCTCTCAAACCTTTATGGTTTGAGAGATATTCACAAGCAAAGTTTCCCCTCCCGCCCCTTTTACCTAGTGTAAACCATCTCTTCTCAGATGTGGAATGCAGTCCATAGACCAGACAGATAACAGAAGGGGACAATCTTCTTCCTATGAGAACAATGAAAGCCCTGCCCCCCTTGACAAGTTTTTCAGGTTTTTCCCTTATCTTAATTGAAGATTGTCCCTGTCTGTAATCTACCTGGGCACCTCCCTTCTGATCTGGCTGAGCAGTGTTACATCAGTAAAAGGGGCGGGAGGGGGATACTTTGTCATTGAATTACTCTTGAACTACATCTCTGACAGAATTGAAATAACTCTCTCCAAAGTCCAAATACTATGATGATTAATTAGAGCTGCTTATATTATGAAACATTACTAACCCTTTAACAAAGCAAGAGTTAAGAGTTTTTTTTATCAGACTTTAAGATATATATATATATATATATAATTAAATGGTGGAATTCTGGGCAAGCCAACTGAATCATATACAAATCCCCATTAATTTCAAGAGGGCTTTTAACACCTTGAGGGGTATCCAACGCATTGCTTTGCATTTCTTCTTAAGCCTCATTAGCATTCAAGGGGTTAACCTTTTGGGTGCTAATGCATTGGCTAGCCCTCTGGCATGCACAAGGTTAAAAGCATAATTTAAAATAAATGAGAATTTTTGGGCTCAGTTTGGTGCAGTTAGTTTCGTACTACATACACCTCTTTCAATCCTATTTAAATGCAGAACATACATTAGAACTGAAACTTTAAAAAAAAAATGAATTTCCAGATGACATTTCTGCATAACAGTGTGTTAAACAAAACGATAAAAAAAAAAATTCTTAAACTCAATGTTATCATCTTATTGTTATTTCATATTTTACGTTCTGTCCACGCTATGAGATAACATAACCTGGCTTAGGGGAAAAAAAAACATTTTGAAAGCTATTAGCCTAACTGTAAATCCATTTTATGTTTGTGAGCTGTATCAGACAAAAGGAAAATGAATTGAAAGTCCAGAGCATTGTCATTTTACTAGCAATGTTATTAATTCAATGTACAAGCTGACTGTGACTATTAATTAGCTAATAAATTATAGGTATACGTCCTTTATGATGTAGAGAACTAATATTTTGCCCAAACAGTCATCCAGGCTACGCTGCATTCTGATATACTGAAATCTCAACATCATTTTTACAGCCTCAAAGTTAAATCAGAAGACTTAAAGTTGGAAGGGTGAAATAAATTGAAACATATTATTGCTCCCAAACACTCTCTCAGAAATAATGGCACCTTGACATTTTATCAGTCACTCAAGCGGTCATTTTCGGCGGTATGAGCCAGAGCTTGAAGGATAGCACCGTAAAGAAAGCATTGTCAACCATAAACATTCCTCAAAACCATGAAAGCCCAAATGAAACCTTAAGTAATGGAGGACACCATACCCTTGATATTTCAACAATTACCTGCAACAACACGCTTTGTTCTGAGCACTTGCCATTTTTTCAAAAGTCTTTACTTGTCATACCAAGAGAGAAAAAACAGAATTGAATTCTCAGAGGTGAGTAAATACAGTGTGATTTGCTGCATATTGTGTAAATTTTATAGGAAATATTCATCTGTTTGTGACCCTGATTTAATGAGAATTTACTTCCGTACATCCATCAGGCAGAGTGAAAAACAAAAAGAGGCGTAACAAATGCAGACTGGAATGAAAAATAGTTAGTAGTTTATTCCTGGTGTGGTGCCCCCTCTCGGATGCTGATCAGTCATGGATTTTACTCCCTTCTGTCATTACAAAGGAGAAATTTCCATATCCTCCTCAGTCTGGTGCTGCTTACAGACAGTCTTGTACCGAAATGTCAGTCAAATCCACTCTGCATGAGAGAAAAAGAAATACCCCAGATATGTTTCAGTGGGTCTCATCAGTGAGAAGCAACTGGATCTCTTTACACACAAAGACGGTAAAGCCTCATGCGTGTTCCTTATACCATTACAGAGGAGACATTATCATAGTCATATCAGTCCGGTACCTCCCAGAGAAGGTCCAGCACCAAAATGTCAGGCAGATCTCTGCACATGAAAAAACAGCAAAAACCCCAGTGGTAGGTTTCAGCTTTTAGTGGGCTGCATCAGTGAGGTGCAGCTGATTTGCTCTGGATACAAGAAGCCGCCACATTCTCGGGATACGAACTCAAGGGGAGGAGTAACATCATACTATGTTCACTTAGCAGTTTGCCTGAGGATGGTGCCCTCTCATTCGCTGCTCAGTCATGTTTTTTTCTTCCTTGTACCATTATATAGGAGACATTTCCATATCCTCATCAGCCTGGTGCTGTTCACAGACAGTCCATTACTGAAATGTCAGTCAAATCCCCTCTGCACGAGATAATACCCCAGATATTTTTCAGCCATTAGTGGGCCTCATCAGTGAGAAGGAACTGGATCTCTTTACACACAAAGACAGTAAAGCCTCATGCATGTTCCTTCTACCATTACAGAGGAGACATTGTCATAGTCAAATCAGTCCAGTACCTCCCAGAGAAGGTCCAGCACCAAAATCAGGCAGATCTCTGCAAAAGAAAAACAGCAAAAACCCCAGAGGTAGGTTTTGGGTTTTAGTAGACTGCATCAGTGAGGTGCAGCTGATTCGCTTTAGATACAAGAAGCCCCAACATTCTTGGGATACAAACTCAAGGGGAGGAGTAACATCATACTATGTTCACTTAGCAGTTTGCCTGAGGATGGTGCCCTCTCATTCGTTGCTCAGTCATGTTTATTTTCTTCCTTGTGCTATTAAATAGGAGACATTTCCATATCCTCATCAGCCTGGTGCTGCTCACAGACAGTCCAGTACCGAAATGTCAGTCAAATCCCCTCTGCACGAGAATACCCCAGATATGTTTCAGCCTTTAGTGGGTCTCATCAATGAGAAGTAACTGGATCTCTTTACACACAAAGACAGTAAAGCCTCATGAGTGTTCCTTGTACCATTACAGAGGAGACATTATCATATTCATATCAGTCCGGTACCTCCCAGAGAAGGTCCAGCACCAAAATGTCAGGCAGATCTCTGCACATGAAAAAACAGCAAGAACCCCAGAGGTAGGTTTTGGCTTTTAGTGGACTGCATCAGTAAGGTGCTCTAGATACAAGAAGCCAAAGGACCCATTTTTGGGATACCAACTCAAAGTGAGGTGTAAAACATCAACTAAGTTCACTAAGTAGTTTATTGGATGGTGCCCCTTCATTCGCTGATCAGTCATGTTTTTTTTCTCCCTTGTGCCATTATATAGGAGAAATTTCCATATTCACAAAATAGCAGAGAGTTGCAAACAAAAATTGTAATCAGTTGGATGCTAGAGGTTGCCAACACATTGGTGAGCAAGGTGAGCATCTTTAATTGCTCACCTTGCAATTAGTTGAATTTTATAGGTCTCCAACGCATCTTTAATGGCTCACCTTGCAATTAGTTGAATGCTATAGGTCTCCAACGCATCTTTAATGGCTCACCTTGCAATTAGTTGAATGCTATAGGTCTCCAACGCATCTTTAATGGCTCACCTTGCAATTAGTTGAATACTATAGGTCTCCAACACATTGGTGAGCAAGGTGAGCATCTTTAATTGCTCACCTTGCAATTAGTTGAATTTTATAGGTCTCCAATGCATCTTTAATGGCTCACCTTGCAATTAGTTGAATGCTATAGGTCTCCAATGCATCTTTAATGGCTCACCTTGCAATTAGTTGAATGCTATAGGTCTCCAACGCATCTTTAATGGCTCACCTTGCAATTAGTTGAATACTATAGGTCTCCAACACATTGGTGAGCAAGGTGAGCATCTTTAATTGCTCACCTTGCAATTAGTTGAATTTTATAGGTCTCCAACGCATCTTTAATGGCTCACCTTGCAATTAGTTGAATGCTATAGGTCTCCAATGCATCTTTAATGGCTCACCTTGCAATTAGTTGAATGCTATAGGTCTCCAACGCATCTTTAATGGCTCACCTTGCAATTAGTTGAATACTATAGGTCTCCAACACATTGGTGAGCAAGGTGAGCATCTTTAATTGCTCACCTTGCAATTAGTTGAATTTTATAGGTCTCCAATGCATCTTTAATGGCTCACCTTGCAATTAGTTGAATGCTATAGGTCTCCAATGCATCTTTAATGGCTCACCTTGCAATTAGTTGAATGCTATAGGTCTCCAACGCATCTTTAATGGCTCACCTTGCAATTCGTTGAATACTATAGGTCTCCAACACATTGGTGAGTAAGGTGAGCATCTTTAATTGCTCACCTTGCAATTAGTTGAATTTTATAGGTCTCCAACGCATCTTTAATGGCTCACCTTGCAATTAGTTGAATGCTATAGGTCTCCAATGCATCTTTAATGGCTCACCTTGCAATTAGTTGAATGCTATAGGTCTCCAACGCATCTTTAATGGCTCACCTTGCAATTAGTTGAATACTATAGGTCTCCAACACATTGGTGAGCAAGGTGAGCATCTTTATTAGACTCAGTGTGAGGACTGTATGAATCCACAAGTACAGGTCATCTGCTGTACTATTGTAATTGTTTGGCAGTCCAAAGCCTGTACCTGTGCTTCTATACATATACTGGTTGCACCTCATACAGCACGTGAAACACAAATTCTGAATACATTTCCTTTTATAATAAACTAGTTGAACAGCCCATGTACACGGGCCACAGTGCTAGACAGCAACGGCCGAGGTGCAGTCATGCACAGTAGAGACTGACCGAACCGCGGCTGATAAGAGAGCGGGGCGCTCTGAATTCAAACCGTAGTCCTCTCTGCGCATAACAGCTTCTGACAAACATACATTAGCGAATTATTATATAAGATTTGAAGATTCATGTTGGATGTTGATAAGCACCCCCACAGTTGTCTACTGTTTTTTTCTCTTATTTTTGAGGAGTATGGATATGTGAGCAGGTAAGTGGATTGATATCTGGTGGTGGGCAGTATAATATCCCCCTCAATCAATTATAGCCACTGTAGTTATTTCTAATAGTGGCTACTGTGAAATGTGAGTAGAACTATATTTTGGAATTTATTCCTGATCCCCATTTGCTTATTAACCCTATGAGTGCCTTCCTGTTTTTTTTTTTTCTTGTTTCCATACAGATGTTTTACTACGAGGGTAGTCAAGTATTTGATCCGTTGGGGACTACTCCTTTGATCCTTAACAAGCAGGAAAGCCAACAGCTGAATCCCTCTGCTTTAGTACATGTCTGTGCACCATCGCGTTATTACTGAGAACAATCTGTGGCATGTGGAAGAAAAGGGAAGACATTCACTGTGATCTCTTTAGCTCCCTGTTAATGCATGATGTTATACAGGGGGCAGAGGAATGGCACAGAAAACTGTATTTGCAGCTACTATTGTTGCTTTAAAAACAGTAATGGACTAGTTGAAGAGCCCGTTACACGGGCCACAGTGCCACTACCAGCCGGTCACAGGGCAATCATGCGCAGTAGAGACTGCCTGCACCACAGCTGATACAGAGCTGGATGCTCCTTTGGAGTTTCCAGCTTTGTATCAGCTGCGGTGCGGGCAGTCTCTACTGCGCATGACTGCAGCATGTGCAGCAATCTCTACTACTCATGACTGCATCGTTACACACGTTTTAGTGAATTATTATATGGGATACTTTTCTAGCTTCCTGCTTCTCATCTCTCTCCACTTCAATCTGTTATCAATTCAGCCACAAGAATCACCACATTTGCTCCCAGATACCTTCCATCTCATCTCCTCCTGAAATTCCTCAATTGGCTACCTATAAAGTATCGTATTTCTTACAAGATTCTCCTCCTCTCCTGTAAGTCTCTGTGTTCTTCAGCACCCTCTTACATTTCTGCCCTTATCTCCCGCTACACAGTCTTCTCAAGGGTTCTTCCTGTCCTCGCCCTACACAACTCGAGCCATCTCTCAACTACAATCTTTCTCACTGGCTGCTCCTCGACTCCGGAATGCCCTCCCTATCACCGTTCGCCAATCATCCACAATCATCACTTTCAAGCAACTCCTCAAAACCCACCTGCTCAGGGAGGCATCTCAATAGCAATGTCCTCCTTCTGCCCACTGACAGTCACATCAGAATCCTTCTGCACTTCTTTCACCACACCTTGTACCTGCACTTATAATCCTCCTCCTACTGTCTCTGTTTGTCAATATGAATTCAGCCTAGATTGTAAGCTCCTTGGGGCAAGGTCCCTTTCCTAGTGTATGATTCCCTTGCTGCACTTTCCCTCACAAATAACGTAACGATTGTACTTAACCTTAATGCTCTTAACCCAGTTCTGTCGTTTTTTGTATTGTATTATTTCAACTTCTGTTAAGCGCCGTGTACATGTATGGCGCTATATAAATAAAGATACATACATACTTTTCTAGCTCTTAACAATGTTGAGAATATGACAGTTGGTTTCAAAACAGAGAAGGATGTTGATCATGGGCAGTGATTCTCATCCATGGCACTGTGGTACCTTAGTGTGCAGTGGACATCAACCTAGGGTGCCCCTTGTTATCTTAAAAATGTTAGTTGCTTTTCTAACATATATTTATGGACATTGTTAATCACATTATGCTTGTTTTTGTTATTCTGATTACGAGAACAAAGAATTCTTACTTCTCCCCTTCATAATGACCTTGACAAAACCAATGAATTGCACTTATTATATTCCTACATTTTAATGAATGTGAAGGGAGTTTTCTGAACTGATTCAAGCACCAGGAATGTTTTACTATTATTAGAAAAATGTACTATCCTGACTCAAAGTGATGACCTCTGTAGATAACCAAGAATATAGTAGACAAGTCTAACTTGGGCTACACCAAAACAGTGCTTCAAAGAGATGGTTGACGTGTCGAGTTTGCTAAGTTGGATTTGTGGAGCAGACGCATAGCCTACATCCCCATAGTCTGTGACTGCCATTAACATCTGTTGAACAACAAGTTTTCCTACCAATGGACTTAAAGGGATAGTAATACTTCATTTTAACTTTATTTTATTTTGTAGGCATTAAAAAAACATGAAGAATGATATAAGTCTTATCTCTCAAACCTTTATGGTTTGAGAGATATTCACAAGCAAAGTTTCCCCTCCCCGCCCCTTTTACCTAGTGTAAGCCATCGCTTCTCAGATGTGGAATCCAGTCCATTAACCAGACAAATAACAGAAGGGGACAATCTTCTTCCTATGAGAACAATGAAAGCCCTGCCCCCCTTGACAAGTTTTTCAGCTTTTTCCCTTATCTTAATTGAAGATTGTCCCTCTCTGCAGTCTACCTGGGCACCTCCCTTCTGATCTGGCTGAGCAGTGTTACATCAGTAAAAGGGGCGGGAGGGGAATATTTTATCATTGAATTACTCCTGAACTACAACTCTGACAGAACTGAAATAACACTCTCCAAAGTCCAAATACTATGATGATTAATTAGAGCTGCTTTTATTATGAAACATTACTATCCCTTTAAACAAAGTGCCTATTTTAGGATAACGTTTGGATATTAATTTATCAATATAAAGACCATAAGTGAGGTTGGGTCAAGCCACATGTCAAGATATTTGTCATAGTTGATGGGGGGGTGCAACCTACAATTCAGCTTTTTTCACAATCAGATACTGGTATGAAACCGAATTCAGCAATATTGTTGGTCTGGGAAGAATGTGTGAGAGACTGTTCAATGTTTCTGCTTCAGAATTACTTTTGTTTTGTTTAATCAGGGAGGTGAAACATCATATAAAGTAGTTGTTAAATGCATTATCTAATGACATAGAGCATTTTTTGCTTATTTGCCTATTTTTGTAGGCAGATGTAGCGAGGGAAAGAAGTTACATATGGGCATCCAGCCTACTAAATGACCTGGAAGTCAGGGACTTAAAAAACGAACAGAAAGAGCACAAACCACCTCACTGATTCTCTTGGACCACAATCACAACAATACTCACACTTGTAAGGAGTAGTAGCTGGTTAAAAGGTCCAGCTAAGGCAAACGGGGATATAGAGACAACCCGATCCGGTCACCTTGGTGTACCGTTAAATCAAAAAGTCCTTGTCTTCTTAAAATTCAATTTATTATAAAAGTAATTAAAAAAGCATCTTGCAAATATTTGCCCAGTAACGCGTTTCGGGGTAACAACCCCTTTTTCAAACTTATAGGCAAAAGGCGTTAATCAAAAGCAATCTGCTCAAAAGTATAAAAGTGTATAATCATCTCTTACCTCCATGTGCCATGCCTCTTATATAACCATTCTCCTTAATTCTAATCGTGAACCGTCACAAAGTAACATCCCGCGAGAGTAAGGCGTCCAATGTCATTGGACCACAACCTCTCACGAGATAAAACGGGACTTATCTATCTTATACTATGGCATAATAGGAGTTCTATGCAATTTCTATAGCGCATATAATAGATTTGCATATAGACATCCAGATTACGAACTGAGCTGGATGTCTAGGTTCCTTTAAGCTTCGGTATCGTGATTAATGAATGTGCAGACAGTGCAGTTATAGTTACAGGGTTTTAACAACCTAGTACCCTGCATACGTATTTTCGATAAGTGTCTCATATCGGGAGAGAGAGAGCTTACGATTATTGTGTTATTATTATGTAGTCGGTGTATGTATATTCTGCTTGTCCATACCACAGGACTAACTCTTGGGGTAGAATAGCAGGGCACCTGCTGAGCATACTTTAATCTTTGAACGTTGAGCTGCACTGTGCCAAACCGGTTGAAAATTGTAACAATACATGCCGGAACGAAGGGCCAGTGTTAACTACCAAGTACCAGTGTAATGAACATCAGAGATGCACTATTACCATTGTTGTTTGGTACTAGTATAGCAGGGCACCAGCAGTGTTCTATTATCCTATAAGATCCAGGTCAGAGAATACAATTTGGATATCCAGCCTAATGGATGAGCTGGATTCCAGAGCATTTTGAATTATAGTACGTAATAATAATGATCAGTGTGTCATTATAACAGATAGTGGGTCTGTTAAGGCTGCATTTGTCTGCACAGTAACTCTTAAAGGGGGCACACCACTTTTAGTGTTACCCAGGTCGTCTGTGTGTTTGTTTGTATTTTTTATTTTTGTTTTTAAGAACCATTCAATAAAAGGTACATTTTATCATATTTGTTTAATAGCCATTTATATTCTTGATCCCTTTAGTGGGAAAAGGATTTGTAATTTACTCTATGACTGGACAGGAATTTTTTCTATCAGATAATGGAGAATCTGCACCTTTTCCTTTGCTCTCTTTTACTACTGTTTCATAGCCCTATCTATTGCTAGTTCAGCCTACAAAGTGTGCTATTGCTACAGGGTTTCCTGTTGTCTCTGTGTATTTATTTCTGTATTTCCCTGCAGCACCTTCTAAGGCTGCTATCTCTAAAGGTATTCGGGCAGGACTATTGTTGTTTCAGTGCGAGGGTTTTTCCTTCTATTTTTATTTCTGAAGCAAACCAACTATACCATAGAGAGGATACAAAAATTACATAAATTTCTATTAATTTAAACTGTAGTTTTAACCCCTTGAATGCCACAGAGGTCTCCAAAGCATTGCCTAGCACCCTCTATCATTTAAAATAATGGGAATTCTAATTTCTCCACTATGATGCAATTATATATATATATATATATATATATATATATATATATATATATATATATATATACACTGTGTGTGTGTATGTCACTGTGCATGTCTGTATGTCACTGTGCGTATAGCACTCTGTATGTGTGTGTGTATATGTTACTGTGTTTGTGTGTGTGTGTGTGTGTGTATATATATATATATATATCACTGTGTGTGTGTGTGTGTATGTCTCTGTGTGTGTATGTCATTGTGTGTGTATGTCACTATGTGTATTGCACTCTGTATGCGTGTGTGTATATGTCACTGTGTTTGTGTATGTGTGTGTGTATATATATATATATATATATATATATCACTGTGTGTGTGTGTGTATGTCACTGTGTGTGTGTGTGTGTGTATGTCTCTGTGTGTGTATGTCACTGTTTGTGTATGTCTCTCTGTGTGTGTATGTCACTGTGCGTATAGCACTCTGTATGCATGTGTGTATATGTTACTGTGTTTGTGTGTGTGTGTGTGCGTGTGTATATATATATCACTGTGTGTGTGTGTGTGTATGTCACTGTGTGTATAGCACTCTGTATGCGTGTGTGTATATGTCACTGTGTTTGTGTATGTTTGTGTGTGTATATATATATATATTGCTCTGTGTGTGTGTGTGTGTGTATGTCACTGTGTGTGTGTATGTCTCTGTGTTTGTATGTCACTGTGTGTGTATGTCTCTGTGTGTGTATGTCACTGTGCGTATAGCACTCTGTATGAGTGTGTGTATATGTTACTGTGTTTGTGTGTGTGTGTGTGTGTATATATATATATATCACTGTGTGTGTGTGTGTGTGTGTGTGTATGTCTCTGTGTGTGTATGTCACTGTGTGTGTGTGTGTGTATGTCACTGTGTGTGTGTGTATGTCTCTGTGTGTTTGTATGTCACTGTGCGTATAGCACTCTGTATGCGTTTGTGTATATGTCACTGTGTGTCTGTGTGTGTATGTCACTGTGTGTGTAAGTCTCTGTATGTGTATGTCACTGTGTGTGTGTGTGTGTGTATGTCACTTTGTGTGTGTGTGTGTGTGTGTATGTCACTGTGTGTGTGTGTAAGTCTCTGTATGTGTATGTCACTGTGTGTGTGTGTATGTCACTGTACGTGTGTATGTCTCTGTGTGTGTATGTCACTGTGCGTATAGCACTCTGTATGCGTGTGTGTATATGTCACTGTGTGTGTTTGAGTGTGTGTCTGACTGACCATATGATTCCTTTGGGTTGGAAGCACAACTGATTGCCAGTTATTGCTATGGATTTCTCTGCAATAAATTTAAAAAAATATTTTAGTGCATCAAAATCATCTAAGATATAAAATTCTCGCGTTCTTGGAAAAGTAAACCGCACAAATAAATTCAAGTTGCCTGGTAAAGATCGACTTCAAACACGTTTTATTTTATTTAAAAAATGTAGACAGTTCACCTTTAATGGGCAATTCTAATGCTACTTTGCAGCTGTTTGAAAGATAAACTCTGCTTGTATGTGTCGTATCAGCTATCCATCTTTCATCCCGTTCATGTCTCTCCGAAATTATGAAGTCATTTTCTCTTATGAAGAAATATTGAGGGTGAGACTTAAAGAGAAGAAACTGTTAGAGGACATTCAAGGTAAAAGAGAACAAGGATGACGCATTGTAAAGAACTGAAGTAATTCTGGGAGCAAACCAACTATATAACAGGGTATGAATTAAAGGGATAGTAATGTTTCATAATAAAAGCAGCTCTAATTAATCATCATAGTATTTGGACTTTGGAGAGTGTTATTTCAATTATGTCAGAGTTGTAGTACAAGAGTAATTCAATGACAAAGTATCCCCCTCTCGCCCCTTTTACTGATGTAACACTGCTCAGCCAGATCAGAAGGGAGGTGCCCAGGTAGACTGCAGAGAGGGACAATCTTCAATTAAGATAAGGGAAAAACCTGAAAAACTTGTGAAGGGGGGCAGGGTTTTCATTGTTGTCATAGGAAGAAGATTGTCCCCTGCTGTTATCTGTCTGGTCTATGGACTGGATTCCACATCTGAGAAGAGATGGCTTACACTAGGTAAAAGGGGCGGGAGGGGAAACTTTGCTTGTGAATATCTCTCAAACCATAAAGGTTTGAGAGATAAGACTTATATCGCTCTTCATGTTTTTTTTAATGCCTACAAAATAAAATAAAGTTAAAATGAAGTATAACTATCCCTTTAAAGGGATAGTAATGTCTATACTATTGTTTAGCTCCGAGTCTTCTATATGGTTTTTATAACATGTAGCGCTATGTTTAATTACTTACATGTTTGTAGTTCAAAAGATATTCAAACCGAAAGGATCCCCCTCCCAACCCTCCTGGCCACTTCCCCTTAGATCTGTGATCCGGTCTTGGGCCAGGACAGATGAAGCGAGGGACAATCTTCATTCGGTAAGTTTAAAGGAGCAGTAAACTTTTTTAATGAAAAAATATATATTGTAGGGATTTTTCTACTGAGTAAAATAAGGGTACTCCCACTGCCAAGAGATTTATATTTCCAGAGTTATTACAACTTAAACCCATGTTTTTTTATATTAGCAGTGCCCTCTAGAGGTCAAATTCTAATTAGTTTTTCTGTTAGATTCTTATGGAGAGGAAAGTCAGAAAAGTCAGAGACATACAGTGATAGAAACTGCTGAGTCACTTCCTGTCAGTTAGAACTATCAGGAAGTAAAACACAGTAAATTCACTTCCTGTCAGTTAGAACTATCAGGAAGTAAACACAGTAAATTCACTTCCTGTCAGTTAGAACTATCAGGAAGTAAACACAGTAAATTCACTTCCTGTCAGTTAGAACTATCAGGAAGTAAACACACAGTAAATTCACTTCCTGTCAGTTAGAACTATCAGGAAGTAAACACAGTAAATTCACTTCCTGTCAGTTAGAACTATCAGGAAGTAAACACACAGTAAATTAACTTCCTGTCAGTTAGAACTATCAGGAAGTAAACACACAGTAAATTCACTTCCTGTCAGTTAGAACTATCAGGAAGTAAACACAGTAAATTCACTTCCTGTCAGTTAGAACTATCAGGAAGTAAACACACAGTAAATTCACTTCCTGTCAGTTAGAACTATCAGGAAGTAAACACACAGTAAATTCAATCCCTGATTATTTAAACTGCTATACATTTTGAATAAAACATCTGACAGAGATGGGAGTGACCTTGTTTTATTCATCAGGAAATGCTCTATAAAATATGTGTTTTCACAAAAAAAAAGTTTACTGCTCCTGTAAAGAAAACCTTGATGAAGAAGGGCAGGATTTTCCTTTTGCTTACTGTAAATTGTCCCTCGCCGCTCTCCATCCGGACCAGACTAAGGGGTATCATGACGCAGTGAAAATGGCAGGAGGGGGATCCTTTCAGCTTGAACTACAAATCTGTAAGTAATTAAACATAAAGATACATGTTATAAAATCCATATCGAAAACTCGGAGCTAAACTTTGAGAGACATTACTATCCCTTTAAAAAAAAAAGCAAATTCCCCTTGATTGACAAGGGACTTTTAACCCCTTGAAGGCTAGAAAGGTCTCCAAATCATTATGAAGTAGATACCTTGCTAGCATTCATGGCATTAAAAGCCCCTTTAAATTAATGGGGTTATTTGTGCCCTATAGCGCCGCTGATTTAACTTAAAATTACTAAATTTCTTCTTAGTATCTGTCTCATTGATCTGATGGCATTCAGCGAAGGTCAGTAAAGCGTTGTATTGAATGACTACTCGATATGCATGGTAAACTCTTTCCCATTACACTTTTCTGGTGTTGATTCCCATTAAATGTTGTTCTGAATACCTCACATCATTACTTCTAGGCTTTCAAAAATTTTATTATCATTGAAGCAGGGCTTAAAAATGGCTACTAGCCAGACCTGAAAAGTTACTCACCACTGCAAGCCATAACATACCAACCAGGGCTGAATTTCTACTCACCAGGACTAAATTTTCACTTGCCATTGGCTAGTGGCGAGTGGAAATTTTGAGCCCTGATTGAACTGTTAGTAATGTCCAAAAATGTTTTTAATACATTTGTAGAGGCTAAAAAAGGAATTGCATTGCCACAAACCCCATCTCTCAAACCACTATGGTTTGAGAGATATTGGCAATCAAAGTTTCCCCTCCCTCCCCTTCACTTGATGTCAGCTCTAAAGCTGACAGAAGGAGATATATATCTGCCAGAGGAGGGCTGGCAACTAGTGGCCTGGAGGGCAAATACAATCAAGTGGCCCATTTCCACTATCGTTCCAGCCCACTGTCCCACTTTACCCCCTTTTGTACATTTTAAACTTGTCTTTAATGTTGTGAAGGCAAATCATACCACAAAGCTTACAATTTAAATGGTGCTACACTAGTGATACTATAGAGCTTACAATTGAAATGGAAGCTAGACTAGTGTTACCACAGAGCTTACAATTTAAATGGGGCTACAGTAGTGATACTATAGAGCTTACAATTGAAATGGAAGCTAGACTAGTGTTACCACAGAGCTTACAATCTAAATGGTGCTACACTAGTGATACTATAGAGCTTACAATTGAAAAGGAAGCTAGACTAGTGATACCACAATGCTTACAATTTAAATGGGGCTACACTAGTGATACTATAGAGCTTACAATTTAAATGGGGCTACAGTAGTGAAACTATAGAGCTTACAGTTGAAATGGAAGCTAGACTAGTGATACTATAGACCTTACAGTTGAAATGGAAGATACACTAGTGATACCACAGAGCTTATAGTTTAAAACTACACGTATGATACCATAGAGCTTACAAGGGGGAATTGGTTATGCTACTAGTGTAGCTCCATTACAGTTATGAGCTCTGTGGTACCGCTAGGGTAGCTCCATTTAGTTGTAAGCTCTGTGGTTTCTTTAGTGTAGCTTCATTTTAGTTGTAAGCTCTGTGGTATCACTAGTGTAGCTACATTTACAGCAGCTACAAGGATATTGATGAGGCAGTGGCCTACCAGCCCAGACCTGTGATCAGCCCAGGGGGCAATTGCCCCTCTGCCCCCCAGGCCAGCCCTCCCCTGGTGTCTGCCGACACGATGATACTCTTCAGCAGAGCCAAATCCTGTTATTAGAAAATAACTACTTCATGGGAATGGTCTACAAAGTGTGCATGGGAATGGTCTACAAAGTGTGCATGCAAACCAGGCACACTTTGTAGACCTTTCCAATGAAGTAATTCTTTTCTAATAATGGGATTTTGGCTCTGCTGCAGAGCCGCCGGCTGGTCCCCGGACTGGGATCTCCTGCTGTCAGCTAGACGCTGACATCAGGAGAAGGGGAGGGAATGAGGGATGGGGTTTGTGGCAATGCAATTCTTTTTTTAGCCTCTACAAATCTATTAAAAAAATGTTTGGACATTACTAATACTTTAACCCTACCGTATGTTCTGAGACGGTAAATAGTCTCTTAGAATTACTAAACGTGCAAGTTTCTAAATAAATATTTGTAGACGCAGTGAAGCTGATGTATTTAGCAATGAAGAAGCTAAAAACCCAATTTAAAGAAATGGGAATTTGGATATTTTTGTGTCGCCTATAATACAGTATGGGAGTCTGATCTTTTCATTGCAGAGATCAGAAGAGTAATGTGGGCAGGGTGTGGGAGTGACTAGGTATTCTTCTATGAGATACTCCAAGAGTGTGTTGGATTACAAATAGGCATTACTAATATGAAAAGTAGCAATGAGACTTGTCAATGAGTGTTGATGATGATGATGGTGGTAATGATGATGAATTATTGTTGTTGATGATGGGTGATGTTGATGATGATAGTGATTATGATGATGGATATACAGTTACATATTGTTTTTAGATATAAAGAAGCAGTTACTTTTAGGGATTTTAGATAGGTAAAATATCTGATTTTCTGGGGCAGGTTATTCTAAACTTTTGAACCTCTAAAGGAGAAGGCAAATCAACCAACTTCTTTCTTGTAGTGTGGTATATACTCAGTAAGTTGTTAGTAGTGCAGTGGAGGTTATTGTTAGTATGGAGAGCTGGAGTGATCATACTGCTCAGGTAGTGTGGAATAGTCAGTGAGTTGTTAGCAGTGGAGGTTATAGTTAGTATGGAGAGCTGGAGTGATCATACTGCTCAGGTAATGTGGAATAGTCAGTGAGTTGTTAGTAGTGGAGGTTATAGTTAGTATGGAGATCTGGAGTGATCATACTGCTCAGGTAGTGTGGAATAGTCAGTGAGTTGTTAGTAGTGGAGGTTATAGTTAGTGTGGAGATCTGGAGTGATCATACTGCTCAGGTAGTGTGGAATAGTCAGTGAGTTGTTAGCAGTGCAGTGAAGGTTATAGTTAGTATGGAGAGCTGAGGTGACCATACTGCTCAGGTAGTGTGGAATAGTCAGTGAGTTGTTAGTAGTGGAGGTTATAGTTAGTATGGAGAGCTGGAGTGATCATACTGCTCAGGTAGTGTGGAATAGTCAGTGAGTTGTTAGCAGTGCAGTGAAGGTTATAGTTAGTATGGAGATCTGAGGTGACCATACTGCTCAGGTAGTATGGAATAGTCAGTGAGTTGTTAGTAGTGGAGTGGAGGTTATAGTTAGTATGGAGAGCTGGAGTGATCATACTGATCAGGTAGTGTGGAATAGTCAGTGAGTTGTTAGTAGTGGAGTGGAGGTTATAGTTAGTATGGAGATCTGAAGTGATCATACTGCTCAGGTAGTGTGGAATAGTCAGTGAGTTGTTAGTAGTGGAGGTTATAATTAGTATGGAGATCTGGAGTGATCATACTACTCAGGTAGTGTGGAATAGTCAGTGAGTTGTTAGTAGTGGAGTGGAGGTTATCGTTAGTATGGAGAGCTGGAGTGATCATACTGCTCAGGTAGTGTGGAATAGTCAGTGAGTTGTTACAAACGGAGTGGAGGTTATAGTTAGTATGGAGATATGGAGTGATCATACTGCTCAGGTGGTGTGGAATAGTCAGTGAGTTGTTAGCAGTGGAGTTGAGGTTATAGTTAGTATGGAGATATGGAGTGATCATACTGCTCAGGTAGTGTGGAATAGTCAGTGAGTTGTTAGTAGTGGAGGTTATAGTTAGTATGGAGATCTGGAGTGATCATACTGCTCAGGTAGTGTGGAATAGTCAGTGAGTTGTTAGTAGTGGAGTGGAGGTTATAGTTAGTATGGAGATCTGGAGTGATCATACTGCTCAGGTAATGTGGAATAGTCAGTGAGTTGTTAGTAGTGGAGCGGAGGTTATAGTTAGTATGGAGATCTGGAGTGATCATACTGCTCAGGTAGTGTGTAATAGTCAGTGAGTTGTTAGTAGTGGAGCGGAGGTTATAGTTAGTATGGAGATCTGGAGTGATCATACTGCTCAGGTAGTGTGGAATAATTAGTGAGTTGTTAGCAGTGGAGGTTATAGTTAGTATGGAGATCTGGAGTGATCATACTGCTCAGGTAGTGTGTAATAGTCAGTGAGTTGTTAGCAGTGGAGTGGAGGTTATAGTTAGTATGGAGATCTGGAGTGATCATACTGCTCAGGTAGTGTGTAATAGTCATTGAGTTGTTAGCAGTGGAGTGGAGGTTATAGTTAGTATAGAGATCTGGAGTGATCATACTGCTCAGGTAGTGTGTAATAGTCAGTGAGTTGTTAGCAGTGGAGTGGAGGTTATAGTTAGTATGGAGATCTGGAGTGATCATACTGCTCAGGTAGTATGGAATAGTCAGTGAGTTGTTAGCAGTGCAGGGGAGGTTATAGTTAGTATGGAGATCTGGAGTGATCATACTGCTCAGGTAGTGTGGAATAGTCAGTGAGTTGTTAGTAGTGGAGGTTATAGTTAGTATGGAGATCTGGAGTGATCATACTGCTCAGGTAGTGTGGAATAGTCAGTGAGTTGTTAGCAGTGGAGGTTATAGTTAGCATGGAGATCTGGAGTGATCATACTGCTCAGGTAGTGTGTAATAGTCAGTGAGTTGTTAGCAGTGGAGTGGAGGTTATGGTTAGTATAGAGATCTGGAGTGATCATACTGCTCAGGTAGTGTGTAATAGTCAGTGAGTTGTTAGCAGTGGAGTGGAGGTTATAGTTAGTATGGAGATCTGGAGTGATCATACTGCTCAGGTAGTATGGAATAGTCAGTGAGTTGTTAGCAGTGCAGGGGAGGTTATAGTTAGTATGGAGATCTGGAGTGAGCATACTGCTCAGGTAGTGTGGAATAGTTAGTGAGTTGTTAGTAGTGGAGGTTATAGTTAGTATGGAGATCTGGAGTGATCATACTACTCAGGTGGTGTGGAATAGTCAGTGAGTTGTTAGCAGTGGAGGTTATAGTTAGTATGGAGATCTGGAGTGATCATACTGCTCAGGTAGTGTGGAATAGTCAGTGAGTTGTTAGTAGTGGAGGTTATAGTTAGTATGGAGATCTGGAGTGATCGTACTGCTCAGGTAGTATGGAATAGTCAGTGAGTTGTTAGCAGTGGAGGTTATAGTTAGTATGGAGATCTGGAGTGATCGTACTGCTCAGGTAGTGTGGAATAGTCAGTGAGTTGTTAGTAGTGGAGTGGAGGTTATAGTTAGTATGGAGATCTGGAGTGATCATACTGCTCAGGTAATGTGGAATAGTCAGTGAGTTGTTAGTAGTGGAGCGGAGGTTATAGTTAGTATGGAGATCTGGAGTGATCATACTGCTCAGGTAGTGTGTAATAGTCAGTGAGTTGTTAGTAGTGGAGCGGAGGTTATAGTTAGTATGGAGATCTGGAGTGATCATACTGCTCAGGTAGTGTGGAATAATTAGTGAGTTGTTAGCAGTGGAGGTTATAGTTAGTATGGAGATCTGGAGTGATCATACTGCTCAGGTAGTGTGTAATAGTCAGTGAGTTGTTAGCAGTGGAGTGGAGGTTATAGTTAGTATGGAGATCTGGAGTGATCATACTGCTCAGGTAGTGTGTAATAGTCATTGAGTTGTTAGCAGTGGAGTGGAGGTTATAGTTAGTATAGAGATCTGGAGTGATCATACTGCTCAGGTAGTGTGTAATAGTCAGTGAGTTGTTAGCAGTGGAGTGGAGGTTATAGTTAGTATGGAGATCTGGAGTGATCATACTGCTCAGGTAGTATGGAATAGTCAGTGAGTTGTTAGCAGTGCAGGGGAGGTTATAGTTAGTATGGAGATCTGGAGTGATCATACTGCTCAGGTAGTGTGGAATAGTCAGTGAGTTGTTAGTAGTGGAGGTTATAGTTAGTATGGAGATCTGGAGTGATCATACTGCTCAGGTAGTGTGGAATAGTCAGTGAGTTGTTAGCAGTGGAGGTTATAGTTAGCATGGAGATCTGGAGTGATCATACTGCTCAGGTAGTGTGTAATAGTCAGTGAGTTGTTAGCAGTGGAGTGGAGGTTATGGTTAGTATAGAGATCTGGAGTGATCATACTGCTCAGGTAGTGTGTAATAGTCAGTGAGTTGTTAGCAGTGGAGTGGAGGTTATAGTTAGTATGGAGATCTGGAGTGATCATACTGCTCAGGTAGTATGGAATAGTCAGTGAGTTGTTAGCAGTGCAGGGGAGGTTATAGTTAGTATGGAGATCTGGAGTGAGCATACTGCTCAGGTAGTGTGGAATAGTTAGTGAGTTGTTAGTAGTGGAGGTTATAGTTAGTATGGAGATCTGGAGTGATCATACTACTCAGGTGGTGTGGAATAGTCAGTGAGTTGTTAGCAGTGGAGGTTATAGTTAGTATGGAGATCTGGAGTGATCATACTGCTCAGGTAGTGTGGAATAGTCAGTGAGTTGTTAGTAGTGGAGGTTATAGTTAGTATGGAGATCTGGAGTGATCGTACTGCTCAGGTAGTATGGAATAGTCAGTGAGTTGTTAGCAGTGGAGGTTATAGTTAGTATGGAGATCTGGAGTGAACATACTGCTCAGGTAATGTGGAATAGTCAGTGAGTTGTTAGTAGTGGAGGTTATAGTTAGTATGGAGATCTGGAGTGATAATACTGCTCAGGTAGTGTGGAATAGTCAGTGAGTTGTTAGTAGTGGAGGTTATAGTTAGTATGGAGATCTGGAGTGATCGTACTGCTCAGGTAGTGTGGAATAGTCAGTGAGTTGTTAGCAGTGGAGGTTATAGTTAGTATGGAGATCTGGAGTGATCATACTGCTCAGGCAGTGTGGAATAGTCAGTGAGTTGTTAGCAGTGGAGGGGAGGTTATAGTTAGTATGGAGATCTGGAGTGATCATACTGCTCAGGTAGTGTGGAATAGTCAGTGAGTTGTTAGTAGTGGTGGTTATAGTTAGTGTGGAGATCTGGAGTGATCATACTGCTCAGGTAGTGTGGAATAGTCAGTGAGTTGTTAGCAGTGGAGGGGAGGTTATAGTTAGTATGGAGATCTGGAGTGATCACACTGCTCAGGTAGTGTGGAATAGTCAGTGAGTTGTTAGCAGTGGAGGTTATAGTTAGTATGGAGATCTGGAGTGATCATACTGCTCAGGTAGTGTGGAATAGTCAGTGAGTTGTTAGCAGTGGAGGTTATAGTTAGTATGGATATCTGGAGTGATCATACTGCTCAGGTAGTGTGGAATAGTCAGTGAGTTGTTAGCAGTGGAGGTTATAGTTAGTATGGATATCTGGAGTGATCATACTGCTCAGGTATTGTGGGATAGTCAGTGAGTTGTTAGCAGTGGAGGTTATAGTTAGTATGGAGATCTGGAGTGATCATACTGCTCAGGTAGTGTGGAATAGTCAGTGAGTTGTTAGCAGTGGAGGTTATAGTTAGTATGGAGATCTGGAGTGATCATACTGCTCAGGTAGTGTGGAATAGTCAGTGAGTTGTTAGCAGTGGAGGTTATAGTTAGTATGGATATCTGGAGTGATCATACTGCTCAGGTAGTCTGGTAGCTTTCTAGAGAAGTGGTTATATATTTTTCTGACTTATATAAAGTCAGAAAAAATTCCTGCATGGCTTTTTGCAAAAAAAAAAAAAACAATGATTTTTCACTTTTTTTGTGAATGTTTTCACCCATAGACAATACATAAAGTTTTCTCCTTCTCGTCACTGTCAATAAGTTTTTCACCCATGTTTTCTATGACTGCAACATTTTCCACCACAATATAACTTCTGACTGCTGAACTGGAGAAATAAATAACGGAAAGTAAAAGCTGTAAGTTCTACAGAAACATATGCCTTGAAAATATGCTTTTGTCCTTTGCCCAAAACACTGACTTCCTGCTTGTGTAACACTGGCACAACCATCCTTGAAAAATAACTGTGGTTTGGGATATTCCAGCAGGGTGCAACACATGACATTGGTTCTTTAAAACCTCTGTTTTCAAGTAAAGAAAAAGGCAGAATGTCAACCTCCAACATTTTGGCAAGTTTACTCTTCCACAGGTGTACTCTTGCATTATTTTTGCACTGATTTTGACTTCTCTCTAAGAACATGGTAAGTTTGGTAGTGGCATGGTAGTGGACGTGGCCATATGTGCGGGCATTCTATAACTTGTCATTTCCAAAAACAAGCTCAGAGTCATACTCCTCTGCAGCAGGAGCTAAAAATCTTGGCACATTCTCTAACACATCAACACACAGCACTTGTATTATGTACCCCTGGTACCCAGGAACATTTAGGAGTACTTCTGCTGCTGCTAGCTGTGGCACATCGGACCTGTTGATGGTATATCTCCTAGTCGAACCTGTGGTTGTGCTTCAGGTGTGAATTCATTGTGGAGGTGCCTAGGTGAGAGCCTGTTTTCCTCCTGTTCACATGCTTCTTACACAGGTAACAACATGCTTAGCTTTTGGATCCTGAGTGAAGTATCTCCATACCATGGACTTCATACAGTGTGAGGTTCCTGAGAGGCCTCTGTTACTACTGGGGCTAGATGTTGCTGAAATTGTACTACTAGGTGCAGTACTTCCAACAGTAGCAGAGGCAATCAAAGCTAAGGCTGTAGATGCTGATACACTGTATTGCTGGTTAATCAACACTATTACTGTTTGGCTGAGTGGGACTTGGACTTGGAAGCAGAGATGATGTTGATGATGACTGACAGGATGACGGTGTACTTTCTGCCACCTTTGCTTATCCACAGTCTGATTTTTCATTTGTTTCCCCAGTTTATAGACAGGCACAGTGATCTTTTGAAGTGGTGGCAGATGGAGCCTTTGCTTTCCTTCTAACTTTCTAGCCAAGTCATCATCTCTCTCACTCTCAACTTCACCTGTATCTGAAGAAGAGGAGGATGCTGTAGGGATATATTCTAGATCTACATCATCATCATCATCATCAGTCATTAGGTCATCCTCAGCATTGCCCGCCTCTTCTTCCCCACTACTTGTATATTCCTCTAGGCTTTTAAAGGTTTCATACAATTTCTTTTTCCTTTTTCCCAAGGAGGGATTTTCATAACATTCATTACTTCCTTCAGGACAAGTGTTTTTATGCTTGTTAGTCTCAATGTCAGATGCAGCAGTTGTTTGAGCTGCTACACCTTCTTGCACTATGCCATCAACACTGGAATGTGACTTCTCATCTCCAGTGTTTTTAGATGGCGTATTAATAGTACTGGTGCTGATGGTGGAGGAACTTTTGTTGTGACTTTGACAAACCACATCTTCTTTGGGATCACCATTGTTTATTGCACACACTGCAGCAACCATGGCTGCAGTCAGTTTTTGCGCTATCGTTTAACTCACATGTTCCTGCACTACTCCTAATCCTTTCACCCTCCCCCTACCCCTTGTGTGTTTGCTGAACATTACTCACTACTATGTGTGCTTTTATTGTAAAGTACACAATAGAACTGATTGTGCTTAATATCTTGCCATGGATCTCTACAAAATTCTCTATCTTGTCTAGTATCAGTCTGCCTCAATAACAGATCACACCAGTGTCCCTGTCTCTGTCACCTAACAATGTATTTTTATAATTTATTTGTTTTAATTAACTGTCCCCCTGTTACTATCACTGTCAACAAAAACAAAACAAAAAAAAAACAATTCCTGTTCAGCTTCTTCTTTCCCCAGACTCTAATAGGACAGAGTGGCAGAATTTGAGACACACAAAGGAATTTAAGTATTTCCCAAAATACCCACTGTAGCCCTAGATTACCGTCATCTGGAGACCGGTGGAACTTAGAATTAAGTGGTGGAAGAGACCTGGAACACGTACCTGTGGTGAATAGCAGGAAAGCATTGTATATTTGGGCCAGTATTTATAGCCTCCTACAAATGTAAGATACTAAGCGAGCATTGGGGTGAAGGTGACAGTTCCTTTGGACATTGTGAATACTACACTTAGATAGAAGTGTGTGTGCGTGTCTACATCGTTTAGTAAGCTGACTGATGCCCTTCATTAAATGCTAATGCCTATCTCTGGTTCATACTCCTTTGAAAAGATACTAAAATATATTTTTATAGCACTATTTTCCCTTGTGTTCTCATGAACCAAATATTTTTCTTCCCATAACAGTTTCCAACAAATTGCTTCCCTACAATACAAGATGCTAATTAATGATAACTGTGTTTTCTTCTACAATCAAAGAAAAGACAAATTCCATATAATTGCTGAATGGTTCACTATCAAAATGTCGCACACTATTGTGTGAGCAACTAAATGGCACATTAACCATGTCGCCGGGATGAAAAGGTCGACATGAGAATCTTGCCTACATCAAAAGCATGAGAGTCTCATGTCGCCGGTTTAAGCATTATTTAAACAATGAATGTTATTCATTTAAACAATGTCATTTAATAATAAAAAAAAAAAAAAAAGACAAGAACATTTTGTGTAACAAGGTTCAGTCGCAAGTTCTCCTCAGAATACATTCATAAATTCACTTTAGTTGGATGTCAGTGGATCGCACAAGCCTTGTATTGTGTAACATCCCTTTATCTTGAATTTTTCTTCATGCATCAAATCAGTGACATGTCGGGCACTCTGGCTTCAAGCCAGTTAAGATACAGACTTCCAACTAAAGAGTGAATTTATGAATATGTTGTGAGGAGACCATGCAATTGAGCCTTGTTGCACAAAATGCTTATTGGTTAAATAAGCGATGCTTAAAGGGATAGTAATGTTTCACAAAAACAGCAGCTCCAATTAATCTTCATAGTTTTTGAGCTTTTAGAGAGAGTGTTATTTCAGTACTGTCAGAGTTGTAGTACAAGAGTAATTGAATGATAAAGTATCCCCCTCCCGCCCCTTTTATCTAGTGTAAGCCACCTCCCCTCAGATGTGGAATCTGGTCACTTGACCAGACAGATCACGGCTAGGGACAATCTTCTTACTGTTAGAACAATGAAAGCCCTGCCCCGATTGACAGGATTTTCAGGTTTGTCCATTATCCTAATTGAAGATTGTACCTCTCTACAATCCACCTGGACACCACCCTGCTGCTTTGAGCTGAGCAGTTGCATGAATAAAAGGGGTGGGAGGGGGATACTTAATCATTCATTTACTCTTGAACTACAACTTTGACAGTATTAAAATAACACTCTCCATGGCCCAAATACTATGAAGATTAATTGGAGCTGCTTTTATTATGAAACATTCCTATCCCTTTAAGCCCGCGACATGAGAATCTCACACTTTTGATACAGGAGAGATTCTCATGTCGCCCTTTTCATCTTGGCTACATGGTTAATGCGCCATTTAGTTACTCGCACAATACTGTGCGACATTTCAAAAGGATACCTTGCTGAACACCCTCCTTATTCATCCACCTAAAGAGGTGCAGTTGTGGAGCCAACCAACTGCAATCACAAGGACAAATTCTGCAAATTCCCTTGAAATGATTGGCGATTTTAACTTCTTGGTCTCTAAAACATTGGGAAGCAATGCATAGGAAAATGTTCTATCATTCAAGTGGGTAACATTCTCATTTATTTAAATAAAGATTTCCCCCCATACTGTTCAGTTGGTTTGCCCCTAAATAGCTCCCCTTTGTGGTAATGAATAAGGCCCTTTATGACATCACAAAAAGTTAAAAAAGAAAATCTTCCCAAAATCTAAATGTAGCTGAAGGTTTTGTGACCTTGAAGAGGAGCTGCCGGCTCGTGGCTGCATGTCCCCATCTGTAACCCTTCCTTTTGGAGTGTTCAGATCATTTTTTTCATTAAAAAGCTTTTATATGTCCTGGTGGCCTGGCAGCAGCACTCTATAACTATTACATCCCGTGATGAATCGCAACATAGCTCATCAAACAAGCAATGACTATGTAACATTTCACTGCTAAGTAGCCTTTCCTAAAGATCTTCCCACAAGCAGTGAATTATCGTCTGTCAGTTTTTGCAGGAGGGATCATTTTTAGGACTTTGGATAGACTATTTTAATCCTTCGTGCGCCAAAGGGTTGCAACACATTGTTCATGACACCCCGCTAGCATTTAAATGGGTTAATGTTTTGCAAAAAACATAGGCCCATAATGATCAAAGCAAATTGGAGTTATTCTGCATTGGAGACCTTTATTGCATTTAAGTGGTTAAAAGCCCAATTTAATAGGCGTAGTTGGTTTACTCCAGAATAACTCAAAGGGGATGGCGGTATGTATTTAGGAATGATATCACTTCTCCAAATCCTATGTAATTCTATAGAGCCTATGTTCTAAGATTTCTGCCCACTAGAAAAATGTTACTGAATAAGCTCTATAGCATACCTCCCAAGTGTCCCTCTTTAGGAGGGACAGTCCCTCTTTTAGCCCCAAATCCCTCTGTCCCTCTTTCCCACTCTGATGTCCCTCTTTTTAGGACATCAGACTTATCAGTGTTTATATACGTGTATCACATTGTTCTACAGCAATATAACTTGCACTATTGTTTGTTTAAATGTCAGTATATGTGTTTATAAATTAGTCTGTGTAAATAAAATACTCTGGTCTTGATATAAGTCATTTATTAGGTTACACAAAGAGGTATGAATAGGTCATGAAATAGCCTAAAAATCCCTGGTAATGCCCCAGCCACGCCCCCAGCAACACCCTCTAAAACACAAGTGTCCCTCTTTGGCAATTTGCAATATTGGGAGGTGTGCTATAGAATAACATAGGAACTGGAGAAGTGGAGTTATGCAGTAAAAAGCAATGAAGAGGTGATAAAGCAGAGATCACTTCTACAGTGATTTCACTTCTCCAATTCCTGTGTTTGTTCTATAGAGCCTATGCCTATCCAAATCTGGAGAAATCTTGGCTCCATAGAATTACATAGGAACTGGAGAAGTGATATCACTGGAGAAGTCATCTACACTTTATCACCTCTTTATCACACCTTAGTGCATAAACTCCAGATGCTTTTATAAACTTGGCCATAGGGACTGCAGGCAAAATCAATAGCTTGGAGGCATGATACCTTATAACAGAATGTTAAATCATTTACTTCCAGAGGGGTTAAAGGGGTGAACCAAAGTCTTGGAAAAATAAATAGATACATTTAACCCATTTAAGACTTCTCTAGTATCCAAGGGGTTCTAAAAGATTACGGGACAAGACAGTAGATAGAGAGATGTATCAGAAGACAGAGATAGATAAATAGATAGATAGATAGATAGATAGATAGATAGATAGATAGATATGAGATAGATAGATAGATAGATAGATAGATAGATAGATAGATAGATAGATATGAGAGATAGATAATTTAGATAGATAGATAGATAGATAGATAGATAGATAGATAGATAGATATGAGATAGATAGATAGATAGATAGATAGATAGATAGATGATAGAATATAGATAGGTAGATAGATAGATAGATAGATAGATAGATAGATAGATAGATAGATAGATATGAGATAGGTAGATATGAGATAGATAGGAAGATAGATAGATAGATATATAGATAGATAGATATGAGATAGGTAGATATGAGATAGATAGATAGATAGATAGATAGATATGAGATGGATGGATAGATAGATAGATAGAATAGATAGATAGATATGAGATAGATAGATCGATAGATAGATAGATAGATAGATAGATAGATAGATAGATAGATATGAGAGATAGATAGATAGATAGATAGATAGATAGATAGATAGATAGATAGATATGAGATATGTAGATATGAGATAGATAGACAGACAGACAGACAGATAGATAAGAGATAGATAGATAGATAGATAGATAGATAGATAGATATGAGTAGACAGATTTTAACCACTTGAGTGCCCGAGTGGTGTGGAATGCATTGCAAAGCAATGCATTCCATTCCTTTCTGGCACTCAAAGGGTTAATTATTCACGTTATATCCCCCAAAAAAATACTTTTAAACTTTATTTTTTAATGCATGTGTGAATTGCCCTGTTCAGATAGCTTTTATTAACCCCTTACCGACCCTTGATGTGCCAAGCACTTAAGAATTCATGGAATTCATGGAATTCATGGAATTTTCTAGTATCCAAGGGGTTCTAAAAGATTACGGGACAAGACAGTAGATAGAGAGATGTATCAGAAGACAGAGATAGATAAATAGATAGATAGATAGATAGATAGATAGATAGATATGAGATAGATAGATAGATAGATAGATAGATAGATAGATAGATAGATAGATAGATAGATATGAGAGATAGATAATTTAGATAGATAGATAGATAGATAGATAGATAGATAGATAGATATGAGATAGATAGATAGATAGATAGATAGATAGATAGATAGATAGATGATAGAATATAGATAGATAGATAGATAGATAGATAGATAGATAGATAGATAGATATGAGATAGGTAGATATGAGATAGATAGGAAGATAGATAGATAGATATATAGATAGATAGATATGAGATAGGTAGATATGAGATAGATAGATAGATAGATAGATAGATAGATAGATAGATAGATAGATAGATATGAGATGGATGGATAGATAGATCGATAGATAGAATAGATAGATAGATATGAGATAGATAGATCGATAGATAGATAGATAGATAGATAGATAGATAGATAGATAGATAGATATGAGATATGTAGATATGAGATAGATAGACAGACAGACAGACAGATAGATAAGAGATAGATAGATAGATAGATAGATAGATAGATAGATAGATAGATAGATATGAGTAGACAGATTTTAACCACTTGAGTGCCCGAGTGGTGTGGAATGCATTGCAAAGCAATGCATTCCATTCCTTTCTGGCACTCAAAGGGTTAATTATTCACGTTATATCCCCCAAAAAAATACTTTTAAACTTTATTTTTTAATGCATGTGTGAATTGCCCTGTTCAGATAGCTTTTATTAACCCCTTACCGACCCTTGATGTGCCAAGCACTTAAGAATTCATGGAATTCCCAGAATCAATTAAGAGTATAAAAAAACTAATTACCGTCCGTGAGCCAGTCATTAGGGGGTTAATGCCATTTGTACCGAGAGATGAATCTAAAGTCAGTTAATTGAATTATGCCCACTGCTTTTGTATTCAGAAAGACTGTTATCTCAACTCAGACCATTTAAAAATAATCCTGGACAACCACTGGGGGCCCTAGGCCTCAGAATACACAACGAAGTATTGTTTTTTACAGACGTAAGTACGAGGTATTCATGTGTATTTAATCTCAGTTCATTTTTAGGTGTTAGTGGCCCTTTAAATCAGTAGAAATTTGTGTTTATGTCTCCTGTAGTGGAATTGTCCTAGAATTGTTCCACTTTACTTGGTATATCTGCCTCACAGAAGGAGGTCAGGCAGAGCAGGTGCAGTTGGGGCAAAAGGCACGGCAGACGGGCAGCTGCGTGGATTCCTATCAGGATGAGGTGAGTGTACAATCTCATTAACTTTAATGGCAGAGGTGGAGAGCCAGAAAGTTCTGACAATAGCAATAATTCCAATTTGGATTGAGGTTTCTAATAATGAGAAAAGTTTTTATATCACCTGATAAAATGCTGCTGGAGGCAATTATCCAAAGTGCAAGGACCTTGAAAGAACTCAAAAGGTTCTATATACCTGGCAGATTTACCCGTGCCTGTAGAAACATTCATTTTAAAGGGATAGTAATGTTTAAAAATAAAAGCAGCTCCGATTAATCCTCATAGTATTTGTGCCATGGAGAGTGTTATTTCCATATTGTCAGAGTTGTAGTTCAAGAGTAATTGAATGATAAAGTATCCCCCTCCCATCCCTTTTACTGATGTAACACTGCTCACCTCAGAGCAGCAAGACTGTCCGCATGGATCACACAGAGGGACAATCTTCAGTGATCATAAGGAAAAACCTGAAAAACCTGTCAAGGGGGCAGGGTTTTCCTTATGATCACAGTAAGAAGATTGTCCCTTGCTGTGAGCTGTCCGGTCAAGTGACCAGATTCCACATCTGAGGGGAGGCGGCTTACACTAGGTAAAAGGGACAGGAGGGGGATACTTTATCATTCAATTATTCTTGAACTACAACTCTGACAGTAATGAAATAACATTCTCCACAGCCCAAATATTATAGAGTAATTGGAGCTGCTTTTATTGTGAAACATTACTGTCACTTTAAAGGGAAAGTAACACTTATTATGTAAAAAAAAATGTTGTAAGGTTTATCCCCCTGAGTAAAACAAGAGTACTCCCACTGCTGAAAGGTGTTTTATTCGAAAGTTATTATAGCGCAAACTTTCAGTTTTTTACATGCGATATCACAGTGGCCTGAAATTGTACAGTGACTCTGTTGCTACACCATCCTATGGACAGCTCTGGTCAGTTGACCATAAATCTCCATAGGATGGTGTTTCAACAGCCCCACTGTATAAGTTTAGGCCACTGTGATGCTGCACCTAGAAAATTGAAGTTTGTGCTGTAATAATTTTTTTAATAAAACACATTTCAGTAGTGGAATGCCTTTCTTTTACTCAGGGAGATAAACCCTACAACATATGTTTTAAAAATATCAAGTATTACTCTCTTTAACCCACTTGATACAAGCAAGATCTCTAGTGCATGCATTGCGAATCTCTCTGTCATCCACTGGGTTAATTACAAATTCTTAACTTACCGTAAAATCTCAGGTATAATATGCGCCTGTGTGTATATTATACCCAAGATATTAGAGGAAAACAAGAGTGCCTATGTATAATACGCACCCTTGTTTTCCCCTCTTACTAAAAAATAATGTTGTGCTGGCAGACACCTTCACTCCCCAGAGCAATCCGATCTC
This sequence comes from Rhinophrynus dorsalis, assembly GCA_037306005.1. Taxonomy (NCBI): domain Eukaryota; kingdom Metazoa; phylum Chordata; class Amphibia; order Anura; family Rhinophrynidae; genus Rhinophrynus; species Rhinophrynus dorsalis. The sequence continues at coordinate 688,995,960 of CM074718.1, forward strand.
AAAATAAGCCTTACTTCTTTCCACAGATGTCTCCATCTCCCCTCCCGCCCCCCAGCGCAATCCAATCTCAAAATAAGCCTTACTTCTTTCCACAGATGTCTCCATCTCCCCTCCCGCCCCCCAGCACAATCCAATCTCAAAATAAGCCTTACTTCTTTCCACAGAAGTCCCCATCTTGCCTCCCGCCCCCCAGCACAATCCGATCTCAAAATAACCCTTACTTCTTTCCACAGAAGTCCCCATCTTCCCTCCCGCCCCCGAGCACAATCCAATCTCAAAATAAGCCTGACTTCTTTCCACAGAAGTCCCCATCTTCCCACCCGCCCCCCAGCACAATCCGATCTCAAAATAAGCCTGACTTCTTTCCACAGAAGTCCCCATCTTCCCTCCCGCCCCCCAGCACAATCCAGTCTCAAAATAAGCCTTACTTCTTTCCACAGAAGTCTCCATCTTCCCTCCCGCCCCCCAGCACAATCAGATCTCAAAATAAGCCTTACTTCTTTCCACAGATGTCTCCATCTTCCCTCCCGCCCCCCAGCACAATCAGATCTCAAAATAAGCCTTACTTCTTTCCACAGATGTCTCCATCTTCCCTCCCGCCCCCCAGCACAATCCGATCTCAAAATAAGCCTTACTTCTTTCCACAGATGTCTCCATCTTCCCTCCCGCCCCCCAGCACAATCCGATCTCAAAATAAGCCTTACTTCTTTCCACAGAAGTCCCCATCTTCCCTCCTGCCCCCCAGCACAATCCGATCTCAAAATAAGCCTTACTTCTTTCCACAGAAGTCCCCATCTTCCCTCCCGCCCTCCAGCGCAATCCGATCTCAAAATAAGCCTTACTTCTTTCCACAGATGTCTCCATCTTCCCTCCCGCCCCCCAGCACAATCAGATCTCAAAATAAGCCTTACTTCTTTCCACAGATGTCTCCATCTTCCCTCCCGCCCCCCAGCACAATCCGATCTCAAAACAAGCCTTACTTCTTTCCACAGAAGTCCCCATCTTCCCTCCCGCCCCCCAGTGCAATCCGATCTCAAAATAAGCCTTACTTCTTTCCACAGATGTCTCCATCTTCCCTCCCGCCCTCCAGCGCAATCCGATCTCAAAATAAGCCTTACTTCTTTCCACAGAAGTCCCCATCTTCCCTCCCGCCCTCCAGCACAATCCGATCTCAAAATAAGCCTTACTTCTTTCCACAGAAGTCCCCATCTTCCCTCCCGCCCTCCAGCGCAATCCGATCTCAAAATAAGCCTTACTTCTTTCCACAGAAGTCCCCATCTTCCCTCCCGCCCTCCAGCGCAATCCGATCTCAAAATAAGCCTGACTTCTTTCCACAGATGTCTCCATCTTCCCTCCCGCCCCCCAGCACAATCCGATCTCAAAATAAGCCTTACTTCTTTCCACAGAAGTCTCCATCTTCCCTCCCTTCCCAGCGCAATCCAATCTAAAATAAGCCTTACTTCTTTCCACAGATGTCTCCATCTTCCCTCCCGCCCTCCAGCGCAATCCGATCTCAAAATAAGCCTCACTTCTTTCCACAGATGTCTCCATCTTCCCTGCGGGTGGGATGCTTGCATTTGCCGCCCTTTTCCTTCAATGCGCTGTCAGGACTTTCCACCTCCAGCCAATAGTAATGCCCTCTGAGGATCTCAAGGTCCTCGCAGGGCAATACTGTAGGCGGAAGGTCCTGACAGCCCATTGAAGGAAGCAGGCGGCAAATGCATCCCGCCCCCAGGGAAGATGGGGGCTTCTGTGGAAGTTAATAAGGCTTATTTTGATAGCCGATTGTGCTGGGGGAGGGAAGGTGTCTGCAAGCATTAAATTTTTTTTGTACCAAAAATCTTGTGTATAATTGCCCCCCCCCACATAAGGTGAAGAGGGGTAAAATTGTGTGTATTATACCCAAGATTTTATGGTAAATATATCAATTTGAGCAAAACAGTCTCCTTCAAATAGTTATCAGTTTGTGCAACCGAGTGCAATATTTAATGCTTTAATGACCAGAGGAGTGAATGGTCCTTACAGGTTAAAAGGACACTTCTTGCTAATCATTATAAAATAGCCCAATGCTTTTTAAAGGAGCACTAAACTTTTTTTTAGGAAAAAGTATATATTGTAGGGCTTTTCCTTTTGAATAAAATAAGACTACTCTCACTGTTGAGAGATGCAATTTTTGCAGCGTTATTATAGTTTAAACCCATGGGGTTTTTTTACATAGGCAGTGCCCTCTAGTGGTCAAATTCCAATTAGTTTTTCTGTTATATTGTAATGGAGAGGAAAGTCAGTGACATACAGTTCTCCATAGAATGTGGTTTGCAAGCAGACGTTTTAGACCATTCCAATGAAGGGATTCGTTGTCAATAACGCGATTGTGGCTCTGCTGCAGAGCCTCTGTGTCGAACGTCAAGGATCTCCTTCTGGCAGTTTTACAGCGGTCAGCAGAAGACATCGAACTTTAAATGCCTGTATCTCTCAAGCCATAGCGGTTTGAGAGATACTTTTTTTTGCATTTAGCTCAACTTTTTAAGCTCTTATAAATGCAAAAAACTTTTTTTTACTTTTTTTACTTTTTTTTTTTTTTTACTAACCCTTTAGCGGAACAAAAAAACCCATCTAGCCTATGCACCCCTGACCACCACTACCTTGCTCTCTTAGTGCAGCAGCTATTATTCACTGAGTCACGTCGCCTTTTACACTGTGCTCTCTGAAGACTAGGAGAAAGGACATACCTACCAACATTTCAAATGGCTTAAGAGGGACACTTTTGTTTCAGGTGGTGTTGCTGGGGAGGGGCGTTACCAAGAATGTGTAATAAATGATTTAGAACAAGACCAAAGTATTTTATATACACAGTCGTGTTTATAAACACATATACTGATGTTTAACCCATTAAGGAAGGTCAATCATGCATGCGGCTATCACTTAAGGACCACGGACCATTTTTGGGGTTATTTTATCGCTGCCAATTCAGGGCTCCCTGAATGGTGTGCAGCCACACGGGGAGCCCTGAATTAATTGACGGTCATGGCATCTCATGGGTCCTTAACGCAAATCTACCCATGATGTGCCAAGACCGTCAAGGGTTGTTAACGGGTTATACTAATACTGTTATGAGTTTTATTGCTGTGGAGCAATGTGATACACTTATATGCACTCCACACAGTCTAATCTTCTAATATCACCTAAAGAGGGACACTTGGGAGACATGGAGCCGTAATGTATCTTAAAGAGCGACACCTGAGAGGTATGGACCCCTAATATATCCTAAAGAGGGACACTTGGGATGTATGTACCCCTAATATCTCCTAAAGATGGACACTTGGGAGGTATGGATCCCTAATGTCTCCTAAAGAGGAACACTTGGGATGTATGGACCCCTAATATCTCCTAAAGAGGGACACTTGGGAGGTATGGATCCCTAATATCTCCTAAAGAGGAACACTTGGCAGGTATGGACTCCTAATATCTCCTCCACTTGGAAGGTATGTAAAGCAGCCCCTGGTCAGCAATCTGCTGCTAGAGCAAAGGGGGATGGATTTAATATCTCAGGCCTCTCGGAGGCTAGGGGCGAGATGTTCAAAAAATTGTGGTAACTGAGGTTTTCTGTAATCAGAATAAAAAAGTTCTTACACCACGGTCCATCAGTTCTCATACACATCACCATCATATTTTGCATCCAGTTCCGCCATCTCCGTCTCCATGCAAAAACAGTCTAAACTTGTAGTCGACAATCTAAAGTCCTGTTAGGAGTGAGAAGCAGTAATAACTGGTAAAAGAAAAAGTATTTGTCTCTTTGAAAATGTTAGTTTCCAAGACAAACTCAAAGACATGTTTAACATCGGAATTTTTATGGGCAACATTCATCATTCATTATTTCTTTGTGACACATTTTAAAACATGACGGATTTACTTCTGAAAATATAGTCCTTCTTTTATCACCAACTCATGATCTGACTATTTTTTCATTATGATGACTTTTTGAACATCTCACCATAAGTCTTGATGACCATGTACTGGAAGTGGAGCACCCAGGCCCATATTTGCATCCCAGGTGAACTAATCAAGGCACTTGGAAGGCTTGACACAAAAGGACATATAATTCTCCATTAGGCTACCCATACCTGACACAATAGGACGTCCTGGGGGATTTGTTAAACTCTTATGGACTTTGGGAATCATGTAAAATGTTGGTATTACTGGATCATATACCACGAGGAAGGCATACTCAGATTTATTCATTAAATTCTTATTGAGGGCTTCTTCTAAGATCAATTTTAATTACAGAGAAACATGCTGGTGACTATTCAATGGTTAAATTTAAAGCTATAGAACGCTGTCAGCCAACTCTCTGACAAGGAGATCTTGATCTTAAACTTTTAAGAACAGATACCAAATGGATTTATCGCCTTGGCACTAAAAATCCTATGGGATTAAATGAGAGCTTTCATTTTAACCCCTTTATAAAAAATCAGAGTTATCGCCAAATTTGCTAAGGATATAGCTGTTACTTAGATCCATTATTATGTGAAATGATCCAAATTTCAAAGTGATCTATTTATGTTTTGTTTGATATAAGGATTCATTTGGTCAATGCAATTAACATTCTTATCATGACACAAATAGGTAAGGAAGTATCAGTGCGTTATTTTATTTAATTCTCTACCCACACTAAACAATATGCATCTATCATAGAGCCCATTTTCCTGTCAATCTACCAGGTCTGTTTGACGTCAAGACTTGACATCACTTGATACATTCCCACTTTTCAAAATGGAAAGAGGGTATAAAAACCGCCATAGTATCGACCAGCACCACTATAGCCCCTGACGAAGCCGCTATCATCGGCAAAACGTGTTGGGCCTGTGCCAACCACCTTAATATGACTTTATAAGAACTCTATTTAATTGAATTTTTGTAGCCTCTGTCCGATGTAATGGTTGATATTACAGTGTAGCATTAGGTCTGTGGCTCGCTTTGAAATGACGACTGCGAGGGATAGCTTAGAGATTAACCATTATATTGTTTGTGAGTGCTGGGAGATATGTCCATCAATTGTTCAGTGATTGTTTAGTTCTCAGAATAACCCATGTACCACAAACTGTGATTAGCCTACACAGCATTGCAAAACTAGATTGGAAAGGCACATAAAGGGTGTGCAGATATGGTTCTCATGTTATCAGTTGTGACTAGTTCTTGTGTTCTTATTTGTGACTAAGAGCTGTGAAATGCTTGAAATACTGATTTTTAGCAGCAAACAATTGTGGTACTATGTAAAGTGACCACGTTAGGTTGCTACTTTCAAAAAATTGACGAATTAACTCCCGACACAAGCACAGTTCGAGAGCGGGCAAATCCGAGGAGATTACCATTGATCCAAAATAGTAAGGATCAACAACTGGTGTAATCCACAATGAAAGAAAAGGGTGAGAGAACACACTTATAGACATTTTCCCAGACACTACAAGGTGTTGATGAAGTTATGCGCAACAAAGTTTGGTTAGTGTATCACATCTTGACTCGTTATTAGCACCCTCATTAAGGTCAAAATGTAATCAGCGAACATGACTATCTGTTCTTTAACTTAGACTTCAGATACATTCTCTGTATGCAAACTGAATATTAAAGTGTTAGTAATGTCCACAAAAAACGTTTTTGCATTTAGAAGAGCTTAAAAAGGTGAGCTAAATGCAAAAGAAACGTATCTCTCAAACAGTTATGGTTTAAGAGATACAGGAGTTTAAAGTCTTCTCTCTCCTACTGACAGCTGAGCCGCTATTTTGTTATTTACCACAAATTCCTTCATTGGAACGGTCTAAAATGAGTGCTTGAAAATCAGGCACATGTTTTAGACTGTTTCAATGAAGGGATTCATGGTAAATAACGAGATCTCGGCACTTCTCAAGCACCTCCATGTAGACCGACACAGATCTCCTGCTGACAGCTTTACAGCTGTCAGTAGGAGACATCAAACTTTAAACACCTGTATCTCTTAAACCATAGCGGTTTGAAAGATACGTTTTTTGCATTCAGCTCAGCTTTTTAAGCTCTTCTAAATGCAAAAAAATTTTTTGTGGACATTGCTAACACTTTAACTTTAACCATATAAACGACAGCAGAGAGCTTTCACTGTGTGCACTAGGAAACACATTCCAAGTGTTCTCAATAGGTGGTGATGTTTTTAATGTATTGTGAATCAATTAGTGATTTCACAAGACATTTTATAATTACTCCAATTTATAAAGGACACAATAAATGAGTCATTTTTAAAAAGATTGATTAAAAGTGAAGTCTTATAGTGGTATTTCTTTACAAACATCATTAAATAGGACTCTGAACTGGTTTCTCTATTAGTGGCCCAGAGGTATTGAGAGACCAATTTTTCTCCCTCTGTTTCTACGTATTTTTCTTTTTTCTTTTTATACATAATATATTGAAACCTGAAAATCCATCAGATATATTTGCGACTAAAGGTTTATCCCGAACCAGCACTATATTGAAAAATTATTTGAAGTTATTTTTATGTGGAATTGGTTTTGTATACTCCCCTTATCGCCTCTGTCTTCCAGTCTCAAACTTTAAAGGAGCAGTAAACTGTTTTTATGAAAAAATATATATTGTAGGGATTTTCCTATTGAGTAAAATAAGGGTACTCCCACTGCCGAGAGATTTATATTTCCAGAGTTATTACAGTTTAAACCCATATTTTTTTACCTTAGCAGTGCCCTCTAGTGGTCAAATTCTAATTAGACTTCCTGTTAGTTTCTAATGGAGAGGAAAGTCAGAAAAGTCAGAGACATACAGTTCTCCACAGAATGTGATATAAACTGCTGAGTCACTTCCTGTCAGTTAGAACTATCAGGAAGTAAACACAGTAAATTCACTTCCTGTCAGTTAGATCTATCAGGAAGTAAACACAATAAATTCACTTCCTGTCAGTTAGACCTATCAGGAAGTAAACACAGTAAATTCACTTACTGTCATTTAGAACTTCCAGGAAGTAAACACAGTAAATTTACTTCCTGTCAGTTAGAACTTCCAGGAAGTAAACACAGTAAATTCACTTCCTGATTATTTAAACTGCTATAAAGTTTGAATAAAACATCTGACAGCGATGGGAGCGACCTTGTTTTATTCAGCAGTAAATGCTCTATAAAATATGTGTTTTCATAAAAAAAGTTTACTGGTCCTTTAACTCTTCGGATTCTGAAGGTGTCTTTTTGGCGACACCTCAAGCCTCAGAGGGGTTAAATGATGTCCTCTTCTTCCATCCTGATCTCTGTTAAATCTCTTAACCCTAGGTATGTCAGAGGGGTGTACAATGCATTGCACAGCAATGAGTTTGCCATGGTTCTGGCAGGAAAAGAGTTAGTACAGTGACTGGTCGGTTTCAATCATCTCACACCTCTTCCTTCCTTTCTCCAACTACATATTAGGGTCATGCAGTCAAGAATGACGTAACACATTTTTATAACAGTTTTTCTTGGACTATAATTAAAAATATTAATATCCGTCTCTTTTTAATGAGAAGGCTTAGGGAACGATATTTAAATGATCCACAGGGGAATACGTGTGATGTTTCAATAATTTGGGTTTATATGTGAATTTCTGCACAGAGAACTGTGGGGGATAGAAATAGCGGCATACAAGACATTTACAGTTGTAAGTGAACCTGTCATCTTAACATAGGTTTAGTTCCAACAAACTGCCAATATGCAGTGCTACCATTCCTTTATAGTATAAATAGTTTTGCTGGCACTAAATGCTAATTACTTTATATGTTGGGCCACTATTACCACACACTACGCTATGAATGATTCTAGGCAGATCTAATAACAAAGTAAGGGGTAGGTTTGAACTTCAACAGAACTAATTAGCATACCGTGCAGAGAATTAGCATAAAATGCCTTACTGTGTCATAAAACCATAAAGCTAAATTTCTTAAAATCTATTAATTTTGTAGAAAAATGGGTTGCACAACATATAGGCAGATTTTAACCAAACAGACTACACTTGTTTTAGGGTGGCAAATACTCTTTAACTCTTAAATTATTTGAGCTATGAAGAGAGACTAGCTAATCTGGGTTTCTTTACATTAGAGGAGACACGTCCAAGGGGTGATATGATTACCATTTACACATATATTCGAGGTCAATACAAAAAACTCAAGAAACTATTTAGTCAAAGAGGTGAGCAAAGAATTAGAGGTTGTCCATTAACCCCTTAAGGACTACGTGATGTGCTATGACCGTCACGGTCCTTATACCCTTAAGGACCAGTGACGGTCATAGTACATCACGTACTTTTTACTTACAGAGCTCTACCGGGAGCGCTGTAAGGAAAAACGAGGCCAAAAATTGACTGCTTCAGGACCGGAGCGATCGCTCATAGGCCTCATAGCGGCGCGCCGGTCACAGGTCACGTGTCCCGGCGCGTCAGCAAGGATCAAAGTGGTCCTTAAGGGACGGTAACTTCCCTGGACTGCTGGTCCTTAAGGGGTTAAGAATGGAGGATAGGTGCTTTTGACTAAAACAAAGGCATGGATTTTTACAGTAAGGGCAATAAAGTTTGGAGTTAGGAAGGATTTTTTACCCACTTGGGGCTAAATTGGAAATGGCTTCAATGTTTTTTTGGGGGGTTTTGCCTTCCTCTGCATCAACGGGGTGATTTTTGGCATGGGCTGGACTTGATGGATGCATGTCTTTTTTCAGCCTCATCAACTATGTTACTATGTTACTTCAAAACAATATTCTGTGTCCAAACAATAAACTTTTTACCCTTTGAATGCCAGGTGGATTTGCAGTTCTTTGCTTCACAATGTGTTGCATACCCCTCTGGCATTCAAAGGGTTAATGTTGTATGCTCAAAAGAAAAGTAAATTAATAAATGAGTAAACCATTTAAAAAAAAATGAATTAAAAAAAAATACAATTGAACTAAATTAATCTTTTAAACCCTTGAATATTGCTTCGCACAATGTGTTGTAGACCTCTCTAGCATTCAAGAGGTTAAAAGCCCCATTTTTAGATCAATGGGAATTTGGGAAAGTTTATTTCGCTCCTCTTTAACAGTTGTTTTATTCCCAGAATTTCTTCCACTCTTTATTCGAACATAGGGCCTCAGAATGTATCAAAACTGGAACAATCCCCATTCTTCTTTATAGCAATGTGACTTCTTAGGTTATTGCAGTATAATAATTAGAACAGAAACTGAGAAATACGGAACTGTGTCTCATTGCAATATTTAAAGTGGAAGTCAGAGGCAATCAGCTAGGAACAAGCCTGTTATAGAATTGATCAGGCTCTATAGGAATGGTGTCCTACCCAGGGTGCAGTCTCTTTTAGCCCACTAGTGCCTTTCACAGAGAGGAAATATCCTAAAGCATATCATACTGATCCTGCCAACATAGCAGCCCAACCACGAAGTGCCAGGCAATTCCTCTCTGAACAAGAGAAGCAGCCAACCCAAGACATAGGTTTCAGCTTTGTTAGTGAGGTGTAGCCAGTGGCGTAACAATACGGGTCACAGGGGATATCATCTCCCAGCTCTCTCCATTACTGTTACGGTTTCCCAACAATAATTCAGGAGGCAGACCAGTATAGTAAAAATGACAGAATGTATTAAACAAGTACAAACAGAATATAACAATAAATAGGAGTAATCACAGGCAATAGACACGATGAACAGTAGAGGTCCCACTAGAGGTCAGCAAGTCTATCAGGAATAGGAGTCTGCCTAAATGTGGGAACCTCTACCAAAGACAGGCATGTGCCTCTGTAGTCTCTGTATACAGAAGGATTCCAGAATGCTGATAGGGACTGGCTCCAGCCAAATCTCCTGATGGAGATGGTCCCGGTGGTGGTTTGGATGCCTTTAGGAAGAGGGCATCCCACTGCTGCCACCAAATGTGACAGTACCCGGATTTACCGGACCCTTTTGGGGTCATCGGTTCCTGAACTGCCGCCGCTGCTGGCCCTTTTCCACGGCCGGCTGGAGCCCTGCTGCTTCCTCAAGCCTGCAGTCAGGGGAAGGCAGAGAAAACTCCCAAAGGTAGCAGTGATACGGAGATGCTACTGGAGCACACCTGCCGTCAGTTCCACAGAGTAAGAAGTCGCAACCTCAGTCTTAACCAGAGCCACAGGTCAGCACCAGATTGGGTGTCTACTATACACAGGGAGTAGGCAGGAGAATAGTCAGACAGAGACACAGGTCAACACCAGGATGGATGGTCAGACAAGCTGGGTCATACACAGGGCAGTTAGTCAGCCAGAGCCACAGGTCTGCACCAGATTGGGTATCCGCTATACACAGGGAATAGGCAAGAGAATAGTCAGACAGAGCCACAGGTCAGTACCAGGATGTATGGTCAGACAAGCCGAGTCATACACAGAGTAGTTAGTCAGCCAGAGCCACAGGTCTGCACCAGGATGTATGGTCAGACAAGCCGAGTCATACACAGAGTAGTTAGTCAGCCAGAGCCACAGGTCAGCACCAGGATGGATGGTCAGACAAGCCGGGTCATACACAGAGCCCAAGGAAACCCAACTGTGTAGAACAACAACACAAGAGCAACTGAGAATTGGCTCAGTTCCCTTTTCAAAGCTCAGTCCAGGAAGTGGATGGGAGGAGATTACAGCGAAGGAGAATAAAACAGGGCTCTGCATCATTCTGCCGCTTCGCACCCATAAATGACGCATCCCGCTGCGATGTGCCAAACTAGTGGCCTGCACCTGCATTAAACCAAGCACCAAATCCAGCTGGCAAGAGGACATGGGCGGCCAATGACGGCGCCAGACGCGCTTAAACCAGGCATAGTCAGCGATGTCTGAGAGGAGGCTACCGCAACAGATCAACACTTCCTGCGTCCTCATCGGCTGCTGGAACTAGGTAACTGTCACAATTACTGGAGAGAGGGCCAAGCGGGAGCTCCAAGTCTTAATAGAGGTCTGTGTCGAAGGAGGCACAGACCTCTCCTGGCACATCACTGGACCACCAGGGAGGTAAGAGATGGACACTGGGGGCAATGTGGAGAGTTGGGGGAAAAGTGGAGAGTCGGAGGCAATGTGGAGCGTTGGACATTGGGGCAGTGTGGAGAGTTGGGGGCAGTGTGGAGAGTTGGGGGCAATGTGGAAAGTCAGAGGCAATGTGGAGAGTTGGGGGCAATGTGGAGAGGAGGACATTGGGGTCAATGTGGAGAGGTGGACTTTGGGGGCAATGTGGAGAGTTGGGAGCAATGTGGGAAGTCGGAGGCAATGTGGAGAGTTGGACATTGGGGCAGTGTGGAGAGTTGGAGGCAATGTGGGAAGTCGGAGGCAATGTGGAGAGTTGGACATTGGGGCAGTGTGGAGAGTTGGGGGTAATGTGGAGAGGTGGAGAGCTGGGGGCATTGTGGAGAGTTGGGGCAACATGGAAAGGTGGACATTGGGGGCAATGTGGTTAGGGGGATCCCATGGCAATTTTTGCACCAGGGCCCGGTGACTTCTAGTTACACCTATGTGTGTAGCTAATCTCTCTAGGTACTGTGAGCAAAGGGTCAACTGCTGGATTCCCCTATGACTCTTGGGGTGACCAATCCCAAGGATAATTTGCATATGTAAAGTAGGAGTCATAGAGGGTAAGTATATGCAATTAGCAAATAATAGAGAAGGAAGACGGGGTGTATAAAACTCGAGTGATAAACAAAGTATCTGTAAAATTGTTGCAAAGTGACATAAGGATATCTATAAACATTTGGAGACATAAACACTCAGCCGACGTTTTGGAAAAGTGGAGTAGAAACGATCTTGTCCAAATAATTGTGTCACAACGACATTTGCTAATAGCGCCTAAAATAATGGCAGTTTTAGTGTTTAAACCTTAATGCCAGGTACCATCTATTGTAAACCCTTTGCATGCAAGGGGGCTATGCAACGCATCGCTCCACAATACACTGTGGTGCATAAGCTACGTAGGGGTGCAAGGGTAAGGGTGCATAAGCTACATAGGTGAAAAATAAATCTCATGAGCAAACTTTCTCAGAATATCATACCTCCCAAGTTTCCCTCTTTAGGAGGGACAGTCACTCTTTTAGACCCAAATCCCTCTGTCCCTCTTTCTCACCCTGATGTCCCTCTTTTTAGGAGATCAGACTGTGTGGTGTGTATATAAGTGTATCACCCTGGTGTCCCTGTGTTTAGGAGATCAGACTGTGTGGTGTGTATATAAGTGTATCACCCTGGTGTCCCTGTGTTTAGGAGATCAGACTGTGTGGTGTGTATAGAAGTGTATCACCCTGGTGTACCTGTGTGTAGGAGATCAGACTGTGTGGTGTGTGTTTAAGTGTATCACCCTGGTGTCCCTGTGTTTAGGAGATCAGACTGTGTGGTGTGTATATAAGTGTATCACCCTGGTGTCCCTGTGTTTAGGAGATCAGACTGTGTGATGTGTATATAATTGTATCACCCTGGTGTCCCTGTGTTTAGGAGATCAGACTGTGTGGTGTGTATAGAAGTGTATCACCCTGGTGTACCTGTGTGTAGGAGATCAGACTGTGTGGTGTGTGTTTAAGTGTATCACCCTGGTGTCCCTGTGTTTAGGAGATCAGACTGTGTGGTGTGTATATAAGTGTATCACCCTGGTGTCCCTGTGTTTAGGAGATCAGACTGTGTGGTGTGTATATAAGTGTATCACTCTGGTGTCCCTGTGTTTAGGAGATCAGACTGTGTGGTGTGTATATAAGTGTATCACTCTGGTGTCCCTGTGTTTAGGAGATCAGACTGTGTGGTGTGTATATAAGTGTATCACCCTTGTGTCCCTGTGTTTAGGAGATCAGACTGTGTGATGGGTATATAAGTGTATCACATTGCTCCACAGCAATAAAACTCACATTACTGTTTGTATAAACATCAGTATATGTGTTTATAAATTAGTCTGTGTAAATAAAATTATTTGGTCTTGTTATAATTCATTTATTAAGTGACACAAGAAGGTCTCAGTAGGTAATGATATAGCCTAAAAATTCTCGGTAATGCCCTGCCCACCAACCACGCCCCCCGCCCCCCCAATACCCCCTAAAACATAAGTGTCCTTCTATTACAAATTGAAATGTTGGGAGCTATGGAATTTTCTCAAAGACAGACATTTATAAATGTGACTTTACTCCTTTATAAATGTGACCTGTAGTTGCAAATTTTAGTGCCAGTTCTTAACCCTTTGAGTGCCAGAGGGGTACACAATGCACTGCAGAGCAAAGCATTGCATACCCTTCTGGCACTCTAAGGGTTAAAGGGTTAGTAATGCCCAAATTTCTGTTGATGCAATATGGTAGATTAAAAAAATAGTATCTGGAGAAAGTCCTATCTCTCTTTATGGTTTGGGAGATATTCACTGCTAAAGTCCCCGCCCTCATGTCAGCTGTAAAGCCGTCAGAAAGAGATCTGTGTCGGACAACTCGAGGAGGCTCTTCAGCAGAGCCGAAATAGCGATATTTAAAAAGATCTACTTCATTGGAACAGTCTACAAAGTGTACCTGCAAACCAGGCTCACTTTGTAGACCGTTCCAATGAAGTAATTAGTTTTACAGATCGCTATTTTGGCTCTGCTGAAGAGCCGCCGGCTGGTCCCAGGACCGGGATCTCCTGCTGTCATTAGACCGCTGACATCAGAAGAAGGGGAGGGAGGGAGGAACTTTACCACCGAATATCTCTCAAACCTTAAAGATTTGAGAGATAGGACTTTTTCCAGATACTTTATTTTATTTAAATCTACCATATTGCAGCAAGATAAATCCGTGCATTGCTAACCCTTTAAACATACAATAAATATGTTTTTTATACATTTTCCCCCAATTTTCCCATATCATGGACAGTGGCAACACTTCAGGGTATGCACTGGTCAATATGTTTGCTGTAGCGCATACTTGGGCACACTCCGCCATTGTTAAGACTTCAATGCCAGTAAGCCCTTACACCAGACCGACAGCTTGCACAGAACAAAGGGCTCGATCCAAATGTTGGAGTAGAAAAATGTTGGTAGGACAAAATGGATACCGACCAACAAAATAAAATGTCTTGGTCGGTATTCAAATGTCCTACCGACATTTAGCACAACGGACGTTAGGACACAAAACTGGTGTTGTGTCCAAACGTCTGTTTTGTGCATTAACTTCCCAAAACGCTGATAAATAACTCCAGTTTTGGGAACTTTACAGTAAAAAAAGTTAACCATCGGTGCCTGACTTACTGTCAATGACCGATCATTAAAAAATCTGTGTTAAACGTACCTGTCATCCACTGTCTGTCTCCTTCTGTCTCCAGGCTCGATCCAAATGTTGTAGTAAAAAAATGTTAGTAGGGCAAAATGTATACCGACCGACAAAATAAAATGTCTAGGTCGGTATTCAAATGTCCTACCGACATTTAGCACAACGGACGTTAGGACACAAAACTGTCTGTCTCCTTCTGTCTTCTTTCTTCTCTTGTATCTTCTTTCTTCTCTTGTATCTTCTTCCTGTAAAATAAAAACAAATGTTTAAGTTAAAAGCATACATACTTTAACCCCTTACGTGCCAGAGGGGTACGGAACGCATTGCTTTACGCATTGCAAAGCAATGCTTTGTGTACCTCTTTGGGGCCCAAAGGGTTAAGGTATGTTGTAGTGTGCCAGTTCGTAAAATCCAAATGCCCCATAACAAAAATAATAATAAATGTCTTTAATAAATTTAAAAGTCAATGGTATTGCCATAAGTATAATAATATAATAAAATGAATTAGCATATACTTGTTGCTGTCTCCTCCGCTGTGTGAGCTGCTGAAGCGGCGGGGGAGACAGAATACTGCGCAACAGCCTGCCCCTCTTCTTCTCCACGGGCCGATGCATGCTCTGGTATGAGGGAATTAGAATTGAGGTTGCCCTTATATATGGGCAGCCTTACTTCTAATTCTCTCACAGCCATTGGCTGGGATATGCTTATGCATCTCCCAGCCAATCAGCTTTGAGAGGCTGTGCTTTGAACTAATTGGCTGGGAGGTGCGTAAACATATCCCAGCCAATGGCTGTGAGAGAATTAGAAGTAAGGCTACCTATATATAAGGTCAGCCTCAATTCTAATTCCCTCACACTGGAGCGGGCATCGGCCCATGAAGAAGAATAGGGGAGGGCTGTTGCGCAGTATTGTGTCTCCACCGCTGCTTCAGCACCACACATAGCAGCGGAAACCGCAACAAGTATATGCTAAGTATCATTTTACTATATTATTATACTTATGGCAATACCATTGACTTCTAAATTTATTAAAAACATTTATTATTTTTATTATGGGGGCATTTGGATTTTATGAACTGGCACACTACTACATACTTTAACCCTTTTGGGCCCCAGAGAGGTACGCAATGCATTGCTTTGCAAGTGTTGCGTACCTCTCTGTGGTCCAAAGGGTTAAAGTATGTATGCTTTTCACTTAAACTTTTGCCTTTCTTTTACAGCAAGAAAAAAGAAGACAGAAGGGAAGAGAGAAGAAAGAAGATAGGAAAGAAGATGACCAGGACTCCGCTGAACATCAGGATTAATGGTAAGTGTTACTTGCAATGTGATTTTTTTTAATTTAGTCGGGTGAATCTTATGAATTATACCCCACTGGCACTCATAGGGTTAATTCTACTAACATGTGACATATTTTTCATACTTTGGATGTATTGATAAGGGGCTTAGAGCTCCATATCAATACATCCACTGAGGACTTAGGGTTTTTAACTTCGAGTGTCTGTGTCAGCTGTTTAAACAGGAGATAAGGGACTCAGTTTAAAAAAATAGGTGTTACCTTTCCTGCGATAACTTGAGTGCATTAACGCCTGTTCTTGGCTAACGCAAACATTTGAATTGCAATTTATGGTGTTTTCGTCTTTTTCAATGGCTGAAAACACCACTTAACTTTAACACACAACGGCTCTTTTTTTTTTGCCGGTATTTTTTGACATCCCAGACATTTGAATAGATTACTGTGCTGGAAAAAATGCCGTCGGCAGAACAAACGGCCGTCTCCAACATTTGGATCGAGCCCAAAGTGACACCATTTTCATGCCTGAGATCTCTCCAGATATTCCCCAAAGACGTTGTTTTTTTTAGTCGAAGTCAGCGCTGTCCAAGTTCAGTCCTCAGGGGCCGCCGAAAGGCCAGGATGTAAGGATTTCCCTGATTACACACAGGTGAGTTAATCAGTGGATCATTCATTGTGACTGACTCACCTGTGATTAATCAGGGAAATCCTTAAATCCTGGTCTGTTGGTGGCCCTCGAGGACTCAACTTGGACAGCCCTGACTTAAATTACCAAATCTCTGGGGACAGAAGCTTATTCTCCATCACAGCGAGTTTTGTGGTAACTCCACCCACTTTCCCACCCATTTCAATGCAAACCCCGCATTTCAACTCTTCAACTCCACCCACCCCAATTAAGCCCCACCCACATCATAAAGAAATTAGTGTAATTTGGACTCTCCAATCCCCAGTCATGTTTCTCTAGGAGTCACACACAAAAAGATTCACAGGTATGACCATTGCCTCTGCACCATGATTAATACAAAATTAATAAATAATTCATAGCAAGGCACAGACATAAGCAGAACCCAAAATACTCATAGGGCTGTATGTTCAAAGAAGTAGCGAAACAGCTTTTGTTGTTTGTAACAACTTTTCAAAGTGCAGTGTCGTTGGGATCATTAATATTTTCAGAGAGTGTCGGTTGTGATTGGAAATATATCGTTTGTCCTGACTGAAATTGTTGTATGTAACGACAAAAAAAATTAGAAAATGTCTTGACTAACAACAAAAATGTCTTTAAAAATGTCTTAACTAACGACAAAAAATGTCTTATCCAAAGGCAAATATTCTGACATTCAGAACACATTCCCTCCACTTTTTCCTTAATGTACAAATTTTGTCTTTTGAAAGACATTTTTTTGTTGTTAGTTACGACAAATTTTCTTTTCGTCTATACAACACTGGGGAATAGTTTATCCACTCCCTTGCCCCGCCCGTTTGCCCGTCAATTCTGGAGTTGTGTCATACACAACGGACGTTACTAGTTTTTTATCATACACTCTATAGAAAATATGTCGTTCATGCATTCAATTACTTATCTTTGTCTTTCATATGACAATTTTTTGTCGTTATCCCTTTGAACATATGGCCCATAGACTGTACCAGCTTCCCCTTAGAGTAATCAGTGTTAAGGGGAGATATTTTGTAGTAAGTAGCTTAATAAACTGAAGTTAGATAGTTGCTGGACTAGAAAATTGGTTCCAGTGAATATGTTTTTTGCACAGAATCGTATTGGTACTTTTCTCGCAATTTTTATGACTTTTTTTCTATGAAAACCTTGGGATTATTAAGGTTTAAATTAATATTTAAGTTTGAGTGCCATAAGGGCACACAGATGAGAGTTGGTACCGTGTTAGCCGTAGAAATTCAGGAGGCAAATATAGTTATTGATACCTTTATTGGCTCTTAGGTCTCTTTCTCAGGCATGTTATCTATAATATGCCCGAGGAAGAGACCTAAGAGGTCTTGAAAGCTTGCATCTTAAATCTGTTTAGTTAGCTAATAAAGGTATCAACAACTATATTTGCCTCCTGAATAAGGGTGCACAGCCATTGCTTTGCAGTGTGTTTTGCAGCCCTCTGGCATACAAACGTCAAGGAAATAGTTATGTAAAACATGCTTGTATTTGTCCTTCTGAGTGTAAGATCTATAAATAAAACGTATGTATTTTGAATACTCCCTTGACAAATACCAATAAAATCTCATAGTGACACAGTAACATAGTTGATGAGGCTGAAAAAAAGATGCGTCCATCAAGTCCAGCCCATGCCACATCACCCCTGTTGATCCAGAGGAAGGCAAAAAAAAAGAAAAAATTTAAGCCATTTCCATTTAAGCCCCAAGTGGATAAAAAAAAAATCTTTCCTGATTCCAAATGTCAGTCAGATATTTCCCTAGACCAACAACCTATCTACACTGAAGCCAAATTATCAATATATTTGTGTGCTATTACGTTTTTAAAACATTTACATTATCTGCAAGTACAACATCCCGAGGCAAAGAATTCCATTGCGTTACCATCCTTACTGTAAAAAAATCCCTGCCTTTCTTTTAGTCAGAAACACCTTTTCTCTAGTCTTAATGGATGACCTCTCGTTCTTAGCTCAGCTCTTTAAGTAAATAATTAAATGGAGAGTTCTTTGAATTGACATTGAATATATGTGTAAATGGCAATCATATCATCAGTTTGACTTCCCTTCTCTAATTTAAACAAACCCAGTTTGACTTTTTATTACTCAGATCCTCCAATCCCTTTATCCATTTTGTTGCACATCTCTGTACTTTTTCCAGTTCAGTAATGTCTTTTTGACGAACTGGTGCCCAAAACTGTACTCCGTATTCCAGATGAGGCCTAACCAAGGGTTTATATAGAGGGAGAATTATATTCCTATCCCGTGCATCTGTACCCCTTTTTATGCAGGATGGTACCCTATTTGTTCTTTCAGGAGCTGAGTGACTCAAGAGGAAAAAAAATTAGAGCAACTGTTTTGGAAGAAGCTATGTATCAAACAGGTGAAATTGTTATACCTGGAACAAACACTGTTGAATGCCTTGCTTATCCCTGTGGCACTCAAATGGTTAAATGGGTTTTAACCACTTGAATGCTAGGGAGGCCTCCAACACATTGCTTGGCAATGCGTTGGAGACCTCTCTAGCATTCAAGTGGTTAAAGCGGAACTTTTAGATATTACTAAGTTGCCATGTATTCATTAAGCACATGGCGACTAGCTTGGAAATCAAAGTCTTACCTTTAAAAAATAAAACATTCTAAAGAAATCCTTCCCGTTTGGAGACTGACAGGCAGGTTAGTGCGGTCCACGTGCCTGCTCCGTCAGTGCAGTGCTACTCAAAGAGACCAGCTCTGACAGTGCATGCACGCAGACAAGATGTCTGCACTGTAGCCTGGGCTCTGGGCTGCAAACGAGAAGGATTTCTTTAGAATGTGCTATTTTTTAAAGATAAGACTTTGATTTACAGGCCGGTCGCCATGCGCTTAATGAATGAATGGTGACTTAGTAAGATCTGAAAGTTCCTCTTTAAACTTACACTTATGATAATGTGAGAATGGTGGCCAACATTGAGGCTCTCCTGCTGTTGCCTGACTACAACTTCCATCATCCTCCACCAGACAATATATGGTGAGGGATGATGGGAGTAACTGGACGGCCTCTCTTTCACCCACCAATGTGTTAACCCCTCAAGGACTGGACGCACACGCACGTGGCTGGCAAAACCCTTCCCTTGCTATATTGTGTGATGCAGCTTATGTTTAAACACTTGATATTTGATAACACAATTAAGGACTACAGAGCATTTTTTTTTCAGGATCCGATTCGGGGCACCCCAAACAGCGTGCAGCCACATGGGGAGCCCTGAAATTATGTACGTCATGGCTCCTTTAGGGACGTTCACCCCATGACATCCATGTATGTCTAGGGTTGCCACCTTTTGTTCAAAAAAATACCGGCCATGGCATTCCCTCCATAGACTTAACATTGGAAAGAAGTAAATTTTTTACCGACCTGTCGGTAAAATACCGGCTGGGTGGCAACCCTATGTACGTCCTTGGTCCTTAAAGGAGCAGTAAACTTTTTTTATGAAAAAATATATATTGTAGGGATTTTCCTATTGAGTAAAATAAGGGTACTACCACTTATTACAGTTTAAACGCATGTTTTTTTTACATTAGCAGTGCCCTCTAGTGGTCAAATTCTAATTAGATTTCCTGTTAGATTCTAATAGAAAGGAAAGTCAAAGACATACAGTTCTACATAGAATGTGATAGAAACTGCCTGTCACTTCCTGTCAGTTACAACTATCAGGAAGTAAACACAGTAAATTCACTTCCTGTCAGAACTATCACGAAGTAAACACAGTAAATTCACTTCCTGTCAGTTAGAACTATCAGGAAGTAAACACAGTAAATTCACTTCCTGTCAGAACTATCACGAAGTAAACACAGTAAATTCACTTCCTGTCAGTTACAACTATCAGGAAGTAAACACAGTAAATTCACTTCCTGTCAGAACTATCACGAAGTAAACACAGTAAATTCACTTCCTGTCAGTTAGAACTATCATGAAGTAAACACAGTAATTTCACTTCCTGTCAGTTAGAACTATCATGAAGTAAACACAGTAATTTCACTTCCTGTCAGTTAGAACTATCAGGAAGTAAGCACAGTAAATTCACTTCCTGTCAGAACTATCAGGAAGTAAACACAGTAAGTTCACTTCCTGTCAGTTAGAGCTATCAGGAAGTAAATACAGTAAATTCATTTCCTGATTATTTAAACAGATATAAATTTTGAATAAAACATATGACAGCGATGGGAGTGACCTTGTTTTATTCAGCAGGAAATGCTCTGTAAAATATGTGTTTTCATAGCAAAAAGTTTACTGCTCCTTTAAGGTGTTAAAGACTAGTTTTCGGCGTATTAGAGGACTGAAGTCTGAAAACAAACAAGATATAAAAGAAGTGATGTATTGCATTGTGTACAAAGCAAAACTATTTTAAAACGTTTATTTATAGGTCTACAATATTGCAACAGGCAAGATAAAGACCATAAAACAAAGAGAGAGACGAAGAATAATTACGATGGTATACAGAGAGGAAGATAAAGGTAAGTATTTTAAAGCAGAAAGTCTCCCGGTCACACAGAGAGCGATGATTAAAGTCCCACAGATATGGCTTCTGCCCACTAACCGAGAGAATCTTAAAGCACCAAAGGTCCCCTTCACTCAGTGCTCACAATACAAATCATAGGCTTTTATACGGACTCATCCATCAAGCCTTGTGAAGGTCTTATAGCTGCATTTTTCTTTCTTTGAGACCCTAAAGAAATAAGTAGCAACACGTCAATAATTTCACTTTTTGTCTCATGGTAGTTTTTCTGCACTCCAGTTTAGGCTATTTATTCTTTTAGCAATATAAATCTGGAGACTTTTTACTGCAAGAAATGTTTTATTAGGGCTGCCGGTTCTCTAATATCCTAATAGGGTCTCAGCGGTTCTGAGCAGTGAGGCTGATGTGACGAGAAGAGCATTCACATTCCTGGAGAAAACCTGCTTCGATATTAGGGGGGCGAATTAAAAAAAAAAAAAATCCCATTCATTTAAAATGGGGCTTTTAATACCTTAGGTGATAAAGAGGCTTCCAAAAGCATTGCTTCTCAAAATGCAGGGAATAATAAGGATGGGTATTTAAACCTTTAACCCCTTAAGGACTACATGACGTACTATGACCGTCATGGTCCTTATGACAGTCATAGTACGTCACGTACTTTTTACTTACAGCGCTCCACCGGAAGCGATGTCAGTAAAAAATGAGGCCTAAAATTGATCGTTTCAAGACTGGAGCGATCTCTTTCAGGCCCCAAAGTGGCGCGCCGATACACACAACAGGTCACGTGTACCGGCGTGTCGGCAAGGATCAAAGTGGTACTTATGGGACGGAAACGTACCAGGACCGCTGGTCCTTAAAGGGTTAAAGATCAGAGGGGTGGGCAACGTATTGCTGTGCAATGCGCTACCCTCACCTTTGGCCCTTAAAGAGTTAAAAAGTGTCTTTTAAAGGGATAGTAATGGTTAATTTTAAGTTGACTTAATGTTGTAGACATTAAAAAAGATTAGCATTGATGTAAGTCTTACCTCTTCCTGGCTGTTTCAGTCAAGTCTGCCATCTAGCTGACAGCTGTAGATTCCAGTCATTTGACCAGACAGAGGCTCTTCAGCAGAGCCTAAATCGTGCTATTTAGAAATTAACACTTCACTGGAACGGTCTATGAAGTGTGCTTGCAAACCAGGCACACTTTGTAGACTGTTCCAATGAAGCATTTCTTTCTAGATAGTCAAGGTTTCTCTAAAAGCAGCGATTCAATCTAATGGCATGTAGTTGTTCCATGTCTTTGTATTTATTAACCCGAGATGACCAGGACGTCAGAGGCGGCAGAATCGGTGACCTCTAGTGTGTGGAGACCTCCAACCTAGCCGCAGAGAGGAAGAAATGAATGAGAGGGAAAGAGGAAGGGGGAAACTGTGCATGACAAGAGAAGAGGCAAAGGAGCGGATCCATAGGGATAGTGAAGCCACACACCACCCCCATTGCCCCGGGTATCTCCGACCAGTACCTCTGAACAAGTGGACATGTTCACCACATGTGAGCCATCGAGCCATTTGAGTCCGTACATCTCCAACACTTATTCCTCACCTCCCCAGCGAACTTAGCAAAATGGACAGGGGTAAGGTACCAGAGTGACAATGTTTTGTACCTATTCTCTTGTGATGGAACATCGCCAGGCAGTGAACTCTGAACCCTGAATATCCTCAACCACAGCTTCCACTCCCCCAAATCAGGAATTCCCAGAGCTAACGCCCAAGCCTTTGCATAAGCCAGGAGGGACTTCTCGTCTCCCGACTTGAGAAATCTATAAAGTTTCAAGAGAGTACGGACCCAAAAACTGTCTGAGGAAATCAACGATTCAATTTGCATGACCGGCCCCTTCTTAGCCACCGCCAAAACATAATGCTGCACTTGCATCTAACACCAAGACTCTGACCCCGGGAGCCGGACCCCCTGAGGTCTGCCAGTGATGGGAATGTTGGGTCCACACCTCATACCTGCAAAGATTTGAGTCCCACCCTCCTCCATTCTCGAAAACTGGTCTGGTCCAGACCTGGCAGAAACTCTGGGTTCCCCAGAATATCCAACAAGGGGGATGGATAAGGCGACCACCCCCCGCCTCCACTCTGCCTCCAGAATCTCAACATGTATCCTAAGAGCAGGGACCCGCTGAGGTCCCCCGGGATTGACCACTCCTCAACAAAAAGAAGCTGGCGTGGGGAGATGGATGTATGCGGAAAGAGCTCTATGGTTACCCAGTCATGAGCAAGAGACTGGTCAAAGAGATCCGCCAATTTAGCCAAAACTGACGTGGCATGATATGCCACTAGGTCTGGGAAACCAAGCCCCCTGCGGCTCCGATCATGCTTCTTTGTTTGCTGTCTACACCGTGGGTGAGCAGCCCCCCAAACAAACCGAATCAAGGTCGACTGAAGTCGTAGCAGGTATGGCTTCGGGAGTCAAATAGGAAGTGTCTGGAGGAGGTATAAAATCTTAGGAACCGATACCATTTTGAGTATGTTTATACGGCCAAACCACGACATTCGCAGTTCCTTCCATGCCTCCAGCTCAGCCTTGAGTTTGTCCTCCAAAGGAATGAAATTGAATTTAAATAGATCAGTCACCCGAAGGGGAATACGAACCCTAACTAACCAAGAGAGTCCCAGACCCAAGTGAAAGGAAGAGATATCCACATACAGGCCATGGAGCCAGAAGATTCAAGATCTCAGATTTTGAGAGGTTAACCTTGGAACCCGAGAGCTCTCCATACTCCGACAGCAGAGCCACCAGTGGGGGAATCGAGGTCTCCGGGTGTGATAGAGAAAGCAGAATATCATCTACAAACCCAGATACTTTGTATTCACCTCCCCTAATCTTGATCCCCTGAATGGTCCTCTGAGGGTGAATGGCACACAATAAGGGCTCCAAGGTCAAAATATAAATCAGGGGTGACAAAGGGCACCCCTGCTTGTACAGTTTGAAATCGGCAGGGCGTCCGACAGGGTGCCGTTTGCTCTCACTCTAGCCATGGGGTGAGCATATAAAGCTGCAACTCTGTGCCTGAACCTGGGCCTCACACCCACAGCCTCTAGCACACTAAACAGGTAATCCCAAAATATCCTGTTAAACGCCTTCTCTAAATCTATCGCCAGAAGTGCCGAGGGGACTCTCAGAGAAGAAGCCCAGCGAAGAATAGCTATCACTCTAGCTATATTGTCCTTGGCCTGCCGGCCGTGCACAAATCCCGCCTGATCTTGGTGGATCAATTTTGGCAAAAGGGGGCCAAGTCTCAAGGCCAAAAGGTTAGTGAACACTTTGACATCATCATTTAGCAGTGATATTGGCCTATAGTTTGAATATAAGCTAGGGTCCTTATCCCCCTTTGGCAGGGCAACGATCTGAGCTTCCAAAACCTGGTTCGCAAAACCAGTAGTCCCCGAAATAGTGCTGAAGCAGGTCATCTATAAATGTCTTGTGGTATACCACCGAAAGCCCATCTGGGCCCGTACTCTTCCCGTTAGGCATGCTTTTCAGGACACGATTTCCACTTCGGCGCTACCACCCCCAAAGGAAGCCGGCATCTGAGGTGTTGGTCCAAGAAGGAATGTATCCCGGTCTCCTGCACTACCTGAGAGCCATCTTTCATCCCCACATTTAAATTATAGAGTTCCTTGTAAAACTCCCTGGAGGCCTCTGCAATCTCCTCGTATTTTAGCAGCATCTTCCCCAACTGGTCCCGAATACCCGCCACATGAACCTGTGCCCTCTTGACCTTAACCACCCTAGCAAGGAGTTTCCCTGATTTGTTCCCTTCCAGGTACCGCCTGTACTTATGCCACATAAAGGATTTATGGCAAGCCTGTTGCTGGTGCATAGCAATGTTGGACCGTAAATAATGTAATTCCACACCCAGAACCGGGTATAAAGATCTCTTATTTCGCTCTTCCAAATCCCAAAGAGCAGTCAACATATTAGTTAACGCCTTCTCCTGCTCCCTTTTTTTATAGGACCCCATGCAAATCAATTCCCCCTTGAAGGTAGCCTTATGGGCCTCCCATTGAATGGGGTTGGATGTATCACCAGGGAGGTTAAGCTCAAAGTAATCCTTCAGTTTCTCACTCAGCTGAGTCACTCCCCCCCTGATCCTCTAGGAGGAGTTCATTAAGCTGCCAAACAGTTGATCCACTCCTTCCCCCCACCACTCGTAAATCCACGAAGATAGGTGCATGGTCGGACCATTTAATGGAGCCGATGCTAGAATTCCGCACACTCTGAAGAGAGTACTGGTCGGAGATAAACAGATCAATTCGGGATTATTTCTCATGAGGGTGTGGAAAAGAAGGTAAAGTCTCTCTCCCCAGGATGCTCCAGCCACCAGACATCAAACAGTTTATGAGCAGCCAGTAGGTTAGTAAATTTGCGGACAGTAGAGGTCATGAAGGAGGAGAAGGCAGTAGAACAGTCAACAGAAGGGTCAAGGGGAAAGCCATGGCCGCACACAGCGACCGGGAGCAGCGTGCAACTCCATCCAGAGCCCATGAAAAGATAGTAAGGTGAGAGCAAGAGAAAGGGTAGAGAGAGATTAACAGTATCCCTCCGTATGTAAGAAACATTAGGCGTATGCCAACATAACCATGTAAGGGGAAAACAGAACAATAACCCGAAGGAGTGCGATCCAGGGACCTGCAGGGAAGCCAGCATAAGAAATAATAGAACTGTTCCAAAAGGACACTCAAAGACCAAAACACACTGCACGGGCAGGGACCAGTGACCCCCCCGCGTGCACAACAGAGCCCCGGGAGCCATCCCCCACAGATACCCCCCACCATCCACCCTTCCATCTTACCCGCCCGCCAACCCGCAAATAAGCTTCACGGGTGATAAACATGCATGAGCGCAACTATTATCCCACAGGACATCCACAAAAGACCCAGGGCACCAAGTGGCTACGTGCCCCTCCAGCATCCCGAGCACCCCCAGAAGAGCCCAAAGCGACCAACACAACCCCCCACCACACAGTAAAGAAAGCAGCTTACAGTATAACCATCACACCACCCCCAACCTCCGTGGCCCAATAAGGCCGTAATGTGGGTCCCCAGAAAATCAGTTCCAGGAAGACAAATCAACAGCAGGGGGGCAAAGGGCACAGTTCTTGCCCAGGGGACAGTAGAGTAGGGGAAAAACACTTGGTACACATAACAACCTAACCAGGAATGGCCAGACCCCAGCCCCAGAACTCATGAAGACAGAGGTCCAATCATACTCCAGCAACCCGAGCAGGGCTGCATTGATCAGACACCTGAGGACGTCTATCCATCGCCTATGTGGCAGCAATTGGGGATCCAAAATCAAATAGAGGACTACAGCATTGAGAGCTCACAAAGTCTTCAGGAGGTGAACCATATAACCAAAATCCCTAGTGGGGGAGAGACAGGAACATAACTAGCCACTAGAAGCAAGTCAATCAACAGCCGAGTTCAAATCCCTGGCCTTCTTAGAACTGGGCCCTGACCACCAGAGCCTTTTCCCTTGAGGAGAGAGCCCAGCCGCCCAACTCAGGCCTTCATGTTGTGCTTCATCTTCTAATTTCACTGGAGGAGGCGGGATCTGTAATGCAGCGCAAAACGTAGAGGCCTCGTCCAGTGTACAGATGTAAAGCAGTAGTATCTTTTGGGGGGTTATCTGCTCCTTATAGTATAGATGGGTTGCCCCAGAATTAACCCACTTTTCTTTTTGAACATAAAGGGGTTATTCATTAAGGAGTGATGAAGAGGTGATAAAGTGGAGATGACTTCTCTGGTAATATCGCTTCTCCAGTAATATCGCTTCTCCAGTTCCTGTGTATTCTATGGAGCCAGTGCACTAAGATTTCTCCAACTTCAGAGATCTTAGTGAATAGGCTCCATAGAATAACACACTTTATCACCTCTTTATCACACCTTAGTTAAAAACCCCCATTGTGTGACATCATTTGCAGAATAGAACTATATACTTTTAAAACAGGACCGAAATTAACCAAAATACCCCAAAAAAACAAATTAAAAAACAAAATAGATGCTCATGAAACAAGACACAACAAAACAAAATCTGCTAGAAATACAAATAAATGGAATTAATGATATTTACTTTTTTATTTAAGCAAAATCCTCAATATGACACAGAAAAATAATTAAAAAAATCAAGCAGATACTCTCCAGAGGTTGAAACAATGTTATAAAATAAAATATTTTTATAGCTTAGAAAAATTGTTATTACAGTGTTCCACAGCACTAATCTACAAAAGAAAGCCAAAACGATACAGTAAAGCGACAGGAATGGGGAGAGAAGGATCCTTCAGGCAAAGGACAATTCAGAATTGAGATATAATTGTGGTTTAAAGGAATAGTGACATATTTTGACAATAGCCCCTCTTACCTTATTTTTGGGTAGAAAATCACAGTGAGTGGAAGAGGTAACGTAGCGATAAGACAGGAAGTCCCTGCACTGCATGACGTAACTAGCAAAATCTATATATCTCAAAAACACACCTTCTAAATAAGCAAAATGACCAATAGAACATATTGGTGATAGTTTCCCTTTAACACTTAAGTGTCAGAGAGGTATGCAATGCATTACATTATATATATATATATATAAAATCCAATGTGGTAGCACTCACTGTTAATAAAGTCCAATATACCCGGGTGCTTGTCCGGAATATGAATGTTGCATAAAGGCTAACTAATACAGCCGAAACGTCGATTCAATAAACATCACTGGAATGCTTTCATCAAAACCTGTGAGTGCTGTTCAATTTTCGAATCTTTATAAATATATTGGTGGCACTTCATGCTAATTCCGTGAACAATATGCTAATTAGTTATGTTCTAGGCCAAATGTACCAATCTCTGTGCTATTTGAAATGTCCCTAGTGTGTGAGTTCTGCCTACATTCATTCATAGCAGTGTGTATGTAGCCTCTGTCTACATTCATTCATAGTACTGTGTGAGAGTTCCACTTACATTCATTCATAGCACTGTGTGAGGCTTATGCCTGTACTCAAACATAGCACTGTGTCACGGTTCTGCCAACATTCATTTATAGCAGTGTGTGTGGCCTCTGTCTACATTCATTTATAGCACTGTGTCAGGGTTCTGCCTACATTAATTCATAGCAGTGTGCCAGTGTTCTGCCTACATTCATTCATACCACTGTGTCAGGGTTCTGCCTACATTCATTCATAGCACTGTGTGATACCACTGCATCTGTTCTGACAGGATGGACCGTGACACGCACCTCCAGAAACTCAGAGACTTTATAAAACATGCTTACAACGCAACTATTATAGACAGTCAGATACAAAAGGCTACACAAATACCAAGAAAAAATCTGTTGCTCTACAAAGAACAACATAAGGGGAACCGGGTGCCACTGTTGGTCACTTACCACCCCCAGGTTGAAGTGCTACGCAAAATATCAAGTGAACTTCAAACGAAATTACATACAGATGAAAGACTTAAGAACATATTCCCACAGCCTCCCTTACTCTCCTTCAGACAGCCTCCCAATTTGACACAACTGATGGTGAGGAGTGCCCTGAATAAAAATACAGAAAATGGCACATCTCCCTGCCTACAAAAGAGATGTGAAACCTGTGCACACATTTACACCACTGACAAGATACCAATTCCAAACACCCAGTTACACCATAAGATCAATGGTATCTTTACCTGTAAATCATCCAATGTAATATACCTCATCATGTGTGCAAAATGCCCAACAGCTATGTATGTGGGAGAAACTGGACAAGCACTACATAAGAGGTTTAATTCCCACAGATCCAGTGTTAATAACAAAAAGACAAAGACACTTGTGGGAGAACATTTTTGTCAAAATGGGAACAGTGTCAATGATATTAAGTTAACTGTATTGATGGGACGGTTCCGCACTCAGAGGGACAGAAAAGGATGTTAAAATTTAATGCAATATGTAGTGGTTTAAATAGAGATAAAGAGTTTTTGTCACACTACAACTTAGTTGATTGACCCTTCCAACAGACCCAAGAGCATTGTAAATACCTCTAAAGCCTCAAAGGAAGAGTGCAATTTACCACTGACTGATCAAAGATATCTGGATCTGGATTGAGTTCTCTTGTCTGATTTCCATGCTAAACAATGCAATGTGTACTTGTATTTAAGAGAGATGTTTTCATATTTATCTGTATAACATGCCTGAGGAAGAGACCTAAGTTCTTGAAATCTTGCATTTAAATCTGCTTAGTTAGCCAATAAAAGGTATCAAAAACTATATTTGCCTCCTGTATATACTAGCGAATGCTGCATGGCATTGATCATTGGATTCCCCTTCACAGCATGGCTGCAATGAGATGAAAGAGACAGGGGTGTTAGAGACAATGTGGAGAATGAGACAGGCTGGCCCCATCCCTTTGCTGCATCACTAGGCTTTTAAGAGGGCATTGGAAGGAGATGTGGGTCACCGCATCGCTAGGCATTAGGGGGGCATTGGAAGTCGATGTGAGGCAGATCTTTATGGTGCACATCAGGGAACGGCCTCAACTCAATGGCATTGAATCTTTTTGTAGTGGTTTTGACAGGAGTAGCCGGGGATCCCCTTCTCCCTGTCCACTCCTTTGAAAATTACCACCCCTGTGAATCTTGCTGTAGTGATTTACATTTGTCAGAATCACTGCCCAGTCACAATTTGCTTGTGGGGGGGCATCAGGACTCCTATTGAGTGCCTGTGGTGGTTGGCTGAGGCGTCAGGGGGCATTTTTCATCCATCCCCCAGAAAGCTTTAGCAGTTGTCGATCCACTGCAGGATGAGGGCCTCCAACAACAACAGTTGTTCGCTTTCTGTTGCCAATGTACATCAACAGTCTTCTTAATTTCATCAATCTACCTTGTCTTTGGTCTTCTTTTTGGACGTTTAGTATAAAGTTGAATCCGTTCCAAGATTTATTTGGTCCATTTACCGTCAGGCCTTCTTGCTATCTGACATGCCCATTTACATTTTAGGCACTTTCAATTATGTCATAAACCTTTGTTTGCTTTCAAATCCAAGCACACATTTTTTGGTCTCTTTTTTTGTTCGACAAAATTCGACATTCCATACTTCTCTGCATAACCTAAATTTGTTGTATGGCTTTGCCATTTAGTGTCTGTCCATGTTTCACAGCCATATGTAAGATCTGGGAGGATACATTGGTCAAAAACTTTTCACTTGGGGTAGAGTTTCAGATTGGTCATGAAGACAGTACTGATAAGTTTTCCAATTGTTTGCCATCTCAATTTTATTTTATCATGGTGTTTCCATTTGTTGACATTTTGTTTCCAAAGTAAACATACTTGATTCAGACAAGAAGAAAAGAAAAAAAATTGAATAATATATATATCATCTCATCATCATCTCCAGCAGTTGTTGATCCCCTGCAGGATGAAAGCCTCCTCAGCAAGTTTCCAACAACTTCTGTCTTGTGTTTTTTATTGCCACTGTGTACCAACAAATTTGGTAATTTTATCAACCCATCTTGTCTTTGGTCTTCTTCTTGAATCTTTAGTATCAAGTGGAATCCATTTCAAAATGTGTTTGGTCCATCTAGTCAGGTCTTCTGGCTATGTCACCTGCCGATTTCCATGTCACTCTCTTTAATCTTTCAATGATCTCATAAACCTTTATTTGGTGATGCATCCATGCACACATTTTCTGGTCTCTTTTTGTTATATTCAGAATTACAATGTTCCATTGTTCTTAACGACAATACTAGTACGTTCTCCAAATGCTTGCCATCCCAATTTTATTAATCGTCAATGTCCATCACGTTGTTTCCATCTGTTGACATTTCCTGTACAAGGTAAACATTCCTGTCAGCTTCTTCCAGTTCTCGTGCATCTACTGTTATTTTCCTTGGTATGGTATATTGGTTAAACATGACTTGCGATTTGTCGATATTCATCTTCAGACCAAAATGTTTGCTTTCCTGTTGTAGCTCTTCAATACGTTCTTGAAGTTCTTCAGGACTACTGGCAAAGGGTACGATATCGTCTGCAAAATGTAAGTGATGTAGGTATTCTCCATTGATCTTAAGTGCTGTCTTGTTCCAATTTAGTTTGCAGAAAATGTCTTCTAAACAAGATGAAAATAATTTTGGGGAAATTGTGTCTCCTTGTCGGACGCCTTTTAACTTTAGATACTGTGCACTTGCAGAATATGTGGAGTCTGTAAAATCAAAATGAGGTTGACTGTCACTTTAACCAGATCCTCGTTTATACACAAAGAGTCATTAAACTGCACTGTATACCCTTCTGCCACTCAATGGGACATATAAGGGCACATATCTAGTAATTATGGGACAATCCAAGTCATAGATCTAGTCATTCTGGGACAATCCAAACGAAACTTTGAACCCCATGAATGATTCATAGCATTCGAAGGGGTTAATAATTTTAGTGCCAAAGAGGTATCCAACACATTGCATTGCAATCAATGGGTACCTCTCTGGTACTGTAAGGGTTAAAAGTCTCATTTATAGCAATGAGAGTTTCCATTACCCTCATGTCTCAGTTGGTTTGCTCCAGAACTGCTTAACTTTTGGTTTACTGCCTAAAGCCCATAATGCATGTGTGTCCTATGGGGATACCATCATTTAAAATCAAGTCACACAGAATTCCGAATGGTAGCTGCCTCATTAATATTCTTGAAAGTACTGAATGTTATCTCCAGCCACCGCTAATTTACAGGTTTCATTGCTCAATTAAGCAGAAAATACAATATGCATTCTCCTGAAAATTCATTTTCAAATTTTGAGCTAAAATAAGCATGAATTTGATATTAACTGGCTCGACACCAAGAAATATACTTTCAATTGATAGAGATAATTGTTACAGGAATAATATACACTGCACCGGTTGCCAACTGTATCTAGAGATTTAACGAAAAAAAAAAATGGGAATTTCATTGCTTTCTTTTCTTATCTTTGTATTCTTGTTCTCTCTAGGGATCCTCAACTTTGGCGACTTAGAAAAGGCTTCTACTTTTGATCACGTTGTATTGTGTGCCTGTCATTCGCTGCTGTTCATTGTCCTAAATCAAGGGGAGGGGAATCGATTGAGCATTCCCTTCATGTGCCTCCTTTTGTAAGGTTTATATCTCAAACAAAATGACAATTCTAAATCAGCTGTAAACTCTTAATAATGAGGAAGCCTTGCTTAAAGGGATAGTAATACTTCGTTTTAACTTTATTTTATTTTGTAGGCATTAAAAAAACATGAAGAATGATATATGTCTTATCTCTCAAACCTTTATGGTTTAAGAGATATTCACAAACAAAGTATCCCCCCCCCTCTTCAACCAGATCAGAAGGGAGGTGCCCAGGTAGACTGCAGAGAGGGACAATCTTCAATTAAGATAAGGGAAAAACCTGAAAAACGTGTCAAGGGGGGCAGGGCTTTCATTGTTCTCATAGGAAGAAGATTGTCCCCTGCTGTTATCTGTCTGGTCTATGGACTGGATTCCACATCTGAGAAGAGATGGCTTACACTAGGTAAAAGGGGCGGGAGGGGAAACTTTGCTTGTGAATATCTCATAAACCATAAAGGTTTGAGAGATAAGACTTATATCATTCTTCATGTTTTTTTAATGCCTATAAAATAAAATAAAGTTAAAACGAAGTATTACTATCCCTTTAATATAATGGTTAAAGGAGAAATAAAATATCGTAATGATAACCCCTGAGGAAATCCTTATGGCCCCTTTGAATGTTCCTTTGTTCCTTGTATCAAGAGATAACATCGTCAATTAACCCTAGGTGTCCTGTGCAGAGAGATGGATATGACAGTTGATAGCAGGACAAGCTGTGACAGTCTTAACCATTTCAATGCCTCTGGCTCTGAAAGGATTAACCTTTTCATTTCCACGGGGGGGGGGGGTGAAAAATGTTGTAAAAATGAATTTTGTATTGGAAGCAATGCATTGGATATCTCTCTTGTATTCAAGGAATTTAAAACTTTATTTAAATCAGCGGGAGTTTTAATAATGCTCATTTGCCCCATAGCAGCTGAGTTTCAATCCATTTTTGCCAAGGGCACACCTAACATGTAGTTTTCGGGGCACACAGAACACTTTAGTGATCATCAGTCAAGCATGTAAGAGAAAAAAAAACATAGAAACATTGTAATTTAGGTTGAAAAAAGACTTGTGTCCATCTAGTTCAACCCTTTTCCTATTCCTGTTTACCATCGTTGATCCAAAAGAAGGCAAATAATACCCGTCAATATAGCAATATCAAGTTCTGCCTTGAATGGGGGGGAAAATTCCTTCTTGATTCCAAATAGCAATCAGATTTCTCCTTGGATCAACAAGCACTAACTATATATTAATCCCAACACTAACGTACATAGCCCTCTATGTTCTGCTCTTTTAAATAAGTATCCAGGCCCTTTTTAAAGGCCTCTAATGTATTCGATAGCACCACCTCTTCAGGCAGTGAATTCCATACCTTTATTGTCCTTACTGTAAAGAATCCCTTCCGCTGTTGTAGATGAAATCTCATTTCCTCAAGTCTAAGCGGGTGGCCCCTTGTCCTTTGTACTGTTCTGTTAATGAACAGGTCTTTGGAGAGCCCTTTGTATGGGCCATGAACATATTTATATAGTGAAGGTACGAAAAGTATAAATCTATAGTTCTATTTAGCTCCCAATCACGAACATAATGTGAATAACAATTTAGATGCATATACATTTGGAACTTGACATTCACATCAAAGTCTTTATAAAACAAAAGGGTCACTCTAAATGGATGTTGGTGGCACCCCAAAGTTCCACAGATCCCAGTCTGAGACCCACTGCCAGATGCTCTAGAATTGTACCTCTTTAACTTAATGAATAAGGTCCTACATAGGGATGGGAAATGTTTCATCCCAAAATAATAAAGTGCAAAAAACAACACTTTACGCCTTTTGCAGGAATTCCCATGAAAAGTTCTGTTATTTTATTTTTTTTTCCACCATGACCCCCCACTTCACTGGTAGCCATAGACCCCCCTGCTTTGTCTGCCATAGTTATAAAACAGCACATATTATCCCACCAGCCTTGTCTCACTATACTGGTGTCCATATAGCCACATATGCCCTCCCCTGCGGACTTGTCCCACATTACTGGTAGATATAAAACCGCACGTACCAACTCCCAGCCATGTCCCTCAAAAACAAGGAGTATCATGGGAAATGGGAAGCCTTACAGCTTCTGCCATACTACATCTCCCATCATTCCCTGCTAGATATCAGCGGTCAGAGTAGTCTAGAAACAGGTGTAGGGTCTCTCATTGTCCACTATGACAGCATTGTCCAAGGATAGCATAGAACCACACATACTGACTTTCCAGCCATGTTCTACTGCACTGGTAGCCGTAGAACCACACATACTGACTTCCCAGCCATGTTCTACTGCACTGGTAGCCGTAGAACCACACATACTGACCTCCCAGCCCTGTCCTTCTGCACTTCTAGCCGTAGAACCACACATACTAGCCCCAGTCTTGTCCCACTTGTCAGAGAGTCTGCTCTGACTGAAAGGAAATGGTTAAAGAGACATTTAAGTAACCATTTTGTCTGCACACTGCACTGGTAGCCATATATTCACACACACACACACATACTGACCTCCCACCATTATCCAACTGCACTGGTAGCAATAGAACCACAAACACAGAGAGTCTACATAGCTGCGGGAATATATGGGGGGGGGGTAATGAAAAGTAGGACATTTTCTGGGTTTTCAACATGCATGAAATTTTGCAGGAAAAATACAAAATCATATTTTTTTCAGAATTTCCCTTGTGAAAAGAATCTGACTTTTTCCCATCTCTAGTTCTACTTTTGTTGAAAAGCACACTTTTTAAACCAGGTAATAGGAAAAAAAATATATAGAAAGGATCAAAACCGGAATTCTCAGTAAGCAGAGTAGGCAACTGCCTAGAATTCCACATTTTGAAGGGCGGTTCCCCAGCAGTGCTGGCCACACCCACACTCTGAGTTGTGGGTGTGTCCAAAACGATCTCAGTGTCTCTGAACTGGTTTTTTATCCCTTTACTAAGACTGTAAATGGCCAGGGACTTTTATCCTAATGTATACTCCTCTGGTGTTCCCAGTATGATTGTCTATATAAGCACTTAATCACTGCACTTATTGTACCTCTTCTATACCAAATGTAAACTGTAACATGAAAAGTACAAAGGTTGGCGCTAAATAAATAAAAATATACATACATACTTTACAGGATGAAGCAATGCATTGGAGATGTCTCTTGCAATCTAGGGGTTAAAGTTTTTTTCCGTCTTGCTTGCAATAACCTAAGGGTATTTTCTGTCCGAAAAAACAGTGGATGGGACTTGGGATGGGGTCATGTACGCAGTGGGGGTATGGCCATGGGTGGAGATAATAGCGCCTAGGGGAGCCCTGGATGTAAATCTGGCCCTTGATAAGGATTGTGAGTTTGGAATGGAAAACCCTGTACTGTAGATTATTAAAAAGCCCTTGTGTTTTTAGTAATCCATAATATGAAAATTGAATTGAAAATCCATAATATTTTTTATCCCTTTACTAAGACTGTAAATGGCCAGGGACTTTTATCCTAATGTATACTCCTCTGGTGTTCCCAGTATGATTGTCTATATAAGCACTTAATCACTGCACTTATTGTACCTCTTCTATACCAAATGTAAACTGTAACATGAAAAGTACAAAGGTTGGCGCTAAATAAATAAAAATATACATACATACATTATAGGATGAAGCAATACATCGGAGATGTCTCTTGCAATCTAGGGGTTAAAGTTTTTTCCTTGTTGCTTGCAATAACCTAAGGGTATTTTCTGTCCGAGAAAACAGTGGATGGTACTTGGGATGGGGTCATGTAAGCAGTGGGGGTATGGCCATGGGTGGAGATAATAGCACCTAGGGGAGCCCTGTATGTAAATCTGGCCCTTGCAAAGGATTGTGAGTTTGGAATGGAAAACCCTATACTGTAGATTATTAAAAGCCCTTGTGTTTTTAGTATTCCATAATATTAAAATTAAATTGAAAATCCATAATACGGCAAGTGGTTCTTTTGCAAAAGAACAGCAAATCTGGAGAAAATCAAAGCATCACAGAGGTGAAATGAAATTCATAGCTCAAAGAGAAATGAATCACTATTAAGGCACTCAAACCTTTATCCCTATATTTTGCATTTGCTAACTTTAGATCAGGGCATGCGAGTTGTGTATATATAAAACAAATTCTTTATTGGTGCTGATTAAAAACAAAGGAATAAACAAAGGACAATATCAAAAACTAAAAAAAAATAATTGTCGGAGTTTTCCTCTTCTAGTTCAGACAACAATTGACCTAGAACGGCTTATTGAAATTGTTTAGAAAAGAATGCCTGTTGCCTCTATGTGTCCGGAGGCAGCGAGTACATTATACAAACTTATAATACCATATAGAAGGTTCTATATTCTCAGTAAACCTTAATATTGATATACGTACTTTCTGTTAACCCCTTAAGGATACATGAAGTGCCAGGACCGAGCCAGCTGTCTGCTATTGACGAGCCTGGCACGTCATTAGAATTCACGGCTCCCCACATGGCTGCATGCCATTTGGGAAGCCCTGAAAATGATTGTGCCAAAATACAAAAGAAACATTTTTGGTCCTTAAGTGCCGGCCGTGTGCACGCCGATTCTTTAAGGCATAGTAATGTTTCAAAATAAAAGCAGCTCCAATTAATCTTCATAATATTTGGGCCATGGAGAGTGTTATTGCAATACTGTCAGAGTTGTAGTTCACGAGTAACTCTGAATGATAAAGTATCCCCCTCCCGCCCCTTTTACCTAGTGTAAAACTGCTCACCTCAGAGCAGCAAGACTATCCTGATGGATCGCAGAAAGGAACAATCTTCAGTGATCATAAGGAAAAACCTGTCAAGGGTGCAGGGTTTTCCTTATGATTACAGTAAGAAGATTGTCCTTTGCTGTGATCTGTCCGGTCAAGAGACCAGATTCCACATCTGAGGGGAAGCGGCTTACACTAGTTAAAAGGGGTGGGAGGGGGGATACTTTATCATTCAATTACTATGTGGCTGACAGTGAGAGGCAGGAAGGAAGGATAGTAACTCTGACAGTATTGAAATAACATTCTCCACGGCCCAAATACTATGAAGATTAATTGGAGCTGCTTTTATTTTGAAGCATTACTGTGCCTTTAAGGGGTTAAAGCGGGTTATACACCGCAAATAAAAAACAGTAGATCACTGATAGTAACACATACATATACGATTAGTTTGTAGAGCATAGTATCACATAGTGTGTTCTAAATTTAGGAAATGAAAATCCCTAAACTCCACAATGATTTAACTGGGACTTTTAACCCCTTGAATTCTGGAGTGGTCACCAACTCTCCAGCATTCAAGAGGTTAAAAAAAAGACATGTCAGTTTTACAGGTCCTTGCGGTGGATTTGGTTGGCTCCAGAACAGAATCTCTATTTTTCCTTTTATGCATAAAGGCCAGTGTGTTCCCTGCAGCTTCTAAAACAGAACAAAACTTAACGTCAAAAATAAGCCAACTACAAACCTATTTCACTGTATGTGTACAAACTGCAGGGAAGTCGTTCTCATTATAGTGCGTGGGTGTAAATGTGGAGGAAAATGATTCCTGTTTCACCGTTCACAAAACTCCTGTCAAGCATGAAAAGAATAGGGGTCACAGCTTGTTATTATGTAAGTCCAAAGCCTAACAATTTATATATTTAAAAAAAATGAGGCAAAACTACCTTGGGAGGATCTTATTATCAGTCATCGAGGTCTGGTATGGATCAAGTCTAAGAAGATTAGTAATAAAAAGACAAAAAAAGTTACATTTATACAAACATTAATAAAATCAATGGTTATTTACATGGGAAAATGTGATTTTTTTAATGAGGGAAACTCAAAAAAGACATTTGTAATTACTGTATTATAATAATAAGAGTTTATTTCTAGAGAAAAGTTCAGTCCCATGCAAGAAATTGAATTCACCCTTTGTACACTAGCCAAAAAACATAATAAATTATGAATCATTGTGTTGAACACACCTCTGTTCCGCCAAGGGTTAAAGGGGAACAGTCACCTGTTCATATTCTCACCATGTTGGAAGCAGGTGCGAGGAACAGCAATATGGAATGCTAGTATATGTCTGGGAGGAAGTAGCAGGTGTGAGGGAGATCAGTGTGGAATGTTAGTATATGT
Organism: Rhinophrynus dorsalis; assembly: GCA_037306005.1. Classification (NCBI taxonomy): domain Eukaryota; kingdom Metazoa; phylum Chordata; class Amphibia; order Anura; family Rhinophrynidae; genus Rhinophrynus; species Rhinophrynus dorsalis. The sequence continues at coordinate 689,033,908 of CM074718.1, forward strand.
CTGGGAGGAAGCACCAGGTGTGAGAGAGATCAGTGTGGAATGTTAGTATATGTCTGGGAGGAAGTAGCAGGTGTGAGGGAGATCATTGTGGAATGTTAGTATATGTCTGGGAGGAAGTAGCAGGTTTGAGGGAGATCAGTGTGGAATGTTAGTATATGTCTGGAAGGAAGTAGCAGGTGTGCGGGAGATCAGTGTGGAATGTTAGTATCTGTCTGGGAGGAAGTAGCAGGTGTGCGGGAGATCAGTGTGGAATGTTAGTATCTGTCTGGAAGGAAGTAGCAGGTGTGCGGGAGATCAGTGTGGAATGTTAGTATCTGTCTGGGAGGAAGTAGCAGGTGTGAGGGAGATCAGTGTGGAATGTTAGTATCTGTCTGGGAAGAAGTAGCAGGTGTGAGGGAGATCAGTGCGGAATGTTAGTATATGTCTGGGAGGAAGTAGCAGGTGTGAGGGAGATCAGTGTGGAATGTTAGTATATGTCTGGGAGGAAGTAGCAGGTGTGAGGGAGATCAGTGTGGAATGTTAGTATCTGTCTGGGAGGAAGTAGCAGGTGTGAGGGAGATTAGTGTGGAAAGTTAGTATCTGTCTGGGAAGAAGTAGCAGGTGTGAGGAAGATCAGTGCGGAATGTTAGTATCTGTCTGGGAGGAAGTAGCAGGTGTGAGGGAGATCAGTGTGGAATGTTAGTATATGTCTGGGAGGAAGTAGCAGGTGTGAGGGAGATCAGTGTGGAATGTTAGTATATGTCTGGGAGGAAGTAGCAGGTGTGAGGGCGATCAGTGTGGAATGTTAGTATCTGTCTGGGAGGAAGCAGCAGGTGTGAGAGATCAGTGTGCAATGTTAATATATGTCTGGGAGGAAGTAGCAGGTGTGAGGGAGATCAGTGTGGAATGTTAGTATATGTCTGGGAGGAAGCAGCAGGTGTGAGGGAGATTAGTGTGGAATGCTAGTATATGTCTGGGAGGAAGTAGCAGGTGTGAGGGAGATCAGTGTGGAATGTTAGTATCTGCCTGGGAGGAAGTAGCAGGTGTGAGGGAGATCAGTGTGGAATGTTAGTATCTGCCTGGGAGGAAGTAGCAGGTGTGAGGGAGATCAGTGTGGAATGTTAGTATCTGTCTGGGAGGAAGTAGCAGGTGTGAGAGATCAGTGTGCAATGTTAGTATATGTCTGGGAGGAAGTAGCAGGTGTGAGGGAGATCAGTGTGGAATGTTAGTATATGTCTGGGAGGAAGCAGCAGGTGTGAGGGAGATTAGTGTGGAATGCTAGTATATGTCTGGGAGGAAGTAGCAGGTGTGAGAGATCAGTGTGCAATGTTAGTATCTGTCTGGGAGGAAGTAGCAGGTGTGAGGGAGATCAGTGTGGAATGTTAGTATCTGTCTGGGATGAAGTAGCAGATGTGAGAGAGATCAGTGTGGAATGTTAGTATATGTCTGGGAGGAAGCAGCAGGTGTGAGGGAGATTAGTGTGGAATGCTAGTATATGTCTGGGAGGAAGTAGCAGGTGTGAGAGATCAGTGTGCAATGTTAGTATATGTCTGGGAGGAAGTAGCAGGTGTGAGGGAGATCAGTGTGGAATGTTAGTTTATGTTTGGGAGGAAGTAGCAGGTGTGAGGGAGATTAGTGTGGAATGTTAGTATCTGTCTGGAAGGAAGTAGCAGGTGTGAGGGAGATTAGTGTGGAATGTTAGTATCTGTCTGGGAGGAAGCAGCAGGTGTGAAGGAGATTAGTGTGGAATGTTAGGATATGTCTGGGAGGAAGTAGCAGGTGTGAGAGATCAGTGTGGAATGTTAGTATATGTCTGGGAGGAAGCACCAGGTGTGCGGGAGATAAGTGTGGAATGTTAGTATATGTCTGGGAGGAAGTAGCAGGTGTGAGGGATTGTGGAATGTTAGTATCTGTCTGGGAGGAAGTAGCAGGTGTGAGGGAGATCAGTGTGGAATGTTAGTATCTGTCTGGAAGGAAGTAGCAGGTGTGAAGGAGATCAGTGTGGAATGTTAGTATCTGTCTGGAAGGAAGTAACAGGTGTGAGGGAGATCAGTGTGGAATGTTAGCATCTGTCTGGGAGGAAGTAGCAGGTGTGAGGGAGATCAGTGTGGAATGTTAGCATCTGTCTGGGAGGAAGTAGCAGGTGTGAGGGAGATCATTGTGGAATGTTAGTATCTGTCTGGGAGGAAGTAGCAGGTGTGAGGGAGATCAGTGTGGAATGTTAGTTTATGTCTGGGAGGAAGTAGCAGGTGTGAGGGAGATCAGTGTGGAATGTTAGTATATGTCTGGGAGGAAGTAGCAGGTGTGAGGGAGATCAGTGTGGAATGTTAGTTTATGTCTGGGAGGAAGTAGCAGGTGTGAGGGAGATCAGTGTGGAATGTTAGTTTATGTCTGGGAGGAAGTAGCAGGTGTGAGGGAGATTAGTGTGGAATGTTAGTATCTGTCTGGGAGGAAGTAGCAGGTGTGAGGGCAATCAGTGTGGAATGTTAGTATATGTCTGGAAGGAAGTTGCAGGTATGAGGGAGATCAGTGTGGAATGTTAGTATATGTCTGGGAAGAAGTAGCAGGTGTGAGGGCGATCAGTGTGGAATGTTAGTATCTGGATGGCAGAGAGAGTGAGGTGAGAAGAGAGCAGTATGGATTATTAGTATGTGGTAATAAGGGAGAGGCAGGAGGATAGAAGATCATTGTGGAATGTTAGTGATTGGCTGGCAGGGAGTGTCAGGTGAGAAGGGGAGCAGTATGGATTGTTAGTATGTGGCAGGCAGTGAAATGCAGGAGGGAAGGAGATTATTGTAGAATTCTAGTATCTTGCTATATGGATTATTAGTATGTGGCAGTCAGGGAGACACAGGAGGGAAGGAGATCATTTTGCAATGTTAGTGTCTGGCTGGCAGGGAGAGGGAGGTGAGAAGGGGAGAAGTATGGATTATTAGTGGGTGGTAGGCAGGGAGAGGCAGGAGGGAAGGAGAGCAGTGTGGAATGTTAGAATGTGGCTGACAGGGAGAGGAAGGAGGGAAGGAGAGCAGCATGGATTATTAGTATGTGGCAGGCAGGGAAATGCAGGAGGGAAGGAGAGCAGTGTGGAATTCTAGTATCTTGCTGTATGGATTATTAGTATGTTGAAGTCAGGGAGACACAGGAGGGAAGGAGCGCAGTGTGTAATGTAGGTATCTGGCAGGCAGGGACAGGTGAGAAGGGGAGCAGTATGGATTATTAGTAGGTGGCATGCAGGGAGAGGCTGGAGGGAAGGAGAGCAGTGTGTAATGTTAGTATCTTGCTGGCAGGGAGAGGGAGGTGAGAAGGGGAGCAGTATGGATTATTAGTATGTGGCAGGCAGGGAGAGTCAGGAGGGAAGGAGAGCAGTGTGTAATGTTAGTATCTTGCTGGCAGGGAGAGGCAAGAAGGAAGGAGAGCAGTGTGTAATGTTAGTATCTTGCTGGCAGGGAGAGTCAGGAGGGAAGGAGAGCAATGTGTAATGTTAGTATCTTGCTGGCAGGGAGAGGCAAGAAGGACGGAGAGCAGTGTGTAATGTTAGTATCTTGCTGGCAGGGAGAGGCAGGAGGGAAGGAGAGCAGTGTGTAACGTTAGTATCTTGCTGGCAGGGAGAGGCAGGAGGGAAGGAGAGCAGTGTGTAATGTTAGTATCTTGTTGGCAGGGAGAGGCAAGAAGGACGGAGAGCAGTGTGTAATGTTAGTATCTTGCTGGCAGGGAAAGGCAAGAAGGACGGAGAGCAGTGTGTAATGTTAGTATCTTGCTGGCAGGGAGAGGCAGGAGGGAAGGAGAGCAGTGTGTAATGTTAGTATCTTGCTGGCAGGGAGAGGCAAGAAGGACGGAGAGCAGTGTGTAATTGTTAGTATCTTTCTGGCAGGGAGAGGCAAGAAGGAAGGAGATCAGTGTGTAAGGTTAGTATCTTGCTGTCAGGAAGAGGCAAGAAATAAGGAGAACAGTGTGTAATGTTAGTATCTTGCTGGCAGGGAGAGGCAAGAAATAAGGAGAACAGTGTGTAATGTTAGTATCTTGCTGGCAGGGAGAAGCAAGAAGGAAGGAGAGCAGTGTGTAATGTTAGTATCTTGCTGGCAGGGAGAGGCAAGAAGGAAGGAGAGCAGTGTGTAATGTTAGAATCTTTCTGGCAGGGAGAGGCAGGAGGGAAGGTGAGCAGTGTGTAATGTTAGTATCTTGCTGGCAGGGAGAGGCAAGAAGGAAGGAGAGCAGTGTGTAATGTTAGTATCTTGCTGGCAGGGAGAGGGAGGAGAGAATGGGAGCAGTGTGGATTATTAGTATGTGGCAGACAGGGAGAGGCAGGAGGGAAGGAGGGAAGTATGGAATGCTATTATTTAGAAGGCATGTTGGCCATTCTGTCTTATTTGTAACACTGACAAATAAATGTAACTATCTCATAAACTACTGTTTTAAATAAAATAAAAATGGAAAAACAGCTAACACAACATATAAGTTATTTTGAAAGTTCTTTCAAAATTCCCTAATTTGTTATACTGTATTATAAGGTATTTTAAATTGTAAGATCTCTATGACATGCTCCTTTCTTTTAACTTAAACTATCAATTTATAATGACATGTAATAATACCTTTTTATTGGACTAACATTCAGAATGTTAGTCCAATAAAAAGGTATTATTACATACTGCAATACTTATTCATTTGACATCTACACCACTGTAATACCACGGCTATCCTAAATTAAATAATGTATAATGGGGCATATATGTAAAAAACTGGAGTAATTCTTTTTTTTTTTTTTTTAATATAACGCTTTATTAGGGTAAATTCCTCAGTACATACAACAAGGCAAACATATATTGAGATACAAACAATGAAAAATGTCACATTTTGATATATAATGAGTAAACAATGATATGAGAAAAGTCCTAGAAGACATACCCTTCTACATAAAAAATACAAAGATATATGTAACATAAACAAAAAACTGAAATTCTAATCAAAACCACATGTATTTTAGTAGTCAAATTGAATATCTCCAACATTTTGTGAAACTGGTGTTTAACCTTTTTTGTTTGCCATTTTTAACAAAACAAAAAAAAATAGATTCACAGTAATCCCGGTTGAAGCCAGTTGTACCACAGGGGATAGCTACACACTTCCCGTGATTTACTTGGGGATTTTATCCAGTTGAATGCTAGAAAGGACCCCAAAGCATTGCTTCACAATATACTATATTAATAACATTCAAGGGATTAAAAGTCCCTTTCAATTAATGGAAATTTGGGGAATTTTTTTCTCTTTTTCTTCTTCATCTCACTCCCAGTCTTCTGTGCTCCCACTCCCTTACTCCTGCATGTCTACTCTCTACCACTCATACACCCTTTCACTATCTGTTTCCATGATCTGCAAAGAGTTGTCAGTAACAAATTGGTTGTGAATGATACGACTCTCAAAGTATACCAGTAGATTATGGGCTATAGGGGAAGTGACAACTCCTAAAATAACCACCTAATTACCCTACTATGGGCAGAAAATCTTAATGGCCCCTATGAATTTTGTGCCTTTTATCAAGAATAACATCTTCAAATTGGAAGTGGACATGACAGTTACTAAGACCACAGAATCTCAACCACATGGTAGTCTTAATCATTTAAAGGGATAGTAATACTTAAAATGAAAAAAAATATGTTGTAGGGTTTATCCCCCTGAGTAAAACAAGGGTACTCCCACTGCTGAAAGGTGTTTCATTCAAAAGTTATTAATTTTCAAAGTTGAATTTTTTAGGTGCAATATCACAGTGGCCTGAAATTGTACAGTGGCGCTGTTGCTACACGATCCTATGGACAGCTCTGGTCCCGGGACCATAAATCTCCATAGGATGGTGTAGCAACAGCGCCACTGTACAATTTCAGGCCGCTGTGATATTGCACCTAAACAATTCAACTTTGAAAATTAATAACTTTTGAATAAAACACCTTTCAGCAGTGGGAGTACTCTTGTTTTACTCAGGGGGATAAACCCTACAACATATTTTTTTTTTACATTTTAAGTATTACTATCCCTTTAAGGGCCAGATAAGTAGACTCATGCACTTTCCCTGCTCAGTTTGAAAAAAATACCAGCAACTGTCATGTCCGCCTCCATGGACATCCACGACTCACGGAAGTTGTTCTCCCTTGAACAAAGGCACAAGGCAGAGTTCCTAGGAAAATCTTATCTGGTCATGATAACGTAAGTGGGTGAATATTATAAAGAGGTGCTGCTTCTCCTTGCGTACCCCTCTGACACTCAAAGGGTTAAGACTGCGTACTTACGGATTATCATATAATTTTTTTTGTGCTGCAAATCATTCTCCAGTTTATCTTCATCCGCCTGTTTTTGATCTGTGTAATTTACATTTTATGTCATTATAAAGAGCTAAAGCTGTCTGTAAAATAAAAATGCTTAATTCAGCAGATATTTTGTGTGTATTTAAGCAAGCACTGCAGACATGCTGATGTTCGTAACTTGTAATGCTATTATTCTGTAGTGTTACAAATGTACAGCATTGTCCCTGAAGTTAACAGAGAGTTCCTACATCTGACAGCTTATGACATTCATTTTAACAGGCAAATACTGACACCACTACCCATTAAGAGTGTCTTTACTAGATCTTTTCAAAGCCAAATGCAGAACATTTTGTCCCCAGTAGCAATGAATAGCTTAAATTGTCAAATCACTGCAGCAGATGTGGCACTGCACATTAATATGCCTTCGTGGAATAATGTAGGTTCCAACGTGTCATTGAATAAATATTCAGCACTGCCCAAGCAAGACTTCAATCCATAAATACTGACCAGTACATTCTAAGGGGGTGCATTACCCCCATATATACGTACATCCGGAAATATACAGATGTGACAAACACTTTTCTACATTTTTCCACAATCTCCAAATTTTACATGTCGCAGCATATTAGTAATCCGGAAAAAAGTAAATAGTGTTAGCCCAGTGATTCCCAAAAGGCGGGGGGGGTTTGCACCACTGAGGTAGCATGAGGCCTTTCCAGTGAGTGTGTCAGAATTTTTTCAGCACCAAACTTCTGCATTTCTTTGCATCATAACATGCAACATAATTTGGAAGTCTGCAAAACGGCTGGTTGAGAGAAAATGGTTGTGAACAGGACAGGCTTTCATGCTTGTTCTAAAGACACACTTAGTTTGGTGATGAGCCCCTCCACATTGGCTTGTAGAGATGTCAATGTACATTACATTAAATAAACTATGCCACTTCTCCAAAAAGTAGACCTTGGCTTACACTGACAGTCTTATAGGATAGACAAAACTTACCATTTTATGTAATGTTTTGTTTTTCCATCACAATTTATTTGTACCTCTTTTTGAAGTCCCAGCCACCATCCAAACCAATCCACACTGAATTATTGGCATCACATGGTCATGACTTCACAGAGAGATTCAGGTGACAAGACCCACGTCCGTGTGGGATTCCAGAGCCTGCAGCAGAGGCACATTCATCATGGAGATGCTGAGGAAACACGTAGCCACCCTTCAGTAAGTCAAGTCAATTTGCTTACACATTCACAGGCATCTACTGGAACATGCTGGACCCTGTATCTGTATGTGCTTCCAGTTATGTTAACCAGTTGTGTTTTAGATGTCTCAGTCCTTTCACATTATACTGGGGACCTCTCCAGCATCCATGTCCAAGAATTTAAAGAGACAGTAATGTCATGCTATAAATGAATATTTTACCTTATTCTTTTAATAATGCTTTATACCTCACAAATTCCATATTGATGTAGTGTTATTGTAATTATAATTTAAAGTTTCCCCCTCTCACCCCTTTTACCGAAATCACTCTTCTTCCCGCGGATAAGAAAGCAGGTTGGATGGATCGCAATGAGGGACAATCTTGTGTCAGCATAAGGAAAGCCCTGCTTCCTTCATCAAGAGGAGAAAGGTTTGCCTTATACTGAGACACACCTAATATTGTTCCTCATTGCAATCTGTCCAGATTTCAGATCTGAGGGAAGAGTGATATCGAGAAAAGGGGTAGGAGGGGGGAACTTTAAATACAATTACAGTAAAACTACACATGTATGGACATTGCAAAATGTACAGAGCATTATTAAAAAGTATATGTAATAATCAGATATTCAGTTATAGTGTAATATTACTATCTCTTTAAAGTGATAGTAATACTTCATTTTATCTTATTTTATTTTTTAGGCATTAAAAAAACATGAAGAGAGATATTCACAAGCAAAGTTTCCCCTCCCGCTCCTTTTACCTAGTGTAAGACATCTCTTCTCAGATGTGGAATCCAGTCCATAGACCAGACAGAAGGGGACAATCTTCTTCCTATGAGAACAATGAAAGCCCTGCCCCCCTTGACAAGTTTTTCAGTTTTTTCCCGTATCTTAATTGAAGATTGTCCCTCTCTGCAGTCTACCTGGGCACCTCCCTTCTGATCTGTCTGAGCAGTGTTACATCAGTAAAAGGGACGGGAGGGGGATACTTTGTCATTGAATTATTCTTGAACTACAACTCTGACAGAATTGATATAACACTCTCCAAAGTCCAAATACTATGATGATTAATTACAGCTGCTTTTATTATGAAACATTACTATCCCTTTAAACAGTATAATCAAATGTGGAGAACAGAAGGATAAGAAGGCCCTTCTCATGAGAGCTTACAGTCTAGAGGAAGATATACAGCTGTATATACCTTATTGCCAATAACAGATTATAGATACAATGTAATCCTAAATAAATCCAATAAAATATGTTTAGGAATCAAAGCTAAAACTAATACATTTCATGCAACATATACAATTAAAATAACAATGGCAATATCCTGTTTCCTACACCATATAGCACTGCAAAATAAACGTTAATAACATTCACCAGATCAAATATAAGCCCAATGACCTTTTCAGAAACACAAAAATATGGTTCTAAGGTGTTAATAATTAGATTTAAAGCTAATTCATAATGCTATTTGATCTAATTTGCTATCAGACTATCTCACAATTTCCTGGGCAAATTAGTTAATTAATCCTGTTTAGTTCCCCAGAACAAAATAAAGCAATAAATGTTTTATTATAATAATTCGAAAATGGCTGGCTAGTCCACTTCAGAACAATTATAAGAAACTATTTTTCCTCAAATATAGAGGAAATATGCAATTCTTAGGGCTAAACAGAATTAATTATAAATAAATGTATAATTACCAGGAAGAATAACACGTGGTTCTCTTAGGATTCTTCAGCTCTGGTTCTGTTGGTTACTTCATGGAAGTCAGAACAAAGATCCCTTTTTGGATTCCAGCCCACTATCTTTATGCTACCAAAAATTATTTATCAGAAAGGCACAACCCATCCTTCTCTGATATGATCAATTGCCAGATCATTAGAATATGATGTCAGACTAACTTTCTAGACTCTCTGATTGGGTAGTCAAAGATAACATTATTTGAGGCTAACCTTAGTAGCAATAATTGTTTTTTCTATGGTATGGTGCTCCAATACCAGATTAAAAACTGCATATATATATAGTGATACATACAACATGTGTATTACGTCAAACTGAGATGGCTGTGGGTATATCTAATAAACTATGCCAAAATGTCAACTTAACCCCTTCCCCAGATTTTCACATAAGATTAGGGAGCAAGTTCCAGACGTGAATACCTTCCTCCAAAGATAATGGACCGTGGTTGTCTGGAAATTATATAAATTCAATTATCCATCTCCATAAAGTCACTTAAATATTTCCACACACCAACTCAAGCAAGGGGTCCACTGTCTCTTTTATCACACACAGGTTTAAGAAATAAGTTCAACAGTCCAAATGGTTTTTCAGAAGATGTTAACCATTTGCTGTTCAGTACAGGGCAGACCCTCTGACAATGGGATATATATGCCACATTTTTGTACATTTAATTAATTAAGGAAGGCAATTAAAATGTCATCCCTTTAACAATAGGAAACAACACAGAGCGAAAACAACAGGAGACGCCTCCTTATGTAATAGTCAATATATAAGAATCCACAATCCAAAGCCATAGTAGACACCTAGTAGACGTATACTCACAAAATGGCTGTGGATCTATTTATATAGTGCACAGCTGGAATCACTTGTTGGGAAATATGATTATCCTGCAACCAGATGGTCTTGAAACACACCAAAAAGTGCTTCTCCTTGATAGTCTCTCTCTCTCTCTCAAAACAGCCAAGAACAGTAAGGAAGTATAAAAAAAAACACAGGGCGCCCAATGGTGTAGTAATGTTAAGTGTAAAACAAATTAACAAATGAACTTACACCCACAAGTGTGACAATCAGAATCAAATGTTAACTTTTAAAATAGCGCATTGTAAACATGCGCCCATTTTATGCGCATTAAGAATGTCACCTTGAGAATCTCGCTTTGCATATAAGCACGAGATTCTCATGTTGCGTCTTTAAACGGCACTCCCCGCAGCATCCATGTTATTGGCCGCATTAACCCTTTGGGTGCCTCCGACCTCCTACCATCTGCAAATAGAACAGTCAGCAATCGTGGACTATGCTATAAGACGACAGGAAAATACAGCGCATCAAAAGATAAGTTAGAAGAAACGAAATGAGGAATATGGACTTATCTTTTGACATGCTGTATTCTCCTGTCCTCGTATAACATAATCCACAATTGCCGCCTGTGTTCTATTTGCAGATGGTAGCAGGTTGGAGACACTCAAAGTGTTAATGCGGCCAATAACATGGATGCTGCGGGGACCGCCGTTTAAAGACACAAGGGCGACATGAGAATCTCGCTCTGCATATAAGAGAGAGATTCTCATGTCACCCTTCAAATCAAGGAGACATGCTAAATGCCGTGTAATGTGGCCATGCTGCTTAGAATGCGCTACTTTAAACGGGTACCAGAATAAAATCTGATTTAGCCAGCAAGTGGAGATATTCACCTGTCTGCACTCGGGTAACTGGGGCAGTAGGATATGTTGGATGTATCCAAAAGCAGCTTCACGATCTCCCCACAGATAACTAATACGCTCCAGAAAACAATTATAATGCCTAAGTGACTTAGAACAGAAAACGGAGCCAAAAGTAAAGAAAGTATAAATGTATTAAAAATAACAAATGGTTAAACAATATTTATGGTAATAAGTCACACCCAATGCTTCATCTGAGACAAAAAGATAAAAAACATATAGTCCCATGTAGTCTATTGTCTATCAATACTACCAAATCTTTCTCTAATAAGGATCCCATTTAGTATATATGTAACATGCTTGTTTCTACAACTCATATGTATAACCTTACATTTTTGTATATTGAATCTCATCTGTTACTTATTCACCCATTCACTCAGTTTATCCAGTTCTTTCCACAGAGAAAAAAAATTGCACTCCTTAAAAGTGGTGGAAGATTCAGCCTTTGACTTTCTGCTAACCTTATCATCATCATCATCATCATCATCACCTGGTCATCATCCTCACTCTCAACTTAATCTGTATCTGAACAAAAGAAGAATGCTTGAGGGATATATTCTAGATCTGCATCATCATCATCATCATTATTAGGTCATCCTCAGCAGCATCAGCATCACCTTGCCTACAACTACCCTTATATTCCTCTAACCTTTTAGAGGTCTCAAACAATTTCTTTTTACCTTTACTGTAACAAAGGTCCCTACTACTTTGAGGACAGGTGTTTTGGTGCTTGTTTGTCTCACTATCTGATGCAGCAGGCTATACCTTCCTCTATTATGCTATTGCCAGCTAGGGGTGGGCGAAAGTTGTCGCCAAAACCACTTCTCGAAAACAACGTTGTTATCCACTTTTTTTTTTTTGCACATTGGTCAAAATTTTTCACCATTTGTTCAATGGCTAGAAAGTTTCCGCCCATTGATTTACGTCGTTTTCCCACTTCCGCTATAAAAACAAGACATTTTACCTGAAGGCAGACACAATAGAAGCAGCTACAGAATGAGATAGACGTGCTGTGCTGTTCTCTTGTGATATTTTGCAAAAAGTGAGGCAGGAGAGGCTCATAGTGACTCCTATCACTGTGAGCAGGGTAAAAAATAATCAATGGAGGAACTGGAAGGACCATTTTGTGTCCACTAAGTATGAGGAGGAAGGGACCACTACTGTACTAGTGCTGTCCAGTCCCCCTAAATCACCCCAAGGGGTCTTGGGGAATTTAATGGGAAGGGAGGGAGAAAAGGGAATGGGAAGGAAGGGAGAAAAGGGAAAGGGAAGGGAGGGAGAAAAGGGTAATACTAGTGAGAGCAGAACATGTCAGCTGCCTGTGCCTGCTGCAAGACATGCTGCCCCTGCTGCCAGTGCCACCATTTCTGTACCTGCAGCCACTAGTGTTGTACCTGCTGTCAGATGTGCTGCCACTAGTGTTGTACCTGCTGCCAGTGCTGAACCGGCTACCACCAATTCTTTGCCTGCTGCTAGTGTTTCTTGTAGTACTCGGGGGGGGGGGCGAATTATGCCATGTGTGACAGCAGGGGACCCTCTGTCACATTGCTTGTCACCTCCTCCAAGCAGCAGTGAGATGTCTGGAATAGAGCAGCATCATGTAGGGACTAGTGCTGGTGATGATGCTGGAGAAGCTGGGGTGGAAGAGACATTGATGGCCTGTTTATCAGAAACTGAGGAGGAATGGGAGACATGGATGAGGATGGGCATCACCACCACCACTAGCAATCAGCTTTTGAAATTAGAGGAAATTGCAACTGCTCTAAATTCTGCTGTTGCTGAGATGAAAGGGCAGCAGGATGCTGAGGAGCAGGCTAGTGTGCCACATACCACAGTGGACACAGTGGGAATGGTGTCAACAAGTAATGCGGGACTAAGACAGGTTCCACTTGCCAACAGTAGCAATACTCCTCCTGATCCTAGTTCCAGTGCTAAATCTGAGGCAGTAGAAGCAACAGCAGCAACATTATCCGCTGCCACAGAAAGTGAAGGGGAATGTGGAGGACAAGAAGAAAGAGGCCATTCATCTCTACCTGTTCCCTATCCCACCCCCCAGAAGTCATGGGTGTGGGACTATTTATTCTCTTCCAGCAGGCACAATGTAGTCATCAACAACAATGGTACAGTGCAAAATTTGTGACAAGTTAGCGAGAAGGGGAAAGGAGGGAACACACCTTGGCACAACCGCCCTGATAACACACATGAAATGCAGACACCGTGACATTTATGTCAATCATTTTACAGAAATCTAGCACTGCTGTTACTGTACCCCCTGACTCTCCAGAAAGGTGGAGATCAGAGAGGAGGAAGAATAAAGAAACCCAGACAGACACTAGAAGTTCCATGATGAGTGAAACAACTAGCTCACCATCAACATCACCTTCTTCCTCTAGGATAACAAGTACATCTCCTTCCAATTCACCTCATTCATCGTTACCTCCCCCTCCAAAAGATAGCCACTCTGTTAATGTTAGGATATGGCAGTTCATCTCTACCCATTGCACACTGAGTGGTGCACTGACCACACATGCCAGTGTGGTGGAGGAGAATCGATACCAGGTCATCAGGTGGCATCTGAGAAGATTCTATGCCGCAGAATATGCTAGGATTCTGGCAGGGAGGTTTCAGCATTACTATTAAACTGTTAGCAAGTTGTCATGTGTCCTTAGCAGAGTCTGGACAAGGGGTACAGTGACAGCAGCAGTACTTGGTTTCAGGTGTCATGGTGTTTGGATACAGTTGTGCCCCCAGATGTTATTTACCACACACACACTGTGCACATTGCAGTTGCTGATGGAAGCAACGGTTCCTGTTCTCAGGGGAAAAATATATATTCTAATAACAACACAACCATGATGATTTTGGAGGAGGAGCAGGTGGAGAAGATTTAATGGTCAACTTGTTCTTTTCTTCATATATACTGGGGGCTATTTATTTTTTTGCTACTGCCTCAGGCTCATACTGGAGCCAGTCATGGGAAGTGGAACCTTCATCATCCATCTTCCATGTTACTGCTATTGTTGATCCCTTTCAGCCGCCTAATCATCCTGCTGCTTAAACAACTCAGCAGCAGCAGTACGAACAGCAGTTGCAACTCAGGAGGACATTTGAGAGTGGCCACTGGCCAACATGACCTGCTGGTATTAGGCCAGTAGGGCATTTTTATTTTTTTTTCTCAGGGCTTGTGTTTTGAAAAAAAAAAAATAGTCCAACAAAAAAATAAACAATTTTTGGGGGGTTTGTTTCTAACATGCCTAAGTTCTACAAATTAATGTTTCCCTAGGACTTGTGCCAAATTAGCTTTAAGTCCTACAAATCAATGTTTCTTCAGGGCTTGGGCCTCTAATAAGTCTAAGTCCTACAAAGGCCTCTAACAACAAATCAAACAAATCATCCTCTACAAAATACTCTATCAAGTCAAGTATCAGTCCACCCCTGTGGCAGCTTTTGTCAGGGGGTTCCTGTCTCTGTCACTTTAAATACAAATGTCTTATTTTATTTTATTGATTTATTTTTTTAACTGTCTCCCCCCAATAGCAATCAAGAAAGCCCCCCAAAACAAATTCCCTGCTCAAATGATTAATTAATTCACCAACACAGGCAACCTCCTCAGACCCCTTTATACCATGTTTTTTTTTTTTATTTAGGATTTCTTTTTTATTAAGTGCCCCCCAATCCCAGTAAACAACCCCCCAAAAACATTCCCTGTTCAACTGATTCTTTCCCCACACCCCACCAACACAGGCACCTACATGCGCCTTTTATACAATGCCTTTGGGAAATAAAATATTATTTGTAATGTGTTGTGTGTAAATTCAATGTTCCCACTGATTTCAACCGGCGAAAAAAGTGGAACAAAGCGGAAAATCTGCACTTTTCGCGGGAAATTTTTTGCCAAGCGGAAAGTGCCATTTTCCGCTGATTACAGTTTGAGGCAGAAAGTTTCACCAATCCCTATTGCCAGCATCATCAACACCTGAATGTGACTTCTTGTCATCTTCAGTGTTCTTCCTATATGGTTCTTTATTTCTACTGGCACTGGTGGTGCTGGAACTAGTTTTGCTGGGACCTTGACAAACTGCATCCTCCCTTTGAGTAGAGGGATCATCATCATCATTGATTGCACACGCTGCATCAACCATTGCTGCATTGTCTGAACTACTACTTTACTCTCACGTCCCTGCACTGCTCCACCCTCCCCCTTCCCCTTGTGTGTTTGCTGGACATTACACAACTACACTGTGTTTTTACTGTACGGTACACAACACAACTGATGGAGCTGTATGATGCCTTGCCAAAGCCTAGTTAACCGTCTGTCACTGTCACCTAATATATTTAGTTCTTTGTTCTTTTTATTCATTTATTTTTATTTATTTATTTATTTAAGTTGTCCACCCTGTTGTCTTATCACAGTCTGTCCCAAAAAAATGATAACTGAAAAACTAAATCAAAAACGTCTTTATTTGCCTATCTTCTCTAGCTCAAAAACATGCTGCTCTCTCCTCTCACAAACACAAAATGGATGCTGTGAGAGCCTGACACCCTTTTATATGGCTGTACACAAAATGGCTGCTGTGAGACCTAACAGCCTTTTATATGGCTGTAGAAAACTTTCATGTGGTGGAGAAAAATGTTTCTTCCCATTGATTTCAATGGGCAAAAAAAGGTGGAAGAAAGAGGAAAAATTTTACTTTTCACAGGAAATTATTCATCAAGTGGAAGGTGCCATTATTCGCCGATTTCAGTTTGAGGTGAAAATTTTCGCCCATTCCTAGTCACTAGTAATAAGCGAGCATGCTCGGCCGAAGCTCGGTTCGGCTCGAGCATCGCTCTGCTCGGCACATGGCGGTACTCGTACGAGTACCGCATGTGCTCGCTCGCCATGTTCGGGTCTCCTCCCCGCATGTTTCGCGGCTGCTGCGCAGCCAATAAACGTGCAGGGAGGCTCTGACATCAGTGTAATGCCAGCAGCCATGTTGGCTGCTGGCATTACACTGATTGGCTGGCCAGAACCCGTGATCGGGTGCTGTATAGCACCTGACCAGCGAGTTCGGCTCAGTCTTAGCCAGGGAGAGATGAGGATAGGAAGGGAAAGTCAGTTTAGGGAGAAGAAAAGCGATTTAAAAAAAAAAAAAGACCCAAAAGTCCTTTTTAGGACTACTGTGTGTGGGGGCAGCAGTTTATTTTGTTTGGGGGGGCAGAGATATAAAAAAAAAAACTTCACATATTCTGTTCACTGTGCCTAGCCGCAGATTAGCAGCACATTCTGTTTAGTGTGCAAAATTGCAGATTAGAGCACATTCTGTTCAGTGTGCAAAGTTGCAGATTAGCAGCACATTCTTTTTAGTGTGCAAAGTTTCAGATTAGCAGCACATTCTGTTTAGTGTGCAAAGTTTCAGATTAGCAGAACATTCTGTTTAGTGTGCAAAGTGTAAAATATCAAAGTCACATATTCCATTCACTGTGCGTAGCCGCAGATAAGAAGCACATTCTGTTTAGTGTGCAAAGTTGCGTATTAGGAGAACATTCTGTTAACTGTGCAAACTGTAAAATATCAAAGTCACATATTCCATTCACTGTGCCGAGCCGCAGTTAAGAAGCACATTCTGTTTAGTGTGCAAAGTTGCATATTAGGAGAACATTCTGTTAACTGTGCAAACTGTAAAATATCAAAGTCACATATTCCATTCACTGTGCCTACCCGCAGATAAGAAGCACATTCTGTTTAGTGTGCAAAGTTGCATATTAGGAGAACATTCTGTTAACTGTGCAAACTGTAAAATGTCAAAGTCACATATTCCATTCACTGTGCGTAGCCGCAGTTAAGAAGCACATTCTGTTTAGTGTGCAAAGTTGCATATTAGGAGAACATTCTGTTAACTGTGCAAACTGTAAAATATCAAAGTCACATATTCCATTCACTGTGCCTAGCCGCAGATAAGAAGCACATTCTGTTTAGTGTGCAAAGTTGCATATTAGGAGAACATTCTGTTAACTGTGCAAACTGTAAAATATCAGTCTCATATTCCATTCACTGTGCGTAGCCGCAGATAAGAAGCACATTCTGTTTAGTGTGCAAAGTTGCATATTAGGAGAACATTCTGTTAACTGTGCAAACTGTAAAATATCAAAGTCACATATTCCATTCACTGTGCCGAGCCGCAGTTAAGAAGCACATTCTGTTTAGTGTGCAAAGTTGCATATTAGGAGAACATTCTGTTAACTGTGCAAACTGTAAAATATCAAAGTCACATATTCCATTCACTGTGCGTAGCCGCAGTTAAGAAGCACATTCTGTTTAGTGTGCAAAGTTGCATATTAGGAGAACATTCTGTTAACTGTGCAAACTGTAAAATATCAAAGTCACATATTCCATTCACTGTGCGTAGCCGCAGATAAGAAGCACATTCTGTTTAGTGTGCAAAGTTGCGTATTAGGAGAACATTCTGTTTACTGTGCAAAGTGTAAAATATCAAAGTCACATATTCCATTCACTGTGCGTAGCCGCAGATAAGAAGCACATTCTGTTTAGTGTGCAAAGTTGCATATTAGGAGAACATTCTGTTAACTGTGCAAACTGTAAAATATCAAAGTCACATATTCCATTCACTGTGCGTAGCCGCAGTTAAGAAGCACATTCTGTTTAGTGTGCAAAGTTGCATATTCGGAGAACATTCTGTTAACTGTGCAAACTGTAAAATATCAAAGTCACATATTCCATTCACTGTGCGTAGCCGCAGATAAGAAGCACATTCTGTTTAGTGTGCAAAGTTGCATATTAGGAGAACATTCTGTTAACTGTGCAAACTGTAAAATATCAAAGTCACATATTCCATTCACTGTGCCTAGCCGCAGATAAGAAGCACATTCTGTTTAGTGTGCAAAGTTGCGTATTAGAAGAACATTCTGTTTACTGTGCAAAGTGTAAAATATCAAAGTCACATATTCCATTCACTGTGCCTAGCCGCAGTTAAGAAGCACATTCTGTTTAGTGTGCAAAGTTGCATATTAGGAGAACATTCTGTTAACTGTGCAAACTGTAAAATATCAAAGTCACATATTCCATTCACTGTGCGTAGCCGCAGTTAAGAAGCACATTCTGTTTAGTGTGCAAAGTTGCATATTAGGAGAACATTCTGTTAACTGTGCAAACTGTAAAATATCAAAGTCACATATTCCATTCACTGTGCGTAGCCGCAGATAAGAAGCACATTCTGTTTAGTGTGCAAAGTTGCATATTAGGAGAACATTCTGTTAACTGTGCAAACTGTAAAATATCAAAGTCACATATTCCATTCACTGTGCGTAGCCGCAGATAAGAAGCACATTCTGTTTAGTGTGCAAAGTTGCGTATTAGGAGAACATTCTGTTTACTGTGCAAAGTGTAAAATATCAAAGTCACATATTCCATTCACTGTGCGTAGCCGCAGATAAGAAGCACATTCTGTTTAGTGTGCAAAGTTGCATATTAGGAGAACATTCTGTTAACTGTGCAAACTGTAAAATATCAAAGTCACATATTCCATTCACTGTGCGTAGCCGCAGTTAAGAAGCACATTCTGTTTAGTGTGCAAAGTTGCATATTAGGAGAACATTCTGTTAACTGTGCAAACTGTAAAATATCAAAGTCACATATTCCATTCACTGTGCGTAGCCGCAGATAAGAAGCACATTCTGTTTAGTGTGCAAAGTTGCATATTAAGAGAACATTCTGTTAACTGTGCAAACTGTAAAATATCAAAGCCACATATTCCATTCACTGTGCGTAGCCGCAGATAAGAAGCACATTCTGTTTAGTGTGCAAAGTTGCGTATTAGGAGAACATTCTGTTAACTGTGCAAAGTTGCAGATTTGCAGCACATATTCCGTGTAATATGAAGAAGGCGGGTAAAAAGGGACGGGGAAGTGGACGTGATCCTGATAGTTCAGGGCGCGGGTCAGGACGCGTACAAACTGTGCCTGGTGCCAGAGCACAAGACAGAAAGACATCCACCATACCTAGCTTCATGTCTCAGTTTACAGGGCGTCGCAGGACATCACTCTCGAGGTCAGACCACTGCGAACAGGTGGTCGGTTGGATTTCAGCTGATACTGCTTCCAGTCGGTTAAGCACCACCCTGTCTTCCACCAAGTCCACTCTCAGTAGCCAAGAGTCTGGTCAACATAATCCTCACCCTGATCATCCTTCCTCCCACCATAGAGGATCTGGTCAAAGAAGTGATCCCACACTGGGATATAGTGAGGAGCTCGTCTCATCACCAATCCTTAATTTGAACCTCTCTCCAAGCACGCTTGCAGAGGAACATGACATCTTGTGCCCTGATTCACAACCTCTAGAGGGTACCCAATCACAAGAAGATGACAGAGGGGAACGGCATTTAAGGTCAAAGGAAGTGGATGATGATGATGATGAGACACAGTTGCCATTAAATCAACCACTATTACTGTCTCAAGACCTTGATGAGGAGGATGATATACAGTTTTCAATGACTGAGTATGTGGTGGGATCAAGACATGAGGAGGATGATCAGAGTGAGGAAGTGGAGGAGGACTTGGTGGACGATGAGGTGACTGACCCCACCTGGGAAGGTGGAGAGCCGAGCGATGACAGCAGTCCTGAGGGTGAGCCATCTGCAGCACCGCAACAGGCTGGAAGAGGCAGTGGTGTGGCTACAGAAAGAAGGCGGACCGCACCAAACCGGCCCGCAAATGTTCCACGGAGCACCCCCTTGCGTAAATCTCCCTTGCCAAGGGGTAGGTGTTCCGCGGTATGGCGTTTTTTTAAGGAAAGTTCGGACGACAAAAGAATTGTAGTTTGCAACCTGTGCCACACCAGAATGAGCCGAGGCATGAACACTAGAAACCTCACCACCACCAGCATGATCCGACACATGGCATCCAAGCACCGTAATAAGTGGGAGGAACGCCCGGATCGCCAATCTGTGTCTGCAGGCCACACCACTGCCTCCTCTTCCCCTGTTTTCGGTGCCGGCCAATCGCCTGTCGAAGGCGCAGGCCCGCATACCTCCCGCCCTGCACCTGTACCATCTGAAGCACCATCAGCGACCACATCCACTTCCCTGTCCCAGCACAGCGTCCAAATGTCGTTACCCCAGGCATTTGAGCGCAAGCGAAAATACCCAGCCACCCACCCACAGGCCATAGCACTAACTTCACACCTTTCCAAATTACTGGCCATCGAAATGCTGCCATTTAGGCTTGTGGAGACTGAGTCCTTCCGCAGCCTGATGGCAGCAGCTGTCCTTCGGTACGCAGTCCCCAGCCGCCACTACTTTTCCCGGTGTGCCGTCCCCGCCTTACACCACCATGTGTCCCGTAACATCACCCGTGCCCTGACCAACGCAGTTACTGGGAAGGTCCACTTAACGACTGACACATGGACAAGTGCTTGTGGCCAGGGACGCTACATTTCCCTGACGGCACACTGGGTGAATGTCGTGGAGGCTGGGAGCGACTCGGACCCTGGGATGGCACAGGTGCTACCCACGCCGAGGATTGCGGGCCCTACTTCCATCAGGGTTTCCGCCAGCACCTACGTTATTGGCTCCTCCTCCTCCGTTTCCACCTCCGAATTCTCTGTGCGCAGCGCCACTCACCCATCAGCCGGTAGCTGGAAGCAGTGTAGCACTGCAGTGGGGAAGCGTCAACAGGCCGTGCTGAAGCTGATCTGCCTTGGGGACAAACAGCACACGGCCTCAGAGCTGTTGCAGGGGATTAGTCACCAGACCGAGCAGTGGCTCTCGCCACTCAACCTGCAACCAGGCATGGTTGTGTGTGATAATGGGCGTAACTTGGTGGCGGCTTTGGAGCTCAGCAAGCTCACACACGTACCATGCCTAGCGCATGTATTTAATTTAGTGGTTCAGCGATTTCTAAAAACCTACCCCAATTTGCATGATCTCTTGACCAAGGTGCGCCGCGTGTGTGCACATTTCCGTAAGTCATCTACAGCTTCAGCCGGCCTGTTGAAGCTGCAGCAGCGCTTACAATTGCCAGCTCACCGGCTGCTGTGTGACGTGAGCACGCGCTGGAACTCCACCTTCCACATGTTGGTCGGGCTTTGTGAGCAGCAGAGGGCAGTAGTGGAGTACCAGCTGTTACACGGTCGTCGCCTCTCCGTTCAACTTCCTGTAATCAGAAGTGAGGAGTGGGAATGGATGTCAGACCTCTGCGAGGTTTTACGCAATTTTGAGGAATCGACACAGATGGTGAGCGGCGATAACGCTATTATCAGTGTAACCATCCCACTTCTGTGTCTACTGAAATGCTCGCTGCTCACAATTAAAACCGACGCTTTGCATGTGGAAGAGGTGGAAATGCGGGAGGAAGAGCTTACACAAGGTGATAGCCAGAGCACCCTCACTTCGTCTTCTCAGCGACAATTGGAGGAGGCGGAGGAGGAGGAGGAGGAGGAGGAAGACACGGTTGCCTCCGCTACAGAGGGTAGCCATGGAACTTTAGTTCCATCTCTTCAGCGTGGGTGGGCAGAAGAGGAGGAAGAGGATGAGGAGATTGAGAGTCATCCTCCTGGTGAGGACAGTGAAATCTTGCCTGTTGGTACTCTGGCACACATGGCTGACTTTATGTTAGGCTGCCTTTCCCGTGACCCACGCGTTATACGCATTTTAGACAACACGGATTACTGGGTGTTCACCCTTCTGGACCCCCGCTACAAAGAGAATTTCTCATCTCTCATTCCTCCGGTGGAGAGGACAAGCAAAATGGTGCAATACCAGAAGGTTCTTGTCGAAAAATTGCTCCAAAATTTTCCATCTGACAACGCTGGCGGCAGAGTACGTGCTACCTTGGCCAACCGAGAAGGGGAGAAAAGGGGAGCACACAGCAGTTCCGACAAAGGCAGGGCAACACTCTCCAAGGCGTGGGACACCTTCATGACACCCCGCCAGCACCCTCACCCTGATGCGCAGCCTAGTGTCACAAGGAGGGAAAAGTTTTGAAAGATGGTGAAGGAGTACGTAGCAGACTGTGTCAGCATCCTCAATGATCCCTCTGTGCCTTACAACTACTGGGTGTCCAAGCTGGACACGTGGCATGAACTGGCACACTACGCCTTGGAGGTGCTGGCCTGCCCTGCCGCCAGCGTTCTGTCTGAGCGGGTATTTAGTGCTGCTGGTGGCATCATAACAGATAAGCGTATCCGCCTTTCCACCGAAAATGCTGATAGGTTGACACTTATAAAAATGAACAAGGCCTGGATTTCCCCTGACTTCTCCACTCCACTGGAGGAAAGCCCCGGGGGAACATAAAGTCACTTTATATATGTTATTTACAATGATGGGAATACTCTGTATTCCCATTCACCCCTTCCACCCAAAAAACGGGTATATGGTTGACTCTTAATCTTCTCATCCTCCTCCTCCTCTTCCATATGCCCTGTGATATAATTTTTATATAGGGCCAGCTCACCAGCGGGCCCTGTGATATAATTTTTATATAGGGCCAGCTCACCAGCGGGCCTTCTCATATAATGTTTTATTGGGTCAGCTCTCTAGCGGGCCCTCTCATATAATGTTTTATAGCGTCAGCTCACTAGCGGGCCTTCGCATATAATGTTTAGGATGGTCAGCTCCGCAGCAGACCCTCACCCATAATGTTTTAGATGGTCGGCTCAGCGCACGTTTCCCTCTTAATCATGGCCCCAGTTCAGAAAAATCGAGGAAATTTTTGGGAGAATTTGCCTCTGCGCACGTTTCCCTCTTAATCATGGCCTCAGTTCAGAAAAATCGAGGAAATTTTTGGAAGAATTTGCCTCTGCGCACGTTTCCCTCTTAATCATGGCCTCAGTTCAGAAAAATCGAGGAAATTTTGGGGAGAATTTGCCTCTGCGCACGTTTCCCTCTTAATCATGGCCCCAGTTCAGAAAAATCGATGAAATTTTTTGCAGAATTTGCAGATGATATACAAGTAAATATACAGCAAATACTGTTTGGTAACAATTTTTCGCCTAAAGTCGTTTTTATCTGCCTTTTTGTGTGTTTTACGGTCAGTCTGTAAAAATGGCGTACTACGGGCGAAAGATCGTTCCCAGCAGCGACGTTGGAGTCCAAGATGCATCCAGACATCCTCCCTATGCTGTCCCTGAACCATTTCTGTGGTGTTTCCATCATTTTCTGCCCTTTTCCTATGGACCAGGCACCCTCCCCTCATCAGAGCAGGGGGTGCCTGGTGTAATGCTCGAGTCCTCCCATTGACTTCAATGGGGCTCGGGTGCTCGGCCGAGCACTCGAGCCTCCGGGGGCGCTCGGTCAGAGCACCCGAACACCCGAGCATTGGGGTGCTCGATCATCACTACTAGTCACCATGATCTTTAATAGTCTGCGGTGATATTATCTGTTTGTCATATACATATATATGTGCTTTGAAGATGTCTCTAAAATTCAAGACATTAATTAAAATGAGGCAGGAGGACTCTTGCAGACAGTTATTTCTAGTGATTTTAGACATATTTCACTAAACCCGATACTATCATAACCTTGGAAACAATGTAGTATAAAAATGGGCACAAATGCAATTGCAGTGTTATCAGACTTCGTATTTTGCAGCAATTCAGTGCCTTTCATATACACAATGACTGCCAATCACAGACCCATAATAATCTAGACAGAAATATTCAAGTTAAGGGTCAGTACCTGAGCGGTAAACAGTCCAGTCTCCTTATCTCTAATGGAGCTAATAGAAAGACCTTCTTACAAATATCACGACTCTGAGTTATATTAACAGGTCAACAAAATTATCTGCTACAAATGTCATGCTGATTAATCCACAATTTAAAACATCTCGTGGGAGGTGTAAGCTAGAGACGCAGGACTCTAACAAAGATTAGATGGGAATTCAATTTACCACTACACCCTGTATCTTATTTTCCATAATACAGATTAATTATGTAGTGAACACATCACCTTACAGGAGTGCACTTAAAGTGAACCTGACACCATAAAATAAGTTTAGTTAATTCTAAAGATACTTATGGAATTCAGTAAGAGGTGAAATAGCAGCAAATCAGGTACACAGCTCTTCTCTTATCCAGAGATACACAAACATAAAGAGCACCTCCTTGTTATATTAAATATTTGTATTTAAATATTTAAAGGGTAAGTAAATCTTTGTCATGAAAAAAAAATATATATATATATATATATATATGTAAACCTTTGTTATGAAAAATAATATATATATATATATATATATATTTTTTTTTTTTTTTTTTTTTTTTTCATAACAATGGTTTACTTTTTTACTTTTATATATATATATATATATATATATATATATATATATATATATATATATATATATATATATATATATATATATATATATATATATATATACATATAGGCTAGCAGTGTGGGATGGCGGTATTGCTCCTCTTTAACCCGTTAGGGACCCTTGACGTACCAGGACCGTCAAGGGTAAATTTGCTCGAACGACCCTTGACGGTCCTGGTACGTCACGTACTTTTTACTTACAGCGTTCTACCGGGAGCGCTGTAAGTAAAAATAGGGCATGAAATAGACCGCTCCAAGATTGGAGCGATCTGTTTCAAGCCCCATAGTGACGCGCCAATACACGTGACAGGTCACGTGTACCGGCTCGTCAAAGTGCCCCTATGCGGACGTTATGGGACGGAAATGTCCCATAACCTCCGGTCCTTAAGGGGTTAAACACACACATACTGTCTCCATACTGAAACACACACAAACCCAATACTGAAACACACACAGTCCTAATACTGAGATGTACACACACCTGCAATCCCCACACTGAGAGACACAGTACCCCCAGTGCTCTTGGTGTATTGTGATTAACATGAGAAGTAAAAATTTCAGGCCACTACCTGGACCACAGTTAGTTAGTTTTGTGTGTGGCAGTCATGAAGGTTTCCTCTTGTATATATATATATATATATATATATATATATATATATATATATATGACCCACTGGCCACTCCTGTCAAAATCTCTGCAAGGATTTTGACTTCCCTCAACATCCACCTGAAGAAAAAACAATCATGGTCGACACACAGAAATACACTCATTCACTCACAATGCCCTCTTCCAGACCTGTCCTGTGCCCATCACTTGGATTTCAGCACCGGTGGGAACGTCCTAACTGTGGTCCAGGTAGTGGCCTGAAATTTTTCACATTAAGCACAATACGCCACCAGAACCGGGGGGAGCATCCTCCAAATGGAGACACCATACACTTGGAAGTTGGGGTCATGATTTTACACCATAAACTTTGTCATCTCTTCTCTCCTTGCCAACCCTCCACATCACCGCTTCCTCTCTCCCGCACAGCCATCCACTTTGCTGTTTTGTCTCTCCCTTACACCCATCCATAACACTGCGTCCTCTCTCCCTTACAGCCCTCCACTTCACTGCATCCTCTCTCCCTCACATCCCTCCACTTCACTGCATCCTCTCTCCCTCACGGCCCTCAACTTCACTGTATCCTCTCTCCCTCACGGCCATCTACTTCACTTCATCCTCACTCCCTCACAGCCATCCACTTCACTGCATCCTCTCTCCCTCACAGCCCTCCACTTCACTGCATCCTCTCTCCCTCACATCCCTCCACTTCACTGCATCCTCTCTCCCTCACGGCCCTCAACTTCACTGTATCCTCTCTCCCTCACGGCCATCTACTTCACTTCATCCTCTCTCCCTCACAGCCATCCACTTCACTGCATCCTCTCTCCCTCACGGCCCTCCACTTCACTGCATCCTCTCTCCCTCACGGCCCTCCACTTCACTGCATCCTCTCTCCCTCACAGCCCTCCACTTCACTGCATCCTCTCTCTCTCAAGGCCCTCCACTTCACTGCATCCTCTCTCTCTCACGGCTCTCCACTTCACTGCATCCTCTCTCCCTCACAGCCCTCCACTTCACTGCATCCTCTCTCCCTCATGGCCCTCCACTTAACAGCATCCTCTCTCCCTCATGGCCCTCCACTTCACTGCATCCTCTCTCCCTCATGGCCCTCCACTTCACTGCATCCTCTCTCCCTCACAGCCCTCCACTTCACTACATCCTCTCTCCCTCACGGCTTTCCACTTCACTGCATCCTCTTTCCCTCACGGCCCTCCACTTCACTGCATCCTCTCTCCCTCACAACCCTCCACTTCACTGCATCCTCTCTCCCTCACGGCTCTCCACTTCACTGCATCCTCTCTCTCACACGGCTCTCCACTTCACTGCATCCTCTCTCCCTCATGGCCCTCCACTTCACAGCATCCTCTCTCCCTCACGGCCCTCCACTTCATTGCATCCTCTCTCCCTCACAACCCTCCACTTCACTGCATCCTCTCTCTCACACGGCTCTCCACTTCACTGCATCCTCTCTCCCTCACAGCCCTCCACCTCACTGCATCCTCTCTCCCTCATGGTCCTCCACTTCACTGCATCCTCGATCCCTCACAGCCCTCCACTTCACTGCATCCTCTCTCCCTCACGGCTCTCCACTTCACTGCATACTCTCTCCCTCATGGCCCTCCACTTCACTGCATCCTCTCTCCCTCACAGCCCTCCACATCCTCTCTCCCTCACAACCCTCCACTTCACTGCATCCTCTCTCCCTCACGGCCCTCCACTTCACTGCATCCTCTCTCCCTCACAACCCTCCACTTCACTGCATCCTCTCTCCCTCACAGCCCTCCACTTCACAGCATCCTCTCTCCCTCATGGCCTTCCACTTCACAGCATCCTCTCTCCCTCATGGCCCTCCTCTTCACTGCATCCTCTCTCCCTCACAGCCTCCATTTCACTGCATCCGCTCTCCCGCACAGCCCTCCACTTCACTGCATCCTGTCTCCCACACAACCCTCCGTTCAGGGAACTTAACTCTTTCTGTTCCCAGAATGATTACAGTGCCACAGGAGATGTACATTGCTTGCGATATGTTGGACACACTTCACACATCTAAAACACTCCCAATGCAAGAGGACAACACTGTATTTTATGCTGGTGTAGTATTGTAAGAAAGTTAACACTCTTACAGGCAGCAGCTTCTCCTCTTCTCTGTTACTGCTGGAGCCTCCTCTTACGTTCCTTTACCCTGAACTTACAGTCCAGGGCAGATCAGGGTAAACAAAAGCAAGAGGAGGCACCAGCAGTGACCAAGAACAGGCATAGCTGCTGCTGTGTAGAGGAGGAATCAGCCACATCATTATGCTGGAGCAGAGGTACAAATATCTCAGTTCTCTATATATTTTGTTTTGGTATTCATATCCTGTATTTCTCCTTAAATACCTCTGCTGAGGTGCAATTCAATAAAAACATGCATATTACTGTATGCCACAGATGGCCAACCTGAAACCTTCCAGATGTTGAGGACTACAATTGCCATCATCCCTAACAGCCAAACCGACTGGGGATGATGGGAACTGTAGTCCACCACAACTGGAGGGCCTCAGGTTGCCCATCCCTGCCCTAAGCACAACCCCATTCCATAGGTCTCATCTATTTAAGTTACAGGATAAATGTGCGTACTTATCATTTCAGGATTTCTTCTTGATGGAGCAGACTGACGATGGAAAAGTGCCTTCAGCCATGAGCCTGTATATATCCTCCACTTTACTGGGGCTACACTCCACTACCTCCTCTGCCACCTGCAGAGGCTACATATTTACTCTGAGACTTGTGTTTGGAGGTGGGATGTGGGTATCTTCACCTGTTCTCCCTCTTCTTGGGAGAAGAAGTAACATCATCAGTTCTCCCTGTTTTTGGGAGAAGAAGCATCAACAGTTTTCCCTCTTCTTGGGAGGAGAATAAACACCACCAGTTCTCCCTCTTCTCAGGAGAAGAAGAAGCACAACCAGTCCGGCCTCTTCTCAGGAGAAGAAGAAGCACCATCAGTTCTCCCTCTTCTCAGGAGAAGAAGCACCACCATTTCCCCCTCTTCTCAGGAGAAGAAGAAGCACAACCAGTTCGGCCTCTTCTCAGGAGAAGAAGAAGCATCACCAGTTCTCCCTCTTCTCGGGTGAAGAAGAAGCACAACCATCTCTGCCTCTTCTTGAGAGAAGAAGTATCACCAGTCCTCCCTTTTCTCAGGGAAGACGAAGCACCATCAGTTCTCCCTCTTCTCGGGAGAAGAAGAAACACCACCTGTTCTCCCTCTTCTCGGGAGAACAAGAAGAAACACCAGTTCTGCCTCTTCTCGAGAGAAGAAGACGCACCACCAGTTCTCCCTCTTCTCGGGAGAACAAGAAGAAACACCAGTTCTGCCTCTTCTCGAGAGAAAAAGAAGCATCACCAGTTCTCCCTCTTCTCAGGAGAAGAAGAAGCACAACCAGTTCTGCCTCTTCTCGTGAAAAGAAGAAGCATCACCAGTTCTCCCACTTCCCGGGAGAAGAAGAAACACTACCAGTTCTCCCATTTCTCGGGAGAAGAAGCACTACCAGTTCTCCCTCTTCTCAGGAGAAGAAGCACCACCAAATGTCCCTCTTCTCAGGAAAAGAAGAAGCACCACCAGATCTCCCTCTTCTTGGGAGACAAAGAAGAACCGCTAGTTCTCCCTCTTCTCAATGCAGGCATTAGGGAGTAATTGGGGGTATTTCTAAAAAGATAGAATTTTACAGCAAATCTGCCCTTTTTTCCTATTATAAAAACCTCAAACCTTATTTGGTCCTTGGTCTGTCTTATGTTCAGAATAGCATGCCTATACCATGCATGCTTAACCTCTTAACGATCGGGGAATCCGGAAGCGGAAGTGACTTGACGACCACGGAGCAATTTTTTTTTATTGCTCCGTTGGGTTCCGGACTCCCCGAATGGCGTGCAGCCGCGGGGGGAGCCCGGAACTCGATGACGGTCATAGTACGTCATCGGTCGTTAAGTCAAATCGACCCTTGACGTACTATGACCGTCAAGGGTCGTTAAGGGGTTAAAATCCCTCACTATATTAACCTCTACCACTTCTGCTGGTAGGCTATTCCACTTATCTACTACTCTCTCAGTGAAATAAACTTTCATACATTTCTTTAGGATCTGTTAGTGTTCATTTAAAAGTCAAATACTCCTAAAGTTGTTATTGCTCTTTAAACGAGGAGACATAAGTGTCTGCGAAAATCCCTGTTCTATTATTTTGTAAAAAAGTCACAGAATGCAGATAGAAATGTGTTCACTAGTGTTGAGCGAGCATGCTCGGCCGATGCTCGGATCGGCTCGAGCATCGCTCTGCTCGGCACATGGCGGTACTCGTACGAGTACCGCATGTGCTCGCCCGCCATGTTCGGGTCTCCTCCCCGCACGTTTTGCGGCTGCTGCGCAGCCAATAAACGTGCAGGGAGGCTCTGACATCGGTGTAATGCCAGCAGCCATGTTGGCTGCTGGCATTACACTGATTGGCTGGCCAGAACCCGTGGTCAGGTGCTGTATAGCACCTGACCATCGAGTTCGGCTCAGTCTGAGCCAGGGAGAGCTGAGGATAGGAAGGGAAAGGCAGTGTAGGGAGGAAAAAAACAAAAATTGTGAAAAAAAAGAACCAAAAGTCCTTTTTAGGACTACTGTGTGTGGGGGCAGCAGGTTATTTGGTGTGGGGGGAAAAAAACAAAAAAAAAAAAAAAAAAATATATATATTCTGTTTAGTGTGCAAAGTTGCAGATTAGAGCACATTCTGTTTAGTGTGCACAGTTGCAGATTAGAGCACATTCTGTTTAGTGTGCAAAGTTGCAGATTAGAGCACATTCTGTTTAGTGTGCAAAGTTGCAGATTAGAGCACATTCTGTTTAGTGTGCAAAGTTGCAGATTAGAGCACATTCTGTTAAGTCTTCAAACTAAAATATCAAAGTCACGTATTCCATTCAGTGTGCGTCGCCGCAGTTTAGCAGCACATTCTGAGTACTGTGCAGAGTTGCAGAATAGGAAGAAATACTGTTAAGTCTTCAAACTAAAATATCAAAGTCACATATTCCATTCAGTGTGCTTCGCCGCAGTTTAGCAGCACATTCTGTGTACTGTGCAGAGTTGCAGAATAGGAAGAAATACTGTTAAGTCTTCAAACTCAAATATCAAAGTCACATATTCCATTCAGTGTGCTTCGCCGCAGTTTAGCAGCACATTCTGTGTACTGTGCAGAGTTGCAGAATAGGAAGAAATACTGTTAAGTCTTCAAACTAAAATATCAAAGTCACATATTCCATTCAGTGTGCTTCGCCGCAGTGTAGCAGCACATTCTGTGTACTGTGCAGAGTTGCAGAATAGGAAGAAATACTGTTAAGTCTTCAAACTAAAATATCAAAGTCACATATTCCATTCAGTGTGCTTCGCCGCAGTTTAGCAGCACATTCTGTGTACTGTGCAGAGTTGCAGAATAGGAAGAAATACTGTTAAGTCTTCAAACTAAAATATCAAAGTCACATATTCCATTCAGTGTGCTTCGCCGCAGTTTAGCAGCACATTCTGTGTACTGTGCAGAGTTGCAGAATAGGAAGAAATACTGTTAAGTCTTCAAACTAAAATATCAAAGTCACATATTCCATTCAGTGTGCTTCGCCGCAGTGTAGCAGCACATTCTGTGTACTGTGCAGAGTTGCAGAATAGGAAGAAATACTGTTAAGTCTTCAAACTAAAATATCAAAGTCACATATTCCATTCAGTGTCTTTCACCGCCGTTTAACAGCCTATTCTGTGTACTCTGCAGAGTTGCAGAATTATAAGAAATACTGTTAAGTTTTCAAACTCAAATATTAAAGTCACATATTCCATTCAGTGTCTTTCACCGCCGTTTAACAGCCTATTCTGTGTACTCTGTACAGTTGCAGAATTATAAGAAATACTGTTAAGTTTTCAAACTCAAATATTAAAGTCACATATTCCATTCAGTGTCTTTCACCGCCGTTTAACAGCCTATTCTGTGTACTCTGTACAGTTCCAGAATTATAAGAAATACTGTTAAGTTTTCAAACTCAAATATTAAAGTCACATATTCCATTCAGTGTCTTTCACCGCCGTTTAACAGCCTATTCTGTGTACTCTGTACAGTTCCAGAATTATAAGAAATACTGTTAAGTTTTCAAACTCAAATATTAAAGTCACATATTCCATTCAGTGTCTTTCACCGCCGTTTAACAGCCTATTCTGTGTACTCTGTACAGTTCCAGAATTATAAGAAATACTGTTAAGTTTTCAAACTCAAATATTAAAGTCACATATTCCATTCAGTGTCTTTCACCGCCGTTTAACAGCCTATTCTGTGTACTCTGTACAGTTCCAGAATTATAAGAAATACTGTTAAGTTTTCAAACTCAAATATTAAAGTCACATATTCCATTCAGTGTCTTTCACCGCCGTTTAACAGCCTATTCTGTGTACTCTGTACAGTTCCAGAATTATAAGAAATACTGTTAAGTTTTCAAACTCAAATATTAAAGTCACATATTCCATTCAGTGTCTTTCACCGCCGTTTAACAGCCTATTCTGTGTACTCTGTACAGTTCCAGAATTATAAGAAATACTGTTAATTTTTCAAACTCAAATATTAAAGTCACATATTCCATTCAGTGTCTTTCACCGCCGTTTAACAGCCTATTCTGTGTACTCTGTACAGTTCCAGAATTATAAGAAATACTGTTAAGTTTTCAAACTCAAATATTAAAGTCACATATTCCATTCAGTGTGTTTCAACGCCGTTTAACAGCCTATTCTGTGTACTCTGCAGAGTTGCAGAATTATAAGAAATACTGTTAAGTTTTCAAACTCAAATATTAAAGTCACATATTCCATTCAGTGTCTTTCACCGCCGTTTAACAGCCTATTCTGTGTACTCTGTACAGTTCCAGAATTATAAGAAATACTGTTAAGTTTTCAAACTCAAATATTAAAGTCACATATTCCATTCAGTGTGTTTCAACGCCATTTAACAGCCTATTCTGTGTACTCTGCAGAGTTGCAGAATTATAAGAAATACTGTTAAGTTTTCAAACTCAAATATTAAAGTCACATATTCCATTCAGTGTCTTTCACCGCCGTTTAACAGCCTATTCTGTGTACTCTGTACAGTTCCAGAATTATAAGAAATACTGTTAAGTTTTCAAACTCAAATATTAAAGTCACATATTCCATTCAGTGTGTTTCAACGCCGTTTAACAGCCTATTCTGTGTACTCTGCAGAGTTGCAGAATAGTAAGAAATACTGTTAAGTTTTCAAACTCAAATATTAAAGTCACATATTCCATTCAGTGTGTGTCACCGCAGTTTAGCAGCCTATTCTGTGTACTCTGCAGAGTTGCAGAATAGTAAGAAATACTGTTAAGTTTTCAAACTCAAATATTAAAGTCACATATTCCATTCAGTGTGTGTCACCGCAGTTTAGCAGCCTATTCTGTGTACTCTGCAGAGTTGCAGAATAGTAAGAAATACTGTTAAGTTTTCAAACTCATATATATTAAAGTCATATATATCGTGTAAGATGAAGAAGGCGGGTAAAAAGGGACGGGGAAGTGGACGTGATCCTGAAAGTTCAGGGCGCGGGTCAGGACGCGGAGAAACTGTGCCTGGTGCCAGAGCACAAGAAAGAAAGACATCCACCATACCTAGCTTCATGTCTGATTTCACAGGGCGTCGCAGGACATCACTCTCGAGGTCCGACCAGTGCGAACAGGTGGTCGGTTGGATGACAGCTGATACTGCTTCCAGTCGGTTAAGCACCACCCTGTCTTCCACCAAGTCCACTCTCAGTAGCCAAGAGTCTGGTCAACATAATCCTCACTCTGATCATCCTTCCTCCCACCATACACGGTCTGGTCAAAGAAGTGATCCCACACTGGGATATAGTGATGAGCTCGTCTCATCACCAATCCTTCATTTGACCCTCTCTCCAAGCACGCTTGCAGAGGAACATGACATCTTGTGCCCTGATTCACAACCTCTAGAGGCTACCCAATCACAAGAAGATGACAGATGTGAACGGCATTTAAGGTCAAAGGAAGTAGTGGATGATGATGATGATGATGATGAGACACAGTTGCCATTAAATCAACCACTATTTCCGTCTCAAGACCTTGTTGAGGAGAATGTTATACAGTTGTCAATGACTGAGTATGTGGTGGGATCAAGACTTGAGGAGGATGATCAGAGTGAGGAAGTGGAGGAGGACTTGGTGGACGATGAGGTGACTGACCCCACCTGGGAAGGTGTAGAGCCGAGCGATGACAGCAGTCCTGAGGGTGAGCCATCTGCAGCACCGCAACAGGCTGGAAGAGGCAGTGGTGTGGCTACAGAAAGAAGGCGGACCGCACCAAACCGGCCCGCAAATGTTCCACGGAGCACCCCCTTGCGTAAATCTACCTTGCCAAGGGGTAGGTGTTCCGCGGTATGGCGTTTTTTTAAGGAAAGTGCGGACGACAAAAGAATTGTAGTTTGCAACCTGTGCCACACCAGAATGAGCCGAGGCATGAACACTAGAAACCTCACCACCACCAGCATGATCCGACACATGGCATCCAAGCACCGTAGTAAGTGGGAGGAACGCCTGGATCGCCCATCTGTGTCTGCAGGCCACACCACTGCCTCCTCTTCCCCTGTTTTCGGTGCCGGCCAATCGCCTGTCGAAGGCGCAGGCCCGCATACCTCCCGCCCTGCACCTGTACCATCTGAAGCACCATCAGCGACCACATCCACTTCCCTGTCCCAGCACAGCGTCCAAATGTCGTTACCCCAGGCATTTGAGCGCAAGAGAAAGTACCCAGCCACCCACCCACAGGCCATAGCACTAACCTCACACCTTTCAAAATTACTGGCCATCGAAATGCTGCCATTTAGGCTTGTGGACACTGAGTCCTTCCGCAGCCTGATGGCAGCAGCTGTCCCTCGGTACGCGGTCCCCAGCCGCCACTACTTTTCCCGGTGTGCCATCCACGCATTACACCACCATGTGTCCCGTAACATCACCCGTGCCCTGACCAACGCAGTTACTGGGAAGGTCCACTTAACGACTGACACATGGACAAGTGCTTGTGGCCAGGGACGCTACATTTCCCTGACGGCACACTGGGTGAATGTCGTGGAGGCTGGGAGCGACTCGGACCCTGGGATGGCACGGGTGCTACCCACGCCGAGGATTGCGGGCCCTACCTCCATCAGGGTTTCCACCAGCACCTACGTTATTGGCTCCTCCTCCTCCGTTTCCACCTCCGAATTCTCTACACACACCGCCACTCCCCCATCAGCCAGTAGCTGGAAGCAGTGTAGCACTGCAGTGGGGAAGCGTCAACAGGCCGTGCTGAAGCTGATCTGCCTTGGGGACAAACAGCACACGGCCTCAGAGCTGTTGCAGGGGATTAGTCACCAGACCGAGCAGTGGCTCTCGCCACTCAACCTGCAACCAGGCATGGTTGTGTGTGATAATGGGCGTAACTTGGTGGCGGCTTTGGAGCTCGGCAAGCTCACACACGTACCATGCCTAGCGCATGTATTTAATTTAGTGGTGCAGCGATTTCTAAAAACCTACCCCAATGTGCATGATCTCTTGACCAAGGTGCGCCGCGTGTGTGCACATTTCCGTAAGTCATCTACAGCTTCGGCCGGCCTGTTGAAGCTGCAGCAGCGCTTACAATTGCCAGCTCACCGGCTGCTGTGTGACGTGAGCACGCGCTGGAACTCCACCTTCCACATGTTGGCCCGGCTTTGTGAGCAGCAGAGGGCAGTAGTGGAGTACCAGCTGTTACACGGTCGTCGCCTCTCCGTTCAACTTCCTGTAATCAGAAGTGAGGAGTGGGAATGGATGTCAGACCTCTGCGAGGTTTTACGCAATTTTGAGGAATCGACACAGATGGTGAG
Organism: Rhinophrynus dorsalis; assembly: GCA_037306005.1. NCBI lineage: Eukaryota > Metazoa > Chordata > Amphibia > Anura > Rhinophrynidae > Rhinophrynus > Rhinophrynus dorsalis. The sequence goes on from CM074718.1 coordinate 689,068,663, forward strand.
CGGCGATAACGCTATTATCAGTGTAACCATCCCACTTCTGTGTCTACTGAAACGCTCGCTGCTCACAATTAAAACCGACGCTTTGCATGTGGAAGAGGTGGAAATGGGGGAGGAAGAGCTTACACAAGGTGATAGCCAGAGCACCCTCACTTCGTCTTCTCAGCGACAATTGGAGGAGGCGGAGGAGGAGGAGGAGGAGGAGGAGGAGGAGGAAGACACGGTTGCCTCCGCTACAGAGGGTAGCCATGGAACTTTAGTTCCATCTCTTCAGCGTGGGTGGGCAGAAGAGGAGGAAGAGGATGAGGATATTGAGAGTCAGCCTCCTGGTGAGGACAGCGAAATCTTGACTGTTGGTACTCTGGCACACATGGCTGACTTTATGTTAGGCTGCCTTTCCCGTGACCCACGCGTTGTACGCATTTTAGACAACACGGATTACTGGGTGTTCACCCTTCTGGACCCCCGCTACAAAGAGAATTTCTCATCTCTCATTCCTCCGGTGGAGAGGACAAGCAAAATGGTGCAATACCAGAAGGTTCTTGTTGAAAAATTGCTCCAAAATTTTCCATCTGACAACGCTGGCGGCAGAGTACGTGCTACCTTGGCCAACCGAGAAGGGGAGAAAAGGGGAGCACACAGCAGTTCCGACAAAGGCAGGGCAACACTCTCCAAGGCGTGGGACACCTTCATGACACCCCGCCAGCACCCTCACCCTGATGCGCAGCCTAGTGTCACAAGGAGGGAAAAGTTTTGGAAGATGGTGAAGGAGTACGTAGCAGACCGTGTCAGCGTCCTCAATGATCCCTCTGTGCCTTACAACTACTGGGTGTCCAAGCTGGACACGTGGTATGAACTGGCACTCTACGCCTTGGAGGTGCTGGCCTGCCCTGCCGCCAGCGTTCTGTCTGAGCGGGTATTTAGTGCTGCTGGTGGCATCATAACAGATAAGCGTATCCGCCTTTCCACCGAAAATGCTGATAGGTTGACACTTATAAAAATGAACAAGGCCTGGATTTCCCCTGACTTCTCCACTCCACTGGAGGAAAGCCCCGGGGGAACATAAACTCACTTTATATATGTTATTTACAATGATGGGAATACTCTGTATTCCCATTCACCCCTTCCACCCCAAAAACGGGTATATGGTTGACTCTTAATGTTCTCATCCTCCTCCTCCTCTTCCATATGCCCTGGGATATAATTTTTATATAGGGCCAGCTCACCAGCGTGCCCTGGGATATAATTTTTATATAGGGCCAGCTCACCAGCGGGCCCTGTGATATAATTTTTATATAGGGCCAGCTCACCAGCGGGCCCTGTTTGCCAATTTTTATATAGGTCAGCTCACCAGCGGGCCTTCTCATATAATGTTTTATTGGGTCAGCTCTCTAGCGGGCCCTCTCATATAATGTTTTATAGCGTCAGCTCACTAGCGGGCCTTCGCATATAATGTTTAGGATGGTCAGCTCTGCAGCAGACCCTCACCCATAATGTTTTAGATGGTCAGCTCAGCGCACGTTTCCCTCTTAATCATGGCCTCAGTTCTGAAAATCAAGGAAATTTTTGGGAGAATTTGCCTCTGCGCACGTTTCCCTCTTAATCATGGCCTCAGTTCTGAAAATCAAGGAAATTTTTGGGATAATTTGCCTCTGCGCACGTTTCCCTCTTAATCATGGCCTCAGTTCTGAAAATCAAGGAAATTTTTGGGAGAATTTGCCTCTGCGCACGTTTCCCTCTTAATCATGGCCTCAGTTCTGAAAATCAAGGAAATTTTTGGGATAATTTGCCTCTGCGCACGTTTCCCTCTTAATCATGGCCTCACTTCAGAAAATCGATGAAATTTTTGGGAGAATTTGCAGATGATATACAAGTAAATATACAGCAAATACTGTTTGGTAACAATTTTTCGCCTAAAGTCGTTTTTATTTTCCTTTTTGTGTGTTTTACGGTCAGTCTGTAAAAATGGCGTACTACGGGCGAAAGATCGTTCCCAGCAGCGATGTTGGAGTCCAAGGTGCATCCAGACATCCTCCCTATGCTGTCCCTGAACCATTTCTGTAGTGTTTCCATCTTTTTCTGCCCTTTTCCTATGGACCAGGCACCCTCCCCTCATCAGAGCAGGGGGTGCCTGGTGTAATGCTCGAGTCCTCCCATTGACTTCAATGGGGCTCGGGTGCTCGGCCGAGCACTCGAGCCTCAGGGGGTGCTCGGTCAGAGCACCCGAACATCCGAGCATTGGGGTGCTCGCTCATCACTAGTGTTCACGTCTTCCTTTTTCTCATTGAAGGGGTGAAGAGCATGCTTACTTTACTGTTACTGTAATAAATTCATGTGTATCAAGATGGACACAGATGGCTTCTTAAGTCAATGAGATCCAAGTTTCTTTGACACTATAAACAATGTATCTTAGGCAAGTATTAATAAGTGATGGATGACAAGGAAAATGTAATCTGAACTGTGTTTAATTTATCATTAAATACTTTCTGATCCATTTATGCATTGTTAACTATCACAATAATTATAAATAAATCCCAATTAATTTATTGCTGTTGCCAGTCACAAATATGAAGCTAAATTAAAATATGTTCTGCATAGAGTTGATGGGCACAATCAAAGTCCGCCCAGAAATATCTGCTGCGCCCATCCATGCATAGTCTTAGATATTTTAAAGAGGACCAGTCCCCTAAAGATGCATTTAGTTAATTTTTAACATAATTAAAAAGTTGTCTATATGTTAAGCGAGACATTTGTTTCTATTAGAAATAGTATTATATAGTAGTTAATATGTGTTGTTGGTACAGTTTAGCACTTTAACCCCTTCCCGACAAGTGACTTACCAGGTACGTCACACAAAAATGTCACTTAGTGACAAAGGACGTACCTGGTAAGTCACGGAAGTCATTCGCTACAATGCGGAAAAAAAAAACCCCGTCGTTAAGTGCCGGCCACGTGCACTCGCGGCCGGTCACTAAGGGGTTAAACGGATAGTAATGTTTCATAATAAAAGCAGCTCTAATTAATCATCATAGTATTTGGACTTTGGAGAGTGTTATTTCAATACTGTCAGAGTTGTAGTACAAGAGTAATTCAATGACAAAGTATCCCCCTCCCGCCACTTTTACTGATGTAACACTGCTCAGCCGGATCAGAAGGGAGGTGCCCAGGTAGACTGCAGAGAGGGACAATCTTCAATTAAGATAAGGGAAAAACCTGAAAAACTTGTCAAGGGGGGCAGGGCTTTCATTGTTCTCATAAGAAGAAGATTGTCCCCTGCTGTTATCTGTCTGGTCTATGGACTGCATTCCACATCTGAGAAGAGATGGCTTACACTAGGTAAAAGGGGCGGGAGGGGAAACTTTGCTTGTGAACATCTCTCAAACCATAAAGGTTTGAGAGATAAGACTTATATCATTCTTCATGTTTTTTTAATGCCTACAAAATAAAATAAAGATAAAACGAAGTATCACTATCCCTTTAACCCTTTTGAGTGCCAGAGGGATACGCAACGTATTGCTTTGCAATGCATTGAGTACCCCTCTGGCACTCGAAGGGTTAAGCTAATTAGTTTATGTCCTGGGCCAATGTTACCACTCAGGTATGTCTAAAAGCCTAGCAAGGGATATGTTTTGCTTCAAACTTAGCTAATTAGCATACTGTACAGGGGAATTAGTATAAAATGCCATATTGTGCTATCAACACATGTAGCCTATTTTCTTAAAAATATTTATTTGCATAAAATTTGCTAGTAAACAAAGCGAACTTGCCTAAGGGTGATAGGTTGACTTTATTCTCTTTTAATGCCTGATTCTGAATTCTGAATCTGAATTTAGGTAAGAGGGCCTTAGTAACAGGTTGGTTAGGCTTCCCTTAAATGGGTGATTCAATGTCATATTTGCTAAAAAGTGTCAGAGAGTGTCAGAGCGTATTAGAATATAGACAAAGTCTAATCAAAATCATATGAAAAAATGTGAAAGTGAAGCAATTTAGGGGCAATCAAAGTACACATCAGGGGACACAAATAATTCTCCCTGATTTACATTCATTAAAATGGGGCATTTAAACCCTTGATGATAGAGAGGTCTCCAACGCACTGGTGAGAAAACAGGTGTCACCAGCAGTGACATGATGAAGTTTGGAGATGTAGTGTTGATGTAGTGGAGATATACTGAAGATATAGCAGCGATATAATGATAATGTAGTGGTGATTTAGTGGAGATATAGTGGTAATGTAGTGGTGATGTAGATGTGATCTAGTGATGATGTAGTGGTAATGTAGTAGTGATGTAGTGGTGATGTAGTGGTAATGTATTGGTAATGTAGTGGTGATGTAGTGGTGATATAGTGCTAATATAGTGGTAATGTAGTGGTGATGTAGTGGTAATGTAGTGGTGATGTAGTGGTGATGTAGTGGTAATGTAGTGGTGATGTAGTGGTAATGTAGTGGTAATGTAGTGGTGATGTAGTGGTAATGTAGTGGTAATGTAGTGGTGATGTAGTGGTAATGTAGTGGTAATGTAGTGGTGATGTAGTGGTGATGTAGTGGTAATGTAGTGGTAATGTAGTGGTGATGTAGTGGTAATGTAGTGGTAATGTAGTGGTGATGTAGTGGTAATATAGTGGTAATGTAGTGGTAATGTAGTGGTGATGTAGTGGTAATGTAGTGGTGATGTAGTGGTGATGTAGTGGTGATGTAGTGGTAATGTAGTGGTGATGTATTGGTGATGTAGTGGTGATGTAGTGGTAATATAGCGGTGATGTAGTGGAGATATATTGCTAATGTAGTGGTGATGTAGTGGTAATGTAGTAGTGATGTAGTGGTAATGTAGTGGTAATGTAGTAGTGATGTAGTGGTGATGTAGTGGTAATGTAGTGGTGATGTAGTGGTAATGTAGTAGTGATGTAGTGGTGATGTAGTGGTGATGTAGTGGAGATGTAGTGGTAATGCAGTGGTAATGTAGTGGTGATGTAGTGGTAATGTAGTGGTGATGTAGTGGTAATGTAGTAGTGATGTAGTGGTGATGTAGTGGTGATGTAGTGGTAATGTAGTAGTGATGTAGTGGTGATGTAGTGGTAATGTAGTAGTGATGTAGTGGTGATGTAGTAGTGATGTAGTGGTGATATAGTGGTAATGTAGTGGTGATGTAGTGGTAATGTAGTAGTGATGTAGTGGTGATGTAGTGGTAATGTAGTGGTAATGTAGTGATAATGTGGTGGTAATGTAGTAGTGATGCAGTGGTGATGTAGTGGTAATGTAGTGGTGATGTAGTGGTAATGTAGTAGTGATGTAGTGGTAATGTAGTGGTAATGTAGTGGTGATGTAGTGGTGATGTAGTAGTGATGTAGTGGTGATGTAGTGGTAATGTAGTGATAATGTGGTGGTAATGTAGTGGTGATGTAGTGGTAATGTAGTGGTGATGTAGTGGTAATGTAGTGATAATGTGGTGGTAATGTAGTGGTGATGTAGTGGTGATGTAGTGGAAATGTAGTGATAATGTGGTGGTAATGTAGTAGTGATGCAGTGGTGATGTAGTGGTGATGTAGTGGTGATGTAGTGGTAATGTAGTGGTAATGTAGTAGTGATGTAGTGGTAATGTAGTGGTGATGTAGTGGTAATGTAGTAGTGATGTAGTGTTAATGTAGTAGTGATGTAGTGGTAATGTAGTGGTAATGTAGTGGTGATGTAGTGGAGATATATTGCTAATGCAGTGGTGATGTAGTGTTAATGTAGTAGTGATGTAGTGGTGATGTAGTGGTAATGTAGTGGTGATGTAGTGGTGACGTAGTGGTAATGTAGTGGTGATGTAGTGGTAATGTAGTGGTGATGTAGTGGTGACGTAGTGGTAATGTAGTGGGGATGTAGGGGTGATATAGTGGTAATGCAGTGGTGATGTAGTGGAGATATAGTGCTAATGTAGTGGTAATGTAGTAGTGATGTAGTGGTAATGTAGTGGTGATGTAGTGGAGATATAGTGCTAATTTAATGGTGATGTAGTGGTAATGTAGTGGTAATGTAGTGGTAGTATAGTGGTGATGTAGTGGTGATGTAGTGGTAATGTAGTGGTGATGTAGTGGTGATGTAGTGGCAATGTAGTGGTGTTGTAGTGGTAATGCAGTGGTGATGTAGAGGAGATAGAGTGCTAATGTAGTGGTAATGTAGTAGTGATGTAGTGGTAATGTAGTGGTGATGTAGTGGAGAGATAGTGCTAATGTAGTGGTAATGTAGTGGTGATGTAGTGGTAATGTAGTGGTGATGTAGTGGAGATATAGTGCTAATGTAGTGGTAATGTAGTGGTGATGTAGTGGTAATGTAATGGTGATGTAGTGGAGATATAGTGCTAATGTAGTGGTGATGTAGTGGTAATGTAGTAGTGATGTAGTGGTAATGTAGTGGTAATGTAGTGGTGATGTAGTGGTAATGTAGTGGTGATGTAGTGGTGATGCAGTGGCAATGTAGTGGTGATGTAGTGGTAAGAATGGTAATATAGTGGTAATGTAGTAGTGATGTAGTGGTGATGTAGTGGTAATGTAGTGGTGATGTAGTGGAGAGATAGTGCTAATGTAGTGGTAATGTAGTAGTGATGTAGTGGTAATGTAGTGGTGATGTAGTAGTGATGTAGTGGTGATGTAGTAGTAATGTAGTGGTGATGTAGTGGAGAGATAGTGCTAATGTAGTGGTAATGTAGTGGTGATGTAGTGGTAATGTAGTGGTAATGTAGTGGTGATATAGTGGTGATGCAGTGGCAATGTAGTGGTGATGTAGTGGTAAGAATGGTAATATAGTGGTAATGTAATGGTGATGTAGTGGTAATGTAGTGGTGATGTAGTGGAGAGATAGTGCTAATGTAGTGGTAATGTAGTGGTGATGTAGTGGTAATGTAGTGGTGATGTAGTGGAGAGATAGTGCTAATGTAGTGGTAATATAGTGGTAATGTAGTGGTGATGTAGTGGGAATGTAGTGGGAATGTAGTGGAGATATAGTGCTAATGTAGTAGTGATGTAGTGGTGATGTAGTGGTAATGTAGTAGTGATGTAGTGGTAATGTAGTGGTGATATAGTGGTAATATAGTGGTAATGTAGTGGTAATGCAGTAGTGATGCAGTGGTGATGTAGTGGAGATTTTGTGCTAATGTAATGGTGACGTAGTGGTGATGTAGTGGTAATGTAGTGGTAATGTAGTGGTGATGTAGTGGTAATGTAGTGGTGATGCAGTGGTGATGTAGTGGTGATTTAGTGCTAATGTAATGGTGATGTAGTGGTAATGTAGTGGTAATGTAGTGGTGATGTAGTGGTGATGTAGTGGTAATGTAGTAGTGATGTAGTGGTAATGTAGTGGTAATATAGTGGTGATGTTGTGGTGATGTAGTGGTAATGCAGTGGTAATGTAGTGGTAATGTAGTGGTAATATAGTGGTGATGTAGTGCTGATGTAGTGGTAATGTAGTGGTGATGCAGTGGTAATGTAGTGGTGATGCAGTGGTGATGTAGTGGAGATTTAGTGCTAATGTAATGGTGATGTAGTGGTAATGTAGTGGTAATGTAGTGGTGATGTAGTGGTGATGTAGTGGTAATGTAGTAGTGATGTAGTGGTAATGTAGTGGTAATATAGTGGTGATGTTGTGGTGATGTAGTGGTAATGTAGTGGTAATGCAGTGGTAATGTAGTAGTGATGTAGTGGTAATGTAGTGGTGATGTAGTAGTGATGTAGTGGTGATGTAGTAGTAATGTAGTGGTGATGTAGTGGAGAGATAGTGCTAATGTAGTGGTAATGTAGTGGTGATGTAGTGGTAATGTAGTGGTGATGTAGTGGTAATGTAGTGGTAATGTAGTGGTGATATAGTGGTGATGCAGTACTGTTGACCTACTTGATAATCCAAGGTTTCAAACCATTAATCAGTTCCGCTTTGTTACTCTACACCAGTGTTTCTCAACTCCTGTCCTCAGGACCCACTAACAGGCCAGGATTTGATGATTTCCTTGTTAGAGCACAGGTGAATTAATCAATGTGAATGAGCCTCTGATCACATGATTTCCTTGTTAGAGCACAGGTGAGTTAATCAATGTGAATGAGCCTCTGATCACATGATTTCCTTGTTAGAACACAGGTGAGTTAATCAATGTGAATGAGCCTCTGATCACATGATTTCCTTGTTAGAGCACAGGTGAGTTAATCAATGTGAATGAGCCTCTGATCACATGATTTCCTTGTTAGAGTACAGGGGAGTTAATCAGTGTGAATGAACCTCTGATCACATGATGTCCTTGTTAGAGCACAGGTGAGTTAATCAATGTGAATGAGCCTCTGATCACATGATTTCCTTGTTAGAGCACAGGTGAGTTAATCAATGTGAATGAGCCTCTGATCACATGATTTTCTTGTTAGAACACAGGTGAGTTAATCAATGTGAATGAGCCTCTGATCACCACACCAGTGCTCTAGCAGATAAATCCCTAAGTCCTGGCCTGTTAGTGGGTCCTGAGGACAGGTGTTGAGAAACACTGCTCTACGCAAGCAATAGCAGCTTTTGGCATGGTCTAAAGTTTGGGATATGGTATGTTCAAAGTATAGGGCCTGAGTCATCTTAAAGGGATATTAATGTTTCATAATAAAAGCCTCTCTAATTAATCGTCATAGTATTTGGACTTTGGAGAGTGTTATTTCAATTCTGTTGTAGTTCAAGAGTAATTCAATGATAAAGTATCCTCCTCCCGCCCCTTTTACTGATGTAACACAGCTCAGCCAGATCAGAAGGGAGGTGCCCAGGTAGACTGCAGAGAGGGACAATCTTCAATTAAGATAAGGGAAAAACCTGAAAAACTTGTCAAGTGGGGCAGGGCTTTCATTGTTCTCATAGGAAGAAGATTGTCCCCTTCTGTTATCTGTCTGGTCTATGGACAGCATTCCACATCTGAGAAGAGATGGCTTACACTAGGTAAAAGGGGCGGGAGGGGAAACTTTGCTTGTGACTTATATAGTTCTTCATGTTTTTTTAATGCCTACAAAATAAAATAAAGATAAAACAAAGTATTACTATCCCTTAAAGTAGGGGGGAACCCAGAATAAATAAGAGAGATAATTTCAAAAATGCATATGGCAGAGCTTATTTTCACCCTGAAAATAGGTGCTTGCTGGGGGAATGATGTCCCAGACTGTCACTGCATTGAAAGCTCCACCATCTAGCAGAAGCTGGAAGGGAGACATGCCGTTAAGGCAGGAGGACATAAAATATGGATGTTAAAGCAATACATCTGAGTGAAGTTGGGGAGACAGTGACACTATCAAATGGAATTGTTCTCAGTTTAAATCCCCCACTGAACTGGCACTACATTTATATTTTTAGAATTAGGGTTTACTATACCTTTAAGTCCCCTATACTGGTTTGCCTAAGAATTGTTCTACGTTTGCAAATATACATATATCCTATAGTGACAAACTGCTGCAGTCTTTGTAATTACAACAATTACAGTTCCAAGCTCCATCACTGTACATTTGTTACAATACATAGCCTTTGATAAATGGCTCAGTAGGACCACGGTCAATACAGAGCTCGCTCTTAATGGCCACCTACACAGAAAAGAGAAATATTCCTGGAACACACAGAAAGCTTCTCTCCAGGATAAATAGAAAACTGCACAACATGAAACAAATAAATATCTCCATTGATTTAAATGGGGCTTTTAAAGGGACGCCAGCACCTGAAAACAACTGATGATTTTGAATGAGTTCTTAAAATCACCTATGTGTTGTATTAGCCATATTTTACTAGCAGCACTATTTTTTGAGTTATTTAAGTCTGAAGTTATGCAAATTAAGGCATGCCGTGCTGCCACTTGCTGTCTTAGTACTGCATTGCCACCTAGACTCATTGAACATGACATTTTCCAGTGCTAGGGAAGGTGGACAATGCATTGGTGAGCACTGTCAGTGAGTGGGGGAGGTAATGTAAGGATAAGACAGGAAGTCAGTGCTAGGGGAGGTGGGTAATGTATTGCTGAGCACTGTCAGTGAGTGGGGATATAATGTAGGAATAAGACAGGAAGTCAGTGCTAGGGGAGGTGGGTAATGCATTGTTGAGCAGTGTCAGTGAGTGGGGAGGTAATGTAGGGATAAAACAGGAAGTCAGTGCTAGGGGAGGTGGGTAATGCATTGCTGAGCAGTGTCAGTGAGTGGGAGAGGTAATGTAGTGATAAGACAGGAAGTCAGTGCTAGGGGAGGTGGGTAATGCATTGGTGAGCACTGTCAGTGAGTGGGGGAGGTAATGTAGGGATAAGACAGGAAGTCAGTGCTAGGGGAGGTGGGTAATGCATTGCTGAGCTGTGTCAGTGAGTGGGGGAGGTAATGTAGGGATAATACAGGAAGTCAGTGCTAGGGGAGGTGGGCAGTGCATTTCTGAACAGTGTCAGTGAGTGGGGGAGGTAATGTAGGGATAAGACAGGAAGTCAGTGCTAGGGGAGGTGGGCAGTGCATTTCTGAACAGTGTCAGTGAGTGGGGGAGGTAATGTAGGGATAAGACAGGAAGTCAGTGCTAGGGGAGGTGGGTAATGCATTGCTGAGCAGTGTCAGTGAGTGGGGGGAGGTAATGTAGGGATAAGAAAGGAAGTCAGTGCTAGCAGAGGTGGGTAATGCATTGCTGAGCAGTGTCAGTGAGTGGGGGAGGTAATGTAGGGATAAGACAGGAAGTCAGTGCTAGGGGAGGTGGGTAATGCATTGCTGAGCAGTGTCAGTGAGTGGGGGAGGTAATGTAGGGATAAGACAGGAAGTCAGTGCTAGGGGAGGTGGGTAATGCATTGCTGATCAGTGTCAGTGAGTGGGGGAGGTAATGTAGGGATAAGACAGGAAGTCAGTGCTAGGGGAGGTGGGTAATGCATTGCTGATCAGTGTCAGTGAGTGGGGGAGGTAATGTAGGGATAAGACAGGAAGTCAGTGCTAGGGGAGGTGGGCAGTGCATTGCTGAGCAGTGTCAGTGCTAGGGGAGGTAATGTAGGGATAAGACAGGAAGTCAGTCCTAGGGGAAGTGGGCAATGCATTGGTGACCAGTGTCAGTGAGTGGAGAGGTAATGTAGGAATAAGACAGGATGTCAGTACTAGGGGAGGTGGGCAATGCATTACTGAGCAGTGTCAGTGAGTGGGGGAAGTAATGTAGGGATAAGACAGGAAGTCAGTACTAGGGGAGGTGGGTAATGCATTACTGAGCAGTGTCAGTCAGTGGGGAGGTAATGTAGGGATAGGACAGGAAGTCAGTACTAGGGGAGGTGGTAATGCATTACTGAGCAGTGTCAGTCAGTGGGGAGGTAATGTAGGGATAGGACAGGAAGTCAGTACTAGGGGAGGTGGTAATGCATTACTGAGCAGTGTCAGTCAGTGGGGAGGTAATGTAGGGATAGGACAGGAAGTCAGTGCTAGGGGAGGTGGGTAATACATTACTGAGCAGTGTCAGTGAGTGAGGAGGTAATGTAGGGATAAGACAGGAAGTCAGTGCTAGGGGAGGTGGGCAGTGCATTGCTGATCAGTGTCAGTGAGTAGGGGAGGTAATGTAGGAATAAGACAGGAAGTCAGTGCTAGGGGAGGTGGGTAATGCATTGTTGAGCAGTATCATGGAATTCCGGGGTCCCTGCACAACTGCACACCATTCAGAGGTCTCTGATTCCGATGAGACAAAAAAAATGCTCCGTGGTCCTTAAGTTCCGTCCGTGTGCCCTTGTGGCTGGTACATAAGGGGTTAATAAAAACCTCTCTATATTTTCAAGATACAATTAAAGAAGTCAATTTCCATAAAAAGCAATTAAATAGCTTTTTATGGAAATTGATTTCTTTAATTGAGGTTTTTATTAAAACACATTTTTTTTCAATCGAATCAGTGTATTTGTCACTTATTACTTGGGATGCATACACACCTAAGAAATCTTTTATAATGTAAATTTTTTTAAATTTTATGGTCGAGATTTTTTTTACTTGGGCAGCTGGGAAACCTAGGGTATTTATCTTGTTTACCAAAATCTTTTTTTGTATTAAAATTAACCAAAAGGAAAGTAACGCTAAGTTTGCGTTAATTAGCAGTAGAACAAATGCTGTTGTTTATTTGGGCTGTGCTGTTAAATACTATGCGCTACTGCAATTCCAGAACCAGTGTCGGGTTTCTGTGAATTCCTGCTGTTTTATAGCCTGTCATTGTCCCCGGTTTTCAGAAGAGCCAGCTGGCAACTAAGTACCAAAGCCAGTGACTTGCATGTGTTTTCCTGACATTTAACAAATGGGGACAGCTTGCAAATATGCATTAATTCACTTAGTCTCACAAATAATGATTGGCTTTGCCAGGTACACGCCTTGAATATTAGTATACACACATGCAAAGTCAAATGCAGCCTGATGAGAATATGAGTCTAAGTTCTAAGAAAACATGGAGGGGGATGCACTAAGGAGGGATAAAATGGTGATAAAGAGGATATACTGTCTCAAGTGTGATGAATTCCTATGTGATCCTTTCAAGCCTAATAAGAATTCTCAGGTTGGACTCATCTTAGTTCATAGATCCCATAGAATAACATAGGAACTGGAGAGTTTATCTCACTGGAGAAGTTATCTCTTCTTTATCACATCTTAGTACATCTCCCCTGTAGTCTATAACTAAAGCTCTCCCATAGAATAACATAGGAACTGGAGAGTTTATCACACTGGAGAAGTTATATCCTCTTTGTCACACCTTAGTACATTTCCCCTGTAGTCTATAACTAAAGATCTCCCATAGAATAACATAGGAACTGGAGAGTTTATCACACTGGAGAAGTTATCTCCTCTTTATCACACCTTAGTATATCTCCCCTGTAGTCTATAACTAAAGCTCTCCCATAGAATAACATAGGAACTGGAGAGTTTATCACACTGGAGAAGTTATCTCCTCATTATCACACCTTAGTACATCTCCCCTATAAAATATAACTAAAGCTCTCCCATAGAATAACATAGGAACTGGAGAGTTTATTTCACTGGAGAAGTTATCTCCTCTTTATCACACCTTAGTACATTTTCCCTGTAGTCTATAACTAAATATCTACCATAGAATAATATAGGAACTGGAGAGTTTATCTCACTGGAGAAGTTATCTCCTCTTTATCACACCTTAGTACATCTCCCCTGTAGTCTATAGCTAAATCTCTCCCATAGAATAACATAGGAACTGGAGAGTTGATCTCACTGGAGAAGTTATCTCCTCTTTATCACACCTTAGTACATCTCCCCTGTAGTCTATAAAGATCTCCCATAGAAAAACATAGGAACTGGAGAGTTTATCTCACTGGAGAAGGTATCTCCTCTTTATCACACCTTAGTACATCTCCCCTATAGTCTATAACTAAATATCTCCCATATAATAACATAGGAACTGGAGAGTTTATTTCATTGGAGAAGCTATCTCCTCTTTATCACACCTTAGTACATTTCCCATGTAGTCTATAACTAAATCTCTCCCATATAATAACATAGGAACTGGAGAGTTTATTTCATTGGAGAAGTTATCTCCTCTTTATCACACCTTAGTACATCTCCCCTGTAGTCTATAACTAAAGATCTCACATAGAATAACATAGGAACTGGAGAGTTTATCTCACTGGAGAAGTTATATCCATTTTATCACACCTTAGTACATCTCCCCTGTAGTCTATAACTAAAGCTCTCCCATAGAATAACATAGGAACTGGAGAGTTTATCACACTGGAGAAGTTATATCCTCTTTGTCACACCTTAGTACATTTCCCCTGTAGTCTATAACTAAAGATCTCCCATAGAATAACATAGGAACTGGAGAGTTTATCACACTGGAGAAGTTATCTCCTCTTTATCACACCTTAGTATATCTCCCCTGTAGTCTATAACTAAATCTCTCCCATAGAATAACATAGGAACCGGAGAGTTTATCTCACTGGAGAAGTTATCTCCTCTTTATCACACCTTAGTACATCTCCCCTATAAAATATAACTAAAGCTCTCCCATAGAATAACATAGGAACTGGAGAGTTTATTTCACTGGAGAAGTTATCTCATCTTTATCACACCTTAGTACATTTTCCCGGTAGTCTATAACTAAATATCTACCATAGAATAATATAGGAACTGGAGAGTTTATCTCACTGGAGAAGTTATCTCCTCTTTATCACACCTTAGTACATCTCCCCTGTAGTCTATAGCTAAATCTCTCCCATAGAATAACATAGGAACTGGAGAGTTGATCTCACTGGAGAAGTTATCTCCTCTTTATCACACCTTAGTACATCTCCCCTGTAGTCTATAAAGATCTCCCATAGAAAAACATAGGAACTGGAGAGTTTATCTCACTGGAGAAGTTATCTCCTCTTTATCACACCTTAGTACATTTCCCATGTAGTCTATAACTAAATCTCTCCCATATAATAACATAGGAACTGGAGAGTTTATTTCATTGGAGAAGTTATCTCTTCTTTATCACACCTTAGTACATCTCCCCTGTAGTCTATAACTAAAGATCTCACATAGAATAACATAGGAACTGGAGAGTTTATCTCACTGGAGAAGTTATATCCACTTTATCACACCTTAGTACATCTCCCCTGTAGTCTATAACTAAATCTCTCCCATAGAATAACATAGGAACTGGAGAGTTGATCTCACTGGGGAAGTTATCTCCTCTTTATCACACCTTAGTACATCTCCCCCTGTAGTCTATAACTAAACTCCTATAGAATAACATAGGAACTGGAGAGTTTATCACACTGGAGAAGTTATCTCCTCTTTATCACACCTTAGTGCATCTGCCCCATGGAGTAATTCTAGGGCAAACCAACTGCATCGTAGGAGAAAAATAATATTTCCCCAGACTTTATAATGCATAGGAGACCTATATAGCATTTCAGAGGCTAATAAACACCAATTAAAGCAATGATGATTTTTATTTTGCCTGATATGGTACAGTTCACTTTTAATGTTGTACGCAAAAGAGTGTGCAACATAAAGGCAAACTAACAATGTCGCCAAGATTAAAAGGGCGACATGAGAATCTAGCCCTGCATGAAAGTGATAGATTCTCATGTTGCTGCATTAAACATCGCTTACAGTGAGGGAGGGAAAAAGGGTGTAAATGTCCAATAGTCCAACCATTATAACATCAGCTGTTGCTGATAACATGTACTCCTCCCATAAACTTGTCTGTAAAAATTGTTATAAATAATAACCAAGATATTTCCTTATAAAATGTAATGTACTTTTAGCCCCATAACTGCCAAACTACACCAAAATCCTACACCTACATTTTTGTGAATAAAACAAGATGTTGAATTTAGTTAGACATTTTATGACAATACTGATTGCATGTAAACAATCAGGGTCATAATCATTAAAAAACAAGCCTTCTTTTAATGTTTTCACATATTTATATTTACTTTAAATATAAAAATATTCAATATATGTGACCATAAAGCTTATTCCATTGCAAAAAAAAAAAAAAACAATAGTTAGCATAAGTATATCACAGTCAGTTTCAGCCTTTCCCAAGTGGCTCCGCACATGTGATCGCTGCTACAGCAATCACATGTGCCGTTGGAGCCACATGACAAAGGCAATGTAAATATATACATTGTTTCTATCATTGTTCTCTGCCTCTCTCTCTCTCTTTTCCTCACTGTGATCATGTAAGTAAACATTCTATCTGTCACCATTCTCTGCCTCTCTCCTCCTCACTGTGACCGTGTATAATATACATTATATCTATCACTGTTCTCTGCCTCCCTCCTCCTCACTGAGATCGTGTATAGAATACATATCAATCACTGTTCTCTGCCTGTCTCCTCCTCACTGTGATAGTGTATAGGATACATTATATGTGTCACTTTTCTCTGCCTCCCTCCTCCTCACTGTGAAAGAGTATAGTATACATTATATATATCACTGATCTCTGCCTCTCTCCTCCTCACTGTGATCATATATAGAATTCATTATATCTGTCACTGTTCTCTGCAGTATTTTATTTACACAGACTAATCTATACACATATAGTGAAGTGTATACAAACATTACTACTGTGGAGCAATGTGATACATGTATATACACCACATAGTCTGATCTCCTAAACACAGGGACACAATGGTGATACACATATACACATCAAACAGTCTGATCTCCTGAACACAGGGACAACAGGGTGATATACTTATATACACACCACACAGTCTGATCTCCTAAACACAGGGACACCAGGGTGATATACTTATATACACACCACACAGTCTGATCTCCTAAACACAGGACACCAGGGTGATACACTTCTATACACACCACACAGTCTGATCTCCTAAACACAGGGACACCAGGGTGACACACTTCTATACATACCACACAGTCTGATCTCCTAAACACAGGGATACCAGGGTGATACACTTCTATACACACCACACAGTCTGATCTCCTAAACACAGGGACACCAGGGTGATACACTTATATACACACCACACAGTCTGATCTCCTAAACACAGGGACACCAGGGTGATACACTTCTATACACACCACACAGTCTGATCTCCTAAACACAGGGACACCAGGGTGATACACTTACATACACACCACACAGTCTGATCTCCTAAACACAGGGACACCAGGGTGATACACTTCTTTACACACCACACAGTCTGATCTCCTAAACACAGGGACACCAGGGTGATACACTTATGCACACACCACACAGTCTGATCTCCTAAACACAGGGACACCAGGGTGATACACTTACATACACACCACACAGTCTGATCTCCTAAACACAGGGACACCAGGGTGATATACTTCTTTACACACCACACAGTCTGATCTCCTAAACACAGGGACACCAGGGTGATACACTTATGCACACACCACACAGTCTGATCTCCTAAACACAGGGACACCAGGGTGATACACTTATGCACACACCACACAGTCTGATCTCCTAAACACAGGGACACCAGGGTGATACACTTCTTTACACACCACACAGTCTGATCTCCTAAACACAGGGATACCAGGGTGATACACTTCTATACACACCACACAGTCTGATCTCCTAAACACAGGGACACCAGGGTGATACACTTATATACACACCACACAGTCTGATCTCCTAAACACAGGGACACCAGGGTGATACACTTATATACACACCACACAGTCTGATCTCCTAAACACAGGGACACCAGGGTGATACACTTACATACACACCACACAGTCTGATCTCCTAAACACAGGGACACCAGGGTGATACACTTCTTTACACACCACACAGTCTGATCTCCTAAACACAGGGACACCAGGGTGATACACTTATGCACACACCACACAGTCTGATCTCCTAAACACAGGGACACCAGGGTGATACACTTACATACACACCACACAGTCTGATCTCCTAAACACAGGGACACCAGGGTGATACACTTATATATACACCACACAGTCTGATCTCCTAAACACAGAGACACCAGGGTGATACACTTATATACACACCACACAGTCTGATCTCCTGAACACAGGGACACCAGGGTGATACACTAATATACACACCACACAGTCTGATCTCCTAAACACAGGGACACCAGGGTGATACACTTCTATACACACCACACAGTGTGATCTCCTAAACACAGGGACACCAGGGTGATACACTTATATACACCACACAGTCTGATCTCCTAAACACAGGGACACCAGGGTGATACACTTATATACATACCACACAGTCTGATCTCCTAAACACAGAGACATCAGTGTGGGAAAGAGGGACAGAGGGATTTTCATCTCAGTGGAACAGTACCTCCTAAAAAGGAAAACCTTGGAGGTATGAACGAACGTGCACATCTTTTATCCAGCCTTTGTTAAAAATGAACCAAATGAGCACAAATTATCACAGGAAAACCTGTAAAAATGTGGGTTTGTTTTCCTCAAATTTTACCACTTTTCTATATTATTATTATTATATTAAAATGGTGAGTTATCCATATAACTGTGGTATCAAAAAAAAGCCCTACTTATCCATATACCACTCTGGCACTCAAAGGGTTAAAAATGGTATATGATTTGTATGGCTGCACTAAAGGAGATAGAGGCTAAAATTGCTCTTTTCCTCTGGTGTAAAAAAGTCCTTGTCACTAAGGGGTTAGTTAAGGGGTTATTGAAACAGCTTCTCAGCCTTTCTGCTCTAAAATATTACCTGAATTCCCCTTTGATGAGTGTTTCAATCCATGTTTTTAAATAAGGACCTGATTCCAAACTGTGCTCTTAGCACCCCCCTGTGGTTAGTTTGTGCTTGTACAGAGATTTTATTTTCTCCATCTTTCTGATAAATAGCTTTATCTCTGAGGATTACAGGCCAGGATTACATTCGGCAACAATGAAATAAAACCTGGCTCACCACGGGTCAGGTTATCATAACAGATTTTCTTTCCAAATGAGAGATTACAGATTTATTCTGTTAAGAAACATTTGCCAAAGTGCATAGTAAAATGAACTGATATCTGCATTATAGCAGTAGAGCAGCCTGAATATTATTTTGATCATATCTATGGGTATTGAGTCATTCTTGAACAATCCAGCTGAATGATAGGGGTCAAAGAAAAATTATTAAAAATTCCATTAATGTAAATGTGGCTTTTAAAGGGGAACTACCACCTCTTCAAGAATTTAAAGGGATAGTAATACTTAAAATGTAAAAAAAAAAAATATGTTGTAGGGTTTATCCCCCTGAGTAAAACAAGACTCCCACTGCGGAAAGGTGTTTTATTCAAAAGTTATTACAGCTCAAATTTGAATTTTTTAGGTGCAATATCACAGTGGCCTGAAATTGTACAGTGGCGCTGTTGTTACACCATCCTATGGAGCTTTGCATAGGATGGTGTAACAACAGCACCACTGTACAATTTCAGGCCACTGTGATATTGCACCTAAAAAAATCAACTTTGCACTGGAATAACTTTTGAATGAAACACCTTTCCGCAGTGAGAGTACTGTTGTTTTACTCAGGGGGATAAACCCTACAACATTTTTTTTTTTACATTTTAAGTATTACTATCCCTTTAACTTCATTAAATCCCCATCTGGCGACTAGCAGCTTAGTAGCGCTAGTTGCCAGAATTATTACCTTATTCCAAAGAAATGTACATTGTCCTGGGGCTGACAGCAGGACGGATTGCGGACATCTTGCCATAATGACGTCCGAGTGCTTGCTCTGTCAGTCCCAGCCGGGTCTAGGAGGCGTTGCTAGGAGACAGCCGGCCGCGGAAGGGACTGACAGAACAGGCTCGCGGACGTCATTATGGCAAGATGTCCGCAATCCGTCCTGCCTGTCAGCCCCAGAACAATGCACATTTCTTTGGAATAAGGTAATCATTCTGGCGACTAGCGTTACTAAGCTGCTAGTCGCCAGATGGGGATTTATTGAAGTTAAATTCTTGAAGAGGTGGTAGTTCCTCTTTAACCCTTAAACGCCTTAAAAGAGGTTAAAATGGGATGCGTTGGGGCTCCTTCTGTCCCAGAGACTGTATTTGTTTTCCATTAGTATTGTGTAGATATACAGTTAGTTATCGAGAATGACTTACACGGCGTGGGCCCATAGTTGGCTCTGTGAGGCGCTAGTGGAGCCCACAGGTCTAGGATTAGACACAGATAACCACTCTTTATTTGTCTATCTAGTGTTTTATTAATGTAATCATACACAGCCAATCAGTGGCGTTTCTGCTCAGGTCCTGAAAGACATGTCACATTCTTGTATGACCTAGCACGCTGGTGCGGGTTTCTATAATGTGTTTACTTTTTGATACTATGTACCCTGCTCATTTAATTGATATGAGATTTTGTTCTGAAAATTTCGCAATAAAAAGTTATTACAAAAAAAAAGGTGTGCAGAGGATTTATCCTATCCGTATAACATAAACATCAGTGGGTCATGCCTGGAAGCTTTCAAAATTAGTTTACCCTGAGATCTTGAAAATATTAATGTTCACATAACCATAGCTGGGAACTTTCAGGGTGTCACCCGGAGACTCTGGTTTTTGTACAGTGTTCCCGGATGCAGGCTGAAGTTGTTGCTCGTGTGCAGCTTATTTATTTAAAGTCAAAGCCAGGGTTAAAGTGTTAGTAATGTCCAAAAAATTTTTTTAAAAGGATAGTAATACTTCGATTTATCTTTATTTTATTTTGTAGGCATTAAAAAAACATGAAGAATGATATAAGTCTTATCTCTCAAACCTTTATGGTTTGAGAGATATTCACAAGCAAAGTTTCCCCTCCCGCCCCTTTTACCTAGTGTAAGCCATCTCTTCTCAGATGTGGAATGCAGTTCATAGACCAGACAGATAACAGCAGGGGACAATCTTCTTCCTGTGAGAACAATGAAAGCCCTGCCCCCCTTGACAAGTTTTTCAGGTTTTCCCCTTATCTTAATTGAAGATTGTCCCTCTCTGCAGTCTACCTGGGCACCTCCCTTCTGATCTGGCTGAGCAGTGTTATATCAGTAAAAGGGGCGGGAGTGGGATACTTTGTCAGTGAATTACTCTTGAACTACAACTCTGACAGGATTGAAATAATACTCTACAAAGTCCAAATACTATGATGATTAATTAGATCTGCTTTTATTATGAAACATTACTATCCCTTTAAGGATTTCTTTAGAATCTGCCACTTTCAATAGGTAATACACGTAATATCAAGCTAGTTGCCATATGTTTAATGACTGAAGGCTGACTTATTAATATGTGAAAGTTCCGCTTTAAAACTTTGTGGGGGTTATGCACTAAGGCGTGATAAAGAGGTGGTAAAGTGGAGATGATTTCTCCAGTGATATCACTTCTCCAAGTCCTACACGTTATTCTATGGAGACAATGCACTAAGATTTCTCCAGCTTTGGAGATCTTAGTCATACGTGGGAACTATCTCTTCTGGAGTCCCCAGAGGGGGTGGGGCTTAATGGGTGTATAATAAAAGAGGGCAGGAAGTGGGAGGAACTGGGTGGAGAAGGATGAGAAGTGGGAGGAACAGGGTGGGAAGGAGCAGAAGTAGGCGGAGTTTCAGAGGAAACGCCCCACATCTGGAGAATCAGCCACTGTCCCCGGAGACCCTGCAATCCACTGTCAAAACAGGAGTCTCTGGGGAAAATCCGAGAGTTCTTAGGTTTGATCTTATTGCATTGGCTTTATATATTAATAAAGAACTTGAAGAAGTGATATCAATGGAGAAGTCATCTCCACTTTATCACCTCTTTATCACACTTTAGGAAATAGCCCCCACCATCGTGCTTTTTTTTAAATAAATACTTATCATATAGGCGGTTTTAATAGCTCTAATGATTTAGATAAAGTTTGTTGGGGGTGATCTTTCCACTGTAAAAACTGGAATATTGGGGTCTGATCCAGACAGTTCCCAGGTACCAGAGGCATAACTAGAACCCTCTGGGCCTGGTGCAAGAAGTGCCATGGGCCCCCCCACCCCACCCCCTGACCACATTGGCCCCTGGACCCTCCACAATGTCCCCATCTCCTACCTCCCAATTCCTGGTGGTCCAGTGGAGTGGCAGGAGAGGCGGGCTGGTGCGTTGAGCTCCCGCGCAGTCCTCATCTGTAATGCAGAGCGCTGGGAGATGATGTCATCTCCCAGCGCTCTGCATTACTAGAGAGCTGGAGGGAGATTGCGGGCACCAGGCAGAGGGGTCACAGGGAGCGGCCGGGCCCCTAGAGTGACGGGCCTGGTCGCGGGTCGCGGCCCCTATAGGTACGCCACTGACAGCTACCCAGTAACTACAGGCAGCTGCTAGTACAATGCATACAGACAGGCACACATAGCACAGTGCTCTACAAAGCTCCACTGAAATCAATGGAAATCTGTAGTCTTCCCCTTTAGTGTAGATAGTTTGTCCCAGAATTCCTACTGTGAAAAATCCCTCTATGGTCTTTGTAGAAAATATATATAAAACTGTGTCTGGAAAAATACAAAGCAAAAAAATAATTTATAATAATGATTAAGCATTAAATTGATAGTAACATTTCACAATAAAAGCAGCTCCGATTAATCTTCATAGTATTTGGGCCATGGAGAGTGTTGTTTCAATACTGTCAGAGTTGTAGTACAAGAGTAATTAAATGATAAAGTATCCCCCTCCCTCCCCTTTTACTGGTGTAACACTGCTCACCTCAGAGCAGCAAGACTGTCCAGATGGATCGCAGAGAGGGACATTCTTCAGTGATCATAAGGAAAACCCTGAAAAACTTTCCAAGGGGGCAGGGCTTTCATTGTTCTCACAGTAAGAAGATTGTCCCTTGCTGTGATCTGTCCGGTCAAGTGACCAGATTCCACATCTGAGGTGAGCAGTGTTACATCAGTAAAAGGGGTGGGAGTGGGATACTTTATCATTCAATTACTTTTGAACTACAACTCTGACAGTACTGAAATAACACTCTCCATGGCCCAAATACTATGAAGATTAGTTGGAGCTGCTTTTATTGTGAAACATTACTATCCCTTTAACCCCTTGGGTGCTTGAGATGGCTAGTTTGGAAAATAAAATGTAAAATAATATATCATTATGATTATGTTTAATTTGCTAAAGCAATGACAATGCTGTAAAAAGTAATTGGCATCCAAAGGGGTTAAAAGTCCATTTCAATCCACAGGGATTTGGGAAATTTTCATTTGTCTCATATGACGCAGCGGGTTTCCTCAGAAGTACATCAGCATTCTAGTAATTTAAATCTTCTTTAACCCTTTGAGTGCCAGAGGGGTACGCTACACATTGCTTAGCAATGTGTTACGTACCCCTCCGGCACTTAAAGGGTTAACCCTTTAAATGCCGGAGGAGTAGACAAGGCATTGCAAAGGAATGAGTTGCTGATCCCTTCGGCACTCAAAGGGTTAATTAAATGGGAATGTTTAATAGTTTGTCAGTTGAATTGCTTCAAATCTGTTTCAGTTTTTTTCTTGGTACACAAGCCCTGACTGAGCCATGATGACCACACAGGTTTGCAACAAATTCTTTGCAATGTGCTTTGTACCTTTCTGGTGATCAGTGGGTTAATAACTGGGAAAGCTGAGCCTCCACTCATATGTAGGACATAGCGGGAGCTTAAAATCATGGCACTGCCTGCACCCAGGATGGGGGATACTTAGGTATGTTCCCTCCCAGGATAACCCAAATTAATCGATTTACAGGAACACAAGACTGCACTGATATGTTTATCATATGAATATACACAATGCAGTGGAACATCTAGGATTGAAGGGCTTAAAGGAATAGTAATGTTTCACAAAAACCAGCAGCTCCAGTTAAACTTCATAGTATTTGGGCCATGGAGAGTGTTATTTCAATACTGTCAGAGTTGTAGTACAAGAGTAATTGAATGATAAAGTATCCCCCTCCCGCCCCTTTTACCTAGTGTAACACTGCTCACCTCAGATGTGGAATCTGGTCCACAGACCAGACAGATCACAGCTAGTGACAATCTTCTTACTGTGATCATAAGGAAAACCCTGCCCCCTTTCAGGTTGTTCCTTATGCTCACTGAAGATTGTCCCTCTCTGTGATCCATCCGGACAGTCTTGCTGCTCTGAGGTGAGCAGTGTTACATCAGTAAAAGGGGCGGGAGGGGGATACTTTATCATTCAATTACTCTTGTGCTACAACTCTCACAGTATTGAACTAATACTCTCCATGGCACAAATACTATGATGATTAATTGGAGCTGCTTTTATTATAAAACATTACTATCCCTTTAACCCTTTCAGTGCCAGAAAGGGCAAAGCGTTGCATATGGGTTAACCCTTTGAGTGTCAGAGTTTGCATACTTGAAAACTGCATTAAAAACTACCTATACACCATGTTAACCAAAAGACCAGCAAATCTACAGTTAAAGAGATATTATTATTATTATAGTACTTTATATAGCACCAACTTATTCCACAGCGCTATTCAATAGAGATAGGACACATTTACACTTGTTACCAGATGCCATTGTTACCATGTGACATTTTCATTTGCTAATTAAGCTTTTCAGTAATGTTTCAATTGCTAATTACGCTTTTCAGTGATGTTTCATATACTAATTGAACCTTTTCACTTACATATCATGTGCTAATGAAGGTTTCAGTGACATTTCTTATGCTAATGCAACTTTGTGCAGCACCAGGAAATTTTCACTTTCACTTTGCCCAGAAATAAAATTGTGAATTTCTCCTAAACTAGACATCTGCTGGACTTTTGGTTAACATGACATACAGGCAGTTTTTAATGCAGTTTTCAAACATGCAAACTTGAATTAACCCTTTGAGTGCCAGAGGGGTATGCAACGCATTGCAAAGCAATGCTTTGCGTACCCCTCTGGCACTCAAAGGGTTAAGGTGAATGTTCCCTTTTAAAGGACAAAGGGGGAGTGCAATTGGATTTAATTTAAATCAATAGGACGTTTCATTGTTCCCTCTTGTGTAGATGGTTTGCTCCAATTTGTCTCTGTATATAAGGCCTATAGAGGATGATGTTCTGAGAAATGCCGGAGCAATTTTCTCATGGTACCGTTGGTTTGTTACAGATTAGCGCGGCCAAGAACAAGGGCCGTAGATCCTCTGGAGAACTGACCACCTGCATTTCATCTGGACCATGTTAATAAGTCCCCGTCCCATGGGTCACATCATCAGATGCTTGCCATTTAAATCAGGAGGTAGATAACTTTGAAATTCCAAGAAGAGACGTACAAGCATATCTAATAAACAATACGCCGGCAAGTAAAACAGATTACACATTAAATGGCATGACATTTGCAGTAATGGTCTTGTGTACTGGTATTCTAGTTTAAGAATAGATTTTTGGAACCTGTAGGTTAATCAAATGCAAAAGACTGAGCTTATGTTAAAGGCGGCTTTTGGTACGTCTTTAAATTCACCGTTGTTGGTCGACTCCAGCCAAGTTATTTCAAAATGAATTACTCATTAAAGGAAGACTAACACTTAAAAGGATAGTAATCCCCCCGAACAAAGTGACGGCAAAATACAGCAATCATACAAACATACTGAACTCACTTAGTCCCATCTCTCAAACCGTTATGGTTTGAGAGATATAAGGCAAGACAGTCCTCCGGTCCCTCCCCCTTCTGCCTGACGAGCTGTAAAGCTGTCAGAGGCAGAATCCAGTCAGACGACTAGACGCGGCTCTTCGGGAGTTCTGACATCTAGATATCTCCATCTAATTACTTCATAGGAATGGTCTACAACATGTGCTTGCAAGCCAGGCACACGTTTTAGACCATACCCATGAAGTAATAATACGGAGATATCTAGATGACAGCGCTCCTGAAGAGCCGCTGTCTGGTCCCGGAAGCAGGATCTCATGACGTCCGCTATACAGCGGAAGTATGAGAAGGGGGAGGGAGCGGAGGTCTGTCTTGCCTTACCATAAAGGTTTGAGAGATGGGACTAAGTGAGTTCAGTATGTTTGTATGATTGCTGTATTTTGGCGTCACGTTGTTCGGGGGGGTTACTTTCGCTTTAAAGCGATAGTAATCCATGAAATGACATACATTTAATTCGGTAGATATTTAAAAAATAAATTAATTAATTTCGCCATTTCTGATGTACCAAACCTTTATGGTTTGGGAGATATCAGTCTGCAAAGTTCCCCCTTTCCCTCCTCTCGTGCTGACGTCAGCTTTCTAACTTAGAGACTGAGATCCCAGCCCATAGACCGTCCTGCGGCTCTTCAGCAGAGCCGTGATCACGGTAGTTACAAAGAAATATTTCATTTGAATGGTCTACATCTTCTTCTTGCAAACCAGGCATATGTGGTAGACCGTTCAAATGAAGTACTTCTTTGTAACTACCGTGATCACGGCTCTGCTGAAGAGCCGCAGGACGGTCTGTGGGCTGGGATCTCAGTCTCTAAGTTAGAAAGCTGACGTCAGCACGAGAGGAGGGAAAGGGGGAACTTTGCAGACTGATATCTCCCAGACCATAAAGGTTTGGGAGATCGGAAACGGCACAATTAATATATTTTTTAAATATCTACAGAATTAAATGTATGTAATTCATGGATTACTATCACTTTAAAAATGATCTAGGGTTATACACATACATGTAAATACCCTGTACTTCATGCTATTCTCTGTAAGAATCCTGTATTTGTTTTCCGAGGCCTAAAATCTACTTGTATATGGGGACTTCCAGTTCTGTTTTTCTCAGGGCTCCCAATACAATACCAAGCTTGATAG
Organism: Rhinophrynus dorsalis; assembly: GCA_037306005.1. Classification (NCBI taxonomy): domain Eukaryota; kingdom Metazoa; phylum Chordata; class Amphibia; order Anura; family Rhinophrynidae; genus Rhinophrynus; species Rhinophrynus dorsalis. The sequence goes on from CM074718.1 coordinate 689,094,888, forward strand.
GTCCTGGGGGTGACACTGTTTTATTGTCTGAGTCTAAGATAAGATATCAGCCTTTGTGAATAGAAGGACAGTAGGTATTAAATCTCAATACATTGACAGCATTAGCTCTGCACCATTAACCCTGTTAGTGCCAGTGGGGTACGCTATGCATTTGCTTACCCCCACTGGCACTGAAAGGGTTAACCAAATTGTGTCTATAGTATGTCTACATACTACAGTCTATATGTTCATGAGAAATGAAACTTTGGATTAGAATTTAGGGATCTAACATAAAATAACTAGATGCTAGTTAGAAGATCATGATATTTAAAATCATATAACCTAATTTCATACCTCCCAAGTGTTCCTCTTTAGGAGGGAACAGTCCTTCTTTGAGACCCAAATCCCTCTGTCCCTCTTTCCCACCCTGGTGTCCCTGTGTTTAGGAGATCAGACTGTGTGGTGTGTATATAAGTATATCACCCTGGTGTCCCTGTGTTTAGGAGATCAGACTGTGTGGTGTGTATATAAGAGTATCACCCTGGTGTCCCTGTGTTTAGGAGATCAGACTGTGTGGTGTGTATAGAAGTGTATCACCCTGGTGTCCCTGTGTTTAGGAGATCAGACTGTGTGGTGTGTATATAAGTGTATCACCCTGGTGTCCCTGGGTTTAGAAGATCAGACTGTGTGGTGTGTATAGAAGTGTATCACCCTGGTGTCCCTGTGTTTAGGAGATCAGACTGTGTGGTGTGTATAGAAGTCTATCACCCCGGTGTCCCTGTGTTTAGGAGATCAGACTGTGTGGTGTGTATATAAGTGTATCACCCTGGTGTCCCTATGTTTAGGAGATCAGACTGTGTGGTGTGTGTATATAAGTGTATCACCCTGGTGTCCCTGTTTTTAGGAGATCAGACTGAGTGGTGTGTATAGAAGTGTATCACCCTGGTGTCCCTGTGTTTAGGAGATCAGACTGTGTGGTGTGTATAGAAGTGTATCACCATGGTGTCCCTGTGTTTAGGAGATCAGACTGTGCGTTGTGTATATAAGTGTATCACCCTGGTGTCCCTATGTTTAGGAGATCAGACTGTGTGGTGTGTGTATATAAGTGTATCACCCTGGTGTCCCTGTTTTTAGAAGATCAGACTGTGTGGTGTGTATAGAAGTGTATCACCCTGGTGTTCCTGTGTTTAGGAGATCAGAATGTGTGGTGTGTATAGAAGTGTATCATCCTCGTGCCCCTGTGTTTAGGAGATCAGACTGTGTGGTGTGTATATAAGTGTATTACCCTGGTGTCCCTGTGTGTAGGAGATCAGACTGTGTGGTGTGTATAGAAGTGAATCAACCTGGTGTCCCTGTGTTTAGGAGATCAGACTGTGTGGTGTGTATAGAAGTGTATTATCCTCGTGCCCCTGTGTTTAGGAGATCAGTCTGTGTGGTGTGTGTATAAGTGTATCACCCTGGAGTCCTTATATTTAGGAGATCAGGCTGTGTGGTGTTTATATAAGTATATCGCATTGCTCAATAGCAAAGAAACTACAGTGTATATGTATATAAATTATACTGTGTAAATAAAATACTTTGGTCTTGCTCTAAATCATTTGTTCAGATACACAAAGAAGAAGCACGAAGGTCAGGAATCAGTCAATAAATTATTAGCAATGCCCCACTTACCAGCCACGCCTCCAGCAACACCACCTAAAACAAAAGTGTCCCTCTTTGGCCATTTGAAATGTTGGGAGGCATGTCATTTAATTTTTTCAGGGATCCTTTAAAACCCTTTGAGCGCCAGGAAGGCATTCAAGGCATTGCAATGCAATGCTTTGGATGTTTTTTCTGGTAATCAGATCTGAAGATTGTGCGACTTCGAGAAAATAACACAAAACGGAATAAGTTACAAAGGAATTTGAGAAGAAGATATATATTAACGCTTTAAAGACCAAAGGGGCTTGTGCTGCATTGAGAACCAAAGTGTTGCACATCCCCCATGGTTGTCAAGGTGTTAAAGACGAATAAAGTTTTATTGTGAAAAATGTACATTGTAGGGTTTTTCCTGCTGAATAGAAAGAGACTTATCCTACTGATGGGAGTTGCTTCATTTAAAATGGTATTTTTTATATTAACCCTTTGAGTGTCAGTGTGGTATGCAACACATTGCCCCTCTGGCACTCAAAGGGTTAAGCTGTTAGCAATAAAAATACCACTTGGTGTCCACATAGTTGAACCAGTAATAGGCTAGACAATTAGTCTGTTGGATTCTATGGGAGAGGTGAGTTACAGGCTGTAGGTCTCCATTGTTTTCCCTGGATGTTAACCCCTTAAGGACCCATGATGGTCCTGGTACATCATGGGTCCAACATGCGATAAGGACCCATGACGTATCAGGACCGTCATGGATTTCAGGGCTCCCCGCACAGCCGCATGCCATCTGGGGAGCCCTGAGTTAGGTCCGTGGTCTTTAAGTGCGGGCAGCTTGAATGCGATGCCGGTCTTTAAGGGGTTAAAGGGATAGTAGTGTCTAAAATAAAGTAGATCTCTGAGTCTTCATTATGGTAAGAATAACAATTTGTGCTGTGTTTAATAACTTACTTTGCTGTAACTTACTTTGCCGGAACGCGGGCAATCTCTACTGCTCATGACTGCATCGTGACAAACATCCTAGTGAATTATTATATAGGATGAAGTGATTTTTCTGGACATGTGACTAATTATGTAGGGTTTATCATTCCAACTCAGAAGACATAGCACTGCTGTGACTAGGAGGTGCTCATAGGGTAAATAGGTCTGAAATGGCACACCATAAAACTAAGTACTGAAAGGGATAGTGATTTTAAATAATAAATCTATATACGATCGCTCCATTTAATTACTTATTATGCATGGTAGCCTTTTAAACTAATTTACCTGCACATTCTTCTTTCAAATCCAGTTAAAAGATTCCGCCTCCCACCCCTGTGCAAGTAATCATGAGGGGCTGGGTTTTCTTTATACTGACACACACGATATTGTCCCTCATTGCGATTCGTCCGGACTGGACTTTGGCTCTGAAGGAACTCTACAGAATCATGACATAATGGAAAAGGGGTGGGAGGGGGAAGCTTCTAACTGGATTTGCAAGAAGAATATTCAGGTCAAAGATTTATAAAGTTACTATGCATTAGAAAAAATTAACTGGAACAATCATATATTGATTTATTATTTTACGTTATTATCTCTTAAAGCAGAACTACCACCCAATAATAAGATAGCATCACATCATTGCCCATCTGGCGACTAGCTAATCAGTAGCGCTAGTCACCAGAATTCTTCCCGGATTAAAGAGAAATCTCTATTCTTCATGGACTGACATCAAAAAGGAGTGCGGACATCTTGCCCTAGTGACGTCCATGCACTTGTGCTCTCAGTCCGAGCCGGAGCCAAATGGCTCCTAGCAACGCCTCCTAGACCAGGCTCGGAGTGACAGCGCAGGCACGTGGACGTCACTAGGGCAAGATGTCCCTTCTCCGTCCTGCTGTCAGTCCATAAAAATAGAGATTTCTCATTAATCCGGTAAGAATTCTGGAGACTAGCGCTACTGATCAGCTACTAGCCAGTTGGGCAATGATGTGATGCTGTCTTATTATTGGGTGGTAGTTCCGCTTTAAAGGTATTACACTTCCTACCACATAGATATCTTCCTAGGCAGCTGATTCCCAAAAACTCCCCAAAAGACAGACAATCAGAATACAAGGAAACAGAAGCCATTTTTCTAATACATATATATCAGTTAGCAACATTAATCTTGACCTTAATATACTCTCAGAAACATACACTCTGGTTGGATCCGTAGACAGTCGGTATGTGGCCCCATACTGATGTGCTCTGGATTAAACCTTGATGCTATATACCGGTTCTTGACTGATCCAGTCGGATTGTATGTTTCAGAAGATGTAGCCCCAACATTTAATTTGCAGGTTCATAAAGGACATGAGGGTGTTCTGGGCTGGCACATCGGTGGCTGTTTTTTCAATGGTTATAGCGGAACTACCACCCAATAATAAGATAGCATCACATCATTGCCCATCTGGTGATTAGCTGCCCAGTAGCGCTAGTCACCAGAATTCTTACCGGTTTAAAGAGAAATCTCTATTCATGGACTGACAGCAGGATGGAGCGCGGACATCTTGCCCTAGTGACGTCCACGCACCTGCTCTGTCAGTCCCAGCCGGGTCTAGGAGGCATTGCTAGGAGCTGGCCGGCTCCAAAAGGGACTGACAGCGCAGGCGGGTGGACGTCACTAGGGCAAGATGTCCGCGCTCTGTCCTGCTGTCAGTCCATGAAGAATAGAGATTTCTCTTTAATCCGGTAAGAATTCTGGTGACTAGCGCTACTGAGCAGCTAGTCACCAGATGGGCAATGATGTGATGCTATCTTATTATTGGGTGGTAGTTCCGCTTTAAGCATTCAGACTTTACTTGTGTTGCCAATTCTGTGTCTCTGAAGCCACTAAATCTTTTCTCTTTGTTTACATAGTACGGTATAAAGTCCGCTTTTAATTATTTTAACCCCTGTGAGTGCCAGGTGGTGTCCAACGCCTTGCTTTGCAAGGCGTTCGACACCCCATTGGCACTGAAAGGGATAAAGTGAAATGTATTTAGTTCCTCATACTGGTGTGCTCTGGGTTAAAACGTGATGTTATATACCGGTTTCTGACAGATACAACCGGATTGTATGTTACTGATGATGCAGGTTTAACATTTGGTTTGCAGGTTCAAAAAGGACATGAGGTTGCACAGCTGTGGCTGTTTCTTGTGGTGAAGCATTAAAACTTGTGTTGCTGATTCAGTGTCTCTGTAGCCGCTAAATATTTTGTCTTTGTTTACATAGTACAGTATACAGTCAGCTTTTAATTACTTTAAAGGAGCAGTAAACTTTTTTTATGAAAGAATATATATTGTAGGGATTTTCCTATTGAGTAAAATAAGGGTACTCCCACTGATGAGAGATTTATATTTCCAGAGTTATTACAGTTTAAACCCATGTTTTTTTACATTAGCAGTGCCCTCTAGTGGTCAAATTCTAATTAGATTTCCTGTTAGATTCTAATGGAGAGGAAAGTCAGAAAAGTCAGTGACATACAGTTCTCCATAGAATGTGATAGAAACTGCTGAGTCACTTCCTGTCAGTTAGAGCTATCAGGAAGTAAACACAGTAAATTCACTTCCTGTCAGTTAGAACTATCAGGAAGTAAACACACAGTAAATTCACTTCCTGTCAGTTAGAGCTATCAGGAAGTAAACACAGTAAATTCACTTCCTGTCAGAACTGTCAGGAAGTAAACACACAGTAAATTCACTTCTTGTCAGTTAGAGCTATCAGGAAGTAAACACAGTAAATTCACTTCCTGTCAGTTAGAACTGTCAGGAAGTAAACACACAGTAAATTCACTTCCTGTCAGTTAGACCTATCAGTAAGTAAACACAGTAAATTAACTTCCTGTCAGTTAGAACTATCAGGAAGTAAATTCACTTCCTGTCAGTTAGAACTATCAGGAAGTAAACACAGTAAATTCACTTCCTGATTATTTAAACTGCTATAATTTTTGAATAAAACATCTGACAGCGATGGGAGTGACCTTGTTTTATTCAGCAGGAAATGCTCTATAAAATGTGTTTAAAAAAAAAAGTTTACTGCTCCTTTAACCCCTTCAAAGTGGAACTATCACCCCAAATAAAGTCACCCCCCCAATAATTATTCATATAGCGATAAGCTTAGAAATAGTATTATCCAGCATTAGAACAGCATTATTAAGAAATCCTACTTCTTCTGAGACTGGTGGTCAGGCATCCACGCAGACATCTTGGCTTAGAGTCATCTGTGTGCCTGTGCTCTCCATCCCAGTCTCCTCTAGGAGGCGCTGCATTGTACCTTAAGGTAACAGGGAGGGACTGACGGCACAGGCACACAGATGCCTCTAAAACAAAAGCCTGCCCGTCAGTCTCAGGAGTAGAAGGATTTCTTAATAACACTGTACTTATGCTGGATAATAGTTCTATTTCTAAGCTTATTGCTATATGATTATATTATATACTAGTTGAAGAGCCCGTTACACGGGTCACAGTGCCACTGTCAGATGGTCATGGGGCAATCATGCGCAGTAGGAGGAAGGAGCATCCAGCTCTGTATCAGCCGCAGCGAGGGCAGTCTCTACTGTGCATGACTGCATCGTTACATGCGTTTTAACAAATTATTATATAGGGTAATTATCGGGGGGACTTTATTTGGGGGTGATAGTTCCTCTTTAACCCCTTAAGGACCCATGATGGTCCTGCACCGTCATGGGTTGTTATACTCTTAACGACCCATGACGGTGCTGGACCGTCATGGCTTAAATGATAGCAGCGCGCCTCCGTGCACGCTGCTATAATTAATTCCAGGCTGAGACTGAGGACTCCGAGATGGGGCATTCAGTCTCAGCCCTTCTTGCTTCTGCCGGTTCATGCGATCGCTGTATCAGCAATCACATGTACCGGCATTCTGAGACAGAGCTAAGCACACAGTGGATGTTTACCTCTGTGTGTCTCCTCTTTTTCTGTCTCCCTTGCTATCAAAATAAGGGAGAGAGAAGTAGAGAGGAGACACCTAGTGGTCAAATAAAATCCAGCAGCTGGGGGTTTTAACCCCTTCACTGCTGGTGTTGGAGGCTGGCTAAATGCAGGTCAATTTCTGACCTGCAATTATGCACTTTTTTTTTTTTTTTTTTTTTAAACACAAAACACACTTTTTTTTTTCAAAAAAATATTTTATTTAAAAAAAATATATCTTAATAAACAAAACTGGGAGTGTGATTGTTGTGGAGCCGTGTAATACACTTATACACACCACCGAATGTCAGGGATAAAAAAGTGACAAAATAGGGTGGGAAAAAGGGACATGGGTATTTTCACCCAGGGGGGACAGTGGCCACTTTAAACTTCGCATTTTGTAGGTATGACTGACCGGTCATACTTTTAATGCAGTCTCCATAAAAATATAACCCTTTGTGCCCAATTGATCCCAAGAGAAAAACAAAAATGGTGGGGTTTTTTTACATTTTTTTTACATTTTTTTTTAATTTTAATGAAGTAAACGGTGGGTTATCCATATAAGTGGGGTATCAAAAGAAAGCCTTATTTGTGCTTAAAAAAACAGTATATAATTTATGGGGGTGGAATAAAAGCCTAAGAGGGAAAACACTGATGAACAAAGACATAGTCAAAAAGGTCAGAACTGCCCCGGTCTTTAAGGGAAAACGACCTCAGATTTTCCCGGGCCTTAAGGGGTTAAGTGCCAGGGGGTGTCCAATGTCTTGCTCTTGCAGTGAAAGGGTTAACGTGAAATGTATTAATGCAACAGGTTTGTTTTAATTGAGAGTTCAGAAACAGCATTTTGCAGACAGTCTGACATCACTGCTGAGTTATATATGGATTGATAAAATTTTGTGTCTAGTACTTATATGTTTCCTTTGCCTGCAGTGAAACTCCACGACACAGTATCTAAAACCGTTTCTCTAAATCTTCTATTTTACTTCATGTGTTATAGATTTCCAGACACATTTACAGTTTACAAGTGAGCATGTAATGGCGTTATCCATCCCTCCCTCCGCTGTCTCCAGGAATCTAGCTTTTACAGCTAACGCTTTGGGTGGCACTTCAATTTTACTCGGCAGTGGAAAGCAAAATTAATTCTATCATTTCCAATTCAGTGTTTTTGCTTCTGCAGACTCCTCTGGGGAATTATGAAGTTTTGAGATAAAGAAAAACTTCTCACAACATACATTTGGAGGATTACATTTAAAAAAAAACAGTCTGAGTTGAGCACATTAGATGACTTGAAGGCATTAAAGGGCACCAGTATTGGGCAAATCTGGTAGCAGATGCTCTGATGAAGCCAGGGCTACATTGTGTCAATGTGGAAGTAGAATGAACAGGGACTCTCAGGGCTCCATCATTGGTCCAGGGACAAGAGACTGAATTGCAAGACAGAAGTCTCTCTTCCAGTCTCTTCTTCCTCTCGACACAATTCCCGTAGAACATCTGCTTTCGGCTTGAAAGCATGACACAGAAGAGGTTCTGCTCACCACCCTCCAAGTTTGTGTTGTAAAGAGAAGACTTATCAGAGTAAATAGCTCGGTAAATACACGCTAGGCAAGAGCAACACAAAAAAAATGAGTTTCTATGGCTATTATATAGTATTATTATTCTTTATTTATATAGCTCCAATTATTTCACAGGGAGGTACAATAGGAAATAGGCATACAGAGATATTAAAGTGGAACTAACACCTCTAGGAATGATTACCTCTTTATGGGGAAACTAGTTGAACAGCCCGTTACACGGGCCACAGTGCCTCTGGCAGCCGATCGCGGGGCAGTCACGCGCAGTAGAGACTGCCCGCGCCACTGCTGATACAGAGCTGGACGCTCCTTTGGAGAGCCCAGCTCTCTATCAGCCGCAGCGCGGGCAGTCTGTACTGCGCATGACTGCCGCACGTGCAGCAGTGTCTACTGCGCATGTCGGGCGTTACACACAACTTAGCGAATTATTATATAGGATATGCAGTCATCCTCCGCTGACAGGCAGGACGGAGCGTGGACATCTTGCCCTAGTGACGTCCGTGCGTCTGCGCTGTCAGTCCCTTCCGGAGCCGAATGGCTCCTAGCAACGCCCCCTACAGCCGTCTGGGACTGACAGCGCAGGCGCACGGACATCACTAGGGCAAGATGTCCGCGCTCCATTCTGCCTGTCAGCCAAGGATGAATGCATATTTCTCCATAACCAGGTAATAATTCTGGCGACTAGCGCTACTAAGCAGCTAGTCGCCATATAGGGAATTATTACAAAGTTTCTTAGCGGTGTTAGTTCCACTTTAAATAGTACAAGAGGAACAAGGAAAAAAAAAGGATCAGTGGACCCTACACTCATGAGATCTTACAGTCTAGAGGAAGGTAGGTGGGACACAGAGGGAGTAAGTGCTATTGGGTGTAAGTGCCTCCTGCCACATGAACTGCCGGTCAGTGGGTGGGAGACAGAAGTGCTTTTGAGTGCAGTGGTCCAGTGAAGGGGGGTTCTGTTTGGGGGAAAAAGACTATATGACCAATGAGGTTGTGATGGGATTGTAGGTAGGAGAGTGATTTTAGAAGGGAATGGTAGTGAGGAGAAGCTGGACAGGCTGTTGGTCTGGCCTTGATCATAACAGTTATGGAGGCAGTTGAAAGGCTTCCCTGAAGAGGTGAGTTATCAAGGAGCATCTGAAGATCTGAAGGCTGGGGGAGAGTCTGATGGGACAGGGGAAGGAATTCCAGAGCTCAGGAGCAGCACGGGAGAAATCCTGTAGGTGGGAGTGGGAGGAGTCCTGTAGGTGGGAGTGGGAGAAGTCCTGTAGGCGGGAGTGGGAGAAGTCCTTTAGGTGGGTATGGGAGAAGTCCTGTAGGTGGGAGTGGGAGAAGTCCTTTAGGCGGGAGTGGGAGAAGTCCTGCAGGCAGGAGTGGGTGAAGTCCTGTAGGTGGGAGTGGGTGAAGTCCTGTAGGTGGGTGTGGGAGAAGTCCTGTAGGTGGGAGTGGGAGAAGTCCTGTAGGTGGGAGTGGGTGAAGTCCTGTAGGCAGGAGTGGGAGAAGTCCTGTAGGCGGGAGTGGGAGGAGACTTGTAGGCGGGAGTTGGAGAAGTCCTGTAGGCGGGAGTGGGAGGAGTCCTGTAGGTGGGAGTGGGAGAAGTCGTGTAGGCGGGAGTGGGAGAAGTCCTTTAGGCAGGAGCGGGATAAGTCCTGTAGGTGGGAGTGGGTGAAGTCCTGTAGGTGGGAGTGGGAGAAGTCCTGTAGGCGGGAGTTGGCGAGTGGTATGGAAATGAGAGATAGGGGTGCAGGAACTCTCACAGCTCTGAGAATCAGTCTCTGTCACTGGATACCCAGTAGATAAGTATAAAAACAGAGACTAATCTGGAAAGTTCCATGGTGCACAGTGACTACAGACAGCTGCCTGTACATTAGTCTGAAGGCGGCTGATGTACTAAGAAATGGGTCTTTTGTAGAGCACTCTAATATATGTGTGTGTATATATATTTGTTTCCATCGTACCAGCAGCTGTCTGTGATTACTGTGTACCTGGAAACTCTCCAATTCAGACCCAGAGACTCAGATTTTTATACTTATTTACTGGGTCTGCGGGGACAGAGACTGTCTGGCATTTCCTGCGTAACTCCGCCCATTTCACTGCCAGCTCTGGTCACTACTGGTCTACTCATTCTCCACCCATTTTAAAGGCAAACCCCGCCTCCACCCCACCAAGCCCTGCCTACTTTATGTCATACATCGCATCATTTGCACAATCAAACTGCCAGATCGCAGTGGACCTGCAAGGACTTGGACAATAAGATTCCTAAGGATGAGTTACAGATCCTGATACTAAACCGGATCAATTCTGGAGCAAACCAGCTGGAGACCTTTCTAGCATTTAAGGGGTTAGCAGCACCTTTTAAATCAATGGGAATGTTCCACACATGGTGCAGTTGGTTTGCTTCAGAACTGCAACCTCAGAAAATACAGGAGGGGGGAGATTCACTAAGCGGTGATAAAGAGGTGATAAAATGGAGATGACTGCTCCAGTTTATCACTTCTCCAAATCCTACGTTAGTCATTAAAGTCAATGCACTAATCATACCTGGGAACTCTCCGGTTTCAGACTGAATTACAGGGTCTCCGGGGCAGTGTGTGAATCACCGGGTGGGCAGAGTTTAAAGGGATAGTAATACTTCAGTATTACAAATCCCTATATTAAAGCTCTTGTAAAAAGAAACGTATTGCCCCCAGTGTCATCTCTCAAACCTTTATGGTCTGAGAGATAATCGCTTCTAAAGTTGCCCTCTCCCTCCCCCTTCCCCGTAGTCAGCATTCTAGCTGACTCAGGGAAATCCAGTCAGAGATCATCAGGCGGCTCTGCAGCAGAGCCGTGATCGCGTTAACTAAAAAAAAATCTTTCACTAAAACGGTCTTCTACGTGTGCTTGCAAGCCAATCACAAGCCAAGCACACGTAGACCATTTCAGTGAAAGTTTTTTTTTTTAGTTAACGCGACCGCGGCTGTGCTGGAGAGCCGCCTGAAAGTCGTACGACTCTCTTCCCTGCAGTCAGCTAAAATGCTGACTACGGGGAAGGGGGAGGGAGAGGGCAACTTTAGAAGTGATTATCTCTCAAACCATAAAGGTTTGAGAGATGAAACTGGGGGCAAAACGTTTCTTTTTACAAGGGCTTTAATATAGGGATTTGTAATACTGAAGTATTACTATCCCTTTAAGTAGAAACTCTGCCCGCTTGTGCTCCATCCCGCCCGGTTCCTCCCACTCCCCACCCTCTTACCTCCATTTTGCAGGGGGGGTTTGTCCCGCCCCTGCGACTAAACCACGCCCCTTTTATGACGCAAATTGCATCATTTTCCTCCCCAGTCGGCACTGACAGGGTTACCCTCCGGGTAGCCCTGCTTCAAAAGTTCCCAGGTATGTCACTAATATCTCCAAAGCTGAAGAAATCTTAGTGCATAGGCTCCATAGAATAACGTGGGAATTGGAGAAGTGATAAACTGGACAAGACATCTCCACTTCCTCACCTCTTTATCACCGCTTTGTGAATCTCCCCCCTAGCTTGCTTTTGAACACAGGGCCCTTTAAACCGCAATGCGTTGCTTACCCATCTGGCACTCAAAGTGTTAAAGGTCTATATCTGAAGACAAAAGCAGATTGCCTGGGGTTACTGTAAGTCCCTGCTCTGCAGCCTTTTCTTTAGGAATAGTTCAGATTACCATGAACCGCGCAGTGAAACGTCAGTGTGAAGGGGCCTTTTCTGCGTGTGTAAGATTGATGGAACCTTGGGGAGAACAAGAAAGTGGTTTTATGAATTAAACATGAGATGCAGGAGAGCTGCAGGGACCTACTGATCTCCTTAGGCACCAAAATGGAAGACCTGCAAATGTGCGATACGTTTCTTACTATTTCTGTCTTAAAATGTATTCAGGAATAAAAATGCAAAGAACTTCGCAAACGAGGAAAAAAAAACAGAATATTCAGTGTTGCATTTTACCTTGATAAACAGTAAATACTTTTGCCTTTAAAGGGATAGTAATGTTTCATAATAAAATCAGCTCTAATTAATCATCATAGTATTTGGACTTTGGAGAGTGTTATTTCAATTCTGTCACAGTTGTAGTTCAAGAGTAATTCAATGACAAAGTGTCCCCCTCCCGCCCCTTTTACTGATGTAACACTGCTCAGCCAGATCAGAAGGGAGGTGCCCAGGTAGACTGCAGAGAGGGACAATCTTCAATTAAGATAAGGGAAAAACCTGAAAAATTGTCAAGGGGGGCAGGGCTTTCATTGTTCTCATAGGAAGAAGATTGTCCCCTGCTGTTATCTGTCTGGTCTATGGACTGGATTCCACATCTGAGAAGAGATTGCTTACACTAGGTAAAAGGGGCGGGAGGGGAAACTTTGCTTGTGAATATCTCTCACACCATAAAGGTTTGAGAGATAAGACTTAATGCCTACAAAATAAAATAAAGATAAAATGAAGTATTACTATCCCTTTAAAGGGTAAGCAATACCTCTTAATAAAAATCCTCCACTTACCTTAGTGTGACCAGAAAATCCTAATGTCCCCGATGAATTTAGCCCTGTGTCTTTGCTCAAAAGACAACATCTTCATTTCATCCTGGATTCCGTGTCCATGGAGGCAGACATGACAATTTCTATAAATTGAAGCAGGCAGAAAGAGCCTAGGGGCCTTAAAAATTCTGGGGGCTTTTTAACGGCTAAAACCCTAATTCCGGGTCATTGGAAAGATACAACCCCTCCCTCAGTAGAGGAATGGGCGGCTAAAGTGAGACTACAAATTTCCCTTCTTAGGGTCCATATTACCTCTAAGGGAAGAGACCCAGATGCTATCGATAAATTCTTCTTCACTTGCCCTTTCTGATATATATTAGATATTAATGCTTGAACTGTTGAAACCCAGGATGGTTCGACACTGGTCGTACTTGGCTGTTTACTGCCCTCCCGTCCCTGCTCCCCTCCTTTTCCCCCGTTGTGTGTTTTTTTTTTTTCTTTCTCTCCCCCTTTCTCTGCCTTTTTGCTCTCTCTCCTTTATCTACGACTTCTAGTCTTCTAATGTACTTGCTACCCTTGAGGACTGTGCCACGTGTATGATAATTTTTTCTTTGTTCTGATACATCTGACATATACAAAGGTTACAGTTGCTGATTCTGCATTTGTTTATTATTAGTGTTGAGCGAGCACCACGATGCTCGGGTGCTCGGGTGCTCTGACCGAGCACCCCCTGAGGCTCGAGTGCTCGGCCGAGCACCCGAGCCCCATTGGAATGAATGGGGCGACACCAGGCACCCCCTGCTCTGATGAGGGGAGGGTGCCTGGTCAATGCCCCCTTCATCTCCGCTATGCCCCCTTCATCTCCGAATGCCCCCTTCAGCTCCGCAATGTCCCCCTTCAGCTCCGCTATGCCCGTCTTCCACAATGTGCCCCTTCATCTCCGCTATGCCCCTCTTCCACAATGTGCCCCTTCATCTCCGCTATGCCCCTCTTCCACAATGTCCCCCTTCATCTCCTCTATGCCATAGAGGAGATGAAGGGGGACATTGTGGAAGAGGGGCATAGCGGAGATGAAGGGGCACATTGTGGAAGAGGGGCATAGCGGAGATGAAGGGGCACATTGTGGAAGACGGGCATAGCGGAGATGAAGGGGGACATTGTGGAAGAGGGGCATAGAGTCTATGCCCCTCTTCCACAATGTCCCCCTTCATCTCCGCAATGCCCCCTTCATCTCCGCAATGCCCCCGTACCTCCAGTCCCTGGTGGTCCAGCGGAGCTTCTTCGGATCTGTGCCTCTTCCGGCACAGATCCCCGCCACCCGAACATGTCGGGCGAGCACATGGCGGTACTCGACGAGTACCGCCATGTGCCGAGCAGAGCGATGCTCGAGCCGATCCGAGCATCGGCCGAGCACGCTCGCTCATCACTATTTATTATCTCTTCATGATATGATGTTCCTGCTTAGCATATTGTACACTCACTGGATATCGGATGTCATGTCAAACGTTCATTATCTAACTGTTTGTATCTGCTTAATTTTCAATAAAAATTGTAATAAAAAAAAAATCTGGGGGCTACAGAGTTTTACAGAGCTGTAAACTCCTGGTATAGGGTGACCACATGTCCCAGATTGCCCGGCAAGTCTCGGATTTTAAAGTGTTAGTAATGTCTAAAAAAAAGGTTTTTAGCATTTAGAAGAGCTTAAAAAGCTGAGCTAAATGCAAAAAAAAACGTATCTCTCAAACCGCTATGGTTTAAGAGATACAGGCGTTTAAAGTTTGATCTCTCCTACTGACAGCTGTAAAGCTGTCAGCAGGAGATCCGTGTCAGTTGACATGGAGGCGCTTGAGAAGTGCCGGGATCTCGTTACTTACACGGAATCCCTTCATTGGAATGGTCTAAAACGTGTGCCGGAACACCAGGCCTGAACACCAGGCACACATTTTAGACCATTCCAATGAAGGGATTCGTGGTAAATAACGAGATCCCGGCACTTCTCAAGCGCCAGCGTGTCGACCGACACAAATCTCCTGCTGACAGCTTTACAGCTGTCAGTAGGAAACAACGAACTTTAAACGCCCGTATCTCTTAAACCATAGCGATTTGGGAGATACGGTTTTTTGCATTTAGCTCAGCTTTTTAAGCTCTTTTAAATGCAAAAAAAACTTTTTTTTACACATTACTAACACTTTAAATGTTTGTCCCTTGTTCCGGGCAGCCCCCTTCTCGTACAGTACAATGTCCCTGAATGAAGACTCCTGAACTCAAAGCACTATAAGAAGAACAGCCCATAGACTACTGTCAAAGAGTGATGTCTCTGCAGGGGTACAGAAAATGGCTTTCAGACAGAGCTCTAGGGCACTAGAGAGAGAACCGAGCCTTGATACCGACATCAATCAGGACCTGCAGTGCAATTTTGTTGAAGTGTAATGCTAATCTAAGGTTCTGGGATTGATGTACATTTTCTTGTAGTCCAACACAGACATAATTTTTGTCACAGTAGTCAATGGGAAGTTCTCCCTCTAGTGGTTATAACTCAGTGGTGCACTCTTCTCTCTGCAGTGTCCCTGAATGTCAGATTTGAAATGTGGTCACCCTATATATATATATATATATATATATATAGCACACACAGATTCTGCAGCGCTTTACACTCATATTGGTTCCTGTCCCCATTGGGGCTCACAATCTAAATTCACCTATCAGTATGTTTTTTGGAGTGTGGGAGGAAACCCACACAAACACAGTGAGAACATACAAACTCATTGCAGATGTTGTCCTTGGTGGGATTTGAACCCAGGACCCCAGCGCTGCAAGGCAACAGTGCTAACCACTGAGCCACTGTGCTGCCCATCCATGCCCTATTCATGTATAATTGTGCAAGGTAGCCTGCCATTGCACGTGGGCTTTTAAGGGGTTAAATCCCTCCTTCCCAAAGACATATTTTACAAAATGAGGCATTTTAAATATAGATCGTTTTCAAGGACAATTCTAAATGAGAATTTTGGAGGGAGCATTATCGTAGAAATGTGTTTAATATATACAGCCAGAGAGACAGTCCAGAAATAAGGTTTGCATGGTTTGTATTGAACAAATACAGTCCTACAGTGTGTAAATGTCATACTTGTCCAATATTAAAAATGGTTACATGACAACCTTAGTCAATACCTTATCGCAGATGGGCATCAGGGCACTGCATGTTCTAGGTAAAGGGTATTAACTAAAAGACAAGATGGAGGGGAAACAGGCCATAGCTTTATTTAAATAAATAACCATTAATAATATTTTTATTAACATACCATAACATGTATGATTATACACAACCTTTTATACAACGCTTGGCCAGATTGACTGGGCACATGTTTGTGTTAACAATTTGCATGACTTCATGTTATAGTTATAGCATCACTGGGCCATGCCACCTGGCAACAGCGGATAATGTAACTACCCACGAACATAAGTCCGGAGTGATACATCCATAGGATTCCTATCCCAAGGAATGACTACACATTAATCCTTAGTTCTTAAAACATATAACCTCCCATTAAAGGGATAGAATACTTTGTTTTAACTTTATTTTATTTTGTAGGCATTAAAAAAACATGAAGAATGATATAAGTCTTATCTCTCAAACCTTTATGGTTTGAGAGATATCCACAAGCAAAGTTTCCCCTCCCGCCCCTTTTACCTAGTGTAAGTCATCTCTTCTCAGATGTGGAATCCAGTCCATAGACCAGACAGATAACAGCAGGGGACAATCTTCTTCCTATGAAAACAATGAAAGCCCTTCCCCACTTGACAAGTTGTTCAGGTTTTTCCCTTATCTTAATTGAAGATTGTCCACCTCCCTTCTGATCTGGCTGAACAGGAGGGGGAAACTTTGCTTGTGAATATCTCTTAAACCATAAAGGTTTGAGAGATAAGACATATCATTCTTCATGTTTTTTAATGCCTACAAAATAAAATAAAGATAAAACAAAGTATTACTATCCCTTTAACAAAGCAAAGACAATTGCCTGTTACAACAAACATGAACTACCAACATTGTAATGTTTTAAGGGAGGGAAGGAGAACATTTCTCATAGACAATATGCCTCGGAATGGTCAACCTAACTCTTGAGGCCTGCTCTCACTTCCCAGGTGGAGCCATCCTCCCCATTAGCTACCCCCTCCCCTAGATATGATTCCCTTCCCAGTTCTGGTTCCTCTTCCTTAAAGGGATAGTAATGTTTCATAATAAAAGCAGCTCTAATTAATCATCATAGTATTTGGACTTTGGAGAGTGTTATTTCAATTCTGTCAGAGTTGTAGTTCAAGAGTAATTCAATGACAAAGTATCCCCCTCCCGCCCCTTTTACTGATGTAACACTGCTCAGCCAGATCAGAAGGGAGGTGCCCAGGTAGACTGCAGAGAGGGACAATCTTCAATTAAGATAGGGGAAAAACCTGAAAAACGTGTCAAGGGGGGCAGGGCTTTCATTGTTTTCATAGGAAGAAGATTGTCCCCTTCTGTAATCTGTCTGGTCTATGGACTGGATTCCATATCTGAGAAGAGATGGCTTACACTAGGTAAAAGGGGCGGGAGGGGAAACTTTGCTTGTGAATATCTCATAAACCATAAAGGTTTGAGAGATAAGACTTCTATCATTCTTCATGTTTTTTTAATGCCTACAAAATAAAATAAAGATAAAACGAAGTTTTGCTATCCCTTTAACAGGCAAGTATTACTTGACTAAAACTGATAGTGGAGTGTGGGAGGGCCAGACATGGGGTCTAATGGCCACTGACATACACATACAGACGCACATGGATACATACTCACTCTGACATGCAAACATACACTGTGGTCACACAAAGGGGGAGATGCACTAAGGGGTGATAAAGTGGAGATTACTTCTCCAATGATATCACTTCTGAAATTCCTGTGTAATTCTATGGAACCTATGCACAAAGATATCTCAAGTTGGACAAATCTTAGTGCATTGGCTCCACAGAATAACATAGGAATTGGAGAAGTGATGTCCACTTTATCACCTCATTATCACACCTTAGTGCATCTACCTCAAAAACTTTTTTATTGAATTTATGTATTTTAATACATTATTAATCAACAACCATGTCTGAAATAGTGACCTGAACAGAAATATGTCAAAATTTACAAATTGCTTCAAAAAGTCATGTAGACTGTCAGTTTTTCATCATTTGAATTCATCAAAATGTCCCTAGGCATCAAACAATCCAAGAGTGCCAAATCAGGAGAAAAAAAGTGTGTATGTATGTCTGTGTGTGTGCGTATATATATATATACAGGGTTTATAATTTTAAGTCCTTTGCTACTAGCCAGACCTGAAAAGTTACTCACCACTGCAAGACATAACATAACCACCAGGGCTGAATTTCTACTCGCCAGGGATAAATTTTCACTCACCATTGGCTAGTGGCGAGTGGAAATTTTGAGCCCTGTATATATATATATATATATATATATATATATATATATATATATACAAAATTAAAAGGAGAGCAGTCTTAATCTCAATAACCTTTACAGTAAATAGAAATAATCAACATGCATATAATACAATATCAACATTTATCATATATATAGGAACCTAAATATAGGGTAAAATGGTACCATAAAATAGTGATATCACAGTGGATGAAACAGTAAGCCATTGTGAGCATTTCTGCTCATTTTGCTGTAAACCAGCCGCGGAGGTGCTGGTTTACAGTTTGTCACCCAGCTGCCCCCGCTGCTGCCCCGGATCCGGGAGCACAGACAGGCTGTCAGCCTTCCGGAGCCCGTTCTGCGAGTCTCTTCTGCGCATGTGCGGTTACGCACACAGTGAGCGACACATTCTAAGACTTTTTGTAATAGGATTTTTTTTTTTAACGTTTGATCCCTGAAGAAGTATCATCACAGATACGAAACATGTAGGATCTTCACCCTTCTGTATTGAATTTTACATTTCCGATATCATATCACTGACTCACCCTGAAACCTACGTTTACACGATATTGATATTGAACAGTTCATAGGACGGGAGGTGTTTGAGCTGCACACATTGCAGGCCTCTACCTGCTGCGGGAGTAGGAAGTCCGTAGACAGGACCCACACCGAAAGATCATCTTAGGGGAGAGAAGCCACAGGATATAAGTTAACCTCACAGCACCTGCCCGCTACACTGGGACTCTGGATTCTAGTGGCCACCAACGTACCAGTGAAATATACTGGACAACTGCTGAAGGAAACCATATACAAAAAATCCTGAGCTACAGTCATTTTTTATGGACATGTACATTTTCAGTGATATCACTAATTCATTATAAGCACTTTACTGATTTTTTGGTGACAGAAGGGATAGTTATTGTACCTATACCTAGTTTCTATTTTACATATTCTCTATTAAATGTATCTTTATCATATTACACCGAGTTATTTATATATTTATATATATAATATATAATATTTATATTATATATATACAGGTTTTTTTTCCAAAAAAAGGCTCACTGCTGTTTTAATTCAGTTAGAAATGCTTCTCAGTGACCTCTGTACTCTAACAAACACCGTCCTTAATTACATAAAAACTCTGTTTTGCAAATACTGTGTATTATAATTAGAATATATTGTAGCTTAATATGACAGGCTTCAAGTTAAATAAGGATGCTTATATATTGATTTATTCTGCTTTAAATATGTATTTCACTTATAATTTGTAAATCTCATTGATTAGTCTTGTGAGCTTTGACGTTGCTTGTCCTCACTACTATCATTTGTTGACTTGGCTGATAAAGAGTGGACACATGACCCATCAGAGAATGCATCAGTCTGTCACACGTTCACCAATTACAGAAGACAAAGGGACGGCTTGTCCTTTCCAACACAGAGTTAAGGGTCATGAATTCAGAAGAGTCAGATTTGGGACCTCAAGCATGAATGAGATTAAAAATGGAAGTCTTGAAAGAGTAAAAATGCATACTTTTAATAGTTTGAGGGCCAGAGAAGTACCTAACGCAATGAATTGGTTACTTCCCTGGCACTCAAAGGGTTATTAAAAGAGTAAGCACTTCCTAAAAGGAGTTCACTTGCACTTCAGCGAGATTTTTCCTTCAGATATATATATATATATTTTTTAAAGAGATAGTAATGCTTATTTATATCACATTTTGATATTGTAGACATAAAAATGCCCAATCTCTCAAACCTTTATAGCTTGAGAGATCGAAGCATCTAATGTCTCCCCCTCCCCCCCCTTTCATAGAGGTCAGGGCTCTAGCTTAGAGAAGCAGATTTGGTCCCGGGACCATTCTGGGGCTCTTCAGCAGAGCCGAAATAGCGCAATATAAATAAACTAGTTGAACAGCCCGTTACACGGGCCACTGCCACCCGGTCGCGGAGCAGTCATGTGCAGTAGAGACTGCCCGCTCCACGGCTGATACAGAGCTGGACGCTCCTTCGGAGTGCCCAGCTCTGTATCAGCCGCGGCGCAGGCAGTCTCTACTGAGCATGAATGCTGCACATGCAGCAGTGTCTACTGCGCATGTCGGGCGTTACACACATTTAGCGAATTATTATATAGGATACTGCATTGGAACGGGCTACAAAGTATGCCTGGTTTGCAAGAACACTTTGTAGACCATTCCAATGAAGTATTAATTTCTATATCACATTATTTCAGCTCTGCTGAAGAGCCACAGGATGGTCTCAGGACCAGAATCTGTTTCTCCCAGCTAGTGGACAGACTTGAAACAACGCGGGGGGGTCTTTAGATGTTTCGATCTATAAAGGTTTGAAAGATGGGACATTGCTCTTTGTACTAATATTTTTTTATGCCTGCAACATTAAAATTTGTTATAAACTAGCATTACTATCCCTTTAATTTAACTTCAGTTTTCTGTTATGTCATGAAGTACTGATCTGCCTATCATGTACTATCCATACTCCAGTGGTAAGCAACCCTTTTACCTAGTGTAAGCCTCCTCCCCTCTGATGTGGAATCTGGTCTCTTGACCGGACAGGTCACAGCAAGGGACAATCTTCTTACTGTGACCATAAGGAAAACCCTGCCCCCCCTTGACAAGTTTTTCCTTATTATCACTGAAGATTGTCCCTCTCTGCAATCCATCCGGACAGTCTTGCTGCTCTGAGGTGAGCAGTGTTACATCAGTAAAAGTGGCGAGAGGGGGATACTTTATCATTCAATTACTCTTGAACTACAACTCTGACAGTATTGAAATAACACTCTCCATGGCCCAAATACTATGAAGATTTATTGGAGCTGCTTTTATTTTGAAACATTACTATCCCTTTAAGTGTATAATCCTCAGCACAAACCTCTAATAAAGCAGAGCTGCTTGTGCGTATAATAAGAGTGATCACTTTTATATTGAAAGACAGCAACTCCCACAGACTCTCCAGAGAAAAGAAGAAAAGAGAAGTTGCTCAATGGTTCTATATTGCTAAACAGTTAGGATCCCTTAAAGGGATAGTAATAATTCATTATTACTATCCCCCAGGTTGTAGCCCTTAAAATTCAGAATTCAACGATACCAGCGGCATCTCTCAAACCTTTCAAAGTTCCCTCTCCCCTGACGTCAGTGTTCTATCTGACAGCAGGGGAATCCAGTCCCGGGACCGGCAATGGCTCTGCAGCAGTGCTGAGATCTCATTATAGAAACAGAAATCCTTGACTAAAATTGTCTTCCATGTGTGCTTACAAACCAATCACACGTAGAAGACCATTTTAGTGAAGGATTTCTGTTTCTATAATGCGATCTCAGGACTCCTGCAGAGCCGCCTCTTGCTCACTGACTGGATTCCCCTGCTCTCAGCTAGAACGCTGACATCAGGGGAAAAGCCAAAAAGAGGGAACTTTGAAAGCGAATATCTCTCAAACCATAAAGGTTTGAGAGATGCCACTGGTATCGTTGAATTCAGAATTATAAGGGCTACAACATGGGGGATAGTAATAATGAAGTATTACTATCCCTTTAATGGAGAAGGTCCATTCACATCAGAAATCCTCAGAGCCACCTCCGTGTCACTGCCGCCAGGCACGACTGAGGCAGTCTACATCTCAACTCACCCCCCCCCCACCCCGTCCGTGTGCAACTCAGTGCCGCTCTCTGTCATAAAATATACCTGGTGACAAGGATTATCATCAGGACGAGAGACTTGGACCACAGTTAGTTCTCATGCTAGGTGTAGTTGTGCTACTCTCTCAGACTTCACAGTGGTACAGAAGATGGCCAAAATAGAGTACTGCGTAAACACTGTGCGCGTGCACGACACACATGCGCATTAAATTAGGCGTCTCACCACTCAGTGCAACGCGGCTCACATGATGAGCCAATCGTGTGGCTAATGTAAATAACTTGTTAAGGCTGCCAGAGCTAAGGGCATAATTTAGGAAGCAGGGAAGAGACCAGGAAAGTGGAAATCATGACTGGCCCACGTAAATCGGTACAGTTGGCTGGTACACACCAGGGAGCTCTGTGATCTTGTCAGCGAGGCTGTAACTTCTCCAGTACCGGAGAAGTCAGCTTTAGCCGTTCCATGGTGGTTCCACACATGTGATCATTGCTACAGGGATCACATGCACAAGTGGAACCACATGACAAAGGCAAAGTTCCTAAACTTCATTTTTTCCACTCTTCTCCAAGTATCCTTTTAAAATGTTGCACTTATAAGAGCGTTCGACATGAAGGGGCAGTAACCAGGTCACCGGCGTGAAAAGCTCCACATCAGAATCTCGCCTGAATCAAAAGGATTGAAAAGCGCTAGACTTATGCACGACAAAAATATTCGTAAATTCAATGATGGACAAATTTTTTTTGGTTTTTCATTCGTCGACTCCGCAATTCGGACCCGACCTGTTCGACTTGGACGAAAGTCGACAACAGTCCGAATTATTTGGCAACTTTAAAATACCTTTAAAAATACAATAAAAAAATAAAATTAAATGAATGGAACCATCTCCAGGGTCTAAATGAAGATGGGTAAGGTGGGCACTTAGCCTTATGGTACTATGGATGAAGTAGCTAAAGTATGGATGTAGCAATAAGACACCCTGTCTGCCTACACAATACACATACACACCTGTGAGACTGGCTGATGTATCACTGAAAATTATTCAAACAAATTCCTCATATTAATTTTAATGATTAACACAGAAACAAAGGTGACTTTCCCTTGCGGTGGTAATAAGGTACTAGGCCTGCCTATAGAACTATGAGACTGGCTGATGTGTCACTCGGAAAATTATTCAAACAAATCCCTACTAGTTTAGTATTTTTAATATTTAACACAGGAACACAGGTGACTTTCCCTTGCTGTGGTAATAAGGTACTAGGTCTGCCTATAGAACTGTGAGACTGCCTGATGTGTCACTCTGAAAATTATTCAAACAAATTCCTCATATTAATTTTAATGTCTAACACAGAAACAAAGGTGACTTTCCCTTGCGGTGGTAATAAGGTACTAGACCTGCCTATAGAACTATGAGACTGGCTGATGTGTCACTCTGAAAATTATTCAAACAAATTCCTACTAGTTTCGTATTTTTAATATTTAACACAGGAACACGGGTTACTTTCCCTTGCGGTGGTAATAAGGTACTAGGCCTGCCTGCAGAACTGTGAGAGTGGCTGATGTGTCACTGAAAATTATTCAGACAAATCCCTAATATTAAGTTTAATATTTAACACAGAAGCAAAGGTGACTTTCCCATGCGGTGGTAATAAGGTACTAGGCTTGCCTTTAGAACTGTGAACTTGCAGAAGTGTCCCTCTGAAAATTATTCAAACAAATTCCTACTAGTTAACACAGGAACACAGGTGACTCCCTTGTGGTGGTAATAAGTTACTAGGCCTGCCTACACAACTGTGAGACTGGCTGAAGTGTCACTCTGAAAATTATTCAAATAAATCCCTAATATTAATTTTAATGTTTAACACAGGAACAAAGGTGACTTTCCCTTGCGGTGGTAATAAAGTAATAGGCCTGCCTATAGAACTATGAGACTGGCTGATGTGTCTCTCTGAAAATTATTCAAACAAATCCCTAATATTAATTTTAATATTTAACACAGGAACAAAGATGACTCTCCCTTGCAGTGGCAATAAGGCACTAATGCTGCATACACAACAACTGGACACTCTCTATCTCCTTCTTCTTCTCTCTCTGAGCTCCAACAACGCAATGAGGAAATGCAGGTTGTCTGGGTGACTGTGTCATTAGTCCAAACCCCATCATGAAATGAAGAAGCCAACTGGAATAGAGACAAAGTGGGAAAGTAGAGCATGAAACGAAGAAGCTAATTGGACTAGAGTCATGGAGGGAAAGTATGGAGTGAAAGTAATCGAGCATGGGTAGTAGTCGCCGAATTTCTGAACGTTTTGACAACATTCGGACCAGGGCTAGTTGGATTCGTATTTTTTTGGAGAATGACCCTTGCCTGTTGGAAGGTCATAATGTCGCCGAATGACCCCTTTTCATCGAATTCCGAATGTCGCCGAACCAAATCGCACAAGACTCAAAAGCGCCATATCAGAATCTCACCCAAATCAAAAGGGTGAGATTCTTATGTCACAACCTAAAATATCACCTCCATCCACTGCCCGCATACCTTAAGCCTTAACCTTTTGTGTGCCATGGACCTCTGTGCACAGATAACCCATGTCATCTCTCCCCTCCTGTCATCCCTTAAAAAGCAGATTCCACCAACAAAGTTTAAAGGGATGTAATACCAAGCACACATAGAAGACCGTTCCTGTGAAGGATTTATTTAGCAATAACGTGATCTCGGCTCTGCTGAAGAGCCTCCGCTTGCCCAGGGACCGGATTCCCCTGCAGTCAGCTAGTGCACTGACGTCAGGGGAGGGGGAACTTTGAAAGCGGTTATATCTCAAATCATAACTCATATATATATATCATATAACATAAATCATATGGGTCTTAGGGCCCCATATCAATACATCCACTGAGGAATTTGGGTTTTTTTTTTGCCTGTTAATAGCTGTGTTAGCTAGCAAAAGATCCGATAATGGACTTAACGGCTAAAAAAACTGGGTCTTAAGTTTTGTGCGGTAAGTGAGTGTCTTATCGGTTGTTTTTCAGCTAATGCAGTCCTTTAAATGGCCATGGGCCAAAACACACGTTAGTGTAGCGGCCTTAATACTCGATGAACTGCCGTTAGCAGTTCATTACATGGCCCTTTGAATGGCTTACGACACGTTAGAACACCCGCTGGTGTTTTTTTTTTGCCTAAAGTCTGCCTTTAAATCTACCCCTTATTATCTGGCTTTTGTGAGTTCGTCTATAACCCCACCCAATTTCCAGTTTGTTCAGCCCACTCCCACCCCATTCTGCCCTCTTTCCCATCCATTTCATGGCAAACACCTCCTTTCAGGCATATACTGTAGGTATGTTTCTGCTCAGCAAAACAAGGATACTCACACTGCTAGCAAACAAGATGTTCAAATGTTATCACAGTTCAAACTGTTACACATTAACGGTGCTCTCTGGTGTACAGACATTTCACCCGCTATTCAGGCAACTATTCTATTACATTACATGGTAGGGTGAGAAGATGTCCCTGTTTCCCGGGGACAGTCCACTGACTGAGGCATGTGTCCCTGGAGAACACTTGTCTCATCAGAATATGTTATTATTGGATGTAAATATCTAATATATGCCAATAATTGGCAGTCTGTTAGTCACAATGATAGGTCTTTGTGTGGGCATTAAAGATGGCTGAATACAGAGGTGTTCAGTCTTTCATACTCATGTCATTTCTGTAGATTAGGTCTGTGATTCCACTTGCCTGTTGAATGAATGAATATGTTTATTGTATGCAGCGTATTACAATAAAGTGACCAGATTTTTTCCTTGTTTGTTTTGTTTTGTTGTTTGTTTGTTTTTTAAAGCTTTATTGAACAATCTTCAACAGTACAGAAACAATGCATAAGAGAAATAATGACAAATTGGAAAGCTAGTACAGAAACATCTCCAAAGTCAAAGATTATCAGAATACAACATTACA
The DNA here is from genome assembly GCA_037306005.1 of Rhinophrynus dorsalis. Taxonomy (NCBI): domain Eukaryota; kingdom Metazoa; phylum Chordata; class Amphibia; order Anura; family Rhinophrynidae; genus Rhinophrynus; species Rhinophrynus dorsalis. Next base: position 689,120,514 of record CM074718.1, read on the forward strand.
TCAGATAAAGCACATTTCTGAAGTAACAAATTTCTGCATCAGGGTACATAATAACACAAAATGTTAATGCTATGCAGAACAAAGTATACTAGCACATGTAGAAATGAGCAAAGATATTCAAGAAAAAGGTGGACTAACACCACATGAGCATATAAACAACTCTTAAAGGGATAGTAATGTTTGATAATAAAATCAGCTCTAATTAATCTTCATAGTATTTGGACTTTGGAGAGTGTTATTTCAATTCTGTCAGAGTTGTAGGACAACAGTAATTCAATGACAAAGTATCCCCTCCCGTCCCTTTTACTGGTGTAACACTGCTCAGCCAGATCAGAAGGGAGGTGCCCAGGTAGACTGCAGAGAGGGACAATCTTCAATTAAGATAAGGGAAAGACCTGAAAAGCCTGTCAAGGGGGGCGGAGCTTTCATTGTTCTCATAGGAAGAAGATTGTCCCCTGCTGTGACCTGTCTGGTCTGTGGACTGGATTCCACATCTGAGAAGAGATGGCTTACACTAGGTAAAAGGGGCGGGAGGGGGAAACTTTGCTTGTGAATATCTCTCAAACCATAAAGGTTTGAGAGATAAGACTTATATCGTTCTTCATGTTTTTTTAATGCCTACAAAATAAAATAAAGATAAAACGAAGTTTCACTATCCCTTTAATCCCCATCTAACATGAAGAAGAAGCTATAAAGCAGATAAGGGGAGAGCGTGAGATAATCATGACATAGGATTAAATCATACATCCAGTAGCTATGAGATAAAGAAAGAAGAAGCACAGCGTTAGCAATAGATGATCATTACTAGAAAGAGAAAAACAGACAAGATGTCAAAAAAAGAGTAGAGTGCTGAGCATGAAAGAGAAGGTAGAAATGAATATAGATTGGACAGGATAACCTGGTAATATACCTGGCACCCTGCCTGGATACCATGCAGGGACCTACAAGCAGTCTTGGGGGGGCATATGTAGAGAGGCATAAAAGAAAGAAGATTGGACGAAAGTATTGGCTTTAGCTATCCAAAAACCTGAACAGTAATCAGGTCAATTACAAAAAAGATAAGGATCTAAACTGAAAAGGTATGCAATGTATACAAGGGGATAAGAAACATCATTTCAGTGTCTAGCAGGAGATTTAGTTAAAGGGATAGTAATACTTCATTTTAACTTTATTTTATTTTGTAGGCATTAAAAAAACATGAAGAATGATATAAGGTTTAAGAGATATTCACAAACAAAGTATCCCCCCCCTGTTCAACCAGATCAGAAGGGAGGTGCCCAGGTAGACTGCAGAGAGGGACAATCTTCAATTAAGATAACGGAAAAAGCTGAAAAACTTGTCAAGGGGGGAAGGGCTTTCATTGTTTTCATACAAAGAAAATTGTCCCCTTCTGTTATCTGTACTGTCATACAACCAGACTCACATCTGAGAAGAGATTCCTTACACTAGGTAAAAGGGGCGGGAGGGGAACTTTGCTTGTGAATATCTCATAAACCATAAAGGTTTGAGAGATAAGACTTATATCATTCTTCATGTTTTTTTAATGCCTACAAAATGAAATAAAGTTAAAACGAAGTGTTACTATCCCTTTAATAACCTGAACAGGGGCATATGAAAGGAGACATAAGGAGTCGAGGGAAAAACAGTATCAAACCCAGGACAAATAGTAAAATGATGTTAGCATTCATACAATTAAACTACCAGCCCTCCCCGTGAAGAATCATCATATATAGGCGTGTTTAATCTATCACACCCTGTACACACACTGCCCTCACTGTGTCCACACTCATATCCTGTTCACACTCTGTCGCCCTTTCCAAACACTGCCCACACCCTGTCCACCCTTCAAACACTGTCCAAATTACCCCCCTCCACTCTGTACACCTATACACTGTATACCCTGCCCGCATTGTAAGACTGCTCGCATTGTCCACTTCCACACATTGCCCACCTCCACACACTGCCCACCATGTCCTCCTCCACACACTTCCCACCTACACACACTGCCCACCATGTCCTCCTCCACACACTTCCCACCTACACACACTGCCCACCATGTCCTCCTCCACACACTTCCCACCTCCACACACTGCCCACCATGTCCTCCTCCACACACTTCCCACCTCCACACTGCCCAACACTGTCCACCTCCACATTGTCCACCTCAACACTGCCCCATCACACACACTGTCCACTGTCCATAATGCCCACCCTGTCCTCCTCCACACCCTATCCTCCTCCGCACACTGCCCACCTCCACACACATTGTCCACACTGCCCACCTTCACACTACCCACCCCCATCCTCCCCCACAAACTGTCCACCTTGTCTTCCTCCACACACACACTTCCCACCTTGTCCACACTGTCCACCTCAACACTACCCTTTCCATGTCCCGTCTAGCTCCACATTGCCCACCTGCACACTGCCCACCTCCACACTACCCACACTGTCCAACTCCACATTGCCCACACTGCCCACCCCATCCTCCTCCACAAGCTGTCCACCTCCACACACTGCCCACTCTGTCCACTTCCACATTGCCCACACTGTCTCCCTCCACACTGCCCACCACCACATTGCCCACACTGCCCACCTGCCTACCCCATCCTCCTCCACATACTGTCCACCCTGTCTTCTTCCACACAGGCCACATTGCCCACACTGTCCAGCTTCACATTTCCCACCTTGCCCTCATTGTCCACCTCAACACTGTCCACCCATAGTCTTCCTTGGGAAGATTAACTTCTTCCAGACAGGAAAGTGTAGCTCTGACTGGTGTTACCCAAATATTAAAGAAAAAATAAACAAAGCTAAGAAGGGTAGATAAGGACTGTATGCCACTTTGTTATTAAGTTTCAAACATTCATGGATGCAATAACAAGGGTGTCACTGAATATCCTAGCGCAAACTGAGATTCATATAGTCCCTGAAAGAAACATATCCTTTTGTCACTTTGGTTCAGATATATTCATCTTGTTAACAGGTTTAGATATGGTGGTGGATAATAGCCTAGTTCCTGCCTTTGGAAGCACCATCACGGCATTCCATGAGGGACTTAGCATAGGAAGCCACCACCAGTTCTTAATCTACACAAGATATAGTGTGTTTTAAACCAAAAATATCTACACACAACTATGTAATTAACATCTTTTTGCCAACTGGCTTTAAATTATTTGTCTAATTAGCTGATGTAGAGATGGGGGTGGACAATTGTGTAACTTCAGTTTTTGGAAGTACCATTATGGCGTTCCATGAGGGACTACGTATAGGGATCTACCAACGCTTCTGTATCTAAAACAAGGTATGATGTATTTTAAATAACAAATACTTACACATCGTTTTATGGTAATTTTTAGCGCTATATTGGAACATTCAGGGTACTATTTACCATTCTCTTTAAAGGCATAGTAATGTTTCAAAATAAAAGCAGCTCCAGTTAATCTTCATAATATTTGGGCCATGGAGAGTGTTATTTCAATACTGTCAGAGTTGTAGTTCAAGAGTAATTGAATGATAAATTATCCCCCTCCCGCCCCTTTTACCTAGTGTAAGCTGCCTCCCCTCAGATGTGGAATCTGGTCTTAAAGGGATAGTAATACTTCAAAATTACTATCCCTTATATTTAAGCCCTTAAAAACTGAATTAAATGCCACCAGCGGCATCTCTCAAACCTTTATGGTTTGCGAGATAACCGCTTTTAAACTTCGCTCTCCCCTGCCCCTCCCCTGATGTCATTGTTCTTGCTGCAGCAGGGAAATCCGGTCTATCAGTATGATTGCTGGGACACTTTCTTTTGACTCTAATCAACGAGTAAAGCTCTGGATTACATTTGAAACTCCTCATTTGTAATCATTAAATAATTTTTCATAGCAGCGTTCATTTCCCCAAATAAATGGTCCTGATATGAGAGGCCCTGCTGCTCCCTGCATTCCTGCTCTGCTTCCTCTGAGTGCGGCGCCGCCGTCCTACTCCCTACAGCCAATGAGAGAGGAGTATCCTGGCAAAACTCTCCTCTCTCATTGGCTGCCATTTCAACTCGTTGGGAAGGCATTGGACAGCAGATACAGTTTAGGTAACTGATGCGGGGACACATTCTAGCTGGAGACAGTGTCTTCAATCCAGGGACTGTCCCCATAAACCGGGGACGTCTGGTCACCCTAGGCAAAAGAGAGGAACCAGAGAAGCAAACAGAGATTAAAGAGCACAGTGGGCAGCAAAACAGAACAAGGGAGAAGGTCACATAATAATCACACTACCTGATCTAAGAGTCAGCACTTCCTGGAGTAGAAGCTGAGAGGACAGGAAGGAATCATGTGTGATGTTGGGTCCTCACCAGGTCACGTGACTCACAGCAGTGTTCAGCAGCCTCACCACTGAACAGGCAGCTAAACAGTCAGTCCAGGCAGCACTGCAGCATATCAAATGGTTGACATGGCTGTTCTCTCCGGTGCCTATGTCTCCCCTTTCATAGCATGCACTCAGCATTCCCCTATTTTCCCTGCCTCCCTTCACTTAAAGGGATAGTAATACTTAAGTATTACTAGTCCCTATAGGAAAGTACTGTTATCAAATATCAAGTGTTTAAACATAAGCTACATCACACAATATAGCAAGGGAAGGGTTAACCAGCACCTAAAGTATTGCCCCCAGTGTCATCTCTCAAACCTTTATGGTTTGAGAGATGAACGCTTCTAAAGTTGCCCTCTCCCTCCCCCTTCCCCGTAGTCAGTGTTCTAGTTAACTGCAGGGAAGAGAGTCGTACGACTTTCAGGCGGCTCTCCAGCACAGCCGGATAGCGTTACTAAAAAAGAAAACTTTCACTGAAATGGTCTTCTATGTGTGCTTGGATTGTGCTTGGTTTGCAAGCGCACGTAAAAGACCATTTTAGTGAAAGTTTTTTTTTTTTAGTTAACGTGATCGCAGCTCTGCTGCAGAGCCGCCTGATGATCTCTGACCGGATTTCCCTTCAGTCAGCTAGAACGCTGACTACGGGGAAGGGGGAGGGAGAGGGCAACTTTAGAAGCGATTATTTCTCAAACCATAAAGGTTTGAGAGATGACTCTGGGGGCAATACGTTTATTTTTAGTTGTACTTTGCTATAGGGATTAGTAATACTTAAGTATTACTATCCCTTTAATGTTTTTTAGAAAGTGACCTGCTCACTGTGGGTATCCACTTGAAGTGACTCATGTAAAGTTTCGCGTCATGAAATGACACATGTATTCGGCCACATCAATTAAAGTGTGGCAATTAAAGTTATGCGTCTTAAAGTGTCGCAAATTCTACATTTTGCGTAGTTCCAAATGGCGCATTCACCATATCGTGCGTTAACATGTCGCAGCATTAAGGACGCAATATTGGTGCATTAATGACGCAAAGTGGGTGCAATATGGGTGCAATAATGGTGCAATATGGAAGCAATATGGGTGCAATATGGAAGCAATATGAGTGCAATATTGGTGCAATATGGGTGCAACTAGTTGAAGAGCCCGTTACACAGGCCACAGTGCCACAGCCAGCCGGTCGCGGGGCAGTCATGCGTAGTAGTGTCTGCCCACGCCGCGGATGATACAGTGCCAGCCAGTCGCGGTGCAGTCATGTGCAGTAGAGACTGCCCGTGCCGCGGCTGATACAGGGCTGGATGCCCCTTCAGAGCTCCCCACTCTGTATCAGCCTCGTCACTGGCAGTCTCTACTGCGCATGACTGTGTCGTTACACACGTTTTAGCAAATTATTATATAGGATAAGGACACATTAAGGATGAAATATGGGTGCAAAAATGATGCAATATCAGTGCAATATGGATGCAATATGGGTTCAATAAGGACACATTAAGGATGCAATAGGGTGCAATGTGGGTGCAATAATGGTGCAATGTGGGTGCAATAATGGTGCAATATAGGTGCAATATTGGTGCAATAATGACGCAAATTAGGTGCAATATAGATACAATAATGGTGCAATATGGGTTCAATAATGGTGCAATATGGAAGCAATACGGGTGCAATATGGGTGCAATACTGGTGCAATAATAGTGCAATATTGGTGCAATATGGGTGCAATAATGATACAAATTGAGTGCAATAGCAATATGGGTGCAATATTGGCTCAATACGGGTGCAATAATGACGCAAATTGGGTGCAATATGGGTGCAATAAGGATGCAATATTGGTGCAATACGCAAGCAATATGGGTGCAATATTGCTGCAATATTGGTGCAATAATGACGCAAATTGGGTGCAATATTGGTGCAATATGGATACAATAGGGGTGCAATATTGGTGCAATATGGGTGCAATAATGATGCAAATTGGGTGCAATATGGGTGCAATGTTGGTGCAATATGGGTACAATAATGAAGCAAATTGGGTGCAATATGGATTCAATGTGGGTGCAATGAGGACACATTAAGGATGCAATACGGGTGCAATAATGGTGCAATATGGGTGCAATATGGATGCAATATGAGTGCAATATGGATGCAATATGGAAGCTATATGGGTGCAATAATGGTGCAATATGGTTGCAATATAGAAGCAATACGGGTGCAATATGGGTGCAATATGGAAGCAATATTGGTGCAATGCGTAAGCAATATGGGTGCAATATTGGTGCAATATTGGTGCAATAATGATGCAAATTGGGTGCAATATTGGTGCAATATTGATGCAATATGGGTCCCATATGGATGCAATATGGGTGCAATATGGAAGCAATACAGGTGCAATAATGGTGAAATATGTGTGCAATAATGGTGCAATATGGGTCCAATAATGGTGCAATATGGGTGCAATAATGATGCAAATTGGGTGCAGTATGGGTACAATAAGGATGCAATATGGGTGCAATAATGGTGCAATAATGGTGCAATAAGGACACATTAACCCCTTCAGTGCCAGAGGCTCGGGCCATTTTCTGAACCCTGCAGGCCAGACACTTTTTCAACATTTTTGCTATCCTTCCGTTTAGGCTTGGGGATTTTTAGTTACATATGGAAAACTATATATTGTTTTTTTCAGAACGAATTGAGCTTTCTTGTGATACCTTACATGAAGAGAATTTTACATCGTGCAAAAAGCTATGATGTCATAATGACAAAAAAATGTGAAAATTTACTCATTTTGCTAAAATCACATACTATGTATCAAAAACATTTACCTTGATTGAAAAAGTTTCAATTATTTGAAAAAGCCTCGAGTCCCCCGAGTAAAAAAATACCAAATTTGTATAGTTTTACCTACGTCCATGGCTAGCGTAGAGCCCTAATCACCAGCAGCGCAAAATGACATTTTCAACTTTATAAACTAATATGCGCATTCTAGGGTTTTTGTGGTAAAACTACCCTAAAACAGTGGAATAACTATATAAAACTATATATTTCTGGAAAGTAGACAACCTGCTGCATCTAATGAGGGGTGATTTTCCTTGTTACCCCAAGCCTGGTGTGCACAAATGTCTCCAGAAGATGGCGCTAATGAAAAAAAAAGGCATTTTCTTACATTTCTGCCCCTTCAAATGAACTAAAATGTGTGAACACCATGGCATTTCCAACTGTATTCATTAGCTAGTGCTCTTAGGAGAAAAATAACACCCCATTGGTATGAGTTCACCTACCTCAGGGGGCGCTACAAGTACAAAACTACACCTATTGCAACCTCTAATTTTTCTAACATTTTCTCAAACATTACCTGTCTGTACAAAAATGGTTATAACAAATACAGAAGTGAAGAAAGGGTACACAAACCATACCATTTTGAAAAGAAGACACCCTGCCGCATCTAATGATGGGTGACTTGCCTTGTTACCCCAAGCCTGGAGTGCACAAATGCCTCCAGAAGGTGGCGCTAATGAAAAAAAAGGCATTTTCTTACATTTCTGCCCCTTCAAATGTACTGAAATGTGTGCAAACCATGGTATTTCCAACTGTATTCATTAGCTAGTGCTCTTAGGAGAAAAATGACACCCCATTGGTATGAGTTTAACTACCTCAGGGGGTGCTAGAAGTGCAAAACGACACCCACTACAACTTCAAATTTTTCTAACATTTTCTCAAACATTACTTGTCTGTACACAAATGGTTATAACAACTACAGAAGTGAAGAAAGGGTACACAAACCATACCATTTTGAAAAGAAGACACCCTGCCGCATCTAATGATGGGTGACTTGCCTTGTTACCCCAAGCCTGGAGTGCACAAATGCCTCCAGAAGGTGGCGCTAATGAATAAAAAAGGCATTTTCTTACATTTCTGCCCCTTCAAATGTACTGAAATATGTGCAAACCATGGTATTTCCAACTGTATTCATTAGCTAGTGCTCTTAGGAGAAAAATGACACCCCATTGGTACGAGTTTAACTACCTCAGGGGGCGCTAGAAGTGCAAAACGACACCCACTACAACTTCACATTTTTCTAACATTTTCTCAAACATTACTTGTCTGTACACAAATGGTTATAACAACTACAGAAGTGAAGAAAGGGTACACACACCATACCATTTTGAAAAGAAGACACCCTGCCGCATCTAATGATGGGTGACTTGCCTTGTTACCCCAAGCCTGGAGTGCACAAATGCCTCCAGAAGGTGGCGCTAATGAAAAAAAAGGCATTTTCTTACATTTCTGCCCCTTCAAATGTACTGAAATGTGTGCAAACCATTGTATTTCCAACTGTATTCATTAGCTAGTGCTCTTAGGAGAAAAATAACACCCCATTGGTATGAGTTTAACTACCTCAGGGGGCGCTAGAAGTGCAAAATGACACCCACTACAACTTCACATTTTTCTAACATTTTCTCAAACATTACTTGTCTGTACACAAATGGTTATAACAACTACAGAAGTGAAGAAAGGGTACACAAACCATACCATTTTGAAAAAGAAGACACCCTGCCGCATCTAATGATGGGTGACTTGCCTTGTTACCCCAAACCTGGAGTGCACAAATGCCTCCAGAAGGTGGCGCTAATGAATAAAAAAGGCATTTTCTTACATTTCTGCCCCTTCAAATGTACTGAAATATGTGCAAACCATGGTATTTCCAACTGTATTCATTAGCTAGTGCTCTTAGGAGAAAAATGACACCCCATTGGTACGAGTTTAACTACCTCAGGGGGCGCTAGAAGTGCAAAACGACACCCACTACAACTTCACATTTTTCTAACATATTCTCAAACATTACTTGTCTGTACACAAATGGTTATAACAACTACAGAAGTGAAGAAAGGGTACACACACCATACCATTTTGAAAAGAAGACACCCTGCCGCATCTAATGATGGGTGACTTGCCTTGTTACCCCAAGCCTGGAGTGCACAAATGCCTCCAGAAGGTGGCGCTAATGAAAAAAAAAGGCATTTTCTTACATTTCTGCCCCTTCAAATGTACTGAAATATGTGCAAACCATGGTATTTCCAACTGTATTCATTAGCTAGTGCTCTTAGGAGAAAAATGACACCCCATTGGTACGAGTTTAACTACCTCAGGGGGCGCTAGAAGTGCAAAACGACACCCACTACAACTTCACATTTTTCTAACATATTCTCAAACATTACTTGTCTGTACACAAATGGTTATAACAACTACAGAAGTGAAGAAAGGGTACACACACCATACCATTTTGAAAAGAAGACACCCTGCCGCATCTAATGATGGGTGACTTGCCTTGTTACCCCAAGCCTGGAGTGCACAAATGCCTCCAGAAGGTGGCGCTAATGAATAAAAAAGGCATTTTCTTACATTTCTGCCCCTTCAAATGTACTGAAATATGTGCAAACCATGGTATTTCCAACTGTATTCATTAGCTAGTGCTCTTAGGAGAAAAATGACACCCCATTGGTACGAGTTTAACTACCTCAGGGGGCGCTAGAAGTGCAAAACGACACCCACTACAACTTCACATTTTTCTAACATTTTCTCAAACATTACTTGTCTGTACACAAATGGTTATAACAACTACAGAAGTGAAGAAAGGGTACACACACCATACCATTTTGAAAAGAAGACACCCTGCCGCATCTAATGATGGGTGACTTGCCTTGTTACCCCAAGCCTGGAGTGCACAAATGCCTCCAGAAGGTGGCGCTAATGAAAAAAAAAAGGCATTTTCTTACATTTCTGCCCCTTCAAATGTACTGAAATATGTGCAAACCATGGTATTTCCAACTGTATTCATTAGCTAGTGCTCTTAGGAGAAAAATGACACCCCATTGGTACGAGTTTAACTACCTCAGGGGGCGCTAGAAGTGCAAAACGACACCCACTACAACTTCACATTTTTCTAACATTTTCTCAAACATTACTTGTCTGTACACAAATGGTTATAACAACTACAGAAGTGAAGAAAGGGTACACAAACCATACCATTTTGAAAAGAAGACACCCTGCCGCATCTAATGATGGGTGACTTGCCTTGTTACCCCAAGCCTGGAGTGCACAAATGCCTCCAGAAGGTGGCGCTAATGAAAAAAAAAAGGCATTTTCTTACATTTCTGCCCCTTCAAATGTACTGAAATGTGTGCAAACCATGGTATTTCCAACTGTATTCATTAGCTAGTGCTCTTAGGAGAAAAATGACACCCCACTGGAATGAGTCGACCTACCTTAGGGGTGCCAGAAGCACATAACTACACCTACCTGTTTGCTTCTTCGAAAATGGCTGCTTGTACTAAAATGTCCATAACTGTTAGAGACATGAAGGAAAGGTATGAAAGGTATACCATTTTGGAAAGTAGACATTCTCCCGCATCAAATGAGGGGTCACTTGCCTTTCTACCCCCTGGGCTGAAGTGCACAAATATTTCCAAAAGGTGGCGCTATGGGAATAAATACAGGTTTTTTTACATTTCCACCACTTCAAAGATACTAAAATCTGTGAAAACCATAACATTTCCTGCTGTATTCAGTACTTGCTACCATCATGAGAAAAATGGTAGCCCATTTGTGTGGGTTAACATACAATATGTGGGTGCTAGGAACACGAACGTAAACCTGACACTTTTGTTTTTTAAATTATCTGCTTGCACTAATATGGTTATAACCATAATAGATATGCAGGAAAGGTAGAGAAACAATGCCATTTTGAAAAGAAAACAACCTGCCGCATCTAATGAGGGGTCACTTGCCTTCTTACCCAAAGGCTGGTATGCACAAATGCTTCCAGGAGGTGGCGCTAATGAAAAAAAATGCTTTTTTTTACATTTCTGCCCCTTTAAATGTATGGAGCTCTGTGAAAACCATGGAATTTTCAACTGCATTTGTTTGCTAGTGCTCTTAGGAGTCAAACGACACCCCATTGATATGAGTTGAACTACCTTAGGGGGTGCTAGAAGTAGAAAACTACACCTACTACAACCTCTGATGTTTCTAACATTTTCTCAAACCTGACTTGCCTGTATAAAAATGGCTATAACACCTTCAGAATTGAAGAAAAGGTAGATAAACCATACCATTTTGGAAAGAAGACAACCTGCCGCATCTAATAAGGGGTCACTTGCCTTTGTACCCCTAAGTTATTTGGAACAACTATTTCCAGAATGTGGTGCTACAGGAAAGAAAAACAAACATTTGTTTTACACATCAGTCACTTCAAAGATACTAAAATGGTTCAATGGCGTGGGATTTCCTAGGAGGACTTCTTGCCAGCCAAAAAAAAATGGTACCCCACTGCTCTGGGTTCACATACCAATTTACGCTACAAGAGCGTAGCTACCAGTGAAACAGAAATGGGAAAACAAACAGTGTATGTGTGATTTTATGGCTAACAGATGAAAGAAGCTAGGACGTCAGCCGGTGTATGTGCGGACCTGTGACTACAAGTCTAACAAAATGTGTGAGAGGGTGAAGGATTAGGCAGTGTGTGTGGGTATGAGCAGAGGAGCAAGGATGGTGGTGATGGTGGGGCAGTGTCTGATAGTGTGTATGGGAGATCTCTGACTACCATTGTGCACTGTATGTCCCCTCATACAAAGCACTGCGTTGGACCCCCTTCCTGTTGCACGTGCATTTTATGGGGCTTTTTCCCCCAATATTTTTGTGTAGACCTCGTTGGGGGCATCAGAACCCATACAATGAGGTCTAAATAAAAAATAAAGGGGGAAAAAATCCTTTATGTGCCACAGGGGTGTCCAGCACACAAAGGGTTAATTTTTTTTTATCGTTACTTTGTATTCAGATGGCCACCAAACAAGCTCTGATCACAAAGTAATGATAAAAAGTCCTGTGTGTACCACAGGAAGGGGGTCTGCATTGAACCCCCCCTCCCAGTGGCACACACATGGTTAATTTTTGATTTAATTTTTTTTATTATATACCTCATTGAGGGGCATCAGGACCCCCTGATCCCTCCCCAATGAGGTCTTAGTAAAAAAAATATATATGTCCACAAACAGAGTGACCCTGTGAGTGCCACAGGGGTCTGCAGCGCATTGCAAAGCAATGCACTGGATCCTTGTGGCACTCAGAGGGTTAATTTTTTTTTTATCATTACTTGGTAATCAGAGCTTGTTGGGGGGCCATCAGGACCAATCATGATGGCCCCCCAACAATCTCTGATAACGAAGTAATGATAAATGCCCTGTGTGTGCCGCAGAAGGGGGGCTGCATTGGCCCCCCTTGTGGCACACACAGGGTTAATTTTTTTTTCTTTACATTTTTTTTATTATGGACCTCATTGGTGGGTATCAGGACCCCTCTGATTCCCCCCAATGAGGTCTTAAAAAAAAAAAAAAAATAAAAGGAATCAAAATAAATGTCCCTGTGAGTGCCACATGGGTCTCCAGGGCATTGCAAAGCAATGCATTGGACCCTTCTGGCACTCAGAGGGTTAATTTTTTTTTTATTATTACTTTGTAATCAGAGCTTGTTGGGGGGCCATCAGGACCAATCCTGATGGCCCCCCAACAATCTCTAGTAACAAAGTAATGATAGAAGCCCTGTGTGTGCCACAGGAGGGGGGGGGTGCATTGGACCCCCCCTGTGGCACACACAGGGTTAAAAAAATTTATTTTTTTTTTTTTTTTTTAATAATAGACCTCATTGAGGGGCATCAGGATTCCCCCTGATCCCCCCAATGAGGTCTTTAAAAAAAAAAAAAAAAAAAAAAAAAAAAAAATGACCCTGTGAGTGCTACAAGGGTCTCCAGCACTCACAGGGTTAGTTTTGTTTTTTTTTTATTTTTTTTTTTTTTTTAATATATTCAGACCTCGTGGGGGACATCAGGACCCCTCCTGGTGTCCCCCAAGTAATTGATCTCCCAGCCGATAGGCTGGGAGACCAATTTGGCGACTGCAGGAGAGCAGAAGCTCTCCTGCCTTTCACTCCTACCACCGGTAGGAGTGAATGGGACCGGGGAAACTTCCCCAACGTCATCAGTGACATGTCACTGATGACGTTGGGAGGCTTCCCCCGGTCCCGCCCACTCCTACCCGGAAGTTCGGGTAGGAGAGAAGGAAGAGGAGAAGCTGCGCTTCAGCTGTGCTTCTCCTCTTCTTTTATTGATCTCCCAGCGCGATCGGCTGGGAGATCAATAACAGGGGGGACATGAGGAGTGATCCTCATGTCCCCCCACGATTGCCCAGCTTTTTTTTTTTTTAAATGCGGCCACTGCATGCCGGTTATACCGGCTCATGCAGTGACCGCATTTTAGTGGGTACATCGTACGAGCTTGGCACAGCGGGTACAGCTGTCCAAACTCGTACAATGTACCCACTTGGCACTCAAAGGGTTAAGGATGCAATATGGTTGCAATATGGGTGCAATAATGGTGCAATATGGGTGCAATATTGGTGCAATAATAGTGCAATATTGTTGCAATATTGGTGCAATATGGGTGCAATAATGATGCAAATTGGGTGCAATAGCAATATTGGTGCAATAATGACGCAAATTGGGTGCAGTATGGGTACAATAAGGATGCAATATGGGTGCAATAATGGTGCAATATGGGTGCAATATTGGTGCAATAATGGTGCAATAATTAAGCAATATGGGTGCAATATGGAAGCAATATGGGTGCAATATGGGTGCAATAATGACGCAAATTGGGTGCAATATGGTTACAATAAGGATGCAATATTGGTGCAATAATGGTGCAATATGTAAGCAATATGGGTGAAATAATGCTGCCATATGGGTGCAATAATGATGCAAATTGGGTGCAATATGTAACATAGTAACATAGTAACATAGTAACATAGTAACATAGTAGATAAGGCTGAAAAAAGGCATGCGTCCATCAAGTCCAGCCCATGCCAATAACACCCCTGTTGATCCAGAGGAAGGCAACAAAAAAGCCCTCTGGAACAATTTCCAATGTAGGTGTGTGTGTGAGTGTGTCAAATAGTTCCCCGGCTCAATATCCTATTTGCTTTGAAGCCATCTGTCATAACTGTCAATATTGTTATTGTGCTAGATAGGCATCCATTGCTTTTTTGAATGCAGTTACATTATCTGCAAGCACAGCATCCCGAGGCAAAGAATTCCATAGCCTTACCGCCCTTACTGTAAAGAATCCCTGCCTGTGTTTTAGTCGAAAGCGCCTTTCCTCAAGTCTTAATGGATGACCTCTTGTTCTTAGCTCAGCTCTTTGCATAAATAATTCATTGGATAGTTCTTTGTATTGGCCTTGAATGTATTTGTAAATGGTAATCATATCACCCCTTAGACGTCTCTTTTCTAATGTAAACAAACCCAGTTTGGCTAGTCTCTCTTTGTAACTCCTCCAATCCCTTTATCAGTTTTGTTGCACGTCTCTGCACCTTTTCCAGTTCAGTAATGTCTTTTTTTAGAACAGGCGCCCAAAATTGTACTCCATATTCTAGATGAGGCCTAACCAAGGATTTATACAGAGGTAGGATAATATTAGCATCCCTTGCTTCTACACCTCTTTTTATGCAGGCTAGTACTCTATTTGCTCTTGCAGCAGCTGAGTGACTCTGCACACTGCTGTGAAGACTATTGTCTATCAGTACACCTAAATCTTTCTCTAATGAGGATTTCCCAAGTTGTTTCCCATTTAGAGTATATGTAGCAAGTTTGTTTCTACAACCCAAATGCATAACCTTACATTTATCTACATTAAATGACATCTGCCACTTTTCTGCCCATTCACTTAGTTTATCTAAATCCTTCTGTAGGGAAAAAACATCGAGCTCTGTATGTATTTCCTTACATAGCTTAGTGTCATCAGCAAAGATTGAGATGCTACTTTCAATTCCCACTTCTAGATCATTAATAAACAAATTAAAAAGCATTGGGCCCAGGACTGAACCCTGCGGTACCCCACTTATAACCCTAGACCAATTTGAAAAAGTTCCATTTACAACAACTCTCTGCCATCTATCATTTAACCAGTTCTCAATCCATGTACAGATACCACCACCCAAACCGAAGCCTTTTAATTTATGCAGTAACCTGTTGTGAGGCACTGTGTCAAAGGCTTTTGCAAAATCCAAGTATACTACATCAACAGCAATTCCCCTGTCCAAATTACTACTCACTCTTTCATAAAATGCAAGTAAATTAGTCTGACATGATCTGTTCTTCATGAAACCATGCTGATTCCTACTAATGATATTGTTTGTCTTCACATAGTTCTGAATACTATCAGTTAATAACCCTTCTAGTATCTTACCCACTATGGAAGTCAAGCTCACAGGTCTATAATTTCCTGGTTCGGATCTTGCTCCCTTTTTAAACAATGGAACTACATCAGCTTTCCTCCAATCACAGGGCACTATGCCTGATGAAAGCGAATCAACAAATATTAAGTATAATGGTTTTGCTATTACTGAACTAAGTTCCTTAAGTACCCTTGGGTGTATACCGTCTGGTCCAGGCGCTTTATTCACTATAACCCTTTCCAGTCTCTTTTGGACCTTGTCCTCAGTAAGCCATGTAGATGTTGGAGGAAATTCCATGGTTTTGTCTGTTTGCCCATAGCTTGTCATTTCTGCTTCCTTTGTATATACTGAAGCAAAGAACGTATTTAGGGTCTCAGCCACAGCTTTATCCTCACTAATCAATTCACCTGTTTCAGTCCTAAGAGGACCAATATCAACCTTAACTTTTTTGTTGTTAATATACTTGTAGAATTGTTTAAGGTTTTTCTTGCTCTCGTTTGCAATGTTTCGCTCATTTTCTATTTTAGCTAGCTTAATTGCTTGTTTGCAGATTTTATTACATTCTTTCTATTTTTTAAATGATGCATCTGACCCATTTGACTTAAACACCTTAAAAGCCTGCTTTTTATTTCTCATTTCCCTGCTAACCACATTATTAATCCACATTGGTTTTGCTTTACTTCTCTTGTGCTTATTCCCCAATGGTATATATATACGTGTATATTTGCCCAAGAGCATTTTAAATACATTCCATGACTCTTGTGCATTTTTATCTTTGAAAATTACATCCCACTGGATATCCTTTAAAGCTTCTTTTAACTTTGTAAAATTAGCCTTTTTGAAATTGAATGTTTTGGTTAAACTCTTGCTATTGGGTTTCTCATAACAAACTTCAAAGGATACAATATTATGGTCACTGCTGCCCAAATGTTCCCTTACCTGCACACTGTTTACAATGTCAGAATCGTTTGAGAGCACTAGGTCAAGCAAGGCCTCTTTTCTAGTTGGGTGCAATAATGACGCAAATTGAGTGCAATATGGGTGCAATATTGGTGCAATATGGGTGCAATAAGGACGCATTAAGGATGCAATATGGGTGCAATAATGGTGCACTAATGGTGCAATATGGGTGCAATATGGAAGCAATTTGGGTGCAATATGGGTGCAATATAGGTGCAATATGGGTGCAATAATGACGCAAATTGGGTACAATACAGGGGACAATATGGGTGCAATAATGGTGCAATATGGAAGCAATACGGTTGCAATACTGGTGCAATAATGGTGCAATAAGGACACATTAAGGATGCAATATGGTTGCAATATGGGTGCAATATTGGTGCAATAATGGTGCAATATAGGTGCAATATGGGTGCAATATTGGTGCAATAATAGTGCAATATTGTTGCAATATTGGTGCAATATGGGTGCAATAATGATGCAAATTGGGTGCAATAGCAATATGGGTGCAATATTGGTGCAAATTGGGTGCAGTATGGGTAGAATAAGGATGCAATATGGGTGCAATAATAGTGCAAAATGGGTGCAATGTTGGTGCAATAATGGTCCAATATGTAAGCAATATAGGTGCAATATTGGTGCAATATGGAAGCAATAATGACGCAAATTGAGTGCAATATGGGTGCAATATTGGTGCAATATGGGTGCCATAAGGACGCATTAAGGATGCAATATGGGTGCAATAATGGTGCACTAATGGTGCAATATGGGTGCAATATGGAAGCAATTTGGGTGCAATATGGATGCAATATGGGTACAATAATGGTGCAATATGGAAGCAATATGGGTGCAATAATGGTTCGATATGGGTGCAATATAGAAGCAATACAGGCGCAATACGGGTGCAATATGGAAGCAATATGGGTCCAATATGGATGCAATATGGAAGCAATACGGGTGCAATATTGGTGCAATAATGGTGAAATATGGGTGCAATATGGATGCAATATGAGTGCAATAGCAATATGGGTGCAATATTGGTGCAATATGGGTGCAATAATGACGCAAATTGGGTGCAATATGGGTGCAGTAAGGATGCAATATGGGTGCAATAATGGTGCAATACGGGTGCAATATTGGTGCAATAATGGTGCAATATGGAAGCAATATGGGTGCAATATTGGTGCAATATGAGTCCAATATGGAAGCAATACAGGTGCAATAATTGTGAAATATGGATGCAATAAGGATGCATTAAGGATGCAATATGGGTGCAATAATGGTGCAATATGAGTGCAATATGGGTGCAATAATGGGGCAATATCGGTGCAATAATGACTCAAATTGGGTGCAATATTGGTGCAATATGGGTGCAATATAGGGGCAATAATGATGAGAATAGGGTGCACTATTGGTGCAATATGGATGCAATTATGATGCAAATTGGGTGCAATATGGGTGCATTAATCACCCAATTTGCATTATTATTGCACCCATATTACTTTAATATTGTACCCATATTGCACCATTATTGCACCCATATTGCACCCATTTTTCACCCAATTTGCATCATTATTGCACCCATATTGCACCAATATTGCGTCCTTAATGTGTCCTTATTGCACCCATATTACACCATTATTGCGCCAATATTTCACCGATATTGCACCCATATTGCATCCATTTTGCACCAATATTGCACCCAATTTGTGTCATTATTGCTCCCATATTGCTTCCATATTGCACCATTATTGCACCCATATTGCAGCCATATTGCACCAATATTGCACCCAATTTGCATCATTATTACACCAATATTGCACCCATTTATCACCCATATTGCACCCATATTGCACCAATATTGCACCCAATTTGCATAATTTCACCAATATTGCATCATATTGCACCCATATTGCACAATATTGCACCTAATTTGCGTCATTTCTGCACCCATATTGCACCAATATTGCACCCATATTGCACCCAAATTGCATCCTTAATGTGTCCTTATTGCACCCTTATTGAACCATTTTTGCACCAGTATTGCCCCCATATTGCATCCATATTGCACCCATATTGCTTCATTATTGCATCCATATTGCACCAATAATGCACCCATATTGCACCAATATTGCACCCAATTTGCACCATTATTGCACCCATATTGCGCCAATATTGCACCTATATTGCATCCATATTGCACCCAATTTGCTTCAGTATTGCACTCATATTGCACCAATATTGCACCCATATTGCACCAATATTGCATCCTTAATGTGTCCTTATTGCACCCATATTGCACCATTATCGCACCAATATTTCATCCATATTGCACCAATATTGTACTCAATTTGCATCATTATTGCACCCATATTGCTTCCACATTGCACCTATATTGCACCATTATTGCACCCATATTGCAGCAATATTGCACCCAATTTGCATCATTATTGCATCTATATTGCGCCAATATTGCACCCAATTTACGTCATTATTGCACCCATTTTGCACCAATATTGCACCCATATTTCATCCTTAATGTGTCCTTATTTCACCCATATTTCATCCTTAATGTGTCCTTATTGCACCCATATTGAACCATTTGTGCACCAATATTGCCCCCATATTGCACCCATATTTCACCAATATTGCACCTAATTTGTGTCTTTATTGCACCCATATTGCCCCAACATTGCACCCATATTGCACCCATATTGCACCTAATTTGCATCATTATTGCACCCATATTGCACCAATATCGCACCCATATTGCACCAATATTGCATCCTTAATGTGTCCTTATTGCACCCATATTGCACAATTATTGCACCCATATTGCACCCATATTGCACCCAATTTGTGTCATTATTGCACCCATATTGCACCAATATTGCATCCTTAATGTGTCCTTATTGCCCCCATATTGCACAATTATTGCACCCATATTGCACCCAATTTGTGTCATTATTGCACCCATATTGCACCAATATTGCATCCTTAATGTGTCCTTATTGCACCCATATTGAACCATTTTTGCACCAATATTGCCACCATATTGCACCCATATTTCACCAATATTGCACCTAATTTGTGTCTTTATTGCACCCATATTGCACCAACATTGCACCCATATTGCACCTAATTTGCATCATTATTGCACCCATATTGCACCAATATCGCACCCATATTGCACCAATATTGCATCCTTAATGTATCCTTATTGCACCCATATTGCACAATTATTGCACCCATATTGTACCCAATTTGTGTCATTATTGCACCCATATTGCACCAATATTGCATCCTTAATGTGTCCTTATTGCCCCCATATTGCACAATTATTGCACCCATATTGCACCCAATTTGCATCATTATTGCATCCATATTGCACCAGTATTGCACCCATATTGAACCATTTTTCCACCAATATTGCCCCCATATTGCACCCATATTTCACCAATATTGCACCTAATTTGTGTCTTTATTGCACCCATATCGCACCAACATTGCACCAATATTGCACCTAATTTGCGTCATTATTGCACCCATATTGCACCAATATCGCACCCATATTGCACCAATATTGCATCCTTAATGTGTCCTTATTGCACCCATATTGCACAATTATTGCACCCATATTGCACCCAGTTTGTGTCATTATTGCACCAATATTGCACCCATATTGCACCAATATTGCATCCGTAATGTGTACTTATTGCCCTCATATTGCATAATTATTCCACCCATATTGCACCCAATTTGCATCATTATTGCACCCATATTGCACCAGTATTGTACCCATATTGAACCATTTTTGCACCAATATTGCCCCCATATTGCACCCATATTTCACCAATATTGCACCCAATTTGTGTCTTTATTGCACCCATATTGCACCAATATTGCACGCATATTGCACCCAATTTGCACCAGTATTGCACCCATATTACACCCAATTTGCATCATTATTGCACCCATATTGCACCAATATTGCTCCCATATTGCACCAATATTGCACCAAATTTGCATCATTATTGCACCCATATTGCACCAATATTGCACCCTATTTGCATCATTATTGCACCCATATTTCACCAATATTGCACCCAATTTGTGTCTTTATTGCACCCATATTGCACCAATATTGCACGCATATTGCACCCAATTTGCACCAGTATTGCACCCATATTACACCCAATTTGCATCATTATTGCACCCATATTGCACCAATATTGCTCCCATATTGCACCAATATTGCACCTAATTTGCATCATTATTGCACCCATATTGCACCAATATTGCACCCTATTTGCATCATTATTGCACCCATATTGCACCAATATCGCACCCATATTGCACCAATATTGCACCCATATTGCACCCACTTTGTGTCATTATTGCACCCATATTGCACCAATATTGCATCCTTAATGTGTACTTATTGCCCCCATATTGCACAATTATTGCACCCATATTGCACCCAATTTGCATCATTATTTCACCCATATTGCACCAGTATTGCACCCATATTGAACCATTTTTGCACCAATATTGCCCCCATATTGCACCCATATTTCACCAATATTGCACCCAATTGGTGTCTTTATTGCACCCATATTGCACCAATATTGCACCCATATTGCATCCAATTTGCACCAGTATTGCACCCATATTACACCCAATTTGCATCATTATTGCACCCATATTGCACCAATATTGCTCCCATATTGCACCAATATTGCACCAAATTTGCATCATTATTGCACCCATATTGCACCAATATTGCACCCTATTTGCATCATTATTGCACCCATATTGCACCAATATCGCACCCATATTGCACCAATATTGCATCCTTAATGTGTCCTTATTGCACCCATATTGCACAATTATTGCACCCATATTGCACCCAGTTTGTGTCATTATTGCACCCATATTGCACCCATATTGCACCAATATTGCATCATTAATGTGTACTTATTGCCCCCATATTGCACAATTATTGAACCCATATTGCACCCAATTTGCATCATTATTGCATCCATATTGCACCAGTATTGCACCCATATTGAACCATTTTTCCACCAATATTGCCCCCATATTGCACCCATATTTCACCAATATTGCACCCAATTTGTGTCTTTATTGCACCCATATTGCACCAATATTGCACCCATATTGCACCCAATTTGCACCAGTATTGCACCCATATTACACCCAATTTGCATCATTATTGCACCCATATTGCACCAATATTGCTCCCATATTGCACCAATATTGCACCAAATTTGCATCATTATTGCACCCATATTGCACCAATATTGCACCCTATTTGCATCATTATTGCACCCCTAGTGCACCAATATTTCACCCAATTTTCATCATTATTGCACCCATATTGCACCAATATTGCACCCTTAGTGCACCAATATTGCACCCAATTTGCGTCCTTAATGCTGCGACATGTTAATGCACGATATGATGAATGCTCCATTCGGAATGACACTTTAAGACGCATAACTTTAGAAACACTTTAAACGACGAGGCCAAATAGATGTATCATTTTCTGACGCAAAACTTTACATGCGTCACTTTGATGGTAAACCCTCACTGTGCAGGAAGCTCTCCGCTCAGTGCTTCTATAACTGCATGGGGCTGGGGTCTGTCATCTAACTGCAAGCTGTGTCTGTCCAGCAGACAGACTCCGTGCAAGTATAGAAGCACTGTGCAGGGAGTAGCAGGGAGTAGCAACTGTTAGGAAAACTGCACCACATGGGACAAATAACATTTCCCATTGACTTTAACCCTTTACATGCCAGACAATCAGAGGATTAAAGGGTGATTAACACCTTGAATGTGTTGAAGATCTCTCTAGCATTCAAGGGGTTTAAAACTCTGTGTAAATCAAAGGGAATGCTGGGAAATGTTTTGTCATGAATCGTGCTCTTGTGCAGAAGTCCAACAGGGAGGCTGTGTAGTGACCAAGGGAGGAATACAAGGAAGTGGAGCAGTCACTAGTATTTAGAGTCATAAATGTATACTCTATATGGGATTGTCTATGTTTTGCTGCAAGAAAGTTACTAAGTCCATGAATCTGTACAGCACATGCTCCTAAACTAGCGGCAAAGTTAGTGAATGCGTCTTCTTTAACAGCAAAGTTAGCCAGACGTATAAAAACACGTGCTAATTGCGTTGCCGTATCTGGTGCATTCACACAACCTCTCAAAAAATGGTGGACATTTTATCCACGCCCACTTTTCGAAACGCATTCACACCAAAAAGCGCTCTCCTAAATGCTGAAAAAACATTTGCAATTCAGTAACATTTTACGTATTTACATAGTAGTTTAGGTTGAAAAAAGACTTGTGTCCATCAAGTTCAACCCTTTTCCTATTCTAGTTTACCGCTGTTGATCCAAAAGAAGGCAAAAAAACACATTATTTCAACAATTTCAAATTCTGCCTTGAATGGGGAAAAAAAATCCTTCTTGACTCCAAATGGCAATCAGATTTGTCCTTGGATCAACAAGCCCCAAATAGTAGTTACCCTACCCTAGAGCAAGAAGGTGATGGTGAGCTAGTTGCTTCGCTCGTCATCGAACTTCCGGCATGTAGCTGGGTTGCTCTATTCTTCATCCTCTTTGATCTCTGCCTCACCTCTTGTTGCCTTTCTGGAGAGTCACGGGGTAAAGCAACAGCGGTGCTCGATTTCAGTGGTAGG
Source organism: Rhinophrynus dorsalis (assembly GCA_037306005.1). NCBI lineage: Eukaryota > Metazoa > Chordata > Amphibia > Anura > Rhinophrynidae > Rhinophrynus > Rhinophrynus dorsalis. The sequence continues at coordinate 689,143,816 of CM074718.1, forward strand.
AGTTTGGCTTTAACATGTTCCACATTAATGTCATGGTGTTTGTGCCAAGGTGTGTTCCCTCCTTTCCCCTTCTTACTGACTTGTCACAAAGTGTGCACAGTGCCGTTGGTGATGACTGCACTGAGCCTGCCCGAAGAGAAAAATAGTCCCACACCCATGACTTCAGGGGGGACAGAAAAGCTAGAGAATAATGGTCTCTTTCTTCTCCTCCACATTCCCCTTCACTGTCTGGGGCAGAGGAAGATGATGCTGCTGTTGCTGCTACTGCCTCAGAACAGCACTGCAACTAGGACCAGGAGCATTGCTGCTGTTGGCAAGTGGAAACTGTCCTAGTCACGCATCACTTATTGACCCCATTCCCACAAGAGACACATTGGTTTGTAATATGTAACACACCTTTCGCCTTATTAGGATTTTTCACAGACCATTTGAAAAAGCCTAAAAAGGCAAAACATGCGTTAGAGCTCAGGACTGCATACTCATATAATCCTTTCTCATTAGATTCTCTCTCTAACTTTACCTTTTTGCATTGGGGAATAAAACAGCCCGAAGATGTTTTCTAGATACTCTCCCTCCATTAAATTGTCTGCCAGAAGTTTGTTGGTACTGCTGTGAATAAGCTACACATGCAGTTGTTACAATGTATCTTTTTGGCTTGTCAATACTTATGTGTGACTAAAAGAGCAAAGGATCATACACTATTATGATCAGGGGATTCCCTCTTTACATCTCTTTGTGTGTTCACAGTAATGGAGCATACGATAGCCCATGTGCGGCCTATGTGCCTGTTATTTATATGAGCCACATAAGCCAAATCACTCAGTAACAGTTTGATGGGATTGACCTGAGCTATGAAAAGAGGGAAGCAAGATGATGCCATTGACGTGTGAACCCTTGAGTTGCAATGCATGGCACTCACTGATTGCAGATCTTGATAAGATCCTGCACATTGATGTAAGCAACCTACAGTGGTTGAGCTTTGGTTATCATATTATCCTGAAGAGTGGGGATGGCAAGGAATACCTAGTTGCCATCCCCACTCTTCATGATACATATGATAACCAATGTTCAACCGTGTCATGTTGGATGTGTGTTTGTTGTGGTTCTCCTGATGTGGGGAAAGATGTCCTCCATCTGCTTGTGTTGCTGTATTCCTTCATCTGTGTGTGTTTGTGGGTTTGCTTTGCCTGTATGTGCTGCTGACATTGTTTCTACTTAGTTGTCCTGGTTGTGTCAATGGTGCATTTGTGTGTTTTAATGCCCTTGTGTGTTTATGTTCCAGGCCTATGTTTTGTACATTTGAACAGTTTATATCAGATGAAGTTTGATGTATGAGTTGACCCCTGTGGACCTGGGCAATGTAAACATGTTGTATTGTGTTTGTCCTCTGTTAACCCTTTTAGTGCCAGAGGGGTACCCAATACATTTTCGAACAGTGCGTTGATCATCCTCCTAGCACTCAAAGGTTTAGGTGCTGACCTCCGTGTTGCTGAGTGTGAATACCAGCGTATATTAGTTTTGCTACTCTATATTTGCAGCGATTATGTGAAATCACAAGCATGGTTGCCTAAAACCTTTCTGACCACGGCAGTAGATCAGTCTAAATGGGGACAGTCTTGCACATAGTATGCTAAGAAGTAGGTGTCAGTTTTCCAAATTCATCTGACATCATGGCCTAACTACACCTTCAAGTTACTTAGCTTTCTTAGGTGCATTGTGAGATGAAATTGGACAACAGTGGATGTGATCTGTGTGATTACCAATGCTCCAACACCTCACCACCAAGTAATATCTGCAGGAGTTGGGTTCACTGAAGTGCTTTGCAATGCAGTGGAAACATCTCTGACATTGACCTTGTTAGATACCTGAAGAACTCACAGACATCACTGGGATCAAGAAGTACACATTTATTGAGCGGAAATATGACAAATAGAGCTGATTTTTTGGGGGGAGATAGGTTTGGAAGGAGGTGCACAGATGGATTCCCTCAATGACGTTCTAGCTTCTCTGGCCTGTCTTTGGGTTGGTGTGGAGGTCACACTGGAGGGGGAGGAGGTTGAGGTATCCTATCAAAATGTCACCTTCAACCCAGAGGCGCAATTAATACATCGCCAGGTTGAAAATGGCAACATATGAATCTCGCTCACATGACAAGGGCGACATGCCTAAGAAAGCGAGGAAAAAGTCAGCTCTCGTCCACCCTTTGAAGATGTGGTTCACCAAAAACTCAAGGTGAAGACACACCAACCTCACAATTTGAACAGGAATGAGAGAGCTGAGGTTCCTTTTAGCTGAAACAGGGCTAATGCCCTTACCCCTCAGCTGAGCAAGTAAGACAGAATTGCCACTTCCCCGGCAGCTTCTACCTCCAAACTCTCCGTCAAGAAACTGTCTGGCCACTCCCTCCAGACTGCCATGTAAGATGACAAGTTAAATGTCCAACCAACTCTCTCCCTCCTCGCTCCCTGCCTAACAGCATCCGAAGCCAGAATACCTGGTTGTCCTACATGAGCCTCTGAAGAACGCATTGGAGGCCGTGTAAGCTCTTCCTCTTCCTCAGATTCAGATGACAGGCCAGATGTGGATACTGCAGACAATATCACCTGTACAAACCAGTCACCTCTTTTATCCAAGGATGTCCTGGGAATACTAGCAGATCTGCTGGTCCTGGGCCGCCCACCCAAAGTGGAATGCTGAGGTGCTGGTGCATCAATGCTATATCCTGCTGCTTGGGGTAAAGCTGGTGAGCTGATCCCTGGGGCTGGAGCACCCCTAGAAGACGCACCCATAACAACCGAAGTGGAGTCTTGGTCCTGCCCTCTTCCCAAGAGATGTTTTGCTGTAGAGCGAGAACCTGCGAGATGGCTCCTGGACCTGCTGCTAAGATGCCTGCTGCTTGGAGCACCCCTGAACCTCAGGGCAAACTGGAACGGTGGAGGCCCCAGCTGACAGCCCCCCTCTGTGAGGAGGCAGACCTAGAACATGCATGGGGAGAAGTTAGGCTGGGGCTGAATCTAGGAGGCGTAAAGCTGGTGAGATGATCCCTGAGGCTGGAGCACTCCTAGAAGACGCACCCATAACAACCGAAATGGAGTCTTGGTCCCGCCCTCTTCCCAAGAGATGTTTTGCTGTCGAGCGAGAACCTGAGAGATGGCTCCTGGACCTGCTGCTAGGATGTCTGCCACTTGGAGCACCCCTGAACCTCAGGGCAAACTGGAACGGTGGAGGCCCCAGCTGACAGCCCCCCTCTGTGAGGAGGCAGACCTAGAACATGCATGGGGAGAAGATAGGCTGGGGCTGAATCTAGGAGGCATAAAGCTGGTGAGATGATCCCTGAGGCTGGAGCACTCCTAGAAGACGCCCCCATAACAACCGAAGTGGAGTCTTGGTCCCGCCCTCTTCCCAAGAGATGTTTTGCTGTCGAGCGAGAACCTGAGAGATGGCTCCTGGACCTGCTGCTAAGATGCCTGCCGCTTGGAGCACCCCTGAACCTCAGGGCAAACTGGAATGGTGGAGGCCCCAGCTGACAGCCCCCCTCTGTGAGGAGGCAGACCTAGAACATGCATGGGGAGAAGTTAGGCTGGGGCTGAATCTAGGAGGCGTAAAGCTGGTGAGATGATCCCTGAGGCTGGAGCACTCCTAGAAGACGCACCCATAACAACCGAAGTGGAGTCTTGGTCCCGCCCTCTTCCCAAGAGATGTTTTGCTGTCGAGTGAGAACCTGAGAGATGGCTCCTGGACCTGCTGCTAAGATGCCTGCCGCTTGAAGCACCCCTGAACCTCAGGGCAAACTGGAACGGTGGAGGCCCCAGCTGACAGCCCCCCTCTGTGAGGAGGCAGACCTAGAACATGCATGGGGAGAAGTTAGGCTGGGGCTGAATCTAGGAGGCGTAAAGCTGGTGAGATGATCCCTGAGGCTGGAGCACTCCTAGAAGACGCACCCATAACAACCGAAGTGGAGTCTTGGACCCGCCCTCTTCCCAAGAGATGTTTTGCTGTCGAGCGAGAACCTGAGAGATGGCTCCTGGACCTGCTGCTAAGATGCCTGCCGCTTGGAGCACCCCTGAACCTCAGGGCAAACTGGAACGGTGGAGGCCCCAGCTGACAGCCCCCCTCTGTGAGGAGGCAGACCTAGAACATGCATGGGGAGAAGTTAGGCTGGGGCTGAATCTAGGAGGCGTAAAGCTGGTGAGATGATCCCTGAGGCTGGAGCACTCCTAGAAGACGCCTCCATAACAACCGAAGTGGAGTCTTGGTCCCGCCCTCTTCCCAAGAGATGTTTTGCTGTCGAGCGAGAACCTGAGAGATGGTTCCTGGACCTGCTGCTAAGATGCCTGCCGCTTGGAGCACCCCTGAACCTCAGGGCAAACTGGAACGGTGGAGGCCCCAACTGACAGCCCCCCTCTGTGAGGAGGCAGACCTAGAACATGCATGGGGAGAAGTTAGGCTGGGGCTGAATCTAGGAGGCGTAAAGCTGGTGAGATGATCCCTGAGGCTGGAGCACTCCTAGAAGACGCACCCATAACAACCGAAGTGGAGTCTTGGTCCCGCCCTCTTCCCAAGAGATGTTTTACTGTCGAGCGAGAACCTGAGAGATGGCTCCTGGACCTGCTGCTAAGATGCCTGCCGCTTGGAGCACCCCTGAACCTCAGGGCAAACTGGAACGGTGGAGGCCTCAGCTGACAGCCCCCCTCTGTGAGGAGGTAGACCTAGAACATGCATGGGGAGAAGTTAGGCTGGGGCTGAATCTAGGAGGCGTCCTTGACCACCTATCCCGCAATGCAGCCTGTGGCTCTGCCTCTCCAGCCCAGAACTTGATGCGTCTTCTACTGCTGCAGATGAGGTGGTCAACTCTAACAATTGACAAAGTCAAGCTCCACCAATGGATTCACTGAACATCTTCTCTCGATCCGGAAGCTAAGCAATTGAGTCTATCATGTTGATAAGCTGAGAAATAGAGGAAAACGACTTGCAGGCACTTTATTCTTTTTTTTTAAATTTAAAGCAACTTCCAGGAAAACTTAATTTTTTCCCTGATGCTGCCCACGCCACTGTCAAATGGTGCGTGCAGCCCCAGTGCTATATTTATAAACATTGGCCCTCCAGCCCACCGAGCTGAAGGGATCAAACAACCTTTAGAGAAGTGACAATATCTTGAACTGCCAAGCAGCCAGCCAATCCTCCCTGCAGTCATACCTTCCCTTTCCTTACAGGTCAGAGGAAGGACACTCTCACAACTCTCTCTGGCCTTGATTCAATTTACTCCGCAAAAACAGCCGGTAGGGGTAAAACTGGCTACCAACCATACACAAAAATTGTGTAAGTCGGTATTGAATGGCCCTACCAACTGAAACCACAACAAATGTTAGGCCATAAAATGGACTTGTGGCCAAATGTCCATTGTGTGTTTTCAGTTCCCAAAACTCACACTACATAGCATGAGTAATAGGAACATCAAAGGAAACAGCCAATGCTCTGTGTCTGACAGACTGTCAAGCACCAGACATGAGCTCAAAACACAGTCACCCTCTCAAACACTAACCCTACAATGGCCCTAACAGTAAAGTGAAACAATACTAGCCCTAACACTAGCCTAACACACACAGCTGTATAACACTTACCTGTCATGAACTCTCTGTCATCTACTATCTTCCCTCTTCTTATTTTTCTTCGTCACAACCCATCCTGCTCCTCTTGCTCATAGGTGGACGTAGCAGTAATTACTAAAAGTCCACACCTCATTGCAGCCTTCTTAAACCCTTGGCCTTCGCACTATCCTTGCCCCTGGATGGTCAGTTTAATCAGTCTTGTACCTGTGATCTGTGTATTGTTGCTCCTGATTTCTGGCTTACTAACTCTGGCTCTGCTCTACAACTACCCGCTTTCCTCAAGTGTTCCGACCTACTGTGTACTGGCTCTGACTCTGGTCTGCGACCTTCCTCTTATCTTCAATTATTTGACCTTCTGTGCATTGACTTCTGGTCTTTCCTACAACTACCTGCACCTCTCTACTGATCCGACTCACAAGGTATCGACTAACTGTATACCTCCGGTTGTTCTATTATCTGTGTATTGGCTTATCGTAAGACTGCACCTCTTCAGTGTACAACCAACAGACCTACGACCCAGTGTTGGTGCTTAGGGCGTCTCTCCCTTTCGATATCCTCTACACACTAGCTAACCCTGACACAAGCTGAGAGGCTGCCATAGTATTCAAGGGCTATAATATGGAACCCGTGGAGATCGGACAAAAGTTGTACACCTAGGAGGCCAGGATAGTGGGCTTGGATCATCACATGGATCAGTTTGCAGAGGCCTTACAGACTCTTCTGGCTCAAGCTGATCATGTACGGCTCTCCTACTGTAGTTCCTGCAACCACTTCCCCAGCCCAGACAGCGAGTACTACTCCTATGCCCACCATGAGACTACCCCCTCCACTCCGTTATGGTGGTGATCCTGCTGGTTGCGGTGGGTTTCCTCAGCCAATGCTCCATACATTTCCCTCTGACCGTGCCAAAGTGGGTTATGTTATCTCTCTGCTCACTGAACATGCTGTTGCCTGGGCATCCCCCTTATGGGAGAGGAGTACTCCTCTGGTGAACAATATGCTGAATTCATCCGCAGTCTTCCTCAAGTATTTGACCTTCCTGGCAGAGTGGTGACTGCTTCCTCTTCCCTCTTCACTATAAGAGAGGGGTCACGTTCCCTACTGGACTTTGCCATTGAGTTTCGCACCTTTGCAGCAGAGGTAAATTGGAGTATGAGGCTTTGGTTTCTGCATTTTATAACAGTCTCTCTGACCTCTTGAAGGATGAGCTATCTGCTAGAGACTTACCTGAGGAGTTGGAGGAGCTCATAATTTTGCTTCTCTCATTGTTCTCAGGCACTGGGAGAGGCAAGTTCAGAGGGACCGTTGCAAGAAGGCTACTGTGAGATTGACACCCAGGGTTTCCAACCCTGAACCTCCAGTCATTCCCCCAATGAACCCTTGCAAGTAGGGGCCTTGGGGTTGAGTGAGGAGGAGAAGCATCAGAGGTGTAGTATCACAGTGGCTGTGATCCTTTCTGTCACTCTCGCTTGTGGTGTATGCTGATTGGCTATACTGGTTTGGCCCGCCCCTGGTGACCTTTTTATGCCTGACCATGACACCTGTCAGGTGTCCTTTCATGGTGTTTCAGAGCCAGTGTTGCTGTTGCTGAGTTCCTGTGTTCCGGTTTCCCGTGTACCGAATTGGCCCTGCTTGACTACATTCCTGTGTTCCTGCTCGTGATTCATTCGGCTTGTCTGAGAACCCGCTCCATGATCCGACCCGGCTTGGTTGACGTTCCTATTCGTGATTGACCTGGCTTGTCTGAGAACATTCTCCGTGATCCGACCCAGCTTGGCTGACTTCCTGCTAGGTGACCAGTTAACGGACTGCTCCGGTGACCTGCTAGTTCCTGCTCTCCTCTCCGGTTGTCGCCGTAGCGACATTCTGACTTCCGCCACTGCCTTACCTGGCTGGCCGTGTGACCTGCTCCTGTCCGGTGTTGCTTGCTCCCAGTGCTGTGTATTGCTTGATTGCAGAGTGGTGCTGCTGTCTTAGAGCCTCCATATATAGTTTGCAGAGCTATCGTACTTCTCTGAGCCTCCGATCCGTAAAGCTGCATTTTAACCCTAGCTGTGCCGCAATACCATTTGCTGAGCCTCTCTCACTGGTATAGAGCCTAGCCTCTTGCACTACATCTGCTGAGTTGGCCGCTTATGCTCTGGTTGGTCGGCGGCTCATTCTACCTTATTGCAGAGTAGTGCTGTTCGGTACGATTCCGGTAGGGCACCATTTGGCTCAGACTCATACGTTAACGCCATTGGGGCTGAAGGCACAAGCTACTATAGCTAAGGGTGAAGGGCTATTGGCTTCTCCGTTGCAGCATATGGTGGTCCGTTGTTACGCCCGTGGGGGCTACTGGCTCAAAGCTCTTGCAGGTTGACTTAGGTATACGCCCGTGGGGGCTATTGGCTCACTACCTCTGTTCCGTTGGTCTCCGTTGTACGCCCGTGGGGGCTATAGCAGCTCTTGCAGTTCAGGCTGTACTGTGGTGATGCCCGTGGGGGCTAACTACTCTAGCACTTGCAGAGTCAGTCGTATCCTTGGTTACACCCGTGGGGGCTATTCTGGGTAATGTTCTGCTGATATTACCTCTGGTCACACAGGGCCTAGCAGCAACCTCTCTCAGTACTATAAGTGTGATTCCAGCTACACTTACTTCTCCCAATTAACACCTTGGGTCTGCCAAACTCCACAACAGAGACTGTACATCTATGCATTTAACCCTTATCTGTGTCTCTATTAAGTGCCTGTCCTGAGTCAGTATATGTGATACTCTTATTCTGTATACTGGGCCTGTGGGGGCATATCTGTCATTATCTTGCTAATATTTTGTGTTGCCTGTAGAGGGCGATCGTTTGCCTTATTTTTCTTTTAATAAAACTGTGTTTTATCTCACCACTGGTCTAAGTGTCTTAAAAAAAACGTTACATGTAGAGAGAATGTGAGCTTGTGTTGCGGTGGGCCTGGACATTATGCACGCAACTGCCCTCAGAAAAAGGGAAATGTTTGCACCTAGAGGGGATCAGGGCCCTGCCCTAGGTGCTTTCTTTCTTACCCCTTATCAAAAGGACAGACACTTCCTTGTTCCTGTTCAGTTGTTTTGGCAGGACCTTGTTGTGTCCATCTTTGCTCTCATAGACTCTGGGACTGCTGGCTCCTTTATCGATGGAACTTTCAGTAAAGAACAAGGGATTCCCTGCCTAGCGAAGATTCAGCCCTTGCTGTTGGAGGCTATTGATAGGAGACCATGTCACCCTTCTACTATTACACAGGAGACTCAGTCCCTGGGTGGGGGTCCTACACACTGAGAACTTGAGTCTTCATGTTATTACTTCACCTTCCTGTCCTGTCATCTAGGATACACTTGGTTGTCTCTACACAACACCTACATTGGGAGACTGCATCATGGGGTTCCTTTTGCTCCCATTATTGTTTGGGTTCCTCTGAACCTGAGTGCATTGGGACTGCTCAGACCTCCTCTTCTCTAATTCCTGAACAGTACCCTCAATTTGCGGATGTCTTTTGTAAAAAAGGAGACAGAGAAGTTGCTTCCTCACCGTGCGCTAGACTGTCCTATAGATGGAGGAGTACATCAAGGAGAATTTGAGGAGAGACTTTATTGAATGTTCCACATCCCCGGCAGGAGCAGGTTTTTTCTTTGTAATTAAAGATGGAGTTTTCTTCGTCCGTGCATTGACATAACAAAATTAACATATGCATACCCCACTGGCACTCATAGAGTTAATTCTACAAACGCTAGACACATTTTTTCAGTACGTTGGATATATTGATATGGAACTAAGGGCCCAATATCAATACATCCACTGGTGACTTAGGTTTTTTGGGTCTGTTTTCCCTTCAATTCCTGCATCGTCAGGTTTTAACTCACATTAGGGGACTCTGCTCCCAGAAAAACTGGGTGCATATTTTCACCTGTTAGAGCGGGTCCCTTAATGAATGTTAATGCCTAATTTATGGAATTGAATGAGAAAATGGATGTTGTTTAAATGTGTTTCGATGGGTTCAAATGGGTGCTAACTTTGGTGAGTGTGTTTTTTTCTGCCCGTATTTCTTCATAGTACTGGAAATTAAAGGGATAGTAATATTTCGTTTTAACTTTATTTTATTTTGTAGGCATTAAAAAAACATGAAGAACGATATTAGTCCTATCTCTCAAACCTTTATTGTTTGAGAGATATTCACAAGCAAAGTTTCCCCTGCCGCCCCTTTTACCTAGTGTAAGCCATCTCTTCTCAGATGTGGAATCCAGTCCATAGACCAGACAGCTCACTTCAAGGGTCAATCTTCTTCCTATGATAACAATGAAAGCCCTGCCCCCTTGACAGGTTTTTCAGGTTTTTCCCTTATCTTAATTGAAGATTGTCCCTCTCTGCAGTCTACTTGGGCACCTCCCTTCTGCTCTGGCTGAGCAGTGTTACATCAGTAAAAGGGACGGGGGGATACTTTATCATTCAATTACTCTTGAACTACAACTCTGACAGAATTGATATAACACTCTCCAAAGTCCAAATACTTTGAAGATTTATTAGAGCTGTTTTTATTATGAAACATTACTATCCCTTTAAGAAAAAGATCAGTTCAGTGAAAGAAGAGTTAATAGTCTGAAGGATCCTAAGACTTAACCTTTATTAAAACAATTAAAATCAAGTGAGATACCCTTTATCAGCAAAAGAGCTAGTCAGAGATGCTCATCTAGGAACGAGCTGCCCTCAAAGTGATGAGGCTCTATAGGATAAGTATCCTACCCAGGGTGCAATCTCTTTTAGCTCACTAGTGCCTTTCACAGAGAGGAAATATCCTGAAGCACATCATACTGATCCTACCAAAAGGCAGGCCAGCCACGAAGTGCCAGGCAATTCCTCTCTGAACAAGAGAAGCAGCCAACCCCAGACATATGTTTCAGCCTTGTTGGGCCTCGTCAGTGAGGTGCAGCTGATCTCTCTACACACTGTGAGCAAGGGGTCCACGTCTGGATTACCCTGTTACCCTTAGGGTGACTAGTCCCAAGGGTAAATTGCATATGCAAAAGAGCTAGTCAGAGATGCTCAACTAGGAATGATTTATCAGTGCAGAATGTAAATAAAATAATCTCCATAATCCTGTATATATAGAAATAGGAACAGGGCTACGGGATCATAGGTAATGCCATATTCAACTCTCTGTCTACCGTAGCTTATGCCAGTGAACACACAGAAAGATCATGGTTTCATAGACTAACTACATTTAGTAGTAGACATAGTAGATCATCTGAACACGCGGATCTATAGTGTGAGGAATACTAAGTTTCACACCATAAATATATATATTGTCCGAGTTTTAACCAGCGTGTCCTGGGTGCTAGGCTGTAGAAGCCTATGAACTTTTATTGATGTGGAGTGATCTGATACACTGGTATATACACCATACAGTGTGATGTCCTAAATAGAGGAGCAGAGGGATTTGAGTCTCAGACAGGGACTGTCCCTCCTTTACTGTATAGTGCCAGTCCTTATACACAGACACATGCAGACTGTATACTATACCATAGGTTCTTAGCCAGTGCCCTCAGTGGCCACTAACAGGCCAGGACTTAGGAATTTCCCTGCTAGAACATAAGTGTGTTGATCAGAGGCTCAGTTGTATTGATTCTAAAATCCTGGCCTGTTAATAGCCACAGAGATCACAGGTTGAGAACCACTGCTATACAGTGCCAGGCCATTGTAGAAAATTTTTAATCCTTTGAGTGCCAGGGGGTAAGCAATACATTGCATTCCCTCTGGCATTGAAATGGTTAAGTTACTTTTTCTGTAAGTGAATGATTTAGAAGAAGATGAAAGTATTTTTAAACAGACTAATTTAACAGATACATACAGAGGTTTATACCCACATTACTGTGGGTTTTATTGATGTGGAGCAATCTGATACACTGGTATATACACCACACAGTGTGATGTCTTAAACAGAGGAGCAGAGGGATTTGGGTCTCAAACATGGACTGTTCCTCCTATACTGTATAGTGCCAGTCCGTATACATAGACACATGCAGACTGTATACTATACAATGCCAGACCATATATAGTTTGTCATACATGCTATACAGTGAGCTATGTACAGCATGGAGATGATTGCAGGAACTGGCACCTCTACTTACAGACAAGCAAACAATCTGCTCTCTTTCTCTCTCTTTGTGCAATATATAAATACAGTCATAACTACATCTCTGCCATTTACCAGCTCAGCTGAAGGCCTGCTCTGTACTGCCTGATCATGTCTCTGCCGTTGTTCCAGTTTTCCAGCTTCTCTGTGCTAGCAAGTCAGCTCCCCAGCATCCTGCCTGCTGATTGATTAGACATCGGCTCACTTGTTGCAATTGACAGGGCTGTGCAGGGTCACAGACAGGGAATGAAGAAGCTGCATATGAGTGGTTTATTGTAGTGAACCCATAACCTTGTAGCTATGTGCTGGGAACCCTGATGCATAATACAGATTTGGACCATGGATTTCCAGCTGTAGCTTGAACATAGTTCCCATCATCCTCAGCTGCTCTGTGTGCATGTGTGTGTGTCTCTGTATGAGTGGGTGTATATGTGTATGTGTCTGCCAGTGTATGGGGGGCATGAGTCTGTGGTGTAGGTGTGAGTGGCAGCCATTTTTTTTTCAGCCTTAGATAGTGGTGGGCGGGCTGGATAGTGGGGGTGGGCCAAAAATCACACCCTCACTGAATCACCCAATGGAAACAGGAACTCCTCCTTACTGCCGCCCCTGGGTGTGTTTTGCCAGGCACAAAGTCTTCTTTTATGTATAGATAGAGCATAACAATCAAGATTTCTACTATAACAATGTAACAAATATTAACATCAGCGCTGCTGTACTCACCAAGGCTTCAAATCCGCTGTGAATCTGGAGCTACTCCGCACAGCCTCGGCTATAGATGCTGATAAACAAGACCACACAGGAGGGGAGTGCTTCAACAGATCCGCTAATCCAAAACAGACATACAGTGCAAGGTGTTTCTAAAAATACATTTTATTGTACAGAATTAACAACACAGCAATGTTAGATGTACTGACACATGGAGACCAGTATGAAAAAGATACATGAACTGCCAAATGCGTTTCAATATCATATATGTATATATATGTGTGTGTGTGTGTGTGTGTGTGTGTGTGTGTGTGTGTGTGTGTGTGTATGCATGCATCTATATATCTGTCTATCTATCTATCTATCTATCTATCTATCTATCTATCTGTCTATCTGTCTATCTATATATCTATCTCATATCTATCTCTTATTTATCTATCTATCTATCTATCTATCTATCTATCTATCTGTCTATCTCATATCTATCTGTCTATCTATATATCTATCTATCTCATATCTATCTATCTATCTATCTATCTATCTATCTATCTAACTATCTATATATCTATCTCTTATTTATCTATCTATCTGTCTATCTCATATCTATCTGTCTATCTATATATCTGGCTCATATCTATCTATCTATCTATCTATCTATCTATCTATCTATCTATCTATCTATCTATCTACTCATATCTATCTATCTTTCTATCTATCGATCTATCTCATATCTATCTATCTATCTATCTATCTATCTATCTATCTATCTATCTCATATCTATCTATCTATCTATCTATCTATCTATTTATCTATCTATCCTCTGCGCCAAAGAAATCGTGAGATAATTTTATCAATTTGTCTGAAATATCTTTTGGGAATGGGAGCTGGAGTGTTCTGAAAAACATACAGAAATTTAGGGAGAAAGATCATTTTAACAAGATTTGACCTGTAAATTACATTTAATGGTAGGTAAAGACAAGCAGCTGTTTATCACCAAGGTATTCAATAGTAGGTAGTAAGTTTAACTCTAAAAAAAGAGTCTGTCAATGCTGTCACTCTGATCCCCAAGTATATACATTCCCCTACATAAGACAGCAGGATATGAATTGGTTGGGTTTCTCGTGGGATTCTGTCGAATGGAAGTAAAGAAGACTTGGACCAATTTATCTGAAAACCCGAAAATCTACCGAAAACATCCACCAACTGCAAGGTGGTTGTCAGGGATTTTCCGGCATTACCTAAGAAAAGCAGAATATCAACAGCATATAAATCAATTGTTCTCTTCCCTACTTTCTTTACTAAACCAACTGAAAAACGGGTTAATTTAAATCAGAATGGCCAGAGGCTCCAGGGCCAAGGCAAATAAACCAGGTGTAAGTGGGCAACCCTGCCTGGTGCTTGTTTTGTATATTTAAGAGGTTACACCAAACACTAAGGAAAATAAATGTGGTTTTGAAACTTTATTAAAAATGATAATACATTTTATATTCATATAATATATATAATCACATATATAAATTTGACCTTTTGGCAAGGAATTTCATATACTTTCTCTAAACGTAATGAAATAAAAAAAAAAAGAATATGATAATTGTAAGAGAAAAGGAAATTTAAAAGGAGAACAGCATACTGTTATCATACCACATCCTGTGCATTAGATCAACAAGGAGATACATTTTTGATTTTGTTTTTCCTTGCTTCATTGATGCAATGCTATGGGAAAGCAATACTCAGCCCTTTTCTCAGATCTTCCCCAAAGCTGACTGAATGAGTAAGAATTGCACTCTTCACAAAGCCTGAAGACTGAACTTTTCTTCAAATCACTCATGTGAGCAAATTGTTTCATATATGCTACAAATTTTGAGATAATGATGAACGTTATATGATGATCTTTCTAGAAATACTCTAAGAAAGTTTTTCTCTAGATATTGAATAGCAGATTTAAAAAAGTTTACAACAATATGACTTAAAACTCTTTTTCTAACAAAACTGCATTCATTGCTTTATTTTTGAGTAATTTTCCACATCCAAAAAAAAAATGTAATTTGCCTTTTTCTTATTGCACATGTTTAGCAGTCCTCACCAATCGATAAGGAGCACAAGCTTTGTGAAAGTAACAAGCAGCCCTTTTCTAAAACCTTCCCAAAGGCTGACTGAATGAGTAACAATCATACTCTGCATGTCGCCTCAAGACTGAGCTTCCCTTCACTGGACATATAAATGCTAATTTCTTTCAAATATGTCACAGCTATTGTGATAATGGTTAACTTAGGGTGAGGATTTTTCTTTGAAGAAAGTTTTCATTAAGTAATTTGCCGACACATTTATGTCGTTTTACATCGATATCAGGCACAAGTTAAAAAAAATATGTAAGTAAGAAAGTTTAATAAATCTAATTAAATCTTGGGTTGAAAATTTGCATAAAAGAGACTTTTTTAAAAATGTTTTACTAGAAAAATATGTTCTTTGTTTAACTGTTGAGGCTCTATCCATAGCCAAAACAATAATGTATCTTAACATTCTCTTATTTTATGTATTTAACAGCCTACAACAGTCACTAAGGAAAATAAATGTGGTTTCGAAACTTTATAAAAATAATTATTCATTTTGGATTCATATAAAATACATAATCACATATATAAATTTGAACTTTCTGTAAGGAAATTTCATATACTTTCCTAAACGTAATGAAATCAAAAGAGCAGAATATGATAATTATGAGGAAAAAAGGAATTTTAAAAGAAAAAAAATACTGTTCTCATACCACATCCTGTGCATTAGATCAACAAGGAGATACACTTTTGATTATGTTTTTCCTTGCTTCATTGAAAAAATGCTTTGTGAAAGCAATACTCATCCTTTTCTCAGATCTTCCCCAAAGCTGACTGAATGAGTAAGAATTGCACTCTTCACAAAGCCCGAAGACTGAACTTTTCTTCAAATCACTCATGTGAGCAAATTGTTTCATATATGCTACAAATTTTGAGATAATGATGAACGTAGTATGATAATTAGTGTTGAGCGAGCACCCCGATGCTCGGGTGCTCGGGTGCTCTGACCGAGCACCCCCTGAGGCTCGAGTGCTCGGCCGAGCACCCGAGCCCCATTGAAAAGCATGGGGCGACACGAGCATTTCACCAGGCACCCCCTGCTCTGATGAGGGGAGGGTGCCTGGTCAATGCCCCCCTTCATCTCCGCTATGCCCCCTCCATCTCTGAATGCCCCCTTCATCTCCGCAATGTCCCCCTTCATCTCCGCAATGTCCCCATTCATCTCCGCAATGTCCCCCTTCATCTCCGCTATGCCCCTCTTCCACAATGTCCCCCTTCATCTCCGCTATGCCCCTCTTCCACAATGTCCCCCTTCATCTTCTCTATGCCATAGAGGAGATGAAGGGGGACATTGTGGAAGAGGGGCATAGCGGAGATGAAGGGGGACATTGTGGAAGAGGGGCATAGCGGAGATGAAGGGGGACATTGTGGAAGAGGGGCATAGCGGAGATGAAGGGGGACATTGTGGAAGAGGGGCATAGAGTCTATGCCCCTCTTCCACAATGTCCCCCTTCATCTCCGCTATGCCCCCTTCATCTCCGCAATGCCCCCGTACCTCCAGTCCCTGGTGGTCCAGCGGAGCGTCTTCTGATCTGTGCCTCTTCCGGCACAGATCCCCGCCACCCGAACATGGCGGGAGAGCACATGGCGGGAGAGCACATGGCGGTACTCGACGAGTACCGCCATGTGCCGAGCAGAGCGATGCTTGAGCCGATCCGAGCATCGGCAGAGCACGCTCGCTCAACACTAATGATAATCTTTCTACAAATACTCTAAGGATGTTTTTCTCTAGAAACTGGAAAGCACATTTATAAATGTTTACATAAATATGGTAGGCAAAGTCTAAACAAATCATGTAAGTGTGAAAGTTGAATTAATCTAATTGATATTTTGAGAATTATTTTAATTAAGTGACTTGCTTAATACTCTTTTCTAACAAAAATGTATTCATTGCTTTATTGTTTGGTAATTTTCCACATCCAAAAAAAAAAATTTACTTTGTCTTTTTCTCATTTCACATGTTTAGCAGTCTACACCAATCGATAAGGAGCACATGAGTGATCTTGTGTTTTTAATAACAATAATTATATAATTTGGCTGTTTAGAATGTAGATAATCACAGTTTAGATTATTGAACTTCCTGCAAGGAAATATAAGAGACATTCTCTAAACATCACAAAATCACTTCTCAACAAATGATAATTATAACGGAAAAAGAAAATTTGAAGGGAGAGTAGTCTGAATTGAGTTGGAAAGCTATCATTTGCTTCCTCTCAGTCATTGAACTTGAACATGCCAGCAGTAAGTTCCTAATCAATTGTGTTAGTATCTGTAGATGAACAGTATACTGTTCATATTCCACATCCTATGCTTTAATTCCACAAGTAGATCCACTTTTGATGGGTACTCACTTACTTCAGTGAAGCAATGCTTTGTGAAAGTAACAAGCAGCCCATTTCTCAGACCTTCCCCAAAGCTGACTGAACGAGTGACAATCATACTCTGTATGTCGCCTCAAGACTGAGCTTCCCTTCACTGGACCTATAAGTGCTAATTTCTTTCAAATATGTCACAGCTTTTGTTATGATGGTTAACTTAGGGTGAGGATTTTTCTTTGAAGAAAGTTTTCATTAAGAAATTTGACGACACATTTATGTCGTTTTACATCGATATCAGGCACAAGTTAAAAAAAAATATGTAAGTAAGAAAGTTTAATAAATCTAATTAAATCTTGGGTTGAAAATTTGCATAAAAGAGACTTTTTTAAAAATGTTTACTAGAAAAATATATTCTTTGTTTAACTGTTGAGGCTCTATCCATAGCCAAAACAATAATGTATCTTAACATTCTCTTATTTTATATATTTAACAGCCTACAACAGTCACTAAGGAAAATATAAGTGGTTTTGAAACTTTAATAAAATAATTATTCATTTTGGATTCATATAAAATACATAATCACATATATAAATTTGAACTTTCTGTAAGGAAATTTCATATACTTTCTCTATACGTAATGAAATCAAAAGAGCAGAATATAATAATTATGAGGAATAAAGGAATTTTAAAAGAAAAAACTACTGTTCTCATACCACATCCTGTGCATTAAATCAACAAGGAGATACACTTTTGATTATGTTTTTCCTTGCTTCATTGAAAAAATGCTTTATGAAAGCAATACTCATTCTTTTCTCAGATCTTCCCCAAAGCTGACTGAATGAGTAAGAATTGCACTCTTCACAAAGCCAGAAGACTGAACTTTTCTTCAAATCACTCATGTGAGCAAATTGTTTCACATATGCTCCAAATTTTGAGATAATGATGAACGTAGTATGATAATCTTTCTAGAAATACTCTAAGGACATTTTTCTCTAGAAATTGGAAAGCACATTTATAAATGTTTACATAAATATGGGAGGCAAATTCTAAAAAAATCATGTAAGTGTGAAAGTTGAATTAATCTAATTGATATTTTGAGAATAATTTTAAGTAAGTGACTTGCTTAAAACTCTTTTTCTAACAAAAATGTATTCATTGCTTTATTGTTGGGTAATTTTCCACATCCAAAAAAAATGTACCTTGTCTTTTTCTCATTTCACATGTTTAGCAGTCTACAACAATCGATAAGGAGCACATGAGTGATCTTGTGTTTTTAATGACAATAATTATATAATTTGGCTGTTTAGAATGTAGATAATTACAGTTTATATTATTGAACTTCCTGCAAGGAAATATAAGAGACATTCTCTAAACATCACAAAATTACTTCTCAACAAATGATAATTATAAGGGAAAAAGAAAATTTGAAGGGAGAGTAGTCTGAATTGAGTTGGAAAGCTATCATTTCCTTCCTCTCAGTTATTGAACTTGAAAATGCCAGCTGTGAGTAAGTTCCAAATCAATTGTGTTAGCATCTGTAGATGAACAGTATACTGTTCATATTCCACATCCTGTGCTTTAATTCCACAAGTAGATCCAATTTTGATGGGTACTCACTTGCTTCAGTGAAGCAATGCTTTGTGAAAGTAACAAGCAGCCCATTTCTCAGACCTTCCCCAAGGATGACTGAATGAGTAACAATCATACTCTGCATGTCGCCTCAAGACTGAATTTCCCTTCACTGGACATATAAGTGCTTATTTCTTTCAAATATGTCACAGCTTTTGTTATGATGGTTAACTTAGGGTGAGGATTTTTCTTTGAAGAAAGTTTTCATTAAGAAATTTGACGACACATTTATGTCGTTTTACATCGATATCAGGCACAAGTTAAAAAAAATATGTAAGTAAGAAAGTTTAATAAATCTAATTAAATCTTGGGTTGAAAATTTGCATAAAAGAGACTTTTTTAAAAATGTTTTACTAGAAAAATATATTCTTTGTTTAACTGTTGAGGCTCTATCCATAGCCAAAACAAAAATGTATCTTAACATTCTCTTATTTTATATCTTTAACAGCCTAAAACAGTCACTAAGGAAAATAAATGTGGTTTTGAAACTTTATAAAAATAATTATTCATTTTGGATTCATATAAAATACATAATCACATATATAAATTTGAACTTTCTGTAAGGAAATTTCATATACTTTCTCTAAATGAAATGAAATCAAAATAGCAGAATATGATAATTATGAGGAATAAAGGAATTTTAAAAGAAAAAACTACTGTTCTCATACCACATCCTGTGCATTAGATCAACAAGGAGATACACTTTTGATTATGTTTTTCCTTGCTTCATTGAAAAAATGCTTTATGAAAGCAATACTCATCCTTTTCTCAGATCTTCCCCAAAGCTGACTGAATGAGTAAGAATTGCACTCTTCACAAAGCCAGAAGACTGAACTTTTCTTCAAATCACTCATGTGAGCAAATTGTTTCATATATGCTACAAATTTTGAGATAATGATGAACGTAGTATGATAATCTTTCTACAAATACTCTAAGGACGTTTTTCTCTAGAAATTGGAAAGCACATTTATAAATGTTTACATAAATATGCTAGGCAAATGCTAAAAAAATCATGTAAGTGTGAAAGTTGAATTAATCTAATTGATATTTTGAGAATAATTTTAAGTAAGTGACTTGCTTAAAACTTTTTTTCTAACAAAAATGTATTCATTGCTTTATTGTTGTGTAATTTTCCACATCCCAAAAAAACATGTACCTTGTCTTTTTCTCATTTCACATGTTTAGCAGTCTACAGCAATCGATAAGGAGCACATGAGTGATCATGTGTTTTTAATGACAATAATGATATAATTTGGCTGTTTAGAATGTAGATAATCACAGTTTAGATTATTGAACTTCCTGCAAGGAAATATAAGAGACATTCTCTAAACATCACAAAATTACTTCTCAACAAATGATAATTATAAGGGAAAAAGAAAAATTGAAGGGAGAGTAGTCTGAATTGAGTTGGAAAGCTATCATTTGCTTCCTCTCAGTCATTGAACTTGAACATGCCAGCTGTGAGTAAGTTCCAAATCAATTGTGTTAGCATCTGTAGATGAACAGTATACTGTTCATATTCCACATCCTGTGCTTTAATTCCACAAGTAGATCCAATTTTGATGGGTACTCACTTGCTTTAGTGAAGCAATGCTTTGTGAAAGTAACAAGCAGCCCATTTCTCAGACCTTCCCCAAGGCTGACTGAATGAGTAACAATCATACTCTGTATGTCACCTCAAGACTGAGCTTCCCTTCACTGGACTTATAAGTGCTAAGTGCTAAGAAGTGCTAAGAAGTGCTAAGAAGTGCTAAGTGCTAATTGCTAATTGCTAATTGCTTTCAAATATGTCACAGCTTTTGTTATGATGGTTAACTTAGGGTGAGGATTTTTCTTTGAAGAAAGTTTTCATTAAGAAATTTGACAACACATTTATGTTGTTTTACATCGATATCAGGCACAAGTTAAAAAAAATATGTAAGTAAGAAAGTTTAATAAATCTAATTAAAACTTGGGTTCAAAATTTGCATAAAAGAGACTTTTTTAAAAATGTTTTACTAGAAAAATATATTCTTTGTTTAACTGTTGAGGCTCTATCCATAGCCAAAACAAAAATGTATCTTAACAGTCTCTTATTTTATATATATTTAACAGCCTACAACAGTCACTAAGGAAAATAAATGTGGTTTTGAAACTTTATAAAAATAATTATTCATTTTGGATTCATATAAAATACATAATCACATATATAAATTTGAACTTTCTGTAAGGAAATTTCATATACTTTCTCTAAATGAAATGAAATCAAAATAGCAGAATATGATAATTATGAGGAATAAAGGAATTTTAAAAGAAAAAACTACTGTTCTCATACCACATCCTGTGCATTAGATCAACAAGGAGATACACTTTTGATTATGTTTTTCCTTGCTTCATTGAAAAAATGCTTTATGAAAGCAATACTCATCCTTTTCTCAGATCTTCCCCAAAGCTGACTGAATGAATAAGAATTGCACTCTTCACAAAGCCAGAAGACTGAACTTTTCTTCAAATCACTCATGTGAGCAAATTGTTTCATATATGCTACAAATTTTGAGATAATGATGAACGTAGTATGATAATCTTTCTAGAAATACTCTAAGGACGTTTTTCTCTAGAAATTGGAAAGCACATTTATAAATGTTTACATAAATATGCTAGGCAAATTCTAAAAAAATCATGTAAGTGTGAAAGTTGAATTAATCTAATTGATATTTTGAGAATAATTTTAAGTAAGTGACTTGCTTAAAACTCTTTTTCTAACAAAAATGTATTCATTGCTTTATTGTTGGGTAATTTTCCACATCCCAAAAAAAATGTACCTTGTCTTTTTCTCATTTCACATGTTTAGCAGTCTACAACAATCGATAAGGAGCACATGAGTGATCATGTGTTTTTAATGACAATAATGATATAATTTGGCTGTTTAGAATGTAGATAATCACAGTTTAGATTATTGAACTTCCTGCAAGGAAATATAAGAGACATTCTCTAAACATCACAAAATTACTTCTCAACAAATGATAATTATAAGGGAAAAAGAAAATTTGAAGGGAGAGTAGTCTGAATTGAGTTGGAAAGCTATCATTTGCTTCCTCTCAGTCATTGAACTTGAACATGCCAGCTGTGAGTAAGTTCCAAATCAATTGTGTTAGTATCTATAGATGAACAGTATACTGTTCATATTCCACATCCTGTGCTTTAATTCCGCAAGCAGATCCACTTTTGATGGGTACTCACTTGCTTCAGTGAAGCAATGCTTTGTGAAAGTAACAAGCAGCCCATTTCTCAGACCTTCCCCAAGGATGACTGAATAACAATCATACTCTGCATGTCGCCTCAAGACTGAGCTTCCCTTCACTGGACTTATAAGTGCTAATTGCTTTCAAATATGTCACAGCTTTTGTTATAATGGTTAACTTAGGGTGAGGATTTTTCTTTGAAGAAAGTTTTCATTAAGAAATTTGACGACACATTTACGTCGTTTTACATCGATATCAGGCACAAGTTAAAAAAAATATGTAAGTAAGAAAGTTTAATAAATCTAATTAAAACTTGGGTTGAAAATTTGCATAAAAGAGAATTTTTTAAAAATGTTTTACTAGAAAAATATATTCTTTGTTTAACTGTTGAGGCTCTATCCATAGCCAAAACAAAAATGTATCTTAACATTCTCTTATTTTATATATTTAACAGCCTACAACAGTCACTAAGGAAAATAAATATGGTTTTGAAACTTTATAAAAATAATTATTCATTTTGGATTCATATAAAATACATAATCACATATATAAATTTGAACTTTCTGTAAGGAAATTTCATATACTTTCTCTAAATGAAATGAAATCAAAATAGCAGAATATGATAATTATGAGGAATAAAGGAATTTTAAAAGAAAAAAATACTGTTCTCATACCACATCCTGTGCATTAGATCAACAAGGAGATACACTTTTGATTATGTTTTTCCTTGCTTCATTGAAAAAATGCTTTATGAAAGCAATACTCATCCTTTTCTCAGATCTTCCCCAAAGCTGACTGAATGAGTAAGAATTGCACTCTTCACAAAGCCAGAAGACTGAACTTTTCTTCAAATCACTCATGTGAGCAAATTGTTTCATATATGCTACAAATTTTGAGATAATGATGAACGTAGTATGATAATCTTTCCAGAAATACTCTAAGGACGTTTTTCTCTAGAAATTGGAAAGCACATTTATAAATGTTTACATAAATATGCAAGGCAAATTCTAAAAAAATCATGTAAGTGTGAAAGTTGAATTAATCTAATTGATATTTTGAAAATAATTTTAAGTAAGTGACTTGCTTAAAACTCTTTTTCTAACAAAAATGTATTCATTGCTTTATTGTTGGGTAATTTTCCACATCCCAAAAAAACATGTACCTTGTCTTTTTCTCATTTCACATGTTTAGCAGCCTACAACAATCGATAAGGAGTACATGAGTGATCATGTGTTTTTAATGACAATAATGATATAATTTGGCTGTTTAGAATGTAGATAATCACAGTTTAGATTATTGAACTTCCTGCAAGGAAATATAAGAGACATTCTCTAAACATCACAAAATTACTTCTCAACAAATGATAATTATAAGGGAAAAAGAAAATTTGAAGGGAGAGTAGTCTGAATTGAGTTGGAAAGCTATCATTTCCTTCCTCTCAGTCATTGAACTTGAAAATGCCAGCTGTGAGTAAGTTCCAAATCAATTGTGTTAGCATCTGTAGATGAACAGTATACTGTTCATATTCCACATCCTGTGCTTTAATTCCACAAGTAGATCCACTTTTGATGGGTACTCACTTGCTTCAGTGAAGCAATGCATTGTGAAAGTAACAAGCAGCCCATTTCTCAGACCTTCCCCAAGGATGACTGAATGAGTAACATTCATACTCTGTATGTCGCCTCAAGACTGAGCTTCCCTTCACTGGACTTATAAGTGCTAATTGCTTTCAAATATGTCACAGCTTTTGTTATGATGGTTAACTTAGGGTGAGGATTTTTCTTTGAAGAAAGTTTTCATTAAGAAATTTGACGACACATTTATGTCGTTTTACATCGATATCAGGCACAAGTTAAAAAAAATATGTAAGTAAGAAAGTTTAATAAATCTAATTAAATCTTGGGTTGAAAATTTGCATAAAAGAGACTTTTTTAAAAATGTTTTACTAGAAAAATATATTCTTTGTTTAACTGTTGAGGCTCTATCCATAGCCAAAACAAAAATGTATCTTAACATTCTCTTATTTTATATCTTTAACAGCCTACAACAGTCGCTAAGGAAAATAAATGTGGTTTTGAAACTTTATAAAAATAATTATTCATTTTGGATTCATATAAAATACATAATCACATATATAAATTTGAACTTTCTGTTAGGAAATTTCATATACTTTCTCTGAATGAAATGAAATCAAAATAGCAGAATATGATAATTATGAGGAATAAAGGAATTTTAAAAGAAAAAACTACTGTTCTCATACCACATCCTGTGCATTAGATCAACAAGGAGATACACTTTTGATTACGTTTTTCCTTGCTTCATTGATAAAATGCTTTATGAAAGCAATACTCATCCTTTTCTCAGATCTTCCCCAAAGCTGACTGAATGAGTAAGAATTGCACTCTTCACAAAGCCAGAAGACTGAACTTTTCTTCAAATCACTCATGTGAGCAAATTGTTTCATATATGCTACAAATTTTGAGATAATGATGAACGTAGTATGATAATCTTTCTAGAAATACTCTAAGAACGTTTTTCTCTAGAAATTGGAAAGCACATTTATAAATGTTTACATAAATATGCTAGGCAAATTCTAAAAAAATCATGTAAGTGTGAAAGTTGAATTAATCTAATTGATATTTTGAGAATAATTTTAAGTAAGTGACTTGCTTAAAACTCTTTTTCTAACAAAAATGTATTCATTGCTTTATTGTTGTGTAATTTTCCACATCCCAAAAAAACATGTACCTTGTCTTTTTCTCATTTCACATGTTTAGCAGTCTACAACAATCGATAAGGAGCACATGAGTGATTGTGTTTTTAATGACAATAATGATATAATTTGGCTGTTTAGAATGTAGATAATCACAGTTTAGATTATTGAACTTCCTGCAAGGAAATATAAGAGACATTCTCTAAACATCACAAAATTACTTCTCAACAAATGATAATTTTAAGGGAAAAAGAAAATTTGAAGGGAGAGTAGTCTGAATTGAGTTGGAAAGCTATCATTTGCTTCCTCTCAGTCATTGAACTTGAACATGCCAGCTGTGAGTAAGTTCCAAATCAATTGTGTTAGCATCTGTAGATGAACAGTATACTGTTCATATTCCACATCCTGTGCTTTAATTCCACAAGCAGATCCACTTTTGATGGGTACTCACTTGCTTCAGTGAAGCAATGCTTTGTGAAAGTAACAAGCAGCCCATTTCTCAGACCTTCTCCAAGGCTGACTGAATAACAATCATACTCTGTATGTCGCCTCAAGACTGAGCTTCCCTTCACTGGACTTATAAGTGCTAATTGCTTTCAAATATGTCACAGCTTTTGTTATGATGGTTAACTTAGGGTGAGGATTTTTCTTTGAAGAAAGTTTTCATTAAGAAATTTGACGACACATTTATGTCGTTTTACATCGATATCAGGCACAAGTTAACAAAAATATGTAAGTAAGAAAGTTTAATAAATCTAATTAAATCTTGGGTTGAAAATTTGCATAAAAGAGACTTTTTTAAAAATGTTTTACTAGAAAAATATATTCTTTGTTTAACTGTTGAGGCTCTATCCATAGCCAAAACAAAAATGTATCTTAACATTCTCTTATTTCATATATTTAACAGTCTACAACAGTCACTAAGGAAAATAAATGTGGTTTTGAAACTTTATAAAAATAATTATTCATTTTGGATTCATATAAAATACATAATCACATATATAAATTTGAACTTTCTGTAAGGAAATTTCATATACTTTCTCTAAATGAAATGAAATCAAAATAGCAGAATATGATAATTATGAGGAATAAAGGAATTTTAAAAGAAAAAACTACTGTTCTCATACCACATCCTGTGCATTAGATCAACAAGGAGATACACTTTTGATTATGTTTTTCCTTGCTTTATTGAAAAAATGCTTTATGAAAGCAATACTCATCCTTTTCTCAGATCTTCCCCAAAGCTGACTGAATGAGTAAGAATTGCACTCTTCACAAAGCCAGAAGACTGAACTTTTCTTCAAATCACTCATGTGAGCAAATTGTTTCATATATGCTACAAATTTTGAGATAATGATGAACGTAGTATGATAATCTTTCTAGAAATACTCTAAGGACGTTTTTCTCTAGAAATTGGAAAGCACATTTATAAATGTTTACATAAATATGCTAGGCAAATTCTAAAAAAATCATGTAAGTGTGAAAGTTGAATTAATCTAATTGATATTTTGAGAATAATTTTAAGTAAGTGACTTGCTTAAAACTCTTTTTCTAACAAAAATGTATTCATTGCTTTATTGTTGGGTAATTTTCCACATCCCAAAAAAACATGTACCTTGTCTTTTTCTCATTTCACATGTTTAGCAGTCTACAACAATCGATAAGGAGCACATGAGTGATCATGTGTTTTTAATGACAATAATGATATAATTTGGCTGTTTAGAATGTAGATAATCACAGTTTAGATTATTGAACTTCCTGCAAGGAAATATAAGAGACATTCTCTAAACATCACAAAATTACTTCTCAACAAATGATAATTATAAGGGAAAAAGAAAATTTGAAGGGAGAGTAGTCTGAATTGAGTTGGAAAGCTATCATTTGCTTCCTCTCAGTCATTGAACTTGAACATGCCAGCTGTGAGTAAGTTCCAAATCAATTGTGTTAACATCTGTAGATGAACAGTATACTGTTCATATTCCACATCCTGTGCTTTAATTCCACAAGTAGATCCAATTTTGCTGGGTACTCACTTGCTTCAGTGAAGCAATGCTTTGTGAAAGTAACAAGCAGCCCATTTCTCAGACCTTCCCCAAGGCTGACTGAATGAGTAACAATCAAACTCTGTATGTCGCCTCAAGACTGAGCTTCTCTTCACTGGATTTATAAGTGCTAATTGCTTTCAAATATGTCACAGCTTTTGTTATAATGGTTAACTTAGGGTGAGGATTTTTCTTTGAAGAAAGTTTTCATTAAGAAATTTGACGACACATTTACGTCGTTTTACATCGATATCAGGCACAAGTTAAAAAAAATATGTAAGTAAGAAACTTTAATAAATATAATTAAAACTTGGGTTGAAAATTTGCATAAAAGAGAATTTTTTAAAAATGTTTTACTAGAAAAATATATTCTTTGTTTAACTGTTGAGGCTCTATCCATAGCCAAAACAAAAATGTATCTTAACATTCTCTTATTTTATATATTTAACAGCCTACAACAGTCACTAAGGAAAATAAATGTGGTTTTGAAACTTTATAAAAATAATTATTCATTTTGGATTCATATAAAATACATAATCACATATATAAATTTGAACTTTCTGTAAGGAAATTTCATATACTTTCTCTAAATGAAATGAAATCAAAATAGCAGAATCTGATAATTATGAGGAATAAAGGAATTTTAAAAGAAAAAACTACTGTTCTCATACCACATCCTGTGCATTAGATCAACAAGGAGATACACTTTTGATTATGTTTTTCCTTGCTTTATTGAAAAAATGCTTTATGAAAGCAATACTCATCCTTTTCTCAGATCTTCCCCAAAGCTGACTGAATGAGTAAGAATTGCACTCTTCACAAAGCCAGAAGACTGAACTTTTCTTCAAATCACTCATGTGAGCAAATTGTTTCATATATGCTACAAATTTTGAGATAATGATGAACGTAGTATGATAATCTTTCTAGAAATACTCTAAGGACGTTTTTCTCTAGAAATTGGAAAGCACATTTATAAATGTTTACATAAATATGCTAGGCAAATTCTAAAAAAATCATGTAAGTGTGAAAGTTGAATTAATCTAATTGATATTTTGAGAATAATTTTAAGTAAGTGACTTGCTTAAAACTCTTTTTCTAACAAAAATGTATTCATTGCTTTATTGTTGGGTAATTTTCCACATCCCAAAAAAACATGTACCTTGTCTTTTTTTCATTTCACATGTTTAGCAGTCTACAACAATCGATAAGGAGCACATAAGTGATCATGTGTTTTTAATGACAATAATGATATAATTTGGCTGTTTAGAATGTAGATAATCACAGTTTAGATTATTGAACTTCCTGCAAGGAAATATAAGAGACATTCTCTAAACATCACAAAATTACTTCTCAACAAATGATAATTATAAGGGAAAAAGAAAATTTGAAGGGAGAGTAGTCTGAATTGAGTTGGAAAGCTATCATTTGCTTCCTCTCAGTCATTGAACTTGAACATGCCAGCTGTGAGTAAGTTCCAAATCAATCGTGTTAGCATCTGTAGATGAACAGTATACTGTTCATATTCCACATCCTGTGCTTTAATTCCACAAGTAGATCCACTTTTGATGGGTACTCACTTGCTTCAGTGAAGCAATGCTTTGAGAAAGTAACAAGCAGCCTATTTCTCAGACCTTCCCCAAGGCTGACTGAATGAGTAACAATCATACTCTGTATGTCACCTCAAGACTGAGCTTCCCTTCACTGGCCTTATAAATGCTAATTGCTTTCAAATATGTCACAGCTTTTGTTATGATGGTTAACTTAGGGTGAGGATTTTTCTTTGAAGAAAGTTTTCTTTAAGAAATTTGACGACACATTTATGTCGTTTTACATCGATATCAGGCACAAGTTAAAAAAAATATGTAAGTAAGAAAGTTTAATAAATCTAATTAAATCTTGGGTTGAAAATTTGCATAAAAGAGACTTTTTTAAAAATGTTTTACTAGAAAAATATATTCTTTGTTTAACTGTTGAGGCTCTATCCATAGCCAAAACAATAATGTATCTTAACATTCTCTTATTTTATATATTTAACAGCCTACAACAGTCACTAAGGAAAATAAATGTGGTTTTGAAACTTTATAAAAATAATTATTCATTTTGGATTCATATAAAATACATAATCACATATATAAATTTGAACTTTCTGTAAGGAAATTTCATATACTTTCTCTAAATGAAATGAAATCAAAATAGCAGAATATGATAATTATGAGGAATAAAGGAATTTTAAAAGAAAAAACTCCTGTTCTCATACCACATCCTGTGCATTAGATCAACAAGGAGATACACTTTTGATTATGTTTTTCCTTGCTTCATTGAAAAAATGCTTTATGAAAGCAATACTCATCCTTTTCTCAGATCTTCCCCAAAGCTGACTGAATGTGTAAGAATTGCACTCTTCACAAAGCCAGAAGACTGAACTTTTCTTCAAATCACTCATGTGAGCAAATTGTTTCATATATGCTACAAATTTTGAGATAATGATGAACGTAGTATGATAATCTTTCAAGAAATACTCTAAGGACGTTTTTCTCTAGAAATTGGAAAGCACATTTATAAATGTTTACATAAATATGCAAGGCAAATTCTAAAAAAATCATGTAAGTGTGAAAGTTGAATTAATCTAATTGATATTTTGAGAATAATTTTAAGTAAGTGACTTGCTTAAAACTCTTTTTCTAACAAAAGTGTATTCATTGCTTTATTGTTGGGTAATTTTCCACACCCCAAAAAAACATGTACCTTGTTTTTTTCTCATTTCACATGTTTAGCAGTCTACAACAATCGATAAGGAGTACATGAGTGATCATGTGTTTTTAATGACAATAATGATATAATTTGGCTGTTTAGAATGTAGATAATCACAGTTTAGATTATTGAACTTCCTGCAAGGAAATATAAGAGACATTCTCTAAACATCACAAAATTACTTCTCAACAAATGATAATTATAAGGGAAAAAGAAAAATTGAAGGGAGAGTAGTCTGAATTGAGTTGGAAAGCTATCATTTGCTTCCTCTCAGTCATTGAACTTGAACATGCCAGCTGTGAGTAAGTTCCAAATCAATTGTGTTAGCATCTGTAGATGAACAGTATACTGTTCATATTCCACATCCTGTGCTTTAATTCCACAAGTAGATCCAATTTTGCTGGGTACTTACTTGCTTCAGTGAAGCAATGCTTTGTGAAAGTAACAAGCAGCCCATTTCTCAGACCTTCCCCAAGGCTGACTGAATGAGTAACAATCAAACTCTGTATGTCGCCTCAAGACTGAGCTTCCCTTCACTGGATTTATAAGTGCTAATTGCTTTCAAATATGTCACAGCTTTTGTTATAATGGTTAACTTAGGGTGAGGATTTTTCTTTGAAGAAAGTTTTCATTAAGAAATTTGACGACACATTTACGTCGTTTTACATCGATATCAGGCACAAGTTAAAAAAAATATGTAAGTAAGAAAGTTTAATAAATCTAATTAAAACTTGGGTTGAAAATTTGCATAAAAGAGAATTTTTTAAAAATGTTTTACTAGAAAAATATATTCTTTGTTTAACTGTTGAGGCTCTATCCATAGCCAAAACAAAAATGTATCTTAACATTCTCTTATTTTATATATTTAACAGACTACAACAGTCACTAAGGAAAATAAATATGGTTTTGAAACTTTATAAAAATAATTATTCATTTTGGATTCATATAAAATACTTAATCACATATATAAATTTGAACTTTCTGTAAGGAAATTTCATATACTTTCTCTAAATGAAATGAAATCAAAATAGCAGAATATGATAATTATGAGGAATAAAGGAATTTTAAAAGAAAAAAATACTGTTCTCATACCACATCCTGTGCATTAGATCAACAAGGAGATACACTTTTGATTATGTTTTTCCTTGCTTCATTGAAAAAATGCTTTATGAAAGCAATACTCATCCTTTTCTCAGATCTTCCCCAAAGCTGACTGAATGAGTAAGAATTGCACTCTTCACAAAGCCAGAAGACTGAACTTTTCTTCAAATCACTCATGTGAGCAAATTGTTTCATATATGCTACAAATTTTGAGATAATGATGAACGTAGTATGATAATCTTTCTAGAAATACTCTAAGGACGTTTTTCTCTAGAAATTGGAAAGCACATTTATAAATGTTTACATAAATATGCAAGGCAAATTCTAAAAAAATCATGTAAGTGTGAAAGTTGAATTAATCTAATTGATATTTTGAAAATAATTTTAAGTAAGTGACTTGCTTAAAACTCTTTTTCTAACAAAAATGTATTCATTGCTTTATTGTTGGGTAATTTTCCACATCCCAAAAAAACATGTACCTTGTCTTTTTCTCATTTCACATGTTTAGCAGCCTACAACAATCGATAAGGAGTACATGAGTGATCATGTGTTTTTAATGAAAATAATGATATAATTTGGCTGTTTAGAATGTAGATAATCACAGTTTAGATTATTGAACTTCCTGCAAGGAAATATAAGAGACATTCTCTAAACATCACAAAATTACTTCTCAACAAATGATAATTATAAGGGAAAAAGAAAATTTGAAGAGAGAGTAGTCTGAATTGAGTTGGAAAGCTATCATTTCCTTCCTCTCAGTCATTGAACTTGAAAATGCCAGCTGTGAGTAAGTTCCAAATCAATTGTGTTAGCATCTGTAGATGAACAGTATACTGTTCATATTCCACATCCTGTGCTTTAATTCCACAAGTAGATCCACTTTTGATGGGTACTCACTTGCTTCAGTGAAGCAATGCATTGTGAAAGTAACAAGCAGCCCATTTCTCAGACCTTCCCCAAGGATGACTGAATGAGTAACAATCATACTCTATATGTCGCCTCAAGACTGAGCTTCCCTTCACTGGACTTATAAGTGCTAATTGCTTTCAAATATGTCACAGCTTTTGTTATGATGGTTAACTTAGGGTGAGGATTTTTCTTTGAAGAAAGTTTTCATTAAGAAATTTGACGACACATTTATGTCGTTTTACATCGATATCAGGCACAAGTTAAAAAAAATATGTAAGTAAGAAAGTTTAATAAATCTAATTAAATCTTGGGTTGAAAATTTGCATAAAAGAGACTTTTTTAAAAATGTTTTACTAGAAAAATATATTCTTTGTTTAACTGTTGAGGCTCTATCCATAGCCAAAACAAAAATGTATCTTAACATTCTCTTATTTTATATCTTTAACAGCCTACAACAGTCACTAAGGAAAATAAATGTGGTTTTGAAACTTTATAAAAATAATTATTCATTTTGGATTCATATAAAATACATAATCACATATATAAATTTGAACTTTCTGTAAGGAAATTTCATATACTTTCTCTAAATGAAATGAAATCAAAATAGCAGAATATGATAATTATGAGGAATAAAGGAATTTTAAAAGAAAAAACTCCTGTTCTCATACCACATCCTGTGCATTAGATCAACAAGGAGATACACTTTTGATTATGTTTTTCCTTGCTTCATTGAAAAAATGCTTTATGAAAGCAATACTCATCCTTTTCTCAGATCTTCCCCAAAGCTGACTGAATGTGTAAGAATTGCACTCTTCACAAAGCCAGAAGACTGAACTTTTCTTCAAATCACTCATGTGAGCAAATTGTTTCATATATGCTACAAATTTTGAGATAATGATGAACGTAGTATGATAATCTTTCAAGAAATACTCTAAGGACGTTTTTCTCTAGAAATTGGAAAGCACATTTATAAATGTTTACATAAATATGCAAGGCAAATTCTAAAAAAATCATGTAAGTGTGAAAGTTGAATTAATCTAATTGATATTTTGAGAATAATTTTAAGTAAGTGACTTGCTTAAAACTCTTTTTCTAACAAAAGTGTATTCATTGCTTTATTGTTGGGTAATTTTCCACACCCCAAAAAAACATGTACCTTGTTTTTTTCTCATTTCACATGTTTAGCAGTCTACAACAATCGATAAGGAGTACATGAGTGATCATGTGTTTTTAATGACAATAATGATATAATTTGGCTGTTTAGAATGTAGATAATCACAGTTTAGATTATTGAACTTCCTGCAAGGAAATATAAGAGACATTCTCTAAACATCACAAAATTACTTCTCAACAAATGATAATTATAAGGGAAAAAGAAAATTTGAAGGGAGAGTAGTCTAAATTGAGTTGGAAAGCTATCATTTGCTTCCTCTCAGTCATTGAACTTGAACATGCCAGCTGTGAGTAAGTTCCAAATCAATTGTGTTAGCATGTGTAGATGAACAGTATACTGTTCATATTCCACATCCTGTGCTTTAATTCCACAAGTAGATCCACTTTTGATGGGTACTCACTTGCTTCAGTGAAGCAATACTTTGTGAAAGTAACAAGCAGCCCATTTCTCAGACCTTCCCCAAGGCTGACTGAATGAGTAATAATCATACTCTGTATGTCGCCTCAAGACTGAGCTTCCCTTCACTGGACTTATAAGTGCTAATTGCTTTCAAATATGTCACAGCTTTTGTTATGATGGTTAACTTAGGGTGAGGATTTTTCTTTGAAGAAAGTTTTCATTAAGAAATTTGACGACACATTTATGTCGTTTTACATCGATATCAGGCACAAGTTAAAAAAAATATGTAAGTAAGAAAGTTTAATAAATCTAATTAAAACTTGGGTTGAAAATTTGCATAAAAGAGACTTTTTTAAAAATGTTTTACTAGAAAAATATATTCTTTGTTTAACTGTTGAGGCTTTATCCATAGCCAAAACAAAAATGTATCTTAACATTCTCTTATTTTATATATTTAACAGCCTACAACAGTCACTAAGGAAAATAAATGTGGTTTTGAAACTTTATAAAAATAATTATTCATTTTGGATTCATATAAAATACATAATCACATATATAAATTTGAACTTTCTGTAAGGAAATTTCATATACTTTCTCTAAATGAAATGAAATCAAAATAGCAGAATATGATAATTATGAGGAATAAAGGAATTTTAATAGAAAAAACTACTGTTCTCATACCACATCCTGTGCATTAGATCAACAAGGAGATACACTTTTGATTATGTTTTTCCTTGCTTCATTGAAAAAATGCTTTATGAAAGCAATACTCATCCTTTTCTCAGATCTTCCCCAAAGCTGACTGAATGAGTAAGAATTGCACTCTTCACAAAGCCAGAAGACTGAACTTTTCTTCAAATCACTCATGTGAGCAAATTGTTTCATATATGCTACAAATTTTGAGATAATGATGAACGTAGTATGATAATCTTTCTAGAAATACTCTAAGGACGTTTTTCTCTAGAAATTGGAAAGCACATTTATAAATGTTTACGTAAATATGCTAGGCAAATTCTAAAAAAATCATGTAAGTGTGAACGTTGAATTAATCTAATTGATATTTTGAGAATAATTTTAAGTAAGTGACTTGCTTAAAACTCTTTTTCTAACAAAAATGTATTCATTGCTTTATTGTTGGGTAATTTTCCACATCCCAAAAAAACATGTACCTTGTCTTTTTCTCATTTCACATGTTTAGCAGTCTACAACAATCGATAAGGAGCACATGAGTGATCATGTGTTTTTAATGACAATAATGATATAATTTGCCTGTTTAGAATGTAGATAATCACAGTTTAGATTATTGAACTTCCTGCAAGGAAATATAAGAAACATTCTCTAAACATCACAAAATTACTTCTCAACAAATGATAATTATAAGGGAAAAAGAAAATTTGAAGGGAGAGTAGTCTGAATTGAGTTGGAAAGCTATCATTTGCTTCCTCTCAGTCATTGAACTTGAACATGCCAGCTGTGAGTAAGTTCCAAATCAATTGTGTTAGCATCTGTAGATGAACAGTATACTGTTCATATTCCACATCCTGTGCTTTAATTCCACAAGTAGATCCAATTTTGATGGGTACTCACTTGCTTCAGTGAAGCAATGCTTTGTGAAAGTAACAAGCAGCCCATTTCTCAGACCTTCCCCAAGGCTGACTGAATGAGTAACAATCATACTCTGTATGTCGCCTCAAGACTGAGCTTCCCTTCACTGGACTTATAAGTGCTAATTGCTTTCAAATATGTCACAGCTTTTGTTATGATGGTTAACTTAGGGTAAGGATTTTTCTTTGAAGAAAGTTCTCATTAAGAAATTTGACGACACATTTATGTCGTTTTACATCGATATCAGGCACAAGTTAAAAAAAATAT
Source organism: Rhinophrynus dorsalis (assembly GCA_037306005.1). NCBI lineage: Eukaryota > Metazoa > Chordata > Amphibia > Anura > Rhinophrynidae > Rhinophrynus > Rhinophrynus dorsalis. The sequence continues at coordinate 689,178,509 of CM074718.1, forward strand.
GTAAGTAAGAAAGTTTAATAAATCTAATTAAAACTTGGGTTGAAAATTTGCATAAAAGAGACTTTTTTAAAAATGTTTTACTAGAAAAATATATTCTTTGTTTAACTGTTGAGGCTTTATCCATAGCCAAAACAAAAATGTATCTTAACATTCTCTTATTTTATATATTTAACAGCCTACAACAGTCACTAAGGAAAATAAATGTGGTTTTGAAACTTTATAAAAATAATTATTCATTTTGGATTCATATAAAATACATAATCACATATATAAATTTGAACTTTCTGTAAGGAAATTTCATATACTTTCTCTAAATGAAATGAAATCAAAATAGCAGAATATGATAATTATGAGGAATAAAGGAATTTTAAAAGAAAAAACTACTGTTCTCATACCACATCCTGTGCATTAGATCAACAAGGAGATACACTTTTGATTATGTTTTTCCTTGCTTTATTGAAAAAATGCTTTATGAAAGCAATACTCATTCTTTTCTCAGATCTTCCCCAAAGCTGACTGAATGAGTAAGAATTGCACTCTTCACAAAGCCAGAAGACTGAACTTTTCTTCAAATCACTCATGTGAGCAAATTGTTTCATATATGCTACAAATTTTGAGATAATGATGAACGTAGTATGATAATCTTTCTAGAAATACTCTAAGGACGTTTTTCTCTAGAAATTGGAAAGCACATTTATAAATGTTTACATAAATATGCAAGGCAAATTCTAAAAAAATCATGTAAGTATGAAAGTTGAATTAATCTAATTGATATTTTGAGAATAATTTTAAGTAAGTGACTTGCTTAAAACTCTTTTTCTAACAAAAATGTATTCATTGCTTTATTGTTGGGTAATTTTCCACATCCCAAAAAAACATGTACCTTGTCTTTTTCTCATTTCACATGTTTAGCAGTCTACAACAATCGATAAGGAGCACATGAGTGATCATGTGTTTTTAATGACAATAATGATATAATTTGGCTGTTTAGAATGTAGATAATCACAGTTTAGATTATTGAACTTCCTGCAAGGAAATATAAGAGACATTCTCTAAACATCACAAAATTACTTCTCAACAAATGATAATTATAAGGGAAAAAGAAAATTTGAAGGGAGAGTAGTCTGAATTGAGTTGGAAAGCTATCATTTGCTTCCTCTCAGTCATTGAACTTGAACATGTCAGCTGTGAGTAAGTTCCAAATCAATTGTGTTAGCATCTGTAGATGAACAGTATACTGTTCATATTCCACATCCTGTGCTTTAATTCCACAAGTAGAACCCCTTTTGATGGGTACTCACTTGCTTCAGTGAAGCAATGCTTTGTGAAAGTAACAAGCAGCCCATTTCTCAGACCTTCCACAAGGCTGACCGAATGAGTAACAATCATAATCTGTATGTCGCCTCAAGACTGAGCTTCCCTACACTGGACTTATAAGTGCTAATTGCTTTCAAATATGTCACAGCTTTTGTTATGATGGTTAACTTAGGGTGAGGATTTTTCTTTGAAGAAAGTTTTCATTAAGAAATTTGACGACACATTTATGTCGTTTTACATCGATATCAGGCACAAGTTAAAAAAAATATGTAAGTAAGAAAGTTTAATAAATCTAATTAAATCTTGGGTTGAAAATTTGCATAAAAGAGACTTTTTTAAAAATGTTTTACTAGAAAAATATATTCTTTGTTTAACTGTTGAGGCTCTATCCATAGCCAAAACAATAATGTATCTTAAAATTCTCTTATTTTATATCTTTAACAGCCTACAACAGTTACTAAGGAAAATAAATGTGGTTTTGAAACTTTATAAAAATAATTATTCATTTTGGATTCATATAAAATACATAATCACATATATAAATTTGAACTTTCTGTAAGGAAATTTCATATACTTTCTCTAAATGAAATGAAATCAAAATAGCAGAATATGATAATTATGAGGAATAAAGGAATTTTAAAAGAAAAAACTCCTGTTCTCATACCACATCCTGTGCATTAGATCAACAAGGAGATACACTTTTGATTATGTTTTTCCTTGCTTCATTGAAAAAATGCTTTATGAAAGCAATACTCATCCTTTTCTCAGATCTTCCCCAAAGCTGACTGAATGAGTAAGAATTGCACTCTTCACAAAGCCAGAAGACTGAACTTTTCTTCAAATCACTCATGTGAGCAAATTGTTTCATATATGCTACAAATTTTGAGATAATGATGAACGTAGTATGATAATCTTTCTAGAAATACTCTAAGGACGTTTTTCTCTAGAAATTGGAAAGCACATTTATAAATGTTTACATAAATATGCTAGGCAAATTCTAAAAAAATCATGTAAGTGTGAAAGTTGAATTAATCTAATTGATATTTTGAGAATAATTTTAAGTAAGTGACTTGCTTAAAACTCTTTTTCTAACAAAAATGTATTCATTGCTTTATTGTTGGGTAATTTTCCAAATCCCAAAAAAACATGTACCTTGTCTTTTTCTCATTTCACATGTTTAGCAGTCTACAACCATCGATAAGGAGCACATGAGTGATCATGTGTTTTTAATGACAATAATGATATAATTTGCCTGTTTAGAATGTAGATAATCACAGTTTAGATTATTGAACTTCCTGCAAGGAAATATAAGAGACATTCTCTAAACATCACAAAATTACTTCTCAACAAATGATAATTATAAGGGAAAAAGAAAATTTGAAGGGAGAGTAGTCTAAATTGAGTTGGAAAGCTATCATTTGCTTCCTCTCAGTCATTGAACTTGAACATGCCAGCTGTGAGTAAGTTCCAAATCAATTGTGTTAGCATGTGTAGATGAACAGTATACTGTTCATATTCCACATCCTGTGCTTTAATTCCACAAGTAGATCCACTTTTGATGGGTACTCACTTGCTTCAGTGAAGCAATACTTTGTGAAAGTAACAAGCAGCCCATTTCTCAGACCTTCCCCAAGGCTGACTGAATGAGTAATAATCATACTCTGTATGTCGCCTCAAGACTGAGCTTCCCTTCACTGGACTTATAAGGGCTAATTGCTTTCAAATATGTCACAGCTTTTGTTATGATGGTTAACTTAGGGTGAGGATTTTTCTTTGAAGAAAGTTTTCATTAAGAAATTTGACGACACATTTATGTCGTTTTACATCGATATCAGGCACAAGTTAAAAAAAATATGTAAGTAAGAAAGTTTAATAAATCTAATTAAAACTTGGGTTGAAAATTTGCATAAAAGAGACTTTTTTAAAAATGTTTTACTAGAAAAATATATTCTTTGTTTAACTGTTGAGGCTTTATCCATAGCCAAAACAAAAATGTATCTTAACATTCTCTTATTTTATATATTTAACAGCCTACAACAGTCACTAAGGAAAATAAATGTGGTTTTGAAACTTTATAAAAATAATTATTCATTTTGGATTCATATAAAATACATAATCACATATATAAATTTGAACTTTCTGTAAGGAAATTTCATATACTTTCTCTAAATGAAATGAAATCAAAATAGCAGAATATGATAATTATGAGGAATAAAGGAATTTTAATAGAAAAAACTACTGTTCTCATACCACATCCTGTGCATTAGATCAACAAGGAGATACACTTTTGATTATGTTTTTCCTTGCTTCATTGAAAAAATGCTTTATGAAAGCAATACTCATCCTTTTCTCAGATCTTCCCCAAAGCTGACTGAATGAGTAAGAATTGCACTCTTCACAAAGCCAGAAGACTGAACTTTTCTTCAAATCACTCATGTGAGCAAATTGTTTCATATATGCTACAAATTTTGAGATAATGATGAACGTAGTATGATAATCTTTCTAGAAATACTCTAAGGACGTTTTTCTCTAGAAATTGGAAAGCACATTTATAAATGTTTACGTAAATATGCTAGGCAAATTCTAAAAAAATCATGTAAGTGTGAACGTTGAATTAATCTAATTGATATTTTGAGAATAATTTTAAGTAAGTGACTTGCTTAAAACTCTTTTTCTAACAAAAATGTATTCATTGCTTTATTGTTGGGTAATTTTCCACATCCCAAAAAAACATGTACCTTGTCTTTTTCTCATTTCACATGTTTAGCAGTCTACAACAATCGATAAGGAGCACATGAGTGATCATGTGTTTTTAATGACAATAATGATATAATTTGCCTGTTTAGAATGTAGATAATCACAGTTTAGATTATTGAACTTCCTGCAAGGAAATATAAGAAACATTCTCTAAACATCACAAAATTACTTCTCAACAAATGATAATTATAAGGGAAAAAGAAAATTTGAAGGGAGAGTAGTCTGAATTGAGTTGGAAAGCTATCATTTGCTTCCTCTCAGTCATTGAACTTGAACATGCCAGCTGTGAGTAAGTTCCAAATCAATTGTGTTAGCATCTGTAGATGAACAGTATACTGTTCATATTCCACATCCTGTGCTTTAATTCCACAAGTAGATCCAATTTTGATGGGTACTCACTTGCTTCAGTGAAGCAATGCTTTGTGAAAGTAACAAGCAGCCCATTTCTCAGACCTTCCCCAAGGCTGACTGAATGAGTAACAATCATACTCTGTATGTCGCCTCAAGACTGAGCTTCCCTTCACTGGACTTATAAGTGCTAATTGCTTTCAAATATGTCACAGCTTTTGTTATGATGGTTAACTTAGGGTAAGGATTTTTCTTTGAAGAAAGTTCTCATTAAGAAATTTGACGACACATTTATGTCGTTTTACATCGATATCAGGCACAAGTTAAAAAAAATATGTAAGTAAGAAAGTTTAATAAATCTAATTAAAACTTGGGTTGAAAATTTGCATAAAAGAGACTTTTTTAAAAATGTTTTACTAGAAAAATATATTCTTTGTTTAACTGTTGAGGCTTTATCCATAGCCAAAACAAAAATGTATCTTAACATTCTCTTATTTTATATATTTAACAGCCTACAACAGTCACTAAGGAAAATAAATGTGGTTTTGAAACTTTATAAAAATAATTATTCATTTTGGATTCATATAAAATACATAATCACATATATAAATTTGAACTTTCTGTAAGGAAATTTCATATACTTTCTCTAAATGAAATGAAATCAAAATAGCAGAATATGATAATTATGAGGAATAAAGGAATTTTAAAAGAAAAAACTACTGTTCTCATACCACATCCTGTGCATTAGATCAACAAGGAGATACACTTTTGATTATGTTTTTCCTTGCTTTATTGAAAAAATGCTTTATGAAAGCAATACTCATTCTTTTCTCAGATCTTCCCCAAAGCTGACTGAATGAGTAAGAATTGCACTCTTCACAAAGCCAGAAGACTGAACTTTTCTTCAAATCACTCATGTGAGCAAATTGTTTCATATATGCTACAAATTTTGAGATAATGATGAACGTAGTATGATAATCTTTCTAGAAATACTCTAAGGACGTTTTTCTCTAGAAATTGGAAAGCACATTTATAAATGTTTACATAAATATGCAAGGCAAATTCTAAAAAAATCATGTAAGTATGAAAGTTGAATTAATCTAATTGATATTTTGAGAATAATTTTAAGTAAGTGACTTGCTTAAAACTCTTTTTCTAACAAAAATGTATTCATTGCTTTATTGTTGGGTAATTTTCCACATCCCAAAAAAACATGTACCTTGTCTTTTTCTCATTTCACATGTTTAGCAGTCTACAACAATCGATAAGGAGCACATGAGTGATCATGTGTTTTTAATGACAATAATGATATAATTTGGCTGTTTAGAATGTAGATAATCACAGTTTAGATTATTGAACTTCCTGCAAGGAAATATAAGAGACATTCTCTAAACATCACAAAATTACTTCTCAACAAATGATAATTATAAGGGAAAAAGAAAATTTGAAGGGAGAGTAGTCTGAATTGAGTTGGAAAGCTATCATTTGCTTCCTCTCAGTCATTGAACTTGAACATGTCAGCTGTGAGTAAGTTCCAAATCAATTGTGTTAGCATCTGTAGATGAACAGTATACTGTTCATATTCCACATCCTGTGCTTTAATTCCACAAGTAGAACCACTTTTGATGGGTACTCACTTGCTTCAGTGAAGCAATGCTTTGTGAAAGTAACAAGCAGCCCATTTCTCAGACCTTCCACAAGGCTGACCGAATGAGTAACAATCATAATCTGTATGTCGCCTCAAGACTGAGCTTCCCTACACTGGACTTATAAGTGCTAATTGCTTTCAAATATGTCACAGCTTTTGTTATGATGGTTAACTTAGGGTGAGGATTTTTCTTTGAAGAAAGTTTTCATTAAGAAATTTGACGACACATTTATGTCGTTTTACATCGATATCAGGCACAAGTTAAAAAAAATATGTAAGTAAGAAAGTTTAATAAATCTAATTAAATCTTGGGTTGAAAATTTGCATAAAAGAGACTTTTTTAAAAATGTTTTACTAGAAAAATATATTCTTTGTTTAACTGTTGAGGCTCTATCCATAGCCAAAACAATAATGTATCTTAAAATTCTCTTATTTTATATCTTTAACAGCCTACAACAGTTACTAAGGAAAATAAATGTGGTTTTGAAACTTTATAAAAATAATTATTCATTTTGGATTCATATAAAATACATAATCACATATATAAATTTGAACTTTCTGTAAGGAAATTTCATATACTTTCTCTAAATGAAATGAAATCAAAATAGCAGAATATGATAATTATGAGGAATAAAGGAATTTTAAAAGAAAAAACTCCTGTTCTCATACCACATCCTGTGCATTAGATCAACAAGGAGATACACTTTTGATTATGTTTTTCCTTGCTTCATTGAAAAAATGCTTTATGAAAGCAATACTCATCCTTTTCTCAGATCTTCCCCAAAGCTGACTGAATGAGTAAGAATTGCACTCTTCACAAAGCCAGAAGACTGAACTTTTCTTCAAATCACTCATGTGAGCAAATTGTTTCATATATGCTACAAATTTTGAGATAATGATGAACGTAGTATGATAATCTTTCTAGAAATACTCTAAGGACGTTTTTCTCTAGAAATTGGAAAGCACATTTATAAATGTTTACATAAATATGCTAGGCAAATTCTAAAAAAATCATGTAAGTGTGAAAGTTGAATTAATCTAATTGATATTTTGAGAATAATTTTAAGTAAGTGACTTGCTTAAAACTCTTTTTCTAACAAAAATGTATTCATTGCTTTATTGTTGGGTAATTTTCCAAATCCCAAAAAAACATGTACCTTGTCTTTTTCTCATTTCACATGTTTAGCAGTCTACAACCATCGATAAGGAGCACATGAGTGATCATGTGTTTTTAATGACAATAATGATATAATTTGCCTGTTTAGAATGTAGATAATCACAGTTTAGATTATTGAACTTCCTGCAAGGAAATATAAGAGACATTCTCTAAACATCACAAAATTACTTCTCAACAAATGATAATTATAAGGGAAAAAGAAAATTTGAAGGGAGAGTAGTCTGAATTGAGTTGGAAAGCTATCATTTGCTTCCTCTCAGTCATTGAACTTGAACATGCCAGCTGTGAGTAAGTTCCAAATCAATTGTGTTAGCATCTGTAAATGAATAGTATACTGTTCATATTCCACATCCTGTGCTTTAATTCCACAAGTAGATCCAATTTTGATGGGTACTCACTTGCTTCAGTGAAGCAATGCTTTGTGAAAGTAACAAGCAGCCCATTTCTCAGACCTTCCCCAAGGCTGACTGAATGAGTAACAACCATACTCTGTATGTCGCCTCAAGACTGAGCTTCCCTTCACTGGACTTATAAGTGCTAATTGCTTTCAAATATGTCACAGCTTTTGTTATAATGGTTAACTTAGGGTGAGGATTTTTCTTTGAAGAAAGTTTTCATTAAGAAATTTGACGACACATTTATGTCGTTTTACATCGATATCAGGCACAAGTTAAAAAAAATATGTAAGTAAGAAAGTTTAATAAATCTAATTAAAACTTGGGTTGAAAATTTGCATAAAAGAGACTTTTTTAAAAATGTTTTACTAGAAAAATATATTCTTTGTTTAACTGTTGAGGCTCTATCCATAGCCAAAACAAAAATGTATCTTAACATTCTCTTATTTTATATATTTAACAGCCTACAACAGTCACTAAGGAAAATAAATGTGGTTTTGAAACTTTATAAAAATAATTATTCATTTTGGATTCATATAAAATACATAATCACATATATAAATTTGAACTTTCTGTAAGGAAATTTCATATACTTTCTCTAAATGAAATGAAATCAAAATAGCAGAATATGATAATTATGAGGAATAAAGGAATTTTAAAAGAAAAAACTACTGTCTCATACCACATCCTGTGCATTAGATCAACAAGGAGATACACTTTTGATTATGTTTTTCCTTGCTTCATTGAAAAAATGCTTTATGAAAGCAATACTCATCCTTTTCTCAGATCTTCCCCAAAGCTGACTGAATGAGTAAGAATTGCACTCTTCACAAAGCCAGAAGACTGAACTTTTCTTCAAATCACTCATGTGAGCAAATTGTTTCATATATGCTACAAATTTTGAGATAATGATGAACGTAGTATGATAATCTTTCTAGAAATACTCTAAGGACGTTTTTCTCTAGAAATTGGAAAGCACATTTATAAATGTTTACATAAATATGCAAGGCAAATTCTAAAAAAATCATGTAAGTGTGAAAGATGAATTAATCTAATTGATATTTTGAACATAATTTTAAGTAAGTGACTTGCTTAAAACTCTTTTTCTAACAAAAATGTATTCATTGCTTTATTGTTGGGTAATTTTCCACATCCCCAAAAAAAAAACATGTACCTTGTCTTTTTCTCATTTCACATGTTTAGCAGTCTACAACAATCGATAAGGAGTACATGAGTGATCATGTGTTTTTAATGACAATAATGATATAATTTGGCTGTTTAGAATGTAGATAATCACAGTTTAGATTATTGAACTTCCTGCAAGGAAATATAAGAGACATTCTCTAAACATCACAAAATTACTTCTCAACAAATGATAATTATAAGGGAAAAAGAAAATTTGAAGGGAGAGTAGTCTGAATTGAGTTGGAAAGCTATCATTTCCTTCCTCTCAGTCATTGAACTTGAAAATGCCAGCTGTGAGTAAGTTCCAAATCAATTGTGTTAGCATCTGTAGATGAACAGTATACTGTTCATATTCCACATCCTGTGCTTTAATTCCACAAGTAGATCCACTTTTGATGGGTACTCACTTGCTTCAGTGAAGCAATGCTTTGTGAAAGTAACAAGCAGCCCATTTCTCAGACCTTCCCCAAGGATGACTGAATGAGTAACAATCATACTCTGCATGTCGCCTCAAGACTGAGTTTCCCTTCACTGGACATATAAGTGCTTATTTCTTTCAAATATCTCACAGCTTTTGTGATGATGGTTAACTTAGGGTAAGGATTTTTCTTTGAAGAAAGTTTTCATTAAGAAATTTGACGACACATTTATGTCGTTTTACATCGATATCAGGCATAAGTTAAAAAAAATATGTAAGTAAGAAAGTTTAATAAATCTAATTAAATCTTGGGTTGAAAATTTGCATAAAAGAGACTTTTTTAAAAATGTTTTACTAGAAAAATATATTCTTTGTTTAACTGTTGAGGCTCTATCCATAGCCAAAACAAAAATGTATCTTAACATTCTCTTATTTTATATATTTAACAGCCTACAACAGTCACTAAGGAAAATAAATGTGGTTTTGAAACTTTATAAAAATAATTATTCATTTTGGATTCATATAAAATACATAATCACATATATAAATTTGAACTTTCTGTAAGGAAATTTCATATACTTTCTCTAAATGTAATGAAATCAAAATAACAGAATATGATAATTATGAGGAATAAAGGAATTTTAAAACAAAAAAACTACTGTTCTCATACCACATCCTGTGCATTAGATCAACAAGGAGATACACTTTTGATTATGTTTTTCCTTGCTTCATTGAAAAAATGCTTTATGAAAGCAATACTCATCCTTTTCTCAGATCTTCCCCAAAGCTGACTGAATGAGTAAGAATTGCACTCTTCACAAAGCCAGAAGACTGAACTTTTCTTCAAATCACTCATGTGAGCAAATTGTTTCATATATGCTACAAATTTTGAGATAATGATGAACGTAGTATGATAATCTTTCTAGAAATACTCTAAAGACGTTTTTCTCTAGAAATTGGAATGCACATTTATAAATGTTTACATAAATATGCTAGGCAAATTCTAAAAAAATCATGTAAGTGTGAAAGTTGAATTAATCTAATTGATATTTTGAGAATAATTTTAAGTAAGTGACTTGCTTAAAACTCTTTTTCTAACAAAAATGTATTCATTGCTTTAATTGTTGGGTAATTTTCCACATCCCAAAAAAAATGTACCTTGTCTTTTTCTCATTTCACATGTTTAGCAGTCTACAACAATCTATAAGGAGCACATGAGTGATCATGTGTTTTTAATGACAATAATGATATAATTTGGCTGTTTAGAATGTAGATAATCACAGTTTAGATTATTGAACTTCCTGCAAGGAAATATAAGAGACATTCTCTAAACATCACAAAATTACTTCTCAACAAATGATAATTATAAGGGAAAAAGAAAATTTGAAGGGAGAGTAGACTGAATTGAGTTGGAAAGCTATTATTTGCTTTCTCTCAGTTATTGAACTTGAACATGTCAGCTGTGAGAAAGTTCTAAATCAATTGTGTTAGCATCTGTAGATGAACAGTATACTGTTCATATTCCACATCCTGTGCTTTAATTCCACAAATAGATCCACTTTTGATGGGTACTTACTTGCTTCAGTGAAGCAATGCTTTGTGAAAGTAACAAGCAGCTCATTTCTCAAACCTTCCCCAAGGCTGACCGAATGAGTAACAATCATACTCTGTATGTAGCCTCAAGACTGAGCTTCCCTTCACTGGATTTATAAGTGCTAATTGCTTTCAAATATGTCACAGCTTTTGTTATGATGGTTAACTTAGGGTGAGGATTTTTCTTTGAAGAAAGTTTTCATTAAGAAATTTGACGACACATTTATGTCGTTTTACATCGATATCAGGCACAAGTTAAAAAAAATATGTAAGTAAGAAAGTTTAATAAATCTAATTAAATCTTGGGTTGAAAATTTGCATAAAAGAGACTTTTTTAAAAATGTTTTACTAGAAAAATATATTCTTTGTTTAACTGTTGAGGCTCTATCCATAGTCAAAACAATAATGTATCTTAAAATTCTCTTATTTTATATCTTTAACAGCCTACAACAGTCACTAAGGAAAATAAATCTGGTTTTGAAACTTTATAAAAATAATTATTCATTTTGAATTCATATAAAATACATAATCACATATATAAATTTTAACTTTCTGTAAGGAAATTTCATATACTTTCTCTAAATGAAATGAAATCAAAATAGCAGAATATGATAATTATGAGGAATAAAGGAATTTTAAAAGAAAAAACTACGGTTCTCATACCACATCCTGTGCATTAGATCAACAAGGAGATACACTTTTGATTATGTTTTTCCTTGCTTCATTGAAAAAATGCTTTATGAAAGCAATACTCATCCTTTTCTCAGATCTTCCCCAAAGCTGACTGAATGAGTAAGAATTGCACTCTTCACAAAGCCAGAAGACTGAACTTTTCTTCAAATCACTCATGTGAGCAAATTGTTTCATATATGCTACAAATTTTGAGATAATGATAAACGTAGTATGATAATCTTTCTAGAAATACTCTAAGGACGTTTTTCTCTAGAAATTGGAAAGCACATTTATAAATGTTTACATAAATATGCAAGGCAAATTCTAAAAAAATCATGTAAGTATGAAAGTTGAATTAATCTAATTGATATTTTGAGAATAATTTTAAGTAAGTGACTTGCTTAAAACTCTTTTTCTAACAAAAATGTATTCATTGCTTTATTGTTGGGTAATTTTCCACATCCCAAAAAAACATGTACCTTGTCTTTTTCTCATTTCACATGTTTAGCAGTCTACAACAATCGATAAGGAGCACATGAGTGATCATGTGTTTTTAATGACAATAATGATATAATTTGGCTGTTTAGAATGTAGATAATCACAGTTTAGATTATTGAACTTCCTGCAAGGAAATATAAGAGACATTCTCTAAACATCACAAAATTACTTCTCAACAAATGATAATTATAAGGGAAAAAGAAAATTTGAAGGGAGAGTAGTCTGAATTGAGTTGGAAAGCTATCATTTGCTTCCTCTCAGTCATTGAACTTGAACATGCCAGCTGTGAGTAAGTTCCAAATAAATTGTGTTAGCATCTGTAGATGAACAGTATACTGTTCATATTCCACATCCTGTGCTTTAATTCCACAAGTAGATCCAATTTTGATGGGTACTCACTTGCTTCAGTGAAGCAATGCTTTGTGAAAGTAACAAGCAGCCCATTTCTCAGACCTTCCCCAAGGCTGACGGAATGAGTAACAATCATACTCTGTATGTTGCCTCAAGACTGAGCTTCCCTTCACGGGACTTATAAGTGCTAATTGCTTTCAAATATGTCACAGCTTTTGTTATGATGGTTAACTTAGGGTGAGGATTTTTCTTTGAAGAAAGTTTTCATTAAGAAATTTGACGACACATTTATGTCGTTTTACATCGATATCAGGCACAAGTTAAAAAAAATATGTAAGTAAGAAAGTTTAATAAATCTAATTAAAACTTGGGTTGAAAATTTGCATAAAAGAGACTTTTTTAAAAATGTTTTACTAGAAAAATATATTCTTTGTTTAACTGTTGAGGCTCTATCCATAGCCAAAACAAAAATGTATCTTAACATTCTCTTATTTTATATATTTAACAGCCTACAACAGTCACTAAGGAAAATAAATGTGGTTTTGAAACTTTATAAAAATAATTATTCATTTTGGATTCATATAAAATACATAATCACATATATAAATTTGAACTTTCTGTAAGGAAATTTCATATACTTTCTCTAAATGAAATGAAATCAAAATAGCAGAATATGATAATTATGAGGAATAAAGGAATTTTAAAAGAAAAAACTACTGTCTCATACCACATCCTGTGCATTAGATCAACAAGGAGATACACTTTTGATTATGTTTTTCCTTGCTTCATTGAAAAAATGCTTTATGAAAGCAATACTCATCCTTTTCTCAGATCTTCCCCAAAGCTGACTGAATGAGTAAGAATTGCACTCTTCACAAAGCCAGAAGACTGAACTTTTCTTCAAATCACTCATGTGAGCAAATTGTTTCATATATGCTACAAATTTTGAGATAATGATGAACGTAGTATGATAATCTTTCTAGAAATACTCTAAGGACGTTTTTCTCTAGAAATTGGAAAGCACATTTATAAATGTTTACATAAATATGCAAGGCAAATTCTAAAAAAATCATGTAAGTGTGAAAGATGAATTAATCTAATTGATATTTTGAACATAATTTTAAGTAAGTGACTTGCTTAAAACTCTTTTTCTAACAAAAATGTATTCATTGCTTTATTGTTGGGTAATTTTCCACATCCCCAAAAAAAAAACATGTACCTTGTCTTTTTCTCATTTCACATGTTTAGCAGTCTACAACAATCGATAAGGAGTACGTGAGTGATCATGTGTTTTTAATGACAATAATGATATAATTTGGCTGTTTAGAATGTAGATAATCACAGTTTAGATTATTGAACTTCCTGCAAGGAAATATAAGAGACATTCTCTAAACATCACAAAATTACTTCTCAACAAATGATAATTATAAGGGAAAAAGAAAATTTGAAGGGAGAGTAGTCTGAATTGAGTTGGAAAGCTATCATTTCCTTCCTCTCAGTCATTGAACTTGAAAATGCCAGCTGTGAGTAAGTTCCAAATCAATTGTGTTAGCATCTGTAGATGAACAGTATACTGTTCATATTCCACATCCTGTGCTTTAATTCCACAAGTAGATCCACTTTTGATGGGTACTCACTTGCTTCAGTGAAGCAATGCTTTGTGAAAGTAACAAGCAGCCCATTTCTCAGACCTTCCCCAAGGATGACTGAATGAGTAACAATCATACTCTGCATGTCGCCTCAAGACTGAGTTTCCCTTCACTGGACATATAAGTGCTTATTTCTTTCAAATATCTCACAGCTTTTGTGATGATGGTTAACTTAGGGTAAGGATTTTTCTTTGAAGAAAGTTTTCATTAAGAAATTTGACGACACATTTATGTCGTTTTACATCGATATCAGGCATAAGTTAAAAAAAATATGTAAGTAAGAAAGTTTAATAAATCTAATTAAATCTTGGGTTGAAAATTTGCATAAAAGAGAATTTTTTAAAAATGTTTTACTAGAAAAATATATTCTTTGTTTAACTGTTGAGGCTCTATCCATAGCCAAAACAAAAATGTATCTTAACATTCTCTTATTTTATATATTTAACAGCCTACAACAGTCACTAAGGAAAATAAATGTGGTTTTGAAACTTTATAAAAATAATTATTCATTTTGGATTCATATAAAATACATAATCACATATATAAATTTGAACTTTCTGTAAGGAAATTTCATATACTTTCTCTAAATGTAATGAAATCAAAATAACAGAATATGATAATTATGAGGAATAAAGGAATTTTAAAACAAAAAAACTACTGTTCTCATACCACATCCTGTGCATTAGATCAACAAGGAGATACACTTTTGATTATGTTTTTCCTTGCTTCATTGAAAAAATGCTTTATGAAAGCAATACTCATCCTTTTCTCAGATCTTCCCCAAAGCTGACTGAATGAGTAAGAATTGTACTCTTCACAAAGCCAGAAGACTGAACTTTTCTTCAAATCACTCATGTGAGCAAATTGTTTCATATATGCTACAAATTTTGAGATAATGATGAACGTAGTATGATAATCTTTCTAGAAATACTCTAAAGACGTTTTTCTCTAGAAATTGGAATGCACATTTATAAATGTTTACATAAATATGCTAGGCAAATTCTAAAAAAATCATGTAAGTGTGAAAGTTGAATTAATCTAATTGATATTTTGAGAATAATTTTAAGTAAGTGACTTGCTTAAAACTCTTTTTCTAACAAAAATGTATTCATTGCTTTAATTGTTGGGTAATTTTCCACATCCCAAAAAAAATGTACCTTGTCTTTTTCTCATTTCACATGTTTAGCAGTCTACAACAATCTATAAGGAGCACATGAGTGATCATGTGTTTTTAATGACAATAATGATATAATTTGGCTGTTTAGAATGTAGATAATCACAGTTTAGATTATTGAACTTCCTGCAAGGAAATATAAGAGACATTCTCTAAACATCACAAAATTACTTTTCAACAAATGATAATTATAAGGGAAAATGAAAATTTGAAGGGAGAGTAAACTGAATTGAGTTGGAAAGCTATCATTTGCTTTCTCTCAGTTATTGAACTTGAACATGTCAGCTGTGAGAAAGTTCTAAATCAATTGTGTTAGCATCTGTAGATGAACAGTATACTGTTCATATTCCACATCCTGTGCTTTAATTCCACAAGTAGATCCACTTTTGATGGGTGCTCACTTGCTTCAGTGAAGCAATGCTTTGTGAAAGTAACAAGCAGCTCATTTCTCAAACCTTCCCCAAGGCTGACTGAATGAGTAACAATCATACTCTGTATGTAGCCTCAAGACTGAGCTTCCCTTCACTGGATTTATAAGTGCTAATTGCTTTCAAATATGTCACAGCTTTTGTTATGATGGTTAACTTAGGGTGAGGATTTTTCTTTGAAGAAAGTTTTCATTAAGAAATTTGACGACACATTTATGTCGTTTTACATCGATATCAGGCACAAGTTAAAAAAAATATGTAAGTAAGAAAGTTTAATAAATCTAATTAAATCTTGGGTTGAAAATTTGCATAAAAGAGACTTTTTTAAAAATGTTTTACTAGAAAAATATATTCTTTGTTTAACTGTTGAGGCTCTATCCATAGTCAAAACAATAATGTATCTTAAAATTCTCTTATTTTATATCTTTAACAGCCTACAACAGTCACTAAGGAAAATAAATCTGGTTTTGAAACTTTATAAAAATAATTATTCATTTTGAATTCATATAAAATACATAATCACATATATAAATTTGAACTTTCTGTAAGGAAATTTCATATACTTTCTCTAAATGAAATGAAATCAAAATAGCAGAATATGATAATTATGAGGAATAAAGGAATTTTAAAAGAAAAAACTACGGTTCTCATACCACATCCTGTGCATTAGATCAACATGGAGATACACTTTTGATTATGTTTTTCCTTGCTTCATTGAAAAAATGCTTTATGAAAGCAATACTCATCCTTTTCTCAGATCTTCCCCAAAGCTGACTGAATGAGTAAGAATTGCACTCTTCACAAAGCCAGAAGACTGAACTTTTCTTCAAATCACTCATGTGAGCAAATTGTTTCATATATGCTACAAATTTTGAGATAATGATAAACGTAGTATGATAATCTTTCTAGAAATACTCTAAGGACATTTTTCTCTAGAAATTGGAAAGCACATTTATAAATGTTTACATAAATATGCAAGGCAAATTCTAAAAAAATCATGTAAGTATGAAAGTTGAATTAATCTAATTGATATTTTGAGAATAATTTTAAGTAAGTGACTTGCTTAAAACTCTTTTTCTAACAAAAATGTATTCATTGCTTTATTGTTGGGTAATTTTCCACATCCCAAAAAAACAGGTACCTTGTCTTTTTCTCATTTCACATGTTTAGCAGTCTACAACAATCGATAAGGAGCACATGAGTGATCATGTGTTTTTAATGACAATAATGATATAATTTGGCTGTTTAGAATGTAGATAATCACAGTTTAGATTATTGAACTTCCTGCAAGGAAATATAAGAGACATTCTCTAAACATCACAAAATTACTTCTCAACAAATGATAATTATAAGGGAAAAAGAAAATTTGAAGGGAGAGTAGTCTGAATTGAGTTGGAAAGCTATCATTTGCTTCCTCTCAGTCATTGAACTTGAACATGCCAGCTGTGAGTAAGTTCCAAATAAATTGTGTTAGCATCTGTAGATGAACAGTATACTGTTCATATTCCACATCCTGTGCTTTAATTCCACAAGTAGATCCAATTTTGATGGGTACTCACTTGCTTCAGTGAAGCAATGCTTTGTGAAAGTAACAAGCAGCCCATTTCTCAGACCTTCCCCAAGGCTGACTGAATGAGTAACAATCATACTCTGTATGTCGCCTCAAGACTGAGCTTCCCTTCACTGGACTTATAAGTGCTAATTGCTTTCAAATATGTCACAGCTTTTGTTATGATGGTTAACTTAGGGTGAGGATTTTTCTTTGAAGAAAGTTTTCATTAAGAAATTTGACGACACATTTATGTCGTTTTACATCGATATCAGGCACAAGTTAAAAAAAATATGTAAGTAAGAAAGTTTAATAAATCTAATTAAAACTTGGGTTGAAAATTTGCATAAAAGAGACTTTTTTAAAAATGTTTTACTAGAAAAATATATTATTTGTTTAACTGTTGAGGCTCTATCCATAGCCAAAACAAAAATGTATCTTAACATTCTCTTATTTTATATATTTAACAGCCTACAACAGTCACTAAGGAAAATAAATGTGGTTTTGAAACTTTATAAAAATAATTATTCATTTTGGATTCATATAAAATACATAATCACATATATAAATTTGAACTTTCTGTAAGGAAATTTCATATACTTTCTCTAAATGAAATGAAATCAAAATAGCAGAATATGATAATTATGAGGAATAAAGAAATTTTAAAAGAAAAAACTACTGTTCTCATACCACATCCTGTGCATTAGATCAACAAGGAGATACACTTTTGATTATGTTTTTCCTTGCTTCATTGAAAAAATGCTTTATGAAAGCAATACTCATCCTTTTCTCAGATCTTCCCCAAAGCTGACTGAATGAGTAAGAATTGCACTCTTCACAAAGCCAGAAGACTGAACTTTTCTTCAAATCACTCATGTGAGCAAATTGTTTCATATATGCTACAAATTTTGAGATAATGATGAACGTAGTATGATAATCTTTCTAGAAATACTCTAAGGACGTTTTTCTCTAGAAATTGGAAAGCACATTTATAAATGTTTACATAAATATGCAAGGCAAATTCTAAAAAAATCATGTAAGTGTGAAAGATGAATTAATCTAATTGATATTTTGAACATAATTTTAAGTAAGTGACTTGCTTAAAACTCTTTTTCTAACAAAAATGTATTCATTGCTTTATTGTTGGGTAATTTTCCACATCCCAAAAAAAAAAACATGTACCTTGTCTTTTTCTCATTTCACATGTTTAGCAGTCTACAACAATCGATAAGGAGTACATGAGTGATCATGTGTTTTTAATGACAATAATGATATAATTTGGCTGTTTAGAATGTAGATAATCACTGTTTAGATTATTGAACTTCCTGCAAGGAAATATAAGAGACATTCTCTAAACATCACAAAATTACTTCTCAACAAATGATAATTATAAGGGAAAAAGAAAATTTGAAGGGAGAGTAGTCTGAATTGAGTTGGAAAGCTATCATTTCCTTCCTCTCAGTCATTGAACTTGAAAATGCCAGCTGTGAGTAAGTTCCAAATCAATTGTGTTAGCATCTGTAGATGAACAGTATACTGTTCATATTCCACATCCTGTGCTTTAATTCCACAAGTAGATCCACTTTTGATGGGTACTCACTTGCTTCAGTGAAGCAATGCTTTGTGAAAGTAACAAGCAGCCCATTTCTCAGACCTTCCCCAAGGATGACTGAATGAGTAACAATCATACTCTGCATGTCGCCTCAAGACTGAGTTTCCCTTCACTGGACATATAAGTGCTTATTTCTTTCAAATATCTCACAGCTTTTGTGATGATGGTTAACTTAGGGTAAGGATTTTTCTTTGAAGAAAGTTTTCATTAAGAAATTTGACGACACATTTATGTCGTTTTACATCGATATCAGGCATAAGTTAAAAAAAATATGTAAATAAGAAAGTTTAATAAATCTAATTAAATCTTGGGTTGAAAATTAGCATAAAAGAGACTTTTTTAAAAATGTTTTACTAGAAAAATATATTCTTTGTTTAACTGTTGAGGCTCTATCCATAGCCAAAACAAAAATGTATCTTAACATTCTCTTATTTTATATATTTAACAGCCTACAACAGTCACTAAGGAAAATAAATGTGGTTTTGAAACTTTATAAAAATAATTATTCATTTTGGATTCATATAAAATACATAATCACATATATAAATTTGAACTTTCTGTAAGGAAATTTCATATACTTTCTCTAAATGTAATGAAATCAAAATAACAGAATATGATAATTATGAGGAATAAAGGAATTTTAAAACAAAAAAACTACTGTTCTCATACCACATCCTGTGCATTAGATCAACAAGGAGATACACTTTTGATTATGTTTTTCCTTGCTTCATTGAAAAAATGCTTTATGACAGCTATACTCATCCTTTTCTCAGATCTTCCCCAAAGCTGACTGAATGAGTAAGAATTGCACTCTTCACAAAGCCAGAAGACTGAACTTTTCTTCAAATCACTAATGTGAGCAAATTGTTTCATATATGCTACAAATTTTGAGATAATGATGAACGTAGTATGATAATCTTTCTAGAAATACTCTAAAGACGTTTTTCTCTAGAAATTGGAATGCACATTTATAAATGTTTACATAAATATGCTAGGCAAATTCTAAAAAAATCATGTAAGTGTGAAAGTTGAATTAATCTAATTGATATTTTGAGAATAATTTTAAGTAAGTGACTTGCTTAAAACTCTTTTTCTAACAAAAATGTATTCATTGCTTTAATTGTTGGGTAATTTTCCACATCCCAAAAAAAATATACCTTGTCTTTTTCTCATTTCACATGTTTAGCAGTCTACAACAATCTATAAGGAGCACATGAGTGATCATGTGTTTTTAATGACAATAATGATATAATTTGGCTGTTTAGAATGTAGATAATCACAGTTTAGATTATTGAACTTCCTGCAAGGAAATATAAGAGACATTCTCTAAACATCACAAAATTACTTCTCAACAAATGATAATTATAAGGGAAAAAGAAAATTTGAAGGGAGAGTAGTCTGAATTGAGTTGGAAAGCTATCATTTGCTTCCTCTCAGTCATTGAACTTGAACATGTCAGCTGTGAGTAAGTTCCAAATCAATTGTGTTAGCATCTGTAGATGAACAGTATACTGTTCATATTCCACATCCTGTGCTTTAATTCCACAAGTAGAACCACTTTTGATGGGTACTCACTTGCTTCAGTGAAGCAATGCTTTGTGAAAGTAACAAGCAGCCCATTTCTCAGACCTTCCACAAGGCTGACCGAATGAGTAACAATCATAATCTGTATGTCGCCTCAAGACTGAGCTTCCCTACACTGGACTTATAAGTGCTAATTGCTTTCAAATATGTCACAGCTTTTGTTATGATGGTTAACTTAGGGTGAGGATTTTTCTTTGAAGAAAGTTTTCATTAAGAAATTTGACGACACATTTATGTCGTTTTACATCGATATCAGGCACAAGTTAAAAAAAATATGTAAGTAAGAAAGTTTAATAAATCTAATTAAAACTTGGGTTGAAAATTTGCATAAAAGAGACTTTTTTAAAAATGTTTTACTAGAAAAATATATTCTTTGTTTAACTGTTGAGGCTTTATCCATAGCCAAAACAAAAATGTATCTTAACATTCTCTTATTTTATATATTTAACAGCCTACAACAGTCACTAAGGAAAATAAATGTGGTTTTGAAACTTTATAAAAATAATTATTCATTTTGGATTCATATAAAATACATAATCACATATATAAATTTGAACTTTCTGTAAGGAAATTTCATATACTTTCTCTAAATGAAATGAAATCAAAATAGCAGAATATGATAATTATGAGGAATAAAGGAATTTTAAAAGAAAAAACTACTGTTCTCATACCACATCCTGTGCATTAGATCAACAAGGAGATACACTTTTGATTATGTTTTTCCTTGCTTCATTGAAAAAATGCTTTATGAAAGCAATACTCATCCTTTTCTCAGATCTTCCCCAAAGCTGACTGAATGAGTAAGAATTGCACTCTTCACAAAGCCAGAAGACTGAACTTTTCTTCAAATCACTCATGTGAGCAAATTGTTTCATATATGCTACAAATTTTGAGATAATGATGAACGTAGTATGATAATCTTTCTAGAAATACTCTAAGGACGTTTTTCTCTAGGAATTGGAAAGCACATTTATAAATGTTTACATAAATATGCAAGGCAAATTCTAAAAAAATCATGTAAGTATGAAAGTTGAATTAATCTAATTGATATTTTGAGAATAATTTTAAGTAAGTGACTTGCTTAAAACTCTTTTTCTAACAAAAATGTATTCATTGATTTATTATTGGGTAATTTTCCACATCCCAAAAAAACATGTACCTTGTCTTTTTCTCATTTCACATGTTTAGCAGTCTACAACAATCGATAAGGAGCACATGAGTGATCATGTGTTTTTAATGACAATAATGATATAATTTGGCTGTTTAGAATGTAGATAATCACAGTTTAGATTATTGAACTTCCTGCAAGGAAATATAAGAGACATTCTCTAAACATCACAAAATTACTTCTCAACAAATGATAATTATAAGGGAAAAAGAAAATTTGAAGGGAGAGTAGACTGAATTGAGTTGGAAAGCTATCATTTGCTTTCTCTCAGTTATTGAACTTGAACATGTCAGCTGTGAGTAAGTTCCAAATCAATTGTGTTAGCATCTGTAGATGAACAGTATACTGTTCATATTCCACATCCTGTGCTTTAATTCCACAAGTAGATCCACTTTTGATGGGTACTCACTTGCTTCAGTGAAGCAATGCTTTGTGAAAGTAACAAGCAGCCCATTTCTCAAACCTTCCCCAAGTCTGACCGAATGAGTAACAATCATACTCTGTATGTAGCCTCAAGACTGATCTTCCCTTCACTGGATTTATAAGTGCTAATTGCTTTCAAATATGTCACAGCTTTTGTTATGATGGTTAACTTAGGGTGAGGATTTTTCTTTGAAGAAAGTTTTCATTAAGAAATTTGACGACACATTTATGTCGTTTTACATCGATATCAGGCACAAGTTAAAAAAAATATGTAAGTAAGAAAGTTTAATAAATCTAATTAAATCTTGGGTTGAAAATTTGCATAAAAGAGACTTTTTTAAAAATGTTTTACTAGAAAAATATATTCTTTGTTTAACTGTTGAGGCTCTATCCATAGTCAAAACAATAATGTATCTTAAAATTCTCTTATTTTATATCTTTAACAGCCTACAACAGTCACTAAGGAAAATAAATCTGGTTTTGAAACTTTATAAAAATAATTATTCATTTTGGATTCATATAAAATACATAATCACATATATAAATTTGAACTTTCTGTAAGGAAATTTCATATATTTTCTCTAAATGAAATGAAATCAAAATAGCAGAATATGATAATTATGAGGAATAAAGGAATTTTAAAAGAAAAAACTACTGTTCTCATACCACATCCTGTGCATTAGATCAACAAGGAGATACACTTTTGATTATGTTTTTCCTTGCTTCATTGAAAAAATGCTTTATGAAAGCAATACTCATCCTTTTCTCAGATCTTCCCCAAAGCTGACTGAATGAGTAAGAATTGCACTCTTCACATAGCCAGAAGACTGAACTTTTCTTCAAATCACTCATGTGAGCAAATTGTTTCATATATGCTACAAATTTTGAGATAATGATAAACGTAGTATGATAATCTTTCTAGAAATACTCTAAGGACGTTTTTCTCTAGAAATTGGAAAGCACATTTATAAATGTTTACATAAATATGCAAGGCAAATTCTAAAAAAATCATGTAAGTATGAAAGTTGAATTAATCTAATTGATATTTTGAGAATAATTTTAAGTAAGTGACTTGCTTAAAACTCTTTTTCTAACAAAAATGTATTCATTGCTTTATTGTTGGGTAATTTTCCACATCCCAAAAAAACATGTACCTTGTCTTTTTCTCATTTCACATGTTTAGCAGTCTACAACAATCGATAAGGAGCACATGAGTGATCATGTGTTTTTAATGACAATAATGATATAATTTGGCTGTTTAGAATGTAGATAATCACAGTTTAGATTATTGAACTTCCTGCAAGGAAATATAAGAGACATTCTCTAAACATCACAAAATTACTTCTCAACAAATGATAATTATAAGGGAAAAAGAAAATTTGAAGGGAGAGTAGTCTGAATTGAGTTGGAAAGCTATCATTTGCTTCCTCTCAGTCATTGAACTTGAACATGTCAGCTGTGAGTAAGTTCCAAATCAATTGTGTTAGCATCTGTAGATGAACAGTACACTGTTCATATTCCACATCCTGTGCTTTAATTCCACAAGTAGATCCACTTTTGATGGGTACTCACTTGCTTCAGTGAAGCAATGCTTTGTGAAAGTAACAAGCAGCCCATTTCTCAGACCTTCCCCAAAGCTGACCGAATGAGCAACAATCATACTCTGTATGTCGCCTCAAGACTGAGCTTCCCTTCACTGGACTTATAAGTGCTAATTGCTTTCAAATATGTCACAGCTTTTGTTATGATGGTTAACTTAGGGTGAGGATTTTTCTTTGAAGAAAGTTTTCATTAAGAAATTTGACGACACATTTATGTCGTTTTACATCGATATCAGGCACAAGTTAAAAAAAATATGTAAGTAAGAAAGTTTAATAAATCTAATTAAAACTTGGGTTGAAAATTTGCATAAAAGAGACTTTTTTAAAAATGTTTTACTAGAAAAATATATTCTTTGTTTAACTGTTGAGGCTCTATCCATAGCCAAAACAAAAATGTATCTTAACATTCTCTTATTTTATATATTTAACAGCCTACAACAGTCACTAAGGAAAATAAATGTGGTTTTGAAACTTTATAAAAATAATTATTCATTTTGGATTCATATAAAATACATAATCACATATATAAATTTGAACTTTCTGTAAGGAAATTTCATATACTTTCTCTAAATGTAATGAAATCAAAATAACAGAATATGATAATTATGAGGAATAAAGGAATTTTAAAACAAAAAAACTACTGTTCTCATACCACATCCTGTGCATTAGATCAACAAGGAGGTACACTTTTGATTATGTTTTTCCTTGCTTCATTGAAAAAATGCTTTATGAAAGCAATACTCATCCTTTTCTCAGATCTTCCCCAAAGCTGACTGAATGAGTAAGAATTGCACTCTTCACAAAGCCAGAAGACTGAACTTTTCTTCAAATCACTCATGTGAGCAAATTGTTTCATATATGCTACAAATTTTGAGATAATGATGAACGTAGTATGATAATCTTTCTAGAAATACTCTAAAGACGTTTTTCTCTAGAAATTGGAATGCACATTTATAAATGTTTACATAAATATGCTAGGCAAATTCTAAAAAAATCATGTAAGTGTGAAAGTTGAATTAATCTAATTGATATTTTGAGAATAATTTTAAGTAAGTGACTTGCTTAAAACTCTTTTTCTAACAAAAATGTATTCATTGCTTTAATTGTTGGGTAATTTTCCACATCCCAAAAAAAATGTACCTTGTCTTTTTCTCATTTCACATGTTTAGCAGTCTACAACAATCTATAAGGAGCACATGAGTGATCATGTGTTTTTAATGACAATAATGATATAATTTGGCTGTTTAGAATGTAGATAATCACAGTTTAGATTATTGAACTTCCTGCAAGGAAATATAAGAGACATTCTCTAAACATCACAAAATTACTTCTCAACAAATGATAATTATAAGGGAAAAAGAAAATTTGAAGGGAGAGTAGTCTGAATTGAGTTGGAAAGCTATCATTTGCTTCCTCTCAGTCATTGAACTTGAACATGCCAGCTGTGAGTAAGTTGCAAATCAATTGTGTTAGCATCTGTAGATGAACAGTATACTGTTCATATTCCACATCCTGTGCTTTAATTCCACAAGTAGATCCACTTTTGATGGGTACTCACTTGCTTCAGTGAAGCAATGCTTTGTGAAAGTAACAAGCAGCCCATTTCTCAGACCTTCCCCAAGGCTGACTGAATGAGTAACAATCATACTCTGTATGTCACCTCAAGACTGAGCTTCCCTTCACTGGACTTATAAATGCTAATTGCTTTCAAATATGTCACAGCTTTTGTTATGATGGTTAACTTAGGGTGAGGATTTTTCTTTGAAGAAAGTTTTCTTTAAGAAATTTGACGACACATTTATGTCGTTTTACATCGATATCAGGCACAAGTTAAAAAAAATATGTAAGTAAGAAAGTTTAATAAATCTAATTAAATCTTGGGTTGAAAATTTGCATAAAAGAGTTTTTTAAAAAATGTTTTACTAGAAAAATATATTCTTTGTTTAACTGTTGAGGCTCTATCCATAGCCAAAACAAAAATGTATCTTAACATTCTCTTATTTTATATATTTAACAGCCTACAACAGTCACTAAGGAAAATAAATGTGGTTTTGAAACTTTATAAAAATAATTATTCATTTTGGATTCATATAAAATACATAATCACATATATAAATTTGAACTTTCTGTAAGGAAATTTCATATACTTTCTCTAAATGAAATGAAATCAAAATAGCAGAATATGATAATTATGAGGAATAAAGGAATTTTAAAAGAAAAAACTCCTGTTCTCATACCACATCCTGTGCATTAGATCAACAAGGAGATACACTTTTGATTATGTTTTTCCTTGCTTCATTGAAAAAATGCTTTATGAAAGCAATACTCATCCTTTTCTCAGATCTTCCCCAAAGCTGACTGAATGAGTAAGAATTGCACTCTTCACAAAGCCAGAAGACTGAACTTTTCTTCAAATCACTCATGTGAGCAAATTGTTTCATATATGCTACAAATTTTGAGATAATGATGAACGTAGTATGATAATCTTTCTAGAAATACTCTAAGGACGTTTTTCTCTAGAAATTGGAAAGCACATTTATAAATGTTTACATAAATATGCAAGGCAAATTCTAAAAAAATCATGTAAGTGTGAAAGTTGAATTAATCTAATTGATATTTTGAGAATAATTTTAAGTAAGTGACTTGCTTAAAATTCTTTTTCTAACAAAAATGTATTCATTGCTTTATTGTTGGGTAATTTTCCACACCCCAAAAAAACATGTACCTTGTCTTTTTCTCATTTCACATGTTTAGCAGTCTACAACAATCGATAAGGAGTACATGAGTGATCATGTGTTTTTAATGACAATAATGATATAATTTGGCTGTTTAGAATGTAGATAATCACAGTTTAGATTATTGAACTTCCTGCAAGGAAATATAAGAGACATTCTCTAAACATCACAAAATTACTTCTCAACAAATGATAATTATAAGGGAAAAAGAAAATTTGAAGGGAGAGTAGTCTGAATTGAGTTGGAAAGCTATCATTTGCTTCCTCTCAGTCATTGAACTTGAACATGCCAGCTGTGAGTAAGTTCCAAATCAATTGTGTTAGCATGTGTAGATGAACAGTATACTGTTCATATTCCACATCCTGTGCTTTAATTCCACAAGTAGATCCACTTTTGATGGGTACTCATTTGCTTCAGTGAAGCAATGCTTTGTGAAAGTAACAAGCAGCCCATTTCTCAGACCTTCCCCCAGGCTGACTGAATGAGTAACAATCATACTCTGTATGTCGCCTCAAGACTGAGCTTCCCTTCACTGGACTTATAAGTGCTAATTGCTTTCAAATATGTCCCAGCTTTTGTTATGATGGTTAACTTAGTGTGAGGATTTTTCTTTGAAGAAAGTTTTCATTAAGAAATTTGACGACACATTTATGTCGTTTTACATCGATATCAGGCACAAGTTAAAAAAATATGTAAGTAAGAAAGTTGAATAAATCGAATTAAATCTTGGGTTGAAAATTTGCATAAAAGAGACTTTTTTAAAAATGTTTTACTAGAAAAATATATTCTTTGTTTAACTGTTGAGGCTCTATCCATAGCCAAAACAAAAATGTATCTTAACATTCTCTTATTTTATATATTTAACAGCCTACAACAGTCACTAAGGAAAATAAATGTGGTTTTGAAACTTTATAAAAATAATTATTCATTTTGGATTCATATAAAATACATAATCACATATATAAATTTGAACTTTCTGTAAGGAAATTTCATATACTTTCTCTAAATGAAATGAAATCAAAATAGCAGAATATGATAATTATGAGGAATAAAGGAATTTTAAAAGAAAAAACTACTGTTCTCATACCACATCCTGTGCATTAGATCAACAAGGAGATACACTTTTGATTATGTTTTTCCTTGCTTCATTGAAAAAATGCTTTATGAAAGCAATACTCATCCTTTTCTCAGATCTTCCCCAAAGCTGACTGAATGAGTAAGAATTGCACTCTTCACAAAGCCAGAAGACTGAACTTTTCTTCAAATCACTCATGTGAGCAAATTGTTTCATATATGCTACAAATTTTGAGATAATGATAAACGTAGTATGATAATCTTTCTAGAAATACTCTAAGGACGTTTTTCTCTAGAAATTGGAAAGCACATTTATAAATGTTTACATAAATATGCAAGGCAAATTCTAAAAAAATCATGTAAGTATGAAAGTTGAATTAATCTAATTGATATTTTGAGAATAATTTTAAGTAAGTGACTTGCTTAAAACTCTTTTTCTAACAAAAATGTATTCATTGCTTTATTGTTGGGTAATTTTCCACATCCCAAAAAAACATGTACCTTGTCTTTTTCTCATTTCACATGTTTAGCAGTCTACAACAATCGATAAGGAGCACATGAGTGATCATGTGTTTTTAATGACAATAATGATATAATTTGGCTGTTTAGAATGTAGATAATCACAGTTTAGATTATTGAACTTCCTGCAAGGAAATATAAGAGACATTCTCTAAACATCACAAAATTACTTCTCAACAAATGATAATTATAAGGGAAAAAGAAAATTTGAAGGGAGAGTAGTCTGAATTGAGTTGGAAAGCTATCATTTGCTTCCTCTCAGTCATTGAACTTGAACATGTCAGCTGTGAGTAAGTTCCAAATCAATTGTGTTAGCATCTGTAGATGAACAGTATACTGTTCATATTCCACATCCTGTGCTTTAATTCCACAAGTAGATCCACTTTTGATGGGTACTCACTTGCTTCAGTGAAGCAATGCTTTGTGAAAGTAACAAGCAGCCCATTTCTCAGACCTTCCCCAAGGCTGACCGAATGAGCAACAATCATACTCTGTATGTCGCCTCAAGACTGAGCTTCCCTTCACTGGACTTATAAGTGCTAATTGCTTTCAAATATGTCACAGCTTTTGTTATGATGGTTAACTTAGGGTGAGGATTTTTCTTTGAAGAAAGTTTTCATTAAGAAATTTGACGACACATTTATGTCGTTTTACATCGATATCAGGCACAAGTTAAAAAAAATATGTAAGTAAGAAAGTTTAATAAATCTAATTAAAACTTGGGTTGAAAATTTGCATAAAAGAGACTTTTTTAAAAATGTTTTACTAGAAAAATATATTCTTTGTTTAACTGTTGAGGCTCTATCCATAGCCAAAACAAAAATGTATCTTAACATTCTCTTATTTTATATATATTTAACAGCCTACAACAGTCACTAAGGAAAATAAATGTGGTTTTGAAACTTTATAAAAATAATTATTCATTTTGGATTCATATAAAATACATTATCACATATATAAATTTGAACTTTCTGTAAGGAAATTTCATATACTTTCTCTAAATGAAATGAAATCAAAATAGCAGAATATGATAATTATGAGGAATAAAGGAATTTTAAAAGAAAAAACTACTGTTCTCATACCACATCCTGTGCATTAGATCAACAAGGAGATACACTTTTGATTATGTTTTTCCTTGCTTCATTGAAAAAATGCTTTATGAAAGCAATACTCATCCTTTTCTCAGATCTTCCCCAAAGCTGACTGAATGAGTAAGAATTGCACTCTTCACAAAGCCAGAAGACTGAACTTTTCTTCAAATCACTCATGTGAGCAAATTGTTTCATATATGCTACAAATTTTGAGATAATGATGAACGTAGTATGATAATCTTTCTAGAAATACTCTAAGGACGTTTTTCTCTAGAAATTGGAAAGCACATTTATAAATGTTTACATAAATATGCAAGGCAAATTCTAAAAAAATCATGTAAGTATGAAAGTTGAATTAATCTAATTGATATTTTGAGAATAATTTTAAGTAAGTGACTTGCTTAAAACTCTTTTTCTAACAAAAATGTATTCATTGCTTTATTGTTGGGTAATTTTCCACATCCCAAAAAAACATGTACCTTGTCTTTTTCTCATTTCACATGTTTAGCAGTCTACAACAATCGATAAGGAGCACATGAGTGATCATGTGTTTTTAATGACAATAATGATATAATTTGGCTGTTTAGAATGTAGATAATCACAGTTTAGATTATTGAACTTCCTGCAAGGAAATATAAGAGACATTCTCTAAACATCACAAAATTACTTCTCAACAAATGATAATTATAAGGGAAAAAGAAAATTTGAAGGGAGAGTAGTCTGAATTGAGTTGGAAAGCTATCATTTGCTTCCTCTCAGTCATTGAACTTGAACATGTCAGCTGTGAGTAAGTTCCAAATCAATTGTGTTAGCATCTGTAGATGAACAGTATACTGTTCATATTCCACATCCTGTGCTTTAATTCCACAAGTAGATCCAATTTTGATGGGTACTCACTTGCCTCAGTGAAGCAATGCTTTGTGAAAGTAACAAGCAGCCCATTTCTCAGACCTTACCCAAGGCTGACTGAATGAGTAACAATCATACTCTGTATGTCGCCTCAAGACTGAGCTTCCCTTCATTGGACTTATAAGTGCTAATTGCTTTCAAATATGTCACAGCTTTTGTTATGATGGTTAACTTAGTGTGAGGATTTTTCTTTGAAGAAAGTTTTCATTAAGAAATTTGATGACACATTTATGTCGTTTTACATCGATATCAGGCACAAGTTAAAAAAAATATGTAAGTAAGAAAGTTTAATAAATCTAATTAAATCTTGGGTTGAAAATTTGCATAAAAGAGACTTTTTTAAAAATGTTTTACTAGAAAAATATATTCTTTGTTTAACTGTTGAGGCTCTATCCATAGCCAAAACAAAAATGTATCTTAACATTCTCTTATTTTATATATTTAACAGCCTACAACAGTCACTAAGGAAAATAAATGTGGTTTTGAAACTTTATAAAAATAATTATTCATTTTGGATTCATATAAAATACATAATCACATATATAAATTTGAACTTTCTGTAAGGAAATTTCATATACTTTCTCTAAATGTAATGAAATCAAAATAGCAGAATATGATAATTATGAGGAATAAAGGAATTTTAAAAGAAAAAACTACTGTTCTCATACCACATCCTGTGCATTAGATCAACAAGGAGATACACTTTTGATTATGTTTTTCCTTGCTTCATTGAAAAAATGCTTTATGAAAGCAATACTCATCCTTTTCTCAGATCTTCCCCAAAGCTGACTGAATGAGTAAGAATTGCACTCTTCACAAAGCCAGAAGACTGAACTTTTCTTCAAATCACTCATGTGAGCAAATTGTTTCATATATGCTACAAATTTTGAGATAATGATGAACGTAGTATGATAATCTTTCTAGAAATACTCTAAGGACGTTTTTCTCTAGAAATTGGAAAGCAAATTTATAAATGTTTACATAAATATGCAAGGCAAATTCTAAAAAAATCATGTAAGTATGAAAGTTGAATTAATCTAATTGATATTTTGAGAATAATTTTAAGTAAGTGACTTGCTTAAAACTCTTTTTCTAACAAAAATGTATTCATTGCTTTATTGTTGGGTAACTTTCCACATCCCAAAAAAACATGTACCTTGTCTTTTTCTCATTTCACATGTTTAGCAGTCTACAACAATCGATAAGGAGCACATGAGTGATCATGTTTTTTTAATGACAATAATGATATAATTTGCCTGTTTAGAATGTAGATAATCACAGTTTAGATTATTGAACTTCCTGCAAGGAAATATAAGAAACATTCTGTAAACATCACAAAATTACTTCTCAACAAATGATAATTATAAGGGAAAAAGAAAATTTGAAGGGAGAGTAGTCTGAATTGAGTTGGAAAGCTATCATTTGCTTTCTCTCAGTCATTGAACTTGAACATGCCAGCTGTGAGTACGTTCCAAATCAATTGTGTTAGCATCTGTAGATGAACAGTATACTGTTCATATTTCACATTCTGTGCTTTAATTCCACAAGTAGATCCACTTTTGATGGATACTCACTTGCTTCAGTGAAGCAATGCTTTGTGAAAGTAACAAGCAGCCCATTTCTCAGACCTTCCCCAAGGCTGACTGAATGAGTAACAATCATACTCTGTATGTCGCCTCAAGACTGAGCTTCCCTTCACTGGACTTATGATAAATGCTAATTGCTTTCAAATATGTCACAGCTTTTGTTATGATGGTTAACTTAGGGTGAGGATTTTTCTTTGAAGAAAGTTTTCATTAAGAAATTTGACGACACATATATGTCATTTTACATCGATATCAGGCACAAGTTAAAAAAAATATGTAAGTAAGAAAGTTTAATAAATCTAATTAAATCTTGGGTTGAAAATTTGCATAAAAGAGACTTTTTTCAAAAAATGTTTTACTAGAAAAATATATTCTTTGTTTAACTGTTGAGGCTCTATCCATAGCCAAAACAAAAATGTATCTTAACATTCTCTTATTTTATATATTTAACAGCCTACAACAGTCACTAAGGAAAATAAATGTGGTTTTGAAACTTTATAAAAATAATCATTCATTTTGGATTCATATAAAATACATAATCAAATATATAAATTTGAACTTTCTGTAAGGAAATTTCATATACTTTCTCTAAATGTAATGAAATCAAAATAGCAGAATATGATAATTATGAGGAATAAAGGAATTTTAAAAGAAAAAACTACTGTTCTCATACCACATCCTGTGCATTAGATCAACAAGGAGATACACTTTTGATTATGTTTTTCCTTGCTTCATTGAAAAAATGCTTTATGAAAGCAATACTCATCCTTTTCTCAGATCTTCCCCAAAGCTGACTGAATGAGTAAGAATTGCACTCTTCACAAAGCCAGAAGACTGAACTTTTCTTCAAATCACTCATGTGAGCAAATTGTTTCATATATGCTACAAATTTTGAGATAATGATGAACGTAGTATGATAATCTTTCTAGAAATACTCTAAGGACGTTTTTCTCTAGAAATTGGAAAGCACATTTATAAATGTTTACATAAATATGCTAGGCAAATTCTAAAAAAATCATGTAAGTGTGAAAGTTGAATTAATCTAATTGATATTTTGAGAATAATTTTAAGTAAGTGACTTGCTTAAAACTCTTTTTCTAACAAAAATGTATTCATTGCTTTAATTGTTGTGTAATTTTCCACATCCCAAAAAAAATGTACCTTGTCTTTTTCTCATTTCACATGTTTAGCAGTCTACAACAATCGATAAGGAGCACATGAGTGATCATGTGTTTTTAATGACAATAATGATATAATTTGGCTGTTTAGAATGTAGATAATCACAGTTTAGATTATTGAACTTCCTGCAAGGAAATATAAGAGACATTCTCTAAACATCACAAAATTACTTCTCAACAAATGATAATTATAAGGGAAAAAGAAAAATTGAAGGGAGAGTAGTCTGAATTGAGTTGGAAAGCTATCATTTGTTTCCTCTCAGTCATTGAACTTGAACATGCCAGCTGTGAGTAAGTTCCAAATCAATTGTGTTAGCATCTGTAGATGAACAGTATACTGTTCATATTCCACATCCTGTGCTTTAATTCCACAAGTAGATCCAATTTTGAAGGGTACTCAGTAGCTTCAGTGAAGCAATGCTTTGTGAAAGTAACAAGCAGCCCATTTCTCAGACCTTCCCCAAGGCTGACTGAATGAGTAACAATCATACTCTGTATGTCGCCTCAAGACTGAGCTTCCCTTCACTGGTCTTATAAGTGCTAATTGCTTTCAAATATGTCACAGCTTTTGTTATGATGGTTAACTTAGGGTGAGGATTTTTCTTTGAAGAAAGTTTTCATTAAGAAATTTGACGACACATTTATGTCGTTTTACATCGATATCAGGCACAAGTTAAAAAAAATATGTAAGTAAGAAAGTTTAATAAATCTAATTAAAACTTGGGTTGAAAATTTGCATAAAAGAGACTTTTTTAAAAATGTTTTACTAGAAAAATATATTCTTTGTTTAACTGTTGAGGCTCTATCCATAGCCAAAACAAAAATGTATCTTAACATTCTCTTATTTTATATATTTAACAACCTACAACAGTCACTAAGGAAAATAAATGTGGTTTTGAAACTTTATAAAAATAATTATTCATTTTGTATTCATATAAAATACATAATCACATATATAAATTTGAACTTTCTGTAAGGAAATTTCATATACTTTCTCTAAATGAAATGAAATCAAAATAGCAGAATATGATAATTATGAGGAATAAAGGAATTTTAAAAGAAAAAACTACTGTTCTCATACCACATCCTGTGCATTAGATCAACAAGGAGATACACTTTTGATTATGTTTTTCCTTGCTTCATTGAAAAAATGCTTTATGAAAGCAATACTCATCCTTTTCTCAGATCTTCCCCAAAGCTGACTGAATGAGTAAGAATTGCACTCTTCACAAAGCCAGAAGACTGAACTTTTCTTCAAATCACTCATGTGAGCAAATTGTTTCATATATGCTACAAATTTTGAGATAATGATGAACGTAGTATGATAATCTTTCTAGAAATACTCTAAGGACGTTTTTCTCTAGAAATTGGAAAGCACATTTATAAATGTTTACATAAATATGCTAGGCAAATTCTAAAAAAATCATGTAAGTGTGAAAGTTGAATTAATCTAATTGATATTTTGAGAATAATTTTAAGTAAGTGACTTGCTTAAAACTCTTTTTCTAACAAAAATGTATTCATTGCTTTATTGTTGGGTAATTTTCCACATCCCAATTCATTTCACATGTTTAGCAGTCTACAACAATCGATAAGGAGCACATGAGTGATCATGTGTTTTTAATGACAATAATGATATAATTTGGCTGTTTAGAATGTAGATAATCACAGTTTAGATTATTGAACTTCCTGCAAGGAAATATAAGAGACATTCTCTAAACATCACAAAATTAATTCTCAACAAATGATAATTATAAGGAAAAAAGAAAATTTGAAGGGAGAGTAGTCTGAAATGAGTTGGAAAGCTATCATTTGCTTCCTCTCAGTCATTTAACATGCCAGCTGTGAGTAAGTTCCAAATCAATTGTGTTAGCATCTGTAGATGAACAGTATACTGTTCATATTCCATATCCTGTGCTTTAATTCCACAAGTAGATCCACTTTAGATGGGTACTCAATTGCTTCAGTGAAGCAATGCTTTGTGAAAGTAACAAGCAGCCCATTTCTCAGACCTTCCCGAAGGCTGACTGAATGAGTCACAATCATACTCTGTATGTCACCTCAAGACTGAGCTTCCCTTCACTGGACTTATAAGTGCTAATTGCTTTCAAATATGTCACAGCTTTTGTTATAATTGTTAACTTAGGGTGAGGATTTTTCTTTGAAGAAAGTTTTCATTAAGAAATTTGACGACACATTTATGTCGTTTTACATCGATATCAGGCACAAGTTAAAAAAAATATGTAAGTAAGAAAGTTTAATAAATCTAATTAAATCTTGGGTTGAAAATTTGCATAAAAGAGACTTTTTTCAAAAAATGTTTTACTAGAAAAATATATTCTTTGTTTAACTGTTGAGGCTCTATCCATAGCCAAAACAAAAATGTATCTTAACATTCTCTTATTTTATATATTTAACAGCCTACAACAGTCACTAAGGAAAATAAATGTGGTTTTGAAACTTTATAAAAATAATTATTCATTTTGGATTCATATAAAATACATAATCACATATATAAATTTGAACTTTCTGTAAGGAAATTTCATATACTTTCTCTAAATGAAATGAAATCAAAATAGCAGAATATGATAATTATGAGGAATAAAGGAATTTTAAAAGAAAAAACTACTGTTCTCATACCACATCCTGTGCATTAGATCAACAAGGAGATACACTTTTGATTATGTTTTTCCTTGCTTCATTGAAAAAATGCTTTATGAAAGCAATACTCATCCTTTTCTCAGATCTTCCCCAAAGCTGACTGAATGAGTAAGAATTGCACTCTTCACAAAGCCAAAAGACTGAACTTTTCTTCAAATCACTCATGTGAGCAAATTGTTTCATATATGCTACAAATTTTGAGATAATGATGAACGTAGTATGATAATCTTTCTACAAATACTCTAAGGACGTTTTTCTCTAGAAATTGGAAAGTACATTTATAAATGTTTACATAAATATGCTAGGCAAATTCTAAAAAAATCATGTAAGTGTGAAAGTTGAATTAATCTAATTGATATTTTGAGAATAATTTTAAGTAAGTAACTTGCTTAAAACTCTTTTTCTAACAAAAATGTATTCATTGCTTTATTGTTGGGTAATTTTCCACATCCCAATTCATTTCACATGTTTAGCAGTCTACAACAATCGATAAGGAGCACATGAGTGATCATGTGTTTTTAATGACAATAATGATATAATTTGGCTGTTTAGAATGTAGATAATCACAGTTTAGATTATTGAACTTCCTGCAAGGAAATATAAGAGACATTCTCTAAACATCACAAAATTACTTCTCAACAAATGATAATTATAAGGGAAAAAGAAAAATTGAAGGGAGAGTAGTCTGAATTGAGTTGGAAAGCTATCATTTGTTTCCTCTCAGTCATTGAACTTGAACATGCCAGCTGTGAGTAAGTTCCAAATCAATTGTGTTAGCATCTGTAGATGAACAGCATACTGTTCATATTCCACATCCTGTGCTTTAATTCCACAAGTAGATCCAATTTTGATGGGTACTCACTTGCTTCAGTGAAGCAATGCTTTGTGAAAGTAACAAGCAGCCCATTTCTCAGACCTTCCCCAAGGCTGACTGAATGAGTAACAATCATACTCTGTATGTCGCCTCAAGACTGAGCTTCCCTTCACTGGTCTTATAAGTGCTAATTGCTTTCAAATATGTCACAGCTTTTGTTATGATGGTTAACTTAGGGTGAGGATTTTTCTTTGAAGAAAGTTTTCATTAAGAAATTTGACGACACATTTATGTCGTTTTACATCGATATCAGGCACAAGTTAAAAAAAATATGTAAGTAAGAAAGTTTAATAAATCTAATTAAAACTTGGGTTGAAAATTTGCATAAAAGAGACTTTTTTAAAAATGTTTTACTAGAAAAATATATTCTTTGTTTAACTGTTGAGGCTCTATCCATAGCCAAAACAAAAATGTATCTTAACATTCTCTTATTTTATATATTTAACAACCTACAACAGTCACTAAGGAAAATAAATGTGGTTTTGAAACTTTATAAAAATAATTATTCATTTTGGATTCATATAAAATACATAATCACATATATAAATTTGAACTTTCTGTAAGGAAATTTCATATACTTTCTCTAAATGAAATGAAATCAAAATAGCAGAATATGATAATTATGAGGAATAAAGGAATTTTAAAAGAAAAAACTACTGTTCTCATACCACATCCTGTGCATTAGATCAACAAGGAGATACACTTTTGATTATGTTTTTCCTTGCTTCATTGAAAAAATGCTTTATGAAAGCAATACTCATCCTTTTCTCAGATCTTCCCCAAAGCTGACTGAATGAGTAAGAATTGCACTCTTCACAAAGCCAGAAGACTGAACTTTTCTTCAAATCACTCATGTGAGCAAATTGTTTCATATATGCTACAAATTTTGAGATAATGATGAACGTAGTATGATAATCTTTCTAGAAATACTCTAAGGACGTTTTTCTCTAGAAATTGGAAAGCACATTTATAAATGTTTACATAAATATGCTAGGCAAATTCTAAAAAAATCATGTAAGTGTGAAAGTTGAATTAATCTAATTGATATTTTGAGAATAATTTTAAGTAAGTGACTTGCTTAAAACTCTTTTTCTAACAAAAATGTATTCATTGCTTTATTGTTGGGTAATTTTCCACATCCCAATTCATTTCACATGTTTAGCAGTCTACAACAATCGATAAGGAGCACATGAGTGATCATGTGTTTTTAATGACAATAATGATATAATTTGGCTGTTTAGAATGTAGATAATCACAGTTTAGATTATTGAACTTCCTGCAAGGAAATATAAGAGACATTCTCTAAACATCACAAAATTACTTCTCAACAAATGATAATTATAAGGAAAAAAGAAAATTTGAAGGGAGAGTAGTCTGAATTGAGTTGGAAAGCTATCATTTGCTTCCTCTCAGTCATTTAACATGCCAGCTGTGAGTAAGTTCCAAATCAATTGTGTTAGCATCTGTAGATGAACAGTATACTGTTCATATTCCATATCCTGTGCTTTAATTCCACAAGTAGATCCACTTTAGATGGGTACTCAATTGCTTCAGTGAAGCAATGCTTTGTGAAAGTAACAAGCAGCCCATTTCTCAGACCTTCCCAAAGGCTGACTGAATGAGTCACAATCATACTTTGTATGTCGCCTCAAGACTGAGCTTCCCTTCACTGGACTTATAAGTGCTAATTGCTTTCAAATATGTCACAGCTTTTGTTATAATTGTTAACTTAGGGTGAGGATTTTTCTTTGAAGAAAGTTTTCATTAAGAAATTTGACGACACATTTATGTCGTTTTACATCGATATCAGGCACAAGTTAAAAAAAATACGTAAGTAAGAAAGTTTAATAAATCTAATTAAATCTTGGGTTGAAAATTTGCATAAAAGAGACTTTTTTCAAAAAATGTTTTACTAGAAAAATATATTCTTTGTTTAACTGTTGAGGCTCTATCCATAGCCAAAACAAAAAATGTATCTTAACATTCTCTTATTTTATATATTTAACAGCCTACAACAGTCACTAAGGAAAATAAATGTGGTTTTGAAACTTTATAAAAATAATTATTCATTTTGGATTCATATAAAATACATAATCACATATATAAATTTGAACTTTCTGTAAGGAAATTTCATATACTTTCTCTAAATGAAATGAAATCAAAATAGCAGAATATGATAATTATGAGGAATAAAGGAATTTTAAAAGAAAAAACTACTGTTCTCATACCACATCCTGTGCATTAGATCAACAAGGAGATACACTTTTGATTACGTTTTTCCTTGCTTCATTGAAAAAATGCTTTATGAAAGCAATACTCATCCTTTTCTCAGATCTTCCCCAAAGCTGACTGAATGAGTAAGAATTGCACTCTTCACAAAGCCAGAAGACTGAACTTTTCTTCAAATCACTCATGTGAGCAAATTGTTTCATATATGCTACAAATTTTGAGATAATGATGAACGTAGTATGATAATCTTTCTACAAATACTCTAAGGACGTTTTTCTCTAGAAATTGGAAAGCACATTTATAAATGTTTACATAAATATGCTAGGCAAATTCTAAAAAAATCATGTAAGTGTGAAAGTTGAATTAATCTAATTGATATTTTGAGAATAATTTTAAGTAAGTGACTTGCTTAAAACTCTTTTTCTAACAAAAATGTATTCATTGCTTTTTTGTTGGGTAATTTTCCACATCCCAAAAAAACATGTACCTTGTCTTTTTCTCATTTCACATGTTTAGCAGTCTACAACAATCTATAAGGAGCACATGAGTGATCATGTGTTTTTAATGACAATAATGATATAATTTGGCTGTTTAGAATGTAGATAATCACAGTTTAGATTATTGAACTTCCTGCAAGGAAATATAAGAGACATTCTCTAAACATCACAAAATTACTTCTCAACAAATGATAATTATAAGGGAAAAAGAAAATTTGAAGGGAGAGTAGTCTGAATTGAGTTGGAAAGCTATCATTTGCTTCCTCTCAGTCATTGAACTTGAACATGCCAGCTGTGAGTAAGTTCCAAATCAATTGTGTTAGCATCTGTAGATGAACAGTATACTGTTCATATTCCACATCCTGTGCTTTAATTCCACACGTAGATCCACTTTAGATGGGTACTCACTTGCTTCAGTGAAGCAATGCTTTGTGAAAGTAACAAGCAGCCCATTTCTCAGACCTTCCCGAAGGCTGACTGAATGAGTAACAATCATACTCTGTATGTCGCCTCAAGACTGAGCTTCCCTTCACTGGACTTATAAGTGCTAATTGCTTTCAAATATGTCACAGCTTTTGTTATGATGGTTAACTTAGGGTGAGGATTTTTCTTTGAAGAAAGTTTTCATTAAGAAATTTGACGACACATTTATGTCGTTTTACATCGATATCAGGCACAAGTTAAAAAAAATATGTAAGTAAGAAAGTTTAATAAATCTAATTAAATCTTGGGTTGAAAATTTGCATAAAAGAGACTTTTTTCAAAAAATGTTTTACTAGAAAAATATATTCTTTGTTTAACTGTTGAGGCTCTATCCATAGCCAAAACAAAAATGTATCTTAACATTCTCTTATTTTATATATTTAACAGCCTACAACAGTCACTAAGGAAAATAAATGTGGTTTTGAAACTTTATAAAAATAATTATTCATTTTGGATTCATATAAAATACATAATCACATATATAAATTTGAACTTTCTGTAAGGAAATTTCATATACTTTCTCTAAATGAAATGAAATCAAAATAGCAGAATATGATAATTATGAGGAATAAAGTAATTTTAAAAGAAAAAACTACTGTTCTCATACCACATCCTGTGCATTAGATCAACAAGGAGATACACTTTTGATTATGTTTTTCCTTGCTTCATTGAAAAAATGCTTTATGAAAGCAATACTCATCCTTTTCTCAGATCTTCCCCAAAGCTGACTGAATGAGTAAGAATTGCACTCTTCACAAAGCCAGAAGACTGAACTTTTCTTCAAATCACTCATGTGAGCAAATTGTTTCATATATGCTACAAATTTTGAGATAATGATGAACGTAGTATGATAATCTTTCTACAAATACTCTAAGGACGTTTTTCTCTAGAAATTGGAAAGCACATTTATAAATGTTTACATAAATATGCTAGGCAAATTCTAAAAAAATCATGTAAGTGTGAAAGTTGAATTAATCTAATTGATATTTTGAGAATAATTTTAAGTAAGTGACTTGCTTAAAACTCTTTTTCTAACAAAAATGTATTCATTGCTTTATTGTTGGGTAATTTTCCACATCCCAATTCATTTCACATGTTTAGCAGTCTACAACAATCGATAAGGAGCACATGAGTGATCATGTGTTTTTAATGACAATAATGATATAATTTGGCTGTTTAGAATGTAGATAATCACAGTTTAGATTATTGAACTTCCTGCAAGGAAATATAAGAGACATTCTCTAAACATCACAAAATTACTTCTCAACAAATGATAATTATAAGGAAAAAAGGAAATTTGAAGGGAGAGTAGTCTGAATTGAGTTGGAAAGCTATCATTTGCTTCCTCTCAGTCATTGAACATGCCAGCTGTGAGTAAGTTCCAAATCAATTGTGTTAACATCTGTAGATGAACAGTATACTGTTCATATTCCACATCCTGTGCTTTAATTCCACAAGTAGATCCTCTTTAGATGGGTACTCACTTGCTTCAGTGAAGCAATGCTTTGTGAAAGTAACAAGCAGCCCATTTCTCAGACCTTCCCGAAGGCTGACTGAATGAGTAACAATCATACTCTGTATGTCGCCTCAAGACTGAGCTTCCCTTCACTGGACTTATAAGTGCTAATTGCTTTCAAATATGTCACAGCTTTTGTTATGATGGTTAACTTAGGGTGAGGATTTTTCTTTGAAGAAAGTTTTCATTAAGAAATTTGACGACACATTTATGTCGTTTTACATCGATATCAGGCACAAGTTAAAAAAAATATGTAAGTAAGAAAGTTTAATAAATCTAATTAAATCTTGGGTTGAAAATTTGCATAAAAGAGACTTTTTTCAAAAAATGTTTTACTAGAAAAATATATTCTTTGTTTAACTGTTGAGGCTCTATCCATAGCCAAAACAAAAATGTATCTTAACATTCTCTTATTTTATATATTTAACAGCCTACAACAGTCACTAAGGAAAATAAATGTGGTTTTGAAACTTTATAAAAATAATTATTCATTTTGGATTCATATAAAATACATAATCACATATATAAATTTGAACTTTCTGTAAGGAAATTTCATATACTTTCTCTAAATGAAATGAAATCAAAATAGCAGAATATGATAATTATGAGGAATAAAGGAATTTTAAAAGAAAAAACTACTGTTCTCATACCACATCCTGTGCATTAGATCAACAAGGAGATACACTTTTGATTATGTTTTTCCTTGCTTCATTGAAAAAATGCTTTATGAAAGCAATACTCATCCTTTTCTCAGATCTTCCCCAAAGCTGACTGAATGAGTAAGAATTGCACTCTTCACAAAGCCAGAAGACTGAACTTTTCTTCAAATCACTCATGTGAGCAAATTGTTTCATATATGCTACAAATTTTGAGATAATGATGAACGTAGTATGATAATCTTTCTACAAATACTCTAAGGACGTTTTTCTCTAGAAATTGGAAAGCACATTTATAAATGTTTACATAAATATGCTAGGCAAATTCTAAAAAAATCATGTAAGTGTGAAAGTTGAATTAATCTAATTGATATTTTGAGAATAATTTTAAGTAAGTGACTTGCTTAAAACTCTTTTTCTAACAAAAATGTATTCATTGCTTTTTTGTTGGGTAATTTTCCACATCCCCAAAAAAATGTACCTTGTCTTTTTCTCATTTCACATGTTTAGCAGTCTACAACAATCTATAAGGAGCACATGAGTGATCATGTGTTTTTAATGACAATAATGATGTAATTTGGCTGTTTAGAATGTAGATAATCACAGTTTAGATTATTGAACTTCCTGCAAGGAAATATAAGAGACATTCTCTAAACATCACAAAATTACTTCTCAACAAATGATAATTATAAGGGAAAAAGAAAATTTGAAGGGAGAGTAGTCTGAATTGAGTTGGAAAGCTATCACTTGCTTCCTCTCAGTCATTGAACTTGAACATGCCAGCTGTGAGTAAGTTCCAAATCAATTGTGTTAGCATATGTAGATGAACAGTATACTGTTCATATTCCACATCCTGTGCTTTAATTCCACAAGTAGATCCAATTTTGATGGGTACTCACTTGCCTCAGTGAAACAATGCTTTGTGAAAGTAACAAGCAGCCCATTTCTCAGACCTTCCCCAAGGCTGACTGAATGAGTAACAATCATACTCTGTATGTCGCCTCAAGACTGAGCTTCCCTTCACTGGACGTATAAGTGCTAATTGCTTTCAAATATGTCACAGCTTTTGTTATGATGGTTAACTTAGGGTGAGGATTTTTCTTTGAAGAAAGTTTTCATTAAGAAATTTGACGACACATTTATGTCGTTTTACATCGATATCAGGCACAAGTTAAAAAAAATATGTAAGTAAGAAAGTTTAATAAATCTAATTAAAACTTGGGTTGAAAATTTGCATAAAAGAGACTTTTTTAAAAATGTTTTACTAGAAAAATATATTCTTTGTTTAACTGTTGAGGCTCCATCCATAGCCAAAACAAAAATGTATCTTAACATTCTCTTATTTTATATATTTAACAGCCTACAACAGTCACTAAGGAAAATAAATGTGGTTTTGAAACTTTATAAAAATAATTATTCATTTTGGATTCATATAAAATACATAATCACATATATAAATTTGAACTTTCTGTAAGGAAATTTCATATACTTTCTCTAAATGAAATGAAATCAAAATAGCAGACTATGATAATTATGAGGAATAAAGGAATTTTAAAAGAAAAAACTACTGTTCTCATACCACATCCTGTGCATTAGATCAACAAGGAGATACACTTTTGATTATGTTTTTCCTTGCTTCATTGAAAAAATGCTTTATGAAAGCAATACTCATCCTTTTCTCAGATCTTCCCCAAAGCTGACTGAATGAGTAAGAATTGCACTCTTCACAAAGCCAGAAGACTGAACTTTTCTTCAAATCACTCATGTGAGCAAATTGTTTCATATATGCTACAAATTTTGAGATAATGATGAACGTAGTATGATAATCTTTCTAGAAATACTCTAAGGACGTTTTTCTCTAGAAATTGGAAAGCACATTTATAAATGTTTACATAAATATGCAAGGCAAATTCTAAAAAAATCATGTAAGTGTGAAAGTTGAATTAATCTAATTGATATTTTGAGAATAATTTTAAGTAAGTGACTTGCTTAAAACTCTTTTTCTAACAAAAATGTATTCATTGCTTTATTGTTGGGTAATTTTCCACATCCCAATTCATTTCACATGTTTAGCAGTCTACAACAATCGATAAGGAGCACATGAGTGATCATGTGTTTTTAATGACAATAATGATATAATTTGGCTGTTTAGAATGTAGATAATCACAGTTTAGATTATTGAACTTCCTGCAAGGAAATATAAGAGACATTCTCTAAACATCACAAAATTACTTCTCAACAAATGATAATTATAAGGAAAAAAGAAAATTTGAAGGGAGAGTAGTCTGAATTGAGTTGGAAAGCTATCATTTGCTTCCTCTCAGTCATTGAACATGCCAGCTGTGAGTAAGTTCCAAATCAATTGTGTTAGCATCTGTAGATGAACAGTATACTGTTCATATTCCACATCCTGTGCTTTAATTCCACAAGTAGATCCACTTTAGAGGGGTACTCACTTGCTTCAGTGAAGCAATGCTTTGTGAAAGTAACAAGCAGCTCATTTCTCAGACCTTCCCGAAGGCTGACTGAATGAGTAACAATCATACTCTGTATGTCGCCTCAAGACTGAGCTTCCCTTCACTGGACTTATAAGTGCTAATTGCTTTCAAATATGTCACAGCTTTTGTTATGATGGTTAACTTAGGGTGAGGATTTTTCTTTGAAGAAAGTTTTCATTAAGAAATTTGACGACACATTTATGTCGTTTTACATCGATATCAGGCACAAGTTAAAAAAAATATGTAAGTAAGAAAGTTTAATAAATCTAATTAAATCTTGGGTTGAAAATTTGCATAAAAGAGACTTTTTTCAAAAAATGTTT
Source organism: Rhinophrynus dorsalis (assembly GCA_037306005.1). Classification (NCBI taxonomy): domain Eukaryota; kingdom Metazoa; phylum Chordata; class Amphibia; order Anura; family Rhinophrynidae; genus Rhinophrynus; species Rhinophrynus dorsalis. Next base: position 689,222,885 of record CM074718.1, read on the forward strand.
TACTAGAAAAATATATTCTTTGTTTAACTGTTGAGGCTCTATCCATAGCCAAAACAAAAATGTATCTTAACATTCTCTTATTTTATATATTTAACAGCCTACAACAGTCACTAAGGAAAATAAATGTGGTTTTGAAACTTTATAAAAATAATTATTCATTTTGGATTCATATAAAATACATAATCACATATATAAATTTGAACTTTCTGTAAGGAAATTTCATATACTTTCTCTAAATGAAATGAAATCAAAATAGCAGACTATGATAATTATGAGGAATAAAGGAATTTTAAAAGAAAAAACTACTGTTCTCATACCACATCCTGTGCATTAGATCAACAAGGAGATACACTTTTGATTATGTTTTTCCTTGCTTCATTGAAAAAATGCTTTATGAAAGCAATACTCATCCTTTTCTCAGATCTTCCCCAAAGCTGACTGAATGAGTAAGAATTGCACTCTTCACAAAGCCAGAAGACTGAACTTTTCTTCAAATCACTCATGTGAGCAAATTGTTTCATATATGCTACAAATTTTGAGATAATGATGAACGTAGTATGATAATCTTTCTAGAAATACTCTAAGGACGTTTTTCTCTAGAAATTAGAAAGCACATTTATAAATGTTTACATAAATATGCAAGGCAAATTCTAAAAAAATCATGTAAGTGTGAAAGTTGAATTAATCTAATTGATATTTTGAGAATAATTTTAAGTAAGTGACTTGCTTAAAACTCTTTTTCTAACAAAAATGTATTCATTGCTTTTTTGTTGGGTAATTTTCCACATCCCAAAAAAAATGTACCTTGTCTTTTTCTCATTTCACATGTTTAGCAGTCTACAACAATCGATAAGGAGCACATGAGTGATCATGTGTTTTTAATGACAATAATGATATAATTTGGTTGATTAGAATGTAGATAATCACAGTTTAGATTATTGAACTTCCTGCAAGGCAATATAAGAGACATTCTCTAAACATCACAAAATTACTTCTCAACAAATGATAATTATAAGGGAAAAAGAAAATTTGAAGGGAGAGTAGTCTGAATTGAGTTGGAAAGCTATCATTTGCTTCCTCTCAGTCATTGAACTTGAACATGCCAGCTGTGAGTAAGTTCCAAATCAATTGTGTTAGCATCTGTAGATAAACAGTATACTGTTCATATTCCACATCCTGTGCTTTAATTCCACAAGTAGATCCAATTTTGATGGGTACTTACTTGCTTCAGTGAAGCAATGCTTTGTGAAAGTAACAAGCAGCCCATTTCTCAGACTTTCCCCAAGGCTGACCGAATGAGTAACAATCATACTCTGTATGTCGCCTCAAGACTGAGCTTCCCTTCACTGGACTTATAAGTGCTAATTGCTTTCAAATATGTCACAGCTTTTGTTATGATGGTTAACTTAGGGTGAGGATTTTTCTTTGAAGAAAGTTTTCATTAAGAAATTTGACGACACATTTATGTCGTTTTACATCGATATCAGGCACAAGTTAAAAAAAATATGTAAGTAAGAAAGTTTAATAAATCTAATTAAATCTTGGGTTGAAAATTTGCATAAAAGAGACTTTTTTAAAAATGTTTTACTAGAAAAATATATTCTTTGTTTAACTGTTGAGGCTCTATCCATAGCCAAAACAATAATGTATCTTAAAATTCTCTTATTTTATATATTTAACAGCCTACAACAGTCACTAAGGAAAATAAATGTGGTTTTGAAACTTTATAAAAATAATTATTCATTTTGGATTCATATAAAATACATAATCACATATATAAATTTGAACTTTCTGTAAGGAAATTTCATATACTTTCTCTAAATGAAATGAAATCAAAATAGCAGACTATGATAATTATGAGGAATAAAGGAATTTTAAAAGAAAAAACTACTGTTCTCATACCACATCCTGTGCATTAGATCAACAAGGAGATACACTTTTGATTATGTTTTTCCTTGCTTCATTGAAAAAATGCTTTATGAAAGCAATACTCATCCTTTTCTCAGATCTTCCCCAAAGCTGACTGAATGAGTAAGAATTGCACTCTTCACAAAGCCAGAAGACTGAACTTTTCTTCAAATCACTCATGTGAGCAAATTGTTTCATATATGCTACAAATTTTGAGATAATGATGAACGTAGTATGATAATCTTTCTAGAAATACTCTAAGGACGTTTTTCTCTAGAAATTGGAAAGCACATTTATAAATGTTTACATAAATATGCAAGGCAAATTCTAAAAAAATCATGTAAGTGTGAAAGTTGAATTAATCTAATTGATATTTTGAGAATAATTTTAAGTAAGTGACTTGCTTAAAACTCTTTTTCTAACAAAAATGTATTCATTGCTTTTTTGTTGGGTAATTTTCCACATCCCAAAAAAAATGTACCTTGTCTTTTTCTCATTTCACATGTTTAGCAGTCTACAACAATCGATAAGGAGCACATGAGTGATCATGTGTTTTTAATGACAATAATGATATAATTTGGCTGATTAGAATGTAGATAATCACAGTTTAGATTATTGAACTTCCTGCAAGGCAATATAAGACACATTCTCTAAACATCACAAAATTACTTCTCAACAAATGATAATTATAAGGGAAAAAGAAAATTTGAAGGGAGAGTAGTCTGAATTGAGTTGGAAAGCTATCATTTGCTTCCTCTCAGTCATTGAACTTGAACATGCCAGCTGTGAGTAAGTTCCAAACCAATTGTGTTAGCATCTGTAGATGAACAGTATACTGTTCATATTCCACATCCTGTGCTTTAATTCCACAAGTAGATCCAATTTTGATGGGTACTTACTTGCTTCAGTGAAGCAATGCTTTGTGAAAGTAACAAGCAGCCCATTTCTCAGACCTTCCCCAAGGCTGACCGAATGAGTCACAATCATACTCTGTATGTCGCCTCAAGACTGAGCTTCCCTTCACTGGACTTATAAGTGCTAATTGCTTTCAAATATGTCACAGCTTTTGTTATGATGGTTAACTTAGGGTGAGGATTTTTCTTTGAAGAAAGTTTTCATTAAGAAATTTGACGACACATTTATGTCGTTTTACATCGATATCAGGCACAAGTTAAAAAAAATATGTAAGTAAGAAAGTTTAATAAATCTAATTAAATCTTGGGTTGAAAATTTGCATAAAAGAGACATTTTTAAAAATGTTATACTAGAAAAATATATTCTTTGTTTAACTGTTGAGGCTCTATCCATAGCCAAAACAATTATGTATCTTAACATTCTCTTATTTTATATATTTAACAGCCTACAACAGTCACTAAGGAAAATAAATGTGGTTTTGAAACTTTATAAAAATAATTATTCATTTTGGATTCATATAAAATACATAATCACATATATAAATTTGAACTTTCTGTAAGGAAATTTCATATACTTTCTCTAAATGTAATGAAATCAAAATAGCAGAATATGATAATTATGAGGAATAAAGGAATTTTAAAAGAAAAAACTACTGTTCTCATACCACATCCTGTGCATTAGATCAACAAGGAGATACACTTTTGATTATGTTTTTCCTTGCTTCATTGAAAAAATGCTTTATGAAAGCAATACTCATCCTTTTCTCAGATCTTCCCCAAAGCTGACTGAATGAGTAAGAATTGCACTCTTCACAAAGCCAGAAGACTGAACTTTTCTTCAAATCACTCATGTGAGCAATTTGTTTCATATATGCTACAAATTTTGAGATAATGATGAACGTAGTATGATAATCTTTCTAGAAATACTCTAAGGACGTTTATCTCTAGAAATTGGAAAGCACATTTATAAATGTTTACATAAATATGCTAGGCAAATTCTAAAAAAATCATGTAAGTGTGAAAGTTGAATTAATCTAATTGATATTTTGAGAATAATTTTAAGTAAGTGACATGCTTAAAACTCTTTTTCTAACAAAAATGTATTCATTGCTTTATTGTTGGGTAATTTTCCACATCCCAAAAAAAATGTACCTTGTCTTTTTCTCATTTCACATGTTTAGCAGTCTACAACAATCGATAAGGAGCACATGAGTGATCATGTGTTTTTAATGACAATAATGATATAATTTGGCTGTTTAGAATGTAGATAATCACAGTTTAGATTATTGAACTTCCTGCAAGGAAATATAAGAGACATTCTCAAAACATCACAAAATTACTTCTCAACAAATGATAATTATAAGGGAAAAAGAAAATTTGAAGGGAGAGTAGTCTGAATTCAGTTGGAAAGCTATCATTTGCTTCCTCTCAGTCATTGAACTTGAACATGCCAGCTGTGAGTAAGTTCCAAATCAATTGTGTTAGCATCTGTAGATGAACAGTATACTATTCATATTCCACATCCTGTGCTTTAATTCCACAAGTAGATCCACTTTTGATGGATACTCACTTGCTTCAGTGAAGCAATGCTTTGTGAAAGTAACAAGCAGCCCATTTCTCAGACCTTCCCCAAGGATGACTGAATGAGTAACAATCATACTCTGTATGTCGCCTCAAGACTGAGCTTCCCTTCACTAGACTTGTAAGTGCTAATTGCTTTCAAATATGTCACAGCTTTTGTTATGATGGTTAACTTAGGGTGAGGATTTTTCTTTGAAGAAAGTTTTCATTAAGAAATTTGACGACACATTTATGTCGTTTTACATCGATATCAGGCACAAGTTAAAAAAAATATTTAAGTAAGAAAGTTTAATAAATCTAATTAAATCTTGGGTTGAAAATTTGCATAAAAGAGACTTTTTTCAAAAAATGTTTTACTAGAAAAATATATTCTTTATTTAACTGTTGAGGCTCTATCCATAGCCAAAACAATAATGTATCTTAACATTCTCTTATTTTATATTTTTAACAGCCTACAACAGTCACTAAGGAAAATAAATGTGGTTTTAAAACTTTATAAAAATAATTATTCATTTTGGATTCATATAAAATACATAATCACATATATAAATTTGAACTTTCTGTAAGGAAATTTCATATACTTTCTCTAAATGAAATGAAATCAAAATAGCAGAATATGATAATTATGAGGAATAAAGGAATTTTAAAAGAAAAAACTACTGTTCTCATACCACATCCTGTGCATTAGATCAACAAGGAGATACACTTTTAATTATGTTTTTCCTTGCTTCATTGAAAAAATGCTTTATGAAAGCAATACTCATCCTTTTCTCAGATCTTCCCCAAAGCTGACTGAATGAGTAAGAATTGCACTCTTCACAAAGCCAGAAGACTGAACTTTTCTTCAAATCACTCATGTGAGCAAATTGTTTCATATATGCTACAAATTTTGAGATAATGATGAACGTAGTATGATAACCTTTCTAGAAATACTCTAAGGACGTTTTTCTCTAGAAATTGGAAAGCACATTTATAAATGTTTACATAAATATGCTAGGCAAATTCTAAAAAAATCATGTAAGTGTGAAAGTTGAATTAATCTAATTGATATTTTGAGAATAATTTTAAGTAAGTGACTTGCTTAAAACTCTTTTTCTAACAAAAATGTATTCATTGCTTTATTGTTGGGTAATTTTCCACATCCAAAAAAAATGTACCTTGTCTTTTTCTCATTTCACATGTTTAGCAGTCTACAACAATCGATAAGGAGCACATGAGTGATCTTGTGTTTTTAATGACAATAATTATATAATTTGGCTGTTTAGAATGTAGATAATTACAGTTTATATTATTGAACTTCCTGCAAGGAAATATAAGAGACATTCTCTAAACATCACAAAATTACTTCTCAACAAATGATAATTATAAGGGAAAAAGAAAATTTGAAGGGAGAGTAGTCTGAATTGAGTTGGAAAGCTATCATTTCCTTCCTCTCAGTTATTGAACTTGAAAATGCCAGCTGTGAGTAAGTTCCAAATCAATTGTGTTAGCATCTGTAGATGAACAGTATACTGTTCATATTCCACATCCTGTGCTTTAATTCCACAAGTAGATCCACTTTTGATGGGTACTCACTTGCTTCAGTGAAGCAATGCTTTGTGAAAGTAACAAGCAGCCCATTTCTCAGACCTTCCCCAAGGATGACTGAATGAGTAACAATCATACTCTGCATGTCGCCTCAAGACTGAGTTTCCCTTCACTGGACATATAAGTGCTTATTTCTTTCAAATATGTCACAGCTTTTGTGATGATGGTTAACTTAGGGTAAGGATTTTTCTTTGAAGAAAGTTTTCATTAAGAAATTTGACGACACATTTATGTCGTTTTACATCGATATTAGGCACAAGTTAAAAAAAATATGTAAGTAAGAAAGTTTAATAAATCTAATTAAATCTTGGGTTGAAAATTTGCATAAAAGAGACTTTTTTAAAAATGTTTTACTAGAAAAATATATTCTTTGTTTAACTATTGAGGCTCTATCCATAGCCAAAACAATAATGTGTCTTAACATTCTATTATTTTATATATTTAACAGCCTACAACAGTCACTAAGTAAAATAAATGTGGTTTTGAAACTTTAAAAAAATAATTATTCATTTTCGATTCATATAAAATACATAATCACATATATAAATTTGAACTTTCTGCAAGGAAATTTCATACACTTTCTCTAAACGTAATGAAATCAAAAGAGCAGAATATGATAATTATGAGGAAAAAAGGAATTTTAAAAGAAAAAACTACTGTTCTCATACCACATCCTGTGTATTAGATCAACAAGGAGATACACATTTGATTATGTTTTTCCTTGCTTCATTGAAAAAATGCTTTATGAAAGCAATACTCATCCTTTTCTCAGATCTTCCCCAAAGCTGACTGAATGAGTAAGAATTGCACTCTTCACAAAGCCAGAAGACTGAACTTTTCTTCAAATCACTCATGTGAGTAAAATTGTTTCACATATGCTCCAAATTTTGAGATAATGATGAACGTAGTATGATAATCTTTCTAGAAATACTCTAAGGGCGTTTTTCTCTAGAAATTGGACAGCACATTTATAAATGTTTATATAAATATGGTAGGCAAATTCTAAAAAAATCATGTAAGTGTGAAAGTTGAATTAATCTAATTGATATTTTGAGAATAATTTTAAGTAAGTGACTTGCTTAAAACTCTTTTTGTAACAAAAATGTATTCATGGCTTTATTGTTGGGTAATTTTCCACATCCCAAAAAAAATGTACCTTCTCTTTTTCTCGTTTCACATGTTTAGCAGTCTACAACAATTGATAAGAAGCACATGAGTGATCATGTGCTTTTAATGACAATAATTATATAATTTGGCTGTTTAGAATGTAGATAATTACAGTTTATATTATTGAACTTCCTGCAAGGAAATATAAGAGACATTCTCTAAACATCACAAAACTACTTCTCAACAAATGATAATTATAAGGGAAAAAGAAAATTTGAAGGGAGAGTAGTCTGAATTGAGTTGGAAAGCTATCATTTCCTTCCTCTCAGTCATTGAACTTGAACATGCCAGCTGTGAGTAAGTTCCAAATCAATTGTGTTAGCATCTGTAGATGAACAGTATACTGTTCATATTCCACATTCTGTGCTTTAATTCAACAAGTAAATCCACTTTTGATGGCTACTCACTTGCTTCAGTGAAGCAATGCTTTGTGAAAGTAACAAGCAGCCCATTTCTCAGACCTTCCCCAAGGATGACTGAATGAGTAACTATCATACTCTGTATGTCGCCTCAAGACTGAGTTTCCCTTCACTGGACATATAAGTGCTTATTTCTTTCAAATATGTCACAGCTTTTGTGATGATGGTTAACTTAGGGTAAGAATTTTTCTTTGAAGAAAGTTTTCATTAAGAAATTTGACGACACATTTATGTCGTTTTACATCGATATTAGGCACAAGTGAAAAAAAATATGTAAGTAAGAAAGTTTAATAAATCTAATTAAATCTTGGGTTGAAAATTTGCATAAAAGAGACTTTTTTAAAAATGTTTTACTAGAAAAATATATTCTTTGTTTAACTGTTGAGGCTCTATCCATAGCCAAAACAAAAATGTATCTTAACATTCTCTTATTTTATATCTTTAACAGCCTACAATAGTCACTAAGGAAAATAAATGTGGTTTTGAAACTTTATAAAAATAATTATTCATTTTGGATTCATATAAAATACATAATCACATATATAAATTTGAACTTTCTATAAGGAAATTTCATATACTTTCTCTAAATGAAATGAAATCAAAATAGCAGAATATGATAATTATGAGGAATAAAGGAATTTTAAAAGAAAAAACTACTGTTCTCATACCACATCCTGTGCATTAGATCAACAAGGAGATACACTTTTGATTATGTTTTTCCTTGCTTCATTGAAAAAATGCTTTATGAAAGCAATACTCATCCTTTTCTCAGATCTTCCCCAAAGCTGACTGAATGAGTAAGAATTGCACTCTTCACAAAGCCAGAACACTGAACTTTTCTTCAAATCACTCATGTGAGCAAATTGTTTCATATATGCTACAAATTTTGAGATAATGATGAACGTAGTATGATAATCTTTCTAGAAATACTCTAAGGACGTTTTTCTCTAGAAATTGGAAAGCACATTTATAAATGTTTACATAAATATGCTAGGCAAATTCTAAAAAAATCATGTAAGTGTGAAAGTTGAATTAATCTAATTGATATTTTGAGAATAATTTTAAGTAAGTGACTTGCTTAAAACTCTTTTTCTAACAAAAATGTATTCATTGCTTTATTGTTGTGTAATTTTCCACATCCCAAAAAAACATGTACCTTGTCTTTTTCTCATTTCACATGTTTAGCAGTCTACAACAATCGATAAGGAGTACATGAGTGATCATGTGTTTTTAATGACAATAATGATATAATTTGGCTGTTTAGAATGTAGATAATCACAGTTTAGATTATTGAACTTCCTGCAAGGAAATATAAGAGACATTCTCAAAACATCACAAAATTACTTCTCAACAAATGATAATTATAAGGGAAAAAGAAAATTTGAAGGGAGAGTAGTCTGAATTGAGTTGGAAAGCTATCATTTGCTTCCTCTCAGTCATTGAACTTGAACATGCCAGCTGTGAGTAAGTTCCAAATCAATTGTGTTAGCATCTGTAGATGAACAGTATACTGTTCATATTCCACATCCTGTGCTTTAATTCCACAAGTAGATCCAATTTTGATGGGTACTCACTTGCTTTAGTGAAGCAATGCTTTGTGAAAGTAACAAGCAGCCCATTTCTCAGACCTTCCCCAAGGCTGACTGAATGAGTAACAATCATACTCTGTATGTCACCTCAAGACTGAGCTTCCCTTCACTGGACTTATAAGTGCTAAGTGCTAATTGCTTTCAAATATGTCACAGCTTTTGTTATGATGGTTAACTTAGGGTGAGGATTTTTCTTTGAAGAAAGTTTTCATTAAGAAATTTGACGACACATTTATGTCGTTTTACATCGATATCAGGCACAAGTAAAAAAAAATATGTAAGTAAAAAAGTTTAATAAATCTAATTAAAACTTGGGTTGAAAATTTGCATAAAAGAGACTTTTTTAAAAATGTTTTACTAGAAAAATATATTCTTTGTTTAACTGTTGAGGCTCTATCCATAGCCAAAACAAAAATGTATCTTAACATTCTCTTATTTTATATATATTTAACAGCCTACAACAGTCACTAAGGAAAATAAATGTGGTTTTGAAACTTTATAAAAATAATTATTCATTTTGGATTCATATAAAATACATAATCACATGTATAAATTTGAACTTTCTGTAAGGAAATTTCATATACTTTCTCTAAATGAAATGAAATCAAAATAGCAGAATATGATAATTATGAGGAATAAAGGAATTTTAAAAGAAAAAACTACTGTTCTCATACCACATCCTGTGCATTAGATCAACAAGGAGATACACTTTTGATTATGTTTTTCCTTGCTTCATTGAAAAAATGCTTTATGAAAGCAATACTCATCCTTTTCTCAGATCTTCCCCAAAGCTGACTGAATGAGTAAGAATTGCACTCTTCACAAAGCCAGAAGACTGAACTTTTCTTCAAATCACTCATGTGAGCAAATTGTTTCATATATGCTACAAATTTTGAGATGATGAACGTAGTATGATAATCTTTCTAGAAATACTCTAAGGACGTTTTTCTCTAGAAATTGGAAAGCACATTTATAAATGTTTACATAAATATGCTAGGAAAATTCTAAAAAAATCATGTAAGTGTGAAAGTTGAATTAATCTAATTGATATTTTGAGAATAATTTTAAGTAAGTGACTTGCTTAAAACTCTTTTTCTAACAAAAATGTATTCATTGCTTTATTGTTGGGTAATTTTCCACATCCCAAAAAAAATGTACCTTGTCTTTTTCTCATTTCACATGTTTAGCAGTCTACAACAATCGATAAGGAGCACATGAGTGATCATGTGTTTTTAATGACAATAATGATATAATTTGGCTGTTTAGAATGTAGATAATCACAGTTTAGATTATTGAACTTCCTGCAAGGAAATATAAGAGACATTCTCTAAACATCACAAAATTACTTCTCAACAAATGATAATTATAAGGGAAAAAGAAAATTTGAAGGGACAGTAGTCTGAATTGAGTTGGAAAGCTATCATTTGCTTCCTCTCAGTCATTGAACTTGAACATGCCAGCTGTGAGTAAGTTCCAAATCAATTGTGTTAGCATCTGTAGATGAACAGTATACTGTTCATATTCCACATCCTGTGCTTTAATTCCACAAGTAGATCCAATTTTGATGGGTACTCACTTGCTTTAGTGAAGCAATGCTTTGTGAAAGCAACAAGCAGCCCATTTCTCAGACCTTCCCCAAGGATGACTGAATGAGTAACAATCATACTCTGTATGTCGCCTCAAGACTGAGCTTCCCTTCACTGGATTTATAAGTGCTAATTGCTTTCAAATATGTCACAGCTTTTGTTATGATGGTTAACTTAGGGTGAGGATTTTTCTTTGAAGAAAGTTTTCATTAAGAAATTTGACGACACATTTATGTCGTTTTACATCGATATCAGGCACAAGTTAAAAAAAATATGTAAGTAAGAAAGTTTAATAAATCTAATTAAATCTTGGGTTGAAAATTTGCATAAAAGAGACTTTTTTAAAAATGTTTTACTAGAAAAATATATTCTTTGTTTAACTGTTGAGGCTCTATCCATAGCCAAAACAAAAATGTATCTTAACATTCTCTTATTTTATATCTTTAACAGCCTACAACAGTCACTAAGGAAAATAAATGTGGTTTTGAAACTTTATAAAAATAATTATTCATTTTGGATTCATATAAAATACATAATCACATATATAAATTTGAACTTTCTGTAAGGAAATTTCATATACTTTCTCTAAATGAAATGAAATCAAAATAGCAGAATATGATAATTATGAGGAATAAAGGAATTTTAAAAGAAAAAACTACTGTTCTCATACCACATCCTGTGCATTAGATCAACAAGGAGATACATTTTTGATTATGTTTTTCCTTGCTTCATTGAAAAAATGCTTTATGAAAGCAATACTCATCCTTTTCTCAGATCTTCCCCAAGGCTGACTGAATGAGTAAGAATTGCACTCTTCACAAAGCCAGAAGACTGAACTTTTCTTCAAATCACTCATGTGAGCAAATTGTTTCATATATGCTACAAATTTTGAGATAATGATGAACGTAGTATGATAATCTTTCTAGAAATACTCTAAGGACGTTTTTCTCTAGAAATTGGAAAGCACATTTATAAATGTTTACATAAATATGCTAGGCAAATTCTAAAAAAATCATGTAAGTGTGAAAGTTGAATTAATCTAATTGATATTTTGAGAATAATTTTAAGTAAGTGACTTGCTTAAAACTCTTTTTCTAACAAAAATGTATTCATTGCTTTTTTGTTGGGTAATTTTCCACATCCCAAAAAAAATGTACCTTGTCTTTTTCTCATTTCACATGTTTAGCAGTCTACAACAATCGATAAGGAGCACATGAGTGATCATGTGTTTTTAATGACAATAATGATATAATTTGGCTGATTAGAATGTAGATAATCACAGTTTAGATTATTGATCTTCCTGCAAGGCAATATAAGAGACATTCTCTAAACATCACAAAATTACTTCTCAACAAATGATAATTATAAGGGAAAAAGAAAATTTGAAGGGAGAGTAGTCTGAATTGAGTTGGAAAGCTATCATTTGTTCCTCTCAGTCATTGAACTTGAACATGCCAGCTGTGAGTAAGTTCCAAATCAATTGTGTTAGCATCTGTAGATGAACAATATACTGTTCATATTCCACATCCTGCGGTTTAATTCCACAAGTAGATCCACTTTTGATGGGTACTCACTTACTTCAGTGAAGCAATGCTTTGTGAAAGTAACAAGCAGCCCCTTTCTCAGACCTTCCCTAAGGCTGACTGAATGAGTAACAATCATATTCTGTATGTCGCCTCAAGACTGAGCTTCCCTTCACTGGACTTATAAGTGCTAATTGCTTTCAAATATGTCACAGCTTTTGTTATGATGGTTAACTTAGGGTGAGGATTTTTCTTTGAAGAAAGTTTTCATTAAGAAATTTGACGACACATTTATGTCGTTTTACATCGATATCAGGCACAAGTTAAAAAAAATATGTAAGTAAGAAAGTTTAATAAATCTAATTAAATCTTGGGTTGAAAATTTGCATAAAAGAGACTTTTTTAAAAATGTTTTACTAGAAAAATATATTCTTTGTTTAACTGTTGAGGCTCTATCCATAGCCAAAACAATAATGTATCTTAACATTCTCTTATTTTATATTTTTAACAGCCTACAACAGTCACTAAGGAAAATAAATGTGGTTTTGAAACTTTATAAAAATAATTATTCATTTTGGATTCATATAAAATACATAATCACATATATAAATTTGAACTTTCTGTAAGGAAATTTCATATACTTTCTCTAAATGAAATGAAATCAAAATAGCAGAATATGATAATTATGAGGAATAAAGGAATTTTAAAAGAAAAAACTACTGTTCTCATACCACATCCTGTGCATTAGATCAACAAGGAGATACACTTTTGATTATGTTTTTCCTTGCTTCATTGAAAAAATGCTTTATGAAAGCAATACTCATCCTTTTCTCAGATCTTCCCCAAATCTGACTGAATGTGTAAGAATTGCACTCTTCACAAAGCCAGAAGACTGAACTTTTCTTCAAATCACTCATGTGAGCAAATTGTTTCATATATGCTACAAATTTTGAGATAATGATGAACGTAGTATGATAATCTTTCTAGAAATACTCTAAGGACGTTTTTCTCTAGAAATTGGAAAGCACATTTATAAATGTTTACATAAATATGCTAGGCAAATTCTAAAAAAATCATGTAAGTGTGAAAGTTGAATTAATCTAATTGATATTTTGAGAATAATTTTAAGTAAGTGACTTGCTTAAAACTCTTTTTCTAACAAAAATGTATTCATTGCTTTATTTTTGGGTAATTTTCCACATCCCAAAAAAAATGTACCTTGTCTTTTTCTCATTTCACATGTTTAGCAGTCTACAACAATCGATAAGGAGCACATGAGTGATCATGTGTTTTTAATGACAATAATGATATAATTTGGCTGTTTAGAATGTAGATAATCACAGTTTAGATTATTGAACTTCCTGCAAGGAAATATAAGAGACATTCTCTAAACATCACAAAATTACTTCTCAACAAATGATAATTATAAGGGAAAAAGAAAATTTGAAGGGAGAGTAGTCTGAATTGAGTTGGAAAGCTATCATTTGCTTCCTCTCAGTCATTGAACTTGAACATTCCAGCTGTGAGTAAGTTCCAAATCAATTGTGTTAGCATCTGTAGATGAACAGTATACTATTCATATTCCACATCCTGTGCTTTAATTCCACAAGTAGATCCATTTTTGATGGATACTCACTTGCTTCAGTGAAGCAATGCTTTGTGAAAGTAACAAGCAGCCCATTTCTCAGACCTTCCCCAAGGATGACTGAATGAGTAACAATCATACTCTGTATGTCGTCTCAAGACTGAGCTTTCCTTCACTGGATTTATAAGTGCTAATTGCTTTCAAATATGTCACAGCTTTTGTTATGATGGTTAACTTAGGGTGAGGATTTTTCTTTGAAGAAAGTTTTCATTAAGAAATTTGACGACACATTTATGTCGTTTTACATCGATATCAGGCACAAGTTAAAAAAAATATGTAAGTAAGAAAGTTTAATAAATCTAATTAAATCTTGGGTTGAAAATTTGCATAAAAGAGACTTTTTTAAAAATGTTTTACTAGAAAAATATATTCTTTATTTAACTGTTGAGGCTCTATCCATAGCCAAAACAATAATGTATCTTAACATTCTCTTATTTTATATTTTTAACAGCCTACAACAGTCACTAAGGAAAATAAATGTGGTTTTGAAACTTTATAAAAATAATTATTCATTTTGGATTCATATAAAATACATAATCACATATATAAATTTGAACTTTCTGTAAGGAAATTTCATATACTTTCTCTAAATGAAATGAAATCAAAATAGCAGAATATGAAAATTATGAGGAATAAAGGAATTTTAAAAGAAAAAACTACTGTTCTCATACCACATCCTGTGCATTAGATCAACAAGGAGATACACTTTTGATTATGTTTTTCCTTGCTTCATTGAAAAAATGCTTTATGAAAGCAATACTCATCATTTTCTCAGATCTTCCCCAAAGCTGACTGAATGAGTAAGAATTGCACTCTTCACAAAGCCAGAAGACTGAACTTTTCTTCAAATCACTCATGTGAGCAAATTGTTTCATATATGCTACAAATTTTGAGATAATGATGACCGTAGTATGATAATCTTTCTAGAAATACTCTAAGGATGTTTTTCTCTAGAAATTGGAAAGCACATTTATAAATGTTTACATAAATATGCTAGGCAAATTCTAAAAAAATCATGTAAGTGTGAAAGTTGAATTAATCTAATTGATATTTTGAGAATAATTTTAAGTAAGTGACTTGCTTAAAACTCTTTTTCTAACAAAAATGTATTCATTGCTTTATTTTTGGGTAATTTTCACATCCCCAAAAAAATGTACTTTGTCTTTTTCTCATTTCACATGTTTAGCAGTCTACAACAATCGATAAGGAGCACATGAGTGATCATGTGTTTTTAATGACAATAATGATATAATTTGGCTGTTTAGAATGTAGATAATCACAGTTTAGATTAATGAACTTCCTGCAAGGAAATATAAGAGACATT
Source organism: Rhinophrynus dorsalis (assembly GCA_037306005.1). Lineage (NCBI taxonomy): Eukaryota > Metazoa > Chordata > Amphibia > Anura > Rhinophrynidae > Rhinophrynus > Rhinophrynus dorsalis. The sequence goes on from CM074718.1 coordinate 689,238,128, forward strand.
CTCTAAACATCACAAAATTACTTCTCAACAAATGATAATTATAAGGGAAAAAGAAAATTTGAAGGGAGAATAGTCTGAATTGAGTTGGAAAGCTATCATTTGCTTACTCTCAGTCATTGAACTTGAACATGCCAGCTGTGAGTAAGTTCCAAATCAATTGTGTTAGCATCTGTAGATGAACAGTATACTGTTCATATTCCACATCCTGTGCTTTAATTCCACAAGTAGATCCACTTTTGATGGGTACTCACTTGCTTCAGTGAAGCAATGCTTTGTGAAAGTAAAAAACAGCCCATTTCTCAGACCTTCCCCAAGGCTGACTGAATAAGTCACAATCATACTCTGTATGTCGCCTCAAGACTGAGCTTCCCTTCACTGGACTTATAAGTGCTAATTGCTTTCAAATATGTCACAGCTTTTGTTATGATGGTTAACTTAGGGTGAGGATTTTTCTTTGAAGAAAGTTTTCATTAAGAAATTTGACGACACATTTATGTCGTTTTACATCGATATCAGGCACAAGTTAAAAAAAATATGTAAGTAAGAAAGTTTAATAAATCTAATTAAATCTTGGGTTGAAAATTTGCATAAAAGAGACATTTTTAAAAATGTTATACTAGAAAAATATATTCTTTGTTTAACTGTTGAGGCTCTATCCATAGCCAAAACAATTATGTATCTTAACATTCTCTTATTTTATATATTTAACAGCCTACAACAGTCACTAAGGAAAATAAATGTGGTTTTGAAACTTTATAAAAATAATTATTCATTTTGGATTCATATAAAATACATAATCACATATATAAATTTGAATTTTCTGTAAGGAAATTTCATATACTTTCTCTAAATGTAATGAAATCAAAATAGCAGAATATGATATTTATGAGGAATAAAGGAATTTTAAAAGAAAAAACTACTGTTCTCATACCACATCCTGTGCATTAGATCAACAAGGAGATACACTTTTGATTATGTTTTTCCTTGCTTCATTGAAAAAATGCTTTATGAAAGCAATACTCATCCTTTTCTCAGATCTTCCCCAAAGCTGACTGAATGAGTAAGAATTGCACTCTTCACAAAGCCAGAAGACTGAAATTTTCTTCAAATCACTCATGTGAGCAAATTGTTTCATATATGCTACAAATTTTGAGATAATGATGAACGTAGTATGATAATCTTTCTAGAAATACTCTAAGGATGTTTTTCTCTAGAAATTGGAAAGCACATTTATAAATGTTTACATAAATATGCTAGGCAAATTCTAAAAAAATCATGTAAGTGTGAAAGTTGAATTAATCTAATTGATATTTTGAGAATAATTTTAAGTAAGTGACTTGCTTAAAACTCTTTTTCTAACAAAAATGTATTCATTGCTTTATTGTTGGGTAATTTTCCACATCCCCAAAAAAATGTACCTTGTCTTTTTCTCATTTCACATGTTTAGCAGTCTACAACAATCGATAAGGAGCACATGAGTGATCATGTGTTTTTAATGACAATAATGATATAATTTGGCTGTTTAGAATGTAGATAATCACAGTTTAGATTATTGAACTTCCTGCAAGGAAATATAAGAAACATTCTCTAAACATCCCAAAATTACTTCTCAACAAATGATAATTATAAGGGAAAAAGAAAATTTGAAGGGAGAGTAGTCTGAATTGAGTTGGAAAGCTATCATTTGCTTCCTCTCAGTCATTGAACTTGAACATGCCAGCTGTGAGTAAGTTCCAAATCAATTGTGTTAGCATCTGTAGATGAACAGTATACTGTTCATATTCCACACCCTGTGCTTTAATTCCACAAGTAGATCCACTTTTGATGGGTACTCACTTCCTTCAGTGAAGCAATGCTTTGTGAAAGTAACAAGCAGCCCATTTCTCAGACTTTCCCCAAGGCTGACTGAATGAGTAACAATCATACTCTGCATGTCGCCTCAAGACTGAGCTTCCCTTCACTGGACTTATAAATGCTAATTGCTTTCAAATATGTCACAGCTTTTGTTATGATGGTTAACTTAGGGTGAGGATTTTTCTTTGAAGAAAGTTTTCATTAAGAAATTTGACGACACATTTATGTCATTTTACATCGATGTCAGGCACAAGTTAAAAAAAATATGTAAGTAAGAAAGTTTAATAAATCTAATTAAATCTTGGGTTGAAAATTTGCATAAAAGAGACTTTTTAAAAATGTTTTACTAGAAAAATATATTCTTTGTTTAACTGTTGAGGCTCTATCCATAGCCAAAACAATAATGTATCTTAACATTCTCTTATTTTATATATTTAACAGCCTACAACAGTCACTAAGGAAAATAAATGTGGTTTTGAAACTTTATAAAAATAATTATTCATTTTGGATTCATATAAAATACATAATCACATATATAAATTTGAACTTTCTGTAAGGAAATTTCATATACTTTCTCTAAATGAAATGAAATCAAAATAGCAGAATATGATAATTATGAGGAATAAAGGAATTTTAAAAGAAAAAACTACTGTTCTCATACCACATCCTGTGCATTAGATCAACAAGGAGATACACTTTTGATTATGTTTTTCCTTGCTTCATTGAAAAAATGCTTTATGAAAGCAATACTCATCCTTTTCTCAGATCTTCCCCAAAGCTGACTGAATGAGTAAGAATTGCACTCTTCACAAAGCCAGAAGACTGAACTTTTCTTCAAATCACTCATGTGAGCAAATTGTTTCATATATGCTACAAATTTTGAGATAATGATGAACGTAGTATGATAATCTTTCTAGAAATACTCTAAGGACGTTTTTCTCTAGAAATTGGAAAGCACATTTATAAATGTTTACATAAATATGCTAGGCAAATTCTAAAAAAATCATGTAAGTGTGAAAGTTGAATTAATCTAATTGATATTTTGAGAATAATTTTAAGTAAGTGACTTGCTTAAAACTCTTTTTCTAACAAAAATGTATTCATTGCTTTATTGTTGGGTAATTTTCCACATCCCAAAAAAAATGTACCTTGTCTTTTTCTCATTTCACATGTTTAGCAGTCTACAACAATCGATAAGGAGCACATGAGTGATCATGTGTTTTTAATGACAATAATGATATAATTTGGCTGTTTAGAATGTAGATAATCACAGTTTAGATTATTGAACTTCCTGCAAGGAAATATAAGAGACATTCTCTAAACATCACAAAATTACTTCTCAACAAATGATAATTATAAGGGAAAAAGAAAATTTGAAGGGAGAGTAGTCTGAATTGAGTTGGAAAGCTATCATTTGCTTCCTCTCAGTCATTGAACTTGAACATGCCAGCTGTGAGTAAGTTCCAAATCAATTGTGTTAGCATCTGTAGATGAACAGTATACTGTTCATATTCCACATCCTGTGCTTTAATTCCACAAGTAGATCCACTTTTGATGGGTACTCACTTGCTTCAGTGAAGCAATGCTTTGTGAAAGTAACAAGCAGCCCATTTCTCAGACCTTCCCCAAGGCTGACTGAATGAGTAACAATCATACTCTGTATGTCGCCTCAAGACTGAGCTTCCCTTCACTGGACTTATAAGTGCTAATTGCTTTCAAATATGTCACAGCTTTTGTTATGATGGTTAACTTAGGGTGATGATTTTTCTTTGAAGAAAGTTTTCATTAAGAAATTTGACGACACATTTATGTCGTTTTACATCGATATCAGGCACAAGTTAAAAAAAATATGTAAGTAAGAAAGTTTAATAAAACTAATTAAATCTTGGGTTGAAAATTTGCATAAAAGAGACTTTTTTAAAAATGTTTTACTAGAAAAATATATTCTTTGTTTAACTGTTGAGGCTCTATCCATAGCCAAAACAATAATGTATCTTAACATTCTCTTATTTTATATATTTAACAGCCTACAACAGTCACTAAGGAAAATAAATGTGGTTTTGAAACTTTATAAAAATAATTATTCATTTTGGATTCATATAAAATACATAATCACATATATAAATTTGAACTTTCTGTAAGGAAATTTCATATACTTTCTCTAAATGAAATGAAATTAAAATAGCAGAATATGATAATTATGAGGAATAAAGGAATTTTAAAAGAAAAAACTACTGTTCTCATACCACATCCTGTGCATTAGATCAACAAGGAGATACACTTTTGATTATGTTTTTCCTTGCTTCATTGAAAAAATGCTTTATGAAAGCAATACTCATCCTTTTCTCAGATCTTCCCCAAAGCTGACTGAATGAGTAAGAATTGCACTCTTCACAAAGCCAGAAGACTGAACTTTTCTTCAAATCACTCATGTGAGCAAATTGTTTCATATATGCTACAAATTTTGAGATAATGATGAACGTAGTATGATAACCTTTCTAGAAATACTCTAAGGACGTTTTTCTCTAGAAATTGGAAAGCACATTTATAAATGTTTACATAAATATGCTAGGCAAATTCTAAAAAAATCATGTAAGTGTGAAAGTTGAATTAATCTAATTGATATTTTGAGAATAATTTTAAGTAAGTGACTTGCTTAAAACTCTTTTTCTAACAAAAATGTATTCATTGCTTTATTGTTGGGTAATTTTCCACATCCCAAAAAAAATGTACCTTGTCTTTTTCTCATTTCACATGTTTAGCAGTCTACAACAATCGATAAGGAGCACATGAGTGATCATGTGTTTTTAATGACAATAATGATATAATTTGGCTGTTTAGAATGTAGATAATCACAGTTTAGATTATTGAACTTCTTCAAGGAAATATAAGAGACATTCTCTAAACATCACAAAATTACTTCTCAACAAATGATAATTATAAGGGAAAAAGAAAATTTGAAGGGAGAGTAGTCTGAATTGAGTTGGAAAGCTATCATTTGCTTCCTCTTAGTCATTGAACTTGAACATGCCAGCTGTGAGTAAGTTCCAAATCAATTGTGTTAACATCTGTAGATGAACAGTATACTGTTCATATTCCACATCCTGTGCTTTAATTCCACAAGTAGATCCACTTTTGATGGGTACTCACTTGCTTCAGTGAAGCAATGCTCTGTGAAAGTAACAAGCAGCCCATTTCTCAGACCTTCCCCAAGGCTGACTGAAAGAGTAACAATCATACTCTGTATGTCGCCTCAAGACTGAGCTTCCCTTCACTGGACTTATAAGTGCTAATTGCTTTCAAATATGTCACAGCTTTTGTTATGATGGTTAACTTAGGGTGAGGATTTTTCTTTGAAGAAAGTTTTCATTAAGAAATTTGACGACACATTTATGTCTTTTTACATCGATATCAGGCACAAGTTAAAAAAAATATGTAAGTAAGAAAGTTTAATAAATCTAATTAAATCTTGGGTTGAAAATTTGCATAAAAGAGACTTTTTTAAAAATGTTTTACTAGAAAAATATATTCTTTGTTTAACTGTTGAGGCTCTATCCATAGCCAAAACAATAATGTATCTTAACATTCTCTTATTTTATATATTTAACAGCCTACAACAGTCACTAAGGAAAATAAATGTGGTTTTGAAACTTTATAAAAATAATTATTCATTTTGGATTCATATAAAATACATAATCACATATATAAATTTGAACTTTCTGTAAGGAAATTTCATATACTTTCTCTAAATGAAATGAAATCAAAATAGCAGAATATGATAATTATGAGGAATAAAGGAATTTTAAAAGAAAAAACTACTGTTCTCATACCACATCCTGTGCATTAGATCAACAAGGAGATACACTTTTGATTATGTTTTTCCTTAATTCATTGAAAAAATGCTTTATGAAAGCAATACTCATCCTTTTCTTAGATCTTCCCCAAAGCTGACTGAATGAGTAAGAATTGCACTCTTCACAAAGCCAGAAGACTGAACTTTTTTTCAAATCACTCATGTGAGCAAATTGTTTCATATATGCTACAAATTTTGAGATAATGATGAACGTAGTATGATAATCTTTCTAGAAATACTCTAAGGACGTTTTTCTCTAGAAATTGAAAAGCACATTTATAAATGTTTACATAAATATGCTAGGCAAATTCTAAAAAAATCATGTAAGTGTGAATGTTGAATTAATCTAATTGATATTTTGAGAATAATTTTAAGTAAGTGACTTGCTTAAAACTCTTTTTCTAACAAAAATGTATTCATTGCTTTATTGTTGGGTAATTTTCCACATCCCAAAAAAAATGTACCTTGTCTTTTTCTCATTTCACATGTTTAGCAGTCTACAACAATAGATAAGGAGCACATGAGTGATCATGTGTTTTTAATGACAATAATGATATAATTTGGCTGTTTAGAATGTAGATAATCACAGTTTAGATTATTGAACTTCCTGCAAGGAAATATAAGAGACATTCTCTAAACATCACAAAATTACTTCTCAACAAATAATAATTATAAGGGAAAAAGAAAATTTGAAGGGAGAGTAGTCTGAACTGAGTTGGAAAGCTATCATTTGCTTCCTCTCAGTCATTGAACTTCAACATGCCAGCTGTGAGTAACTTCCAAATCAATTGTGTTAGCATCTGTAGATGAACAGCATACTGTTCATATTCCACATCCTGTGCTTTAATTCCACAAGTAGATCCACTTTTGATGGGTACTCACTTGCTTCAGTGAAGCAATGCTTTGTGAAAGTAACAAGCAGCCCATTTCTCAGACCTTCCCCAAGGCTGACTGAATGAGTAACAATCATACGCTGTATGTCGCCTCAAGACTGAGCTTCCCTTCACTGGACTTATAAGTGCTAATTTCTTTCAAATATGTCACAGCTTTTGTTATGATGGTTAACTTAGGGTGAGGATTTTTCTTTGAAGAAAGTTTTCATTAAGAAATTTGACGACACATTTATGTCGTTTTACATCGATATCAGGCACAAGTTAAAAAAAATATGTAAGTAAGAAAGTTTAATAAATCTAATTAAATCTTGGGTTGAAAATTTGCATAAAAGAGACTTTTTTAAAAATGTTTTACTAGAAAAATATATTCTTTGTTTAACTGTTGAGGCTCTATCCATAGCCAAAACAATAATGTATCTTAACATTCTCTTATTTTATATATTTAACAGCCTACAACAGTCACTAAGGAAAATAAATGTGGTTTTGAAACTTTATAAAAATAATTATTCATTTTGGATTCATATAAAATACATAATCACATATATAAATTTGAACTTTCTGTAAGGAAATTTCATATACTTTCTCTAAATGAAATGAAATCAAAATAGCAGAATATGATAATTATGAGGAATAAAGGAATTTTAAAAGAAAAAACTACTGTTCTCATACCACATCCTGTGCATTAGATCAACAAGGAGATACACTTTTGATTATGTTTTTCCTTGCTTCATTGAAAAAATGCTTTATGAAAGCTATACTCATCCTTTTCTCAGATCTTCCCCAAAGCTGACTGAATGAGTAAGAATTGCACTCTTCACAAAGCCAGAAGACTGAACTTTTCTTCAAATCACTCATGTGAGCAAATTGTTTCATATATGCTACAAATTTTGAGATAATGATGAACGTAGTATCATAATCTTTCTAGAAATACTCTAAGGACGTTTTTCTCTAGAAATTGGAAAGCACATTTATAAATGTTTACATAAATATGCTAGGCAAATTCTAAAAAAATCATGTAAGTGTGAAAGTTGAATTAATCTAATTGATATTTTGAGAATAATTTTAAGTAAGTGACTTGCTTAAAACTCTTTTTCTAACAAAAATGTATTCATTGCTTTATTGTTGGGTAATTTTCCACATCCCAAAAAAAATTTACCTTGTCTTTTTCTCATTTCACATGTTTAGCAGTCTACAACAATCGATAAGGAGCACATGAGTGATCATGTGTTTTTAATGACAATAATGATATAATTTGGCTGTTTAGAATGTAGATAATCACAGTTTAGATTATTGTACTTCCTGCAAGGAAATATAAGAGACATTCTCTAAACATCACAAAATTACTTCTTATCAAATGATAATTATAAGGGAAAAAGAAAATTTGAAGGGAGAGTAGTCTGAATTGAGTTGGAAAGCTATCATTTGCTTCCTCTTAGTCATTGAACTAGAACATGCCAGCTGTGAGTAAGTTCCAAATCAATTGTGTTAACATCTGTAGATGAACAGTATACTGTTCATATTCCACATCCTGTGCTTTAATTCCACAAGTAGATCCACTTTTGATGGGTACTCACTTGCTTCAGTGAAGCAATGCTTTGTGAAAGTAACAAGCAGCCCATTTCTCAGACCTTCCCCAAGGCTGACTGAATGAGTCACAATCATACTCTGTACGTCGCCTCAAGACTGAGCTTCCCTTCACTGGACTTATAAGTGCTAATTGCTTTCAAATATGTCACAGCTTTTGTTATGATGGTTAACTTAGGGTGAGGATTTTTCTTTGAAGAAAGTTTTCATTAAGAAATTTGACGACACATTTATGTCGTTTTACATCGATATCAGGCACAAGTTAAAAAAAATATGTAAGTTAGAAAGTTTAATAAATCTAATTAAATCTTGGGTTGAAAATTTGCATAAAAGAGACTTTTTTAAAAATGTTTTACTAGAAAAATATATTCTTTGTTTAACTGTTGAGGCTCTATCCATAGCCAAAACAATAATGTATCTTAACATTCTCTTATTTTATATATTTAACAGCCTACAACAGTCACTAAGGAAAATAAATGTGGTTTTGAAACTTTATAAAAATAATTATTCATTTTGGATTCATATAAAATACATAATCACATATATAAATTTGAACTTTCTGTAAGGAAATTTCATATACTTTCTCTAAATGAAATGAAATCAAAATAGCAGAATATGATAATTATGAGGAATAAAGGAATTTTAAAAGAAAAAACTACTGTTCTCATACCACATCCTGTGCATTAGATCAACAAGGAGATACACTTTTGATTATGTTTTTCCTTGCTTCATTGAAAAAATGCTTTATGAAAGCTATACTCATCCTTTTCTCAGATCTTCCCCAAAGCTGACTGAATGAGTAAGAATTGCACTCTTCACAAAGCCAGAAGACTGAACTTTTCTTCAAATCACTCATGTGAGCAAATTGTTTCATATATGCTACAAATTTTGAGATAATGATGAACGTAGTATCATAATCTTTCTAGAAATACTCTAAGGACGTTTTTCTCTAGAAATTGGAAAGCACATTTATAAATGTTTACATAAATATGCTAGGCAAATTCTAAAAAAATCATGTAAGTGTGAAAGTTGAATTAATCTAATTGATATTTTGAGAATAATTTTAAGTAAGTGACTTGCTTAAAACTCTTTTTCTAACAAAAATGTATTCATTGCTTTATTGTTGGGTAATTTTCCACATCCCAAAAAAAATTTACCTTGTCTTTTTCTCATTTCACATGTTTAGCAGTCTACAACAATCGATAAGGAGCACATGAGTGATCATGTGTTTTTAATGACAATAATGATATAATTTGGCTGTTTAGAATGTAGATAATCACAGTTTAGATTATTGTACTTCCTGCAAGGAAATATAAGAGACATTCTCTAAACATCACAAAATTACTTCTTATCAAATGATAATTATAAGGGAAAAAGAAAATTTGAAGGGAGAGTAGTCTGAATTGAGTTGGAAAGCTATCATTTGCTTCCTCTTAGTCATTGAACTAGAACATGCCAGCTGTGAGTAAGTTCCAAATCAATTGTGTTAACATCTGTAGATGAACAGTATACTGTTCATATTCCACATCCTGTGCTTTAATTCCACAAGTAGATCCACTTTTGATGGGTACTCACTTGCTTCAGTGAAGCAATGCTTTGTGAAAGTAACAAGCAGCCCATTTCTCAGACCTTCCCCAAGGCTGACTGAATGAGTCACAATCATACTCTGTACGTCGCCTCAAGACTGAGCTTCCCTTCACTGGACTTATAAGTGCTAATTGCTTTCAAATATGTCACAGCTTTTGTTATGATGGTTAACTTAGGGTGAGGATTTTTCTTTGAAGAAAGTTTTCATTAAGAAATTTGACGACACATTTATGTCGTTTTACATCGATATCAGGCACAAGTTAAAAAAAATATGTAAGTTAGAAAGTTTAATAAATCTAATTAAATCTTGGGTTGAAAATTTGCATAAAAGAGACTTTTTTAAAAATGTTTTACTAGAAAAATATATTCTTTGTTTAACTGTTGAGGCTCTATCCATAGCCAAAACAATAATGTATCTTAACATTCTCTTATTTTATATATTTAACAGCCTACAACAGTCACTAAGGAAAATAAATGTGGTTTTGAAACTTTATAAAAATAATTATTCATTTTGGATTCATATAAAATACATAATCACATATATAAATTTGAACTTTCTGTAAGGAAATTTCATATACTTTCTCTAAATGAAATGAAATCAAAATAGCAGAATATGATAATTATGAGGAATAAAGGAATTTTAAAAGAAAAAACTACTGTTCTCATACCACATCCTGTGCATTAGATCAACAAGGAGATACACTTTTGATTATGTTTTTCCTTGCTTCATTGAAAAAATGCTTTATGAAAGCAATACTCATCCTTTTCTCAGATCTTCCCCAAAGCTGACAGAATGAGTAAGAATTGCACTCTTCACAAAGCCAGAAGACTGAACTTTTCTTCAAATCACTCATGTGAGCAAATTGTTTCATATATGCTACAAATTTTGAGATAATGATGAACGTAGTATGATAATCTTTCTAGAAATACTCTAAGGACGTTTTTCTCTAGAAATTGGAAAGCACATTTATAAATGTTTACATAAATATGCTAGGCAAATTCTAAAAAAATCATGTAAGTGTGACAGTTGAATTAATCTAATTTATATTTTGAGAATAATTTTAAGTAAGTGACTTGCTTAAAACTCTTTTTCTAACAAAAATGTATTCATTGCTTTATTGTTGGGTAATTTTCCACATCCCAAAAAAAATGTACCTTGTCTTTTTCTCATTTCACATGTTTAGCAGTCTACAACAATCGATAAGGAGCACATGAGTGATCATGTGTTTTTAATGACAATAATGATATAATTTGGCTGTTTAGAATGTAGATAATCACAGTTTAGATTATTGAACTTCCTGCAAGGAAATATAAGAAACATTCTCTAAACATCCCAAAATTACTTCTCAACAAATGATAATTATAAGGGAAAAAGAAAATTTGAAGGGACAGTAGTCTGAATTGAGTTGGAAAGCTATCATTTGCTTCCTCTCAGTCATTGAACTTGAACATGCCAGCTGTGAGTAAGTTCCAAATCAATTGTGTTAGCATCTGTAGATGAACAGTATACTGTTCATATTCCACACCCTGTGCTTTAATTCCACAAGTAGATCCACTTTTGATGGGTACTCACTTGCTTCAGTGAAGCAATGCTTTGTGAAAGTAACAAGCAGCCCATTTCTCAGACCTTCCCCAAGGCTGACTGAATGAGTAACAATCATACTCTGTATGTCGCCTCAAGACTGAGCTTCCCTTCACTGGACTTATAAATGCTAATTGCTTTCAAATATGTCACAGCTTTTGTTATGATGGTTAACTTAGGGTGAGGATTTTTCTTTGAAGAAAGTTTTCATTAAGAAATTTGACGACACATTTATGTCATTTTACATCGATATCAGGCACAAGTTAAAAAAAATATGTAAGTAAGAAAGTTTAATAAATCTAATTAAATCTTGGGTTGAAAATTTGCATAAAAGAGACTTTTTAAAAATGTTTTACTAGAAAAATATATTCTTTGTTTAACTGTTGAGGCTCTATCCATAGCCAAAACAATAATGTATCTTAACATTCTCTTATTTTATATATTTAACAGCCTACAACAGTCACTAAGGAAAATAAATGTGGTTTTGAAACTTTATAAAAATAATTATTCATTTTGGATTCATATAAAATACATAATCACATATATAAATTTGAACTTTCTGTAAGGAAATTTCATATACTTTCTCTAAATGAAATGAAATCAAAATAGCAGAATATGATAATTATGAGGAATAAAGGAATTTTAAAAGAAAAAACTACTGTTCTCATACCACATCCTGTGCATTAGATCAACAAGGAGATACACTTTTGATTATGTTTTTCCTTGCTTCATTGAAAAAACGCTTTATGAAAGCAATACTCATCCTTTTCTCAGATCTTCCCCAAAGCTGACTGAATGAGTAAGAATTGCACTCTTCACAAAGCCAGAAGACTGAACTTTTCTTCAAATCACTCATGTGAGCCAATTGTTTCATATATGCTACAAATTTTGAGATAATGATGAACGTAGTATGATAATCTTTCTAGAAATACTCTAAGGACGTTTTTCTCTAGAAATTGGAAAGCACATTTATAAATGTTTACATAAATATGCTAGGCAAATTCTAAAAAAAATCATGTAAGTGTGAAAGATGAATTAATCTAATTGATATTTTGAGAATAATTTTAAGTAAGTGACTTGCTTAAAACTCTTTTTCTAACAAAAATGTATTCATTGCTTTATTGTTGGGTAATTTTCCACATCCCAAAAAAAATTTACCTTGTCTTTTTCTCATTTCACATGTTTAGCAGTCTACAACAATCGATAAGGAGCACATGAGTGATCATGTGTTTTTAATGACAATAATGATATAATTTGGCTGTTTAGAATGTAGATAATCACAGTTTAGATTATTGAACTTCCTGCAAGGAAATATAAGAGACATTCTCTAAACATCACAAAATTACTTCTCAACAAATGATAATTATAAGGGAAAAAGAAAATTTGAAGGGAGAGTAGTCTAAATTGAGTTGGAAAGCTATCATTTGCTTCCTCTCAGTCATTGAACTTGAACATGCCAGCTGTGAGTAAGTTCCAAATCAATTGTGTTAGCATCTGTAGATGAACAGTATACTGTTCATATTCCACATCCTGTGCTTTAATTCCACAAGTAGATCCACTTTTGATGGGTACTCACTTGCTTCAGTGAAGCAATGCTTTGTGAAAGTAACAAGCAGCCCATTTCTCAGACCTTCCCCAAGGCTGACTGAATGAGTAACAATCATACTCTGTATGTCGCCTCAAGACTGAGCTTCCCTTCACTGGACTTATAAGTGCTAATTGCTTTCAAATATGTCACAGCTTTTGTTATGATGGTTAACTTAGGGTGATGATTTTTCTTTGAAGAAAGTTTTCATTAAGAAATTTGACGACACATTTATGTCGTTTTACATCGATATCAGGCACAAGTTAAAAAAAATATGTAAGTAAGAAAGTTTAATAAAACTAATTAAATCTTGGGTTGAAAATTTGCATAAAAGAGACTTTTTTAAAAATGTTTTACTAGAAAAATATATTCTTTGTTTAACTGTTGAGGCTCTATCCATAGCCAAAACAATAATGTATCTTAACATTCTCTTATTTTATATATTTAACAGCCTACAACAGTCACTAAGGAAAATAAATGTGGTTTTGAAACTTTATAAAAATAATTATTCATTTTGGATTCATATAAAATACATAATCACATATATAAATTTGAACTTTCTGTAAGGAAATTTCATATACTTTCTCTAAATAAAATGAAATTAAAATAGCAGAATATGATAATTATGAGGAATAAAGGAATTTTAAAAGAAAAAACTACTGTTCTCATACCACATCCTGTGCATTAGATCAACAAGGAGATACACTTTTGATTATGTTTTTCCTTGCTTCATTGAAAAAATGCTTTATGAAAGCAATACTCATCCTTTTCTCAGATCTTCCCCAAAGCTGACTGAATGAGTAAGAATTGCACTCTTCACAAAGCCAGAAGACTGAACTTTTCTTCAAATCACTCATGTGAGCAAATTGTTTCATATATGCTACAAATTTTGAGATAATGATGAACGTAGTATGATAACCTTTCTAGAAATACTCTAAGGACGTTTTTCTCTAGAAATTGGAAAGCACATTTATAAATGTTTACATAAATATGCTAGGCAAATTCTAAAAAAATCATGTAAGTGTGAAAGTTGAATTAATCTAATTGATATTTTGAGAATAATTTTAAGTAAGTGACTTGCTTAAAACTCTTTTTCTAACAAAAATGTATTCATTGCTTTATTGTTGGGTAATTTTCCACATCCCAAAAAAAATGTACCTTGTCTTTTTCTCATTTCACATGTTTAGCAGTCTACAACAATCGATAAGGAGCACATGAGTGATCATGTGTTTTTAATGACAATAATGATATAATTTGGCTGTTTAGAATGTAGATAATCACAGTTTAGATTATTGAACTTCTTCAAGGAAATATAAGAGACATTCTCTAAACATCACAAAATTACTTCTCAACAAATGATAATTATAAGGGAAAAAGAAAATTTGAAGGGAGAGTAGTCTGAATTGAGTTGGAAAGCTATCATTTGCTTCCTCTTAGTCATTGAACTTGAACATGCCAGCTGTGAGTAAGTTCCAAATCAATTGTGTTAACATCTGTAGATGAACAGTATACTGTTCATATTCCACATCCTGTGCTTTAATTCCACAAGTAGATCCACTTTTGATGGGTACTCACTTGCTTCAGTGAAGCAATGCTCTGTGAAAGTAACAAGCAGCCCATTTCTCAGACCTTCCCCAAGGCTGACTGAAAGAGTAACAATCATACTCTGTATGTCGCCTCAAGACTGAGCTTCCCTTCACTGGACTTATAAGTGCTAATTGCTTTCAAATATGTCACAGCTTTTGTTATGATGGTTAACTTAGGGTGAGGATTTTTCTTTGAAGAAAGTTTTCATTAAGAAATCTGACGACACATTTATGTCTTTTTACATCGATATCAGGCACAAGTTAAAAAAAATATGTAAGTAAGAAAGTTTAATAAATCTAATTAAATCTTGGGTTGAAAATTTGCATAAAAGAGACTTTTTTAAAAATGTTTTACTAGAAAAATATATTCTTTGTTTAACTGTTGAGGCTCTATCCATAGCCAAAACAATAATGTATCTTAACATTCTCTTATTTTATATATTTAACAGCCTACAACAGTCACTAAGGAAAATAAATGTGGTTTTGAAACTTTATAAAAATAATTATTCATTTTGGATTCATATAAAATACATAATCACATATATAAATTTGAACTTTCTGTAAGGAAATTTCATATACTTTCTCTAAATGAAATGAAATCAAAATAGCAGAATATGATAATTATGAGGAATAAAGGAATTTTAAAAGAAAAAACTACTGTTCTCATACCACATCCTGTGCATTAGATCAACAAGGAGATACACTTTTGATTATGTTTTTCCTTAATTCATTGAAAAAATGCTTTATGAAAGCAATACTCATCCTTTTCTTAGATCTTCCCCAAAGCTGACTGAATGAGTAAGAATTGCACTCTTCACAAAGCCAGAAGACTGAACTTTTTTTCAAATCACTCATGTGAGCAAATTGTTTCATATATGCTACAAATTTTGAGATAATGATGAACGTAGTATGATAATCTTTCTAGAAATACTCTAAGGACGTTTTTCTCTAGAAATTGGAAAGCACATTTATAAATGTTTACATAAATATGCTAGGCAAATTCTAAAAAAATCATGTAAGTGTGAATGTTGAATTAATCTAATTGATATTTTGAGAATAATTTTAAGTAAGTGACTTGCTTAAAACTCTTTTTCTAACAAAAATGTATTCATTGCTTTATTGTTGGGTAATTTTCCACATCCCAAAAAAAATGTACCTTGTCTTTTTCTCATTTCACATGTTTAGCAGTCTACAACAATCGATAAGGAGCACATGAGTGATCATGTGTTTTTAATGACAATAATGATATAATTTGGCTGTTTAGAATGTAGATAATCACAGTTTAGATTATTGAACTTCCTGCAAGGAAATATAAGAGACATTCTCTAAACATCACAAAATTACTTCTCAACAAATAATAATTATAAGGGAAAAAGAAAATTTGAAGGGAGAGTAGTCTGAACTGAGTTGGAAAGCTATCATTTGCTTCCTCTCAGTCATTGAACTTCAACATGCCAGCTGTGAGTAACTTCCAAATCAATTGTGTTAGCATCTGTAGATGAACAGCATACTGTTCATATTCCACATCCTGTGCTTTAATTCCACAAGTAGATCCACTTTTGATGGGTACTCACTTGCTTCAGTGAAGCAATGCTTTGTGAAAGTAACAAGCAGCCCATTTCTCAGACCTTCCCCAAGGCTGACTGAATGAGTAACAATCATACGCTGTATGTCGCCTCAAGACTGAGCTTCCCTTCACTGGACTTATAAGTGCTAATTTCTTTCAAATATGTCACAGCTTTTGTTATGATGGTTAACTTAGGGTGAGGATTTTTCTTTGAAGAAAGTTTTCATTAAGAAATTTGACGACACATTTATGTCGTTTTACATCGATATCAGGCACAAGTTAAAAAAAATATGTAAGTAAGAAAGTTTAATAAATCTAATTAAATCTTGGGTTGAAAATTTGCATAAAAGAGACTTTTTTAAAAATGTTTTACTAGAAAAATATATTCTTTGTTTAACTGTTGAGGCTCTATCCATAGCCAAAACAATAATGTATCTTAACATTCTCTTATTTTATATATTTAACAGCCTACAACAGTCACTAAGGAAAATAAATGTGGTTTTGAAACTTTATAAAAATAATTATTCATTTTGGATTCATATAAAATACATAATCACATATATAAATTTGAACTTTCTGTAAGGAAATTTCATATACTTTCTCTAAATGAAATGAAATCAAAATAGCAGAATATGATAATTATGAGGAATAAAGGAATTTTAAAAGAAAAAACTACTGTTCTCATACCACATCCTGTGCATTAGATCAACAAGGAGATACACTTTTGATTATGTTTTTCCTTGCTTCATTGAAAAAATGCTTTATGAAAGCTATACTCATCCTTTTCTCAGATCTTCCCCAAAGCTGACTGAATGAGTAAGAATTGCACTCTTCACAAAGCCAGAAGACTGAACTTTTCTTCAAATCACTCATGTGAGCAAATTGTTTCATATATGCTACAAATTTTGAGATAATGATGAACGTAGTATCATAATCTTTCTAGAAATACTCTAAGGACGTTTTTCTCTAGAAATTGGAAAGCACATTTATAAATGTTTACATAAATATGCTAGGCAAATTCTAAAAAAATCATGTAAGTGTGAAAGTTGAATTAATCTAATTGATATTTTGAGAATAATTTTAAGTAAGTGACTTGCTTAAAACTCTTTTTCTAACAAAAATGTATTCATTGCTTTATTGTTGGGTAATTTTCCACATCCCAAAAAAAATTTACCTTGTCTTTTTCTCATTTCACATGTTTAGCAGTCTACAACAATCGATAAGGAGCACATGAGTGATCATGTGTTTTTAATGACAATAATGATATAATTTGGCTGTTTAGAATGTAGATAATCACAGTTTAGATTATTGTACTTCCTGCAAGGAAATATAAGAGACATTCTCTAAACATCACAAAATTACTTCTTATCAAATGATAATTATAAGGGAAAAAGAAAATTTGAAGGGAGAGTAGTCTGAATTGAGTTGGAAAGCTATCATTTGCTTCCTCTTAGTCATTGAACTAGAACATGCCAGCTGTGAGTAAGTTCCAAATCAATTGTGTTAACATCTGTAGATGAACAGTATACTGTTCATATTCCACATCCTGTGCTTTAATTCCACAAGTAGATCCACTTTTGATGGGTACTCACTTGCTTCAGTGAAGCAATGCTTTGTGAAAGTAACAAGCAGCCCATTTCTCAGACCTTCCCCAAGGCTGACTGAATGAGTCACAATCATACTCTGTACGTCGCCTCAAGACTGAGCTTCCCTTCACTGGACTTATAAGTGCTAATTGCTTTCAAATATGTCACAGCTTTTGTTATGATGGTTAACTTAGGGTGAGGATTTTTCTTTGAAGAAAGTTTTCATTAAGAAATTTGACGACACATTTATGTCGTTTTACATCGATATCAGGCACAAGTTAAAAAAAATATGTAAGTTAGAAAGTTTAATAAATCTAATTAAATCTTGGGTTGAAAATTTGCATAAAAGAGACTTTTTTAAAAATGTTTTACTAGAAAAATATATTCTTTGTTTAACTGTTGAGGCTCTATCCATAGCCAAAACAATAATGTATCTTAACATTCTCTTATTTTATATATTTAACAGCCTACAACAGTCACTAAGGAAAATAAATGTGGTTTTGAAACTTTATAAAAATAATTATTCATTTTGGATTCATATAAAATACATAATCACATATATAAATTTGAACTTTCTGTAAGGAAATTTCATATACTTTCTCTAAATGAAATGAAATCAAAATAGCAGAATATGATAATTATGAAGAATAAAGGAATTTTAAAAGAAAAAACTACTGTTCTCATACCACATCCTGTGCATTAGATCAACAAGGAGATACACTTTTGATTATGTTTTTCCTTGCTTCATTGAAAAAATGCTTTATGAAAGCAATACTCATCCTTTTCTCAGATCTTCCCCAAAGCTGACAGAATGAGTAAGAATTGCACTCTTCACAAAGCCAGAAGACTGAACTTTTCTTCAAATCACTCATGTGAGCAAATTGTTTCATATATGCTACAAATTTTGAGATAATGATGAACGTAGTATGATAATCTTTCTAGAAATACTCTAAGGACGTTTTTCTCTAGAAATTGGAAAGCACATTTATAAATGTTTACATAAATATGCTAGGCAAATTCTAAAAAAATCATGTAAGTGTGACAGTTGAATTAATCTAATTTATATTTTGAGAATAATTTTAAGTAAGTGACTTGCTTAAAACTCTTTTTCTAACAAAAATGTATTCATTGCTTTATTGTTGGGTAATTTTCCACATCCCAAAAAAAATGTACCTTGTCTTTTTCTCATTTCACATGTTTAGCAGTCTACAACAATCGATAAGGAGCACATGAGTGATCATGTGTTTTTAATGACAATAATGATATAATTTGGCTGTTTAGAATGTAGATAATCACAGTTTAGATTATTGAACTTCCTGCAAGGAAATATAAGAAACATTCTCTAAACATCCCAAAATTACTTCTCAACAAATGATAATTATAAGGGAAAAAGAAAATTTGAAGGGACAGTAGTCTGAATTGAGTTGGAAAGCTATCATTTGCTTCCTCTCAGTCATTGAACTTGAACATGCCAGCTGTGAGTAAGTTCCAAATCAATTGTGTTAGCATCTGTAGATGAACAGTATACTGTTCATATTCCACACCCTGTGCTTTAATTCCACAAGTAGATCCACTTTTGATGGGTACTCACTTGCTTCAGTGAAGCAATGCTTTGTGAAAGTAACAAGCAGCCCATTTCTCAGACCTTCCCCAAGGCTGACTGAATAAGTAACAATCATACTCTGTATGTCGCCTCAAGACTGAGCTTCCCTTCACTGGACTTATAAATGCTAATTGCTTTCAAATATGTCACAGCTTTTGTTATGATGGTTAACTTAGGGTGAGGATTTTTCTTTGAAGAAAGTTTTCATTAAGAAATTTGACGACACATTTATGTCATTTTACATCGATATCAGGCACAAGTTAAAAAAAATATGTAAGTAAGAAAGTTTAATAAATCTAATTAAATCTTGGGTTGAAAATTTGCATAAAAGAGACTTTTTAAAAATGTTTTACTAGAAAAATATATTCTTTGTTTAACTGTTGAGGCTCTATCCATAGCCAAAACAAAAATGTATCTTAACATTCTCTTATTTTATATATTTAACAGCCTACAACAGTCACTAAGGAAAATAAATGTGGTTTTGAAACTTTATAAAAATAATTATTCATATTGGATTCATATAAAATACATAATCACATATATAAATTTGAACTTTCTGTAAGGAAATTTCATATACTTTCTCTAAATGAAATGAAATCAGAATAGCAGAATATGATAATTATGAGGAATAAAGGAATTTTAAAAGAAAAAACTACTGTTCTCATACCACATCCTGTGCATTAGATCAACAAGGAGATACACTTTTGATTATGTTTTTCCTTGCTTCATTGAAAAAATGCTTTATGAAAGCTATACTCATCCTTTTCTCAGATCTTCCCCAAAGCTGACTGAATGAGTAAGAATTGCACTCTTCACAAAGCCAGAAGACTGAACTTTTCTTCAAATCACTCATGTGAGCAAATTGTTTCATATATGCTACAAATTTTGAGATAATGATGACCGTAGTATCATAATCTTTCTAGAAATACTCTAAGGACGTTTTTCTCTAGAAATTGGAAAGCACATTTATAAATGTTTACATAAATATGCTAGGCAAATTCTAAAAAAATCATGTAAGTGTGAAAGTTGAATTAATCTAATTGATATTTTGAGAATAATTTTAAGTAAGTGACTTGCTTAAAACTCTTTTTCTAACAAAAATGTATTCATGGCTTTATTGTTGGGTAATTTTCCACATCCCAAAAAAAATGTACCTTGTCTTTTTCTCATTTCACATGTTTAGCAGTCTACAACAATCGATAAGGAGCACATGAGTTATCATGTGTTTTTAATGACAATAATGATATAATTTGGCTGTTTAGAATGTAGATAATCACAGTTTAGATTATTGAACTTCCTGCAAGGAAATATAAGAGACATTCTCTAAACATCACAAAATTACTTCTCAACAAATGATAATTATAAGGGAAAAAGAAAATTTGAAGGGAGAGTAGTCTGAACTGAGTTGGAAAGCTATCATTTGCTTCCTCTCAGTCATTGAACTTCAACATGCCAGCTGTGAGTAACTTCCAAATCAATTGTGTTAGCATCTGTAGATGAACAGCATACTGTTCATATTCCACATCCTGTGCTTTAATTCCACAAGTAGATCCACTTTTGATGGGTACTCACTTGCTTCAGTGAAGCAATGCTTTGTGAAAGTAACAAGCAGCCCATTTCTCAGACCTTCCCCAAGGCTGACTGAATGAGTAACAATCATACGCTGTATGTCGCCTCAAGACTGAGCTTCCCTTCACTGGACTTATAAGTGCTAATTGCTTTCAAATATGTCACAGCTTTTGTTATGATGGTTAACTTAGGGTGAGGATTTTTCTTTGAAGAAAGTTTTCATTAAGAAATTTGACGACACATTTATGTCGTTTTACATCGATATCAGGCACAAGTTAAAAAAAATATGTAAGTAAGAAAGTTTAATAAATCTAATTAAATCTTGGGTTGAAAATTTGCATAAAAGAGACTTTTTTAAAAATGTTTTACTAGAAAAATATATTCTTTGTTTAACTGTTGAGGCTCTATCCATAGCCAAAACAATAATGTATCTTAACATTCTCTTATTTTATATATTTAACAGCCTACAACAGTCACTAAGGAAAATAAATGTGGTTTTGAAACTTTATAAAAATAATTATTCATTTTGGATTCATATAAAATACATAATCACATATATAAATTTGAACTTTCTGTAAGGAAATTTCATATACTTTCTCTAAATGAAATGAAATTAAAATAGCAGAATATGATAATTATGAGGAATAAAGGAATTTTAAAAGAAAAAACTACTGTTCTCATACCACATCCTGTGCATTAGATCAACAAGGAGATACACTTTTGATTATGTTTTTCCTTGCTTCATTGAAAAAATGCTTTATGAAAGCAATACTCATCCTTTTCTCAGATCTTCCCCAAAGCTGACTGAATGAGTAAGAATTGCACTCTTCACAAAGCCAGAAGACTGAACTTTTCTTCAAATCACTCATGTGAGCAAATTGTTTCATATATGCTACAAATTTTGAGATAATGATGAACGTAGTATGATAACCTTTCTAGAAATACTCTAAGGACGTTTTTCTCTAGAAATTGGAAAGCACATTTATAAATGTTTACATAAATATGCTAGGCAAATTCTAAAAAAATCATGTAAGTGTGAAAGTTGAATTAATCTAATTGATATTTTGAGAATAATTTTAAGTAAGTGACTTGCTTAAAACTCTTTTTCTAACAAAAATGTATTCATTGCTTTATTGTTGGGTAATTTTCCACATCCCAAAAAAAATGTACCTTGTCTTTTTCTCATTTCACATGTTTAGCAGTCTACAACAATCGATAAGGAGCACATGAGTGATCATGTGTTTTTAATGACAATAATGATATAATTTGGCTGTTTAGAATGTAGATAATCACAGTTTAGATTATTGAACTTCTTCAAGGAAATATAAGAGACATTCTCTAAACATCACAAAATTACTTCTCAACAAATGATAATTATAAGGGAAAAAGAAAATTTGAAGGGAGAGTAGTCTGAATTGAGTTGGAAAGCTATCATTTGCTTCCTCTTAGTCATTGAACTTGAACATGCCAGCTGTGAGTAAGTTCCAAATCAATTGTGTTAACATCTGTAGATGAACAGTATACTGTTCATATTCCACATCCTGTGCTTTAATTCCACAAGTAGATCCACTTTTGATGGGTACTCACTTGCTTCAGTGAAGCAATGCTCTGTGAAAGTAACAAGCAGCCCATTTCTCAGACCTTCCCCAAGGCTGACTGAAAGAGTAACAATCATACTCTGTATGTCGCCTTAAGACTGAGCTTCCCTTCACTAGACTTATAAGTGCTAATTGCTTTCAAATATGTCACAGCTTTTGTTATGATGGTTAACTTAGGGTGAGGATTTTTCTTTGAAGAAAGTTTTCATTAAGAAATTTGACGACACATTTATGTCTTTTTACATCGATATCAGGCACAAGTTAAAAAAAATATGTAAGTAAGAAAGTTTAATAAATCTAATTAAATCTTGGGTTGAAAATTTGCATAAAAGAGACTTTTTTTAAAAATGTTTTACTAGAAAAATATATTCTTTGTTTAACTGTTGAGGCTCTATCCATAGCCAAAACAATAATGTATCTTAACATTCTCTTATTTTATATATTTAACAGCCTACAACAGTCACTAAGGAAAATAAATGTGGTTTTGAAACTTTATAAAAATAATTATTCATTTTGGATTCATATAAAATACATAATCACATATATAAATTTGAACTTTCTGTAAGGAAATTTCATATACTTTCTCTAAATGAAATGAAATCAAAATAGCAGAATATGATAATTATGAGGAATAAAGGAATTTTAAAAGAAAAAACTACTGTTCTCATACCACATCCTGTGCATTAGATCAACAAGGAGATACACTTTTGATTATGTTTTTGCTTAATTCATTGAAAAAATGCTTTATGAAAGCAATACTCATCCTTTTCTTAGATCTTCCCCAAAGCTGACTGAAAGAGTAAGAATTGCACTCTTCACAAAGCCAGAAGACTGAACTTTTCTTCAAATCACTCATGTGAGCAAATTGTTTCATATATGCTACAAATTTTGAGATAATGATGAACGTAGTATGATAATCTTTCTAGAAATACTCTAAGGACGTTTTTCTCTAGAAATTGGAAAGCACATTTATAAATGTTTACATAAATATGCTAGGCAAATTCTAAAAAAATCATGTAAGTGTGAATGTTGAATTAATCTAATTGATATTTTGAGAATAATTTTAAGTAAGTGACTTGCTTAAAACTCTTTTTCTAACAAAAATGTATTCATTGCTTTATTGTTGGGTAATTTTCCACATCCCAAAAAAAATGTACCTTGTCTTTTTCTCATTTCACATGTTTAGCAGTCTACAACAATCGATAAGGAGCACATGAGTGATCATGTGTTTTTAATGACAATAATGATATAATTTGTCTGTTTAGAATGTAGATAATCACAGTTTAGATTATTGAACTTCCTGCAAGGAAATATAAGAGACATTCTCTAAACATCACAAAATTACTTCTCAACAAATGATAATTATAAGGGAAAAAGAAAATTTGAAGGGAGAGTAGTCTGAACTGAGTTGGAAAGCTATCATTTGCTTCCTCTCAGTCATTGAACTTCAACATGCCAGCTGTGAGTAACTCCCAAATCAATTGTGTTAGCATCTGTAGATGAACAGCATACTGTTCATATTCCACATCCTGTGCTTTAATTCCACAAGTAGATCCACTTTTGATGGGTACTCACTTGCTTCAGTGAAGCAATGCTTTGTGAAAGTAACAAGCAGCCCATTTCTCAGACCTTCCCCAAGGCTGACTGAATGAGTAACAATCATACGCTGTATGTCGCCTCAAGACTGAGCTTCCCTTCACTGGACTTATAAGTGCTAATTGCTTTCAAATGTGTCACAGCTTTTGTTATGATGGTTAACTTAGGGTGAGGATTTTTCTTTGAAGAAAGTTTTCATTAAGAAATTTGACGACACATTTATGCCGTTTTACATAGATATCAGGCACAAGTTAAAAAAAATATGTAAGTAAGAAAGTTTAATAAATCTAATTAAATCTTGGGTTGAAAATTTGCATAAAAGAGACTTTTTTAAAAATGTTTTACTAGAAAAATATATTCTTTGTTTAACTGTTGAGGCTCTATCCATAGCCAAAACAATAATGTATCTTAACATTCTCTTATTTTATATATTTAACAGCCTACAACAGTCACTAAGGAAAATAAATGTGGTTTTGAAACTTTATAAAAATAATTATTCATTTTGGATTCATATAAAATACATAATCACATATATAAATTTGAACTTTCTGTAAGGAAATTTCATATACTTTCTCTAAATGAAATGAAATCAAAATAGCAGAATATGATAATTATGAGGAATAAAGGAATTTTAAAAGAAAAAACTACTGTTCTCATACCACATCCTGTGCATTAGATCAACAAGGAGATACACTTTTGATTATGTTTTTCCTTGCTTCATTGAAAAAATGCTTTATGAAAGCTATACTCATCCTTTTCTCAGATCTTCCCCAAAGCTGACTGAATGAGTAAGAATTGCACTCTTCACAAAGCCAGAAGACTGAACTTTTCTTCAAATCACTCATGTGAGCAAATTGTTTCATATATGCTACAAATTTTGAGATAATGATGAACGTAGTATCATAATCTTTCTAGAAATACTCTAAGGACGTTTTTCTCTAGAAATTGGAAAGCACATTTATAAATGTTTACATAAATATGCTAGGCAAATTCTAAAAAAATCATGTAAGTGTGAAAGTTGAATTAATCTAATTGATATTTTGAGAATAATTTTAAGTAAGTGACTTGCTTAAAACTCTTTTTCTAACAAAAATGTATTCATGGCTTTATTGTTGGGTAATTTTCCACATCCCAAAAAAAATGTACCTTGTCTTTTTCTCATTTCACATGTTTAGCAGTCTACAACAATCGATAAGGAGCACATGAGTGATCATGTGTTTTTAATCACAATAATGATATAATTTGGCTGTTTAGAATGTAGATAATCACAGTTTAGATTATTGAATTTCCTGCAAGGAAATATAAGAGACATTCTCTAAACATCACAAAATTACTTCTCAACAAATGATAATTATAAGGGAAAAAGAAAATTTGAAGGGAGAGTAGTCTGAATTGAGTTGGAAAGCTATCATTTGCTTCCTCTCAGTCATTGAACTTGAACATGCCAGCTGTGAGTAAGTTCCAAATCAATTGTGTTAGCATCTGTAGATGAACAGTATACTGTTCATATTCCACATCCTGTGCTTTAATTCCACAAGTAGGTCCACTTTTGATGTGTACTCACTTGCTTCAGTGAAGCAATGCTTTGTGAAAGTAACAAGCAGCCCATTTCTCAGACCTTCCCCAAGGCTGACTGAATGAGTAACAATCATACGCTGTATGTCGCCTCAAGACTGAGCTTCCCTTCACTGGACTTATAAGTGCTAATTGCTTTCAAATATGTCACAGCTTTTGTTATGATGGTTAACTTAGGGTGAGGATTTTTCTTTGAAGAAAGTTTTCATTAAGAAATTTGACGACACATTTATGTCGTTTTACATCGATATCAGGCACAAGTTAAAAAAAATATGTAAGTAAGAAAGTTTAATAAATCTAATTAAATCTTGGGTTGAAAATTTGCATAAAAGAGACTTTTTTAAAAATGTTTTACTAGAAAAATATATTCTTTGTTTAACTGTTGAGGCTCTATCCATAGCCAAAACAATAATGTATCTTAACATTCTCTTATTTTATATATTTAACAGCCTACAACAGTCACTAAGGAAAATAAATGTGGTTTTGAAACTTTATAAAAATAATTATTCATTTTGGATTCATATAAAATACATAATCACATATATAAATTTGAACTTTCTGTAAGGAAATTTCATATACTTTCTCTAAATGAAATGAAATCAAAATAGCAGAATATGATAATTATGAGGAATAAAGGAATTTTAAAAGAAAAAACTACTGTTCTCATACCACATCCTGTGCATTAGATCAACAAGGAGATACACTTTTGATTATGTTTTTCCTTGCTTCATTGAAAAAATGCTTTATGAAAGCTATACTCATCCTTTTCTCAGATCTTCCCCAAAGCTGACTGAATGAGTAAGAATTGCACTCTTCACAAAGCCAGAAGACTGAACTTTTCTTCAAATCACTCATGTGAGCAAATTGTTTCATATATGCTACAAATTTTGAGATAATGATGAACGTAGTATCATAATCTTTCTAGAAATACTCTAAGGACGTTTTTCTCTAGAAATTGGAAAGCACATTTATAAATGTTTACATAAATATGCTAGGCAAATTCTAAAAAAATCATGTAAGTGTGAAAGTTGAATTAATCTAATTGATATTTTGAGAATAATTTTAAGTAAGTGACTTGCTTAAAACTCTTTTTCTAACAAAAATGTATTCATGGCTTTATTGTTGGGTAATTTTCCACATCCCAAAAAAAATGTACCTTGTCTTTTTCTCATTTCACATGTTTAGCAGTCTACAACAATCGATAAGGAGCACATGAGTGATCATGTGTTTTTAATGACAATAATGATATAATTTGGCTGTTTAGAATGTAGATAATCACAGTTTAGATTATTGAATTTCCTGCAAGGAAATATAAGAGACATTCTCTAAACATCACAAAATTACTTCTCAACAAATGATAATTATAAGGGAAAAAGAAAATTTGAAGGGAGAGTAGTCTGAATTGAGTTGGAAAGCTATCATTTGCTTCCTCTCAGTCATTGAACTTGAACATGCCAGCTGTGAGTAAGTTCCAAATCAATTGTGTTAGCATCTGTAGATGAACAGTATACTGTTCATATTCCACATCCTGTGCTTTAATTCCACAAGTAGATCCACTTTTGATGTGTACTCACTTGCTTCAGTGAAGCAATGCTTTGTGAAAGTAACAAGCAGCCCATTTCTCAGACCTTCTCCAAGGCTGACTGAATGAGTAACAATCATACTCTGTATGTCGCCTCAAGACTGAGCTTCCCTTCACTGTACTTATAAGTGCTAATTGCTTTCAAATATGTCACAGCTTTTGTTATGATGGTTAACTTAGGGTGAGGATTTTTCTTTGAAGAAAGTTTTCATTAAGAAATTTGACGACACATTTATGTCGTTTTACATCGATATCAGGTACAAGTTAAAAAAAATATGTAAGTAAGAAAGTTTAATAAATCTAATTAAATCTTGGGTTGAAAATTTGCATAAAAGAGACTTTTTTAAAAATGTTTTACTAGAAAAATATATTCTTTGTTTAACTGTTGAGGCTCTATCCATAGCCAAAACAATAATGTATCTTAACATTCTCTTATTTTATATATTTAACAGCCTACAACAGTCACTAAGGAAAATAAATGTGGTTTTGAAACTTTATAAAAATAATTATTCATTTTGTATTCATATAAAATACATAATCACATATATAAATTTGAACTTTCTGTAAGGAAATTTCATATACTTTCTCTAAATGTAATGAAATCAAAATAGCAGAATATGATAATTATGAGGAATAAAGGAATTTTAAAAGAAAAAACTACTGTTCTCATACCACATCCTGTGCATTAGATCAACAAGGAGATACACTTTTGATTATGTTTTTCCTTGCTTCATTGAAAAAATGCTTTATGAAAGCAATACTCATCCTTTTCTCAGATCTTCCCCAAAGCTGACTGAATGAGTAAGAATTGCACTCTTCACAAAGCCAGAAGACTGAACTTTTCTTCAAATCACTCATGTGAGCAAATTGTTTCATATATGCTACAAATTTTGAGATAATGATGACCGTAGTATCATAATCTTTCTAGAAATACTCTAAGGACGTTTTTCTCTAGAAATTGGAAAGCACATTTATAAATGTTTACATAAATATGCTAGGCAAATTCTAAAAAAATCATGTAAGTGTGAAAGTTGAATTAATCTAATTGATATTTTGAGAATAATTTTAAGTAAGTGACTTGCTTAAAACTCTTTTTCTAACAAAAATGTATTCATGGCTTTATTGTTGGGTAATTTTCCACATCCCAAAAAAAATGTACCTTGTCTTTTTCTCATTTCACATGTTTAGCAGTCTACAACAATCGATAAGGAGCACATGAGTTATCATGTGTTTTTAATGACAATAATGATATAATTTGGCTGTTTAGAATGTAGATAATCACAGTTTAGATTATTGAACTTCCTGCAAGGAAATATAAGAGACATTCTCTAAACATCACAAAATTACTTCTCAACAAATGATAATTATAAGGGAAAACGAAAATTTGAAGGGAGAGTAGTCTGAACTGAGTTGGAAAGCTATCATTTGCTTCCTCTCAGTCATTGAACTTCAACATGCCAGCTGTGAGTAACTTCCAAATCAATTGTGTTAGCATCTGTAGATGAACAGCATACTGTTCATATTCCACATCCTGTGCTTTAATTCCACAAGTAGATCCACTTTTGATGGGTACTCACTTGCTTCAGTGAAGCAATGCTTTGTGAAAGTAACAAGCAGCCCATTTCTCAGACCTTCCCCAAGGCTGACTGAATGAGTAACAATCATACGCTGTATGTTGCCTCAAGACTGAGCTTCCCTTCACTGTACTTATAAGTGCTAATTGCTTTCAAATATGTCACAGCTTTTGTTATGATGGTTAACTTAGGGTGAGGATTTTTCTTTGAAGAAAGTTTTCATTAAGAAATTTGACGACACATTTATGTCGTTTTACATCGATATCAGGCACAAGTTAAAAAAAATATGTAAGTAAGAAAGTTTAATAGATCTAATTAAATCTTGGGTTGAAAATTTGCATAAAAGAGACTTTTTTAAAAATGTTTTACTAGAAAAATATATTCTTTGTTTAACTGTTGAGGCTCTATCCATAGCCAAAACAATAATGTATCTTAACATTCTCTTATTTTATATATTTAACAGCCTACAACAGTCACTAAGGAAAATAAATGTGGTTTTGAAACTTTATAAAAATAATTATTCATTTTGGATTCATATAAAATACATAATCACATATATAAATTTGAACTTTCTGTAAGGAAATTTCATATACTTTCTCTAAATGAAATGAAATCAAAATAGCAGAATATGATAATTATGAGGAATAAAGGAATTTTAAAAGAAAAAACTACTGTTCTCATACCACATCCTGTGCATTAGATCAACAAGGAGATACACTTTTGATTATGTTTTTCCTTGCTTCATTGAAAAAATGCTTTATGAAAGCTATACTCATCCTTTTCTCAGATCTTCCCCAAAGCTGACTGAATGAGTAAGAATTGCACTCTTCACAAAGCCAGAAGACTGAACTTTTCTTCAAATCACTCATGTGAGCAAATTGTTTCATATATGCTACAAATTTTGAGATAATGATGAACGTAGTATCATAATCTTTCTAGAAATACTCTAAGGACGTTTTTCTCTAGAAATTGGAAAGCACATTTATAAATGTTTACATAAATATGCTAGGCAAATTCTAAAAAAATCATGTAAGTGTGAAAGTTGAATTAATCTAATTGATATTTTGAGAATAATTTTAAGTAAGTGACTTGCTTAAAACTCTTTTTCTAACAAAAATGTATTCATTGCTTTATTGTTGGGTAATTTTCCACATCCCAAAAAAAATGTACCTTGTCTTTTTCTCATTTCACATTTTTAGCAGTCTACAACAATCGATAAGGAGCACATGAGTGATCATGTGTTTTTAATGACAATAATGATATAATTTGGCTGTTTAGAATGTAGATAATCACAGTTTAGATTATTGAACTTCCTGCAAGGAAATATAAGAGACATTCTCTAAACATCACAAAATTACTTCTCAACAAATGATAATTATAAGGGAAAAAGAAAATTTGAAGGGAGAGTAGTCTGAATTGAGTTGGAAAGCTATCATTTGCTTCCTCTCAGACATTGAACTTGAACATGCCAGCTGTGAGTAAGTTCCAAATCAATTGTGTTAGCATCTGTAGATGAACAGTATACTGTTCATATTCCACATCCTGTGCTTTAATTCCACAAGTAGATCCACTTTTGATGGGTACTCACTTGCTTCAGTGAAGTAATGCTTTGTGAAAGTAACAAGCAGCCCATTTCTCAGACCTTCCCCAAGGCTGACTGAATGAGTAACAATCATACTCTGTATGTCGCCTCAAGACTGAGCTTCCCTTCACTGGACTTATAAGTGCTAATTGCTTTCAAATATGTCACAGCTTTTGTTATGATGGTTAACTTAGGGTGATGATTTTTCTTTGAAGAAAGTTTTCATTAAGAAATTTGACGACACATTTATGTCGTTTTACATCGATATCAGGCACAAGTTAAAAAAAATATGTAAGTAAGAAAGTTTAATAAAACTAATTAAATCTTGGGTTGAAAATTTGCATAAAAGAGACTTTTTTAAAAATGTTTTACTAGAAAAATATATTCTTTGTTTAACTGTTGAGGCTCTATCCATAGCCAAAACAATAATGTATCTTAACATTCTCTTATTTTATATATTTAACAGCCTACAACAGTCACTAAGGAAAATAAATGTGGTTTTGAAACTTTATAAAAATAATTATTCATTTTGGATTCATATAAAATACATAATCACATATATAAATTTGAACTTTCTGTAAGGAAATTTCATATACTTTCTCTAAATGAAATGAAATTAAAATAGCAGAATATGATAATTATGAGGAATAAAGGAATTTTAAAAGAAAAAACTACTGTTCTCATACCACATCCTGTGCATTAGATCAACAAGGAGATACACTTTTGATTATGTTTTTCCTTGCTTCATTGAAAAAATGCTTTATGAAAGCAATACTCATCCTTTTCTCAGATCTTCCCCAAAGCTGACTGAATGAGTAAGAATTGCACTCTTCACAAAGCCAGAAGACTGAACTTTTCTTCAAATCACTCATGTGAGCAAATTGTTTCATATATGCTACAAATTTTGAGATAATGATGAACGTAGTATGATAACCTTTCTAGAAATACTCTAAGGACGTTTTTCTCTAGAAATTGGAAAGCACATTTAT
This sequence comes from Rhinophrynus dorsalis, assembly GCA_037306005.1. NCBI lineage: Eukaryota > Metazoa > Chordata > Amphibia > Anura > Rhinophrynidae > Rhinophrynus > Rhinophrynus dorsalis. The sequence continues at coordinate 689,269,473 of CM074718.1, forward strand.
AAATGTTTACATAAATATGCTAGGCAAATTCTAAAAAAATCATGTAAGTGTGAAAGTTGAATTAATCTAATTGATATTTTGAGAATAATTTTAAGTAAGTGACTTGCTTAAAACTCTTTTTCTAACAAAAATGTATTCATTGCTTTATTGTTGGGTAATTTTCCACATCCCAAAAAAAATGTACCTTGTCTTTTTCTCATTTCACATGTTTAGCAGTCTACAACAATCGATAAGGAGCACATGAGTGATCATGTGTTTTTAATGACAATAATGATATAATTTGGCTGTTTAGAATGTAGATAATCACAGTTTAGATTATTGAACTTCTTCAAGGAAATATAAGAGACATTCTCTAAACATCACAAAATTACTTCTCAACAAATGATAATTATAAGGGAAAAAGAAAATTTGAAGGGAGAGTAGTCTGAATTGAGTTGGAAAGCTATCATTTGCTTCCTCTTAGTCATTGAACTTGAACATGCCAGCTGTGAGTAAGTTCCAAATCAATTGTGTTAACATCTGTAGATGAACAGTATACTGTTCATATTCCACATCCTGTGCTTTAATTCCACAAGTAGATCCACTTTTGATGGGTACTCACTTGCTTCAGTGAAGCAATGCTCTGTGAAAGTAACAAGCAGCCCATTTCTCAGACCTTCCCCAAGGCTGACTGAAAGAGTAACAATCATACTCTGTATGTCGCCTCAAGACTGAGCTTCCCTTCACTGGACTTATAAGTGCTAATTGCTTTCAAATATGTCACAGCTTTTGTTATGATGGTTAACTTAGGGTGAGGATTTTTCTTTGAAGAAAGTTTTCATTAAGAAATTTGACGACACATTTATGTCTTTTTACATCGATATCAGGCACAAGTTAAAAAAAATATGTAAGTAAGAAAGTTTAATAAATCTAATTAAATCTTGGGTTGAAAATTTGCATAAAAGAGACTTTTTTAAAAATGTTTTACTAGAAAAATATATTCTTTGTTTAACTGTTGAGGCTCTATCCATAGCCAAAACAATAATGTATCTTAACATTCTCTTATTTTATATATTTAACAGCCTACAACAGTCACTAAGGAAAATAAATGTGGTTTTGAAACTTTATAAAAATAATTATTCATTTTGGATTCATATAAAATACATAATCACATATATAAATTTGAACTTTCTGTAAGGAAATTTCATATACTTTCTCTAAATGAAATGAAATCAAAATAGCAGAATATGATAATTATGAGGAATAAAGGAATTTTAAAAGAAAAAACTACTGTTCTCATACCACATCCTGTGCATTAGATCAACAAGGAGATACACTTTTGATTATGTTTTTCCTTAATTCATTGAAAAAATGCTTTATGAAAGCAATACTCATCCTTTTCTTAGATCTTCCCCAAAGCTGACTGAATGAGTAAGAATTGCACTCTTCACAAAGCCAGAAGACTGAACTTTTCTTCAAATCACTCATGTGAGCAAATTGTTTCATATATGCTACAAATTTTGAGATAATGATGAACGTAGTATCATAATCTTTCTAGAAATACTCTAAGGACGTTTTTCTCTAGAAATTGGAAAGCACATTTATAAATGTTTACATAAATATGCTAGGCAAATTCTAAAAAAATCATGTAAGTGTGAATGTTGAATTAATCTAATTGATATTTTGAGAATAATTTTAAGTAAGTGACTTGCTTAAAACTCTTTTTCTAACAAAAATGTATTCATTGCTTTATTGTTGGGTAATTTTCCACATCCCAAAAAAAATGTACCTTGTCTTTTTCTCATTTCACATGTTTAGCAGTCTACAACAATCGATAAGGAGCACATGAGTGATCATGTGTTTTTAATGACAATAATGATATAATTTGGCTGTTTAGAATGTAGATAATCACAGTTTAGATTATTGAACTTCCTGCAAGGAAATATAAGAGACATTCTCTAAACATCACAAAATTACTTCTCAACAAATGATAATTATAAGGGAAAAAGAAAATTTGAAGGGAGAGTAGTCTGAACTGAGTTGGAAAGCTATCATTTGCTTCCTCTCAGTCATTGAACTTCAACATGCCAGCTGTGAGTAACTCCCAAATCAATTGTGTTAGCATCTGTAGATGAACAGCATACTGTTCATATTCCACATCCTGTGCTTTAATTCCACAAGTAGATCCACTTTTGATGGGTACTCACTTGCTTCAGTGAAGCAATGCTTTGTGAAAGTAACAAGCAGCCCATTTCTCAGACCTTCCCCAAGGCTGACTGAATGAGTAACAATCATACGCTGTATGTTGCCTCAAGACTGAGCTTCCCTTCACTGGACTTATAAGTGCTAATTGCTTTCAAATATGTCACAGCTTTTGTTATGATGGTTAACTTAGGGTGAGGATTTTTCTTTGAAGAAAGTTTTCATTAAGAAATTTGACGACACATTTATGCCGTTTTACATCGATATCAGGCACAAGTTAAAAAAAATATGTAAGTAAGAAAGTTTAATAAATCTAATTAAATCTTGGGTTGAAAATTTGCATAAAAGAGACTTTTTTAAAAATGTTTTACTAGAAAAATATATTCTTTGTTTAACTGTTGAGGCTCTATCCATAGCCAAAACAATAATGTATCTTAACATTCTCTTATTTTATATATTTAACAGCCTACAACAGTCACTAAGGAAAATAAATGTGGTTTTGAAACTTTATAAAAATAATTATTCATTTTGGATTCATATAAAATACATAATCACATATATAAATTTGAACTTTCTGTAAGGAAATTTCATATACTTTCTCTAAATGAAATGAAATCAAAATAGCAGAATATGATAATTATGAGGAATAAAGGAATTTTAAAAGAAAAAACTACTGTTCTCATACCACATCCTGTGCATTAGATCAACAAGGAGATACACTTTTGATTATGTTTTTCCTTGCTTCATTGAAAAAATGCTTTATGAAAGCTATACTCATCCTTTTCTCAGATCTTCCCCAAAGCTGACTGAATGAGTAAGAATTGCACTCTTCACAAAGCCAGAAGACTGAACTTTTCTTCAAATCACTCATGTGAGCAAATTGTTTCATATATGCTACAAATTTTGAGATAATGATGAACGTAGTATCATAATCTTTCTAGAAATACTCTAAGGACGTTTTTCTCTAGAAATTGGAAAGCACATTTATAAATGTTTACATAAATATGCTAGGCAAATTCTAAAAAAATCATGTAAGTGTGAAAGTTGAATTAATCTAATTGATATTTTGAGAATAATTTTAAGTAAGTGACTTGCTTAAAACTCTTTTTCTAACAAAAATGTATTCATTGCTTTATTGTTGGGTAATTTTCCACATCCCAAAAAAAATGTACCTTGTCTTTTTCTCATTTCACATGTTTAGCAGTCTACAACAATCGATAAGGAGCACATGAGTGATCATGTGTTTTTAATGACAATAATGATATAATTTGGCTGTTTAGAATGTAGATAATCACAGTTTAGATTATTGAACTTCTTCAAGGAAATATAAGAGACATTCTCTAAACATCACAAAATTACTTCTCAACAAATGATAATTATAAGGGAAAAAGAAAATTTGAAGGGAGAGTAGTCTGAATTGAGTTGGAAAGCTATCATTTGCTTCCTCTTAGTCATTGAACTTGAACATGCCAGCTGTGAGTAAGTTCCAAATCAATTGTGTTAACATCTGTAGATGAACAGTATACTGTTCATATTCCACATCCTGTGCTTTAATTCCACAAGTAGATCCACTTTTGATGGGTACTCACTTGCTTCAGTGAAGCAATGCTCTGTGAAAGTAACAAGCAGCCCATTTCTCAGACCTTCTCCAAGGCTGACTGAAAGAGTAACAATCATACTCTGTATGTCGCCTCAAGACTGAGCTTCCCTTCACTGGACTTATAAGTGCTAATTGCTTTCAAATATGTCACAGCTTTTGTTATGATGGTTAACTTAGGGTGAGGATTTTTCTTTGAAGAAAGTTTTCATTAAGAAATTTGACGACACATTTATGTCTTTTTACATCGATATCAGGCACAAGTTAAAAAAAATATGTAAGTAAGAAAGTTTAATAAATCTAATTAAATCTTGGGTTGAAAATTTGCATAAAAGAGACTTTTTTAAAAATGTTTTACTAGAAAAATATATTCTTTGTTTAACTGTTGAGGCTCTATCCATAGCCAAAACAATAATGTATCTTAACATTCTCTTATTTTATATATTTAACAGCCTACAACAGTCACTAAGGAAAATAAATGTGGTTTTGAAACTTTATAAAAATAATTATTCATTTTGGATTCATATAAAATACATAATCACATATATAAATTTGAACTTTCTGTAAGGAAATTTCATATACTTTCTCTAAATGAAATGAAATCAAAATAGCAGAATATGATAATTATGAGGAATAAAGGAATTTTAAAAGAAAAAACTACTGTTCTCATACCACATCCTGTGCATTAGATCAACAAGGAGATACACTTTTGATTATGTTTTTCCTTAATTCATTGAAAAAATGCTTTATGAAAGCAATACTCATCCTTTTCTTAGATCTTCCCCAAAGCTGACTGAATGAGTAAGAATTGCACTCTTCACAAAGCCAGAAGACTGAACTTTTCTTCAAATCACTCATGTGAGCAAATTGTTTCATATATGCTACAAATTTTGAGATAATGATGAACGTAGTATGATAATCTTTCTAGAAATACTCTAAGGACGTTTTTCTCTAGAAATTGGAAAGCACATTTATAAATGTTTACATAAATATGCTAGGCAAATTCTAAAAAAATCATGTAAGTGTGAATGTTGAATTAATCTAATTGATATTTTGAGAATAATTTTAAGTAAGTGACTTGCTTAAAACTCTTTTTCTAACAAAAATGTATTCATTGCTTTATTGTTGGGTAATTTTCCACATCCCAAAAAAAATGTACCTTGTCTTTTTCTCATTTCACATGTTTAGCAGTCTACAACAATCGATAAGGAGCACATGAGTGATCATGTGTTTTTAATGACAATAATGATATAATTTGGCTGTTTAGAATGTAGATAATCACAGTTTAGATTATTGAACTTTCTGCAAGGAAATATAAGAGACATTCTCTAAACATCACAAAATTACTTCTCAACAAATGATAATTATAAGGGAAAAAGAAAATTTGAAGGGAGAGTAGTCTGAACTGAGTTGGAAAGCTATCATTTGCTTCCTCTCAGTCATTGAACTTCAACATGCCAGCTGTGAGTAACTTCCAAATCAATTGTGTTAGCATCTGTAGATGAACAGTATACTGTTCATATTCCACATCCTGTGCTTTAATTCCACAAGTAGATCCACTTTTGATGGGTACTCACTTGCTTCAGTGAAGCAATGCTTTGTGAAAGTAACAAGCAGCCCATTTCTCAGACCTTCCCCAAGGCTGACTGAATGAGTAACAATCATACTCTGTATGTCGCCTCAAGACTGAGCTTCCCTTCACTGGACTTATAAGTGCTAATTGCTTTCAAATATGTCACAGCTTGTGTTTTGATGGTTAACTTAGGGTGATGATTTTTCTTTGAAGAAAGTTTTCATTAAGAAATTTGACGACACATTTATGTCGTTTTACATCGATATCAGGCACAAGTTAAAAAAAATATGTAAGTAAGAAAGTTTAATAAAACTAATTAAATCTTGGGTTGAAAATTTGCATAAAAGAGACTTTTTTAAAAATGTTTTACTAGAAAAATATATTCTTTGTTTAACTGTTGAGGCTCTATCCATAGCCAAAACAATAATGTATCTTAACATTCTCTTATTTTATATATTTAACAGCCTACAACAGTCACTAAGGAAAATAAATGTGGTTTTGAAACTTTATAAAAATAATTATTCATTTTGGATTCATATAAAATACATAATCACATATATAAATTTGAACTTTCTGTAAGGAAATTTCATATACTTTCTCTAAATGAAATGAAATTAAAATAGCAGAATATGATAATTATGAGGAATAAAGGAATTTTAAAAGAAAAAACTACTGTTCTCATACCACATCCTGTGCATTAGATCAACAAGGAGATACACTTTTGATTATGTTTTTCCTTGCTTCATTGAAAAAATGCTTTATGAAAGCAATACTCATCCTTTTCTCAGATCTTCCCCAAAGCTGACTGAATGAGTAAGAATTGCACTCTTCACAAAGCCAGAAGACTGAACTTTTCTTCAAATCACTCATGTGAGCAAATTGTTTCATATATGCTACAAATTTTGAGATAATGATGAACGTAGTATGATAACCTTTCTAGAAATACTCTAAGGACGTTTTTCTCTAGAAATTGGAAAGCACATTTATAAATGTTTACATAAATATGCTAGGCAAATTCTAAAAAAATCATGTAAGTGTGAAAGTTGAATTAATCTAATTGATATTTTGAGAATAATTTTAAGTAAGTGACTTGCTTAAAACTCTTTTTCTAACAAAAATGTATTCATTGCTTTATTGTTGGGTAATTTTCCACATCCCAAAAAAAATGTACCTTGTCTTTTTCTCATTTCACATGTTTAGCAGTCTACAACAATCGATAAGGAGCACATGAGTGATCATGTGTTTTTAATGACAATAATGATATAATTTGGCTGTTTAGAATGTAGATAATCACAGTTTAGATTATTGAACTTCTTCAAGGAAATATAAGAGACATTCTCTAAACATCACAAAATTACTTCTCAACAAATGATAATTATAAGGGAAAAAGAAAATTTGAAGGGAGAGTAGTCTGAATTGAGTTGGAAAGCTATCATTTGCTTCCTCTTAGTCATTGAACTTGAATATGCCAGCTGTGAGTAAGTTCCAAATCAATTGTGTTAACATCTGTAGATGAACAGTATACTGTTCATATTCCACATCCTGTGCTTTAATTCCACAAGTAGATCCACTTTTGATGGGTACTCACTTGCTTCAGTGAAGCAATGCTCTGTGAAAGTAACAAGCAGCCCATTTCTCAGACCTTCCCCAAGGCTGACTGAATGAGTAACAATCATACTCTGTATGTCGCCTCAAGACTGAGCTTCCCTTCACTGGACTTATAAGTGCTAATTGCTTTCAAATATGTCACAGCTTTTGTTATGATGGTTAACTTAGGGTGAGGATTTTTCTTTGAAGAAAGTTTTCATTAAGAAATTTGACGACACATTTATGTCTTTTTACATCGATATCAGGCACAAGTTAAAAAAAATATGTAAGTAAGAAAGTTTAATAAATCTAATTAAATCTTGGGTTGAAAATTTGCATAAAAGAGACTTTTTTAAAAATGTTTTACTAGAAAAATATATTCTTTGTTTAACTGTTGAGGCTCTATCCATAGCCAAAACAATAATGTATCTTAACATTCTCTTATTTTATATATTTAACAGCCTACAACAGTCACTAAGGAAAATAAATGTGGTTTTGAAACTTTATAAAAATAATTATTCATTTTGGATTCATATAAAATACATAATCACATATATAAATTTGAACTTTCTGTAAGGAAATTTCATATACTTTCTCTAAATGAAATGAAATCAAAATAGCAGAATATGATAATTATGAGGAATAAAGGAATTTTAAAAGAAAAAACTACTGTTCTCATACCACATCCTGTGCATTAGATCAACAAGGAGATACACTTTTGATTATGTTTTTCCTTAATTCATTGAAAAAATGCTTTATGAAAGCAATACTCATCCTTTTCTTAGATCTTCCCCAAAGCTGACTGAATGAGTAAGAATTGCACTCTTCACAAAGCCAGAAGACTGAACTTTTCTTCAAATCACTCATGTGAGCAAATTGTTTCATATATGCTACAAATTTTGAGATAATGATGAACGTAGTATGATAATCTTTCTAGAAATACTCTAAGGACGTTTTTCTCTAGAAATTGGAAAGCACATTTATAAATGTTTACATAAATATGCTAGGCAAATTCTAAAAAAATCATGTAAGTGTGAATGTTGAATTAATCTAATTGATATTTTGAGAATAATTTTAAGTAAGTGACTTGCTTAAAACTCTTTTTCTAACAAAAATGTATTCATTGCTTTATTGTTGGGTAATTTTCCACATCCCAAAAAAAATGTACCTTGTCTTTTTCTCATTTCACATGTTTAGCAGTCTACAACAATCGATAAGGAGCACATGAGTGATCATGTGTTTTTAATGACAATAATGATATAATTTGGCTGTTTAGAATGTAGATAATCACAGTTTAGATTATTGAACTTCCTGCAAGGAAATATAAGAGACATTCTTAAAACATCACAAAATTACTTCTCAACAAATGATAATTATAAGGGAAAAAGAAAATTTGAAGGGAGAGTAGTCTGAACTGAGTTGGAAAGCCATCATTTGCTTCCTCTCAGTCATTGAACTTCAACATGCCAGCTGTGAGTAACTTCCAAATCAATTGTGTTAGCATCTGTAGATGAACAGCATACTGTTCATATTCCACATCCTGTGCTTTAATTCCACAAGTAGATCCACTTTTGATGGGTACTTACTTGCTTCAGTGAAGCAATGCTTTGTGAAAGTAACAAGCAGCCCATTTCTCAGACCTTCCCCAAGGCTGACTGAATGAGTAACAATCATACGCTGTATGTCGCCTCAAGACTGAGCTTCCCTTCACTGGAATTATAAGTGCTAATTTCTTTCAAATATATCACAGCTTTTGTGATGATGGTTAACTTAGGGTGAGGATTTTTTTTTGAAGAAAGTTTTCATTAAGAAATTTGACGACACATTTATGTCGTTTTACAACGATATCAGGCACAAGTTAAAAAAAATATGTAAGTAAGAAAGTTTAATAAATCTAATTAAATCTTGGGTTGAAAATTTGCATAAAAGAGACTTTTTTAAAAATGTTTTACTAGAAAAATATATTCTTTGTTTAACTGTTGAGGCTCTATCCATAGCCAAAACAATAATGTATCTTAACATTCTCTTATTTTATATATTTAACAGCCTACAACAGTCACTAAGGAAAATAAAAGTGGTTTTGAAACTTTATAAAAATAATTATTCATTTGGATTCATATAACATACATAATCACATATATAAATTTGAACTTTCTGTAAGGAAATTTCATATACTTTCTCTAAACGTAATGAAATCAAATAAGCAGAATATAATAATTATGAGAAAAAAGGAATTTTAAAAGAACAAACTATTGTTCTCATACCACATCCTGTGCATTAGATAAACGAGATACACTTTTGATTATGTTTTTCCTTCCTTCATTGAAAAAATGCTTTATGAAAGCAACACTCAGGCCTTTTCTCAGATCTTCCCCAAAGCTGACTGAATGAGTAAGAATGTGTCACGGTTTGTTAAGACTCTCAGACACAGAGTTAGGTAAAAACACAACTTTATTGAAAAGTTAAAGATAACCCTATTGGGTAGCATACACTTATAACATAGCGATTTACAAAGTAGCATTAGTATTGGTACATTGAATGAGAAGCATGCTCTACCGGCCTTGCCAATACCTGGTAAGGCAACCTTAGGTGGCACGAGATGGACAAGGTTCTACCGGCCTTACCAATATACCAGGCAAGGCAGCCAGGAAGCTAGGACAACGAATGGTGTAGGCTCTACCGGCCTTGCCAATATACCGGGCAAGGCAGCCTGGAGACTGGTACAACGAATAGTGTAGGCTCTACCGGCCCTGCCAATATACCGGGCAAGGCAGCCTTGGGACTGAGACAGCAAGGATGGAGGCTTTACCGGCCTTGCCAATACCGGGTAAGGCAACCCAAAGTTGGAAACCAGAGGAGTGGGTTATACCGGCCTTACCAATATACCGGGCAAGGCAGCCTGGATGGCGGGACAGGATGGCAGCAGCTATGGCCTCGGTGACTGGCTAGGTGGATAGACCAGTCATCTAAGATGACTGACTGAGGCCCACAGGATAGTCAGTAGTGCTGTAGCAAACCAGTATAAGTACAGGGGAGACACAGTCTTGACCGGTGCAGATAGATATTGCAACAAGCAGCCGGTAAATACAAGGAGCGAACCAGTACCCGCGTGCTGGGGAAAACATTCAATCAACTGGTGCTGTCTAGGACTGAACAGTCAACCGGTTACATGGAGCAAACCAGTACCCACGTACTGGAGTGACAGGAGGATCTCCAGAGCTGTCTAGGACTGAACAGCAGCCGGTAAACACGGAGCGAACCAGTACCCGCGTACTGGAGTAACACAACCAGCACGGTGCTATAGATTACAATGAGCAACCAGTATATACGTGAAGCGAACCAGTACCCGCGTACTGGAGTAACCCAGATCTCTACCGGTGAGACAGTACCCGGCAATGTGGCGCGAACCAGTACCCGCGTACTGGAGAAACCAAGATCTCTATTGGTGCAGATCAGCCAGTAGTCTAAGGAGCGAACTAGTACCCACGTACTGGAATAACCAAGATCGCTACCAGTGCAAAGGCAGCCGGTTGGTAATGGAGCGAACCAGTACCCGCGTACTGGATAAACCAATAATCTACCGGTGCAACAGCAGCCGGTTGTATGTGGAGCGAACCAGTAACCACGTGCTGGAATAACCCAGATCTCTACCGGTGCGACAGCAGCGGGGTGTATGTGGAGCGAACCAGTACCCGCGTACTGGAATAACCAAGATCTTTACCGGTGCAACGGCAGCTGGTTGTATGTGGAGCGAACTAGTACCCGCGTACTGGAGAGAGGAACAAGTGAATGAAAATGTCGCCAGGCGACTGAAGGAGACAAGCAAACTGCAGACGATCCAGGAGCAGGAACCCAGCCGAGGATGGACAGGAAACAAATCTACGGGCAGTCATCCGGATCAGGAACAGTAGCAGGAAACAGCAGCAGGAACAGCACCCTCAACCGGATCAGGAACGGATGCAAGAACCGGGGAACTGGTGAGCAGGAACTCTGCTGATCACAGATGAGCAGAAATGGCCCAGGAAGCTCAGGAACTCAATGCAAGTGCAGCATAGAGACAACACGAAAGGGCAACCAAAGGGTGCCCAAGCTCAGTCTAAATAGGCAATGCAGGGTGGGCTGAAGGCAGACAGCCAATGGAGAGCCCCCTACAGGTAACTGACAAGGAAAGGCAGCAATCACGGGCACCATGATAGAATGGCACTCTTCACAAAGCCTGAAGACTGAACTTTTCTTCAAATCACTCATGTGAGCAAATTGTTTCGTAAATGCTACAAATTTTGAGATAATGATGAACGTAGTATGATAATCTTTCTAGAAATACTCTAAGGACGTTTTTCTCTAGAAATTGGAAGGCATATTTATAAATGTTTACATAAATATGGTAGGCAAATTCTAAACAAATCATGTTAGTGTGAAAGTTGAATTAATCGAATTGATATCTTGAGAATAAATGTAAGTAAGTGACTTGCTTAAAACTCTTTTTCTAACAAAAATGTATTCATTGCTTTATTGTTGAGTAATTTTCCACATCCAAAGAAAAAATGTAACTTGCCTTTTTCTCATTTCACATGTTTAGCAGTCTACACCAATCGATAAGGCGCACATGAGTGATCTTGTGTTTTTAATGACAATAATTATATAATTTGGCTGCTTAGAATGTAGATAATCACAGTTTAGATTATTGTACTTCCTGCAAGGAAATACAATAAACATCAGGCACCTTCCCATCCTCTTTCAAACATGCACTAATCACTCCCATCCTAAAAAAACCCTCCCTGGACCCAACTACTCCCACTCCTACTCCCACTACTCCCTACTCATTCTTTTGGACCTGTCAGCCGCTTTTGACACAGTCGATCACCCACTCCTCCTCCAAGCCCTCCACTCCCTAGGTCTCTGCGACACTGCACTCTCCTGGTTTTCATCTTATTTCTGCAACCGCTCCTTCAGTGTTTCCTACTCCGGCTCCACTTCCCCACCCCTCCCACTGTCTGTTGGAGTGCCTCAAGGGTCAGTCCTGGGACCCTTGCTCTTCTCAATCTACACTGCATCCCTTGGAAAACTAATAAACTCCTTTGGGTTTCACCATCATCTCTATGCTGATGACACTCAAATATATCTTTCCTCCCCAGACCTCTCTCCTTCCCTCCTGTCTGACTGTCTGTCTGCTGTGTCTTCCTGGATGTCCTCCCATCAACTCAAACTTAACCTTAGCAAAACTGAACTAATTCTCTTCCCTCCATCTACAACCAGCCTTATCCCAAATATTACCCTCACCATTAACAACACTTCCATCACACCAACCCATACAGCATGCTGCCTGGGGGTCACATTTGACTCTGCCCTATCCTTCATTCATCACATCCAGTCAATCTCCAACTCATGCCGCCTCCACCTCCGCAACATCTCTAGAATCCGACCCTTTCTCACAGAAGACACTACCAAAATTCTAATCCAAACACTCATCATGTCCCGTCTTGACTACTGTAACTCTTTACTAATTGGCCTGCTTCTCACCCGACTAACCCCGCTACAGTCCAAAATGAACTCTGCTGCAAGACTAATCTATCTCACTCATCGTTTCTCCAACACCACACCCCTCTGTCAGTCCCTACACTGGCTCCCATTAGCATACAGAGTAAAATTCAAAACTCTGGTGCTAACTTATAGAGCCCTCACTAACACTGCACCCCCCTATATTTCATCTCTCATTTCCAAATATACTCCCGCCCGCCATCTTCGCTCTGAACATGACCTTCTGCTCTCCACAGCTCTTATCACATCCTCCCACTCCCGCCTACAGGACTTCTCCCGTGCTGCACCTGAGCTGTGGAATTCCCTCCCCCGCCCCATCAGACTCTCCCCCAGCCTTCAAATCTTCAGACGCTCCCTGAAGACTCACCTCTTCAGGGAGGCCTATCAACTGCCTCCATAAACATCATCACCAAGATTCACCCCTTGCACGGACTACTGCACTCAATGGCACTTCTCACTCCCACCCACTGACTGGCAGTTCATGTGGCAGGAGGCACTTAAACGCAATAGCACTTACTCCTTCTGTATCAAACCTACCTTCCTCTAGACTGTAAGCTCTCACGAGCAGGGCCCTCTGATCCTCCTGTTCTCCACATCTGATTGTACTATTTAATACCTCTGTATCTCTATTCCCCAATTGTACAGTGCTGCGGAATTAGTTGGCGCTATATAAATAAAGAATAATAATAATAAAGAATAATAATAATAATTCTCTAAACATTACAAAATCACTTCTCAACAAATGATAATTATAAGATAAAAAGAAAATTTGAAGGGAGAGTAGTCTGAATTGAGTTGGAAAGCTATCATTTGTTTCCTCGCAGTCATTGAACTTAAACATGCCAGCTGTGAGTAAGTTCCAAATTTATTGTGTTAGCATCTGTAGATGAACAGTATACTGTTCACACACCACATCCTGTGCATTAATTCAACAAGTAGATCTAATTTTGATGGGTATTGCAGTGGCCATGCCCCATTGGTCTCAAACCCTTACAGCGGTTCTTGGGCTTTTCAAATTACTATAGGAAATTAATTCATGATTATTCCATGATTGTTAAACCGCTTACAGACATGACTCATAAAGGTGCTAACGCTTCTCTGTGGTCTCCAGAGGCAGAGAGGGTGTTTGAAACCCTGAAATCTGCATTCTCCACTGCCCCAGTACTGTCTCATCCCATACCTGGTTTGCCATTCACTTTGGAGGTTGATGCCTCAGAGATAGGTGTAGGGGCAGTGCTGGCTCAAAGACCAGGGCCTGGCAAGACCATGCCGATTTTTCTCAAAAAAGTTGACTAAGGCCCAAAGTGTCTATGACATTGGCGATTTCGAACTTCTGGCGATCATTATGGCACTACATGAGTGGCGCCATTTGCTGGAGGGTACCAGGGCTCCAATATTGATTCTGACGGATCTTAAGAATCTTATTTACCTCTCTGAGGCTAAAAGATTGTCCCCTCGACAAGCCAGATGGGCATTATTTTTGTCACTTTTCAACTTTATTGTTTCCTACCTACCTGGTACTAAGAACGTGAGGGCCGATGCACTATCCAGACAGTTTGGTCCCGATTCAAATTCCGACAGTGCATCGTGTACTTGCCACACTACGTACCAGCATCACATCCCCTTTGGGTGAGGAGATCTTGGCATCGCAGGCCAATGCATCTCCGGAGAAACCCATGGGCAAGTGGTTTGTGGCTGAGCCATTCCAGGCCAGGTTAATGGAGACCTATCATTCCTCTCGTGCGGCCGGTCATGTGGGCAAAAGTCAATTGATCTGGTCCCTGTCCCAGATGTTCTGGTGGCCTAGGTTAAGAGACAATTGTGCTGCATTTACTGCCACCTGTGCCACTTGTTCTCGTTCCAAGACCCCAAGACATCTTCCTGTAGGGTTATTACAAGCTGTTCCCAAAGGTGACCGCCCATGGTCACATGTATCCATTGATTTCATGGGAGAATTACTAGTTTCTAATGGCTACACAGTTATACTCATGGTGGTTGACAGATTTTCTAAAATGGCCCACTTTGTGCCGCTCCCTGGCTTACCATCAGCTAAGGTATTGGCCACGGTATTTGTCAAGGAGGTGTTTCGACTCCACGGAGTTCCCACGGTTCTGGTTTCTGATCATGGGAGTCAATTCGTGTCCAGGTTCTGGAGTGCATTCTGTGACCAAATGGGCATCCAATTGCTGTTCTCATCCACATACCATCCCCAGACTAATGGGGCCGCTGACTCTTTTCAATGATAACAGCGGCATGCTAATAACAGAAGGTTGCAGGCCCCAGTATTCCAGGTGGGGGACCGGGTATGGTTGTCCTCCAGGAACCTCAAGTTGAAAGTTCCATGCAATAAGCTGGCTCCCCGATTTGTGGGTCCGTTCCGGGTACCCCGTAGAGTCAACCCTTTCTCCTATGCCTTAGAATTACCAGCATCTATGAGGATACATAACGTGTTCCATGTATCACTTCTCAAACCTTTGGTGTGTAATCATTATACCACCACCCCTGTAGTCCCTTGTCCGGTTCTCATACAATACCATGATGAATATGAAGTGCAGAGTATTTTGGATTCACATAGATGCCATAGGCAGATCCAATACTTGGTGCACTGGAAGGGATATGGTTCAGAGGAACGTTCATGGGTGAACCACGCTAACATTCATGCTCCACTTCTGTTGCTCAGGTTCCACTCCAAATTCCCTCAGAAGCCCGGTCCTCCTCCGCGGGGAGGGGGTCTTTGAGAGGGGGGGTACTATCACGGTGCCCGTGCTCTTGACTGCCAGCGACATTGCTACTTTCTGTTCTGTTCCCTGCTGGGCTCTTTTTGACTGCCGGGTTCTGCCTCCGCCCAGCGCTAGCCATTTTAACCCCAGTCCTGTCATTACTTTGGCGCCCTTTCCTGGTATTCATGTACCTAGCGTTTGTCTGCTGTTTGTTCCTGCTCCGTGTATGACCCAGCTTGCCTGACCTCGCTCCTGTCTCACCTGTTCCGTGGTTCTGTTGCTGAGTAGGACTGGCTGACTACCGCACTGTGTACCGATCCTGGCTGTGGCTGACTATCCGATCCGTTGCTGACTAGGACTGGCTGACTACCGCTCTGTGTACCGATCTGGCTGTGGCTGACTATCCAGTCCGTTGCTGAATGGACTGGTTGACTACCCCTCCGGGCTCCTATCGGGCTTTGGGCTTCATTATGTTTAGTTGCTGACTATTTGGGAGCTTCAATTGCTTCAGCAGCTTACTGGCTGGACCATCTGGGTGCATACCCAGTGTTTCGTTCCCCTTGCTCTCACTCTACAGCGATTGCCTATTGTAGCCTATCTGGCTAGTACACCGATGTCACTGGGGTATCTGTGAGTGAGTAGCTCGGTCGCTTGCCAGTGCTGTTCCTTGCTCCTCCGTTTGCCCTAGCCTTCTGGGGAATAGTCTCTTGTCCGTACCTGTCAGTTTTGCCTCCGTTTACCCTAGTCTCCTGGGGAATAGTCTCTTGTCCGTGCCTGTAAGTGTTGCCTCCATCACCCTAGCTTCTGGGGTCTAGTCGCTTGTCAGTGCCTATCAGTGCTGCCTCCAGTACCCTAGCTTGCTAGGGAGTAGTCCTCTCCAGGGCCTATCTGTGTTGCCTCCGTTTACCCTAGCCTGCTAGGGATAATTCCTTGCCTGGTCTCTGTGTTGCCTTCGCACATCCTAGCTTGCTAGGGACCTGGTCACTTGCTGTGTCCAGTACTGTAGCCTCCGTTTATCTAGTTCGCTGAGAATTGGTCACTTGCTGTGTCCATTACCGTACCTCTGCTATCCCTAGTACTCTAGGGTCCAGGTCACTCACCAGTGTCCTGTCTTGCTGCCATTCTATACCTAGCCTTCTAGGGAATCTGCCCTGCAGTTACCTACCACCTATCTGGTTTGGTGCGATTCCTAGGTTTGTGTCACGGTTTGTTAAGACACTCAGACAATGGATTTTGGTAAAAGCATAACTTTATTTAAAAGTTAAAGCACTCCCCATAGGGTTCACATACATGTACATGCAATATAGATAGCAACTGAGGAATAGAACAGGTTCTACCGGCCTTGCCTAATATACCGAGCAAGGCAACCTAGGCAGCTATGAGGAATAGCAATAGCAGGCTCTACCGACCTTGCCTGTACCGGGTAAGGCAACCGTGAGGTGGAATATACCGGTTCTACTGGCCTTACCAATACCGGACAAGGCAGCCTGGGAGATACTGAGAATAGGCTCTACCGGCCTTGCCAATACCTAGTAAGGCAACCGGGAGATGGAATATAGCGGTTCTACTGGCCCTACCAATACCGGGCAAGGCAGCCTCAGTGAATACTGTGAAGAGGCTCTACCGGTCCTGCCAATACCGGGTAAGGCAACCGTGAGATGGAAGGTACCGGTTCTATCGGCCTCACCACTACCGGGCAGGACAGACCCAAAGGAGGAGATAACCAGCGTCCGCACCCTGGAACCAACAGTCAATATGTACCAGGTTAAATGGAGTAAACCAGCACCCGCACGCCGGGACCAACAGTAAGATCTACCACCAGCTTAAGTGGAGTTAACCAGCGTCCGCACGCTGGGACCAGCAGGATAGTATACCACCGGGTATAATGGAGTAACCCAGCGTCCGCACGCTGGGACCAACAGGATAATATGCCACCGGGCTTAAGTGGAGTTAACCAGCATCCGCACGCTGGGACCAACAGTATAATCTGTCACCAGGTATAATGGAGTAAACCAGCGTCCGCACGCTGGGACCAACAGGATAATCTGCCACCAGGTTTAATGGAGTTAACCAGCGTCCGCACGCTGGGACCAACAGTATAATATGCCACCAGGTTTAATGGAGTAAACCAGAGTCCGCACGCTGGGGCCAACAGTAATCTGTCACCAGGTTTAATGGAGTTAACCAGCGTCCGCACGCTGGGACCAACAGGATAATCTGTCACCAGGTTTAATGGAGTTAACCAGCGTCCGCACGCTGGGACCAACAGTATAATATGCCACCAGGTTGAATGGTGTTTACCAGCGTCCGCACGCTGGGACCAACTGTATAAATGCCACCAGGTTTAATGGAGTTAACCAGCGTCCGCACGCTGGGACCAACAGTATAATATGCCACCAGGTTGAATGGTGTTTACCAGCGTCCGCACGCTGGGACCAACTGTATAAATGCCACCGGGTTTAATGGAGTTAACCAGCGTCCGCACGCTGGGACCAACAGGATAGTCTGCCACCGGGCTTAAGTGGAGTTAACCAGCGTCCGCACGCTGGGACGAACAAGATAATCTGCCACCAGGTTTAATGGAGTTAACTAGCGTCCGCACGCTGGGACCAACAATAAAAATATCGCCGAGGCGAGAGAGTGAGCAATGTCGCCAAGCGACTACCGGATGGGAACTCTGAGACTAGGTGAAGTAGGAGCACAGCGAACACCGCTGATTAAACAGCAACCGAATCAAGCCAGACGAAACAACCGGAGCATCAGTCGTCACGGAGGGGTCAACCGGAGAGGCAAGCAGACTGGAACAGGAACAGATGAAATCAGGAACACTGGAACTCACGATTCAGTAGCTGAAGACTCTGGAAAACTGGAACAGGCCTCAAGCAGCGAGACAGACTGGAACACAGGACTCTGTATCTCTGGACTCTGGAACACTGGAACAGGCCCAAACAGCATGACAGGAAGAACAAACAGGTACTGTCAGAGACACCACGAAAGGGCAACCAAAGGGTGCCTGAGCTGAGTATAAATAGGCAGTCAGAGGCGGGCAGACACTAGACAGCCAATTGGAGCCCCTGCAGGTGATAGACAGTGTATAGCACCAATCACGGGCACCGTGATAGTTTGGTACTGCTGAGGTTCTGTTACTGGTTCCAGTCATCACAGAAAGTCTACTAGTGTTTGCTATTTTGTTTTGTTATTTTCCCTAGCATCCTGATCTGTGTCAGATTTGGGAAGTGCCACGGTACTGTCTGGATCTGGACCTGTGAAGGGTGACCTTAGTGTACTCTATTATTCTTAATAAAGCTGATTTTACCTTACTGAATTGTCTGAGTGTTCTTACACAGCCGTGACAACTTCCTCTCAATCAGTCTGACTATTTCTTCCTGCGTTACCCTCTTGCATAGTAGACACCCAATCTGGTGCAGACCTGTGGATCTGGCTGACTTCCCTCTCTGGTATTGACCCCTGGCTAGTCCTAGGTTACACTCTAACTTGACCATCAGCTTTGGCCGACCATCCGCTCTATGGTCTCCACTATACTTACTGGCTGCAGGTGTGAGTCGGAAGGAGTCTCCCTTGTTCCTTACCCTTAAGGGAAAACTTTGTTGCTACGTATTGTGATTACCGCACTCGCCATTTGGAGACTACCATTGGCAGCCTACCTAGTCTCTAGAAGAGTGGTTACTCCAAGTGGCATTAAATTTCTTGCAGGAATCACTGGCTTATTTGGTACCCTCTGCGCTTTGTTATTATTTTATTATCGTTTTTTATCACTCCTCAATAAAGGTGGTTTTACAAATACTGTACTGACTCCTGGTGTATTCTTGCTAACCGTGACAGTACGTAAGGGCCATGACCACGGACGGTACTGGTAATCCAACTTTTCAGAACATCCTGGACAGGATGGAGACACAAGATCAACGCATTGATCAATTATCCTTGGCTATGCAGAACTTAACCCTCAACGGGTGGCCACTCTCGCTCCTTCTCCAGCACTGGCGGATCCTGCCGCTCCTGAGGCAGGCATGATCAGAGGGTTGTCAGGCTTCCCCAACATTATGGTGGGGACCCCGAGTAATGCCGGGGGTTCCTTAACCAACGGGCAAATACTTTGAATTGGTACCGCATGCATTTCTGATTGAGCGCAGTAAGGTTGGGTTTATCATATCGCTTCTTTCTGGCAAAGCTTTGGCTTGGGCTAATCCCTTATGAGAGATGGATAAACCCACAGTTCATAACTTTATGGAGTTTGTAGCCTCATTCAAACAAGTTTTTGATGTACCGGGTCACGTGACCTCAGCTTCTAAACACTTAATGACCATCCGTCAGGGGGCTCGAACTTTGGCAGAATACGCTATTGAACTCCATACTCTAGCAGCCGAAGTAGGCTGAAATAATGAGTCCCTGGTATCAGCCTTTTTCCAAGGACTGTGCGATACTATCAAGGATGAGATTGCTGCCCGTGTATTGCCTAAAGGTTTGGATGATCTAATCCCATTTACTATCCTAATTGATACCAGGGTAAGGGAGTGACCCTCATACAAGGAGCGCCTGCGGAGGCCTCCATCCAGACTGGCTCCTCACTTTTCTCGCCCACCCTGTCCTCCCTCACCTCCCATGCCTCCTAGTTCCGACGTAGGGGGTAGTGAACCTATGCAAGTTGGTACTGCCCGCCTTTCAGTGGAGGAGAGGGCTTTCAGAAGGAGAGAGGGACTGTGTTTGTACTGTGGCAAACTAGGTCACCTGCTAAAGTCCTGCCCGGTGCGTCCGGGAAACGCACTCACCTAAGATCCTGTCGGGGACTGGTCTTAGGTGGAATTTCTCAGTCCCCAGAAACCATCTTGGACAACCCTAGCCTGGAGGTGATTCTGTCTTGGGCCGATTCTTCTGTCTCTGCCCCAGTTTTGCTGGATTCAGGTGCTGCTGGGTACTTTATTGATGTGGAATTTGTGGCCAAACATTCTATTCCGCTGAAGTCCCGTTCCTCTCCTTCGCAGTTGAGGCCATTGATGGTACTACAAGAGCACATTAAGCAGGAGATGTCCTTGCTAACCTTAAAGGTGGGGGCGCTTCATAAGGAGGTACTGAAATTCCAGGTGATCAATTCTCCTCATTATGCCATCGTCCTTGGGTTCCCTTGGTTGAAGACTCACAACCCCATGATCGCACCTGTGACATTGTGGCTTGGACTCCGCAGTGTTTAGATTCCTGTCTCTCCCGTCCTGTGAGACTGGTTTGTGCCACTACCTCAGTCCTGCCTGAGGAATATTCGGCTTTCAGTGAGGTATTCAATGAAGTTCAGGCCGGGACGTTACCTCCACATAGGCCATATGATTGCTCCGTGGAGCTGATGCCTGGTACCATACCTCCAAAGGGTCTCATTTATCCTCTGTCTGCGGAGGAGAATAAGGCTATGGAGGAATACGTTTCCGATGCCCTTGCTAGGGGCGTTATTCGGAAATCCACTTCCCCTGCTGGTCCTGGATGCTTTTTTATTAGATAAGAAGGACAGAGAGTTCCGTCCATGTATTGATTTCCGTGGATTAAACAAACTGATGGTAAAGAACTCTTATCCGATACCCTTGATTACTGAATTGTGGCTCTGGCTGTCTTTCCTCTCTGGTATTGACCCCTGGCTAGTCCTAGGTTACGATCTACCTTGATTATCGGCTTTGGCCGACCCTCCGCTCTGTGGTTCTCACTATACTTACTGGCTGCAGGTGTGAGTCGGTAGAGTCTCCCTTGTTCCTTACCCTTAAGTGAGAACTCTTTTTCTACGCATTGTGATTATCGCACTTGCCATTCGGAGACTACCATTGGCAGTCTGCCTAGTCTCTAGTAGAGAGCTTACTCCAAGCGGCATCCTATTTCTGGAAGGAATCGCTGAGCTTTATTATTATTTTATTATCGTTAATATTCACTCCTCAATAAGGGTGGTTTTACAATTACTGTACTGACTCTTGGTGTATTCTTGCTAACCGTGACAATAATGCACAGCAGAAAACTCAATGAAACAGAAAAGAACAGGGCCTCTGGGCACAGGGAACAGGGCCTCTGGCTACAGGGATGAAGCTAACTCAGGAACACAGGAAAACAGCCAGCTCAAGGAACTCAGGAAAACAGGCAGCTCAGGAACACAGGAAAACAGCCAGCTCAGGAACACAGGAAAACAGGCAGCTCAGGAACACAGGAAAACAGCCAGTTCAGGAAAACAGCCAGCTCAGGAACACAGGAAAACAGCCAGTTCAGGAAAACAGGCAGCTCAGGAACACAGGAAAACAGCCAGCTCAGGAACACAGGAAAACAGGCAGCTCAGGAACACAGGAAAACAGCCAGTTCAGGAACACAGGAAAACAGGCAGCTCAGGAACACAGGAAAACAGTCAGTTCAGGAACACAGGAAAACAGGCAGCTCAGGAACACAGGAAAACAGCCAGTTCAGGAAAACAGTCAGCTCAGGAACACAGGAAAACAGGCAGCTCAGGAACACAGGAAAACAGCCAGCTCAGGAACACAGGAAAACAGCCAGCTCAAGGAACTCAGGAAAACAGGCAGCTCAGGAACACAGGAAAACAGCCAGCTCAGTAACACAGGAAAACAGGCAGCTCAGGAACACAGGAAAACAGCCAGTTCAGGAAAACAGCCAGCTCAGGAACACAGGAAGGCAGCTCAGGAACACAGGAAAACAGCCAGTTCAGGAAAACAGGCAGCTCAGGAACACAGGAAGGCAGCTCAGGAACACAGGAAAACAGCCAGCTCAGGAACACAGGAAAACAGCCAGTTCAGGAAAACAGGCAGCTCAGGAACACAGGAAAACAGGCAGCTCAGGAACACAGGAAAACAGCCAGCTCAGGAACACAGGAAAACAGGCAGCTCAGGAAAACAGCCAGTTCAGGAACACAGGAAAACAGGCAGCTCAGGAACACAGGAAAACAGCCAGTTCAGGAAAACAGTCAGCTCAGGAACACAGGAAAACAGGCAGCTCAGGAACTCAGGAAAACAGGCAGCTCAGGAACACAGGAAAACAGCCAGCTCAGGAACACAGGAAAACAGCCAGTTCAGGAAAACAGCCAGCTCAGGAACACAGGAAGGCAGCTCAGGAACACAGGAAAACAGCCAGTTCAGGAAAACAGGCAGCTC
The DNA here is from genome assembly GCA_037306005.1 of Rhinophrynus dorsalis. Classification (NCBI taxonomy): domain Eukaryota; kingdom Metazoa; phylum Chordata; class Amphibia; order Anura; family Rhinophrynidae; genus Rhinophrynus; species Rhinophrynus dorsalis. Next base: position 689,291,811 of record CM074718.1, read on the forward strand.
AGGAACACAGGAAAACAGGCAGCTCAGGAACACAGGAAGGCAGCTCAGGAACACAGGAAAACAGCCAGCTCAGGAACACAGGAAAACAGGCAGCTCAGGAACACAGGAAAACAGCCAGCTCAGGAACACAGGAAAACAGCCAGTTCAGGAACACAGGAAAACAGGCAGCTCAGGGACACAGGAAAACAGCCAGTTCAGGAAAACAGTCAGCTCAGGAACACAGGAAAACAGCCAGCTCAGGAACACAGGAAAACAGGCAGCTCAGGAACACAGGAAAACAGCCAGTTCAGGAACACAGGAAAACGCCAGTTCAGGAACACAGGAAAACAGGCAGCTCAGGAACACAGGAAGGCGGCCAGTTCAGGAACACAGGAACACAGCCAGCTCAGGAACACAGGAACACAGGCAGCTCAAGGAACTCAGGGGTGCAGGAAGCTCCAGGAACTCAGGGTGCAGCCAGCTCAAGGAACTCAGGGATGCAGTTAGCTCAAGAACCCAGGCCCACAAGAAAAGAAACTGATCTGAAACTGATCTGGACTGATCTGAATAAACTGGCCCAGAGGAAGGGGAGAGACTGAACTAAATAGGGAGGAGGTGATTGCAAGGTAGAGCCAGCTGGGAACAGAATCAGATCTCTTTAGTCTGAGTGCAGCAGCCTACAACAGCACCACGGAAAGGCAGTGGCACTGTGAGGTACTGCACCAGGCTGAGGAGAGGACAGAATTGTGACAGTGTGTGGCCGTGAAGAGGTTCCTGCAGAAGCTCATGCAGGGCCGGATTTATAATAAGGCAGAGTAGGCATCTGCCTACAGGCGCACCCCACAGAGGGGCGCCTGTCATTGGGATAGTTTTGGGGTTTTTTTACACTTTTTTTTTTTGGACTGTTTTTTTTTTTTACATTATTTTTTGTGCTTAACTTTTTTTTTATTATTTCATTTTACAATTAACCAGCCTTTTCCTTGGGGGGGGGGAATCGGGATGCTGCACCAGCCGACTCTGTGACACGGAACTCGAAAAGACAGGATTAGTTGTGCCGCCCAGCAGCCCCACAGCCGCCGGATACTGCTGTCTTCCTGCACTGATGACATCCGGAGCGCAACCACTCCAAACGCGGAGACGCCGCGTGGAGTGTGCAGGTATTTTCTTCCTCTGTTCTGAGGCCAGTTTAAAACTGGCGCCCAGACAGAGGAAGAAAACCCCTTCACGCTCCATGCGGCGTCTCCGCGTTTGGAGTGGTTGCGCTCCGGATGTCATCAGTGCAGGAAAGTGAAAAAGAGGTACGGGGGAGAGATAGAGACACAAGGGGGAGAGAAAGAGAGAAGTACATGGGGGAGAGAGGCACAAGGGGGAGAGAAAGAGAGAAGTACATGGGGGAGAGAGGCACAAGGGGGAGAGAAAGAGAGAAGTACATGGGGGAGAGAGGCACAAGGGGGAGAGAAAGAGAGAAGTACATGGGGGAGAGAGGCACAAGGGGGGGAGAGCGAGAGACGTACATGGGGGAGAGAGGCACAAGGGGGGGAGAGAGAGAGAAGTACATGGGGGAGAGAGGCACAAGGGGGAGAGAGAGAGAGAAGTACATGGGGAGAGAGGCACAAGGGGGAGAGAGAGAGAGAAGTACATGGGGGAGAGAGGCACAAGGGGGAGAGAAAGAGAGAAGTACATGGGGGAGAGAGGCACAAGGGGGAGCGAAAGAGAGAAGTACATGGGGGAGAGAGGCACAAGGGGGGGAGAGAGAGAGAAGTACATGGGGGAGAGAGGCACAAGGGGGGGAGAGAGAGAGAAGTACATGGGGGAGAGAGGCACAAGGGGGGGAGAGAGAGAGAAGTACATGGGGGAGAGAGGCACAAGGGGGAGAGAGAGAGAGAAGTACATGGGGGAGAGAGGCACAAGGGGGGGAGAGAGAGAGAAGTACATGGGGGAGAGAGGCACAAGGGGGAGAGAGAGAGAGAAGTACATGGGGGAGAGAGGCACAAGGGGGAGAGAAAGAGAGAAGTACATGGGGGAGAGAGGCACAAGGGGGAGAGAAAGAGAGAAGTACATGGGGGAGAGAGGCACAAGGGGGGGAGAGAGAGAGAAGTACATGGGGGAGAGAGGCACAAGGGGGGGAGAGAGAGAGAAGTACATGGGGGAGAGAGGCACAAGGGGGGGAGAGAGAGAGAAGTACATGGGGGAGAGAGGCACAAGGGGGAGAGAGAGAGAGAAGTACATGGGGGAGAGAGGCACAAGGGGGGGAGAGAGAGAGAAGTACATGGGGGAGAGAGGCACAAGGGGGAGAGAGGCACAAGGGGGAGAGAAAGAGAGAAGTACATGGGGGAGAGAGGCACAAGGGGGAGAGAGAGAAGTATATGGGGTGAAAGAGGCACAAGGGGGAGAGAGAGAAGTATATGGGGGTGAAAGAGGCACAAGGGGGAGAGAGAGAAGTATATGGGGGTGAAAGAGGCACAAGGGGGAGAGAGAGAGAGAGAAGTACATGGGGGTGAAAGAGGCACAAGGGGGAGAGAGAAGTACATGGGGTGAAAGAGGCACAAGGGGGAGAGAGAAGTACATGGGGTGAAAGAGGCACAAGGGGGAGAGAGAAGTACATGGGGGAGAAAGAGGTACATGGGGGAGAGAGGCACAAGGGGGGTAGAGAAGTACAAGGGGGGAGAAATAGAGGCACAAGGGGGGGAGAGAAGTACAAGGGGGGAGAAGTAGAGGCACAAGGGGGAGAGAGAGAAGTACAAGGGGGGAGAAAGAGGTGCATAGACCCCATAGTAAAATAATAACAATGACACATGTTAATGTGTTAAGTTTTTTATTCTGCTGTTTGTTTTTAACACTGTTCATTAAATCAGTTTAAATAATGAAAATTTAGCATTTTTTTTATCCAATTAATCGATTAATCGAAAAAATAATCGGCCAACTAATCGATTATCAAAATAATCGTTAGTTGCAGCCCTACATTAGTCATTGTCACCAACTTCAACACAGCCGCTTCACACACAGACGGAGGAGCTACTCAGCTGCCTCCTCTGGCTCTGCCTGTACAGTCAGACTCTGTCTAGAAGCTGCACCTCCACCGAAGCCTGCACGGACCGTTTATTTAACCCCTGGCCAGGCCTTGAGGTAAGCCTGCGCCGGGTATGAGACACCCACTCTGGCTTCCTGCTGTTTTCAAGAGGTATAAGAGGCAGAGCGGGTATCCTTTTGAAACCTAACCTTATTCTTCACGTTTCCAATTGACATTACCCTTTTCTGCTTCAGAATCCCTGGGTCTGGCGTATAGACGCATGTTGGCTGGTGCATTTCTGGGGCAAACCAACTTCACAATGGGGGAAATAAAAAGTCCAAAAATTCCACTTGATTTAAATGGAGAGAGCTATACAACACATGCTGTGCCTCTATCATTCTAGGGTTAAATCACTGGGGTGTATTTCCTCCTATAATGCAGTTGGTTTGTCCTAGAATTACAGCAATTGTCTTTTACAGATCCTATGGCCCATATTTATAAAAGCAAATTGCAGTCATTCTAGAGTAATCCAAATGCACCACAGGGAACAAATAAACATTCCTGATAAGTTAAATTGGTCTTTTAACCAATTGGATGTTAGAGAGGTTCCAAAATGCTTTGTAATGCATTGGAGACCAATCTTGTATTCTAGGGGTTAAAAAGCTCTATTCAAGTGCATGAAAATTTAGGGCATGTTATTATATCCCCCATGGTATTATATCCCCAATGGTATAGTTGGTTTACTCTGGGAATAACTCCAATTTGATTTTATAAATATGGGCCTTTATTCTTGGTGTTAACGCTTTGAGTGCCAGAAAGGTATCCAATGTATTACTTTGAAATGTATACTTCTCTGGCTCTCAAAGGGTTAAACTTAATCTCAGTGTTTCAAGTTGTGGTCAAAGTAGGTGTATACAGAAAGGGTGGAATAATGCCTTTCTATGGTCTTTTTTGTGACTGAATAAAAATATTTCAGTCAAAACTTTTTGAACTTTTTTTTTTTTTGGCGGGGGGGGGGGGTGCTTCAGCTTTCTGTGCCTACAGGCTCCTGAGATGTAAATCCGGCCCTGAGCTCATGGTGTGTGCAGAGTGGGCAGAGGAGGATTTTTGAATCTTATTTTCCTATTAAGAGAGGAGGACTCAGTCTTACCTTGCCAAACAAGCGGATGAGAGCCACCGCTGTGTGCGTTAGCGCCTGCCCCCGGCTCATGGTGCGTGTGCTTGTGAAGATGTTCCTGCAGATACAATCTCTGTGAGTCAGCACGCACATATGTGGCTACAGACAGCGCATCTCCTGAGCAGGAACGTCTTCACTGCCACATGCACCATGAGCCGGGGGCAGGCGCTAACGCACACAGCGGTGGATCTCATCCACTTGTTTGGCAAGGTAAGACTGAGCCCTCCTCTCTTAATAGGGAGATAAGATTAAAAAATCCTCCTCTGCCCACTCTGCACACACCGTGAGCTTCTGCAGGAACCTCTTCACGGCACAATGAAGAGGTCACAATTCTGTCCTCTGCTCAGCCTGGTGCAGTACCTCACAGTGCCAATGCCTTTCCGTGGTGCTGTTGTAGGCTGCTGCACTCAGACTAAAGAGATCTGATTCTGTTCCCAGCTGGCTCTCTGCCCACTCTACACACACCATGAGCTTCTGCAGGAATGTCTTCATGGCGCCACACACACACACACACACACACACACACACACACACACACACACACACCATGAGCCTGTTTTGACATGACAATGTGTTGACATTATGATGTCTGGACACATATGACTAAATTATTGTTCTTTCTCCCATTTCAATCATTCTAAAGTGTACTGTGATAGGTTGAGTTGTCCCTGGGGTTTAAACAGATTCTACAGCTGATGCATTAAACAACTCAGCTATCTCACTATTTCTTCTTCTTCTGCCTCGCCTCCTCCTTCTCCTTCTTTATCTTCTATTTCTTCTTTATATAGTGCCAGCTTAGGGAGCAGACATACAGAGAAATTAAACAGTACAGGATCAGAGGGCCCTGCTTGCAAGAGGTTACAGTCTATAAGAAGGAGCTCATCCCCTGATGAAGTGGACAAATAGAGCCACGAAACACGTAGGGATATTTATACAATAAAGTATATAATTTTTTACTCTGTATTGACCTTTATTGGTATTTTGGAAGATACGGCCGGGTCCAGCTTGCACCATAAGGACATCATTATTATCTGGTGAGTTGGGTTATACCCACGCAACAGATTCACTCTCAGATCAAATGTGCTTTATCTTCTTATATTAAGGAATATTGGTGTACCGTTCCTGGGGTCCCTTATATTGAATTGGGTCACCACATATTGGGGAAGATTGCTATAGTTGGGTCGGGCTGTTGACGCATATTTCTAAGCAACTATCTGGTGAGTCTGGTCTTTTTAGGGGTCTTTCTGATACACATATAATAAACAGATTTACCCTTAGATCAGATGTTTTATATGTCTTTACAGTACAATCTTAGAAGCCTGACGTTCACCACATAAGACAAGATATCTTCGATGGTCATTGAATTGATACCTCTATATTGACACTAGTCACACTTGCAAGAATGTGTCCTGCAAGTAGTTTCATGTAACATCTTTTTACAGGGGAGGACTGGCAACTTGTGGCCTGGAGGGCAACTACAATCAAGAGCTATATGTGTGTTTTTTGTTTGATTTACACCTTTACAATGGAACACACACGAGTGCCATCCACTGCGCATGTTTTTCGACATACGCAGTATGCCCATACACAACTCCATCCCTCCGCGACCCCAGATCTCTCCAGTCACGCAATTTCCACACATCCCTGACCACCTACACCAAAAACTTGCCCACACATAACAACGTCTCCAACACTAAGTGTCAACCAAACACACTCGATGTGTCCCCTGTATACAATATAGCACTCGCAGTAACTTTTGATCAGCGTGAAAGCAGGTAACATTTATTGTATCAATTAGTGATGATCGAGCACCCCGATGCTCGGGTGTTCGGGTGCTCTGGCCGAGCGCCCCCGGAGGCTCGAGTGCTCGGCCGAGCACCCGAGCCCCATTGAAGTCAGTGGGAGGACTCGAGCATTACATCAGGCACCCCTTGCTCTGATGAGGGGAGGGTGCCTGGTTCATAGGAAAAGGTCAGAAAATGATGGAAACACCACAGAAATGGTTCAGGGACAGCATAGGGAGGATGTCTGGATGCATCTTGGACTCCAACGTCGCTGCTGGGAACGATGTTTCGCCCGTAGTACGCCATTTTTACAGACTGACCGTAAAACACACAAAAAGGAAGATAAAAACGATTTTAGGCGAAAAATTGTTACCAAACAGTATTTGCTGTATATTTACTTGTATATCATCTGCAAATTCTGCAAAAAATTTCATCGATTTTTCGGAACTAGGGCCATGATTAAGAGGGAAACGTGCGCAACGTAAAGCAGGTGTTCAACGTGGTTATGGCCCGGGTAATGTACAGCATTCAGGAACGGAGGCCGCAGCTACCACAGGTTTTACAACATGTCCGTTTGCCCTTGTTAAGTCCAAAATTTATAGTCGGAACAGTGGGGTCTGATCCATTGAGTAAAAGTGACGAAGTGACTTAGTGGATGAAGCCAAGAACTACCTTCTGCTCTGTCGAACACCCCAGCCCTATTTAATTAAATGGGAGGACCTGAGGCACTCCGATACAACCTGTATATCACAAAATGGAGGGCCTCATTCACATTGTGGTACAATAGTTCAGGTAGTGGTCCAACACTCATAAAGCCTATGCACTAAGTGAAAGGGCTGCCAAAAATTAGACTGAAATGTCACTCCAATACACCCTTTATTACACATAAAGGAGGGCATCATACACACCCTTGAAAAATTAGGATTAATGGCCTGCTGGTGACCCTCTAAAACATTAGGGGCGAGGGCATGCCGCTAAGCTGACCATCTAAAACATTAGGAATGAGGGTCTGCTGCTGAGCCGACCATCTAAAACATTATGGGTGAGGGTCTGCTGCGGAGCTGACCATCCTAAACATTATATGCGAAGGCCCGCTAGTGAGCTGACGCTATAAAACATTATATGAGAGGGCCCGCTAGAGAGCTGACCCAATAAAACATTATATGAGAAGGCCCGCTGGTGAGCTGACCTATACAAAAATTGTCAAACAGGGCCCGCTGGTGAGCTGGCCCTATATAAAAATTATATCACAGGGCCCGCTGGTGAGCTGGCCCTATATAAAAATTATATCACAGGATATATGGAAGAGGAGGAGGAGGATGAGAAGATTAAGAGTCAACCATATACCCATTTTTTGGGTGGAAGGGGTGAATGGGAATACAGAGTATTCCCATCATTGTAAATAACATATCTAAAGTGACTTTATGTTCACCCGGGGCTTTCCTCCAGTGGAGTGGAGAAGTCAGGGGAAATCCAGGCCTTGTTCATTTTTATAAGTGTCAACCTATCAGCATTTTCGGTGGAAAGGCGGATACGCTTATCTGTTATGATGCCACCAGCAGCACTAAATACCCGCTCAGACAGAACGCTGGCGGCAGGGCAGGCCAGCACCTCCAAGGCGTAGAGTGCCAGTTCATACCACGTGTCCAGCTTGGACACCCAGTAGTTGTAAGGCACAGAGGGATCATTGAGGACGCTGACACGGTCTGCTACGTACTCCTTCACCATCTTCCAAAACTTTTCCCTCCTTGTGACACTAGGCTGCGCATCAGGGTGAGGGTGCTGGTGGGGTGTCATGAAGGTGTCCCACGCCTTGGAGAGTGTTGCCCTGCCTTTCTCGGAACTGCTGTGTGCTCCCCTTTTCTCCCCTTCTCGGTTGGCCAAGGTAGCACGTACTCTGCCGCCAGCGTTGTCAGATGGAAAATTTTGGAGCAATTTTTCGACAAGAACCTTCTGGTATTGCACCATTTTGCTTGTCCTCTCCACCGGAAGAATGAGAGATGAGAAATTCTCTTTGTAGCGGGGGTCCAGAAGGGTGAACACCCAGTAATCCGTGTTGTCTAAAATGCGTATAACGCGTGGGTCACGGGAAAGGCAGCCTAACATAAAGTCAGCCATGTGTGCCAGAGTACCAACAGGCAAGATTTCGCTGTCCTCACCAGGAGGATGACTCTCAATCTCCTCATCCTCTTCCTCCTCTTCTGCCCACCCACGCTGAAGAGACGGAAATAAAGTTCCATGGCTACCCTCTGTAGCGGAGGCAACCGTGTCTTCCTCCTCCTCCTCCTCCTCCGCCTCCTCCAATTGTCGCTGAGAAGACGAAGTGAGGGTGCTCTGGCTATCACCTTGTGTAAGCTCTTCCTCCCCCATTTCCACCTCTTCCACATGCAAAGCGTCGGTTTTAATTGTGAGCAGCGAGCGTTTCAGTAGACACAGAAGTGGGATGGTTACACTGATAATAGCGTTATCGCCGCTCACCATCTGTGTCGATTCCTCAAAATTGCGTAAAACCTCACAGAGGTCTGACATCCATTCCCACTCCTCACTTCTGATTAGAGGAAGTTGAACTGAGAGGCGACGACCGTGTAACAGCTGGTACTCCACTACTGCCCTCTGCTGCTCACAAAGCCGGGCCAACATGTGGAAGGTGGAGTTCCAGCACGTGCTCACGTCACACAGCAGCCGGTGAGCTGGCAATTGTAAGCGCTGCTGCAGCTTCAACAGGCCGGCTGGAGCTGTAGATGACTTACGGAAATGTGCACACACGCGGCGCACCTTGGTCAAGAGATCATGCAAATTGGGGTAGGTTTTTAGAAATCGCTGAACCACTAAATTAAATACATGCGCTAGGCATGGTACGTGTGTGAGCTTGCCGAGCTCCAAAGCCGCCACCAAGTTATGCCCATTATCACACACAACCATGCCTGGTTGCAGGTTGAGTGGCGAGAGCCACTGCTCGGTCTGGTGACTAATCCCCTGCAACAGCTCTGAGGCCGTGTGCTGTTTGTCCCCAAGGCAGATCAGCTTCAGCACGGCCTGTTGACGCTTCCCCACTGCAGTGCTACACTGCTTCTAGCTACCGGCTGATGGGTGAGTGGCGCTGCGCGCAGAGAATTCGGAGGTGGAAACGGAGGAGGAGGAGGAGGAGCCAATAACGTAGGTGCTGGCGGAATCCCTGATGGAGGTAGGGCCCACAATCCTCGGCGTGGGTAGTACCTGTGCCATCCCAGGGTCCGAGTCGCTCCCAGCCTCCACGACATTCACCCAGTGTGCCGTCAGGGAAATGTAGCGTCCCTGGCCACAAGCACTTGTCCATGTGTCAGTCGTTAAGTGGACCTTCCCAGTAACTGCGTTGGTCAGGGCACGGGTGATGTTAAGGGACACATGGTGGTGTAAGGCGGGGGCGGCACACCGGGAAAAGTAGTGGCGGCTGGGGACTGCGTACCGAGGGACAGCTGCTGCCATCAGGCTGCGGAAGGACTCAGTGTCCACAAGCCTAAATGGCAGCATTTCGATGGCCAGTAATTTGGAAAGGTGTGAGGTTAGTGCTATGGCCTGTGGGTGGGTGGCTGGGTATTTTCGCTTGCGCTCAAATGCCTGGGGTAACGACATTTGGACGCTGCGCTGGGACAGGGAAGTGGATGTGGTCACTGATGGTGCTTCAGATGGTACAGGTGCAGGGCGGGAGGTATGCGGGCCTGCGCCTTCGACAGGCGATTGGCCGGCACCGAAAACAGGGGAAGAGGAGGCAGTGGTGTGGCCTGCAGACACAGATTGGCGATCCTGGCGCTCCTCCCACTTATTACGGTGCTTGGATGCCATGTGTCGGATCATGCTGGTGGTGGTGAGGTTTCTAGTGTTCATGCCTCGGCTCATTCTGGTGTGGTACAGGTTGCAAACTACAATTTTTTTGTCGTCCGCACTTTCCTTAAAAAAACACCATACCGCGGAACACCTAGCCCTTGGCAAGGGAGATTTACGCAAGGAGGTGCTTCGTGGAACATTTGCGGGCCGGTTTGGTGCGGTCCGCCTTCTTTCTTTAGCCACACCACTGCCTCTTCCAGCCTGTTGCGGTGCTGCAGATGGCTCACCCTCAGGACTGCTGTCATCGCTCGGCTCTCCACCTTCCCAGGTGGGGTCAGTGACCTCATCGTCCACCAAGTCCTCCTCCACTTCCTCACTCTGATCATCCTCCTCATTTCTTGATCCCACCACATCCTCAGTCATTGACAACTGTGTATCATCCTCCTCATCAAGGTCTTGAGACAGTAATTGTGGTTGATTTGATGGCAACTGTGTCTCATCATCATCATCCACTTCCTTTGACCTTAAATGCCGTTCCCCTCTGTCATCTTCTTGTGATTGGGTACCCTCTAGAGGTTGTGAATCAGGGCACAAGATCTCATGTTCCTCTGCAAGCGTGCTTGGAGAGAGGTTCAAATCAAGGATTGGTGATGAGACGAGCTCCTCACTATATCCCAGTGTGGGATCACTTCTTTGGCCAGACCCTCTATGGTGGGAGGAAGGATGATCAGGGTGAGGATTATGTTGACCAGACTCTTGGCTAGTGAGAGTGGACTTGGTGGAAGACAGGGTGGTGCTTAACCGACTGGAAGCAGTATCAGCTGAAATCCAACCGACCACCTGTTCGCAGTGGTCTGACCTCGAGAGTGATGTCCTGCGACGCCCTGTAAACTGAGACATGAAGCTAGGTATGGTGGATGTCTTTCTTTCTTGTGCTCTGGCACCAGGCACAGTTTCTACGCGTCCTGACCCGCGCCCTGAACTATCAGGATCACGTCCACTTCCCAGTCCCTTTTTACCCGCCTTCTTCATATTAAACGGAATATATGCCGGTAATCTGCGGCTAGGCACACTAAACAGAATGTGACGCTAATCTGCGGCTAGGCACAGTGAACGGAATATGTGACGTTAATTTGTGAATTTGCACACTAAACAATATGTGACGTTAATTTGTGAATTTGCACACTAAACAATATGTGACGCTAATCTGCGGCTAGGCACACGAAACAGAATGTGACACTAATCTGCGGCTAGGCACACTAAACAGAATGTGACGCTAATCTGCGGCTAGGCACAGTGAACGGAATATGTGACGTTAATTTGTGAATTTGCACACTAAACACTATGTGACGTTAATTTGTGAATTTGCACACTAAACAATATGTGACGCTAATCTGCGGCTAGGCACACGAAACAGAATGTGACGCTAATCTGCGGCTAGGCACACTAAACAGAATGTGACGCTAATCTGCGGCTAGGCACAGTGAACGGAATATGTGACGTTAATTTGTGAATTTGCACACTAAACAATATGTGACGTTAATTTGTGAATTTGCACACTAAACAATATGTGACGCTAATCTGCGGCTAGGCACACGAAACAGAATGTGACGCTAATCTGCGGCTAGGCACAGGGAACGGAATATGTGACGTTAATTTGTGAATTTGCACACTAAACAATATGTGACGTTAATTTGTGAATTTGCACACTAAACAATATGTGACGCTAATTTGCGGCTAGGCACACGAAACAGAATGTGACGCTAATCTGCGGCTAGGCACAGTGAACGGAATATGTGACGTTAATTTGTGAATTTGCACACTAAACAGAATGTGACAATAATCTATGGCTAGGCACACGTTTAAAATGGCCCTTTTTGTCGCTGCGTTGTACAATATTTGTCCCTGTGCACCTAGTACAATGTCACCTTACTAATATCCCACCATCAAAAAAAAAATGAAATTGTGCCCCTCCAAACAAAATATAAATGCTGCCCCCACACACAACAGTCCTAAAAAGGACTTTTGGGTCTTGAAAGAGTACCAACACTTTTATTCTCCCTACACTGACTTTCCCTGCCTGATCGCATCTCTCCCTGGCTGAGAATGAGCAGAACTCGCGAGTCGGGTGCTATACAGCACCCGATCACGGGTTCTGGCCAGCCAATCAGTGTAATGTCAGCAGCCAACATGGCTGCTGGCATTACACTGATGTCAGAGCCTCCCTGCACGTTTATTGGCTGCGCAGCAGCCGCGAAACGTGCGGGGAGGAGACCCGAACATGGCGGGCGAGCACATGCGGTACTCGTACGAGTACCGCCATGTGCCGAGCAGAGCGATGCTCGAGCCGAACCGAGCTTCGGCCGAGCATGCTCGCTCATCACTAGTATCAATGTTTCGGCTGACCTAGCAGCCTTTCTCAAGATTGGTCGGCGAAACGTTGATACAATAAATGTTACCTGCTTTTACACTGATCAAAAGTTCCTGCGAGTGCCGTTTCCATTTACTACAAACTGTATGTACATTTTTTTATTTGAGCACCCAGGCATGATATATACTGTGAGAGTGCATCCCAAACCTCCACAAGATTGCATATATATATATATATATATATATATATATATATATATATATATAAAACACTAATCTACTAATTATCATTACCAATTCATCAAACTTGGTCTCATATACTCACACACTTCTCCAATCAAAGAGACACTACCCAAAACATACTGGGGCACCATAGTTCTAACAGAGGCACTGATCACAGTGAGAAGATTGTCCCTTGCTGCGACCTGTCCGGTCAAGAGACCATATTCCACATCTGAGGGGAGGAGGCTTACAATGGGTGTAAAAGGGGTGGGAGGGGGATACTTTATCATTCAATTACTCTTGAACTACAACTCTGACAGCATTGAAATAACACTCTCCATGGACCAAATACTATGAAGATTAATTGGAGCTCCTGTTTTTGTGAAACATTACTATCTCTTTAAACCAGCAGTCAATGTCAATGAAGTCTTTTGTCATAAGGTAACCTCTTGAAGAACAAATGGGTATACAATGTGCAAGGCTTTTTCTATACAGCTATGATCCTCAAGAGTTTAATCAAGGAAGATGTTCAAGCCCCCGCTTGATTAACCTCTTGAGCATCTGAGGGATGTATAACAAACTGCAAAGCAATGCGCACTATATGGTCTTCAAGGGTTTAACCTGACAATAGTTGATACTGACTACTGGGTTAAGGTTTAAACTTGGCCTGGGGAGGGAAATAATAAAAAAACACATTTCGGTAACAGATATTTACAGGATCAGCCATATCGCATCTTTTAACCCTGGTAGTGTTAGTGTTTTAATGTATATTGACTGTATTAATATAGATCTAGTACCTGCAGGGTGACAGGGCAGTAAAGGGGAGGCTCAGTGACAAGTCAGCAATTCATTCTCAGACTGGGGGCCAGAGAGGAGCACTTCAATGCAACAGCGCACCACACACAGGCACTGCAAATTCAAGTACGTAGCTGGTGTTTGCAGAATTTAAGCAGCATCAACAAACCATGTGAGGGCTGGAGTAGCACGCAGCTGTGTTACATCACCCCATCGCCTTCATCTCTAAGCCTTGGCTCTCACGCAATGCAAACACGCAGCCTACAGAGAGTACTAAATATATCTAGTCTCTAACACTGTAGCCTGCCACAGCCAACATAAACATCAGCCAGCAGCCCGCAGGTGAGTACAGAGACTCATGGGAGTGCTGGGGCCCACTGAGCACAGTGTACTGTACTTTCTGTGGGGCCCAATATACATACCTGGGAACTCTCCTTTTCTGTGATGGAGACTCCGGTTTTCGGACTGCATTACCAGGTCTCCGGGGAAAGAGGCTGTTTCTCTGGTGATGATGAGTTTCTTCTACTTCCCATCCACTTCCCTCCCACTTCTCTTCCTTCCCACCATGCTCAGCCCACTTCCCTTCCACTTCTCCTCCTTCCCACCATGCTCAACCCACTTCCCTCCCATTTCTCCTCCTTTCCACCATGCTCAGCCCACTTCCCTCCCACTTCTCCTCCTTCCCACCATGCTCAGCCCACTTCCCACCCATTTTCCTCCCATTTCTCCTCCTTCCCACCATGCTCAGCCCACTTCCCACCCACTTCCCTCCCACTTCTCCTCCTTCCCACCATGCTCAGACCACTTCCCACCCATTTTCCTCCCATTTCTCCTCCTTCCCACCATGCTCAGCCCACTTCCCCTCCTTCCCACCATGCTCAACCCACTTCCCACCCATTTTCCTCCCATTTCTCCTCCTTTCCACCATGCTCAGCCCACTTCCCACCCACTTCCCTCCTACTTATCCTCCTTCCCACCATGCTCAACCCACTTCCCACCCACTTCTCCTCCTTCCCACCATGCTCAGCCCACTTCCCTCCCACTTCTCCTCCTTCCCACCATGCTCAGCCCACTTCCCTCCCACTTCTCCTCCTTCCCACCATGCTCAACCCACTTCCCACCCACTTCCCACCCATTTTACTCCCATTTCTCCTCCTTTCCACCATGCTCAGCCCACTTCCCTCCTACTTATCCTCCTTCCCACCGTGCTCAGCCCACTTCCCACCCACTTCCCTCCCATTTCTCCTCCTTTCCACCATGCTCAGCCCACTTCCCTCCCACTTTTCCTCCTTCCCACCATGCTCAGCCCACTTCCCTCCCATTTCTCCTCCTTCCCACCATGCTCAGCCCACTCCCCTCCCACTTCTCACCCACTTCTCCTCCTTCCCACCATGCTCAGCCCACTTCCCATCCACTTCCATCCTACTTATCCTCCTTCCCACCTTGCTCAGCTCACTTCCCACCCACTTCCCTCCCATTTCTCCTTCTTCCCACCATGTTCAGCCCACTTCCCACCCACTTCTGCTCCTTCCCACCATGCTCAACCCACTTCCCTCCCACTTCTGCTCTTTCCCACCATGCTCAACCCACTTCCCTCCCACTTATCCTCCTTCCCACCATGCTCAGCTCACTTCCCACCCACTTCCCTCCCATTTCTCCTCCTTCCCACCATGTTCAGCCCACTTCCCACCCACTTCTGCTCCTTCCCACCATGCTCAACCCATTTCCCTCCCATTTCTCCTCCTTCCCACCATGCTCAGCCCACTTCTCACCCACTTCCCTCCCACTTCTCCTCCTTCCCACCATGCTCAGCCCACTTCTCACCCACTTCCCTCCCACATCTCCTCCTTCCCACCATGCTCAGCCCACTTCCCACCCACTTCCCTCCCACTTCTCCTCCTTCCCACCATGCTCAGTCCACTTCCCACCCACTTCCCTCCCACTTCTCCTCCTTCCCACCATGCTCAGCCACCCACTTCCCTCCCACTTCCCAGTAAGAGTTCCCACTGGGAACAGCCACAGAAAGATGGTCAGCGCCGGCTGGAGCCTCAGCTGCTGGACTAGGGTGACCACATGTCCCGGAATTGCAGAATGGAAATGTGGTCACCCCAATTACCGTACATTTTTAGGTTATTTCATGAGCTCTTGACATCTCTTTGTGTAACTGAATAAACGTGTTACAGCAATACCAAAGTATTTTATTTACACAGACCAATTTATAAACACAGATACTGAAGTTTAAACAAACATTAATGTGAGTTTTATTGCTGTGGAGAAATACAATACACTAATATACACACCACACCACACAGTCTGATCTCCTAGACAGAGGGATGCGGGGGGGGGGGGGGCAGAGTGATCTGTGTCTGAAAGAGGGACTGCCCTCCCTGAAGAGGAACACTTGGGAGGTATGTACCCCTAATATCTCCTAAAGAGGGACACTTGGGATGTATGCTGTATCCCTAATATCTCCTAAAGAGGAACACTTGGGATGTATGCACTACTAATATCTCCTAAAGAGGGAGATTTGGGAGGTATGTACCCCTAATATCTCCTAAAGAGTGACACTTGGGAGGTATAGAGCTCTAATATCTCCTAAAGAGGGACACTTGGGAGGTATGTACCCCTACTATCTCCTAAAGAGGGACACTTGGGAGGTATAGAGCCCTTATATCTCCTAAAGAGGGACACTTGGGAGGTATAGAGCCCTTATATCTCCTAAAGAGGGACACTTGGGAGGTATGTACCCCTAATATCTCCTAAAGAGTGGCACTTGGGATGTATGCACTACTAATATCTCCTAAAGAGGGACACTTGGGAGGTGTGTACCCCTAATATCTCCTAAAGAGGGACACTTGGGAGGTATAGAGCCCTAATATCTCCTAAAAAGGGACATTTGGGAGGTATGCAGCACTAATATCTCTATACCTGGGAATTTCTTGTGGTGCCGTTGGGGGGAAAAATTATGCAATTTGAATGAGAAAGGGGCAGGGCTTAATTGCGGGGGGGGAAGGGCTTATAAAATAAAGAAAAAGTATAATGAATAGGCTGGGGAATAAGGAGAAGAGAGCGGGGTGAGGGAGGAACACACTGGGAAGTAGCAGAAGTGTGTAGAGTTCATTAGAAACTCCCCACTTCTGGAGAATCAGCCTCTGCCCCGGAGACCAGATAATTAGCAGCAAAAAAATGGAGTCTCCGGGGCAAATCCAGTGAATTCCCAATTATGAATATCTCCTAAAGAGGTGCACTTGGGCGGTATGGACATCTAATATCTCCTAAACTGCTACACTTGGGAGAATACTTTCCAGTGGTGTGGTGCTGGGGGTGTGGATGGTGAGCCTGGGGATTACAGCGAATTTCTAGGCTACTTTGTGAACTTTTGACAGGTCTTTATTTCAAAGAATACATTATTTAGAGCAAGACCAAAGTATTTATTTACATACATTAACTTATAAACACGTGTACTGAAGATTAACCAAAGACTATTATTGCTATGCAGCAATATGATGCACTTCTATACCATACCTCCCAACATTTCAAATTGCCAAAGAGGGACACTTGTTGACATACCATGGTCCTTAACAGACCGCACCGATCATTAATGGGTTAAATAAACAATAATGTGAGTTTTACTGATGTAGAGCAGTGTGATACACTTATTTATACACCACACAATCTGATTTCCTAAAAAGAGGGACATCAAGTTGGGAAAAAGGGACAGAGGGATTTGGGTCTAAAAGAGGGACTGTCCCTCCGAAAGAGGGACACTTGGGAGGTATGGCAGTGTGATACACTTATTTATACACCACACAATCTGATTTTCTAAAAAGAATGACATCAAGGTGGGAAAGAGGGACAGAGGGGGTCTAAAAGAGGGCTGTCCCTCCCAAAGAGGGACACTTGGGAGGTATGCTATACATACCACACAATGAGCATACCTGGGAACTTTTGATATGAGCTCACCCTGAGATCTTTGAAATATTAACCCTTAACGCTCCCAAGAAAGTAGATGTTCTGTTATGTCTATGTTTGCTCTAACCCAGAGATGATCCAGTCTTCAATGAACCTTTAACATGTTACAGTTTTGGGATGTCACTTATTAAACACTCACAAGACCAGTAGGAAGTCTCCCTTTACCTTTCTGGTACAGATGTCACTGATCTGAGCAATGAATAAGCAGTAAATTGGTGAAAATTATATAGTAGGCAACGCTGAACTCTCTCACCCTGAGAATTTGCCCCTTCACCCTGAGATCTGGGTCAAAACCCTAAGTGTCAGGGTCAAACCCTGAGAGTTCCCAGGTATGACAATGAGCTCCTAGAAAGATGAGCACAGGGTGTGAAAGAGGGACTTGGTTCTCAAAGAGGGACACTTGGGATGTAATTTGGTTCAGCCCTAATATCTCCTAAAGAAGGCCACTTTGAAAGCAAAAATATAACATTCTTGAGAGCTGAAGAGCCACATGTTGCCCACTCCTGCCTTAGAACTGTGTGCTTATATACATCTCTATTGGATGACATCACTGGCCCCGCCCATGTGGATGGATACCCTGTGACCCGCTGCGTGTTGACGTCACAGCACCGCCAGAGGAGGGGGAGTGGTAGGAAGTGTCCCAATATGGCGTCACTCTCTGACACCGGAGCCGGTGATCTGCTTCTCTAGGAGGCCTTTGGCTTTACTGCGGGAAAGAGGAGCGGGGCAGCGGCTGCAGCGCACCAGGTGAGAGTCTCTAGGGTGGCGCTGTGTTCTCTTGGAGGAGCTGCTGGACGGTTACGTGGTTACCAACTCAGGGGGATTGTGACAGGCCTCCGCTGCCTGGTCTGACACTACACTCGGGAAGCGCTGTTCAGGGTAGGCAGCACTGGAGACAGGACTGGGCAACGTGAGACTGTATAGCCATTCAGGACTACAATTCCCATCATAGCCAGGCTGCCTGGGGATTACGGGAATTGCAGTCCTGAACAGCTGGAGAGGCTGAGGTTGACCATCAATAAACTAAGATTTGGGCACTGAGTCTATTGAACTAAGAAACGTGGAGCAGTTCTACAGCAAACCCACTGACCCACGGGTGGGACAAACCACAAAAAGGACCTAGCTGGTTTAAAAAGGATTTTACTTGTAACCCTTTGACTGACAGAGGGATAAACAGTGCATTGCGGAGCAATGTGTTGTGCTCCTTCCTGGTTAACCCTTTAACTGCTAGAGAGGGCTCCTACTCGCTGCTTCATAGTGAACAGGAGCCCTCTCTATCATTCAATGTGTTAAGTCTCTTTTAACTTGTTGGGATGGTTTCTCCTTCCATGTAATGCAGTTGGTTTGCCATGTAATTGCCTCACTTTTCCTTATATCAGCACTCAGTGAGAAACTGTACTCACTTTTAGACTTAGCAATTGAGAAGGGGTCATTTGTGTGCAAACTTCTAAGTGTCACCAATAAGACAGTTTTCATCTGATTGAGATGCTTCGAGGAAAGTGTCATTCACATTGTGGTGATTGAGTAGGGTGAGGTCCCCCTAAGCCAGTGGAAAGGTATGGGTTCAACATGTCACTCACGAAGGGCAAACAGAGAGGAGGTTTCCAGTTGCTCAGAAACCACACTTGCGTGCTGCTGCCCTTATTGGATCGTAGAGATGAAGCTTTAGCACCCCAGTAATGAGAAATTTAGTATGCTATTGTGTTCAAACTATCCAGTGGTCTACAGCTCCCATCACTCTCAGCCAGTCAGAAGTATAGGTACAAGTTGTCACTCAGTTATTAGGCACGTAAGGGCAAAAATGTGTCAACCCCTGTCGAGGCAGGTATGAGTGCAGAGTATCATTCGACTAGTGTGGATGAATGAGTTCGAAGTGTCACTCAACCAGTGTGGTGTTATTGGGATAGTGCCACTAATCCAACTGGGGAAGCATGTCTTTTATCCAGTAGGAATGTGTGGAAACAAATGTATGGTGTTGCTACAAATTGTCACCTAGCCAGTGGTGGGGGTTTGGGCATAAGGTGTCATGCAGCCATTTGGGAGGGATGGATACTAGTTGTAACTCAGTCAGTGGGAAGTTGTGTTTGCAAGTTGTAACTCAGGATGTCAGTGGGAAGCTATAGGTATAAGTTGGAACTCGGGCTGTTACTGGGATGCTATGGGTACAAGTTTAAACTCGGTCTGTTAGTGGGAAGCTGTGGATACAAGTTGTAACTCAGGCAGTCAGTAGGAAGTTATTGGTACAAGTTGGAACTCGGGCTGTTAGTGGGAAGCTGTGGGTACAAGTTGTAACTCAGGCAGTCAGTAGGAAGTTATTGGTACAAGTTGTAACTCAGGCAGTCAGTAGGAAGTTATTGGTACAAGTTGTAACTCAGGCAGTCAGTGGGAAACTGTGGGTACAAGTTGTAACTCAGGCAGTCAGTAGGAAGTTATTGGTACAAGTTGTAACTCAGGCAGTCAGTAGGAAGTTATTGGTACAAGTTGTAACTCAGGCAGTCAGTGGGAAACTGTGGGTACAAGTTGTAACTCGGGCAGTCAGTGGAAAGCTATAGTTAGAAGCTGGAACTCGGGCTGTTAGTGGGATGCTATGGGTACAAGTTGTAACGCAGGCAGTCAGGAAGCTATGGGTACAAGTTGTAACTTGGTCAGTCAGTAGGAAGTTATTGGTACAAGTTGTAACCTGGGCAGTCAGTGGAAGCTGTATGGACAAGTTGTAACTGGGGCAGTCAGTGGGAAGCTGTGGGGACAAGTTGTAACTCGGGCAGTCAGTGGGAAGCTGTGGGGACAAGTTGTAACTTGGGCAGTCAGTGGGAAGCTGTGGGGACAAGTTGTAACTTGGGCAGTGAGACGGTATGATACACAGTTTTATTGAGGTGATATATACTTGTAAGTTTGTGAGGCAGGAGGCTGCGTCACTTATATAAATAATTCAGTCCTGGTTTAAAAACTTTGTTCCAAGTTTTTCATGTTTTTGTATAACCATATACTTATGCTGGAAGTGCATTATATTTATTTGGCTATTATGTACAAACACCAAGAAAGGACATATTGCCAGTGTTTACTTATATATACAAATCATACAGTCTACTGTCTAAAATATTTAAAAGGGTGAGAGTTGACCAGTGTGCATTTGTATAATGTAAGTTGAGCTGAAAAGCCAGTGCATCCTTGGGAATGTGTTGTGACAGCATGTTGGTTTTACCGATTCTAGTCTTATTAAGCCTTTGTAAAACTTGCTGACAATTGTGCTGTTAACAAAGTTGTGTATCTTGTCCATGGAGCGATTCAGATATTTGTACAAGAAAACTGGCAAGAAGGAGGGTCTCATGGGTCTTCATAAAAATAGCTGTATTGAACGATTAACCCTTTTAGTGCTTTGAAATGCTTTGCATACCCCTCTGGCACCCAAAGGGTTAATCACTGTCACCGTTTCGGTCTGTCGACTAAAATATTTACAGTGTTTGCTTAAAGGGACATTAACGTCTCATAAAAAAAAAATTGTGTTTTGCAGTGTTTAAAAAAAAAAAAATTATATGGCACAAATACTCTCTCTCAAACATTTATGGTTTGAGAGATATTCGCATGTAAAGTTTCCCGCCTTCTGATGTCAGCTGTAAAGCACTGCATTTATATACATAAATGCAGCTTTGTTAACCTATGTCTGAAGAAGGCATCTTAGAAATTGTAAGCTTTCAGGACTCTGTTCTCAGACATTAAAGAGATAGTAATACATGAAATGACATACATTTAATTCGGTAGATATTTAAAATATATAAATTAATTGTGCCGTTTGGGAGATATCGGTCTGCAGAGTTCCCACTTCCTTCCCCTTGTGCTGACGTCAGCTTTCTAACTTGGTGACGGAGATCCCAGTCCATAAACTGTTCTGCGGCTCTTCAGCAGAGCCGTGATCACGGTAGTTACAAATAATTACATCATATGAATGGTCTACAACTTGTGCTTGCAAACCAGGCACACATTGTAGACCATTCAAATGAAGTATTTATTTGTAAATACAGAGATCACAGCTCTGCTGAAGAGCCACAGGACGCTCTATGGACTGGGATCTCAGTAGCATTGTACATGGAGTTTGCTGTAACGCTACAGCACAGAAACCCAGCTTCGAAGGGGAGCGTGAACTCGCTCCCTGGGGCAGCTGGGAAGTCAAGTGGGACATTCAGTCCCGCAGAACGTGGAAGTGCCCGATTTTGATGGGCTAATATCTGGACTTGTAAGCAATTTTTTTTTTTTTTAAATACACCCAGCTCTAATCTAAGGTGAACTATTGAAACTCACTACAAACATTTGAATGTAGGTGATAGTTCTGCTCTAATTTCATGTATTACTATCACTTTAATCCCTTAAGGACACATTGCACACACCTCTGGTCCTCATGGGGTTAAAAGGTATCGCCTTTACATCACACTTGTGAGTTCCTGGTTATAAAACTACATTGAATGCCATCTGTTGTGTTACAGGAAATACTAGGAGGAGCTTACTGTGCTCGCTTCACATAAATACATGACTCTTGTGTTTAAGAACATACATGGGGAGTTTGAGAACACCTCAATTTTTGCTATTTTTAGTTATTGCCATATAACTTCACAAAAACATTAGCAAAACATATAAACATTGGGTATTTCTAAAATCAAGACCAATATTATAATCTACTAGCAGTTTGGGACGGCGTTGCCCGTCATGTTATGCAGGAAATGTTTCTTTTTTTTTAAATAAATGTTATGATAGTGAATTATAGCGTAGGGTGTACGTGTCAGAAAGGTACACACAGTGATAGACAGAGACACATGCAACACACACATATACACACACATGCACTGACAACACAAACAGTGACACACAGCTGCAAATCAGAACATAAATACATACAGTGTGAGCAGTGTAAGTAACATACCTCCCAACATTTCATATGGCCAAAGAGGGACACTTGTGTTTTCGGTGGTGTTACTGGGGGCGTGGCTGGTGGTGTATTTTAGAGAATTTTTAACCCTTTGAGTGCCAGGGGGTAAGCAATGCATTGCATCCCCTCTGGCATTGAAATGGTTAAGTTACTCTTTCTGTAAGTGAATGATTTAGAAGAAGATGAAAGTATTTTTTTTACACAGACTAATTTAACAGATATATACAGAAGTTTATTCCCACATTACTGTGGGTTTTATTGATGTGGAGCAATCTGATACACTGGTATATACACCACACAATGTGATCTCCTAAATAGAGGAGCAGAGGGATTTGGGTGTCAAACAGGGACTGTCCCTCCTATACTGTATAGTGCCAGTCCTTATACACAGACACATGCAGACTGTATACTATACAGCAGAGGGTCTCAGCCCATGCCCTCAGTGGCCACTAACAGGCCAGGACTTAGGAATTTCACTGCTAGAACACAAGTGTGTTGATCAGAGGCTCAGTCATATTGATTAACTCACCTGTGCTCTTAAAGGGAAATTCTAAAATCCTGGCCTGTTAATAGCCACTGAGGGCACAGATTGAGAACCACTGCTATACAGTGCCAGACCATTGTAGAGAATTTTTAACCCTTTGAGTGCCAGGGGGTAAGCAATGCATTGCATCTCCTCTGGCACTGAAATGGTTAAGTTACTCTTTCTGTAAGTGAATGATTTAGAAGAAGATGAAAGTATTTTTTTACACAGACTAATTTAACAGATATATACAGAAGTTTATACCCACATTACCGTGGGTTTTACTGATGTGGAGCAATCTGATACACTTGTACATTAGGCTGACCAGACCTCACCTTTAACCAGTGACACATATGAAAAATGCATACTGCAGGGCTGCTTTGATTTTGGTGCACTCCTGAAATATGCTTATTTCCTATGTGTCCCCGGTTAAAGGTGAGGTCTGGTCAGCCTACTGTATATACACCACACAGTGGGATCTCCTAAATAGAGGAGCAGAGGGATTTGGGTGTCAAACAGGGACTGTCCCTCCTATACTGTATAGTGCCAGTCCTTATACACAGACTGTATACTATACAATGCCAGACCATATATAAATAGTTTGTCATACACGCTATACAGTGAGCTATGTACAGCATGGAGATGATTGCAGGAACTGGCACCTCTACTTACAGACAGACTGACAAACAACCTGCTCTCTTTCTCTCTCTTTGTGCAATATATAAATACAGTCACATCCATGTCTCTGCCATTTACCAGCTCAGCTGAAGCCTTGCTCTGCACTGCCTGATCACCTCTCTGCCGTTGTTTCCACTTTCTCAGCAAGCCAGTATCCTCCTGCTGATTGTTTAGAAATCAGCTCACTTGTAGTAATTAGCAGAGCTGTGTAGGCTCAAAGACAGGGAATGAAGAAGCTGCATAATACAGATTGGACCATGGCCTTCCAGCTGTAGCTTGAACATTGTTCCCATCATCCTCAGCGTGCGTGTGTGTATATGTGTGTATGTGTCTGCTAGTGTGTGTGTGTGGGAGGGCATGTGCATGTGTCTGTGGTG
Organism: Rhinophrynus dorsalis; assembly: GCA_037306005.1. Lineage (NCBI taxonomy): Eukaryota > Metazoa > Chordata > Amphibia > Anura > Rhinophrynidae > Rhinophrynus > Rhinophrynus dorsalis. Next base: position 689,315,420 of record CM074718.1, read on the forward strand.
TAGGAGTGTGTGGCAGCCATTTTTTTTTTCAGCCTTAGATAGTGGTGGGCGGGCTGGATAGTGGGGGCAGGCCAAAAATCACACTCCCACAGAATCACCCAATGGCAGCAGTAATCCTTTTTACTGCCGCCCCTGGGTGTGTTTTGCCAGGCACAAAGTCTTCTTTTATATATATAGATTTAGCAGGTTTTTTTAGCGTTTGTAGATGTGGAAAAGATTTTTAGTGCCAAGTTAAAAAAAAAAAAAAAAAAAATATGAATTTGTTTCATCATCTTATATAATAATTCGATAGAAAGTTTGTAACGATGCAGTCATGCTCAGTAGAGACTTGTCTAAAGTCAAGGCTGAGGTGAAGATTGAATCCAGTTTTCCCTGATGTTCAATCAGTTAATCAAATACATATAGGAAAGTTACAAATTAAAGCCGTGATCTTGGGGTTGGTTCACATGGGTAATATTAGCTCTGAGATAATTTCACCATGATGTAATTTGTGTAGATCACTGAATGGGTATTGAGGTGAGCTGGTCACACTGGGTTTGATCGTTGCACATGTCGCAGCATGCTGTAACTTCCATGCATTCAACACAACTGGGGAAAATTTCAACAGAAAATACCTACATGGTTCACCAGCAGGACATCTGTGTAGATCACTCACACAGGAAATTGTGTTTTTGTTATGTTTATCGCAATATTGAATCAGGGTTGACTGACATGGTTGTAAACTAAAATATAATCGCTTGGAGAGCACAGGGAAGCATATGTAAGTAACACAGATTTTGTGAACAGAGCAGTATCACTGAAGTATACCAATTTTGAGTGAATGAAGCTTTAGAGCAGCGCATATGTCAAAAGATGCAGTGGTTCTGCACAAACTGCACCATAGCGTACAAATACAGATTCTCAAATTTACCACTGATTTAAAGCGGCAGTAAACTCAGTATAAATATTTATATTTTGGGGCGTTTTATGCTGCATAAAACAAGGGTATTTCCCCTGCTGGTAGATGCAAATCAAAAGATATTACAGAACAAAATTGCAATATTTTCCCCCAATAACTTTTTTTTTTAATTTTGAAAATTTATCTATCCATTTATTTTCCAGCAAGCTGGAACGGATACTGTTACTGCTGAGTATCACAGACCAAGTTTTAATGGATTTTTTTTATTTTATTTATTTATTTATTTATTTATTTTTTTAAGTAAACATTATCAGTGCCCTCTTGTCAGATCTGACAGTTTATTCAGTTGCAATATATGGGAGAGGTGAGTCACTGACAGCAGTTCTTCACAAAATGTGGTAGAAGCTGTTGAGTCATTTCCTGTCAGTTTGAGCTTTCATCAGGAATCATGGTGTTACTTCCTGATATATTGAACGGTTATAACTTTTGAGATAAACAACTGACCGCTGTGTCAAAAACATTGAATTACTTATCAAGAAAAACCCTATTTTATACAGGGTTTCATTAAAAAAAAAAAGTTTAAAAACGAGCACTAAAGTAATTCGTAACAATTCAGTATTCAGTTACAACACAGACACCCCTGGTTTTATCTGTCAGAGTGCTTTCCGAGACATGAAATCACTAGTAATACTTCTCCACCCAATTGTATAACAAGAAAAGCCACTACATACAGATCAGGTCACGTGACTATTATCTGGACCAGGCAAAGTCATGTGATTTTTATCTGGCTCTGATGAAGTCATGTGTATTTTAGCACTGCAAATATACAGGCATCCTGCTCTATAATTTCCCTGTTTATGGAGAACTGCACCATGTTACACCTTCCCACACCCAGGCCTATGCATAAAGAGAAGTATAATAGTTTTAGGGCATACTAACTGCTCCATTTAGGACAAATCCCAGAGTCATTTGAAAGCAGTAGAGGCTTCCAATGCATTGCAACATAAGACATCACATTAGAGACTTGCAGAATTTATGAGGTTAAGAGACATTTAAAGGAACCCATCACAATAAACAACTTTGGCATTTCAGAAAGAACTTCGAAAATAACCTTTTGTGTGAACAATATATTACTTGGAAAACTAGTTCATGAGATGTTTACATTTATAGATGATGCTAATTAAGGCACTCCCTGTCTTCGCCCTTCATTAACTCACATACTCACTGACACTTAACCCTTTCAGTGCTAGGCAATGCATTGCTGAGCAGTGTCAGTGAGTGTGGGAGGTAAAGTGATAAGACAGGAAGTCAGTGATAGGGGAGGTGGGTAATGCATTGCTGAGCAGTGTCACTGAGTGGGGGAGGTAATGTTGGGATAAGACAGGAAGTCAGTGCTAGGAGTGGTGGGTAATGTATTGCTGAGCAGTGTCAGTGAGTGGGGAGGTAATGTACAGATAAGACAAGAAGACAGTGCTAGGCGAGGTGGACAATGCATTGGTGATCAGTGTCAGTGAGTGGGGGAGGTAATGTAGGGATAAGACAGGAAGTCAGTTCTAGCAGAGGTGGGTAATGCATTGGTGAACAGTGTCAGTGAGTGAGGAGGTAATGTAGGGATAAGACAGGAAGTCATTGCTAGGGGAGGTAGGTAATGCATTGCTGAGCAGTGTCAGTGAGTGGGGGAGGTATTATAGGGATAAGACAGGAAGTCAGTGCTAAGGGAGGTGGGTAATGCATTACTGAGCAGTGTCAGTGAGTGGATAGGTAATATAGGGATAAGACAGGAAGTCAGTGCTAGGGGAGGTGGGGAATGCATCACTGAGCAGTGTCAGTGAGTGGGGGAGGTAATCCTATATAATAATTCGCTAGGATGTTTGTCACGATGCAGTCATGCGCAGTAGAGATTGCCCGCGTTCAGGCAGTCTCTACTAAGCATGATTGCATGGCGTGAGTGAGGCAACACAAGACTGTATCGCATGGAGCAGTGAGGTAGCAGACTTTTAACCACCCCTCTGGCACTCAAAGGGTTAACATTACCCAGACCTTGGTCCGTGTACACAGGCTTTTACACTAGTGTAGGAATAAGACAGGAAGTCAGTGTTAGGGGAGGTGGGCAATGCATCCCTGAGCAGTGTCAGTGAGTGGGGGAGGTAATGTAGTGATAAGATAGGAAGTCAGTGCTAGGGGAGGCAGGTAATGCATTGCTGAGGAGTGTCAGTGAGTGGGGGAGGTAATGTAGTGATAAGATAGGAAGTCAGTGCTAGGGGAGGCAGGTAATGCATTGCTGAGCAGTATCAGTGAGTGGAAGAGGTAATGTAGGGATAAGACAGGAAGTCAGTGCTAGGGGAGGTAGGTAATGCGTTGCTGAGCAGTGTCAGTGAGTGGGGGAGGTATTATAGGGATAAGACAGGAAGTCAGTGCTAAGGGAGGTGGGTAATGCATTACTGAGCAGTGTCAGTGAGTGGGGAGGTAATGTAGGGATAAGACAGGAAGTCAGTGCTAGGGGAGGTGGGTAATGCATTGCTGAGCAGTGTCAGTGAGTGGGGAGGTAATGTAGGGATGAGACAGGAAGTCAGTGCTAGGAGAGGTGGGTAATGCATTGCTGAGCAGTGTCAGTGAGTGGGAAGGTAATGTAGGAATAAGACAGGAAGTCAGTGCTAGGGGAGGTGGGTAATGCATTGCTGAGCAGTGTCAGTGAGTGGGGGGAGGAAATGTAGGGATAAGACAGGAAGTCAGTGCTAGGGGAGGTGGGCAATGCATTGCTGAGCAGTGTCAGTGAGTGGGGAGGTAATGTAGGGATGAGACAGGAAGTCAGTGCTAGGGGAGGTGGGTAATGCATTGCTGAGCAGTGTCAGTGAGTGGGGAGGTAATGTAGGGATGAGACAGGAAGTCATTGCTAGGGGAGGTGGGTAATGCATTGCTGAGCAGTGTCAGTGAGTGGGGGAGGTAATGTAGGAATAAGACAGGAAGTCAGTGCTAGGGGAGGTGGGTAATGCATTGCTGAGCAGTGTCAGTGAGTGGGGGGAGGAAATGTAGGGATAAGACAGGAAGTCAGTGCTAGGGGAGGTGGGCAATGCATTGCTGAGCAGTGTCAGCGAGTGGGGAGGTAATGTAGGGATGAAACAGGAAGTCAGTGCTAGGGGAGGTGGGCAATGCATTGCTGAGCAGTGTCAGTGAGTGGGGGAGGTAATGTAGGTATAAGACAGGAAGACCGTGCTAGGGGAGGTGGGCACTGTCAGTGAGTGGAGGACATAATGTAGGGAAAAGACAGGAAGTGCCTGCATGGTACACCTTCATTTGCATGTTCTATGAATCAAGTTATTTTACTAAATGGAATACTCCCAATAAAACATACAGCTGATTTGGAAGGCTCTTTCAAAATCACTGTTTTTGTTTCCTCTTGTGTAGTTAATATTCTAGAATTGTGCCTTATACATAAGGGCCAAGGGGAGCAGTACTGGGGCGGATTAGGAACACCACAGAGCACAAATGAAAATTCCCATTGACACAAATAGGTTGTTAACACCTTGAATGCCAGGTTTCTTGTACATTGCTTCAGGGCCCTAGTCTGGGTCTCAAAAACGTATAAACTATTATTTTTCTGTGGGGATGTTTTCAACATTTTGTTTTATATAATTGCAGCTTGCAGTGTTTGTGTTAACAGATTAACTCTTGCTTATCAGAGGGGGTGAGCTTTGCAATCTGTTGCCCCTCTGGCACTCAAAGGGTTATATGATGTCTTACAACAAAATCTGGTTGTTTACAGCTTGTTGTCACGAAGCATGATATTGATCGAACAACATAACGCAATCAGCATGTGGGCTTGTTTTATGCAAAGAAGTACTGGATTTTCCAGTTTGATTTCCTCATTTAGATCTATAGAAATCTTACCTAGTGTAGCACTAAACACCGCATGATGTAATGGGTCCTGTTCAGGAAGCTAAATAGGTCAAATTCTAGAGCAAAACAACCGTACTCTAGAAGACAAATGAAAATTCCCATTGATTTAAAAAGAGCTTTTAAAGGGATAGTAATACTTCGTTTTAACTTTATTTTATGTTGTAGGCATTAAAAAAACATGAAGAATGATATAAGTCTGATCTCTCAAACCTTTATGGTTTATGAGATATTCACAAGCAAAGTTTCCCCTCCCGCCCCTTTTACCTAGTGTAAGCCATCTCTTCTCAGATGTGGAATGCAGTCCATAGACCAGACAGATAACAGCAGGGGACAATATTCTTCCTATGAGAACAATGAAAGCCCTTCCCCCCCCCTTGACAAGTTTTTCAGGATTTTCCCTTATCTTAATTGAAGATTGTTCCTCTCTGCAGTCTACCTGGGCACCTCCCTTCTGATCTGGCTGAACGGGGGGGGGGGGGGATACTTTGCTTGTGAATATCTCTTAAACCATAAAGGTTTGAGAGATAAGACTTATATTGTTCTTCATGTTTTTTTAATGCCTACAAAATAAAATAAAGATAAAACAAAGTATTACTATCCCTTTAAAAGGAAACATTCATATCAGAAACAAATTTGCCCATGGGCTTAAATTAGCCTAACTACATTAGCCCTGGTATTCATTTTTTTTTATTTTTTTTTATTTTACCTACCTTGTTTTTAAGCCACGGAGACCTGAAATGTGCCACTTCCACGTTGAGCGTCACACGGTTTGTGCAGCACAATGGAGCAGGACTTCCCACCTTCCTCCCAGCTGCCCCAGGCAGCGCGCTCACACTTCCCTTCGTAGCTGTATTTATGTGGGCAAGCTCCGTTTATCATACTACTGAGGTTCTGATATGAATGTTCCCCTTTAACCCCTTAAGGACCGACGGTCATGGGACACTTCTGTCCCATAATGACCGCATAGGGGCACTTGGACGCGCCGGTACACGTGACCTGTCACGTGTATCAGCGCGTCATTATAGGGCTTGAAAGAGATCGCTCCGATCTTGGAGCAGTCTATTTCAGGCCCTATTTTTACTTACAGCGCTCCCGGTAGAGCGCTGTAAGTAAAAAGTACGTGACCTACCATGACCGTCATCGGTCCTTGAGTAGTTCAAGGACCGTGACGGTCCTGGTACGTCAAGGGTCCTTAAGGGGTTAAAGGAACAGTGTTTTTTAATGGAAAAAACCTACTGTGTAGGGGTTTCTCTGATAACACAAACAAAGGTACTCTCGTTGCTGAGAGAGTCTTTGTTTAGAAGTTATAACACTTCAAGGTTATGCTTCTCTGTCCTGTTTGGAGGTCTTTACATTTGGCCAACCAGAATTCTTCATAAGACAGGGCTGGAAAGTTTTGCATTGACTGTAGAAGCCAGACTCGCCATCACAGTGGAGAATCTCCCCTTGGTTTCTACTGTGCCTTTGTTGGCAGCATTGAATGACACAATCCTACCTGGGAGCTGAAATTGTAACCTCTACTGCATAGCAAGCTTGTACAGGAGGGGTGCTCAACATGTGGCTTTCCAGCTGCTTTTGAACTACAACTCCTATTATTCTGATAATTCTGGTAATTGTCGCCCAGCAGCATCTAGTGGACCGCAGACTGAAAACCCCTTTATTTATAATATACTAGCAATGTGGGACGGCGTTGCCCGTCATATTATTTACATAGAGAGACATTGTGTGAAACAGAAATATGCAGTGTTACAGACGCGCACTTAAAGAGACAGAGTGTGTCACGCACTGAGAAACGCATACATACAGAGAGACACACATACATGGACGTATGTCACATATGTAGACAGTGTGTGACAGACGCAGTAGTGATGTAGATATGCTGATAAGATTTGTAAAAAATGTTTTAATTGCAGCTCTTCAGCTTGTTGAATAAGGCCCTGTATCCTTAGAGATGAAGTGAGTGTGCTATGTTACTTGATGAATAAGGCCCTGTATCCTTACAGTTGAAGTGAGTGTGCTATGTTACTTGATGAATAAGGCCCTGTATCCTTACAGTTGAAGTGAGTGTGCTGTGTTACTTGATGAATAAGGCCCTGTATCCTTACAGTTGAAGTGAGTGTGCTGTGTTACTTGGTGAATAAGGCCCTGTATCCTTACAGTTGTAGTGAGTGTGCTGTATTACTTGATGAATAAGGCCCTGCATCCTTACAGTTGAAGTGAGTGTGCTGTGTTACGTGGTGAATAAGGCCCTGTATCCTTACAGTTGAAGTGAGTGTGCTGTGTTACTTGATGAATAAGGCCCTGTATCCTTACAGTTGAAGTGAGTGTGATGTGTTACTTGGTGAATAAGGCCCTGCATCCTTACAGTTGAAGTGAGTGTGCTGTGTTATTTGATGAATAAGGCCCTGCATCCTTACAGTTGAAGTGAGTGTGCTGTGTTATTTGATGAATAAGGCCCTGCATCCTTACAGTTGAAGTGAGTGTGCTGTGTTACTTGGTGAATAAGGCCCTGCATCCTTACAGCTGAAGAGAGTGTGCTGTGTTACTTGATGAATAAGGCCCTGTATCCTTACAGTTGAAGTGAGTGTGCTGTGTTACTTGTAGAAGGTCTCAGTGAGAAGATGTTTGTGAGTAAAGGAATAATTTAGATTACAGCAGTGGATACTGCAGTACATTTGAAGAAATAGGTTGGTAGACAGAGGGTTACGTGACAGATGCAGTGATAGATAATGTAATAGTGATGTGGGAGTAAAATGGCGAGATTGGGACTATGGATGAATGGCAAGGGGATAGGTGAGTGGCGATGACAAGGGAGGAGGAGATGAGAGATTGAGGAGAAGAGGGACAGTGAAGTGTTACAGTAAAGTAATGGGTGAGGGGGAGAAATGACTATACATAGACAGTGAAGTAGACATGAAATACAGGGCTGTGTAGGGTTACTGCATTATACAGATATAGTGTAGCAGTTGGTTGGAGTGAAGCACTTTAACTCTGAGTGTGAGAGAGGTACACAATGAGCTGTATAGTCCTCTGGCAGTGAAAGGAATATGTGACACATGTTGGGCGCTCCTTGCATTAGTGGGCCGTGGTGGTCAGCTGGGACAGAACCGGATTATTTGTCCATGGGCCGTAGGCAAGGGATCAATAGAGGGACTCCTAACAGCTAATAGGCTTCAAAACAGAAAGGCTCATATACTAATGGGAGTTTTAACGTCTTCAATGCTAGAGAGGTCAGCAAAGCATTGTATTTGTTCTGTATGGTACAGATGAATTGTTCCTCTTTGTGTTAGTACATCAGCCTCACAGATCACAGTGCACAGTCAGCTGCTGCAAGAGCCAAAAGTATAAATGGGTTTAAAGGGATAGTAATACTTCGTTTTAACTTTATTTTATTTTGTAGGCATTAAAAAAAACATGAAGAATGATATAAGTCTTATCTCTCAAACCTTTATGGTTTATGAGATATTCACAAGCAAAGTTCCCCTCCCCGCCCCTTTTACCTAGTGTAAGCCATCTCTTCTCAGATGTGAGTCTGGTTGTATGACAGGACAGATAACAGAAGGGGACAATTTTCTTTGTATGAAAACAATGAAAGCCCTTCCCCCCCCTTGACAAGTTTTTCAGCTTTTTCCCTTATCTTAATTGAAGATTGTCCCTCTCTGCAGTCTACCTGGGCATCTCCCTTCTGATCTGGTTGAGCAGGGGGGGATACTTTGTTTGTGAATATCTCTTAAACCATAAAGGTTTCAGAGATAAGACTTATATCATTCTTCATGTTTTTTTAATGCCTACAAAATAAAATTAAGTTAAAATGAATTATTACTATCCCTTTAAATTAATGGGGTAAGAGTATAACTGTATGGGCCTTATGTATCAAGATAAAGGGTGCAACTCCCAAAAAACTGACACCATAGGGTTGTATTGAAAATTCAGGAAAATTGTGTTGACATAAATGGGTCTTTAACCCCTTGAATGCTACAATGGTCCCCAACGCGTTGCTTTGGCAATGTGTTTGCATTGTTTGTAGCATTCATGGAATTAATAGTCTCATTGAAATCAATGGACATTTTCAAAGAAATCAGTTTAACCCTGTGGGCCACTTGTGAGGAAAGAGTGGGCTGCACAATACCCAAATGTGGTGCTTTCCAAACAGATATTAACCCTTTGAGTGACAGAGGTACGCAGCGCAATGTGCTGCATATCATCTCTGGTACTCCAAGGGTTAATGGGCTTAACCCTCTGAGTGCCAGAGAGGTATCCAAGGCATTGCAACAGCACGCAAAGTGTTAAATTGAAACAAAATGAGTCCATCAGCCCCAGTTCTTAGCATGGAAACTGAAGATCTGTGTGTTGTAACCTATTCCCCAGCTGACTCTGAGTGTCCCAGTGTGTCTTTGAAAGAAGTGATCAATGTGTGGCTCCCCAGCAAAATGGGAGCTGCTGGTTGGTGGGTTATAGTATTGTGCCATGAGTTGTTTACTGTAGGAGTTGTAAGTCGAGAGAAGTGATGTAGCAGTAGGTGAGTTGTGGAGGAGAGGGCTAACCCTCTGACTGCCAGAGGAGTATGCATTGCAATGTATGCGTACCCCTCTGACACTCAAAGGGTTAAGGTAGGCTGACCAGATCTCACCTTTAACCGGGGACACATAGGAAATAGCCATTTTGCAGTACTTCACTGAAATGAAAGCAGTCCTGCAGTATGCATTTTTCCTATGCGTCCCCGGTTAAAGGTGAGGTCTGGTCAGCCTAGGTTAAGACTGATGTTGGGGGGCAGGCTAACTGTTCCTTACAGCCGCCCCTGGGTGTGTGTGGCAGGGGACGCAGGTTTTCTCTCATATATATATATATATATATACACTACCAATGTGGGACGGTGTTGGGCGCACGTGTGTGAAATGTAGACTCACTGATAAACACAGACATATGCAACACACAGGCAGACACATACACACAGTGAGCGGCAGAGACATGCACACACATACCGGAGATGCACACATGCACACACGCAACATATATGCGCAGAAACACATGCGTGCATGAGTTGTGCACCCCTCTGGCACTCAAATGGTTAATGTATAGAGAGACATGTCAGAGATAAATAGCAGTGGGAAGTGTATTCATACCTGGGAACATTGACTTGTGTTGTCTCTGGAGGGGAGTTATGTGGTGCTGATGTGGAGAGAGCAATGGGGCAATCTGGGTTAAAAGTGGGCGGGGTTTAATCGTGATTAGGGGCGGGGCTTAAGAGAAATGTGGAAAAGTGTTAGTAATAGGCTGGGGAAGGAGGAGAAGTGGGAGGGAAATGCAAGTTTACAGTGTGAGGGGGTTGAACACACTCCCTGAGGGGTAAAACTTGATACACAACCCTGTGGCAGTCAGTGGGTTAAGTGTGAATCTGATGGCTGTCTGTCTTGTGTTTTGCATGGCAAATGATGACAGTGAAGAAGTAATTCAGCAATGAGGGCCTATTTTAACCCTCTGAGTGCCATTTTGTTCTCCTGGTGCTGTAGCACCCTTCAGTAGCTGTAGTACAGGTCCTGCTGAGGCCACTGGGAGTCAGGGTGAGTGACTGTGTGTCAGCCATATTTCTTTCTGGCTTTGTGTGTGTGTGGTGCTGTGTGTGAGTGTGTATGTGTGTGTAATACCTGGGAAGTTTTACTTGTGGAGTCCCTCATGTGGTGCTGATGTGGAGAGAGCAATGGGGCAATTTGGGTTAGAAGTGGGTGGGGCTTAATCGCGAGTAGGGGCGGGTACTTAAGATAAATGTGGAAAAGTGCTAGTAATAGGCTGGGGAAGGAGGAGAAGTGGGAGGGGAATGCAAGTTTACAGTGTGAGGGGTTTGAACACACTCACTGAGGGCTAAAACTTGATACACAACCCTGTGGCAGTCAGTGGGTTAAATGTGAATCTGATGGCTGTCTGTCCTGTGTCTTGCATGGCAAATGAAGAAATAAGTGAGCAATGAGGACCTACCTTAAACCTTTGAGTGCCATTTTGTTCCTCAGTGGCTGTAGTACAGGTCCTGCTGAGGCCACTGGGAGTCAGGGTGAGTGACTGTGTGTGTGTGTGTGTGTCAGCCATATTTCTCTCTGGCTTTTGTGTGTGTGAGTGGGGCATTTGTGTGTGTGTGGTGCTGTGTGAGTGGGGCATTTGTGTGTGTGGTGCTGTGTGAGTGGGGCATGTGTGTGAGTTTGGTGCTGTGTGAGTGGGGCATGTGTGTGTTTGTGGTGCAGAAGCAAGTGGCGGCCATATTGTTTTTTTCTGACTTTGATAGTGGTGGGCGGGCTGCATAGTGGGGGCAGGCCAACTCCCTTCGGCCACTGCAATTGGTGTGAAAATCACACCCCCATTGAATCACCCAATGGGAACAGTAACCCCTCCTTATTGCCACCCCTGGGTGTGTGTGTGTGTGTGTGTCTCCTGAGGAGACATAAATTATGCAATGAGCCTTTCTCTTTTATATATATAGATAGATTAATCCTTTCGGTGCCAGATAGGTAAAGCAATGTGTTGCGTAACTGCCTGGCACTCAAATGGTTAACTCTCAGTGGATTCTGTGGATTGCACCTCTACATAACGTCTACATCTGTGTTTTTCCTTGTATCACTGAATTGTATGTGTGTGTAAAATTCAGGGATCTCCTTAGGCTTAGTTCACATTGCCGAAGAAGGAAGCGTACGTAGTAAGGTAACGCATCTTGCTACAACATTTGGTCAGATAGTGTTATAGTAAGTACATGTATTGATTTCAATGGTATCAAAGGTTAATGGGATTACTGTGTGTTGTTGAATCTGAGCAAAAGCATTATGGGTGCAAAGCAGAGATTCCTGCAATTCAAATTTTCATATATAAATAATGTGAATTCATACGGTCTGTGATTTCATTGCATCATATAAATCATCACTGCTTTAAACTGGAAGTGTTACTTTGTAACAAATGTGATTTTGAAGCAAACTTGCTTGTCAGTTATTTTCTATTTCAAACAATAGGTTGAGATATTTCGATTTATTTGTCACTTTATGATGATGTGCCAGCTGGCTGGAAGTGACAGTTGGGATGGGGAACAGAAGGCCAGAGCTTGCCTGATTTGCATGAACTGACAAAATAAATACAAAAAATATATCAAATAATTGTTTAAAAAAAAAAAAAAAAAAAAAAAAAAAAAAGGTACTTTCGTAAGCCCTTTCAAAATCTCCAGTTTATTACAAAGTGACGGTTACATAGGCAGTCAAACTGACAGTGGGGGAAGCTGAGAGGATGTGTGAGGGGAACTGAGAGGGGGTTGGGGAGCTGAGGGATCAGATGAGAGTAGACGTAATCCACAGAGACTATCTGATTGAGGAATTTGGGCAGAATGTGATGGCAAATATATGTGTATTACAGGTTCAAAAAGGGAAGCATCATATATTATCAGCATAATTAATAAAAGCAATTCATGCTAAACAGTGTTTTTGCTGCAGTAAAAGCTGCTCTCTTTCAGATCTGCAGTGTCAATTAAAAATCTTGGGATAACACTTGCATGAATTTATATTATTATTTGTTTACTAGTTGAAGAGCCCGTTACACAGGCCACAGTGGCACTGCCAGCTGGCCGTGGGGCAGTCATGCACAGTAGAGACTGCCTGCGCCGCGGCTGATACAGAGCTGGACGCGAGGCAGTCTCTACTGCGCATGACTGCGTCGTTACACACATTTTAGCGAATTATTATATAGGATTAGCAGAGGTGAAAAAATCCCAGGTATCTGGAAGCCCATGCTCCTTAGATGTTGTGTAAGCTTTCGAGCTATTTTTACAAGCTCTTCACTGGCTCCTAAACTCCTAGCTGGCTCCTAAAGGCCCCTTTCACATGACCGGCGCTAACTCGGAGATGCTGCCTAGGTTACGTTGCCTGTTTTGAAAGTTCTGTACTGGGCTATGGTGCTTTCACGCAGGTGACTATCTGTTAAAGGAGCAGTAAACGTTTTTTTATGGAAACACATATTTTGTAGATCATTTCCTGCGGAATAAAACAAGGTCACTCCCATCGCTGTCAGATGTTTTATTCGAAATTTATAGAAGTTTAACCCCTTAGGGACCCTTGACGTACCAGGACCGTCAAGGGTAAACTTTCTTGAAAGACCCTTGACGGTCCTGGTACGTCACGTACATTTTACTTACAGCGCTCTTCCGGGAGCGCTGTAAGTAAAAATGGGGCATGAAATAGACCGTTCCAAGATCGGAGCGATCTATTTCAAGCCCCATAATGACGCGCCGATACACGTGACAGGTCACGTGTACCGGCCCGTCAACGTGCCCCTATGCGGACGTTATGGGACGGAAATGTCCCATAATGTCCGGTCCTTAAGGGGTTAAATAACCAGGAAGTGAATTTACTGTGTTTACTTCCCGATAGTTCTAACTGACAGGAAGTGAATTTATTGTGTTTACTTCCTGATAGTTCTAACTGACAGGAAGCGAATTTACTGTGTGTTTACTTCCTGATAGTTCTAACTGACAGGAAGTGAATTTACTGTGTTTACTTCCTGATAGTTCTGACAGGAAGTGAATTTACTGTGTTACTTCCTGATAGTGCTAACTGACAGGAAGTGACAGGCAGTTTCTATCACATTCTATGGAGAACTGTATGTCTCTGACTTTTCTGACTTTCCTCTCCATTAGAATCTAACAGGAAAACTAATTAGAATTTGACCACTAGAGGGCACTGCTAATGTAAATAAACATGGGTTTAAACTGGAATAACTCTGGAAATATAAATCTCTCTGCAGTGGGAGTACCCTTATTTTACTCAATAGGAAAATCCCTACAATATATATTTTTTTCATAAAAGTTTTGTGCTCCTTTAATGTGCATGCACCAAAATTCAGCATGTTGTGTCTTCACAGAGGTCCTTCAGGGTTGGTCAGGTTGTTGTAATGAATGTCTGTACAGAGGCCTGTGGGGCTGGCTGTAGGTCTTTCACATGGGGTGCTGGCTGAAGTTGCAGTACTCATCACAACCTTTCAGTAAATGACCTACCTTCATAGGCGCCAGTACTATTAGCAGGGGCTTGTATGGAGTAGTCCTGAGTCTGGATTGCTGCTGGAAATAAGAGAAGGTGAGAGGAACAACACTGGGGACAGAACTGTATCATGGGTTTGCAATAGTTCTGTTGCTTGTGTGAAAGAGGCCTTGAGTACATTACATTTCTCTCCACAAGTATTTATAAGCCATGCATGAGGGCAAGCTGTCCTACACTATGATGTCTGTTCGGAGTCTGGACTGACTTATGGTATGGGGCATAAAGGTAATGTGTTGTTTTCCTATGTAATGAAACAAGGCTCTCCTTAAAATGTTCATCACACAGAGCATTCTTTGTACATAATCGACACTTTCTTAAAATTGCAAAGTCACTGAGCCTTTTAACTCGGTCACGTGATATTACATCACCTGGTGCAGAACACAGCAGTATATGGTAATAAAATCACTCATTCCTGTCAGAGGCTACAAGCAAGCACTGTATCTAAAGTGTGTTTATATTGAATATTTACTGTTCCCAGCACAGTTGGCTCCCTGTGTGAAGCTGCACACAGGTCAGAGCGAAAGCCAAAGAAGACTAACACCTACTAATAACTCACAATTACCTTCTTATCGCCATAAAATTCTAATGGCCTGTATAGATTTTGTCCTTGTGTCTTTAAGTGATAACACCCAGGTCTAATGGAAGATATTATGTCCATGGGGGCATACATGACAGTTGCTGGGAGGGTTTTTGTTTTTTTAAACTGAAGCAGACAGAATACATGAGTTTACTTAAATGGATAGTAATAGCTGAATAAAAATGCATCTCAGATTAATCCTCGTAAAACGGGGGTCATGTAACGCCATATTCCAATAGTTTGTTTTGTACTTCAAGAGTTAATTAAATTCTAACGTATCCTCCTCCCGCCCCTTTTACCTACACTTAGCCATCTGCCCTCATATGTGGAATTCGGTCATTGGACTGGACAGCGCGTATTGAGGGGCAATCTTAAAGGGATAGTAATACTTAAAATGTAAAAGAAAATATGTTGTAGGGTTTATCCCCCTGAGTAAAACAAGAGTACTCCCACTGCTGAAAGGTGTTTTATTCAAAAGTTATTAAATTTCAAATTTGAATTTTTTAGATGCAATATCAGTGGCCTGAAATTGTACAGTGGCGCTGTTGCTACACGATCCTATGGACAGCTCTGGTCCCGGGACCATAAATCTCCATAGGATGGTGTAGCAACAGCGCCACTGTACAATTTCAGGCCACTTTGATATTGCACCTAAAAAATTAAACTTTGAAAATTAATAACTTTTGAATGAAACACCTTTCAGCAGTGGGAGTACTCTTGTTTTACTCAGGGGGATAAACCCTACAACATTTTTTTTTTTACATTTTAAGTATTACTATCCCTTTAAGGCCTGTACCCTTGATGAAGAAGGGCAGGGTTTTTCTTATGCTTACTTGAAGCGTGACCCTATTGCGATCCTTCCAGCCGGCTCAGAGAGGCAGCGTGACGTAAGTGAAAAAGGAGGGGGGATACTTTCGAACTGAATTACTGTTGAACTACAAAACGTAAACTATTGAAATACAGCGCTACATGACGAACGTTATATAAAGATCGATTGGAGCTGCATTTTTATTCAGCTATTACTGTCCCTTTAAGATTTCCGTATCCAATGTGCACAGTTTGAGGTCTTTTGGTCCTGCTAGTAACTGTCATGGCCACCTCCACACATGACATCCACAACTGAGTGAAGATGTCATCTCTTGAACAACTGCACAAGTGAAAAATTCATAGGTGCTCTTAGAATTTTATGGCACTACTAAGGTAAGGGGGAGTCATTATTCGGAGGTGTTCTCCTTTTACCTATAGTACATGATGATGTAATAATTACTTCACATGCTGCCCAGTGGTGTACTGTAGACGATTCCTATTAGGCCCCTTTCTCCCCATTGACACCATGCCACAATAGAGGACTCCAGTGCTGGAAAGGAAGCTGGTGGCCCATGGTGCCTTTCAAAAGGGGCAGCTGTTCTCTCAAGTGAATGCATTAAAGTCTAACATGCTGCAGATGTACTGCGTTCCCTCAGGAACAACCTAAAGTTGCATGGAGGCCTAATTTTCACACGGGTTACAATGCTCATTTCAGCTTCAGATGAGTAGCAGCCAGTCATGTTTTGTTGGCAGACAATGCGGGATAGCCAGCATCCATGGTACCGGCCATCCCCTCAGTGCTGGGGGGAGAGCAGGAGAAGATGGGTAATAGGAATGTAACACGGGGCTATTACAGTTACGTTCCCCGTGAGATAGATCCTCTCTTACAGTGAACCGGTTAGACGCTTTCCTCTGAGACATCGCCTGTTTGGATTTTATGTCTTGATTAGACTTTGTACTCAGCGCTCAGGTGACTTTCTGGAAAATACGGTTCATTTCTTACACTTTTATACTTTTATTAACAGAGTGTACTTCTGTTTAGATGCCTGGTTATGTGCAAAAAGGCAAAAGTGGAGAAATCCAACGGGATCAAATAAAATAACACACATTCTCACGCATTTTGATGGGGCTTAACCCTTTGAGTGCCAGAGGGTTACGCAACGCATTGCTTTGCAATGCGTTGCGTAACCCTCTGGCACTCAAAGGGTTAAATAGGTAGAGGTATCCAACCCCTTGCTAATGAGGTCTCTAATGCATTGCATAGCATTCAGTGGGTTAAAGGGAGAGTGATGATTAAAATGGGGGTAAAAAACTGTAGGGTTTATCTCCCAGAGCAAAACAAGTGTACGGCCGCTGGTGAAAGGTATTTTTTTCAAAAGTTACTACAGCTCAAAAAAAAAAAAAAAAAAAAAAAAAAAAAAAAAAAAAAAACACGACTTCAAGTTTATGTGCGGTATCACAGTGGCCTGAAATTGTATGGTGGCGCTGTAGCTACTCCATCCTATGGAGATTTATGGTCTACTTAGCAGAGCTGTCCATAGGATGGTGTAGCAACAGCGCCAATGTACAATTTCAGGCCACTGATATCGCATCTAAAAAATTAAAGTTTGAGCTCTGATAATTTGTGAATAAAGCACCTTTCAGCAGTGGGAGTTCCCTTGTTTTGGTCAGGGAGCTCAACCCTACAATTTTTTTTTTTCTACATTTTAACCCATTAATGACCAGCAGTCCGGGGAGTGGATTCCTCTTTAAGGACCGGCATGTGTTCCAGCGTGCCGAACGGGGGTCCTGTAGTGAACGGTCCAGTCCTGGAGCAGTCCATTTCACACCCCGCTAGTGCTCCCACAGTAGTACTATGAACACAAAATACGTGACGTGCCAGGACCTGTCACAGGGCCTTAAAGTGGAACTACCAAGATAATAACATTCCCCCCTAATACATTACTGACCTAGCGATATTCAAAGTCCTACTGTCCTTAAAGGGATAGTAATAATTTATTATTACTATCCCTCATATTGTAGGTATTTGCAAAATAAGTTAATAGCCCCCAGGTTCATCTCTCAAGCCTTTATGGTCTGAGAGATAACTGAAGGCAAAGTTTCCCCCTCTCTCCCCCTTCCCTGAAGTCAGTGTTGTGCTGATTGCAGGGATATCCGGTCTGACTTTCATCAGGCGGCTCTGCAGCAGAGCAGCGATCGTGTTAGTGACAAAGAATTATTTCACTGAAACGGTCTTCTACATGTGCGCACAAACCAAGCACAAACCAAGCACATGTAGAAGACTGTTTCAGTGAAATAATTATTTTTCACTAACGGGATCTCGGCTCAGCTGTAGAGCCACAAGCCTGTTGTATGACAGACTTCCCCTGCAGCCAGTACAGTGGGAAGGGGGAGGGAGGGGGGGACTTTGCCTTCAGTTATCTCTCAAACCTTTATGAACCTGGGGGTTATTAACTTATTTTGCAAATACCTACAATATGAGGGATAGTAATAATAAAGTATTACTATCCCTTTAAGCTCAATAAGTCAGCGTTATTGCAGAAAAAAAAAAACTTTTTCTGCAGGAACCAGCGGACAACCGCGCAGACATCTTGGAGGAAATGTACCTCTGAGTCTGCACGGTCTGTCCCTTTCGCACTGCCGGATTGGCGGTAACGTTCACTGGTTACCTTAAGGTAATGGAAGTTTCTGACTGTTCAGCACACAGAGCTTCTCTTGTAAGCTGTGCAGCCAGATGCCTACAAATGAAGTGGTTTTTCAGCAATAACGCAGACTTATTGAGATTAAAGGGATAGTAATGTTTCATAATAAAAGCAGCTCTAATTAATCATCATAGTATTTGGACTTTGGAGAGTGTTATCTCAATTCTGTCAGAGTTGTAGTTCAAGAGTAATTCAATGACAAAGTATCCCCCTCCCGTCCCTTTTACTGATGTAACACTGCTCAGCCAGATCAGAAGGGAGGTGCCCAGGTAGACTGCAGAGAGGGACAATCTTCAATTAAGATAAGGGAAAAACCTGAAAAACTTGTCAAGGGGGGCAGGGCTTTCATTGTTCTCATAGGAAGAAGACTGTCCCCTGCTGTTATCTGTCCAGTCTATGGACTGCATTCCACATCTGAGAAGAGATGGCTTACACTAGGTAAAAGGGGCGGGAGGGGAAACTTTGCTTATGAATATCTCTCAAACCATAAAGTTTTGAGAGATAAGACTTGTATCGTTCTTCATGTTTTTTTAATGCCTATAAAATAAAGATAAAACAAAGTATTACTATCCCTTTAAGGACAAGAAGGCTTTGCATATCGATAGGTTAGAAATGGGGGGGGCAATGTTATTATCACGATAGTTCCACTTTAAGGGATTTAGTATTATACCACTAAAGCTAATACTCTTGTCATCTATAGTCCTGTAAAGGAAGTTACTGCTAGTCGGCGCAATAGATTGTCATAATGTATCCTGCAGAAGCTTTCGCGTTGAGTAAAATGAATAAAACACATGTTTCCCCACTAATGGGGGATGCTTTATTCAGCAGTTATTACTGCTCAGACTACCGCTCCGTCCCAGTTAGCGTTGGCAGCCGTGCCTCCTGGTAACCAGATGGTAAATTTGTATTTCCCGGACAGCCACAGATTGCCCAACCGTGGAGTAAACAGTGTGTAATGATAATAGATGGACAAAAATCCTCTTCTGTGACACCAACATCTGGATGGTTGGGGATCATGGGAGTTGTACTCCCCAAAAGCTGGAGATCCAATAGCTTACTTCCCCTGGGTTAAAGGCGATAATTATCAATTTTCATTTTAGCTATTGTTATGCATGTAAAATACTCTCCTTTTAAAATACTCTTAATTTTCAAAAGGGTTATGCAATAATTGTGACTTTTTATAACTAAACCTCTTAAAGTGTTAGTAATGTCAAAAAAAAGTTTTTTGCATTTAGAAGAGCTTAAAAAGTTGAGCTAAATGCAAAAAAAATGTATCTCTCAAACCGCTATGTTTTGAGAGATGCAGGCATTTAAAGTTCAATGTCTCCTGCTGACAGCTGTAAATTTGGGTTGGTCTACATGAGGCTCTGCAGCAGAGCCGCAATCCTGTTATTGACAACAAATCCCTTCATTGGAATGGTCTAAAACGTGTCCCTGGTTTGCAAGCACACGTTTTAGACTATACTAATGAAGGGATTCGTTGTAACTAACGCGATTGCGGCTCTGCTGCAGAGCCTCGTGTAGACCAGCACGGATCTCCTGACAGCTTTACAGATATCGGCAGGAGACATCGAACTTTAACCCTTAGGGTCTGACGATCCCGCGGTGTCTGGTCCTTTAAGGACCAGATAGACGCGTTCGGCGTGCCATCCCACGTGACTGATCACGTGGGGCGGCACATCAAAAGGAGGACTGAAAGAGATCTCTCCGGTCTCTCCGTTTTTTTTTTTTTTTTTTTTTTTTTAGACAATACTAACACTTTTACTTGGGAATGAAGCTGTGAACTTTACACACAAGTTATTTGTTTGAAGCATGCAAATTCCAAAAGAGACCTGCTAACTTCACATCTTTTAAATTACAGTAACCTGTTTCCTATCATTGAATGGTGATTGAACACATTTGTGGTTATTTTTATACAAAAGTCAATTTGTGGGCGATTGTCTTTGTCTAGAAAGATCCTGTTTTGTGTCTAGTTCCATTATAGTTGTTGGTAATTGCCTAGAAAAGTCCTAGTGACCTTCAGTTAAAATATCCCCTACAATAAAGAAAACTACACTTATATGGCTGCCCGATTTGGCAAATCTGGTATCCTTTGTAAGGCTTAAAGCGGAACTACTTGTGTCCTAAATAAGTAGGAGTGCACCGAAATTTCAGCGGCCGAAATGTTTTGGCCGAAAATGGCATTTTCGGCAAAAAGCCGAAATAAAAAAAAAAAGGCAGAAACGAGTGAAGTAAAATCTGCAGCACAGCACACGGATGCACTAAACAAGAACAGCAGTGATGTATGTGGCTGTGCTGGTGATGTCCCCGTGTGCTGCAGCTGAAGCGCATCCGTGTGCTGTGCTGCAGATTTTACGTCACTCGTTTTGGACTCCCCCGCCCGGCACTGCAATAGATACAGGTCTGTGCGGTCTTCAGCACAGACCTGTAGCTACTGAGCTCCCTCATCGCCATTTAGTAATGCAGAGCGCGTTGGGAGATGACATAATCTCTCAGAGCTCTGCATTACTAAAGAGCAAAACGGGAGCTCCAGCAGCTACAGGTATGTGATGCGGGGGCAAGTTGGAGCTGATGGGCAAAGTGGAGCTGATGGGCAAAGTGGAGCTGATGGGCAAAGTGGAGCTGATGGGCAAAGTGGAGCTGGTTGGGGCAAGTTGGAGCTGGTTGGGGCAAGTGGAGCTGGTTGGGGCAAGTTGGAGCTGATGGGGGGCAAAGTGGAGCTGATGGGGGTCTGATGGGCAAGTTGGAGCTGATGGGAGGCAAGTTGGAACTTGGAGCTGATAGGCAAAGTAGAGCTGGTGGGGGCAAAGTGGAGCTGATGGGGAGCAAGTTGGAGCTGATGAGGGTCTGATGGGAGGCAAATTGGAACTTGGAGCTGATAGGCAAAGTAGAGCTGGTAGGGGGCAAGTTGGAGCTGATGGGGGGCAAGTAGAGCTTGTGGGGGCAAGTTGGAGCTGATGGGGAGCAAGTTGGAGCTGGTGGGGGGCAAGTTGGAACTTGGAGCTGATGGGGGGACAAGTTGGAGCTGATGGGGGGGCAAAGTAGAGCTGATGGGGGTCTGATGGGCAAGTTGGAACTGATGGGGGGCAAGTTGGAGCTGATGGGGGCACTTGCTGTACTATATTTTTTGTTTCGTTTGTTAGGCATCACCCTATAAATTAAAAGAGTAATTTTTCAGTTTTCGGCCAAGCGCATCCTGAAGTTTCGGCTTCAGTTTCAGTTCAGAATTTTCATTTCGGTGCACCCCTATAAATACGTGGCTATTAAGTTAACCTTTTGAGTGTCAGAGGGGTACGCAACGCCTTGATTTGCAATGTGTTTCGTACCCCTCTGTGCTCAAATAAGTTAACAGATTCACCTAGGTAGTGTCCTTCATAAAACAGTAGGATGGATCTATTTATTGCATAGTATTTGTAGTTTCCTGTATATAAAGATCTCTGTTCACGCCTGTCACACCTACTCACAACAAACAATAGGCCACAAAATAACATGCTGTTTTCAAACAAACTATTTGCATTGGGCTACAAGAGAGACCAGAAACAGCTAAAATAATGTATAGATAACTAACCGACGGATGTAAGGACATCTACCTAGGTAAGTCATTCTATTAAATTACTAGCAATGTGGGACGGCGTTGCCCGTCATATTATTTACACAGAGAGACATTGTGTGAAACAGAAATATGCAGTGTTACAGACACGCACTTAAAGAGACAGAGTGTGTCACACACTGTGAAACGCATACATACGGAGACACACACACATAGGCATATGATGTCACATTTGTAGACTGTGTGACAGACGCAGTGGGGATGTAGATATGCTGATAAGATTTGTAAAAAATGTTTTAATTGCAGCTCTTCAGCTTGATGAATAAGACCCTGTATCCTTACAGTTGAAGTGAGTGTACTGTGTTACTTGATGAATAAGGCCCTGTATCCTTACAGTTGAAGTGAGTGTGCTGTGTTACTTGATGAATAAGACCCTGTATCCTTACAGTTGAAGTGAGTGTGCTGTGTTACATGATGAATAAGGCCCTGTATCCTTACAGTTGTAGTGAGTGTGCTGTGTTACATGATGAATAAGGCCCTGTATCCTTACAGTTGAAGTGAGTGTGCCGTGTTACTTGGCGAATAAGGCCCTGTATCCTTACAGTTGAAGTGATTGTGCCGTGTTACTTGGTGAAAAAGGCCCTGTATCCTTACAGTTGTAGTGAGTGTGCCGTGTTACTTGATGAATAAGGCCCTGTATCCTTACAGTTGAAGTGAGTGTGCCGTGTTACTTGATGAATAAGGCCCTGTATCCTTACAGTTGAAGTCAGTGTGCTGTGTTACTTGTAGAAGGTCACAGTGAGAAGATGTTTGTGAGTAAAGGAATAATTTAGATTACAGCAGTGGATACTGCAGTACATTTGAAGAAATAGGTTGGCAGACAGAGGGTTAAGTGACAGATGCAGTGATAGATAATGTAATAGTGATGTGGGAGTAAAATGGCGAGATTGGGACTATGGATGAATGGCAAGGGGATAGGTGAGTGGGGGTGACAAGGGAGGAGGAGATGAGAGATTGAGGAGAGGAGGGACAGTGAAGTGTTACAGTAAAGTAATGGGTGAGGGGGAGAAATGACTATACATAGACAGTGAAGTAGACATGAAATACAGGGCTGTAAGGTTACTGCATTATACAGACCTAGTGTAGCAGTTGGTTGGAGTGAAGCACTTTAACTGTGAGTGTGAGAGAGGTACACAACACATTGCTGTGTAATGAGTTGTATAGTCCTCTGGCAGTGAAAGGAATATGTGACACATGTTGGGCACTCCTTGCATTAGTGGGCCGTGGTGGTCGGCTGGGACAGAACCGGATTATTTGTCCATGGGCCGTAGGCAAGGGATCAATAGAGGGACCCCTAACCGCTAATAGGCTTCAAAACAGGAAGGCTCATATACTAAGGAAAGTGGTGGAATTTTGTGGAAAAGTAACAGCAGTACAGGGAACAATACCCATTTATTTAAATGGGCATTTTAACGTCTTCAACGCTAGAGAGGTCAGCAAAGCATTGTATTTGTTCTGTATGGTACAGATGAATTGTTCCTCTTTGTGTTAGTACATCAGCCTCACAGATCACAGTGCACAGTCAGCTGCTGCAAGAGCCAAAAGTATAAATGGGTTTAAATTAATGGGGTAAGAGTAGAACTCTATGGGCCTTATGTATCAAGATAAAGGGTGCAACTCAATAAAAACTGACACCGTAGGGTTGAATTGAAAATTCAGGAAAATCATGTTGACATAAATGGGGCTTTAACCCCTTGAATGCTACAATGGTCCCCAACGCGTTGGTTTGGCAATGTGTTTGCATTGTCTGTAGCGGTCATGGAATTAATAGTCTCATTGAAATCAATGGACATTTTCAAAGAAATCAGTTTAACCCTGTGGGCCACTTGTGAGGAAAGAGTGGGCTGCACAATACCCAAATGTGGAAGCTTTCCAAACAGATATTAACCCTTTGAGTGACAGAGGTACGCAGAGCAATGTGCTGCATATCATCTCTGGTATTCCAAGGGTTAATGGGCTTAACCCTCTGAGTGCCAGAGAGGTATCCAAGGCATTGCAACAGCACTCAAAGGGTTAAATTGAAACAAAGTGAGTCCATCAGCCCCAGTTCTTACCATGGAAACTGAAGATCTGTGTGTTCTAACCTATTCCCCAGCTGACTGAGTGTCCCAGTGTGTCTTTGAAAGAAGTGATCAATGTGTGGCTCCCCAGCAAAATGGGAGCTGCTGGTTGGTGGGTTATAGTATTGTGCCATGAGTTGTTTACTGTAGGAGTTGTAAGTCGAGAGAAGTGATGTAGCAGTAGGTGAGTTGTGGAGGAGAGGGCTAACCCTCTGACTGCCAGAGAGGTACGCAACCCATTGCAATGTATGCGTACCCCTCTGACACTCAAAGGGTTAAGGTAGGCTGACCAGATCTCACCTTTAACGGGGGACACATAGGAAATAGCCATTTTGCAGTACTTCACTGAAATGAAAGCAGTCCTGCAGTATGCATTTTTCCTATGCGTCCCCAGTTAAAGGTCAGGTCTGGTCAGCCTAGGTTAAGACTGATGTTGGGGGGCAGGCTAACTGTTCCTTACAGCCGCCCCTGGGTGTGTGTGGCAGGGGACGCAGGTTTTCTCTCATATATATACATACACACTACCAATGTGGGACGGTGTTGGGCGCACGTGTGTGAAATGTAGACACACTGATAAACACAGACATATGCAACACACAGGCAGACACATACACACAGTGAGCGGCAGAGACATGCAAAAGACATGCACACACACACTGGAGATGCACACAAATATGTAACAGAGATGTACACACACACACACACGCAACATATAGGCGCAGAAACACATGCGTGCATGAGTTGTGCACCCCTCTGGCACTCAAATGGTTAATGTATAGAGAGGCATGTCAGAGTTAAATAGCAGTGGGAAGTGTATTCATACCTGGGAACTTTGACTTGTGTAGTCCCTGGAAGTGAGTCATGTGGTACTGATGTGGAGATACAAATGGGGCAATCTGGGTTAGAAGTGGGCGGGGCTTAATCACAAATAGGGGGCGGGGCTTAACATAAATGTGGGAAAAGTGTTAGTAATAGGCTGGGGAAGGAGGAGAAGTGGGAGGGAAATGCAAGTTTACAGTGTGAGGGGTTTGAACACACTCCCTGAGGGGTAAAACTTGATACACAACCCTGTGGCAGTCAGTGGGTTAAGTGTGAATCTGATGGCTGTCTGTCCTGTGTCTTGCATGGCAAATGATGACAATGAATAAGTAATTCAGCAATGAGGGCCTACCTTAACCCTCTGAGTGCCATTTTGTTCCCCTGGTGATGCAGCACCGTTCAGTGGCTGTAGTACAGTCCCTGCTGAGGCCACTGGGAGTCAGGGTGAGTGACTGTGTGTCAGCCATCTTTCTTTCTGGCTTTGTGTGTGTGTATGGTTGTTTGGTGCTGTGTGAGTGGGGCATGAGTGTGTAATACCTGGGAAGTTTTACTTGTGGAGTCCCTCATGTGGTGCTGATGTGGAGAGAGCAATGGGGCAATTTGGGTTAAAAGTGGGCGGGGCTTAATCACGAGTGGGGGCGGGGCTTAAGAGAAATGTGGAAAAGTGTTAGTAATAGGCTGGGGAAGGAGGAGAAGTGGGAGGGAAATGCAAGTTTACAGTGTGAGGGGGTTGAACACAGTCCCTGAGGGCTAAAACTTGATACACAACCCTGTGGCAGTCAGTGGGTTAAGTGTGTACCTGATGGCTGTCTGTCCTGTGTTTTGCATGGCAAATGATGACAGTGAAGAAATAATTGAGCAATGAGGACCTACCTTAACCCTTTGAGTGCCATTTTGTTCCTCAGTGGCTGTAGTACAGGTCCTGCTGAGGCCACTGGGAGTCAGGGTGAGTGACTGTGTGTCAGCCATATTTCTTTCTGGCTTTTGTGTGTGTGGTGCTGTGTGTGTGAGTGGGGCATGTGTGTGTTTGTCTGTGGTGTAGGAGCAAGTGGCGGCCATATTGTTTTTTTCTGACTTTGATAGTGGTGGGCGGGCTGCATAGTGGGGGCGGCCCAAATCACTCCCCCATTGAATCACCCAATGGGAACAGTAACCCCTCCTTATTGCCACCCCTGGGTGTGTGTGTCTCCTGAGGAGACATAAATTATGCAATGAGCCTTTCTCTTTTATATATATATATAGATGAACCAT
The DNA here is from genome assembly GCA_037306005.1 of Rhinophrynus dorsalis. Classification (NCBI taxonomy): domain Eukaryota; kingdom Metazoa; phylum Chordata; class Amphibia; order Anura; family Rhinophrynidae; genus Rhinophrynus; species Rhinophrynus dorsalis. Next base: position 689,341,100 of record CM074718.1, read on the forward strand.
TTATTCCTAGGGCATAATTCACATTTAAAAACATTAGGCACTGTTCCTTCAGTGTTATCCACTTTAGGATGGGCAAGATTTGCAACTGTAAGTGGTCATGTGAAAAGCTGGCTGAGAGGCTCAAAGCCTTTTTTTTTTTTTTTTTTTTTTTAAGTAAAATTCAGGATGCTTTTTGAATTACTGTATTCTGTATGTGCATAACTTGTGATGTCAGATTGCTTAACCATGTTACTTTACTCATGTTTGCTTTTTTTTTTTTTTATACTTGCATTCCGGCCAATGAGTTATCTGGTTATTATTTGTTTCCAAGGAGCTTTCCGTAATGGATTGTAAAAGCGGGGATATTTGTACACTAACACCATCCCTGCAGCACTGTTTGCTCTGTATGTTGTATTTAATAAACTGGAGGCAGGCTTTGCTTCGGAACGGATAGTGGTACGTTGTATCACTATCGCTGGCTTCACAGTTCCTGGACAGAAAACTGTCTTGAAACATATCCAGGGAGCTCACTGCAAGGGATAGATGTGTTTAAAAATAAATAAATAAATAAATAAAAAATGGTAGGACCTGTGGATTCATTATACAGTTAGGCAAGGTCATTTCACCCCTGTTTGTTTATACAAGCTCCTAAAAAAAATTATCAGCTTTTGCTACCAAAGGGCTTTGCAATACATTGCGGAGCAATGCTTTTCCCACTACTCTGGCACTCCAAGCGTTAACCCTTTGAGTGTCTGAGAGGTATCCAACGCATTGCATACCTCTTGCACTCAAAGGGTTAAGGCTAAGCATGTTTCAGCATGCTTGTTTCTGTGCACAGTCAAGACTTTCTCATTTTTTCTTAAAAGAACAGTCATACTATGCATTGTGTGTTTTCCTTTGTTGTACCCTGTTCTTTCAACAAATCCCACTGTTTTGTGGATACCCCCAGCATGTTAAACAAAATCTGCCTAGAATCCCCCCCAATATGTATCTAGGTACTGATGCCAGTAGTCGCTCTGATACATGGTGTAAAGACGAACATGTTGGATATCGCTGGATAGAGAGCATTCTCTTTTCAAAGATACCAGGCTTGTTACGATGTGAAACAAAAGAAAAAAAGGGGTGCCAATAGTGCCTTATCACGCAGTGTAAAATTAACAATAAAATATACATTCCGCTCACATGGTATAATGGCTGTCTACATGGATATACATGTATACAGCAGTATAAGCTTGCAGATCATTTTCTACCGTCTCTGCCTGATGCTTACGGCCAGATGATCTCGTCCGCGCCTAAAGCATCAGACAGAAAAAGCTCCAAAATTAAATGTCTAGATTCTTCAAAAATGTTTATTTAAATAAAAAATCAATTGATATAAAATGTGTTAAACCCCCACAGTTCTGCTTTCTCAAGATTTGTAGGTAATATGGAATGGATACTCGTTTTTATGGTCTCGATTCTGATGGGTTGGTTCGAATAAAAGGTGACCAATGATAAACTGTTGCGATGTGAGGATGCAGCAGTGCTTAACCCTTTGAGTGTCAGAGGGGTATTCAACGCATTGCAAAGCAATGTTCTATTTTTAGAGAGTACAAATGATCACTCTAGTTAGTAGGCATCATTGGTGGGTGCAATTTAATGATCCCCCCCCTCAAGAACTACATTAAATGGGTGAGAGTGGTGGGCACTGCATATTTCACTTTATTTCTCCCTCATCTGGAAGAATTGCTGCATGAACTATAAGAAATCAATTACCATTTACAATCACACACGAACCAGTATATAAGAGAGAGCTCTTGTAGTCACTGTGTAGATGAGACTGATTCAGGGAAGAGTTCTCTGCCATGGGAGATGACACTAACAAATCACTGATATCTAGAAATGCTGGTTCTGCTGAAAAATGGGATGTTTATATGTATACAAAAACTGATGTTAGACTATAAACAGCAATAACTGCAAGATAATACACTCTGCACAGGGATTCTCTTATTGCATTAGTGAAAGGAATAAGTTGTTTTACTTAATCCCTTAAGGACCAGCTGTCCCGTGGTGTGCGGTCCTTTAAGGACCAGATGGGAAACTTTGACGTGACATCCCACGTGATTGATCACGTGGGGAGGCACGCTGAAGGGGGGGACTTAGAGATCGCTCCGGTCTTCGAATGATCAATTTCAGTCCCTGATATTACTCACCGTCCTCCTACAGGTGTGCGGTGAGTAAAATTACGTGACGTGCCAGGACCATCACAGGTCCTTAAACGCCGGACCAGCGTGACAGTCCTGCCACGTCAATGGTCCTTAAGGGGTTAAAGGAGCAGTAAACTTTTTCTTATGAAAACACATTTTACAGAGCATTTCCTGCTGAGTAAAACAAGGTCACTCCCATCATTGTCAGGTGTTTTATTTAAAATTTATAGCAGTTTAAATAAACAGGAAGTGAATTTACTGTGTTTACTTCCTGATGGTTCTGACAGGAAGTGAATTTACCATGTGTTTACTTCCTGATAGATCTAACTGACAGGAAGTGAATTTACTGTGTACACTTCCTGATAGTTCTAACTGACAGGAAGTGACAGGCAGTTTCTATCACATTCTGTGGAGAACTGTATGTCTCTGACTTTTCTGACTTTCCTCTCCATTAGAATCAGGAAATCTAATTAGAATTTGACCACTAGAGGGCACTGCTAATGTAAAAAAACATGGGTTTTAACTGTAATAACTCTGGAAATATAAATCTCTCGGCAGTGGGAGTACCCTTATTTTACTCAATAGGAAAATCCCTACAATATATATTTTTTTTCATAAAAAAAGTTTACTGCTCCTTTAAACAAAATACTGCTCAGATGTAGAACTGAATTAGAATGCGTAGCCGTGGGTTTGGCATTTTTTGGCACTTCAACTGTTGCACTACATTTCCCATCACCCTCAAATGCCGTTGGGTTCAAAGCATGGTCTCTCTTAACCCCTTGAATTCAAGAAAGGTGTCCAGTGGATTGTTTTGGAGACCTCTCTAGCATTGAAGGAGTTAAATGTTCAGTTGGAGCAGTTCCTTGCTGCTAATAACCCCTGTTCAGTAATGCTAAATAACTGTAGATTTTAACCATTGCAAACCCATCTTATCCTCTTAAAGGAGCAGTAAACTTTTTTTTTTTTTTTTTTTTTTAAATGAAAACACATATTTTACAGAGCATTTTCTGCTGAATAAAACAAGGTCACACATACAGAATACATATGCAGTGAATCAGTCACCATAATAAGCAGGACACCAAAAGGTCAGCTAGCAGGGAAACGAACTCTACAGACTATCTCTCCAGACCAATGCCGTCACGTTATTTGCAGTTCTTGTATTTCGTGTTTATATACAGTATCTAACGTGTATTTTATATTCCTTCTAGACTCTAAATGGCTGCTAGGAAGTCCACTTCAGACTCACAAGGTAAGCACATATTTGTCTTTGCCTATCACCTACCTCACTTTTTGCCAGTGGTCTCCATATAACACACTATGTGAAGCTCTCTTTAACCCATTGCGTGCCAAAGCAATGCATTGAACACCCGTTTCTTGCATGAAAATGGTTAAAGGAGTCAACTCTTCATTCAGAGTGTCTTGCAGCTCCTTTTATGACTGTTGAATTCTCAGTAGGGAGCTGTAGAAGCCAGGGCCATGGGCGTCTGCAGAAATGTTTCCGGGGAGGGCAAATCCATAATCAGGGTAGGTTTTACAGCTAGTGCCCCCTCTTGACCCTCCCTGTGGACAGCCATGGCCAGGGCTGCGCTGTGTGCTGTAGCAGATCAGCTGGGGAGACATATGGGTCAGAAACTCCAGATGATCCTGCAGCTAATGCTGAACTTTGAGGTGTAGCAGTTAATGTCGTGCTGGACCGCAGTGGCCTATAGTACTGATATGGACAGGAGTCCCAACCTGACAGTCTAGGTGCTACTTGCACATCCAGTGAATCCCATGCCTTTGGGCCTCAAACTGGTTCATGTGACCAGGTCCTCTGCCAATCAAGTGGGTCCGTTTTCACCAACACCTCTCCAAGCAACTGACACAGTCCAACCCAGGGATTTTTACCAAGGGCTCACATTGGGACAGAGTAATTAAATATGGGTCTCCCTTTATACCAGAACTAGCACATCCTAGTAACTCGCCCCCTCCCCCTTACGGTGGAAATGAAATCATTTTGGGCCCTATGCATATTTACCTTCCTGGATCAAGTGTGAGCCTTTGGAGGGGGCAAGACGATTGCAAAAAAATCTGTACGACCTTACACACTGCTCATTGAACATTGTAATCACAAGACTGTGTGCCAAAGAGGTATGTAACACATTACTTCTCGCTACATTGTATACTCCTCTGGCAGTCAAAAGGTTAAGTTTGCATATTTAAAAACGTAATTCAAAATGGTCTGTTTTGCGTTAGTCAGAAGACCAGCAAATACATAGATTAGGAGATATTAGTACATTTAATTATGATAAAGTGTCTCTCAGAGAACATAAGTAACATATGAAGGTGCTCTGAAATCTTTGTTGGCATACAGTACCGGTGGATGACTCGCAATTTTCTTTCTGTCTTGTTGGACTACAGTTGCTATCATCCTCAGCTAGCCATTGGCTGGCTGAGGGTAATGGGAATTGTGGAACAACAGCTGAAGAGCTCACATGTTGCTACTCATTAGTCCTTGGTCAGTTGCACACCCCTCTGCTCCATAAGAAGTTAATCACAGCTGAGTGATAAGTGGCTCAGTCTTTGGGATTTGAACTGCCTGTGTTTAATTAGGGATATCCTGAGAACTGATGGTCTACCCTGAGGACCACTCTTATACATTAAACCTGAACTACCACCTTTGAAGGGATAGTATTGGTTGAAAATAATTTTATTTTATATTGTAGCCCTTAAGACTTACATCATTTTTAATGTTTTTTTATCTCCCAAAACCTACAACTTTATAATTGTCCCCTGACAAAATTAAAGGTTAAAACTAGCACATAAATGAATTGCACAATAGATGTATAAACATTACAGGTATAAATACATAATGGAGCAATGCAACTATATGATTGCAAACAAATAAATAATATTCCCTATTGACTTAAATGGAGCTTTTAATCCGATGATCGAGAGGTCTCTCAGTGCGTTTGAGAACATTCAAGGAGTTAAAAAACCAATTTGAATTTTTATTTGTCCCCTATAATAAAGTTGGTTTGCTCCAGAAATTGTGCCTCTCGTCTTTATACACAGTGCCCAATAGGTGCAATTCTGGAGCAAACCAACTGCAACATAATGAACTAATAAGCATTTTAAAAATCCACTTTTGATTTTATTTTTTTTTTTTTTAAATTGGGTGTTTAATTGTTATATCCCTTTAATTAGAAAAAAAAAATTGATATTGTTGGGTTTATCTTCTTGAGTGAAACAAGGGAACTCCCACTGCTGAGGCGTTTTTATTCAAAAAGTTATTGCAGCTGAATTTTTAATTATATGGGTGCAGTATCTGAATGGCCTGAAATGTTACAGTGGCACAGTTGCTGCACCATCCTATAGACACCTCTGGTCAGTTGACCACAAACCTCCATAGGATGGTGCTGCAACAGTGCCACTGTAACATTTCAGGCCATTCAAATACTGCACCAAAATAATTAAAGTTTCAGCTGCAATAACTTTTGAATACAACACCTCCTAGCAGTGGAAGTACCCTTGATATATTAGAGGATAAACGCTACAATATATCTTTTACTATATATATTGTTACTATCCCTTTAACCCCTTAAACACTGGAAAGCAATGCATTGCAGACCTCTCTAGCATTCAAGGGGTTAAAAGTCCCATTTAAATCTGTGAAAAGTTTAATTTCTCCCCTATAGTGTAGTTGATTTGCTCCACAAATGTCTGCCTTTAGGAACCAGAATTGCACCTTTTGTTTCTTGTGTGCCTTTATTTTGGATGCGGAATGATCTCATAGTGTCCATGTTTATTTCTTAGGGCCTTGCAGCTACTTAGAGGACGTCCCATTCAAGGTCGGAGACAAGTTTCGGGTCCCAGATAAAGTTGGCCTTCCCATTGGTTTCTGTGTGCCTGATGTTTCCCAACTTGTACGAGAGGCTCATGTAAGAATCCTCTCATTTTATGTATTGTTACCTGTTGTCGTGTAATTATAGGGTGCATTGCGTTTACTGGCCGATAACTGGACTAAATCACTAGCAGATTTTATATAATATAATAAATCTATATATATAAAAGAAGACTTCTGTGTGCCTGGCAAACACACCCAGGGGTGGTATTAAGGAGGACTTACTGTTCCCATTGGGTGATTCAATCATGCAGGGAGTTGGCCCGCCCCCACTATGCAGCCCGACCACCACTATCAAAGTCAGAAAAAAACAATATGGCCGCCATTTGCTCCTACACCACAGACAAACACACATGCCCCACTCACACACACAGACCACCACACACACATATGCCCCACTCACACAGCACCACACAAACACACACAGACCACCACACACACTCATGCCCCACTCACACAGCACCAAACAGACATGCTTCCTCTTACACACACAGCACCACATACACACACAAAGCCAGAAATAAATATGGCTGACACACACACAGTCACTCACCCTGACTCCCAGTAGCCTCAGCAGGACCTGTAGTGCAGCACCAGGGGAACAAAATGGCACTCAAAGGGTTAAGGTAGGCCATCTGCTGAATTATTTCTTCACTGTCATCATTTGCCATGCAAGATACAGGACAGACAGCCATCAGGTACACACTTAACACACTGACTGCCACAGGGTTGTGTATCAAGTTTTACCCCTCAGGGAGTGTGTTCAAACCCCTTACACTGTAAACTTGCATTTCCCTCCCACTTCTCCTCCTTCCCCAGCCTATTACTAACACTTTCACACATTTATGTTAAGCCCCGCCCCCTACTCACAATTAAGCCCCGCCCACTGTTAACCCAAATTGCCCCATTGCTCTCTCCACATCAGCACCACCTGAGGGACTCCACAAGTAAAAGTTCACAGGTATTACACACACATGCCCCACTTACACAGCACCAAACACCCATACACACACACACAAAGCCAGAAAGAAATATGGCTGACACACAGTCACTCACCCTGACTCCCAGTGGCCTCAGCAGGACCTGTAGTATAGCCACAGAAGGGTGCTACAGCACCAGGGGAACAAAATGGCACTCAAAGGGTTAAGGTAGGTCCTCATTGCTCAATTATTTCTTCACTGTCATCATTTGCCATGCAAGACACAGGACAGACAGTCATCAGGTACACACTTAACCCACTGACTGCCACAGGGTTGTGTATCAAGCTTTACCCCTCAGGGAGTGTGTTCAAACCCCTCACACTGTAAACTTGCATTTCCCTCCCACTTCTCCTCCTTCCCCAGCCTATTACTAACACTTTTACACATTTCTCTTAAGCCCCGCCCCTTCTCACGATTAAGCCCCGCCCCCTTTTAACTCCGCTTGCCCCATTTGTCTCTCCACATCAGCACCACATCAGTCCCCTCTAGGGACTCCACAAATCAAAGTTCCCAGGTATGAATACACTTCCCACTGCTATTGAACTCTGACATGCCTCTCTATACCTTAACCATTTGAGTGCCAGAGGGGTACACAACTCATGCACGCATGTGTTTCTGCTCATATATGTTGCGTGTGTGTGTGTGTGTGTGTGTACATCTCTGTTACATATGTGTGTCCATCTCCAGTGTGTCTGTGTGTGTGCATGTCTTTTGCATGTTTCTGCCGCTCACTGTGTGTATGTGCATACCTCCCAACATTTCACATGGCCAAAGAGGGACACGTTAGTTTTAGGTGATATTGTTGGGGGCGTGGCTGGTGGGCAGGGCATTAGTAAGAATTTTTACGTTATTTCATGACCTATTACTGGCTATTTATGTAACTGAATAAATGATTTAGTGCAAGACCAAAGTATTTTATTTGCACAAACTAATGTATAAACACATATACTGAAGTTTAAAAAAATATGTATATGAGCTTTATTGCTGTAGAGCAAAGTAATACACACCACACAGTCAGGGCTGGTGCAAGGATTTTTGCCACCCTAGGGAAAACCTAATTTTGCTGCCCATTTTGCCCCACCCCTTTATACCCCGCCTACTTATACCCAACCTCTTTTCATGATTGTCCTCTCTCTGCCCCCTGGGCCAGTCTGCCCCTGGTCTGGAGATGCCTGTAAGGGATGCCCCCCACCAGCTCCAACTTGCCCCTTATCAGCTTCACTTTGCCCCTATCAGCTCCACTTTGCCCCTATCAGCTCCACTTTGCCCCTATCAGCTCCACTTTGTCCCCCATCAACTCCAACTTGCCGCCTCAGCTCCAACTTGCCCCCATCAGCTCCACTTTGACCCCCACCACCTCCAATTGCCCCCACCAGCTCCACTTTGCCCCCCACCGGCTCCACTTTGCCCCCCACCGGCTCCACTATGCCCCCAGCAGCTCCAACTTGCCACCATCAGCTCCACTTTGCCCCCCATCCACTCCAAATTGCCCCCATCAGCTCCACTTTGCCCCCCATCAGCTCCACTTTGCCCCCCATCAGCTCCACTTTGCCCCCCATCTGCTCTAACGTGCCCCCAGCGGCTCCACTTTGCCCCCCAGCGGCTCCACTTTGCCCCCCAGCAGCTCCACTTTGCCCCCCAGCAGCTCCACTATGCCCCCAGCAGCTCCACTATGCCCCCAGCAGCTCCACTATGCCCCCAGCAGCTCCACTATGCCCCCAGCAGCTCCACTATGCCCCCAGCAGCTCCAACTTGCCCCCATCAGCTCCAAATTGCCCCCATCAGCTCCACTTTGCCCACCATCTGCTCTAACGTGCCCCCCCTCAGCTCCACTTTGCCCTCTCAGCTCCAACTTGCCCCCATCAGCTCCACTTTAACCCCCATCAGCTGCAACTTACCCCCATCAGCTGCAACTTGCCCCCCTCAGCTCCATTTTGCCCCCTCAGCTCCATTTTGCCCCCTCAGCTCCAACTTGCCCCCACCAGCTCCACTATGCCCCCTCAGCTACAACTTTCCCCTATCAGTTCCAACTTACCCCCATCGGCTCCACTTTTCCCCCCAGCAGCTCCAACTTGCCCCTATCAGCTCCAACTTGCCCCTATCAGCTCCAACTTGCCCCTATCAGCTCCAACTTGCCCCTATCAGCTCCACTTTGCCCCCCATCCGCTCCAACTTGCCCCCCATCCGCTCTAACTTGCCACCACCAGCTCCACTTTGCCCCCCCCTTCAAGCTCCACTTTGCCCCCCCTCAGCTCCACTTTGGCCACCTCAGCTTCACTTTGCCCCACCTCAGCTTCACTTTGCCCCACCTCAGCTCCACTTTACCCCCTCAGCTCCACTTTACCCCCTCAGCTCCACTTTACCCCCTCAGCTCCACTTTACCCCCATCAGCTCCAACTTGCCCCCATCAGCTCCACTTTGACCCTCATCCGCTCCAACTTACCCCCATCAGCTCTACTTTGCCCCCACCAGCTCCACTATGCCCCCTCAGCTCCAGCTTTCCCCCATCAGCTCCACTTTGCCCCCCATCCGCTCCAACTTGCCCCCAGCAGCTCCACTATGCCCCTTCAGTTCCAACTTGCCCCCCATCACATACCTGTAGCTCCCACGCAGTCTTCTCTTCAGTAATGCAGAGTGAGGCGGGAGATCATGACTCCCAGCGCGCTCTGCATTACTAAAGATCCGACCCAATGACTGAGCGCTGTAGCAACACAGACCTGATTGTGTTGTGCTTCCCGGCGTGGTGTGTGCGGGCGCAGCTCTTCTCCGCTGCATGCCCGCGCCCCCAGTACGTGTGCGCCCTAGGCCGGCGCCTACCTCGCCTATAGGTGGAGCCGGCCCTGCACACAGTCTGACCTCCTAAAAAGAGGGACAACAGGGTGGGAAAGAGGGACAGAGGGATTTGGCCCTCAAAGAGGGAATGTCCCTCCTAAAGAGGGACACTTGGGATGTATGGTATGTGTCTGTCTGTGTGTTGCGTATGTCTGTGTTTGTCAGTGTGTCTGCATTTCACACACGTGCGCCCAATGGTCATAACATGACGGACAACGCCGTCCCACATTGCTAGTTAAATAATAAAAAAAAAAATATCCTATATAATAATTCGCCAAGTTGTGTGTAACGCCCGACATGCGCAGTAGACACTGCTGCGCGTGCGGCAGTCACGCGCAGCAGAGACTGCCCGCGCCGCGGCTCATACAGAGCTGGGCGCTCCGAAGGAGCATCCAGCTCTGTATAAGCAGCGGCGCGGGCAGTCTCTGCTGTGCGTGACTGCCCCACGACCGGCTGCCAGAGGCACTGTGGCCCGTGTAACGGGCTGTTCAACTAGTTATATAATATTATACACAAACTAGTGTAAAAGCCTGTGTACACGGGCCAAGGTCCGGTGAGGTAAAGAGGCTGGTTCTGCTCTTTGTACTGCCGCTGCGCACGAGATGCAGCCATGTGCAGTAGAGACTTCCCGAACGCACAGAATGCTCCCAGCATTGATCCCAGCATTCTGTGCTCCCAGCATTCTGTGCATTCTGGCAGTCTCTACTGCACATGAGTGCATCATACAAACATTCTGGCCTTTTATATTTGTATGTGTGTATACAGAAAATAAAAATAAAAAGCATATGATCCCAAATTTGGAGCTATTCACTTTGAGACTGTTCGTCTATACCACCTGCAGGATATCAAATATTGCATGTTTCAACGGCCCATTTCCAACACACACAGCACGCCAGCAGGACCTCGCCATATACAATAGAACTCGGTACCGTATGGCCAGTCTGTGAGAGGAAGATCAGCCTGCATATCAATGTACCTGCACGCTGAGGCCTTTAACTAGTAGACGGGGGAGGTAGTGTGTGTTGTATACAGTATCGATTTATCCGTACTGACTTTGTTGCTACTTTGTTGCAGACACATTGAGTCCTAGTTTGCTTTGACACGAGAGAACTCTACTGACCAGTGATATGTGTAGGCTCAAGTAACTGTGATCTATGTTACCTGCCCGCAGATGGGAGGTTACTATATTTAATCTCTCTGCCCACACATATATTATTGGCTCTTATCAAGAATATATTTTGTGCTACTTTTTGTCATAGCCCATAGTCGGGTTAAACGGAAGAGGATCAAACGGGCTTATCAGAATTAATTTGTCCATTACAACAGTGACATTTGTCCTATGCAGATCAATATACCACGGCACTGTATCACTGAAAATAGTGAACATTCCAGTGATCAGTTATTAGCTCCAATTAGGGGGATCCCTTATCTCCATATACACTGTATATTGTTTTTATGTATGTGATCATATGCTTTTTATTTTCTATATACATTTTAAATATATTGAGTACTCTAGGGCGCTCCTTGTGTATTCTTTTTTTATCTATTCCTTTACCTGTACACTATCAAGTTCTAGGATAATAGCGATTTGTACCCATATTTACTGTTATATGCATTATTGTGCCGATTTGTTTCTAGCAGAAATTTTCACCAATCATGACTTATTTTCTTTTTCACAAATGTGTATACAGCAGGGTCTCAGCCCATGGGAGAATAGTAATGGATACTGCCTTGAACTAGTAAAATGGCTTCTAAATATTAAATACAATGCATTGGTGACCTAGCATTCAGAGGGGTTAAAATCCCCATTTAAATCATTGGAAGTCTTGTGGATGTCTCTGTGATTGTTTACAGTTTGTTAACTCCTGAATAGAAAGCAAAACTCTTTCTACATAAGGCCGCTTTTACAGGCCTGTAAATTTCCATGTCTGTGCGTCTATCTGTGATGGTGGTGTGATTAGCAGACAAAAAAAAAAAAAAAAAAAAAAAAAAGTTCACTTTTAAAAGGTCGCACACAAAAGAGCGTGCAGCCCCACGTCGCGTTCAGTTTGTCGCCAGGATAAAAATGGTGACCTGATAATCTCGCAGAGCAAGAAAGCACGAGATTCTCAGGGCGCGCTACGGAACGTCGCACTCTACAATGTAACAGTATAGTTTGTCCTCTCGTGTCCCACTCACCTCTCCAGGGTTGTGGGCTGTCTGACAAGGACCATCAAGCCATTAACAGCTGTTGTGGGAAGCGGCACTTGTATGGATGGGATCCGGGGGCTGCAGCTCGTTCGTGTTGCCCATCCCATAGATCACATCATTTTTTTTTTTTTTGCGTGCAGCTCTGCTCCGGTCTCTCTCTCTCTCTGCATGCAGACTGACTGAACACGCAGAGAAAGGGAGACATAGCCCGGAGCAGCGCTCCTAGAGAACCGGCTGTCAGCCGTTACACAGCCCTTATGCCGGTTCGCTTTTAGCTGTTAATGACTTGATGGTCCCTGTCAGGCAGCCTGCAACCCTGGAGATATGAGAGGGACAAGGGAGGACAAAGTACACTGTAACACTGTAGAGTGCGATGTTCTGTAGCGCAACCTGAGAATCTCACGCTTTTTTGCACTGCGAGATTCTCAGGTCACCATTTTTATCCTGGCGACATACTGAATGCGATGTGGTGTTGTACACTCTCTTGCGTGCGACCTTTTACCAAAAAAAAAAAAATGCGCATTGCACACCCCTCTGGCACTCAAAGGGTTAAGATTGGGGGCACTAGTAACTTTTAATTTCCTGGTTCCCCTCCCCACCCCACACCCATGATTGTCATCAATACATCTCCCAGTCCTGCCCATGTATACAAAAGCATAAATGGAGAGACGTAGATAGGATACTTTTGAGCGGTGTGCATTTATATTCTGTTTTCTGTCCCCTTTGTTTGACAGTATGACTTCTCACTGGAGAAGAAGACAATCCAATGGGCTGAGGAGATTAAGCAAATCAAAGCCGCACAGAAAGAAGCAGAGTTAAAAGCAGAAGCCGCCCGTTCCCAGGCCGAGTCTGATGTTCCCGGATGCAGTGAAAGCAGTGAAAGTGTTGGTTTTCCACCACCAATGAACCCAGTTCTTGCCAGCCTGCAGCACAACAACATTCTGACTCCTACTCCCGCCAGCAACAGTGCCATAAAGCTTAAGGTTATGAGTCCACCTCACATCAAAGCAGACTTCAACCCTGCCGACTTTGAAAGTGAAGAGGACCCGTTCAACAAATTAGAACTAAAGACAATTGACGACAAAGAAGAATTAAAAAGCATTCTTTGTATTCATGTCAAGCCTGCGGCCGATCCAGAATCCTCCAAGATGGACCAGGAGCCGAGTTTCGGTTCATCAGGTAAAGAGGAGGACATCCCTTCTTCCACCAAACAAGAAGGCTTGGACTTTAAGCTCCTTCCCAAACCCAATGGCTTTATCACTTTACCACAGTTAGAAAACTGTGAAATTATTCCCCCGTCTTCCAAAGTGTCCCTTGCTCCCATCACCTCCGTCAGCAATATTAAATCCCTCTCCTTTCCCAAGCTGGACTCTGATGAAGGAGAGCAGACCATTACAAGGTTTGCAAGCACTTTTCACAGCACTAACTGCCTGCCCAACGGCACTTTCCTTGACTCCTTAAAAGCCTGCTCTCCGTATAACAACAGTGATCTCAATGGACACCATGTGCTGGGTCATTCTGCACTACATGCAGACACTGTGAAGGGGCAGCCCAGCTTACCTCCCTCCTCTGGGACTATGCTCGTACAGGCAGCAGGTACAGAGGGAATACCGAGGACCTGTCTGAACAATGACATCAAGGTAAGCTTCTAGAGATGGACATCACTGACATTGTGTTATGAAATAGTGTGCTGCTTGTGTGCTATATTAATCCTCTAAACATCAAAGATGTGTTCAACACATCGAGAATCAACGCATTGCACAACCCACTTCTCCTTAAGGGTTAACCCTTCAAGCTCCAAGGGGTATGCAGTGCATTGCTTTGCAGTGTGTTGCGTACTTTTTTGGCACTCACTTTTGTTTTGTTTTTTTTGTTTTAACCCTTTATCAATCATTTATCATACGAGGAAATGTTGAAAGTGGAACTTTCACTTAGTATAAAGTCGTCCTCCAGTAATTAAGCATATGGCAACTAGTTTCATAATTACTCCTGATACCTCTCAGAAGTACCTGATTCTGAAGTAATCCTTAAAGGAGCAGTAAACTTTTTTTTTTTTTTTTTTTTTTTATGAAAACACATATTTTATAGAGCTTTTCCTTGTGAATAAAACAAGGTCACTCCCATCGCTGTCAGATGTTTTATTCAAAATTTATAGCAGTTTAACCCCTTAACGACCATTGACGGTCATAGTACGTCAAGGGTCGATTTGACTGAATGACCGATGACGTCATCGAATTCCGGGCTCCCCCCGCGGCTGCGCGCCGTTCGGGGAGTCCGGAATGCAACGGAGCAATAAAAAAAAAATGCTCCGTTGTCATTCAGTCGCGTCTGGGTCCGGATTCCCTGGTCGTTAACAGGTTAAATAATCAGGAAGTGAATTTACTGTGTTTACTTCCTGATAGTTCTAACTGACAGGAAGTGAATTTACTGTGTTTACTTCCAGGTAGTTCTAACTGACAGGAAGTGAATTTACTGTGTTTACTTCCTGATAGTTCTAACTGACAGGAAGTGAATTTACTGTGTTTACTTCCTGATAGTTCTAACTGACAGGAAGCGACTCGGCAGTTTCTATCACATTCTATGGAGAACTGTATGTCTCTGACTTTCCTCTCCATTAGAATCTAACAGGAAATCTAATTAGAATTTAACCACTAGAGGGCACTGCTAATGTAAAAAAAAAACATGGGTTTAAACTGTAATAACTGGAAATATAAATCTCTCGGCAGTGGGAGTACCCTTATTTTACTCAATAGGAAAATCTCTACAATATATATTTTTTCATAAAAAAAGTTTACTGCTCCTTTAAGGATTACTTTAGAATCTGGTACTTGAGATCTAATAGAAGTTTTATGAAGCTAGTCACCATATGCTTAATTATTGGAGGGAGACTTTATACAAAATGAAGATTCTGCTTTAAGTGCTTTTCTTCTTTATAAAAACCTTAATGTATAAACAAAACGGTTTTAACCCTTTGAGAGTGCCAGAGGGGGGTACGCAACGCATTGCTTTTCTGGCAGTCAGGGTTAGCACTAACATCTTATGAATTTAAAATTTCCCAGCAGTTTGTGTAAACGTTTACTCTGCAAGTAAAGATCTTCAGTCTAGGGGTATCCTTTGGAAATGTCGATTTCTAGTTAGTGACCATGAAAACGACGGGATCAGAAGGTCGCATGCACCTGCATGAAAAGCGTGATATTCTCATGTCGCCATTTTCATGGTCGCTCCATTCTGACAGTAGCATCATGCCCGCCTATCAACAAGCCTCTGTGTCTGTCAGGGTCTCTCACAACCTGGCTGTAACGGATACCTAAGTCCACAGATGGACTTAGGCCGTTGTGCCGGGTTTTCTCTCTCCTGAAGGGGCTACGAGCAGGTAGCCTTGCCGGTCATTCTTGCAGCATTCCTTCCTAGGATGGGAGCCAAAAGGAGACCCTTGATACCACCCAGTGACAGAGACACAGAACGCAGTTCAGGTTCCCAAGTAACACACGCTTTATTTCACTGAACTCTTTTATACATAGTGAGCCACATCAAGATACAATACTAGACAAAGGACAGTGACATATGGTGTCAACATAATACAAAGGGCCAGACATGATTACATCATCTATACAAAGGGGACTGAGGAAGGGTAAACACTGGGACAAAAGGCTGAGGGACTCGAATACACATTTCACACAATGGCCAGGGGGTTGAAGCACCTTTGAATATTCCGCTTCAACCCCTGGCCAGTCAGAAGCCTGGAATCCGATGGCCAATCCCTTCCCAAGATCATCATGGCCGTCTCAGCCATTCAGAACCGGTAGGCGGGCAGCTAACCGACCAATCCCTGGGTCGCCTACTTTCCCCCAGGTTAACTCTATGGGGGACCTTTAAACTCGTCACCCAGGGCTTTGGCCAATCAGGAAGCTACCTACTCTCCTATGTAA